>CM060820.1:17698311-18986623 GCA_030704555.1 Heliconius charithonia | reverse complement strand
GCACGGCACAAAAGTTATACAGAAATCCAAAATTGGTAAGCCGTTTGAATTATGGAGTATTATAGCAGTAATATTACAAGTCGAAACGAATCATATATGACGCCCACACTCAACAAGCTTAATTCAAAATGTCACGGTGGAGACCACTGATTACTTTTATTATGGCCATAAAGTATTTCAGATACAATGCCGGTAGATAAGCCTATGGACTTTAAAATACAAGAAACATTTACGAGGTAATTTTGAGGTTTTGTGTAGCCATTCTCATCGCAATTTGTATTTATTCAGTAAAAAAAACAAATAAATCAGCTTTACACTCTATACTGCATGCAGCAGGGTAGGTAACCCCATATTCTGCCGAATTTTTCGAGGCATTGCATGTTGAGTTGCGGAACTCAACGCCGAGCCTTGGTGCCAGAGGGAAGAAATGAAAATATTAAGAAATAATAATTACTTCCCTGGTGTGGGGATCGAGCTCACAACCATCGCGTTGCAATCACACCTTTGTGCCCCTGCGCCACGTCGGCCGAAATTTTCACTTTAAGATTAAGAAACAAGATTATTATTATATATTTTTTTAAATAATATTTAAAAAAAAATTAAAGTTTCATCGTCATACGTGTACTATGTATTGTAATACATATATTACACATAAATGTTCAACAATTTTTAGGCATTATATTAATCTCTTCCGTCTCAAAAATGAAGATCGGAATAACGCATTACTAGACTGTGTCTCTTCACTCATGTTATATAAAAAGTATGAAGAGTGAACAAAAAAATAGAAAAAAATATTAATGTCTTTTTTGGTTGCTACTGTCTTACAGATTTATTACGCCCCTATTAATAAGAACTTGTAAATATGAACAAAAAGTAAGTAAATGTAACAAGAATAATAGATACATATAACAGACAGCGCGATCACGTCTTGGACAAGTTTAACAGCTGACATTAACATTGAGGGGTCAACGTTCTTCGCCTAACATGTGATCGAGCAGCGAGCAGCGAGCAGCGAGCACCATCTCCGCGTGACGTCAGAAACGTCTAAACATACGTGTTTTGTTTCATTTCAGATGTGTATAACGCACGTTGACAATTTATTGTTCTTGTCAAGTGTAAGCGTTGCATTTTTTATTTAAACTTGTTGGCGGAAATGGCCAAATAAAGATATGGAGGGGAATTATCTTAAAAGAAAATATAAAAGCGATTTAAGATTAAGGAAAATTTATATAATTATTATTAAGATTTTATTAAAGCTTGAATAATTGTAACACTCGGACTCAAGAAATTTGCAGAGTAGAAATACAAGTTTCCAAATCTTCATAGTAATCCAGTTCCAATTATTACGTTAAACATGTATATAAAACTCAGTTTTATTTACTTGTATGCATTTGTATATTAACGTACAATACAAACACAGAATATTTTTTAACTTCTTTTCATGAAAAGACCGTGACAGACAGGGAGGACCCATTGTAAATTTCAACGTGACGGTATATTTTTTAACGTTGTATTTTACAGAGATCCAGCGTGATAAAAAATCCTTTGAATATGTTTTTTTCAGACAAATGTACGATACATTTGTTTTTGATAAGTGTAGCTAATAACGTTTTAATATTTTCCATTACTTACATTTTTATAAATTTGAAAAATTAAGCAAATTTTAGGTAAGCATATTTTTCCGGATTGTATTTACCGGATGTAATTACTTTCTTTTCAGCTTTACGCTGTGTTCCGCACATAGACAGAGGCAATCTGGCAGTCTAGTGTTAAACACTTCGTTCCAAATAAGTACGTTCTCCAACTGCCGCCGAATTATGGAGGTATTGCGTTTTAAGTGGCGGAACTGTAAGCCGCGCTTTGCCTCGTTACCAGAGCGAAGAAATGAAAATATTAAACAGAAATATTAAGGTGGTAAATTGGTATATCAAAGTAAGGCGCCACTACGCCACGACTAGGCCTCCAGTACGGGTAGTATTATCAACACGTACACTGAGCAGAATTTCGCGGCTTCGACACGCTGACTTGTCTTCTTCTTCTTCTACCTGGCATTAGTCCCGGCTTTTGCCAGGGTCTGCCTTCCTACTCAACCTACTCCACTTTGCACGGTCTTTAGCGTCCTCGGTGGTTAGACCATTGGCTCTCATGTCCTGCTTCACGACATCCAACCAGCGCTTCCTTGGGCGTCCGAGAGGTCTCACTCCAGGGACTGACATAGCAAGGCACTTGCATCCGACATAGTTCTTAGGCCGGCGCGTAACGTGACCAAACCATCTCAGGCGACGCTCTTGGAGCTTATCCGCTACGTCACGGACTCCAAGACTACCTCGAATGAATGTGTTGCGTATGCGGTCAGACCGCGTTACGCCGCACATCCACCGCAGCATCTTCATTTCCGTGACGTGAAGCTCCTGAGTGTGCCGAGATAGTGCTGGCCAACATTCGCTGCCGTATAAAAGAACCGGTCGGATGATGCTCTTGTATATCAGACCCTTGAGTTTGGGCGGTATCCTGCGATCGCAGACCACACCAGTGACCTCCCGCCATTTGGCCCAAGCAGCGCTTATCCGGCTATAGACATCGTGATCGATGCCTCCAGACTCGTGCATAACGGATCCAAGGTACCTGAACTTTTCCGACTTAACGGCTGGTTCAGGACCTATAAGGATAGTGCTCGAGTCCGGGCTCCCACAGGCCATGTACTCGGTCTTCGACACATTAAGTTTAAGACCGCCGTTCTCAAGCGTACCCTTCCACAGGTTCACTCTACGCTCCAGCATCAGTCGGTTCTCATCAATGAGTGCTATATCATCGGCATACATCATCAGCCATGGAGGCTGGTCTTGGATGTGAGCCGAGACAGTATCGAGCACCACATTGAATAAGAACGGACTAAGAGCCGAGCCCTGGTGAACCCCTACTGTAATGTGGAAAGGTTCAGTGTCGCCAACAGCAGTCCTAACCATAGAAGCGGATTCGTGGTACATATCTCTGATAATCCCAATATAGGCCTCAGGGATCCCTTTGGATCGCAATGCCCACCAGATACACTCACGAGGCACACAGTCAAAGGCCTTCTGCAGATCTAAAAAGGCCACATGCAGAGCTCTCCTTTTTTCCCTGTATGCCTCCATCAATGTTCTGAGGGCGAAAACGGCGTCCATAATGCCCGATCCTGGCTGAAATCCATATTGAGACTCAGAGACAGTACACTCGCGGCGGAGCCTGAGGTCGATCATGCGCTCGAAGAGCTTCATGGTATGACTCATAAGCTTAATGCCCCTATAACTACCACAATCTTGAACACTGCCCCTTCCCTTGTAAATAGGGGTAATGAAGCTAAGCCGCCACTGGTGTGGCATCTTTCCAGTGTTCAAGATATGGTTAAAAAGGACAGTAAGTATGAGGACACCAAGAGAGCCCAACGATTTCCACGCTTCGATCGGAATATCGTCAGGTCCCACCGCTTTTCCGTTCTTCATGCGTCGAAGGCAATTACGAGTTTCGTCAAGGGTTATTGGGGCAATAAGTCCGAGGTTAGGGGGTGGGTCGTGATGAAGACTGCATGGGTGCTGAGTATTCAGCAACTCCTGGAAGTAGCTTCTCCACCTCTCCTTCACAGAGTCATGACTACAGAGCAGCGTGCCATGGGAATCTCTGACGCAAAGACATTTTGCGATATCTTGCGTCGCTTTATCCCGGGAACGTGCCAGCTTGTAAATGAACTTCTGCCCCTCCACAGTTTCAAGTTTATCATACAATGGTGATAAACTCTCACTGCGGGCTCTGGCTACAGCTCTTTTACTGGCATGTTTAGCTACTATGTACTCCAGTCTGTCTTCAGGAGAGTTGGATTGCTGCCACTTCTTAAAGGCATCCTTCTTTTCACGAGTCACCTCCTGCACCTTGTCATTCCACCACCATGTCTCCTTGTCGATGATACGTCCTCCTTTAGAAAGGCCAAGAACTCGCCTGCCTGCCGCAATGATTGCCGACTGAGCTCGATCCCAAGCATCCTGAGCAGTCTCGGTGTTAGTCAAAAGGAGATGACTTTTCACCTCTGCCAGGAACTCGGTCTGCATCGGTCCATTCAGCAACCACCACTTGATCCGAGGCCTACGTTTCTCGGCTACTTTCTTCTTCGGAGTGACGTTAAAGTCCATGACAAGAAGACGATGTTGAGCCGTTAGGCTTTCGCCTGGAATGACCTTACAGTTAGTTACCCTACCCATATGACACCGTCTGGTCAATAAGTAGTCTATTTGAGTTGAGTGGGACCCGCTCTTATACGTGATAAGGTGCTGAGGATTCTTTTGGAAGAACGTATTCACGACGGCCAGATCCGACGCAATACAGGTTCTCAGAATATTTTCTCCCTCTGTATTGCGAAGACCGTGCCCAAAACCCCCGTGAACACGTTCATACGGCTCAGCAGCCTTACCGACGTGACCGTTCAAGTCCCCCCCAACTAAGACCACTTCGGTAGACGGTACAGCAAGTAGCACCTCTTCATACTGCTCCCAGAATGTCTCCTTTTCAGACGCGCTACATCCCGCTTGGGGAGCATAGGCACTGATTAAGTTTGTGGTAACGCCCTCAATCAGTACCTTTACTCGCATCAAGCGGTCGCAGCGACGGTCAACTTCAAGGAGCCCATTCTGAAGCTCTTCAGAAAGCACTACCGCTACACCGTTTCTACCGGAAGGTGACCCAGTGTATATAAGCCGGTAACCCTGTCCGATGTTACGGGACTTATTGCCCTTCCAGCGAGTTTCCTGGAGGAAAGCACACTGGACCCGACGTCTCATGAGTACATCTGCGAGTTCCCTGCATCGTCCGGTTAGAGAGCCAATATTCCACGTTGCAAAGCGGAGTTTCCGTCTGGGTACTAGCGTCTTTAGCCGTGCCCGTACTTGACACGGTAGCCCTTGCCCACTTGTCGCAGGTGTAGGGCGATGTGCCTGCGCGTCGTTTTGCGGCGACGCCCTAGCCGTACCCAGTCTTCTCATGGTTCGTTCCATATTATGGCAAGTTCTGGTTTTCAATGGAGCGATTGCCATCTGACCTCCAAAACCCCTTTGTGGGGAGAAACCGGGGGGAGAGGAATAGGACAGATAGAAAAGGGGGAAAGGATAGGCAGAGGGAGAGGGTAGGAAAAGAAGGGGAGTAAAAGAAGGGGACACCACTTTTATGGACTGGACGGAGGTTATAACAAGTGGTGGCTCGAGGATCCGGGGTCGCGTACCCGTATGCCCAAGAACAAATAACGGACAGATATTAGTCAGGGCACCCTCTGGATACTGCTGACTTGTATTCCTTTATAAAACCTCAGGTTAAAGATTTAAAACCTCAGTGTGAAAGTCTCTACTTTAGAATAAACCACGAGGTTGTTTTTTTTTTCAATATTTCGGTACAAAGTAAGTCCAGTGCCTTTTTTACAGAGACAAGAACATTACATATCTGTTGTATAATATTTCAGCTATGAAACACGCATCTAGAGTCACTCAAGAGTATTTAAAATAGAATTTTCTTTATTGGACACAAAATATACAACACACTTCTTGGAATTCCATTCTATTGAAGTGTCACTATTTAAAAAAAATATAAGCTATAACGTATAAAGTATGTAACACATAAGTAGGTGTAATGTAGGTCTGTGAGTAACGAGGGCACCCAATTGTGAAGCTGGCCGTCATCGTCGAGTTTTTTTATTTATTGTAACCGCGCAAGCTTTGCGGCCATGAGTTAATTAAAAATGTTATTTTTAAAATGTTAAAAATAAAAAAAGGGACAGGTTTTTCCATGATCTTTTTCATATATATTATATATTTATAATATAAAAATATACGTTTAGATAATTCCAATATATAATACACACTCGTGAGTAGGCAAAGACTGCCAGTTGACTGATGAACGCACTTATATGCAAATTAAGAAACTAATCGTCACACAAATATAAAACTAGGGGGGAGATCGAACTCATGTTATTCGAATTTTTTAATGATGTTCTCTAATCTCTACATAAATATAGCTACTAAACAATAGTTATCTGGAGCAAGTTTTTCACTTCTTAATATTTTTAAATTATATAGACAGGTACTATATATGAAATAGTTATTTAATAAAAACAAATAAATCAGCTTCACGCTGTATCCCGTACACAGCAGGGTAGGCAGAGGAAAACTAGTGTTAAGAAACTCCGTTCCCCACTTTCTGCCGAATTCTGGAGGCATTGCGTGTTGAGTGGCAGAACTCAACGCCGCGCTTAGCCTCTACACCAGAGCGAAGAAATGGAAATATAAATTTAAGTAAATATTTCATCTCCTCGAGTGGGGATCGAACCCACAACCAGTCGGTTTTACAGTCACACTTCATGCCGCTGCGCCACGAAATGTTATTTAATACAAATGTTGATATCATACGCGTAAAATTTCTCATATACATACATTTGAATAAAGCGTAAATAAAACTATATAAAAACTGCAGAACGAATGTGTCCTTGTCAAAATTTTCTTAACGACAATAACATTTATAATGTCGCAAATATTTATTCAAGTGTTGGGAACACATAATGGCTGTCAAATTAAAATAAACAAAACACCTGTTAGAGGACATAATGGAAATGTAGATAATATAATAGTAAGCTAGTAGGCGTGACGATAAACAAAAAAACATTTTGTCGTTAACAGTGAAGTTTTTTTTATTAATTCATTATTAGCTCTTGTTAGTGATTTATTTCGTATGGATTTTAATAAAAACAAAGAAATTAAAAAAATGAATCAAATGAAATGTGTTAAATCTAAATTTTGACGTAAATATTGAAGTAATTAAAAAAACCTGTTACCGGAATTTTCTACTCCCATTTCTTATTGCTGAACGCATTGAAAAACGTTTAAAGCAAGTACTCATTAAGGTTTTCATAAGGTAACTGGATGTAATTTATGTTGGGGCTTTCAATTTTTTGTATATGCGGTACCACTCTCCCAGGATCTCCTTTACATATTATCAGACGTTTATTACATTCACACCCAACATTGGCGTCGTAGACTCGGACATTAACTTATCTAACACAGTGATGTAACGTTCCGGAACCTTTCAAATCCCATAACAATTAATATTTATAATGTGAAATAAATTATATTTCCTTCTAATTTTTATATGAAGATTGATTCAATTGCTATTTTATTTTATGTTATGGTATAAAAAGTCACAAATATGAAAAGTAGCATTTTTTACTCTGTATCCCACATTTAGGTAGAGGAAAAATACTTTTAAGACATACTTCACTCTTAATATTTTTGCTTAAGTAAACATAAATGACATATTAAATAAGTACGGCATACCACATACGATATTAATTGTTGAGAGTCCACCAATAAATTTACATACATATAGGAAAGAGAAGGTATCTATTACATAACTATGAAGTGTATTGAGTGTGAAATCATTACATATTTTTTTATTTCATGATGTTAGAAGAAAAATAATCAACGCGGTGTAAATGTATTTGTATTGAAATGTCACAATACATTAACAGAAAATACGTATACTCATCATTTCAATACTAAACTCTTAAATAAATTAACTTTCTTTTTTTAGAAATTGTAAGAAAATATTCCGACACAAACTAGAATGAAATAAAAACACTGCAGGATACCAAATAACAAACGTACAGCAGCGTCAGCGTCGCGCCCTGATAACCGCAACACATATTGAGAAAATAACTCTATACTGCAAACGTTACTTGCGCCGCGAGCAATTTCACATTTATAAGAACATACAGATTGTATTTGAATTTTTGGAGCAATAAATCTAACGTATAATATACTAATATGAATATAAGGCATCATTTTATTTAATAAGAAATTACGTGCGTGCAATAAAAGGAATTGCGGCGTTGAGTTCCGCCACTCAACTCAATTTCGATGTCCCCAGCATTGCGCTAGGGACATCGAAATTGGCAGAAAGAGAAGAACGGAGTAGCAGTAGGACAGTGTGAAGCTAAAAAAGAAATTACATCAATAATGTATAGATCCACAGAGGAAGTAAAAGTGACTAATTCAATTAAAGGAATGTGTTGAACAAACTGCTTAACATATTCGGTAATACAGTACACATTTGCCAATTGAATCACTTTTCAAAACTAAGACTTCATTATAATTAAATTGCCTTTTTCATTTTCTCCCCTTTGTACTTTTAGATGATGTCATAATTTTAAAGCAGCTATGTATCTTACGGTTAAACTACCGCAGCGGCCAGCCGAGCTTTGCTCCAAGATCTATACTAACAAGCTTTTGCTATTTTTGCCTCTAATGGACCACTGTAGCGCAAACCTTCCTATCCTTTAAAATATTTACGTGTAGTCCGAGAAGGAAATACTCTTTTTATAATAGGTCTGCAGTTCCATAATAATTAAACTTAGCAATATATCATATTTAACGTCATACTTAAATAAATTAATTAATTAATGTTATCGTGTTATTGTCACCCTATAGGCCTTTAGTGTATTGAGCGACGCACGCGGTACGGCGCACCGGAAGTTGCGTATACGCACTCTCTTTGTTCCTTCATTCATATTCAACTCCACGCGGGCGAGTATAAACAAACCTTTCTCCCTTTATAATGTCAATACTGCTTTGGATTATACACGTAATAGTATAGCAAAAGGTATACCGTATAGTAAAAAAAAAATAATAGACACGTTTATTAAAAAAACATTTTACCTTATAAAATAAAAGATTTACTGAAGCACAAACAATACGGTTTTCAACAATCAATAAAATTCAATAATGGCCAAATTACACACTCAGTTTGTGATTTCTTGTTATTAAACTGTTTTCATTAAGTTAAATATTATCTTCATACTAAAAGTATCCTTATTTCAATGCTCTGAGAGTGATACGTTTTGTATCAATACACGGTGGCTGGTGGCTGGTGGCCCTCCGTTTGACGAGCATTTCATCTCAGCACGCAATCAGCTAATGGAAGCGGTCCTCGTGCTACCCGCCTACCCGCCTACCCGCAGCCCACTACAGACCACAGTACTACAGATGACAGCGAGGAATGGTTATACTTTAAGTGATTGTTTGATTAGCGATTAGGTTTCAACGATATTAATATATATAAGAGACAATTACTTATATAAGTGAGATGATTTATAAGTTAAATAAAATAAGTATGAAAAGAGAAGTGAGAAAGCAATTTAGAAATGATCGAAACTGGTCCTAGACCGGTATTATACAAAGTAACTCTACACTACTATACAAAATTCTTTTAGATATGCTTAATTATTTATTTTTGGTAAATTACACAATTGAACGAAAATTCTACAACACATACAACACACTTACTACATATTATATAGTAGTAGGTATGTTGTTTAATTTGTATAACTATTGAATACATTCTATATATAGTACATACGCCATATTAATTATTATTGCTTCATAAAGGAAGCCTGATAAATGCGTGTTAATTAACACCCTTGTACGATTCGTTATTCTTTTTGTTAAAAATGAGGGTAAGATTTGTTCGGACAGGCGAACGAATAGCCCTGCTCGTAATAAATACCCTCATTTTTCTCTGCGTCATACTGATTCTGGGTATTAAGTAATTTCCTCCTGCTTTTCAATTTACTTTACAATTTCAGTTTATGAATTTTATTTTTTATTTTTCCATATTATGTATTCTACATATTATACTTAGGTTATGATAGATTTTTATATTTATTTTAAAATGCTTCATGCTCCATATTCTTATGTAATGAGTTACTTTTCTGCTGCGTACAGTAAGTAGCACGCTTATAAATGTTTACTTAAGTTACTTAAGTAAATGTTGTAATAACGTGATGTTTTACGTTAGGTCAAACAGCATTGTCTCTACCGAAAAGAAACAAAGCGCGGTGAACTTTAGTTTTTCATGTCGATTCTGGAATACATGCCAGTGGCTTACAAAGCTGCCAATGAACGATAATTCCCACGAGTCGGTTGAATAATAGTTACTTAACCATTCTCTGTTCGCTTATTGCGCAAATCAAGGCCCGTCGTGTGATAATACTACAATGTCTGTATTTATATTATAAAGAAATTATTTACAAAATGTGAGTATACTGCTTAGTGGGTGTTTTCGGTACACCAGTTTTAAAATACAATTATTTATTTTATAATTATCCTGTATTCATTTGTTCTTTATTTATAGTAAAAAGGGAATGCTCACAATAGGAGATTGCTTGTAAAAAGAGATCCAGTTATAAGACTACCCTTACATATAAAATATCCTGTACTGTTTAACTAATTTTATACGGTACACTCCTGTGTCGAAATTAAAAAAAAATATTGCTCCAAATAATAGACTAAAAAAAGGCTATACTGTTTAATATTGTGCCATATATCGTCTGAAATCATGTCATTGTTAGTTATAAAGAATGTGTTTTTTTTATATATGGAAATATTGAGGAAATAAATGTTCTTAAAATTGATATAATGTGAAAAGTTCACATAACAACCTAAAAAATAAAATAATGCATTTCTTTTTCTTTGCATATAGTACAAACTGGAAAACATAAAATTATAATTTTAATGTTAAACAGCAATAAAACTAGCGGTAGTGTAATAAATTATCTTCTCCTTAATTATAAGGCACAAGAAACTACTAGACCGAATACAAAATTTAAAACTCTGTACATATTATTTGTTGTTTTTAAAACTCCTCTAGAACAATAATAGGAAACTTACAATGATATTTTTTTCGGCCGTATTATTTCGTTAATCAAAAGAACAATCGTCTGTAATCTGTAATTCTTATTGTATCATAACATCAAAAAAAATATTTACTTGAAATTATTTAACATTTTACGTGTCCTTTGAAAGCGAAGTAAAATCCCACGTCCACCAGTCAGGGTCAATCCTGATCCGTCAAGTGACATAACTAAACGTGTGAAAAGGCTTTAGTGAAAATATAAATGCGTTATTATACTGCGCAGTTACATCTACACACAACAGCCACACAACCTCGTGTTTCTTCATAATTCGGAATGGTACAATCAGATAACCAAGTTTACAGCCACCCGACCGTTTTAATTGCTGTTTTATGCTCATTATGTACCGATGATATTACGTTTTAATGTTAATTTTATATCGCGGTGTCAAGGCGTGTATTGTTCCAGAGTAGACTTTGTCTAATATTGAACCCTAGAGTGAAGGTTACTTTTATTAATAAAATATTTAAATTAGTTAACTTGAATAACTGGGAAATCTAAGTTTTTGAAATATGTTCAACCTATCCTATTTTTCCAAAAATTACTGACTTTAAGAAAGCACAAGTAATATTTGTTTATATTTACATAAAACAAATATTGAAGGCAAAGTCTTCTCCAATATACGAATAATATGTATTTTATGTAATTTTTTGACGTAACAGTAAATAACCAGTTTTTTTTTCAATACAGGCACTAGGCTGTATGTAGTGAGTGATAAAGACATGCGTATATTAACTAATAATTGTTATCGCAACGGAATGTGCGGTATATTTACTAAGAGTCAACATATAGCCTAGGTAATCAGCGTTACTTTAAATTTACTTAAAATTTTATTTATTTAAAAAAATATGTGATATACGCTAAATTATGTGATAAATTATAACAGTTCAATGCTATTTTTTAATATATTCAACGGATAACAACATGGCAACACAAAAGAAAAAAAAAACAAAATATTGTAAAATAAAAAAAAATAAAAATTCCCACATGTTCGACGTCACGATTGTTACCTACCTACTTGTAAGAAACGTCTACAATCTGTTTGCGACATCAGCCCGAATTCTTCCTTGTGAATCGCCAGATAAATTTATCGTGGGAAAACACTTTACTTTTCACAGATACAACAATTAATAGCTTATTACCTAAAAATAATACAACCTGCTTCTAAAGTCCTAAAAATTTGTAAGTTTGTAGCTATTGCAGTCTATACAAACTCTATGTCACTTCATTACTTTTACATATATAATGGACAAAATGGAATATCTACGTTTTCTTAATGTTAATACACAATTTTTTTTATTAAGAAAAAGAGGCAAACGAGTTGTAAAACCACCTGATAGTGACTTAGCTACCGGCCATATACATCTCCAACATCCGGAAGGTTGATGCGTTCCCGGCTTTGAGGGTAAAGGTATCTGTGAACACGACGCTTGAAATCCTTCAAATTGAAGCGCTCAGGGAAAACCACATTAGGAAGATCATTCCACAGTTTGCACGTATGTACGTTGAAGGAATGACCACGATGTACTCGTATGCAAGTCAGATATGAACCATGTGCCGAGATGGTGAGGATGGCATATTGTCTGTCTGTCTGTGGCGAGAGGAGCAGAGAGGTGCATCATGCTCATTGGAATTTATATTAAGTTTATTTTTTAATTGTATTTCTTATGTCAGTAATGGGATACTTACAAAACTAAATTATTAACGAAAATAATACCTATCACACGATATTTTATGTTTAAAAACGAAAACAAATATTCAAAGAATTTAATAACTCGTAGGCTTGACTAAAGTACGCCTAAGTACTTACACCACCACGATACTATTTTAACACTATTCATCATTGTTTTGTATTCAAGTTAAAGAAAATAAAAAAAACATATAAAACTCATAATATTTCGTTTAATTTGTCTTATTTGAGACTTTAATGTAGTATAATTTCCTTGCAACTTGCAAGCAACGTTTTGCTAATATGAGTAACTAACATAAAACATTATAAGGTAAATTATATAACATCAACATTTTATAAAAAGGTTGACGTTATATAATATAAAAATATAATCAAAGTTTTTTATTCCCGTTTTTTTTGTTTTTATTAACTTTTTACGTCAGCCTTGTCTGTGCTAGCGCCGCTTCCTCGAGCTAATGGGTCTCTTTCCGACTCATCGATCACGACGTGTGAAGTCATCGCCTCATTGCGCAGTCACTTGTGTGCGAGTTAAAACATTAACTATTTCAAAATTATCTTTTTGTATTAATTTATTTGCTAATATATATTGTGGCATCTAGAAAGTTACTACAATTGAAGTCTTATCGTATTTTTTATGTCTTTTTACCGCCAAGGTAAGGTAATTATGACTTTTTTTTTCAGCATCACGCTGATACCGCATACAGCAGGTTAGGCAGAGAGAAACTAGTGTTAAGACACTTTGTTCTTCATTTTCCCCCGAATTTTTGGAAGCATTGGGTACTGAGTGGCGAAACTCAACGCTGCTCTTTGCCTCGACACCAGAGCAAAGAAATGAAAATGTAAATTTGAACTGAAAACATTCACGTTTACAGCCACTTTTTGAGCCGCTGCGCCATGAATGTCCTTATAATAATATAAATACAGACATAATATTATGTAAGCACGGAAAGTATTTGATGACTACATCAAAAATTAATCATCGTTCTCGTAGCTTCTGATATGAAAGCGTAATGATATCACATCATCACATCTGGCGAGCCACAATCAGTGCTGGTTGAGGAATGGCTCACGTCCAACATAACATCGGAAGAAGTCAATTTCAAAGTCATTTCCTTTATCCAGATACCTACGGCTCATTATGCGTAATATTATTCTTTACTCAATGTTAATATCATTATTGATGTAATATTGTTCTTGTTTGTAAAACACAAAAGTAAATTACTTATTTATGTTATTCATGTGTAACGTAAGTAATAAAAATCTATATAAAATTAAAAAGTGGTGGAAGTAAAATTTACAATAAGTATAATGCGTTAAATTGTCTAAAACTCTTAATTCTAAAATGTCTAATTGCGATAATTTTATTTCATTGAAATAGATACCAGATCTACTAGCACGACTCAAATTGAGATGATTCATAGTTTTAAAGAAATTAGCAAACTTTTTATAATATAATGTACTAACTGTAAATTTTTTAATTGAATTTTTCAAAATGTGTTGCTAGCAATAGCTATTTAAATAACTAAATCTACAAATAAAACTAAAACTCTTTTTAATAAATTAATGTCACTACGTCGAGTGGGGATCGAACTCGCGACCATTGCACTTGTTTCACTGTACTACCTACTCCACCACGATAGCGTCAATGGCTTTTGTCTAAATACAAAATTAAAAAGATATATTTTTTGGTATCGACATTGATAAAATTATGTTCATGGTTTAATAAGCGCTTCATCCATGCGTTACCAATAAATGAACGAAATTTTTATTAAATGTAAAATATTACGTAACATAAGGACACAATGTTTGCGATTTTTAATTAAAAAATACAATATGCCGTTGTTTCATTTTATCTTTTAATATCAACCACCATGCACGAAATAAAGAGAAAGGGAATTAAGTTTTGTAAAATACACAGAATTGTATAGAGATTGTTAGAAAACAGTTAAATACTGTCTATTAGATCGATATAATAGTAATATTGAAGGCGAGAAGTGAAAAACGCATCTAACGGTGAAAGTACAGCAAAAGTGAGGGGATTGTTTCACTTTGCAAAGATCTCATACATAATAATAAAGTACAACTAGATATATTATTCCGTATAGAAGCTTATCAACAAATCTTTTTATCTTATTTTCCATATTATTAAATAAAGGAAAGTAGGCGGTAATAAGAAAAAACGGTAACTAACTATGATAACGTGATGAGTTACTAAGAGAATACATATTGGTAAGATTAATTCAAGCAAATGTACAATTAAGAGAGATCTACCTGAATTGATGGTTTTGTTGCGTGTGAGTTCTGTACATTTACATTAATAAAAGAATTGTGATGCATCTAAATATGAAGTAAACATGTATTGCGGAAGATATTAGAAAAATGCTAAATTAAGTCGTCGATTGACTACTAATATAAAAATAAAGCATTCCTCTAACATCTCTATATTATATTGATTTTCACGACTACTCAAAATTGACGGAGTTTTGGGATTATATTTAAACCAAAACCACATAAAATACTTTATTAATAATTCTTTATATTATAATTTAGGCAATCTTCCCTTACACAAGTACAGACCTAATAAAAATCGATTTTGTAATAGAATTTGTCAATTTCTTTGAAAAATCGTAATGCAGACAAAATGTCCGTTGTCATTGAATTCGACAAAGTCGTCGTGCTTTTCGTTTCCTAACTATAAAGAGATACATTTCAATGCATTTGTATTTTGTTACAATTGTGTGCACACCGCACCGAGTCACGAAACGACGAAATTTCAACTATGAACTGATATTTGACTCTTTAATTATAGCAGTAGAGTTGAATTTAGTTCGAGTTAGATTGTAATTTTACTCAAATGGAGGAAGCGTGTGATGCAATCGCTCCGGCTCAGGCTCTCAGATTAAATTTCGTGACTAAATTTGCTTGAGAATCTCCGATAAGATAACATATGGTTAGAAATTGGCAGCCATTATTTTAAATACTACAGTTTAGCTGTTTTCCGAGTGTTATTGTTGTATATTTTGTGAAGGTGTTTATAGTTAATACCAGTTAAGATATGATTTAATTTAATATTCATAGTATAGTACAATTGAACGTATGTTATATATAGTATACATATTTCGGTTACTCTAATAATTACTTTTCCAAGTTTGTATTGTGCCATATATGAATGTACATATGCGTAAAGCAGGTTCCTATATTTAGTATAGTTTCTATTAATACCGCTTACCTAGAACTGACGTAACTTTAGTAACGAAATAATAAAAACTTGTAACTTTTGTTAGCGACTAGATAACACACGTACCAAAACAATAACATTACATTTTTTTACTTTACTACTAATTATTGGATTATTAATATTTGTGTTTCTTAATAGTAAAAAAAAAGGTAATTTAAATGCTCAGCACTTATACTGTCTAAACATTAGAAACTGAGTGTGAGAGTTAATCACGATAAACTAAATAAAATGAAACATTAAAGAAAAATATTATGCCGGAAATGTTTTTATTATATAAATTAGGTATTATGTAGTATAATTTTGAATGCATAAAGCACGAACCTTTCATTCTTTTCAATAAGGTTGACGGAATTGTTTTCCCTCAAATGCCAAGGAGAGTTTGCGACCTTTTAGACTTCCTTTGTCTAAATACATTTTCCCCGGATAAGTTTAAATTGAAATTGCTGAAAGTAAGAATTATAATAGTGTTCCGCACAAAGAGAACTTCAGATTAACTTTTTTTACAGCGACTGGAGGAGTGAATGGGCGACTCTATAATTTGTGTTAGAACGTAATTAAAAATTAATGCTCGCCTTTTGCAGTATAGCTTTTAGATCTTTGTAGCTAAGAAATATAACTATGTAATAAAAATATAAATCTTTGAATAAATCAAATGTCAATACCGTTTTTTGCCCGAATTTCAGACATTGCGGGTTAAATGGTAAAACATTTATTTCCTTTCTTCTAATATTGAATGAGTTGTAGCCACGGTGGCCTCAAAGACAAAGAGAGGTACGAGTATATAAAATACATAAAACAATAAAATCATTTACAATATCCATTAGGTAATTTTTTTTATAAATTTATAGCCAATTGATTTAATCTGTTATTATATTTGGTACTTTTTGAAATCTTTATCAACAATTTTATATTACAATATTTACCTTCAAAATTAAACTATGAACAATGTTATTGTCATTAATATTTTACCGAAATAAATTCATAATCTACAGAATTGATTACTTTTAAAGTTCTCTGCTCTACTCTAGTGTCCGTCAAAACTAATCGACACCCAATTAGTTTCTTTTAATTAAATCCTACCAGAAAGAAATTATGGAACTTTCCCATAAATTCGTTTTAATCCATTGTTCTTCATATTACTTACATAGTTTTCTGTATACACTTTTATTCTTATTTTTTCATAGAGTGCTTTCTAGAAAATAAAACCGCAATTGCTCTGGTACAAAACCAGAACAAGCACTTAACTTAAAACGTGGACTCTGAAGAACTAAGCTGCAGTGGATTTTGAATATTTAAAGAAATTGCATTGGAGCCGTGCCAGCTGCAGCGTGCAGCGCGGGACGCGAGCTACCTGTCAGGTTTCTCGGTTAGAAGGTTAAATTGTTAGTTTATTTTCTTAAGCTAACTTCCGCAGTGAGTGTTACGTTCAAAACGGTTTCAGTACTACTAAAATATTGAAAAACGCGCTTATTACTTTAAAATATTGTAAATATTATTTTAAACATTAATATTAGGATATAATATTAATTAAAGCCTAGAACTGAAAATAAATAAAAAAAAAAACAAAAAACATAAAAAGGTAAACTGGTAAACTATATATTGCTCACATTACTATTACAGTTATATTGCTAAAACATAGGATAATAGTTATTAATATGTAATACAACATTTGTACATGAACTTCCTACCACTGGCTTTCCTTCAAACGACTGCCGTGTGAATTAAGTTAGCGCATGTCAAGGTGCGCCCTTGCTAGTGATTAATTCATTTTTGCTGCAAATTACATAATGTTTTTTGTATTCCAAAAATAGTTTGTTTAAGAAAGCACTAGAACACCTTTAGTATTAAAATATTAATATTTTGTGAATAGTTACTTTTCACTTTAATCATACAATGGTATAATATTAAAAAGAAATTGTAATTAATTAAAAATATGTATAATAATATGATATATCTTAAACTACTGTTATAACTCTACATCACTCTGTAGCGATATTAACCTTGTATTTTAATAAAAAGGTTCAAATATCAACCAATTGGTTGAATCATTTTATATAGTGTTTAGTCTTCCCAAGGGCATAATAAGTAATTATAGTTACATACAACCTGTTATTGTATTCTACATACTAACGGAACAAGAATATTTTTAATGTTACATTTGTACATGTCTAACAAAAGGCAAATGTGACTTTTTGATCGTATTGGCTTATTCAACTGTCTAGCATTTGCTACGTGTTTACGAAATACCGGTTTTTAATAGATAAATACTGAGTAAAACTAGTATGAGTTAGCAAAAATATCGACGATATCTAGTATAATATTTTAGTTGTCATTGGAAAGTTTATTCGGAACTATGTTTACTTTTAAAATATGTAGCGTTCCCCTCGGTCTGGTGAAACAAAGTGTTCATTGGGTTCCGTTCACATTAAAAACACAAGATGTCTTTGTTTCTGTTTCTCCACAACTAAACTACATAAATATAAATGTGAAACCATTATGAAGACAAAAGCATTGACCGCAGCCATCACGTTTCATCAAACAACACGACAATAATACTAACAACATAATTTTTGAATATTTACAAACGTGCTAAAAGTTTATTATTCAAAGGAAGTTAATCTAATTGTCTCGCGAACTAAAGCGATCATGACCTTATGGCAACCGGTCCGGAGACCCCGGCCAAAAGTGTATGCAAATTAACATTAGCATTGATATCCAAGAAGATCTTGTTTGATAAAAATATTGCTGTTGAACAAATTTTAAATGTCTACGTGTTTGTTATTTATTTTTTTATTTCATTTCATTTTAATAAGCTCATTGAAGCCATTTAAATATATTTTTTTGTTTGTTGTTTTTTTGTTTGTTTTTATACCGGCAAAACTCTATTAAGAATATTTAAAACTGTATGTTTCTTCAATTTACTTTTATGGTTCTTTGTTTTTTAGATGAATTTCGATAGTTTCACATTAACTTTTTTTGCACCTTGATTTTAAAACAGACGAAACATGAAATGGCAATTGATTTAAATTATAAGGTACCAACATTCATCATAAATTACTTACAAAAATATTACATTTCATTTTTTATATCATATAATTTATAAAAATATTCAAATTTTCCATAATTTATGAAACAAAGTGTACTGTTTGAAGTATTACAGTACAACATGGATAGAAAATCAATTAGAACACAACATACGAGCATAAATCAATGTCGATGTTAGCAGCAGCAGCAAAAAAGAAATAACTAACTTTTTAGGCATTCAGTTCGTGTATCGAACTCGGATGGTAATAAAACTCGGTTGTGGAAATGAGTTATTTCAAATTAACTTTATATTTACTCGATTGTAAATAATGATTGGTAAAGTTTTAGAAATTCTATATGAATACTTATTATTTGATTGTGTAAAATATTTATATTTTTAATACAAGTTATTTTCGACAATAAAATTTATATCGTTGTTTAAATAAAGTAAGCTTCACGCTGTATCCCGCATACAGCAAGGTAGGCAAGGAACCTAGTGTTAAGATACTCCGTTCCCCACTTTCCGCCGAATTCTGGATGCATTGCATGTTGAGTGAAGAGCGAAAGACCAGAAATATAAACTTAAATAAATATTTCCTTGTTTCAATTGGGGATCGAACCCAGAACCAGTCGCGTTTACAGTCACACTTAGCGCCCCTGCGCCACGACTGGCCTGGTCGTCCTCGTCATCGTTATTTTATAATAGGAAAATTATTAATATCAAAAAAATTAAGAACTTATGTGTTCATAATATTTTACTAATATATATCATAGATTTTTTTTTAATATACCCTTGCCCTATATACATGAGTATATAAATTCAGTGTACAGACAAAGAGATGGTTTGTAAATTGAGCTTAGACCTTGCGGTTGAGACGCAGTTGAAGGTCGTTTAAAGTATAGGGTAAACACCGATTTTGTTACAACTTGAAATTACCTTTACATGAAGAGTTAAAGATGGTGGACATGTTAAAGGATAAATGCAGCTAACGAATTAAAAAATAAATTTACAACGAAAACAAAAATAATAGCGCAGTATAATATGGGTTCGATTTCCACTCGGGGTAATGAGTTCGTTTTATTTCCTCGCTCTTGTAACAAGACACGGCAGCGACGAGCTTCTCAAAATGTAGTGTTTTGAAAATTAGGCGAAATGTAGGGAACGGACCGCCTTAACAATAGATCAATAGGTAATAAAATAAAAAATAGGATTTCCCTAATATTTTGTTAAAAAAAACTGTTAAGTTAAATGTATTAACTTAACACAATTATTTATTATATTTAATAATAGATGTCATGAATCTTGTAGTTTATAGCAAGCCGTCTTAGCTAAGACAGGTTTCAAAAACCTTATGGACCTTTTATATATCAACAACAGAAGTATATTTTTATTTAAGAGTATGTAAAGTAATGTTAATTTTGCCATGTTAAAACTGCTGTCTGTCTGTCGCAAAAGTGTTCACCGCAGAGCTAATTATTACAATTTTTCAAGATTTCATGTTATTTAAATTATGTTTTTCTTTATATGTTACGTATACTACATGTTTTTCTTTAACAAAGCTTTAATTTATCTTTTGTGAACAAAAATGTATATATATGATTTTAAATAAAAAAAATAAATTTAAATTTAAAATCATATACATTTTAGCGAACGAAAATGTATATCATTTTATATTTAAATAAGTATTAATTTACAAACGCAATAACAAAAGCGTGCAGACAAGCTTGTGACAGGTTGTGAGTTCGATTTCTACTCGAGGAAATTAAACTTTTAATGTTTTTATTTCCTCGCTCCGATAAAGAGTTCAGTCAATCAACAGGCAATGCCTCCAGAATGCGGCAGTGCAAACAGCAGAAAGAACCTAGCATCCTAACACTGGGTTTCCAGTACGATAAAACAGATACCTACCAAAACTAACAAAATATACATACTTACAAAAAGTAACAGTTATTGCATTAAATCCTCGTCCTGCCCGGTGACGTGGACTGAAAAGAAAAAAACATATATTTAAGTTTATGCCTTGAAAGTTAGGTAATAAAACATATTAGCAGTTTATTAAAGTAAAAAGTCATAACTGGTTTCATTTTTATCTAAAAAGCCAATAGGAGTCAAAGTCAAAGTCAATAGGAACTCTGTGAACTATTTACCTATATATATTATTATGAAAATATAAATAAAAAATATATTTTATACACAATCAAAATGTAAACGTTATTATCAAAGAAAATAAGATCTTGTTTGTTACTGATCGTGTCCAAAAAAGGTTAACGCAGAAAATAAAATCACAATAAAACGGTACCCAGAAATGAGCCCTTTCCTCAACTTTAAGCTTTACACACACTGTAAGATTTTTTAGTGGCCGTCGTGGCGCAGTGGACCAGCGTCTGACGGTAAACGCGACGGCTGTGAGCTCGATTCACAGGCTTAAGTTCTGCCACTCAACGGCAATTTAGCACGAAAATTAGAATGTGGGAAGCAAACAGACTGTCTTAACACTAGATTCCCTTCTCCTCCACTGCATCAAACTGAAGGGGTATAGTGTCTATTATATGGTTGAATATAAATTACCTAAATTCTATTGGAATGTATATAATTACGTATAAACATGTATTTGTAGGTACATAATCATATAAAGACAATGGAGAAATTGACAATTTATATCAAATTTCAAGGTACATATATACATTTAGTAAGTGTTTATTAGTGTAATAAGAGCCTAAAGAGGCAGCTGCTTAAGAACAAGTTTGGCGATCTGGAAAGGCGATTGACGCTGACATAATATGGCCTTCACTGCAACGATGAACAATAAACGTAGCAAGGATTTCTTAACAATTATTATAAAGAACCAACCTTTCGTTTTGTGTAATTCAGGCAGGTTTAACACCACATTACCTTGTGTTCACAATTATTGGACAAATCGACACCTATGTAAGTATGTTTTCTTTAATATTTTTATGCGAGATAAGATCTGTATTTACTAAAAAATAAATGCCTATATTTAAAGAAAATATTTATTTACCAGTAAATGACTTTATATTATTTTCTCATAATTATATTTCAACTTCAACGTTATTTCTAGCATCTCGTTTCAACGTGAAACTGGAATACTGAAGAATATCTTTTAGTCAGTGGCTGGTTGTACGCTCTCGAGTTCCCAAGTGCGCTTCTCATCTTCTAATGGAGTCTTCAATTTGACAGCGTCCCATTAGAACTAATAAAGTAGACTAATGATTGCTTAATAAATAAACACAGATTTTTTTTGATAAAATTAATATGAACGCGAATTTTTGGAAATGTTACATCTAAAGAAATAAAAAAAACTGTAAGAGAATTCTGTTACTTCTTACATTAAAAAAGAATTTTCTAAAAAGAGAAATGCATTTGCACATAACATATTATTTTCGTAAAAACATCAATTTTTGCCACCGATTTTTGCCTTATTCCGCATAGAAATGGAAAGGAGGAAGCTAACCTAATGTTAACACACATCGTTCTCCGCTGTAAGGTATTCGTAAAAATAAAATGTGTACCTATCTATATGCTTAAAGAATAAATAAATACACAAGAATTTTTAAAGCAGACTTCAAAACAGCTTATGATATCTTAATGACTCGTGTTTATTTTATATTTACTTCATGATTCAATTAAAAAAGGATTTGAATGTATGAGTACTTTCCATTTCGGCTGTTTTACCAGAACTTTCCACTCGTAAATTTTTTATGCCTTTACTTATACATACCTAGATATGAGATACATATAAGTTAAATATACTTATAACTTTAACGCTTTATTGGATATAAAAATCTTAAAACCTGTTTTGCGAATCATGACTTGTTTGCAATATTGTTTTTAACCAGTATAATAACGGAACATTCAGAACTCTTTTGCCAATGCTTTTAGTTCAAAAATCAAATCTGCTTCACACTTTCAGCAGGGTAAGCAGAGGGAACCTAGTGTTAAGACACTCCGGTCCCCACTTTCTGAATTCGAGAGGCATTGCGTGTTGAGTGGCAGAACTCAACGCCGCGCTTAGCCTCGACACCAGAGCGAAAAAATAGAAATATAAATTTAAGTAAATATTTCATCTCTTCGAGTGGGGATAGCATCCACAACCAGTCGGTTTTACAGTCACACTTCGTGCCACTGCGCCACGACTGGCCTCTTTTGCTTTTGCTCTTGTGCTTTAAGTTAAATTATTATATAATAAAACAATGAAATATTATTTAAATAATTTAATATTTCCCAATTTTAAGATAATTAAATGCTATTAACGTTTTTTTGTCACGTGCTAAGTAATAAATGACATAAAAAACTAATTGCTTAATTATATGCGTCATCGTTAATTATTTTTTTTTGTAATAGAAAAAACATTAGCATAATGAAACATAGTGTGGTAACATAAACACATTGATATTAATTAATTACATACACATACATAACAGTTATCAAAATTATATTACATTAAATATGAAAAGAAACATTTTTTTTTAGCTTCACACTGAATCCAGCCTTCCCGCCCTATGCGGGTAGCAGCTGCAGCAGGTCAGTCAGGTGGAGCCTAGTGTTGATATACTCCGTTCTCCATTTTCTGCCGAATTCTGGAGGCATTGCGTGTTGAGTAGCGGAACCCAACGCCGCGCTTTGCCTCTACACCAGAGCGAATAAATGAAAATATTAAATATTTTATTCCTCGAGTGGGAATCGGAGCCATATCCAGTCGCGTTTACACGACACGACTAGCCTCTGAATACTTCCTGAATGTTATTTATAAACCCGCCTTATAAAGACATTGCTCTACTAATGCCAAAAAACGACAGTATCCGCAATGAAAGAACAACTTGTGATGTGAATACGTAACGTGGTAGTGAATTATCTGCAAGCTTACTCTCACCGTTTCAATTTTATTGCTCCGTAAGTCCGCCATTATTTAACTCGGTGGAAGTTAATGTTACAAACGTTACTTCTTATATTCTTATATTGTTTATCCTTGTGCTTCTTCATTTTATGCATGTTAAAAGATTGTATTGGACTGGCGGAACTATTTTTTTCCTTTGTTTTGACCTTATAACGAAAACACCAACAAATAAATATAAACAGACAAATGTTCCTTCGAAAATTTACATTTATATTGCTATTTGACGTTACAACCTTCATGTAATGCCAATACAACAACCACATCACAACTATGCCAAAAAAGTGTCAGTATTTAGGTACAGAGTACAACAGACTGAGTTAAAATATGGTATTTGAAGATTATTATATTTCCTATTGAATAATCAAATATAACTGATAAAATTTAACACTGCATACTTCTTAAATTACTGGATTTCTTTTTTGCATGCATTCTATAATTATATACAGCTATCTGTTTTTCAATCGGTCAATTTCGTGTGTTTTCCATACAACGTGACATTGGCGAAGTGAACTGCTGAATAAATGACGACCCTTGTAACACCACAAATGAAGAGCTGAACTACCTCTTAAGTTCTTAATGCATATGATCTTCATTAATCATCGAAGGCATTTTTCTGAAATGAACTACGAGAATATCTGAATATTCTATATATATACATCCTAATGTACTAAGAACATTCCGATACTGTTTGAAGCTAAAATTCGTTGATATATTACAAAATGAAACTGTTCCTCCAGATACAATTACAATATACAAGTGAAAGGCGCCAAGGCCGGGTAACAATGAATATGATACCAACAGTCAGCAGCCAACGGAAGACACCTCCATTCATAATAGGAGCCTTCTAGAATAGTAATTGGCGCCATTTATTATCTACACACAGTTAGATAGATTAATGTCGAATCCACTATTATGCTGTTAAATTGTAAATTGTTTCAAAAACGCATTTTTAGGTTCACCCTGTGTCCCGCACGCCTTTATACGAAATAATATGTCTTAATTCTAGGCTCCCTCAGCCCACACTGCCGGTAGGCACTATGCTCCTCTGGCATTGCGAGTTGAGTGGCGAAACTCAACACCGCGCTTTGCCTTGATACTGATAAAATATTAAATATTTCATTTACTCAAGTGTGAATTGAAACCACATGCTTGTACCCCTGCGCCATGGATAGCCTTAATTTAAGAAATTGATTTATTGATTTCATCGTCTACCCGCGGACCACGGACTACTGCAAAGTGTTCGAAACGTCAGGTTAAAATAATTTCATTTAAAATAATAAAAAAGTTATTGTAATGTGAACTGTTCTAAAACATATATAGTTTAGTTGACACATGCGTACCGTGTTACTAACTGTAGCGCTTATTTTAAGATGTGGAAACCGGCTCCAATGTTGGCATTATGAACAGGTTTGCTTTTGCTTACAGATATGTATTTACTAATAGTTTGGAAACGCACAGTATTAAAACAAAAAATTATATAATATTTTTTTTATTTTTTTTAGCTTATGTCACGCTGTAAACTTAGTGTTAAGACACTCAGTTACATAATTATATTATAAGAAAAAAAATAAAATGAAGTCAAAAATGAACGAAAAGATTCTCAAATGATATAAAGCTTCTATCGTAACCCATAAAACTTTAACGTTAAAATCAGTAATGAATACAACGAGTACCGTTAGTCTCCAAGTTCAGAGAAACTTTGCAAATATTAATCGTCTATAAAGCTTCAACAAACTTCAGGTAAATAGTCGAGTGTTCTCATGGAGTTGAAATTTTCATTAATAACTGAGATCGATATAAGAGGTCTTTGCTCTGGACGATGAACTTCCCTGGCCTGGTTTCGTCTCTATATAATATTCAGGATATCTCGAATAAAAGACCTAGTTAAGCGAGGCTCGTGTGCGCTCTCGTTAATGGTAACTTATGAGAAACTTCATATGTTGTGCACACATTGTACGTTCCATATTATGCTTTAAAAGAAAATACCTCGAGCATATTTGAGAAGTTGGAAACTGTGTTTTTAGTATACAAAATGATATTTTAGTTTGTGCATACAAGAAATTTATAAAAGCTTCTTTTATACAGCTTTTTAATAATATAGATCGAACCTACATCCGTCACCACGATGGCCTAAGTATACTAAAAATAAAGTCATAATCGTCACAATACCATTTATTCCGTTTTATATATTGTCGTACATACGTATATATAAAAGGGAATATGTTTTCAACCGCCATTACTCGTCATAAAAAGGTTTAGTGGAGAAAGTTTCTATAGATGTCTCTAAAGCTTTTACACTCCAGTACTGTTACAGAGAGTAATCCAAACTAATGGCGGAATTACCTCAACTTGTGACTCCCGATCGTCTTTCACTAGTGTTATAAAAAATGAAAATCGTTTTAAAGCTGAGATAAATATGTTATCTTAGATATGTTTTACCACAATTATCATAGAAAAGATAAATTAAAATCTGTTCTGCTTAGTAAAAGAAATATGAATAATGGGTTTTAATAAAAATTGACACAAAAACAAGTAGGTATACCAGCAATATAAACAATATTTGTATAATGCAATGTATAATGACACAATTGTGTTATTATATTAGCCTATGTATGTTTCATATAGTGGCTATTAACATAAGTATTTAATTTCAACCTTAAAGCATATTTCTATTTTCCAACCAATAAGCAATGAACAGTGTTGTAACTTGTTTTTGTAGTTTCTGCTGAATTCGTTTTTAATATTTAACAAAACTAGTTGTGTATTGTAATCATATTTCAGCACGTGTAGCAATGTAATTAATAAAAAATAAATGTGCTTTATATTAAAATATAAAATATTGTTTCTTTTTGTCTAATAGTTAAAATGTTTTAGAAAATGGTGACGAATGTCACCAACGAAATGTCACAAACGAAAATGTTTTTGAAAAAACCTTTGATTTACATTTCCGAGTGCAATTAATAAATTATTTTGTTTTCAATTTTATCACTATAGCATAATTTACTCTTTTTTTTTATTATTTTTTATCAAACAAATGACGATCATGTTCTCTTGTCACATATTATTTTATGCCCTTAGATTTTCGATGTAACTTAACGACAAGAAGAAATAAACAACAAGAAAAAAATAATATACGAATAGATTGTAAAAATAAATAAAACTTACAGTAAATTCCATCACATAAAAGGTATTAAATGTGAACGACAAATTAAAAATAGTAATCCATTCGGAATAGGCAGCGATTGCAGCCGTCCGTCCGTCCGTCTGTCTACGTCTCGGTCTGCCGCATCGCCTTTTGTTGTTCACGCTGAATTCCGCACTATTCTCAACTACATGTATTTATAGGATTTACATCTATTTCTTGAACAGATTCCATGACCTTCCTTAGATCTTATTAAATTTAAATGTAATTTATGAGTTAAATTTGAGGCTAGTCTTGGTGCAAGGCACAAACGTGTGGTTGTAAACGCGACAGGTTGTGGGTTAAATTCCCACTCGAAGAAATGAAATAGTTAATATTTTCATGTCTTCGCTCTGGTATCTGGTCACTCAAAATGCAATGCCTCCAAAATCCAGAGAAAAATAGAGAGCGGAGTGTTTTAACACTAGGTTTCCTTTCCCTACTCAACTACATGCGGAATACAGTGTGAAAATTTAAAAAAAAATACAAAATGCCTTTTATGTTTTCTACTTACTAACTTCTAAGTCTAAACAACTATAAAAATTAAATTGGATAAACTAAAATAATATGTAACGTATAAATATACAAATTGTGAATGAATCTATTTCTGAACGAAAAATCTCGAACATAGAATGAAAAGTAATTAGAAAACGTAACTAGATCGAGGCAAATATGAACGGTGTTATTAGATACGACGGTGTCGCGTTGCTAAGAAATCGACCCCGCGCACTTGTGTCTGTCAGATACCCGCAAACACAAGTGAATTTACTGTCCAAATAAATATAAATAGGACATATTTGTGGAATTAATGTTTTTCACAATCATTTTTATGAATATTTTTTTTTATCTTTTTTTTTTATTTTACGGTCAAATATCACCTTATGTTTATTGTTTAATCCTGGTAGGTAAAAAATGAAGGTGACATTAAAATTTATATTTTTAATTTTAATTATCATACATATTTATAGAGAGATACGAGCTAGGATTCCGTGAGCGGTGACGAGGCACATATCAATATTTACTGTACAGTAAATATAAAATCATAATTTAAACTAAGACGACAAATTTCCTTTTTATACGCTTTACCTTGACTAGCAATATGTAACCTTTGCTATAATAGCACCGAGATAAAAATAAAAGTTAGTATATATTTATGCTAATGCTAGATAAGAGCGGTATTTAAAACATAATATATCGTTTTAAAATACATCGTCAGTTAATAAAAACATAATGAAACAACACATTAAGCAACTAAGTTTTTTCGAAAAAAAAAAAGATTAAAAAGTGTACTTGCAACAGATTTCATTGAATATTGTGAGGAAACGACAATATGACTAAAAACACGTATTTGAAAATTGCCTAACAAAGGTTTACAGAAGGACATTTACTCGAGCTGACATTAGTTGACATTGGGCGTTTGAAATCATCTAATTACAAATGTTTGACACATTTTCATACTTTAAAGTGTATTATTTGGATAAATTATATATGGTACAATAAACATGAAACAAGCAACGCCCCCAGAATGCGGTGGAAAATGGGGAACACATCACAAGATTCCCTTTGTCTACCCTCCTGTGTGCGGGATACAGCGTAAAGCTATTTTTTTTTTAAACATGAAATATGACATGTGGTAGCACTACGGTCCTTTTATCTCAACATATGCACACAATTGATTGTCCACAGTGCAAAGTTTCTTCGTAAATGTTCAGCATATTGTCCAAATCTTGTTTCACAGCAACCCAGATGAAGGAAAACTGATAATAGTTTGTAGCTTTGATCCTTCAGCGGAACATGAACTAAGGATCCGCAAAGTTTTGGGAATTATGGTGACTCCATTATAAGTTGGGTATATTGTAAAGGAAATAGGTCAGGAGCGACCTAAATAAATGAGCTTATATACAGTTTATTTCACATTTAGTATTACTGACATATTAATAAATACAAAAGAATGATACATTATTTAAAACAGTAGGTTTTTAAATTAATAATTTTTAAACAGTGGGTATTACAGAAGTATTTAAATAATTTAATAATATTTTACTACGATACACTTGAAGAAAGAATTGCATGACTTATTTTTTAGGTTTTTCACAAACTGTTTTTTAATTTACGGAGTTTCATATTTTGGCCACTTTCAACAATAATTATGACTAAAGTTATTCAAACTGTGGGAAGTTAAGGAAATAGGTCAGGCGTGAGGACACTCTGGCTTAGTAAGCCATAAAATGGAAATGATTATATCGTATGTTTTAATATCACAATAGGCATGACTTGTTATAAAACTGTGCCTCCCCTAGCGTACGTGAGTGAGTTAGTGCTAATGTATGAATAAAATATATATTATAGATACTTTTACTAGAAAAATGTGGTAGTCTAAGTAAGAAGGGATATTAATTATATAATTATTAATATTACCTTTAACATTTATTTTATTTGTTGTGGGAGAGCATCTAGTATGATCTTGGCGTTTTCTAAATTTTAGTCATTTATTTACTTACGAGTGATGTTACTGATGTATTTCAAAATAATATAAAAAATAATAATACTAAAACGATAACAAAAAGTTGAGCAAATATAAAGCTCAATATAATAATAGTGATCGTCAATCCGGACGTTCGTAACACTATAATAAATTTAAGCAAATAGTTTTGAAACGGGTCAAGTGTGACCGAGGGTTCTTCCGTGTCAGTAAACTGTGGCGTTTGCACGCTATATGGAGGATATTAAGTCTGTTTAATTTGTACTGTGTTACACATTCTGGATACTGTGGATAGATGGCTAAAATCAAACATATTTATCGTGATATTTAATGTCAATTAGATATTATTTTAAATATATTTATTTAAGCGTACTTAAAAATCTCACATACAAACTAACATAAAGTTACAAATGTATATTCTCTATCAAGTGTAAATCTTAAGATACTAATAAAGTTTAAATTAGATCGTATCATGTCTTTCTAGGTACGTGGAACAGTTTACAATCAGGACAGTATCAATTAGAAACGCTGTTTAAAGTAAGAGCTGCGATTATTCGCAAACAAACAAAAAACGCGGCGGACATTCTCAGCCTGATTCACAGTGCAAGTCGTATGCGTCATACTTATACACTGTATAGGTATACTTATCTATGGAATCTGTGCATGACCGATGACTCATTGTCGAGCTGGTAGCTTTTCACGATCTTGCTGGTAAATGCATATACATATAACTAAGATATAACTAACTGACGTTTAACTAGAAATTAAAAAAGCCCTATAGCTACGAACAATAACAAAGCAGCTTTTCAACTTTCGAACTACTTAGTCGATGCAGAGTTATCAAAACTCTACAAAAACATCATAACTTTATTTTTGGTATTTAATATAATATTATATTGTAAGAAAATATACTATCTTATTATATTTCTTATTGTGGTAATGTTTTGTGGAAATTATATATATTTCTTGGTTGGTTTAAGAGAGACACTAATTTAAGTTCTTCTGCAAGTTTTATTGATATTTTAAATAATTATGAGAATTAAATGTGTTCCTAAAAAAATATGCTCTAAGTATTTGGAAAATATACTCTGTAAATAATCGTTAATGAAGTTTGGTAAACAAGAAATTTTGCATCCATTATCACATTTCCATATCTACATTACAATTTTCCTAATACTTCCCAATGCAAACTAGAAATGAGGTCGTCAATCCACCACAGAGACGACAGTGCCACATGAAAACCATCAAAGACACACAGCATCCTATTAGCCTGAACTCTGTAGGCGCGTGTTCAACCCTTTCGTTGCCATACTTTCCAGCTCTAAACGGAAACGCGCGATAGCTACAATAACCCGGTGACTTGCAGACCGGTTTCTCCACATACAGACAAACAATACATACGAACATTCTATGTATACAAACACATCATATAGAATGGATTGTAGATTGCGAGCCGCTGAGCCCGCTGTTTGAGCTTTTGTAACATTACCATATACGAGGTAGCGAAATCATTTGTCGATTTATTATATCTTATTTTTTGAAATTTTGTTAGATATGTAACGTTTTAAATTTTAAGTTTTTCTTGTATGACGAGGATATTGTTTAATAATTATATATCGAAGCTATATTTGAAGAATATTAAAAGGTGATATGATGATAATAAATAGAGAAATATCAAGATATCCATACGATTTGCAAATAATTGGATTTAATACCGAGAAATAAACGAGGCATAACGTCAGAAGCGGTACTCATGGTCCATTGCGTCCTCGCTATGACTCCTGCTTGTAATTCATACTGCAGCCAGTGAACTGTAAAATACTATTGCTTTTAGCACACGATAAGTGAAACCAAATGTTCTTTTAATTTCTATATATATCTCATATTATATGTGATATATAAATGTGTATTTATGTTTAAATATGTATTCTCTCTAAGTCTCTAAGGAAATCTTGTTTTCCTTTCGATGTTATTTTATCTTGCAATGTTTGTTGTGTTAAATCCCTTTCAATAAATATATTTTTGTAGTGAAGTTACGTGCGATGTAGGACTTTCTTAAAAAAGCTATACATAGAACGAAATATTTTGTTTATTTTATAGTGTTTTCTTGGTTCAATTATATAAAATGCGTCATTGGACTACCTTCCAACTTTTTTTTTCAGTAAAAAAATCGGGAAATGCATAGAATTATAAATGGCAGTTTAGTTAAACGTACAAATTACAATGTCTTCAACAGGAAGGTTTCACGATATTAAAAAAACGTGAGAGGAATCACAATAAAAGGAAATTTATTAACTTATTTTTCCTTAGCTGAATACAATCGTAATAAAATGTATTCTTCCAATGCAATGTGTTTACTGTTATTTTAGTTGACGTAATATAATATCTATTTGCTCTCTTTTCTACAAAAGTAGGTACTTAATAGTATTTAGTTTAACGTTATCAACAAATGTCTATTCTTACTTAACGAGTACGTTCGGCTGCCGTCTCTTTCATCGATAAATTATTATAATTATACACAATAGTTATATCCTTTTAACAGAAAAAAATCTTACTTCATATTGTATCCCGCACCCAGCAGGCAGAGGGAACCTAGTGTTACGACACTCCGTTCACGACTTTTCGCCGAATTTTTAGAGGCATTGACTTTTCCTTAGTTAGTAGTTAGAGCGAAGAAATGACAGTATTAATAAATACTAATTCATTACTTATTTAGAACTAACAACATAAATAAGTTGTAACAAGCGTATAAAAATTTCGACGTAGCTTGGCGAGAACGCATGGCTTAGTGGTCAGAGCGCCTGGTCGGTTTCCAGGAGGCGCGGGTTCGAGTCCCGCTGCGTTCAAATTTTTATACGTTTTCTAAATAAGTATTTTTCTTTCCTAAGTGTGGAATAACACTTTAAAAAAATGTTTAAAAATACTAATTCATTCCCTCGTAACGGTTGCCGTGACAGTCTCACGGCCAAAAAGCTTAGCTAAATACTAAATTGAGTACATTTATAAATTGATATATTTATTTATAGATAGACGTAATAAGTCATATAATGAACGTGATACCTTATGACACAGAATGACCTAAACGAGAACACAACCTTGCACCCAGTTGTGCAAACATAGTTACAATAACCAGTTTAGAAATATCAATACGAGTGAATGAATATTGTTGTTATTAACATTGTATTTTAATTTTTCGTATTCAATACGTGTTTAAATAGTTTTTCCGTTTTATTTCGGAATTATATATTTTTTTTGTTTTTATAGCTATTGCAAATGCTACAAGAGTTCACTTAAACATGGTAGCAGCTCACCCATCGCGTGGGTTAGAAGTGGGTTAGTACTGCTAACTTTGTAGTTAGTAACTATAATGCCCATATAACAGATTGACGTGAATATAAGTAATTACAATTATATATATATGGATGTTATATTGTCAGTATTTGAAGAACGTTGCATGTTATATATCAGTTTATATTATAATATTAATATTTTTATTGTAAAAATGTTTTTACTGATAAAATATAGTCGTGTTAAAAAGTGGAGCGTGGAAACGTTCTAATGGGAAAGGAGTGTCTTGACACTAAGTTCTCAGCTTCCCTTTGCTTACCTTACTATGTATGTGATACAGCGTGAAACTTATAAAATAAAATACTTGATAATGCAATAACATAACATTATTAATTGCAACAAATTAACATGAATTAAATCGTGATATATTTCCTTCAGCCAGCCTTTGAAACAAATTAAAATACTGTGCTAAAAATATCGCACTAAAGTATATGCGCTGTAACCATTAAGCTGTCGATTCATTTTAAAAAGTACAAAAACAACGTATTGACACAAACGAAGTGCACTTACGACAACGACAAAAAGTTACAACAAAGATATAAAATCTTAAAAAGAAAAATAATTGTTACCGTCAAGTGTAGGTACCTACTATAATTTAAAAATAAATATTAACGTAGAAGTCTAAGTAAGTTTTTCTCTCGTGACGTTCTTATGGAAAATGTAATATATTAGAGATTCCTGACAAATATATATATATTCATATATTCGTATGAACGTATTTTTCGATTCCAATTTGTTAATGATTAGTAATTTTTTTTATCATCTTTCGTCTCATTGCATACGAAATTATTATAAAACACTTTGAAAATTGTTGTTTCCCTTAATGTGTAAAGAACACTTTAAAATGTGGAACTTGTGTGGGCAGCTGCAACGCGAATGATCCGCCTCATTAGCACAAGTCCCAGCTTGATAACTATAGGCATAATGTAAAATAAGATTTAATCTTTTAAAAAATAAACACAAAACCAATTTTTAAGTATAAATAAAATCAGTAACGTTTTTTATAAATACAAGACGATCATAAAACAGTAAAACCTGTTGTATATGTCAGAGATACGTTATTTTAATTTAATATTCAGATTTGTGTTTTTAGACTGTGTTATAAATAAAAATTCTAAAATGTAAAAAAATATCGGTCAAGTGCGAGTCAGTCTTGCCCACCGAGGGTTCCGTACTAATTTAGTGTAATAATTTCTAGGTATGTAATTTTAGGTCAATTCGATTTTTTTTTCATGAACGTTCGTATCTTTTGATTGCATTGACATATAAGCCTAATTTTTACTGAACTCCAAGGAACCGTAGACGTATATATTTGTTATTAATTTCACCATGATGCCTCCACGCTATTTTGAGATAAACCTAGATAAACACACAGACGAAATACAAAGTGATCCTATAAGGTTCCGTTTTTCTTTCGAGGTACGGAATCATAAAAATTAAATCATTAAAAATTATTGTTATCTGTAATTCACGCCCTAATCACTTACTAACTAATGTTTATTGTTCAAATAACAACAAATACTCGTTAAACGCTCTATTATGGTTATAAGTAAAACTATATTAACCTGTTTTAGTAATTTTCAATAACTAAACCAGCCTAGAGCACTTCCCGACCTACAGCCACCACAGGCAAGGCTGAGAAAACAGTAAATCCTAATCAAGAGCATTTCAATTAAGTAGCGTTTATTGTGTACAATTAATTAACATTCCGACTGCGGCTTCGTTACGTTTGTCGATGGCTTATGGCGTCGACGGTCGAGCGTGTCAACGAACTAATTGGACGACAAAAGCATGCAGTTCACCAGTCGTTTGATTAGGTTACACTTTGCTTACTTTGTTGCGTGGATAATGCTATATTAACTTTTAATTTAAATTAACCGAGGCCGGTCTAATGATAATAAAATATGACCATTTTCAATATGTTTCACTGCATTTTCCAGCCTACTAATCTTTTAAAAAAATCCTTCCCTTCTTGGTAACTCCTCTTCAAGTATACCTATGACATAAAAAATAACTACAAATATTCGCTTTTAAATATTTGTTTTAAATATCTAAATTAAAAGACATTCAAAATATGTACTTCATTAGGGCAATGCTGACCACGTTCCTAATAAGAAAGATTACGTCCGGGACGATTTACTCGACCCGGTTTTATTATCAAATCCCGGGCAGCAGTACATCGCTTCGCTTTTTATATGAGCTCTCGATACTTGCTTGCTTAGGTTTTTATTAAAGCAACATAGATGAACTCCAACTACTATTGAGAATTTTCTTCGAGAAAACCTTAATAATATTTTGACCTATTTTATTTTCTTTTGTGTTTTGCTTGCACGACATAGGGTAACATTGCAAATAATTGAATGTATCAAGTTTCAAAAGTACAGAAAGCTTTTATGGTATCACATTCGCATTTTTGTATTGGGTGTCTGGTTAAACGCGATCACTGTGGGTTTAAATCGCAGTAAAAAAATATTAATCGAATAGATTAATTAGGGAAAGTGAGACATTTGGTTCTTTCAAACAAAGGTACTATATTATAATAAAAAAATGTTACTAAGTTTAAATATGTTTAGATACTACCAAATTTTTTTAGTAATACAGAAAATATCTTCCTTCTTGCATATATTCTTGCACGCTATAAAAATTCAAATGCAATGCTATTGCTTATATATTTATTGCATATATATTATATGATATTATTAAGTTATTTTGCATTGAGTTGTTTTATATAAAAAAAAAAGAATATTGAATAGGTATTTGGTATAATAACTTAAACAAACCAAGTCATAATTAAATTATGGCTTAGCTTCCCGTGAGATAGATGGCCGGGACAAATTGCCTGACCTAGTTACCTCGCAACGAATCCCGGGGCGCAGCGAAACGTTTACACATTAACACTAAGCATTTTAAAAATTAACATAAACAAAATTGTTTTATTTTGCAATTTCTTTCAAATTGCTTATTTTGCACGTTATTTATTGTGTTTTTTAAAGATTTCATTATATATTTGCAATTTCTAAAACCTTAAACAAAATTTTTGTTGTATCAAAATTTATGACATATCATCCATGTTTTAATTGTCTGTGTGTCAAGTCACAAATAAAAAAAATAAAAAAATAGTATCTAGCAAAATTTTTGAAAAATTACAGTCGTAGTCTCCTAGCCTAGTAGTAGACAAAATAAATGTTGAAACATTGGCAGTAGGCATATAAATTTTTGCACAATGTAAAAATTTCAATATGTTATAAATATAAAAGGTCAGCCATTTCCGTGACCCCGTTCGTGCTTCATTTTATCAATTTAATTAATTATTATCCCAAACTCACGATATAAAGGCAATATGAATTTGGAATACGTAAGGGTCAAATTGGAGGGAGCTTCGATCATTAATTAAAACGTTAATTTAATTTCCGACTTTATTACGATAATGGATGTTTGTAAAAAGTGACATGTGTTAAAAATTAAAATACTGTTTGCGTGATTACATTAGAACGTAACTAAATGAACTTAATTTCTGACCCAAGCCAATGTAACATATTTTTATATTTTTTGATTAATAAACTGCGTGTTTTTATTGTATGAAAAAATCATACAGGATAGCGATTGGTCAAACTCAAGCTAATAAAGTGTGGCATAAATTATTTTAATCATCGCTAATATTACCTGATTATGTGCTAATTATTTAGTTTCACTTTTAGCTCCGTTACCTAACCTTAACAATAAAAATAGAGGTGCCTACCTGCCTTCCTATGTATGTAATATGTACATATGTTTCAATATTTAATATTCAAGGTAAATTTAAAATTATTATGCCTTCACAATCAGATAAAATATAAATAAAAAGATGTCATTTCTGAACACTCTTTATAAATCGGAATCAATATTTGTGATATATTTTTGCAATATTTCATTTTATATTGATAAATATATATATTTTAAATAAATAAATATTAAAGCGTATATATTAATTACTAATTGGCTTTTATTCCTAAAAAAATACATTAGGTAATTTATTATACGAATAGTAGATCTCCAAAAACAAGATACATGTTTTTCCTGTTTCTAAAGTTGAAAAATTAATTATCAGTCGTGTTAGTGCTTCAAGCTATTATTTTTTTTTAGGAATTACCTAACATTGTTAAGCATTCAGACTAGTATTTTATAAAACTTTTTTTTATAAAAAACCAAAATAATTATTAATATTACTTATATTTAACATAATAGCTTACTTAAAAATGAATTTTAAAACCGCAAGGTTAATAGTAGTATAGAACTTAAATTCTGATGTATTTTTTGTGACGTAGCATCTTCATGTATTTTGTTGTCTACAAGGATTTTCACTTTACCAATATCATTTTCTTTTACCGAATATGTTTTGCTTCTAGCGGAGTTACGTTGAGTTTTACCGCTGAGTTTTATCTCGTTTATTTTGGCACTTGAAAGAAAAGCGTATGATAATATACTTGTGGCATATGTGATTTTACTTACATTTTTATATATTCTTAGTTAGAGGTAACTTCGCAATTAAGACATTTCCGTTCCATACTTTGTGCCTAATTCTGGAAGAATTGCGTGTTGAGTGGCGGGATTTAACACTGTTATTTGCCTCGTTACCAAAGCAAGAGAATGAAAATAATAATTCATTTTCTCGATTAGGAATCAAACCCACAACCGTTAGAGTGTATAGTTCACGCTTGTGCCCCTGCTTCACGACTGGCCTCTTACTGACTTCAGTACTTACTTACAATTTTAATTCTCATTCTATTTAATCCAAGTTTATCTATATCCAGTCGTGGCGCAGGGGCACAGCGTGTGACTGTAAAACCGACTGGTTTTGGGTTCGATCTCCACTCGAAGAGATGAAATAGTTATTTAAATATATATTTCTTCGTTCTGGTGTCAATGCAACGCGCAGCGTCGAGTTCTAACACTCAACACGCAATGCCTCCAGAGATCGGAAGAAAGTGGGGAACGAAGTGTCTTAACACTAGGTTCCCTCTGCCTAACCTGCTGTGTGCGATATACAGCGTGAAGCTGATTATTAATTATTTAAACGTGAATGTATATATGATGGAAGAAATTCAAAAAGTATTCATTTTATGATTATAATTCTTTGTGATTATAAGCACAAGGCAAATAAACGCATTGCGTTGCATTGAAGTTTTCCAAAGGTTATATTCAAACAACAGAATAAACAACTTTGCGCTATTAATTTTGCACCCCTTAGATACCTGTTTCATAAATTCCAATACTCTGTAGATCCTGTAGGCCCTCCCAAGGGCACCCTTCAGCCCCTTATCTCACCTCCCAATCCATTTTATCCGATCGAACAAATCCATTTCTTTTTTAGTCTTCTCATCAATCATTCTTGCTAAACTATGATCCGCTAAATTCGTGTTTAGAATTCATTACCCACGCCGTAAAGGGAAACTATCAACCGGATAAAGTTATGCTTTTTTTGATGCGGCAACCAGGAAAATGTCGGGCAAAGATCTAAAAAAACGCGTCCTTAATGGTTTGTTTCGTTTCGTTTTGGTCTTTTCTATTGACATTGTTATTCTTAAGCATATTGAGGTTATTTTTTAATTGCATAAAAAAAAATTGTGACACCACCTTGTGTTACAAGAGTTAAAATATATATATATTTATTCAAGTTCTTTTTACCAGTTATTATATGCTTTATGTAAAATGTATTTCTAAACAAAAGAGATAAGAGATAAGATGAAACGAGTAAAAAAATACTTTTTTATTTTAACGGACGCCTTTGCGAGGTAGGCTTGAGGATCATATGTATTTCCATTCAAAGTTGCCATTCAACACTGACCACAAAAAATTGTGACTTTGTCTATCTATAATGTTGAGTTGAATAAGTATATTTTTTGAAGTATAAAAATTATACTAAGCGAAAATTGAATCTACAAGCTGCGAAAATTAGACGTAACGACATAGTCAAATTTACAAAGTTGTAAAAATTTAAGTTTACAATATTTTTGTGTTGCATTTAAATTATGTTTTCTTAAATCATTAATTAGAGCATTACTGCTAATTTGCTAAAATTTTAATTATCAAATACACTTTGTATGAAGGACACCTATAAAACGATACGCTATAAAAATATATCTATTTATTAAAAAAATCTAAATAAATGTCTTTATCTTATTGTTAATTATTAAATGTGGCAATTCTTAATGGATGAATATATTAATTATTTATTCTACATATAATAACTTAACATAATTTACGGATTTCGTTTCACAACTTACAAAAAGTTAAAAGTTTTAAATGTGAAAAAGTACTAATCCCAGTGTCGTGTATGATTCATAAGACTTACAACAAATAATTGTTATCTTTGGAGCCATCACGTATACTGAAGTGCTTTTTATTATAATATTTTTTCTAAATCGTTGTTTATAAAGCTAATTCAAGCCTTGGCCACGAGCAATGTAAATGAAGCAAATTCAATTACGTACAGGATATGAAGAAATAGTCACGTTTTTATAATTTTATTGTCTCTAACTTAACTACACTCGCAAGTTTTAAAATTAAAATACTGTACCGTAAAAACATTTCAATATAAATCATATAAGGAAACTATTATAGGGCTATACGTATGCGGATATTATCCAGATTTCAACACTAACCTACCTGAGTTTACAAAATAAATGAAGGTGAACTAAACAAAACATTTACCAAATGCCTCCGGTTATTTAAACATTAGAGAGCTTTGAACTTTTATAAGGTAAATTTTTATTGGGGTACTTACAGGAGTATAAATCCAATGAGCTCACAGGTTTTCTATAGTCACAACACGATTTTTATAGAAAAATGTCAACTCTTGATTCGTCACTATTTCAAGCGCGGCTAAACATCCGCTCACGTTAGAGGTTCGAAGAGAACTGAGGGCGCCCTCTCGAAGAGGGAAGAGGGGCAGAGCCTCCGTACAGCGTACTATGAAACCACGTTAATCTTAATCGTCGCTTATTTAGCTTACGTGTACATCGCTTCTATGCAAGGTGTTCTAAAAAACAACAAATGTTGTCGGATAACTATTTACCAATTACGTCACATGGATCTGTTAAAAGAATACCCCATACCTTACCTTTCATACTGTATTTGTGTCCGTAAATACAATATAAAAAGTATGGACCTATTTCTTTAACAGAGAGAGAGAGAGAGAGAGAGAAGTATTAGAAACATTTTAGAAGTCTCATCAACAATTTCATCTTCGGTCCCAGATTTCAAACGGCAGGCAGACAGGATCTATAGTACTTCCGTTCTCCACTTTATTAACGTTCATTTTTAAAAGCGTTGCATGGCGGGTGTCGAACCAAACGCCGCATTTTCTACCGGAGTTTTCATTATAAATTAAGTAAAAAATGCGTAATTATAACAATTACTTCTGAGAAAGTATTAACTATGAAGATTACGTCTGCGTGGACTACAAAGGACGACAGAGACATAAAAAACATAATTATTTAAAAATATATATATATATATTATACTCACAATGGCCGTTAACCAAACTATACACATATATATATAAGCTTGTGTCAGAGTATCTGCTGAAAATATAAATTTCATAAGATATTTAAATGCCAAATTTAATCCAAATCTGTTCAATTATATTTGCATGCATCGCTCGCTTCGATACGAGTAGAAAAATGCTTTTTATTAGATTGTCAACAATACTCGATTGGTATTCGATATTTGGCACATTTGGCCGAATACCAACTATCTATATACTATTCGGCCGAATAGTAATTAATAACAAAAAAATAAATGTTGTAATGAGAAAACTGATTAAAAAAATATAATATGTAACGTAGATATTTTTATTTCTCTTGTAATCATTGAAATAGTCATTGGGACATAATCATATTTCCAAATTTAACTATTTTTCTATGCGTTTAACTACGCCGTAATCAAAACTTAGAAGCCGGTATAGTGTAGACCGTAGATTATTTTTTCTGTCTTTTCCGGAAGTGGTATATATAGAAGTATATATACCACTTCTTCTTTTTACAAACTAATAGTTTCAGTGAAAAGACGTTCTGAAAAAACTCTACACTCAATACTAGGCACGGAGAGATATTTATCTGAAATCTTTATGAAAAATATAAATTTTAAATCTGTTCTTGCAAATATGTGACTTAAAATAAAAAAAGACTGATTTGTTATTCAAATAAGATGCGCTTCTACTGTTTTCTTTTGATGAGTTACTATTAGCGGGATTTTTTCTCTTCGAAGCAATCCATAGAATTTGATTGAAGCTACACACCGGCCAAATATTATGCCCTAATATTCGGCTATTCGCCAGGAGGCTCGCCAAGTATTGGATTTGTGTCATTTTTTATATCTTTTTGCTGCATTGTGGCACTATGGACTAAATTAGGCCATATTGATATTTCTTTCGAGAACAGTCGTGGCGTAAGGGCACAAAATGTGACTGTAAAACCGACTGGTTGTCAGTTCGATCCTCGCTCGAGGAGATGAAATATTTACTTAAATTTATATTTCCATTTTCTCGCTCTTGCGTCGATGCAAAAATGCGGCGTTAAGCTCTGCCACTCGACGCCCAATGCCTCCAGAATTCGACAGAATGCCCCACAACAGAGTGTCTTACCACTACTAGGTTTCCTCTGCCTACCCTGCCATGTGCGGGATACAGCGTGAAGCATTTTTTTTTCACATTACCTTGTCTCTACGTGTTGATAATGAAATATAATATATTGCTTCGTGATTACGAGTAGAGAACGTTATTCCTGATATTCAATACAAAATATGATATTAATAAAACATAATTATATGTATGTTTAAAACTCTTCTGACTGACAAGCCAGAGACAGATACAGCAATGATGAAGTTGACCTTTAGAATATAAGAATTTGAACTTAACTCAACTTTAAGATAGATTGAACCCATAAAAATAATACTTCAAATAAAAAATCAGTTTCACACTGTAAACCCAGTTTTAGAACACTCCGTTCACGATTTTCCGTCGGATTCTGGAGGTATAGCTCGATGAATGGCGGAACTCAACGCTGCGATTAGCCTCGACATCAGAGCGAGCCATCATTTCCTTGAATGGGGAGCAAAACCCACACAGTCACTTGTGCCCCTGCGCCACGACTGTCTTTAATAATTAAAATATTTCAACCAAAATGTATGTTACGTTTACATAAGTTAATTCAAAGCCCAAATGCCTAGGGTATATGAATTAACAGCGTAGGCAAACAATTTAGACCGTGTTCAATTATAAATGACTGGACTGGATTCAATTACGGTAGTACTCAATCGTGGTCTCCAGGGTCCAAGGAATTGACTCAATGAATTACTATATTATTGTATTTAGGTTAAAATATAAATACATATAATAGGAGGAGAGGCTAAGGTATAATATTTTGAAACATAAAATTAATTAAATAAAAATTACAAAAAAGAATATAGCTAAAAACAATTAGCCGTGTTGTATTGTTGGAAATACACGACCTCCAGACGATTACGCAGGTGCAGGTGCACAATACCGCGTGAGATTTAATACTGAAAGATTTGTAGATTGATTAATAGAAATATGCTTGAGACTCAACCTGTATACTTTAATTTAAATAGTTTAGTTGTCTTAACATGATAATTGTTCAAAAGTAACAATAATTATCATAATTTATAATACAACAAACCCGGTCAAGTGCGAGTTGAACTTACGGTTCCGTATCAATTTCATAGTTACAAACAAGCCCTTATTAGTGGTTAATAAAAAAAAACATACAAAATAAGAGAATACGTCCGCGAACTTACTTCTTAGAACATATAAAAGTTTGTCAATATTTATAAGTTGTATATATTTTCCCTTGACCTACAATTTTGAAATCCGTACGGGACGGAACCCTCGATAGGCGAGTCCAATTCGCACTTGCCTAATTCTTTTTAATGTAAATACTGTATTTTATTAATGAAGTTTTAGTAGATTTTTTAAATACAAAAAAGAACTTATTAATTATAGAATATGTAGCACAAGAAGAAATTTAAATAAAATTTGTGAATTAAGTACTTGCCCACCTTCACACAATAAAAGTATTTAAATGTTAGTATGAACAAATTGATCTGGATATTTTAATATTTGTTTGTGGAATGTTTTTAATTAAGATTACGAAATTTAATACGGCTTATACGTTCACAATAGCCACGTTGCATAAATTAACTAGTTTAAATATTTTATTACACCATATTATTCAATTATTTAAAAGAAAATCCTTAAGAATTGTAAATAATGAATAAAAGAATTCAACAAAGTAAACTTATTTCTATTTTTCCATGCTTAAAAGGTTAGCTGTAAACGCTTATATGGTAAAATACGTTATTACCCTACTTCCATCTGTGTCTTTGTCTTATCATTATAACTTATGATGCAGATGTTTTAAAAAATAAAACTGTTTGTTTAGTTGTATGATTACAGCCTTAGCCTTCGTTGTTATTGTTCTGTTATTATAACACACATACATATTTTTAGATTGGAAAGAATGTACGTTTGTCGTTAAATATTAATTTTAAAAAACTAGTAAATTCTTTATTTTCGTGATTTTTTTTTAATCATATTACAAAAACTACCAGAAAATTAACTACTGTGTTATTATGTACGGTGTTGAGTTCCGCTATTCAATACGCAATGCCTCCAAAATTCGGCGAAAAGTGGGGAACAGAGTGTCTTGACACTAGGTTCCTTCTACCTACCCTGCTGTGAGCAGAATACAGCGTGAAGTTGATTTGATTTTTAATTTTTCTCAACTTTCTACTTTATTCTGTCTAGTAGAAAGAATCTAATGTCAAGACATTTCTTTCTTCATTTTCTTCTTAATTTCGAGAAATTGCTTGTTGAGTGGCGGAACTCCGCGCATTGTCATGCCAGTACATTGAAACCACTATCGTCGCGTTTATATGTTCTAACCTGGTCTCCTCTGTCACCACTGCGCCACAATGGCCTCTTTCTTATTATAGACATAATAAATATAATGATATATTTATATATCTACTGCGTCAATCATTTAAGCAAAGTGGATTGATAATTTCAATTTTAAAATAAACAATCGTTTGGCAACAACTTGCACCCTTCGAACTACCCAAGCGGACTGATTTAAAACATTATTCACAAGCGAAGATTTATTATTTATGAATAATTCATTCTCCTTAGTAATTTATGAGGGGTTACATTATTTTTATATTTTTATCTGATTTAATAAGAATGTACCTCTTGTTGTCTTTGTCGTATTATACATAATTTGAGATCATTTGCAGCAGTGTGATCATATATTGATAAAAAGTAGCGCATTTAACATAAAACGTGAAAGTCTTGTATTTGGGATGAGTAGCACATATATAGTAGTTAGACACACTACCTACTACCACAGAACATGGCAGTTGTGACTTCGAATTTCAGGAGTAATGTCGAAATGTTAATAAGGGTTCTGTACCTTTTTTAAGGAAAAAAGGAACCTTTATGAGATCATTCTGTTGACCGTCTGTCCGGCTGTCTGTCTGACAAGAGCCTATATCTCAGGAATGCTTGGAGATATCAGATCTACGACCCCATAATTTCCTGATAAAAACTTATTCTACATTTACTTAGAAAAAAGATATGGCCGTTTATATCGCCCATTTCGCCCATTCGACACTATAAAAGGAATCAAAATTCATAGGGTACTTCAGGTTAACCTAGAATTATGAAATTTGGCAGTTAGCATTTACAGGTAAGTACTAGTTAAGGAAACATTTTTTTTCAGATTCAGATTTTTATTTTTTATTCGTTTAAATAATTAAGCTTAAAGTCGCTAATTTTAGATTGATAAAAAAATGTGTTTATAACAATAAATCATTTCAATACATTTCTTCCTTTATAACTTATGAAAGTCATTTATCCATGCTTTCAACTTTTGAAGAAGATAGTTTCATAGATATTTTAACTATACTATAATATATGTTTTTATATCTTCATTGAAATTCAGCTTACAACAATTCTATTGAATAAAATATTTAAAAAAAACAAAATTGAAACCCTTTTTTCGCGATTAATTAACGAAATGGTCGGTGCAAAGTTAATTTGTCGCGGCGGTCTTTGGTTCAATCTTTTCATCGTAATTGTACGAAAGTTAATTATGATCACCACCCATCACATTTGACCCAAATAGAAGAACATAGCGATAAGGCGGCACCCTTTGTGTCTGGCAAAATTAAATTGACAGTAGGTCAAGCGATTACAGACAAGTAGTATGGGAATATACAGGCATATGTGAAGTTGTAATTCTTAAAACGGTGTACCTATTCTTATGATAAAACTAATTTTATTATAAGAATACTGATAACAGTAAACATACAACTGTTGAAGATATGATTCCTTGAACTTATATTGGAACAAGTTGCTTTAAAAAGAGGTAGGATTGTCTGATTTGCGAAAAAAAGAAAAATTGTCTTACTGTCTAACGATTCGATTCCGTTTTTAGATTTTCTTGTAATTGATCTGTTGCCTTCAAATATGTACATCTATTATAATACTCCATTAAGGATTTTTTTTAAATAAAGAAAAAATGACCTAAAATGTAAACCAAATTTGATTAAGTAGTATGTAGTATTAGGGAGTATATGTAAAACGTATTGATTGCACGTATTTTCACGAGAGACAAACTACACTTTACAAAGGACGAAGCACCCTTGTCTCATGCAAGTACTTTGTCAAAGTATCACCCTCCAGCATATTCTCGCACTTGAGCTAACACAATGATCGATGGTCTAGACTTTTGAAAGCGTGTTCTAACGACCTATACTTACGCATATATTTTCCAAATACAGCTTTATTTTCTGAAAGAATCACCATTAGGTAGAGTGAAGATGTGACAATAACAAATATATATAGACATGTTTCTTTAATCCTCATTCCGAAGAGAGTAATGTTACTAAGAAAATAATAGTAATTGAAGTTCTAAATAAATAAAAAATTAAATAAATTCATTTGAGGCCAGTCGTGGAGCAGTGGCACGAAGTGTGACTGTAAAACCGACTGTTTGTGGGTTCGATCCCTACTCGAGGAGATGAAATATTTACTTAAATTTATATTTTAATTTCTACGCTCTGGTGTCGGGGCTAAGCGCGGCGTTGAGTTCTGCCACTCAACACGCAATGCCTCCGGAATTCGGCAGAAAGTGGGGTTCGGAGTGTCTTAACACTAGGCTCCCTCTGCCTACCCTGTTGTGTGCAGGATACAGTGTGAAGTTCTAAATAGAATAGATTTAAAGAATAATCAGGCAAATCAAATGATTCGTCACAAAAGTGATAAGAATTACGTCATTATCCACCTGAGGTCGAGCGACCTTGACAGCGCGACGGTCTGTTCTATGGAACTAATCCTTTCGTCTTACCAACCAACTTTACTTAGGAAAATATATTTATAATTTAGGAAACATATACGTATATGGGTATATACGCGCTACAATATATGTTTGATATATTATTGGCTAGTCGTAGCGCCGGTGCACATGGGTTCGACTGTCAACGCGACAGGTTGTAGGTTCGAGGAAATGAAATATATAACACTTTCATTTCTTCGCTCTGGTGTCGAGACAAAGCGCGGCGTTGAGTTCCATCACGCAACACGCAACGCATCCAGATTTCCGCGAAAAATGAGGAACAGAGTATGTTGAAAAGTATAAAAAAGTAGTATTTGGACCTTGTCGCGGCCGTCGCGTCGTATCTAAGAGACACTAACAGATTACCATGCTCAGTTTACGTAGTTTACTAACCGGTAGAATAAAGTACTGTAATTTGTCACGGAGCGTCCACTGTAAGCGCTTCCACTGGTTTTATTTACCTATTTAAAAAGTGAAACAACTTCGAACTCGCAGAAGCACGTAACCTGCATGTGGTCACGTAAAGGGACGTCTTCGGACGATTCTTGTCTTGTCCTGCTTAGTTTATATCAAAATTTAAATACCTATATTGTATTATTAGGTAACTAATAATAAAGGCAAGTCGTGGCACAGGGACATAAACGCGATAGTTCACATTGGGTGGATTCGATTCCCACTCGGGAGAATGAAATATTATTTATTAATATTTTTATTTCTTCACTCTGATACCAAGGCAAAGCGCGGCGTTAAGTCCTGATACTCACCACGCAATGTCTCAGAAATTCGGCAGAAAGTGGGGAACGGTGTCTTAACACGAGGTTTCCTCTACCTACTCTACTATATGCGGGATACAGTATAAAGCTGAAAAAATATATATTAATTAATATATATAAGGATGTTTTATTATCATTATTTTCATAACGTTTCGTTGGATATAGGAATAATATGAACATACCGTAATTTATTTTTATTAGCACCAGTCGCGCTTGGGAGATACCCATCCATAGATAAGAGCAATTATTATAATAGGTATCTACATTGAAATTAGAGTATTTACATAACTACTGTACACGTTATCATGACTGTTACTTGTTGTTACATATCGTTAAGTAACTTTAGGTGCATAAAATGTGAAGGAAAGTTGTTTAGTTTAAGTATTTATATATTTATATTTTTTTCTACGGAAAAACCTATCCTTAGTCCTGGAGATTTTTATGTTCATTAAAGGATGAGAGTTAAAAAAAGATTGATGTATATATTGAAAGCATATAGGATGTATAAAAAAAATATATATTATATATAGTTTATTATAGATGCCAGTTTTGAACACGACAAGTGGGCGTGGGTTCAATTCCCAATCGAGGAAATGAAATATTTAATATTTTTATTTTGAAGCATGAAGCTAAAAATAATTATGATTTATCATACATTGAGGCCAGCCGTGGCGCAGTGAATATATGAATATTTAGATAAGTGAGAAAATAGAAGCCCAAATGATCAAAATAAGCCGAAAAAGTAAGAGATTTGTGTTAATATTAGAAAAAATATCTAAGTGAGTAATTAATATGAAGAAAAAAATTTGTAAAAGTTAAAAAAAACATTATCAATCAATCATTAAAGAAGAATAGGCAGAGGGAACTTAGTGTCCTAATCGCGTGTGTGTGTGTGTGTGCTGTGACCGTAAGGTCACAATTTGTCCCTCTACACTACACAGGATTGATCTAATAGTAACTAAAAGAAATTCTTTGTATTGAAAATAATAAAGCCCAATGTTCATTCCACGACCCTCAAGTACCTCCATATGAAATTTTATAACGATCGGACCAGCGCTTTGGCCCTTATTGCGTCACACGCGTGCAGACAAAGCTACTTACAAATTTATTATATACGTATGGATCCTTAAAGGTTTCAATATATTGTATTATATAAAAAATATATTGTCTATTTTTTTTAGCTTCACGCTTTATGCTGCACATAGCAGGGTAGGCAGAGGGTACTTGGGAACCTAGTGTTAAGAGACTCCGTTCACATTAAGATACTTGCGTTCCCCACTTTTCGACGAATTCTGGAGGCAATGTGTGTTGAGAGACGAAACTCAACGCCGCACTTCGTTACCAAAGCGAGACTACACCAAAATTAAAATTATTATATATTTAATTTCCTCTAGAGGGAATCGATCCCACAACCTGTCGCGTTTAAAGCCACACGCGTGTACCTCTGCACCACGATTGGCCTCATATTACGTCCTTAAAATATTAATGATTTTGAATTTTGAACATTTTTAATACTATATATATATAGTTACTGTATATTTGTAACTTTAATTATCTCGAGGACTATCTCGGTTTGTTGATACTATTTTATGATGGAAGCTTGAAGTATAGTTTACGATCGCTCGCTCAACTTAATAAATTTAAGATTTACACAGCACTTAAAATTGCGCCGTTTTGTTTGGTGAGCTTTCTAGTTTCTGGTGGTCGTTACAGATTTACTTTTATTTAAGTTTTAGTGGCTTTGCTTGTATCTGTATCTTATTAACGTTTTACATAATTTCAGTTGGGCGGGGAACGGGGTGTCTGTGTGCGGGATACAGCGTGAAACTAATTTAAATACTTATTTTTAGCACTTCTGAACTCGTTACTAATATAGAAAGCATAATTAAAATATTAAGTGTTTGATTTCCTCGAGTGTCCAGGAGAAGAAAGAGAGGAGAAACAGGAGGAACTTGTCGCCACTACTGGCCTCAAGAAATATTGTTGATATACAAAAAATGCATATTTTGAAACATTACATGTACATCCAATAGGTTTCGTTCCTTACTACACAAAATCCCTTAATAAATAGAAAAAAGAAACGAGTTGAAAGACATATTTAAAAAAATACCAATTGAATTGTTTAGATAAAATTTTAATAACACTCTTTTAGTCATAGGTACATTTGGCACTTAATGTTCCTATGGATGAAAGAATTTGTACTCATAAGTTTTGTCAGTGACCAAATATACGGGAATTTAGGATCTAGTAAAAGTCATTCGGGGCTTTAAGGAATCCTCAAAACTGGCCCCTTATATCGCTATGGTTTACCATATTTAACTTCAGCTTACAAGTATATTATATAACTAATCAAATAGCAAGATAAAGAGAAAAAATCAACATGCCCATAAATCTAACGTTTTACTGACAAATCTGAAAAAAAAATTATAAACAAAACCAAAAGGGACCCCGACTTCCTAAGTTTAGTCGAGCGTAATAAAACCTTTGTTTATACACCTCGAAACACACCGGTGGTGTCTTTCACCACCGGATCGAGGGGCGAGTGGTCTGTTGACACATCCTTATCATACAGAACCCTCCAGAAATCATTATATTCCACTCTAAAAATACAATTCGTCTTTACGCCTTGGCCATTATGGTGTAGACTGCCTTCCATATGGATGTATAGGGGCTTGTTGTTGCACGGGGGTGGCTGAGACAACAACCGCGCCCTTTCTAGAGGCGACCGAAAATAAACATGATACACCTATCTGATAAAACAGTTGATATAGTTAGTTATATGGGACAACATTTTGAGAATATTGTTTAAGCAACACAACATACTGAGCTAAAATATAATTTGCATCTAAAATGTTAAAAAGGTATATGGGACGAGTACCTACACTAAAACATATAAATTATATTTTAGTGCGTTCGTCAGATAAATAAAAGCGTGTTGTGTTGTTTTGGGTTCCGTAACCACTCGGAAATATGATTGTATTCGTTCCCCGCTTCGGTAGATAAAGTGCGGCGTTGGGTTCCGCCACTCAACATAACGTCTCGAATTCGAGTGTTAAAGTGGGGAAATGAGTATTTTCACACTAGATGATAACCAAGTTCCTAGTCATAGAAGTAGACGCTATGAGTTTTATTACACAAAAAACTATACCGGGTAGGACCTGCAACGTCCGGCTTAAAGTAATCAGTGACTAACAAACAACCCAAAATAAACCAAGTATTATTCTCAATACATAGTATCTATTATTCGGAAGAGTTCATCGTTTCAATGTAACTGAAGCCCGAAACAAACAGCACATCGAACAAAGGACATTGTAAGTATTTTGTACAATTTTTATTTATTTTCCAAAATACTTTTAACGTTCTTCTGTGTCCCGTAACTGATGGGACAACTATAAGCAAGAACTAACCGTGTAACGCACCATGACAGAGTCTCCGTATATAAGAATATTTGTATGTTAAAATACAATATTAGTAGTAACCAGTTCACGTGTCAACATGTTAGGCTCTAAGGTAGCCACTGCTTTAGTCGTTTTCAGCTTGGTGAGTAAATAGATATGTTTATCAATTAAATAAGAAATATATAAAAATAACCCCGTGTCCAGATTATAAGTAAAATATTAGATTAACACTTTAACAAATAATATTTTTATAATTTAATAAAAAATAACTTCATTATTCGGTGGACTGCTTGTTAACATTTTCAAATAATTTTACATTGTATTTTTAAACTTTTCACACCACAGTATTATTTATTAGGTGATTTAGAAGAGCCCGTGTCTATATTTACTAATATAGACACGGGCTCTTCTAAATCACCCAGTCTCAAATACACGACGACAAAATTTCGTAAATATACTGTAAAATTATTTGACGATACTTATCTATAGGGAAAACAATATGAAATTCTATTGATTAACTCGTTATTTCAGATTTTGACTTTGGTGGCAGACAATGAAGGTAATCTTTTATCTTTAGGTATTCAATTAAAAATTCTCGGTTAACGTCAAATAAAAGTAAACTTGAGTAAACATTTTAAATATTAACAGTTGACGCCGCTCCAGAGCCTTGCAAGGAGTTATTCGACATGTTCTTTAAACCAGAAAGATTGAAGAAGCCGAAAGAAGAAAAAAAAGACTTGTCCGAAGAATCGGAGAAACCAAAGAAGGAGAAAAAGAAGCAGATCAAGAAGTTAGAGAAAAGTTTGTATAATTTTACTATTTTAAAAAATATTATGAGGTATCTATACAAATATACATAACAATAAAACTTTAAACGTTATTGTTTAATAACTAATAAGTAAAAATGTTAAATATTTATAATATTTTTTGTGTATGTTTTAGCCGTACCCTTCTACTACTACATAGAGTGATAGACAAAAAAAAATTGTAGTCAAGACACTTCATTCCCCCCTTTCTGCCTGAATTCAAAACGAAATTTCTTTGTGGACTTCTTTAATTGAAAATAATTCGTTCTTCCGAATAGAAAAGGAACCCACAACCACCACGCTTTCGGTCATAGAAATATTTATATAGAAGTGTCATTGCACAGCGAAGGTCTTTGATATTTTTTGCAATTTTTTTTTTTATTTATAAAAATTACAAATAACATTTTGTGTATAATTTATATGACTAATTAATTTTTTTGTTACAGTGTTGGAGTCTCTTTGTAAGTATATCAATAACAATATTATAATGCCTATATTATGTATGGATGACATGAATACATTTTTTTATTTATATATTTTTTTCACATATAAAAATATTATGACGTATAGGACTTAATTAAAAGTTTGTAATACAATCATAATATATTTAAAATGGAATGTAAATTTCTTTCAGTTGAAATGAAATGATTGGATAAGAAGAAATAAGGAACATTTAAACTGTTTTTATAGACTGATTTCTTAATGTGAAAAATGCGATACTATAAAAAAATACTGAATATTATTAACAAATTGTATCGTGGCGCCATCTATTATTGAATAGCTGTATTAATGTATTGTACTACTTCATACCGCTGTAGTTTTTATCCTATATGCGTAGAAGTACTATTATTATCTGATACTAATATGGCGTCTTAGCAGACTCTGTAGAAATCTTTGATTTCTTTTATAGAGGGTTTGAAAATAACATTCATTATAATTATACTAAATGAATATAAGTATAATTTTTAAAATAATTGCTTGCCCACTATGATTCTCAGCAGGAGATTTTATACTATTGTTAAGCCAATTTTTATTTGAAGTTAACATTCACAATTTTATAATTACTTGTATGGTATATTATAGCGGAATTACAATATGTTCTAACTATTCTCATTGACAAGAGAAAAATTTTGCAGATAATAAAAGTTTTTAATGTTTTACGTATAGTGCTTACATCTATACTTCTTGTACAGACTCACGATACAGTATTTATAGTAATAAATATAATATTAATAATCAACGTCACTTTATTTTTGCTTTTTTTATTACGATTTCCAAACGTTATAAAAAAATACATAACTTGCATAACTTGACTGAATAAAAATATTTGTATTTTACACAAAATTAGCACATTGGGAGGAGCACCATAAGAAGGAAAAAAAGGAGGAGATCAAAGGAGGATTTCAGCAGCTAGTCGAAAGTTATGTTAATTTCGTGTCAAATTTAATGCAATTATGATTTTTGTTCATTGTGATTAAAATATAGTGAATTAATTAAAATTTTCTTTAATTTTATCTTGTATTCGCTGTTTGTGTTAGAACCTCAAAATATAAAAAATAAGAGGTTCTATTTCAACGCACTAAAAAGACGTAAGATTTACCTCTGAAGATAAAATAGTAAATTTTTACTTGAATTGATTTAAATTTTTTAATAGGAATCGAACTCACAACCGTCGACGCACATACAATTGCATGTCCCCATACCATGCCTCAAGTACAGAATATTAGTAAAGATATAAAAATGTTCTAATAAAATTCATTGAATTATAATTTCAAATAGCATTAACAAAAATTATTATGAATCACTGAATAATTTTGACAAAGTACTACTTTCCACACATCTCCCACATAATATAAATATCTCTTTTTTTGGAACCGAAACATATGTACAAAGCTTAAAATTTACTTTGTACCATAAAACAACCAAACCAAATAAATATTATACTTCATCATCATCATTATTTGTAAATAAATAGGTTAAATAAAAATAAAATAAAACAATCAAACATCAATTATATTAATTTAATCAGACTCATTTAAAACTGATAACACACTCGCTTGTGTCACAACAAAACGCTTTTTTGTTGTGACACAAACGCACATACACCGACACACAGTGCCGCATATAAATAACAAAACTGAGCGCATTATATACAAAAATCAGTACACAGACGCACTAACATACGCGTAAATGGAATATAGAGGAATGGGGACCCAAACCACGCCCCAAATGAAGACTAGTCAATTTACTGTGAAACGTGTACTCCTATGGCGAATTACTCTTAGACCTACAAAAGGCTTACTACAGTACGGACGAGCCATGGCCGTCTGAAGCAGTCCGCAGAGCGGCCACGACTCGTCGGTCGTACTGTAAAATGTTCTCCATATTCTAATTACGCTTATGACGTTGGCCGATAGTATAAAATGGAATTCGAGTCACACGCTATGATTTTCTAAAACTATTTCGACCGGATAGATTGCGTAGCGCACACTGTACCGCTCGGTACTAATTGTCTTTGAACTGGCACTACACTCTTACAGCTCGTCGTGGTCATCCTGTAAACAAACAATGTAGGATTAGAGTATTTAATTTTACTCTACCATGTTTAGCAAATTGGTGTTTGAAATATCCAGGCAATACTATGCAATATCCAGGCAGTTAGATTTGACAATTTTCAAAAAAAAAAAATATAAGAAACTATTAAATTGGAACTTACTGCAGGTGGTCCCTCCTTGAGCTCATCATCCAAGTCCTCATCATCCTCATCTTCAGGCTTCTCAGCCTTATCCTTCTCTCTTTCAGCTTCATCCTGTTCACTCTTCATTTTCTTTTCACCCTCAATGGTCTTCTTGACAGCCTCCACTCGTTCCTTGGCCAGTTCAAGGTCATCAGTGATAAGGATGTTATCAAAGATAGTGCCAGATTTGACTTGCCAAAGGTCGAGACCGACTGCGCAAAGTTCATCGCGTTTGTAGAGATTTTTGTCTTCAACATATTCAGGGTTGTCGATCTCGGGGTGGACCCATGGACCTTTGTATGCAGGGTTGTCGATCTGTTGATAAAAAATATCAATTAATGAATATGACAATTATAATTTATAGAAAAAATATTTAAGTACAAAGGGAAACAAATTAATTATTATATTATTCTGCTATAACAAGACGAACAGAAAAAATTTAATCAAGACCAATTAAAAAAAATAAAAAAGTGTCTCGAGAAAAAAAATCTTTTCATTTCTATATACAATACAACAGCTAGATACATAGAAAAATTCAAATTGAAAAGACAACGACCGCGGAACAATCGAGAGTAGAGTATATTTGCTGAATTAGACGTCGAAAGTCAAACATAACGGCGGGGGGCAATGAACTACGTCCACGGAAAGTACATTACAAATTAGCATTGTCGCTCTATCGTTTAATGTGTGTATGAGTCATTAGATTTTTTTGTAGAATTTTTATACAACTTATTTAAATTTGTGCAAATTTTATACAATATTCAAATGGCTTAATTTCTTATTTTAATTAATACATACATTAGAAAGTAATTTCCTTTTTTTAAAACATCAACAGTTTTATCTTTTTTGTTAATATATTTTTAGTACCTTTAACTTAATATTTCTTTTAATTAAATAAAATATTAGTCATTTTCTATATAAAAAAGAAAAAATGGGACACAGCAGCAGCACAGCGTGTGACAAATAAAAAAACAGTTGCGGGCACAATTCTCACAGGTAGGCATGAAGCAAAGTGTCTTAAAACTAGGTTCCCAGTGCCAAACTTGCTAAATGCACAGCAACATAAATCTAAAAAACAAATCTAAAAATTTACCTGCTTAGGAGCCCAAACACCCTTGTATTCAGGGTTATCAATCATGGGAGGTTCCCATTCACCATCCATCTCATCATCCCAGTCATCAGGCTTGGCGGCATCAGGGTCAGGGATGTGCTCAGGTTTGTCCCAGTCCTCGGGTTTACTGTCATCAGGGTCAGGAATCTGGGCACGATCATCCCAGTCTTCTGGTTTCTTGGCTTCTGGGTCCTGGAATATGATTGTGGATGTTAATTTTTTTTACAGGTGTGTGACTTTGATATTGACATAAAACAAATTTAAAGTACGTCATTAAGTGTAGTATGCTTCTTTTATAACATATAAGTATAAAATAATATTTAAAAACAAGGCAAATATGTTAAAACGGTTAGTCAAAAAGTATATACAATTTTATTTCTTTTGGGAGGAAAATTATATAATTTACTATTAATCCTATATTTTCATATGAAAATATAGTATTCTGTATTAGACAAACAGAAATTTAACATACCTTGATTTTCTTAGGTGCAAGGAAGTCCCAGTCGGCTTCAAGCTCTCCAGACTCAACAACTTCGTTATCAATGAGAACTTCGTATTTGTTGTCAGGTTTGACAACCAGCATGTAGACATGAGTGTACACATCATCCTTGCAACGAATTTCTTTCTTGATCAAATGATTCTTGCCCTTGTAGCTGAAGATGACATGCACCTGAGAACATGTTGAAATTAAGATCATTTTAAATACTGCAAGGCAAAATGTACATATTGAAAAAAAAAATACAATTTAAAGATCATCCAGTCATGGCCGTAGGAGAGGAGAGAGGCCAAATCAATATGGGATCATGAGAATTTTTAATTAAATTTTATTTTGAAAACATGATTGAATTTGATGATATGACACCCCTGGAAAATACCTCTTGTATGGCTGCTGTGGGAATTTTTGATAGATTACGCTATTTACTGGTAAACTTAACACTATCTTCATATGTATATATATGTGCAAATTTTACTACTTCTAGACCACATTTTAAGTGTTCAACTTATAAATAAAATGCAATGCATGTATTTTTATATAATAAAATAATATAGATTTGGCACCTGACAGAAAAAATTATATCTATATTTTAAGCACTTAATGACAAAAACGATAAGCAATCTTTACAATTCAATAGATAAATTACTTAAGACTTACTTTTATATATATGTCAATGATTATTTTATACAAATAAGTGATAATTTTAAAATTAATATAACTCCTATTAAGCAGCCAATTAGTTAATTACATAATGTTTTAAGAAAACAATTTGAAATTAATCATTTTGAATTAAAACTTCATAAGACGTGGTTCTATTTGAATAGGATATAATTAATTATCTTTTAAGCAAAGTCATTAATAAAATGATAAATATAGAAAATTGTTTTGTAAAACTTTTTTTTTGTGTACAAAGGTTTTTATTGAACCTTTATATTTTTTTTCTATAAAATTGTAGGTTGTTAAGTGATAGCCTATCTGTTATCATATAGGTACATTGTGCTTACAAAAAATTCTGATAAGAGAAATTAAGTTGGCATTGCTAATGAGTATGGTAGTTCAATTATTTTTGTTTAAACATATTTAATTTATATATAATATTGTAACACATTGTTAATCTCATTAAATGTGCAAGTGAAAGATTTTAAAAATATACTGAATAATAAAATTACTAAAGCATCACACTATCTCCATATTCCTTAAAGACATTGGTGAGTGGCGGAACTCAACATCACACTTTGCTTTAACAATTTTAGTACATGAAAATAAATTATCACCCTGAATGGGATCAAACCCACAACCATTGCACTTGCCAACTCATGTCTCACTGTGCCACCGCGGGCTAAATATTCAAGTACTTATCCAAATGCTTTCATATATCACTACAACAACTGATATGAATCTCAATGCCAATAGGACATGCAACATTTTCTATTGTAAATATGACTATTAGATACTATATTTATTTAAATTGCATGTTTCCTTTCATAGGAAATTGTTGAGTCAAACCATTTATTTTCTATTTAATATTTAAAGGGTGCATGTAGTTGTATGTATTTATTTTATAAAGGTAAAATTATTTTAAATTATTAATGAGGCTGTTCTAGCTCAGTGTAAGGCTGTAAATGATGCAACTGATATGGGTTTGATTCCCATTTGTAAAAACTAATTATTTTAATTTTGTTGCATAGGGACAAGACTACTTTTTTTAATTACATGTATTAATTTCATTATGTTTTCAAAATGTTTTCAAAAAAAGAAAAAAAAAGTTACATTGATAAGTGCCGATTACACTACAAAAGTGACATAATGATGTATCGATAACCAGTTACATATACAGATGTAGATTAGACTTGTATGACCTGAATATCAAGTAGCTTATGTAGAAATATATATATATATATATTTTTCAGCAAAACTTACCTTTTTGGTGCCAGGACCGCAAATATCAGGTCCAAACATAATTTCGTATGGGGACTCTCCGTGCATATCGGGCTGGTTTAAATCACAATTGAATACTTTCAAGTAACCGCCTCCACAGTCAATGTCTTGTTCGTGCTTGACTGAGAACTGAACGACGAGGCTCTTGCCTTCATTTGAGAAAGGTTCGAATTTGCGGGACAATGCGTAGAATCTAGCATCTTCAGATGTTTGTAAACCTATTTGAGTACAAATATAATTAAGATTCAGTATTTATGTTTACTTTGAGACTAATAGATAAAAGTTGATATTATAATAGGCCGATTTCGAAAGGCGTGTATGAAATTTAGTTGACACGTCTACATGAATACAATTATTTTTCAATTTAAAAAGATAGTCATAGTCAGCAAATTAAAAGTAACATCATAAAGATAAATAAAATAATAATTTAAAAGACAAAAACTGTTTTTTTGTACACGCTAGAAAGGCGCACCTACCTTTATCTTCCTCCGGGTCGTTATAGAACTTTCCAGCGGTCAGCTTAAATTTGCCGAATTCTTTGCCGGGATGTTCACTGTACACCCATTTGGATTCCCATGAATCTAAAAAAAGATACAACCTATATAATATAAACGCTAAATATTTCTGAAAGACGCCGGCTTTCGGAAAATCGATAAATCATGACCGGCATGTATCGACATTTATATTAAGTGTATAATATATATATACAAAAAACTTACCATCAGGGAATTTCTCATCTAAATAGACATCACAATTAACAGAACATAATACTAAAAAGCTAGCCAACGCTAACAATAGGGATTTCATTTTGAACGTCACCACTACCTTCTCCGGTAAAGAACAAGCCACGAATAAGTTCAGAATTTGGCGACTCGACTGTTATTTAATTTTTACCGGCTAATTGCGTTGTGCTTCCATTTCATTCACACTCATAGGCTTAAATCACGATAAAAAGAGAAGGGTATAAGTATTACAGAATCTGAGACAGAGATGTAAATATGATAAAATCACAAGAGTGAACGAGACATACGACGTGAAGCCTTGGAAAATGACGTCGCATTACGCAGACAGATGGAAGGATTCTATTGGTCAACGTTAGCAAATAGAAATTGAACACACGGGCTTCAAATTACTTATGATTGTCGCGCGAAAATACAAATTTTCGTATTGTTTTGTCAAGGATTTTTATTTACGCTTCAATTACTTTAAAATAAAAGCAGAAGCGATTTAAAGGTAAATGATATTGTTTAAGAAAAACTTATTAAAACTCCTGTGATTAAAAAATAAAATGATAACTAATCATCACAGTTCATTGATCTAGAAGTTTCGCATGCAACCAATCCACCAATCGGCGTTACACATGACAGCAAAAAGAGATGTGCACATATTCTTCAATGTGTGTAAAAGAGACAAAAAATGTGCTTTACGTGGACAAGTCTATGAATTGATATAGTACAATAAATTTTTAATTAAATTACATTTTTTTTTATTATTTTACATTTTACATATTTTACGAACATTTGTATTAATGATGTTAACATCAATTTAAAATAGCTTTATGTATTCAAATGATATTCTAAAACTAGTTATATGTTGTTTTTAGCTAAGTAACTAGCATAATTTAGTTTTGTAAACTAAGGCAGGCAATAATAATTACTATTTTCTATAAGTAGGTGGAAATAGAGTATATATTCCCAATCGCAAATCTATCTGTATTTTCTTTTTTTCCTTAATTGTATCCCGCACATAGCATGAAGGAGGCAGAGGGAACACGAGAACCTAGTGTCACGTCAAGACACTCCGTTCTCATTAAAATACTTTTGTCCCCTATATTAAGGGGTGTAACTTAACATTGCCCTTTGTCTGATTACCAGAGGGAATTAATGAAAATAATAAATATTTCATTTTCTCGAGTTGGAAATTGGAATCGAATCTACGACATGTTGCGTTTATAGTCACACGCTTGTACCCCTGAGCCACGACGGCCTCAGTTGATTAGTAGATTATAAATCAGCTTCACGCTGTATACCGCACACAGCAGGGTCGGCAGAGGGAACCAAGTGTTAAGACACTCCGTTCCCTTTTACTTTCTGCCGAATTCTGGAGTGTTGAGTGGCAGAACTCAACGCCGCGCTTTGCATCGACACCAGAGCGAAAAAATGGAAATATAAATTTAAGTAAATATTTCATCTCGTCGAATGGGAATCGAACCCACTATCAGTCGGTTTAACAGTCACACTTTATGCCCCTGCGCCACGACTCGCCTCAATAGATTATATTATATATTAGTAGATTATAAATGTAAGAAAATATACATTTTTGTAAACATTCTGGTCTATATTTCAGTAATGATACTAATAGAAAAAAATATTTTAAAGTTGTTAAGTACAGTTATAGAATTATTGAAAAACACACATATAGTGCTTTTCATACATTATTTCATATTAAGTTAAAAAAATTAAAACCACTTTACCTAATTGGATATATCCCGGAAAATTATTTTAACAGAGCAGCAAGTACAGGATTTTCACTTCCTTGCTCTAGAAAAAATGGAAGGCACTTGCCCAAGAAATCTTTAAGTTTGATGTAACGTCAATTATTTACACAAGGTAACTATGACCTTGTGTAAATAATTGTTTTAGCTTCACGCTGTATCTCGCACACAGCAGGATTATAACCTAGTGATAGAACACTACGTTCCCCACGCTAAATTTTTACGTGCAGTAGAGTAGCAGAGCTCAAAGTCACGTTTAACCTTTAAAATAATGCCTTCTCCCAAGTGGGACTACACCACCCACTGCCGTCTCGTTTACAGTAGAGACGCAGTGCCGCTGCGCCATGACGGACTAATTAATTTTAATAAAGTATAATATGTATTTTTTAATAAATTTTAATACGTTTTTGATAGGGAGTAGGCTATCTTATCAATAAGCAATAAAAACCAGGATTTTTACACTATTTAGTATTATTTAATTTCACGGTGTATCTCACACGTAGGAGAGTAGGCAGAGGAAAGTACTTTTAAGATACTTCGTTCTCATTAAGACCCTTACGTTCCTCACTTTCCGCCGAATTCTTGAGGCATTGCATGTTTTACAGAGGACTCAACGCTTTGCTTCCAGAGCGAGGAAATGAAAATATTAAATATTTCATTTCCTCAAGTGCTCAATGTTATTTAAAAAAAAACTACCTAAAACTTAACGTAAAATGTAAAGTAAATTTTGCAAAGTACGTCCTGTTTGCTGTAACCTAACGCCGCGCTTTATCTATACTAATAGAATAAAGCGGAAAAGTTTGTATATCTGTATAAAGGTACTGGACTGATTTATTTATTTTTGTGTAGTATGAAAGGTACTTTCTTCAAAAGTCCTATAAATAAGGTAATAAAAAAATAATGAACGCCATCGAATTGCCTTAAGTGCGTGCGCTGTCATGTCAGAAATATTCTATTTTAATAATTCAAAAAAATGTCCGCGATAGCGTATATATACACGTAATAAGTAAATTCTTATGTCACAATAAGGCATTCTATGACAAAAAATATTTAAAAATTGTAAGGTGATATTTCAGCACTTTTTAATTGACATAATAAAATTTACGAGCAAAATTTATACCATCATCTAGGAAATTTTATAAAGATAAACTTCTGTTTTTTCTCGTGCTCGTGTGCTGCTCGTGTGTCGAGACAAAGGGTGGGATTTAGTTCCGCCACTCAATACGCAACATATCCAGAATTCGACGGAAAATGAAGGAGGGAGTGTCCCAACACTAGGATACCTCTGCCTAACCTCGTGCACTTCGCAATACATCGTGAAACTTTGTTATTTTTAAATATATATTTCAATTTCCAAAATATTAATTATTGTATTTTTTACAGTTCCAAATTTTTTCCTAAGGAAAAAAGGAACCCTTATAAAATCACTCTGTTGTCCGTCTGTCTGTCAAGACCCTTTATCTCAGGAACGCTTGGAGATATCGAGTTGAAATTCAAACCATATACTCAGATCTACGGCCCCATGTTTTCCTGATAAAAAAACATATTTCTATATATGCTTAAAAAAGATATGGCCGAATGAATTAAAATTCTTAGTACTTTTTGTACTATACTTCCGGTTGACTTAGAATAGAAATATGGAAGCTAGCATCTACAGATAGTACTTGTTCAGGAATAATCTGAAAACTATACATTTATGGTTAAATCACAAACAATAATAGCCTTAATTGCGGGCAATATTTGGTATTAAAGCCGCTACATCATCAGGTATCAGATGAAAGAACTATCTGGCTAAGCTAGGCTTGAATTTCAAATAAAGCTCGAGACCTCCAATTTTTGTACGGAATCCGCGGTGGGTAAGCCCGACTCGCACTTTTCCGGTTTTTTTTATTTAGTTTGAGGTCACAGATGGTAGTCTCGCCGTGGAGAATATGGCAGATGTAATATTTACTTTATATATTTTCTAAAAAGCCTTGAATAAAGTGCCTATTTAATTTTAAAATTGTACATGTTAAGTAAATATGAAATAAAAGAAAAATAACGTATTTGTAGGTATATCAAGTTTTTCTTTATTAATTGTTTAATGTTATATAAAATAAGTAGGTGAAGTATGTATTATCGCATAATATAATAAAACATACTTAAAATATACATAAACTAATATTAAAAATGAAAACCAGTGAGGACAGTCGTGGCGTTGCAGCGCGAAGTGTGACTGTAAAACCGATTAGTTGTGGATTCGATCCCCACTCGAGGAGATGAAATATTTATTTAAATTTATATTTCCATTTCTTCGCTCTGGTGTCGAGGCTATGGTGCCTGGGGTTGTGCCACTCAACACGAAATGCCTCCAGAATTCGGTAGAAAGTGCGTAACGGAGTGTCTTAACACTAGGTTCCCTTTGCCTACCCTGCTGTGTGCGGGATACAGCGTGAAGCTGATTTGATTTGATTTTGAAAATAATATGGCTAGGATTCGTAAGATATATTTACGTTCTTTTTAAATGATTAAATGTACTAATTGACAATATAAAACATTTAGGGCATGTTTCATCACTGGCTGATTAAGTCCCAGGCAGTCTTATCTGCCAGACGAGCTATAAATTTTGGTTTCACAGCTCTCGAATAGCAGTATGTAGAAGATACACATTTGACACATGCATTTCATTTTTATATACTTACTTATTTCTCATTTAAAAATGTAACAAATCGTATGAATTGTACTATCTACTATCTTCCATCATTAGTACAATTATTCTTTAAAATTACTATCAGAAATTTAGTCGTAACCGGTGAAACTGAGGGTCAGTTTATAAAAATTGATATAAAAAATCGTACTATATCAGTTAATTTTATATTCAATTAAATATTTCTTTGAGAATTGCTTATTTTTGATGACATAGGGGAGGAGGCGGGAGTCATTAATGGAAAAAAAACTGCTTACGTAATACTTGAACGGCCGCTTGCTTAATATGAATATTTTCTCTCGAATGGACAATGCACAAAAGTTAAAGTTATCGGATAATTAACCTAACTTAAAATTATCGGGTGGGCATGACCACTCGACCCTTAATTATACAGCCACTCTAATACTCGAAATAACCGACAGGGATAGAGAAGGACTCCAAATTTGAGATTCCACATTTCAAATAATATTCACGTATTCAAACAATTTATACGAAGCTAAATCTTAGAACTGCTTGAAACTTGAGGTTTAAAGTTGATAAATATGACGCCACATTAGAAGAGAGCTCTCACGAATGTGTCCAGACAAGGAGAGGTCATAATTATGAAATATTGTGACGTAATTTCTGGATAGCCAGTAAGTTGGAAAACTTATTAACTTAACTTTGAGAGACGGCATGCGTATCTCGTAAAAACCTATGGTGTTTGAATTTTTTATTTCAGATTAAAATTCAGCGAGCATTATGGTTATAGAGCAATAGAAGATACATTTTTCATATCTCCCTCTCACCAGCATATTTAATTACTGTTCTCACTCATGGTGTCCTATACGGTGGTATTCGAAATACGGACAATTCGGAATACGGAAATCGACAATGGTCGATAAGGCTATTTGCATAAATGTATGGCCCGGGCAAATAAAAAACAGAATTACAGTACACCACTTATACTATTGTATTATTACCTAAATAAAATAACCATAACTTTTTTTATTAGAACAATTCATAATATCAATAACACCAATCCAGCACGCTCTGCCCAAGTTTCGGGACAGAGTGTTGAGTGGGAAACTCAACGTCACACTTAGTCTTCTTATCAGAATGAAAATGATTAATTCCTCTGAGTGGGAATTGAACCCATAAACATCACGTTTACAGCCAGACGCTGCACAGCAACACCATGACGACGTCCCCATACATTTAAGGGCTCGTAATAGTTTTAATTAATAAGATAATTCCAGTAATAAGATAATTCCAGTAACAATACTTTTATTTAGCTGTAATCATTTTTTCACAGTTACAATTGCTTGATCCATCAAGTTTGATAATTCTATTGCTTTTTTCTCGTCTCTTGCTCGTTTCTTTTTATCCTTTTTAAATTGCATTTTTCTCATTTTATTCTGTTTAGTGTTGCCATCTAAAGTGTTGCTAATGTCTACTTCAACTTTCTTACTTTTTGCTATTTTGGGTGCAATGTTTAAAGTTTTTGGAAGAAGACTAGATTCATCTTCATCCACTTGCATATTTTCGTCGGCAGCTTTAACTGGACCTGTGCTTGTGATCTAAAACAAAAAATAATTATTTAAGGAAAGTCTCGCCGAATTTCTTGCGCCGGTTCTTTTCAGGTGTGAGGCATTTACTTATGAAAAAATGAAACGTGTATTATTAGGAATAAAATTACTTAATTTTGACATTATTTACCTTTATAGCATCATCTGCATCATTTATGCCTAATGTATCAATGGTTTCCGCTTCCATCGCTTCAAATGCATTGATGTCGAAATCTTGACCCAAGTTCGAAACGATTTTGGCACCTACATGTACTTCTGAATCCGGTGTTTCTGGAGGCTCGGTGTAGTATCGCACCTAAAATAAACCATACATAACTTTAGGTAGCGGAAATCAGATGCTAACAGCATAAATACGTTTTAACATATTATACACATATACAACATAGTGTATAAGAATTTCGACGTAGCTTGATGAGAACATATGGTTTAGCGGTCAGAATTTTAACTTCAAATTTAATTTCCTACATTAATAGAATATGCATTATAAAAATATTTTATAAATCTTCAAGCATTTGAACATAACAGGACTCGAAGTCGCGATTCTTGGAAACTGTCCAAGGGCTCGTCGCTGAGGAGGACATTCGTTCTTACTTTTTATGACGCTTACGTTGAGATTCTTATACGCTTTGGAACAATGAATATTTGTTGTTTCTTGTCTCGTCTTGTTTTGTTCTCGTCGTTCGTGAGAAATATAATAATAAAAATATTTTTTATTTAAGTAACATAAAATGTAACATACGGTTGACATGTCGTGGCTGCTCTAAAGTTATTCTTTCTGAACTTATGCGCGCGCATTGTTCACTCAGGCAGGAAATAATCAAAAGCAAAAAAAAACTTAAGATAAAATCTGCGAAGCTATCTCCAGCTAATTTCAGGGCGGTTGCGACTCGTCGTCCGTACCTGTAAACCTGTCTCACCTTGCCAGTATTCCAGTCGTTTAGTAATATTCTTGCAGCTGCCTCTTGGTCTGGTACTCCACCCCTCTTAAACCTTCCCATACGAGACGCTACACTTGCGAAGAATTCCTTTAAACAATAAAAGTTTATCCGTAGTTAAAAGAAATTAACAATCACATCATCTCACAAATACATAATCGTGATGGTGGTGGATTCACTCGGATAGACTATTTTCATTTCATCGCTCTGGCACGTAGACAAAACGCGGTGTTAAGTTACGCCACTGCATGACTCGACAATTGGGTGTTGCTATTTTGTAAGGAAACTCATGGTAGAGATCTACTTTTAAATTGAATTAAAAAAAACATACAAATAAATGTAATTACAGTACACTTATCATTTGTCACTAAGTAAATTTCACAGAGAAAAATAGCATTAACAATAAAAATACATAATAATAAATAAATACTACAATTTTAAATCGCCTTCGAAAAACACAATTTTTCCTCTGTCTACCCTGCTGTGAGCGGGATATAGCGTGAAGCTGATTTTATATTAAAAAAAACCTAGTAAAAATAATAATAATAAATAACTTACTTGAGGAGTATTAAATTCTGGTATACAATACAAAGACACCAAAGTATTTTTATGAGCTCTTTTCAATATGGCGGTGGCGGGGGTCACTGGGTCCTTTAAGCTACCAACACGTAGGGCATTCTTGAGGGCAACTGAGGCATCATTGTCAGATCCTGTGTGAAAAACTATACCGGGACTGTCTAGGATTTTTATTTTGGAGTCCAATTGAACTGTTTGCATTTGTCTGTAGGAAAGAGAAAAGAGAATTATGATAAGCCTTTTGTGAATTGTTAGGCACCTTTTTCATTGATAAAATGTTTATATTACATAATATATTACTTGTTCATCACTATTATTTTATTAGTTAGTTTTTGTATTATTTTCATTTCAAGGCACAATTTAGAAATCTATTTTACTCAACAAACCCAAAAAAACTCCTGTAAACATAAATAGCTCCCACAAGAGGGACTGAGCCCACAATAATTGTTTACAGTGACATTATATAGTCATATATCTAAAACTACATAAAAATATATAGACGCTATACATACTTGGTAACACCAGGTGTACTGCCAACATTACAAGCTTTAGATCTATTCAAACTGTTTATAATTGAACTTTTGCCGACATTGGGCAACCCAACCACTCCAACTGTTATGGCTGTTTTCATGCCTTGATTACGGCAGTAGTTACCGAGGAGACTCATTAATAACTCAGCTCCTACACAGGCTGAACCTGGAAATTTTAAATTTTCTTATTAGAAAAAGAGACTAGAATCCGTGCCTCTCGGAAACCATCCAAGTAAGAAACTTTTGTTTTTTGTACAAAACATATCTATATATATAAAAGGACTTGTTCTGACTGACTGAGGTAAGACACACGCACAACCGTAAACGTTGATGCTAGAAACGTGAAATTTGGACAGATGTTCATTTTCATAATCTGGACACCTCTAAGAAGGGATTTAAAATATTTTTAACCCTAAAGGGATGAAATTGGGGTTTGAAAGTTTGTATGGGAAAAAAAAAATTATAATTTAATTTAAATCGGCACCAATTTTTATAAAATTTGAAATTCATTTCTTAAAAACATTTCATTGAACACGTGTTTTATGGTTTTTTAGAATTCACCCCCTAAAGGTTCAAATAAGGGGTTGAAAGTTTATACGGAAAAATCTTTAAATCACAACTGATTTTTATAAAAATTTAAATTCATATTATTAAAAATATTTTATTGAACACGTGTTTCGTGGTTTTTTTAAGGGTGCAAATACGCGGGCGAAGCTGCGCATGCCCACTAGTATAAGTATATGTTTTGAATAAAATTGGTTTAATAATTAATTTATAATTTTAATTAACATATAAATGTTGATGCATTAAAAAAGTGCCTCGCTCGCCGGGAATGATTGAGGCTATTGAAATACAGCCAGAGTCTGGTAGTGTAGTAAAAGTGGTAGTTGTAAGTTCGATTCCACTCAGGGAAGTGAATTATTTCTAGATATCAACACATAATATTATGAAAATTTGAAGGAATGTGAGCATTGCAGTATTTTAACACTCGGTAGTTTAATAGTGTTAAGAAACTCTCGTCTCCACTCTACGCCCTAATTTGAGGCATTGTGATGAGTGCAAGAACTCAAATACATAAGTTTTTTTTTAAACTACACTCTTGGGTACAGAACTCCAAATACTAAATAATTTCATTTTCAACATTCAATTCTTTACTAAATCAAAATACCTTTCATTTCCTTCTCCTTAACAACATGTTTCATCTTCCGCCTGCCAAGATTATGCTGTTGGTCTTGCGTAGATGCCTTAAATGGCACCGCCGGAGCTGATCGCCGGAGATACTTGAGCCAGGCTGTTAGATTGCTACGAGGTACCAAATCTGCTTTGTTCAAGACAAGAACTAGCTTCTTGCCTGATTCTCTGACAGCCTCTTCTACTTGGATGCATCTTGTACCTAATAATAAAAATATATTATTATTTGTTTTAATTATATGTAATACTAGCATTGGCCTGTAGCTTTAACCAAATATTCAAATGGAAATAACTAAGAGTACACGAAACTCATTTTTAGCACCCGAGGTAATATGGACTTCAAGTACAGTGAAATAATCAATGTGACATTATATAATCTTTGAACTATCAATTAGTGCATTCATCCAAACAAACCTCTTCAGCTTTACCATATTATTATAGATTAGTGAAATTAGTGTATACAGTTTTGACTACTCCATAAAAGCCTAATACAATGGAGACACACCAACGTTTTTTGTTATCAGCATATTTACAAAAATACGTAACTCGAGAAAAAAAGAATATGTTCTTATTTTTTCCTATTTTTAAAAATGACTGACATTTTCAACATTAAAGTACGGCCTCCATCGCAAAATCTGGCTAACCATGTTACGACATGCTGGGTCACACGAGTCGGCGCTTGGCGGATAATAGGTGGACCCGGAGAGCTACAGCCTGGAAGGGACCACCAGGTAAAAGAAGCATAGGGAGACCCTACAAAAGTTGGGCAGATGAGATAGCCCAGATGGGCAGTGGATGACAGCAACGAGAGACAGAGAGCGATGGATGGAGTTGGAGGAGACCTTCACCCAAAGAGGGGCCCTAGATAACTAAGCTACTATAAAATATTTATGTATTATATGAATTATGTAGTTTTAAGTAGAGTTATAAAACAAGTAAACTGGTGTTAGGGAATAAAGGCTTTTTATTTTATTTATTTTATAATAGTTTTATAGTAAATAAACAAAATGTCTAAAAAACACTCCGTATCACTCATAGTCGGACATGAGTCGCCGCGTGACGCAGCGCCTGAACGAAGGAGCGCAAATTTAAAAAAAGCGCATATATCCAACACTCTCAGGGAGTATGGAGTTTGGCAGTTATTAGGTAACTAAATGCAAAAAATAGTATCTAGCTTTCGTTAAATTAGAACTCTTAATTTTTTTATATTTTCATGGTAATAGTATCAGAAATGGAGATTTTCATTGACAAATACTTTGCATGACTTTAACAGCCTCTCAGAGATCTCGAAATTTTAATAAATTAAAAGTGCCTACGGATCTAACAAATTAGAGTGTAAAAAATATTATTTGCTATTAATATGTTATATCTTTCTTGTTTAGAAATGTTTTTTGAGACTGAAAAGTGGCAGATGGGTTTTGCAGTATTTTTGTAGCAGTATGTGTTTACATTATTAGTATTTATTTGTAACTGCCTCACACAGTATGGCTAAAAATCTTTAAATAAAAATAATAATCCTACATCTAAACTGTTGAGGAATATTGACAATTTTTTTTACATATGGTTTGGAAATATTTTGCCTTGAATAAAGCTCCTGTAAAAGAAGTGCTTCTCTTTCATTATATTCATGAAATAGATACAAAAAAAATGTTGTTATTTTTAATTTTATATGAAATTTAAATATGCTTATTATCATAAATGCACTTTTTATACTATCTATAACTTAATCTCATGATCATCATAATCATCAACTTAAATTCAGTAATATTATTTTCATAGCTTTGCATGAAAAGAAAAAATGATAAAGATTTTTTTTCTACTACTAACCCAATGGATCTCTAGCATCTACAACTTCCAAAATAACTTCAGCTTCTGAGATAACTTTCTTAAATTCTTTGTAATAAGCTTTAAGTGAGTTTTCTTGTTGTTTATCTTTACCAAATTGTACATCATCACTTTCATTTTCATTACTATTAAATGCTTCATGGACTTTACCTCTTGCCTGTGCATTTTTAACCTAAAAGGAAAACTTTTATTTACAAATACTTAATAATAATATTTAGCCATGACTTATAGCCTTCATGGAGCAGTGAGATAACTTCTAATTGCAATGTAATGATTGTGGTTCCAATCTCCACTCAGCGCAAAGAATTATTTTTATTTTCTTGCTTGCTCCAAAACAAACTGAGGCCTTAAGTTTCTCTTCATGTGTGTAGAAGATTTTTTTTAAGAAAATAATCAAAATCTAATCATTCTTTTGAGTGGCATTTATAGTCAAAAAGTTACACTATATTCACAAAAGAAATATATAGATTTTTTTAAACTAAATTTTAGGATATTGTGAAAAGTAAATTTACATCTGTCTCTCTGACTATGCTGCTATATGTTTATCATGATGAAAAAATTATAATAATAAAGTAATGCTCACCAAGGTATCCATACTGACTGTGGTATTATTTTTCTGTTCTAATTTCTTTTGTTTATCTAATTTTGCCTGTTCTCTTTTCTTTTGTCTTTCTTCTTCCTTGTGTTTTTTAACAGTTTCAACTTCTTTTAATATATCTTCTTTAAACGGACAAATATTGGGTATTTGAATTGGCTTAGTTTTTTTAGACTTTGGATTCTTTTTTGCTTCTTTTTTGAGTTTCCTATTATGGTCTCTAACCTTTTTCTCTATTTTATATCGGAGGCGTGCGGGTTGCCTTTTTGATGGCTTTTCTATAATTAAAGATTTACAATGAACAGTTGTTTTAGTTATTATATAAATATTTTATAACTTATAACACATTTTATAACTGCGGTATTTTTTCTAACCTATAAAATTATATGTTATGGTAATACTTTGAGGTTTTATCTATAAATCATATTATTTCGCTTATTTAAAATAACTAAAATAATATTTCAAGAAAATCTTAACAACATACACATTTAAAATACACATAAAAAAGAACATTAGCCATCAAGTATTAAAATAGTATACAAAAACTTACTCAATTTAAACTTTGCCATTTTCTTATTTTTTTATTTGTTCAGTCAGACTTTTCAAGTACGTTTAATCAGAATAATATATATTACAATACAACAAAAATTAAATCAAAACCTCACTAAGCACCACGATTTTATATATTTATAACATTAACTGTCAAAGTCAATTACACGTGCATTGTGAATTATTGCCATATACATAGAAGTTTTGTCTTACGTTAATGTTACCCGGTATCTATATCAGTTGACATATACTGGATATGTCAACTGATATAGAAAACGATAAATTATTAAAATAACTTAATTTATATAGACGCTTTAAAATACATATTAAAATATATTATATATGGTTAAAACTCTATAATTTTTCTCCGACAAATGTTACACTGATAAGAATTCAGATAGATGGCGTTGAACATAAAAAGTATAATAAAGTTATAAAAACTATTTCATTCTACAATACAATGAACACTATACTTTACATACTTCGAGGGTTCCAAAGAGGCTCTTAAATATTTACCCTCGTAAGGTTTCGTTAATAACTAATAAAATTAATTTATTGTGTATTTCGCGCTTTATTCGCTTATCATTTTTATTTGTACGTAATTGTACCTTGAAAATATGTCTACCTACCCACAACATTGATGTTTAAAAACGTCTTTTGTGTTTTTATGCATAAATTACGCACCGTAGAATTTATGTAAGTAGATGCTTTTAGTAACAAGTAATTGTTGTGCTTTTTTCCACGAAATATGAACTAATTATCGGTAATATATATAATATTGTAAGTGTATGACATTTAGAACCGTACTTGTATTTTCCCCACTTATTTCAAAGATACTAATTATAATCTTCGGAGTCCAGATATAACGCTTAAAATGAATTAGGTATAATTCATAATTCCTAAAACTATGCTTGGATAATACATGACAATACTATTTATTGTTTTGTTTGTAAATAAAGTATACATATATAGTCAAGAAATGTCCGAGTGAGTCATTAAACTATGTAGTTATCTACAGCAATATGTTAACTACTATAAAGAATAAATCTTTTATATAATTTAATTTCTAAGTGTCTCAGCCTATTTCATTAATAAATTTAAATACACACATAATATACACCATATTTCATGGCATAAGTAAACAAAACACGTCTTGTTCATTCATCGGTCCAGCGATTCGTTGAATGGGTCGCCTTGCACAGCGGCTGGCCTCACATATGACGTGCTTTGTTCAACATTCACGGGTAGTTGCGGGTAGTCGGGGCTCGGGTAGCAGCTGCACTCGCAAAACGGCCGTTTATACCTGAACAGGTAATAGAAGCAACAGGTCACTTCACAACGCGAGGCGCGGGGGGCTCCGCTGTCGCTCGCGGCTCTCGGTGGTTGCGCGGCTGCGGCTGGCTCAATTCGAATTTCGTTTCAGCTACTCGACTAGTCGCGTTCGGCCTCTCACAGCGTTCGGGCGTGTGTCGCACCTCGCGCCTCAGTGCACTGCGAGACTTTCACGCGGACGATCATATCGCGTTTTCGAGTTATGTGCGCGAACGCACGCTTCAATAACCCTTCAACCAGCCGTTCGTGACAGTGCCAATGTCTCCCAGCCTAGAAGGGATCATGTTCAACAGGAACGCGAACCTGTCAGCGCGGCGGCCGCTGCTTGCTGAACCGCAAAAACCCGTGGTGATACCACCACGAGCGCCGCCTCGCGATTATGGTCCCAATCGACCCCTGCCCGCTCCGCGAAATTTACCAACGGACTGTCAGTACGAATATAAGGCAGATCGTTGGAAGCCGTCGAACGTCGAAATCGAGAAACGTTTACAGGAGACGAGAGCACGGGAGAAGATCGGTTACTTTCAAGACAAAGTGACTGTACCAGAGTTAAATTTGGACCGTAGGGAGGCGGAATTAGTGTTTAGATTCGACCCTCATGCGTCCGCTGAATATTTATCGAGTCACTATCAAGCTCCTACAGTGCAGTATGCAAAGCCCCCGACGCCGGCAAACGGGTTTGCTAACCGTCTACCGGAGAGAGACGGCCCTTTTGTGTTCGGAGTCCATAGCCCTAGCCAGTTCCCCATCCCGCGTCGGGACGAAGACGACTACGATTATTCAGAGGTTGCGGAGGAAAACGGCCGACCTGTGATACGAGATGACGACTCCACGGACTTGAATTGTTGTGATAAAGTGAATGAGTGGGCAGTACGGGACAAGAAAAGCAAAAGAACTTTAAATCGAATGTTCCAAATAAAAGATAGACGGAAAGTTAAAGGTGGGAAGAAGGAGAAGATAAAGTGTGTGTTAGTTGGTGATGGCGCTGTTGGGAAGAGTTCCTTAATAGCTGCATACGCGCAGGATACCTTCCGAGAGGACTATCAACCCACTGCTTACGACACTTTTAACGGTAAGCCTCATTTTCTTAATGTTCTATGTGAATTCTATATAAAAATATAACAGATGAAAGGTAAACAAAACGACAATTTATTGTACATATAAATCATAAATGTCCCTAATTTAATGAGAGATAAGAGTTTGCTACAATTAGTGTAGAATGATAACGTCGTTGTTATCTGTTTGAATCAATTATGGCTTTAAAAATGTATTAAGATATCCTAATATTAAGAAACTACATTGGCTTAATATTAAAACATGGTTTAATTTTTTTGTTAAAAAAATGTAGTTGTTTATTTACAAATAAATATGTCATTAAAAAAAAGGCAAGTCAACTCAATCTACGTGATCGCTTGATTAGTTTTCTATTAGATACTTCTACGTCTCGTCCCATATTTCTTTTAGATAGGCATTAGGCTTTTCAAGCCATACTCGTCGACTGCGATGTAAGATGTCAACAACACTCCTTATTTATGATGTAAATATTCATGTAATCATAGTTTACAACCAGTTTTTAGTTGGCGACGTCTGTAGTGCACCACACACTGAAGAAGCCTAATAAATACTTTGAACTATTTTAATGCTATTACAGGAACAATATAATAAAAAATTTATTATTAAATTTGTTACGCTTTTATAGAAAAAAAATACTACTGCTATATTACTTTTGGTGCATTATCAGCTCTTTACATGCCGCTTTTGGTTCTTTTTAATCAATCGTCAAGATATGATTGTAAAGGTGTGTCACATGTGCGATAACGTATCGGTGTACGAAATGCTTGCAAAAATAAATATTACACTCAAATTTAGTGGTTGGTAGTTTTCCACAATTCAGTTTTCCTCGCGTCATGTAACTTACACGTTTAATTATATTATATCATATTGTTGTTTCTTTGCTCAATTTACTTTTATTTTATTTACCAGCAACTTCTGGACAAGTAACTAAATATTTAATGTTAACTTATCTTATTTACTTTGATATGGAATATGTTAAAAGCTAACGTATTATTCCGTACATCAATTAAATAGTACGTTTTGAGTAGTGAAGAGCCTAGTTCAGCTGAATAGAGTTACATTTCTGCACGTAACGGGGGTCAAAGCACCTCTTTAGTATGGATCCTATTCACCCGAGACTAATTAATGTTACTGTCTCTCTCATATGATTATATGAATACAAAGGACTCCGGATACACGGCAGGCCAACCATTGAATTGACTACAAAATAGATGTTCACAAGTGAAATTATAATTTACCCACGTTTTCCCTTTAATATATTATACAACATTATTCAAAATTTGATTATTAATAGAGTAGTCAATATTAATCTCCAATACGGATATATATATTTTTAATTTACATAAGTCAAACGATAACTATAATATTTTATTTTCTAATAATTTACTTGTACATACTTTCAATTAAATATACATATGTTATTTACGTAGTGAGTGCGTTCCTACTTGTCACGTTAATGACATTTCCTTGTTATCAGCTTCAAGAAGTGCATTTGTAAAATATGTATCTATATATTAATAGCATTTTCACGCTTTTTCACGCATAGCAGGAGATGAGGAGAGACCTCAGAGTTAAGTCATCCATCCCCCACTCTCCGTTAAATTTTTTATCTTTTTTCTCTAGAAAAACTTGGATTTGCATGGTATTTAAGTGATAAGGATATTTGTATTTAATTTTAGTTAAGTTGATACCTGTTGTTGTTGATAAATTGACATGATTAGGCCAGACGCGGCGCAAGTGTGACTGTAAACGCGAAAGGTTGTACGTTCCACTACGACTCAAGGAAATGATAAATTTAATATTTTCTCAAAACGCAGCGTTGAGTTACCCCACTCAACACACAATGCCTGTATAATTCGGGGGACGGAGTGTCTTAACACTAATATCTCTGTATATACCTCTGTGTGCGAGGTACAACAAGACGCTACAAAAAGCACACACAAAAAATACATTTTTATAAAATTAAACATATTCTTTTCACTTTTAGAGTAACAGTAATTTATATGACTCTTAAGAAACTTTCAGCTCTACAAAGCTACTAACTACAACTAAAATATGCATATTATTACTGCTATCCAGTTACTTTGGAAAACATTGTTTAAGTACATCGTAAAGGTTTTCTTTGTTCGTCATATTAAACACACCGACGGCAGACAAATCTCATGAGAACTTTTGTTCGGAGCCAGCACGGGTAAGGCTTTTAAATAAAAGTGGCGCCTCTTATGTTTGCCTGGAAGGGACTTAAATGTTGCCTTGCACAGGTAAGCTATTTAAATTGAAAAAAATATATATATACACTCCACAGGACAGGACAGATTATATACAGAAAACATATTATATAAAATTTGTTACAAATACTTAAGAAATATTTCGTTTGTTTATTTAAGCAATAAAACATCGTAACAATGTATACTGTTCCATATTTTTCTAAATATTACGACTAAAATAGCTACATCATACAGCCAGCTTTCGCTTTAACGTTCCAAATATCACCAAGTTCAAGTCAAGTCGACATTATTCTATTATATTTTACAACACAAAGTATAGTTTACCTATTTTCTAGAAACCATTGAACACTGAAGCTGATGTGAAAGCCTAGAACAATGTACTTTCGCCGCTGTATTTGCATGCAAATGATACAGTGTTCATACTTCCTTTACACGAAAAGGCTATTCCGGGCCTACCTTAACATCATATACGTACTTTTTTGCGTTTTTCTTGATTTGAGTTTATTATTATTTTCATATAAGCAGGTGCTTTATCTTATAGTGCAGGTTACTATTAAAAGAATGCTCTTGTGTTGCTGTTGAAAAACAAATTTTAAAACTTGTTATTTACTTAGCCAGTACATTCTTTACGACGCTTTTAGTTCGAAGTTGCTTTATTAGATAGAAGAGAAAAATCCAAGTTTCAGTATTTTAATATGCAACAATAAGTACCCTATCACATTTTATATACAATAAGCTAAATTAATTTCAAATAAAAAGAACTACGGGCATTCGTCAGTATTATCAAGAATATTAACATCAAAAGAAATGAGTCACATCCTTTGCTATGACACATAATATTTCCGCTTGAAGTAAAATAGCTCAAGAATTTCCATACTGAAGGAAAAAAATATAGCGAAAAAAAATGTAATTTAATTAATTTATGTAGACCGACTTACATATTCATTTGGTTTATCTTCAGTTCATATTTAGTATATTTTTATTTTTTTAAAAAGTTAGGATTTGGTGAAAGAGTCGGCTTACCTTTTTCTGACCGTTTTTGTAAAAAGGAAAACTTGACACAAACCAAACACTATCCGAGTGTTTGTATTTCGAAATTATTGTCAATTATTTATTCTTTTGATAGAAAAGAAAGTAATGTAACAACTTAGTTTAAAATGTGTACTTTACGTGAATTAAACAAATTTCGATCTGTTCCAAATTACGAATTAGTTGTAATTAGAGCTCGTTTTAAAATAAAAACCGGTCTGCTCTACATACTGAAGGTAAAATGTTAGATACATGTAATCTTGAAATACAACTCTATTGTGAGCACACATCGCATCTTTTGTTTAGAATAGGAGAAGTAACTGCTAGTTTGATCTATATTATATTTTAAATAACTTTTACAAGCTGTTTTTTTAATGTTACGCATAATGTGGAATAAGTAGAAGCGTCGTTAGGAGGATTCTTTCAAATAGGTGTAGGATGACAATGCTGGTTTATTTGTATGTAAAGTCGAAACTCAAAAAGCTACCTAAGATAAAAACTATTTTTTAAATGAGCTGTAATTCTTTATTATTTTACAATTTATTAAGTTAGCATTGAAATTTTATATTTTTTTACGTTAATATTATTAATTAAATTAATGATTGTACCTGTCAATTCATGGTAGTCAATTTCACGATAATGTACTTAAAATTATCCTTTGTATAAATAATAACAATGTTTAACAGGATGTAGTTTCCAATATTGAGATCGATTGCAACACGCTTACATTTTCGACAAGATAATATCAGGAAGGCGTAGCGAGCAACCTACGCGGCATATAATTGATTGCAACTATTTAATCGTTTTGAAGAGATTTTTTTTGTATTTAGTTAAGAAAAGAACAAATATTTAAACGATAATATTTTTTTACAACTTCACGCTGCATCCCACTTATAGCAGGGTAGGCAGAGGAAACTTAGTGTTAAACACTTCGTTGCTCTACTTTGTCTTTTTTGTCTCTACTTTCCGAATTCTTTACGTATAGCGCGTCGAGTGGCGGAAGTCAACGCCGCTGTGTTCCTCGTTACCAGAGCGAGGATACAATACACATAGACCTAACACAACGCGTAATAAAAACTAGCTTGTAATACATATTTAACTAAACAAATTTGTTTTGGAGCCTAACAGACAATAATGTCACAGCAATACCATCAACCGCATTCCATCATAATTTAAAACATGCATAGAGCCTCTTGACTGTGGCCAGGTGACTATAAAAAAACAAATGCACGCGATAGGTACAACTCTAAGCAACCAGCTGTATCTTGGCAGCTGCTTCAACTCTTTGTTCCTACCACGAAATATAAAAAAAGTAAAATAAACGAACGATTACCTTTTAGAAAAGGTTCCTGGGTTTGGGATAATATTTTTTTTAATGTTGCCCCGTCAGCGGCCATTACGGACGGTACGTTTGATTCCAAACGATGTCCGATAAAGAAATGTGAGTACTTGTTCTGTGGTATTTTAATTGCTTTAGGCTGACAATGGTGTTGTGTTTATAATTTTTCGATGTTAAATTTTTAAAAAATCTAATGAGAAATTCACAATATTGAAATTATTTTATAGTAATAATAAATATTTAATTTATATTTTTTACCCGAATTCAGTAATTAAATTGTCTTGTGATGTTGTAATATGTGCGGAACGATCTTCAGAATTTACATCATGTAGGTCACATACTTTCTGTTAAAGACAAAGGAGGAAGTTATATCACTTCAAACAACACGATTCAATTGAATAAGCTCATAATAAACTTTTGAAAATTGAATATAATAATATAAACAGATACAAATAACTTTTTTGAACTTAGCATAGATACATTTTGTTCATCAAAAGTAAAATTTACAGCGTAAAAATAATTTTATTTTAAAAGAGATATACAACCAAGTGACTACCATATCACTAATGTGGACGACCTTTTTAACAAATTATGCAAGTAGCTAATGAGTCTAATCGCTGTACACTGCGAGTTTAAAAACCAGAAAAGAAATCGCTCGTTCGGTTCGTGTAGCAAATTATAATATTAAAATATTTTTTGCCTAATTAGTAACGTTTTGCTTACATACGTGTTACGTAAGACCGATAAAAGTTTGTATGTTGTCTGCATACAGAACACTTTCATATTGTATTGATTTAAATATTAATCATATTTTTAGGGTTTCGTCTCTCAAAAGTTAAAAAAGGACGGTATTTGTCTTGAGATTGCGTTAATTACTATTATGATATTTATTATTATGTTTCTCTTTCATAGTACTCGGATTCAAAAGAACCCGGTCCTTTGGAAGGCTTGCGTGGGGACACAGGTCCAACACGTAGAGGCCCCTTAGAGAATATACAAATGTTTTACTGTGACGCATCAGCCGGGATCCATCTCTGGGTAACCATAGGTAACTGCCCAGAGATGGTCACCGGTTAATGCGTAAAAACTATGGAAAATGTGGAAATCTAAAGTAGGACTATGGAATGAAATTTGGATGGACTGGCTACTGGGCTATTGAGTGAGACTAACGGACGTCCGCCTTTACAATAGTCTCAAATTGAACGGTTGGCGGACGGTGACTCGCCTCCCACTAGATGGGCCCCCACAAAGCGGCGTAGTGCCTTGGGCGCAACATCGGCGTGGTTGGCTAAGGGTGTAGAGAGGTGTGCACCGGTTTCACCATCACGAGGAGCTCGTGAGCGGGTTTCCCCGCTATTACGCAGATTGAGCACTTCCACCCTTTCGAGCATATAGCTCTTGCGCTCCACTCTGCCGGCCAATAAAGGCAAGCCAGAGGCGGGGGATAGATTACAATTCCCCTCCGGAGGACTCAGGTCCGTGGGGTCGCCACTCCCCAACAGCTCGCCACAAGCTGCCCTGCGGGTTTATTATTATTATTATTATATTTATCTATGGTCCCTTGAAGCACAGAATAAATCAAGCTTTTAAGTCGAAGTAATCAAAAGATACGAGCGCTTATGCATCGTTTTTACTGCATTTTGCGTATTCCCCCGCGTAATCAAAACCTATAGGGTTCTGTGGACACTTCCTGTGGACGTACACTTGTGATATGTAGCAAGAAGTGGGAACTTACAGTATAAATAAAGAGAAAAATCCAAAAACTGAGAATTTCTATCAAAATTTGAAAACTCATGACAAACCTATAATTGTTGTTCGTTTCCTAATGACTGCATATGCCCAAAAATTCGAGCTTATATTTTTTTTAACTACTTAGGTACTATAAAAAAAAAATAGATATTTGTATTTCTTTAATAATATATTTCTAACTCAATATTTGGTACATGTTAACCTTATAAAGAATTTAAAGGTATTATTGATAAACGGTACAATCTTGAATCAAACGAAAACTTGAATCAAACTCCATAAATCAAAGGGTCCGTGATGTAATCAATTTTATTGAATATTTGACTACTTTCACATGAGTATTATAAGATGTAGTCATTTTTTGATGTGGAGAAAGCGTGATTCATATCGACAAGCAGTTTAGGACGGGCATCTACCCGATGTAATGGAGTCACGAATAGTGCCAGTTCTGTAATTAAGAAATTTAAAATAATAAATATTAATTTTAAAATTAAGTACCTTAAAAAATATATTATATTCACAATATAATTTCGGAAATATTATTTTTTTTATATAGATTTAATTAACATTATTGTGCTAAAACTGATGAAGCATTACATTCAATGTAATCATCGATGCATACTAAATAGCCTAGACGAGTTTTCTCTTAAGATTCTTAACCCATTTGTAGGATTAGTCGTTAGCGTAGTTGGCTGAAAAATATTTTAACAAATTATTCCTGCCAGGTATATACAACTCCTTTTTGTTTGCACGTCAACCAAAATTATTATTTAAACGTAGTCTACGTTTAATATTTTAAAATGTAAGCTTTAAATATATTCTTTTAAACAAATTAAATTGTCACAAATTAGAAAAAAAAGTCTTATCAACCATTAACATAGGTGTAATAAAAAGTCGAATTTAAGACAAATGTTTCGATTTCTCCAACTGTGTTTTCCAATCTAAATATACATTATTTTATTATTTCTCTCACGGCCGTTATCTGGCTAAACAAAATAAATCTATGATCGTATTGCATAATAAAAAGCATGCGGGCTGTCCGTCTGTCTATTTCACCGTTATCTTAATACCGTGCATACATATTACGTATTACAAATTATGTACTCCCTTACGAGACTGTTGTAAATATGTAGATATACGAGAACGACGGATATTATATTTGGAAATATTGTTTTTATACTTTATATATTGACTAATGTTTATTTTAAAAACTCTTTACACATAAGTAATCTACATGATGTTAATTTTAATAATGCATCTGGTGGCATATTTGACATTTAATTTTTTTAAAAATATTTATCATAATATTTTGACACTTTCTCTTAAAACCAGGACTAGGTATTACGATTTTTATATTCCTAGTATATTAAAGTATCGTAAGTGTACTGAATATTGTCTCTTAATTATACGTATGATTTTCAACTTAACTAATATAAAGCGTCTCACCTGCCTTGACAAGAATAAGGATCAAGACGCCTAATAATATTAAAATATGGAGGTATCTAAGCCTTCGTAGTCCATCAACGTGTATGCCTTGTATACAGCCGGACAAACCAGTTCACGAACACGTGCGTTCTGATCGTGACTTCCATGTTATTTCATTTGTATGGGCCGAGATATTTTGTTACTATTTAGGTTTAGGGATGATTTATTGCTGGGTGTCGGATCCTAGCAATGTACATTATACAGGCTAGAGTTCCTAGCGGTCAGCGAACTTTGACTTTTGTCACTTGTCAGCTGTAACAAACTCGAGACAATCTAAAGTTTTATTTATTATTTATTCTTGAAAATACCATGTATTATTGTAGTGGTAGATAAATATTTTATACGTACATAATAATATAAACTATTGAGAATCGTTAACTTTAATAATGTTATAAGAAATAATTGTAAAAGTAATAAAATATCATTCATACATGTGGGCACTGTATAATTTTCATTTGAATCAGGTCACATACACTTACGGTATTCGATATGTCTATGGAGTGCGAGAGGGGCATACCGTTTTAGTTAAATGGGTTAAATTGCTTAATGCCGGGGTCCCGGGTTCACGCGTTATCTAATGAACCGAAGTATTCGCATAATGGCTTAATTGAAAATTCTTATGAAACTACCTAGTAAATAAATATATAACGTTAATATATATTTTTTACTGCCTGATTTATTTTAATTACAATAAAAATCAAAACATTATGCAGGTCATTTATTATGGCGATATACCAAAGATCAATGCTCTTTTAATATTGTAAACAAGGACGCCAGTTTAAAAAAATACCAACGGTAGCTATTAAATATAGAATAAATTCCAATTTCTAATTTGAGTAAAGTTTATCTTACTAAATATTTTATCATCTCTTATAGAGTGCTTTTTTTCGATAATTCCGAAATTTCATTACGAGCAATTAAGTACATGATGTATAATAATTGGTACTATACATCTCAAATGCCATCAAAACTGGTCGCAATCCAAATTTATGTCTTAAATACCCCAAATTACGTTTACCGCAAAAAGATACGCGGTAATCATTAATTTGCTGGTCTTAACTTTTACACAAATTGAGACCTTAATCTTGAGTCGTTTCAAATGTCTTGTATAAAACGACCTTACTTTATACTGATGATTCCTGAGCAATTAGACACACTGCACCTGCTTGAAATTATACACATAGTTTTGAACAAGACAAGTTTCTTTAAAAGTTATTCAGCTCCGTTCTTATGAATAAGGCATCTACAGAACAGGTGTCATGAAAAATTACATAAATCCATATCATGTTTTCTACTTAATCTGTTCTGACGGTTAGATTTTTTATCTGTTCATCTTATTTATAGATCCATTGAACAGTTGTCGATGCAAATTTGATTACAGTTAAAACAAGCTTGACTAAAGGTGAGTTACAGTTACGAAACGTGCTATTAGCATTTGTATTTTTAATATTACGATATTTCTTATTAATACAGATTCAAATATGAAAAGATTGACCATTACGCTTTCATTGGAGAATGTTACAAAACGGTAAGTAAAACAATTGAATAAAATTATTCAAATGCTTAACATAAAATGTTATAAACTCTAAATAAAAAATATATATTACGTATATTTTGTTGCGTTAGACTAAGACAAAATATATAGTAGTGTTAGATTGTGAAGTAACGGTCGATATAAAAGCGTGACGGTGTGATGGACACCATTTCCTATAGCCATTGCACGGCTGCATGTTCCATGCATTCTTGGCACCGACATGAATAAGAAGAGCTTATTAAGTTTCATACAATCTCTTTGATCCACAGTTCGCACAAGTAGAATTGATTGAAACAATATCTTCACAAAAGTCTGTCAAAAACAATCAAAAAATATTATTACAAGTAATTAAATACCAAAATATAATATATTTTTTATAATATGAATAAATTGTTTATATGTTGCAATAAATTTATTTTCTTGTGAGGCCAAGCCTGGCACAAACGTGACTAGTTGTGGGTTCGAGTGAATTAAATATTTCATAATTTCATTTCCTTTGTCTGCTAACAGGTGTCGAGGTACTCAACACGTTATGCTTCTGGCGGCAAGTGGGTATCGCAAGTGTCATAATGGGAACGGATTAATACGGATAATATTAGATTCCCAAGTTCCCTCTTCCTAAGATGCTATGTGCGGAATATAGCACGAAGCTAAAAAAACTTTTTTATGGGCATATATATGTGTTTAGATTACACATTTTGTTTAGTTAATTAAAATATGAATACATTTTCGCAAACCCACAGTGACTGTCACTTCTGAGATGTAATGGTAAAGGTTGTTTGCGCTCGCGTGTGGTCGCTTGCAACATACATTGCATTGCAACTGTAAAACTACACTTTCTTTCCCTGAGGTATTAAAAATTATTGAGGTATTAAAAACAACAATATAATCATTTTTTAATGTTGAAACTACGTTTCAACTCAGTTTGAGCATGCTGATTTGTACATTTATATGTTTTTAACTTAAAGGATCCTTTAATGCATATAAACACATAAACCTAAAATTAAAAAAGATTATATGGAAAAAAAATTTTGTAAATTAATTAATTCTTTAGTTGAGGCCAGTCGTGGCGCAGTGGCACGAAGTGTGACTATAAAACCGACTGATTGTGGGTTCGATCCCCACTCGAGGAGATTAAATATTTACTTAAATTTATATTTCTATTTCTTCGCTCTGGTGTCGAGGCTAAGCACGGCGTTGAGTTCTGCCATTCGACACGCAATGCCTCCAGAATTGTGCAGAAAGTAGGGAACGGAGTGTCTGAACACTACGTTCCCTCTGCCTACCCTGCTGTGTGCGGGATACAGCGAAGCTGTTAGTAAATTAAGAATTATTCATTTCGAAGAGAGATCTGTTCAATTTCTAAGATTATCGCGTTCCACCAACAAACTTTTCAGCTTTATAATATTAGCAAAGAAATAATATAATACATAATAATATTAGCAAAACCGTAAATATGTAAATAAAACATAAAATACATTTATAAAAAATAACCAGAGAAAGGTTTGATACTTACACTACTTCATTAAAACCTGATCTTAATAACAATCATATGGCATTTATTCCAATTGATTTATTCATATTTACACATGTACAGATAAGTGTTAAATGCAAATCTTGAGATTTTTTCATTTCCTTACTTGCCTTATTTGGAAATTCGAAGTATGTCGACCTCTCTTGATTCACTAAAACGATGATGGCAAAAAACATTTTGTTCAATTTATTTTTTATTAAGTTATCGTATTTTTGTCCTAAAAATTTAATAAATTCCAAGTTTTAGTGATTGACATGAAATTATATTTTAGAAGAAATGTGTATTTATGAACTGAAGAAGAATTATAATAAATTATTAAATATGTTTACTATCCATTTCAATTTATGTAGTGCTTCATATATTTAGAACGAAGTTATTATACTAAATTTACTTTAATATTGTGATTCAAAGCAAGTAATATTCATATTATGCTTTTAAGGATAATCTCTTGCCATGCTCGAGAACAAAATGCTCTACCGCGTGTTTATTTCGGTGACAACTCTTTGTGGTTTCTTTGTTTTAACTCATTACTCATTATCCTAAGCAAGTCGTTGCCGATTTGGGTGGAAAATAAGAACAAAACGCTATGGCGCCAATATGGCGTTTTATGTATTCCGTAGACCGTCGAGTGTTTCAACGAGTTAATTTATTTCTAATTTCTCTTACTGTTATATTACTAATTACTATTCTTATCGTAATATAAATATAGTTTAAAATGTATAATGTAAATAATATTCATATTTAATTCGTTTATATTATAGAGAAAACTTTGATAGTTTTAAATTACCATATTTATAATTAAGTAGTTTATATAATTCAATTATAGTCTATTACAGCAGTTGGTAACACTGATAATTTCAATTATCTCAAGTTATAGCGCGAAAGATTGACATTTACTAGGTCACTTAATTTAGTCGGATGATCGTCACCCTGTTATGACTCTATTGGTTAATTATTTGCGGCATAGTTATTTTGGTCGTGCAATACAGTGACGAATTTGTCATTTCAGCCTTTGTTTTTATATCTTTTCCATTTATTTTATATTGTGGTTTATTTCTCAAGTACACTGTTAAAATGTAAAATAAAAACAATAAGAATAGTAATATTGATTTTGTTAACTAAAACTAAAAAATACGAGTAATAATGTCTTACAATAAATATGATATACTATTTTCTTGTTTTCTTCACTGTTTGCTCAGTTAATAAAGAAAACTCAGTGACTCTACTTCGTCGAATTAGTATCACCATTTTAACCTCCGTCTTTCTTAATTAAAAACATTTCTCTAATTTCTCTAAATGTTATACACGTACACTCTTTGCGTGCGATCTAAGAACTCGAAGTAATTCCGTATACCACACTGCCAAAGAATGTTTAAGCTTTTTAAAAATTCACAATTCGTATATATTAAAAAACACAAAAAACATTATTTATAAATTATCCTTGTGTTCATAAAATTATGTAAAAACCATTGGTCACAAGAACCATTTTCTAGAAACAACATTGAATACTGTTATCAGAATCTTATCATCACGTTATTGTATATGTGCATCAAGTGATCTGATATTAGTAATCATCTGTTACCCATTGATATCGAAATTTAATAAAACTATAAATTTCAAGCGTCATCGAAATAACTTAAGTGTAGTGTTATTTTAAGGCGTATCTATTGTATTATGTACTTATTGTTTAAAATTACCTATTAATTAATAGATTTCAAATCAAAGCAATAGTTCCTGAGATTAATTCTTAATAAACCAAACTAATTATTAAGCATATTTGTATTGGTATTTAATCTAACTGAAATGAGTGTTTTTTTTTCCTGTTTTACAACATCTATGTATAATCTATGTATTGCAAATAATTTGGTTTTAGGAAATAATTTGAATTTACTACTAATAATAGCATTGTAAAACAAAAACAACATGGATGCAAGCATTTTCCGAATTGTCTTGTGTTATTCATCTTATTTTCCACGTTATATCAAGAGTTACACAAGCATCGTGTATGTCATTTTCAATCGTGTCTAAGTTGGCCTCTTGTGACTGTGGATTAGCAGAACTGTATGAATCACTACGACAATTATAAGTAGCCGTTGCAACCTGTTGCATAAGAGAATAAATAGAAAACAATCACTGTGCTGTAATAATTACAGAGAAATATGATTATTAAATACGAACGAATTTCACATAAAATAAAATTAATTTCAATTGTTTGCAATGAGAAAAGAAAAGTTTCGGATTTATGAATTTAAACCTTTACTCCGTCTGTAACATCATTTGTTTTTTATTTAAATATATTGGCTGTTAGTAAAAAAAATGGTAATACATAATAACGAAGTTCAAATAACACGTAACATATCAAATTACTATCAAAATCAAGGGTATTAACGCAAGGCTGGTCAGTTAGTTACTCTTGGTCTTCTAATACAGTCTCACTTGAGTTGTTTGCCAATTGATAGGAACGAGAATGCCACCGCTTGTTTAGAGGACAAATCTATACTTCATTGATACTATTTCAAGGTATTGTTTTCTACACGGTTAAACATTCGTATAAATAATAGTCAAAAATTTATAGAGGAAATACTTTAGTATTAAATATGTATATGAAAAAAGTAGATGAATTATGTAGTTTATCTAAGTGGCACAATTATTTTTTAATTTCTTCTCAAAATCAATTTTTATAAATTTTTATATTATACACTTTTAAATTTATTTTTTGTGATTTTATGCGCGGATATGACTAACTAACGTTGTATGTATAACTTAAAACTCTCAAACATTTTATCACGTGAAGTCATAAAATTAAAATGCTTAATACATTCTCATACTTGCTTAATAGTTGATGTTAGAAATTGAATAATGTACTACATAATCAGGAATAACGTAAGCCTTTAACGGTAAGTGTGCCGAGTTCCTATTATATTCTTAAGTTGATTACTTAATATTTTATTATTTACTGAAGCAATTTCTTCGTGGCATATTGGCATATCGCTTCGTGGCATTTTGGCACAATTTTGATATGTTTCAGTACGTTACACTCAAACGAAAGGCTTATTTTTTTAGCAGAACTAAATCTAACATAATGGTTAAGACGTGATGGTGGAAAAAATAAATAAATATATTGACAAAGTGAAATCTTGAGTATTCACTTTGTCAATATAAAACATAACTTAAAAGATTTTATATTTTTTAATAATAGTAGGTACTATTATTATAATATATAGACTATATATGGTCACAAGCACAGATCATATCAATATTATATATTTGTTTATATACATATAAGATATTTTACTAGAGACTGATCATAGCAACTTTTTTTAACTTACGTATTATAAAAGTTTAAAAATGATTCGTTACTTGTAACCAAAGAAAATTAATAGAGGTTTGAAAAAAAAAATCAGTTATATGTTTTTAATTGGTTTGACCAGTTACTATGCAAAATCATCCAAGGCCGAAATAAAAGTACTATATAATTCATTAAAAACATATTAAATATGAGTCGCCGTAACTAATTAGGAGTATGACAAAAAAATAATTGTTTCGTACGTTGATAGCTTAGTAATTTTGACGCACGTCACTAGCGGACGTGACGTGAGTTAAGTATGCATAAGCTTTTTAAGCACGACTTAAGTCACAACTCACAAAGGATTTTATAATTGTTGACATTTCTCTGTTGATAGATTGATATTTATTGATATTTTTTGCATTTTTAATTTATTTTAATTTTTATACATATAATATATACCTATCCATATTTATAACAAAATCGTAACAGATAGCTGTCTGTACATGGAGGATATAAAAGAGATAAAAATATTGGAGGAAAATATTGGAATACATTTTACAACGTAATAGAACCAAAAATAATAATATTAATGTTTTTTGTCTGTTTGTTTGTGCGCTTGGTCACACGAATTTCAGAAATCTCTCTCTTACTTATCAATACCATAATGATTTAGCAATATGCAGTTTCTACTGTTAGATTTGGCAAACTTCCCTCAACATTTAATGTTTGTTTTATTTCAAGTAGTTCATAAATAAAAAGGTTATACTATTATTAAAAAATGTTGTTCGGCAAAATTGCTATAAATAACTGTTTTAATAAATTGGCTTTATTTAAATAATATAAATCTAGATATATTTTTTTAAACTTTATTATTATTCGCCGGGTCGCTGGTTAGAAATAAAATTAAGGATATATGTTATTTATGTAAATGGAGAAACTTTTATATCAGTCACATAAAAATCTATTGTAGTATAAGAATTTTGACACAATGCTGATTGTAATGAATAACTAGTGGGTCTATTTCCCAATCCACCGCTATTGTTATAATGTAGAGAGTAGTCATCATGTTTTCCAGATATTATATTGTTACTTAGATCCATTTCTTTAAGGAAAGGTCTCTGTAGGCAAAGGTCGTTAAGTATCCTTTGAGTACGGTTGCATTCACACCGTCATTTACAACGAGTTTATAATTGGAGGAAAAAGTTCCGCAATTTATTATTTCTTTGCTCTACAAAATGTGCCACAGAATTTAGGTCAACATTTTCACTAAATATTCTTGGAAATAACAAAAAGTAAATATTTGAATGAACGAATTTATTTTTCTTTGAATCAATTAAGTAAGTTTAGCTCAGCTTAAATAATACATACATATTGACTGTAGACTAATCTTTATTTATTTTTTTAATTATATGGCTTAAATAGAGCTTCATAGTTTCATTAATCTCAAATAATGTTAAATAATATTTAAATTGAATAAACAAAAAAAAATCACTCACACTGGCAGCCTACCACTTTTTTATAGTGTCAACTGTCAAGCATATTAAATTCATATGGAATACTTCGCTAAGAAGGATGCCTTGTATGGAGTGTTTGCGATATTGTCGAGTCGGTCGCGAGGGGAATCGCCAATAAGTTGATCCTTAAATGCGTTTCGAATGAATGATTAATGTGGGGATCACTTTTGGAACTGAACGTCTCTTTACTAAGTGCGTAATAATGGTAATGGCATATTTTATGTGACGTCGTCACCTCTTGATAGAAACAAGAAGATTCTCCTGTATTTTCCTCTAATGGCTATTATGGCTATATTTATTACTAGTACTATGCATCACAACAAAAATGTTAAGCTGCAAAAGATTCTTAAAATTTTCCCGACTTCGATTCAAGCCACAACTACGCAACAGAGCATTATATTAGATTTACTTACCTATTGCTATGTATAATATGTAGGTCGATCACATCATTAGATAATTGATATCATATAACCGCTATATGTATAATGAAATGGCTGTGCCGAAAAAATATGTGTACTTAAGTATAACTTTTTTAAGAAATGTTTAACGAGAATATATGAAAGTAATATTTAGCAATCTCATTTATCACTGTGCAACGTTCATGAGTTATAAATTACATAAAATGGTATTTAGTTTGCTGTAAAATTTTCTCATTATATGATTTATATTGAATATTTTAAGCTTGATACTTAAAGAAATAAAGTGTGTCATGAATGTGAGTCAGAGTTGCTCGTGTTAAATAAAACTTAACGTGCCCATATCTTTTAGATATTCCGGAAAAAGTGAAATATTTATTATGATTGACGTTTTTTATCTTTACACTTCACATCATCACATTTTGCTTTATAAACAAAAAAAAAAAATTATTTAATTAGACTCAATCGATCATAGATTACTCTGTTTATAATTTTTACATTATTATTTACATACAGAAAAATATTAAGTGATACTGATAACGTCAGGAGCCAGTTTTCGATTTCATTGAAACTCCTTTATTTATATTATTATATATTTCCTCAATTGAAATTGAATTGAATTAAAAATTTTTTTACGTGGCGTGAAATAAATACTTTTTATTTAAGGTTAATTGTATATATTTATTTTATATGTGTCAATAACCCATTTATGCAATATATCAAAATTCTTAAACCTTAAACAAAAGTAAGTAATATTTAAAAGGACTTCTAATATAACGAGTCGTCACAATTAAACGTGTGGTATTATTAGCCGTAAAAATGAACCGCTATATTTAGTGGTTGCATTTTTAAGGATTCAACCAGTTGCATTCACTAACAGTATTGTGCCACTTATTTTAAGTAATATGAGGTCATCAAGGCAAAACGAAGCGTAGAGTCAAGAAATCGGCGGAAAGTAAGAAACGGAGAGTTTTAACACTAGACCCATTTTCTGCTTGCCCTGCTATGTGTGGGATGCAATAAATTATAAAAGTTGGAGTCAGCAATAGATGTAAGGTTGTTAAGATACTTCAAAATTAAAAATATTTTATTTGCTGTTCTGTATCTATTGCGCATTCGACTTCGTTGGTAATTCTTTACGGCGTGAATTCTTTCTTGATGTTAATGGAGATTGTTATAATAGGTGTGTGTTATTGATATTTCTAAGAATTACTATGACAGTGATAGAAGATATCTTATCTACAAGGTTGTGATAAAACGCATTCAGTAACTGTGTCTTTTGGAAATAAAGACATAAGTGGATGAAGGTGAGATGTCGCAATCTTCCCTTTTTTTTATTAAAAAAACCCTTTGCGTGACAGCTTCATAGAGTAGAAAAGTTCTAAAATAGCGTTGTTTTATGGTTTAAAATGACATAACAACTGACGATGCATTCAGGTGTCAAATGACGAAAATCCTACAATGCGACATCATCATCATCTTCATCCACTCATGTCTTCAATTTCTTTTGATCACTTCTCTTTTACAATTAAGCCACACAATATGTGACTTGCTCTTCTTATCCACGTGAGGCAGGAGCTTACGCTTATTAATGCTCCATTTCTAAACAAAGGCTCGTGCCCTACTTGGGCAAAGAGATACGAGTAGGTACACCGTACATTTTGAAATTGGTAGGTACCTATACTAGGTTCTATTTTAAAGATACAGAAGGCTGATTATAGTAATAAACATGCTCAGTATATTATGTATATAAAATCATAGCTTAATTGACTAAAGAAAACTAAAACTATATCAATCGTATAACTAAGTATCAGAAATACTTATTTTCAAGTATCCTGTTTACGAATGTAAGCTGTTTTATACTAAAACAGATACGTAAAGATGACTTCGGAATAAACTTCCTTTTTTATGTCATCATTAAAATTTATTAACATGTTTGAATCACTTAATTTCTCGGTAATCTTGATTTTAAAATATTTATGTAATGGATAGGCCTACAGAGATATAATCACTACCTCACTGCACAGTGTACGTGTTTTTTTTTCTATTTGCTCAAACATCTGCGTGTTTTTATAATATTTTTAGAGTATTAGACATTAACTCTAATTAATTATTATTATTATTTTTTATGTTCCTACTGCTAAAAATAAGTTATTAAGTCTTCCTCCTACATAATGATTCCTCCTTTTTCCTAAATAGTTTAGAAGAAGCTACTTTAAAAGTAGTTTCTTCTAAACTATTCACTATACCGACTTAAAATACTTTTTAATTTTTGATACAATCAAAAACAACCACAACTTGATAATACCTATCAGTATTTAAGTATTATACATTAGAAAAAGGTCTTAAAATAATATTATTTATCTGTGAGCTGGTTTGGTTATCTATATATGGCGCCGACCAGTTTTTCTACAAACAACACGCAACAACACAATGAACTTGAAAAGGTTGACTCAGAAGGTTCCCTTTTATTAATTGTACTTAAATACATGGGATTATATTTATTCAATAAAATATATATAGATACAATTACAAAATAGTTAATTACCATTATACTAATTATGGTTCCGTACCTTTTAAGGTAAAAAGAAACCCTTATATGATTTTATTATTGTCCGTCTGTCTGTCTGCTAAGAGCCTTTATCTCAGGAACACTTGGAGATATCGACATGAAATTCAAAGTATATACCTAGATATACGGCCCCATGATTTCCTGAAAAAAAAAATCTACATTTACTTAAAAAAAGACATGGCCGTTACTTATATGACAAAAAATGCACTATAAAGGAAATCAAAATGAATAAAGTACTTCTTCTAACCTAGAATTATGAAATTTGGCAGCTAGCACCTACAGGTTAGTTCAAGAAAAAATATGAAAGGCAAAAAACGCGTATTTCGACACTATAAAGGGAATCAAAATTAATTACTTACAGGTAATTTAATCTGTTAATCTAGAATTATAAAATGTGGTCAAATCTTAAAAAATAATAGTCATAAAAGGGGGGGCAAAGTTTGGTATTAAAGCCGCTAGTTCAAGTAAGGTATCAGATGAAAGGGCTCTGGCTAAGCTAATCCTGAATTTCGGAACAGCTTGAAACCTCCAAATTTTATACAGAACCCTCGATCGGCGAGCCCGATATGCGTGTCCAGTTTTTGTTATTAAATTCAATAAGAGAGAAATACAAAATCTTTATTACAATTAATATGTTTAGTACAATATGCAATTTTTGTATAAAAAAACAAAACAAGTACATATTAGGATATGTATGATGTAGGTAACAATTATCTTATCGCCGAAATTACTCAGACGTTGCTATCGTTAAGTATGCCCGAATAACCATTTTTCGGTTCATAGCAATAGTAATATTACATGAAGATGTCTAGACTGGAATTTATATTAAATAATTCAATAAATAAATTTCATATATATACACATTTCTACTGTCGAATGAAATATGTATTTAAATTTTAAATATATTAGTTTTGCAAAGAATTCTACTTTTTATAGAATAAAATGTTTATAAGTGTATCTATTAACTTATGCTTTGTGAACTTCAATTGCAGTGTTTTATTACATAAGGCGCAAATTGAAAATAAAAATTCGCTACTATTACAGTAATATTGTTTGTAATACGAGCTATTTATTTCGCATTGCTTATATCAATTTAAATATTCCGCTCTGGCTCACTATCACATTTCCATACTATTTGAAATATGAATACTTTTCAAAAACAATTTTCTTTTTCTATATATGAGAATTTTGTAGGTTTAGATTTACACCTCAAAACTATTACTCCGTTCGTCCACTTTTCGGCGAAATAATTGCGTATCGAGTGGCGGTATCGATCTCGGTGATCGAATCTACAACCGTCGCGTTACAGTCAAACTCTTGTGCCCCTGGGCCACGACGGCCTCACTTATTTACTTATTTCTCGAAATATAACTAGAATACTAATATTATTTCTAGAAATGGATAAATAAACGTGGAACTAAAATAGACTGTACACAATTAAGAAAACTAAATGAAGTAAATCGTCAGGTGGTATCGAACTGCCTGCTGCCTGCGATAAAACTAGTCTCGAATATTTTACCACATTTCTACAATCATTTTAAAATACCAATTAGTTTTACACCTGTAGCTATGTTTGTAATGAACAAAATACAGATGAATGTAGCTTGTACCTATTCTATTATAAAGAAAAATACTTTAAGCGTGTTATAGTTTTTTTCTCTAACTATAACAAAATGATATAAGTATAAATCGATATAAGTACAATGTACATAAATAACATGAAATAAATTATATGTATACCGATGTACATCAATAAACTGATCATGTATATATTTTTTAGCCTATTTTTATAATTAAAACAATTCGATTTTTCCTAGAAAGCATCGCTAAGGGTTAAAATATTATATTACTTTTATTTTTAAACTTTTTTTAAAGTGTTATTCCACACTTAGGAAAGAAAAATACTTATTTAGAAAACGTATAAAAATTTGAACGCAGCGGGACTCGAACCCGCGCCTCCTGGAAACCGACCAGGCGCTCTGACCACTAAGCCATGCGTTCTCGCCAAGCTACGTCGAAATTTTATTACGCTTGTTACAACTTATTTATGTTGTTAGCTTCTCTGTAGGGAGATTTTTACAAATTTCCGCTACCCAAAGATAATTACTAGAATTATCGTTTGGCAAGAGAGAAACTATTTCTAAATAAGTATTATATTACTACCTTAATATATTTATGTTAAAAAAAATATGTCTGAGTTGAATCAGTCAATAATTAACTCCAATATAGGAAGGATGATGACAAAACGAACAAAAAAAAATAATTAAAAGGATTCAAACTGTTGACTAACACTTCGATAGTATCGAACAGAATGTTTTACAAAGTGTAAGCAGAAATCATAATTAACATACCTATTGGGCATCTATGACTGTAAGAGCTTTACTTTAAAAGGCATCATCGTAGGTGGTATTTGTGTATGAGTTATTACTTAAGTATTGAGAATGAGTGAGTTACGAGAAAAAATAGTTTGTGTTACATGATTGGCTTAGATCGCCTAATTTGGTATCGAGAAACTTCCATGCAATTAATCCTACTTTATAGGTTATAATTTTATCGACGACGACCTATGATTATCGTTTTTCCTACATTAATCATATAAGTTGCATGTTGTCAGTAACAATTCTGTAACTTTTATTTATATCAAAACGCCATTTTTTTTATTTATCCTTGTTTAAAATAATTTTCCTTAAAAAATATTGCTAAACAATAACACTAGTAATAATTAATTGCATTTTTTTATCTGTGGTTAGTGTTATTCGGTCATTAGGTCTAAAAATAAGTCAGGCCTACTTTATTAAAAGTAATGAATAAGACGGCGTTTATTGACCTCAGTCTGATTGATAAAGCTATACTTTAACCTATACTTACCTATATAGAATGACATGTAATGTATTTAATATTACAAGGCTAGCATATCTACAATGGAGCCTACGTGCCCATTTTAAAACTCATTATAAATATAAGCGTGCTATATTTTTATATTACCTGCTTATAAATTGTACTAATTATTATTTTGGTATTTGTTGTTTTTTGGTTTTGCAATAATTTGATGTTAACAAACCTTTTTACTGTCAAAAACTGCGTCACGAAATGTTAATAATATTTTGTTTTTATTTTTATCTCATCGTTATTATTATTATTATTATTTGTGTATTATTACTATTTTATTATTTACTATGAAGTTTACCTAATAATATAGTCCTATTATGTGAAATTTTACAAATTTCTTTAAAATCCGCCTAAATATTTGTCTTATTAATTTTTTACACAACTATAGATTTTTTTTGGAATAATAAGGCTTATTACTAACAGAAACACACGATTTTAAACGAACTTATTATTTAACTTAACCATTAACTTAACGATTAACTTTTTATCATAAGATTTACTACGTATGAATTTAGTACAATTTACATTAATAGGAAATATTCCCGGTGCGTACATAAACAAATAGCACTCTGGGACAATGATGTGTAAACAAGGCTTTGCCAATAACAAGAGTTCTGTACGTTATATGACATGTTTATAAACATCTGCTCATATCGATGGTAATGGAAACAAAACGAAGAGATGGATGGTTGCTAAAATTATATATATGAAAGATAGAAATAACACACGGCTATTAAAGTAGTACGTATTGTTAAGACTTAAGAAAAGGTACCTACTAATTAAATCATAATTAAATAAGATGAATTTATAAATTATATAGAGTTATTCTTAAATTCAATTTTGCGAAGAGACTTTGAATATGTCCAAGTATACATAAAGATATATTATAGAATATTTTACATTTTTCTATTTATTTTTATTTATTTTGACATAGTTACGTTTTGCTGATAAATGAAAAAAAATAGATTGTCATTATTATTTCACATAGTAAAGAGGTTCAAATATAGTGTACGTGTCATCAATTATTATTTGTACTATTAAATGTGAAATGACAAGTTGAACTTAAAAAAACAATAATACAGTAACACTACTACCGCGTAAACTGAAAAAATATGTACTGTTATTACTTACAATTTATGAATGAAATTAAAGTTTTCATAAAAAAAAATAGGAAATGATCAATTTGTGTAACCGTGTTATAATATTTTATATACTTAAAATACTTGTGTACATGTATAAATATAAGGAAATAATCAAAGAAGCGGAGTTGATTGACATTTAACTATGTCTTGTTAGGTCGAGGCTCCTCACATTTGCAGAACGAAGACCTAATTCCACTTAACCTATTCACCTATGGGACGATAAAACAATGTAGGATACATACGGGTAAAAGTAATGACTTTAATTTATATACAATATATATTATCTTCTTTCTTAATAAAATGGATATTAAATATAAAATAATGCATAATTTATAACTGATATTTAGACAAAATAAATGTTCGTGATGTGATTGTCTCCACCGAACTGGCCTACCAGTTCGGTGGAGACAATGTCTCATTTTGGCTAACTACAAAAAAATATCGAAGTATTTATGATGCATAATATCCTCATTCTAACCACTCACTCCGCAAAAATGTAAAAACATGTATCAACATAAAAAAAATACATTTTAAGATATAAAATAAATACCGAAGAAACGGTATCAGTTAAAACGGAGAAAGTTTCATAAATAAGCTCGATAGTGACAAGGTAATATTTCAGTTAGTAAATTATAAGGTTGGGTTTTAATTCACGCCGTCAATGCGCGGAAAGGATGTTCTGATAAACATGAAATATTGCCGTGTTTTAATCATTAATAATTAATCGCATTGGATGGACCGCACTTCAGTTTGTATACCAATTAATTAAAGATTTTCAATTGAAGATATCAATAGAAAAACTTACTTTTAATTTCTTTTCGATCTTTTTCTCATCTAGAACTGGATAAGTAGCTTATTTACGCTTGTAATAATTGGCCTTTAATTTAATTGGTTTCATGTAAATTGTACTTTAGTACAATCTATACAGGATTTAGACTATTCGGATATGGGGAATGGAGTGTTTTAACACTAATTTCCCTCTGCCTACCATGCTGTGTGACGTGTAACGAATGTAATTTTGACTATTATAGAGTAAAGGTAAAAATATAATAATATGTGAGCAAAATTCTTATATTGAATTTAAAATATGAATCCACAATCACGAATGATAAGGATTATCTTTATCATACACACCGTCTGCGTCTGTATTCTCAAAAGTTATTTATTTTCTAGACCTTTTTTAAATCTCAAATTTCACTTCCGAGTTCCGGAACTACATAATTCCTACATTTACTTCTCTGTTATCGCACTTTATCTTTTTATATTGTTTTCCTTTCCGTCTTTATTGTTGTGTCGTTCTGGGCGTTGACCAATAAATTTCAATTCTTAATCTTTATTGAAATATAACTTGTTTTGACTTTACCGTACCTACTGTATCGTACCTACTATAGTGACTAAAATTGCGGGAGGTTAAAAATACAATCGATGTGAGGATCGAACCCACAACCATTGCGTTAACAGTGTATATTATGTATATTTATGAATTTATAAATAAATTGAGGCCAATCGTGGCACAGGGGCACAAGTGTGTGACTGTAAACGCTGGTTAAGAGTTCAATCCCCACTCGAGGAAATAAAATATTTATTTATTTAATTAAAATTGGATACAGCGTGAAGCTGATTTTTTATTCAATATAAATATAACAATACTTAGATACTAAATTATGAGTTCTTTTTAAAATAATTAATTTAAGACTAACGAATACTTTTCGTTTAACTTTAAGTATTCAATAAAACTGTTTTGTATAAGGGTATAATGAGAAAACTTTATTACAACTTGCATAGTAAGCAACTGGCTTAAATGCCTTATCACGACCGTCTGGAGTCAATAGAACCTTAACAAAGCTGGCAAACACATTTATTTGTATCTTATCCTGTTAAAAATACAGTTGATTTTGGCTTAACACGAAAACTTATAACTTTGTCTGAGACACTGTAAGGTCATTCTCCCGTCGCCTCCACAGGACTAGCGAGCAGGTACAAAATTATTCATTGGTTGCAAAATTTTAAATGCGTCGGGAATATAATTAAAATGAATATGTAAATGTGTACAAACTACAAAGTTCTGATTATGGTTGAGGAATTTTTAATGTCTTTTTTTTCGAATCGAATGTACATGTATTTAAATATTTTATAGATAACTAGCGACCCGCTCGCGGCTTCGTCTGCTTAGCCGCCTCGTTATCGTCGTCGTGGAGTACCTTTTCCAGGGGTACAATACTTAGTACATTATTTTGATAAATCTCATAGAGTTCAGCCTGCGTTTGCAACGTAAATAGAAAAAAAAATATTTACGACATCATATTAGAAACCTCAAAAATACAGTAAGAGTATTTCTCCACTATATGATGAATGTATTTATATACATATACACTTTCCTCTTGAATCACTGTATCTGTAGTTTTAAAGATCTAAGCATACATAGGGACAGACAACGAAAAGAAAATTTGTTTTATACTATGGAGTGATGAACTGATGAACAAATAATAAATATGTTTTTTAATAATAAATTTAATTAAGTATAAAAGATACATAAATTGTGACATTATTTACGATATTAATACCAAAAACAATAATTTTAACGATCATTGGTAAATACAAGGAACCCTACAAAAGAAAGTAAAAATTGCGTGATAAATTTTAACAACGTAACTTATAAAATCGATTAAAATATTCCACGCGAATATTTGAAAAGGTCACATTAAGTAACGTGATTTATATCGTGATTAACCAGTTTGCACAGATTTATATACGCAATTAATATGAAATCAATGTAAGAAAGTAAGAAATATGTAATTATTTATCTCAACACAGTGTTAATGTGTTTGTAATCACATGAACTTGTGATAAAAATTATGAAAAGCAAACTTTTACAGGACATTTTTGTTAAGATTAAATATCAAAACTCGAAGTCGTCGTTGCTGACTCGCAACGCAATTAAGACGCGTCCACGACGATATGGGACATGTGGGATCTTGGTGGACTTAGTCTTATTTACCACAGTTTAACCGAGTTAGATAAAGCTCGGCGTTGAGTTTCGCGACCTCACAATATATTTACATATTATTTTTCTTAGCTTCTGCTAATTAAATCACCTTCACGCTGTATCCCGTACTCAGGCAGAGGGTACCTAGTCTTAAGAAACTCAGTTTTCCACTTACAGCCGAATTTTGGAGGCATTGCGTGTTGAGTGGCGGAACTCTACGCCGCGTTGTAATAATTAAATAGTTTAAACCAACAAATAGCACTATCTCGACGTTGCCTATGAAAATAAACATTCTATGGAAGAATAATCTGCTTTACGCAAGAGATAACGCTATGTCTACTGACTTTGAATGCTGGTGGTCATAATGTTTACCTTAATTTTTTTTTATTTTTTTTTATAACTCAACGCTGTAACCGAGCAAAATGGGTAGGCAGCCTAGTGTTAAGACACTCCGCTCCCTTTTTTCCGCCGCGTTCTGCAGGCATTGTGTTGAGTGGCAGAACTTAACACCGCGCGAAAATATTAAATATTTAAAACCCTCAGGTGGGAATCGGACCAACATCCTGTCGCGTTTTCAGTTACGACTTACGGCTTCGCTTATATTCTTCATAGTTAGTAATTATAAATCTGTAACTAAAACGAGGTTTATTCTTAAGAAAACTTTTCGTACCCATAATATGCATATGAGGCAAGTGAACCGTATTTTATTGCTAGACTGTCTGTCTTTGCAATCATTTGATATGTAAATGGCAGAAAATATGCCTCAACACGCCTCGTTAAAGTACAAACAAGTTTATGTACAAAAAGCAGGATGCTCGTTTCACCCGCTACCTGCATCCGGACTAACTATTACATTACACACGTAACATATTACATTTCTTGTTGATTTTGCATTTTTGTACTAAACTCTTGTATAGCAGCCAATGTACAAGCCACACATAATTACGACCATCTCTTTTTTTATGTAAAAATACATATTAAGAGAAACAGAGCGAAACATGTGAGTAGGGTTATCGTGACTCGTGGAAAATAGAAGATTGTATGAATTTAGAAAAGTGGCGAAACAGATAAATGTAATATAGGTAAAATATATGTATATAAATGTGTTTTCCGCGTGCATATTTAAGCGAATGCACCAAAACAGTTTTGCTACATGTTTACTTTACGGTATGGTAATTATTAGCGTTCATTCGGGTTTTGTTTTAGTTATAATTTTTTTTTGAACTTCAAGCTGTATCTTGCACATAGCACAGTGTAGGTGGAGGGAACCAGGAATCCAAATGTTGAGACACCTCCATTCACCATTTTCTGCTGAATTCTAAAGGCTTGCACGTTGGTATTCAATGCAGCGCTTTGCGTCAATATAAGAACGAAGAAATTAAAATATCGAATGTGTATCGAACCCAAACCTGTCGCGTTTACAGTCACACCTTTATGCCTCTGCGCCACGACTGGCCTGAAGTTCTTAAAAATAACACCACATACAGGGTTTAATGATCAATACATAATTATTCCTGCCTCATAGATTTTTTAAAAATCCAACTCCCTCCCATTCCAACTCATTAATTTCTTACCTTCTTACAAACTCCTCATCTTCGTAAAAAACCATAATAAAATTATTTTATCATTATTTAGTTACGTTACGATGAAAGGTTTCTTACGTTGTGGTCAGGTTCATTCTTGTTGAAGTTTTAGGGCCTCTACAGCAAATTTGATGTGGATTTTTTTATAAGTAATATTAAGTTGGCAATGAAACGAGCCGGTCATTCGCCCAACCGACACGTCTGCTCAAAAAATGCAATATCACGTATCGGACCCTACATGCTGCGCTCGCTTTTAAAAGTTTTTATAAAATAATAAATATTATATGTTCAATAATTTATAGTGGATACTGTGGACTACTTTAAAAATTGAAAACTAGACTAGTAATTCAATTGGTAAACGTAAAAATTATTAAAGATCAATTTCACGTGTAATTCTTTTGTTTTTGTAAAACAAAGTAATGGATTGTAATTAATAATTGTATAAACATGTATATAGTACCTACCTATAATAGTAAAAATATTATGAAAATCAAATATATCCAAAATACTTTGCTTAAAATATGTCTTTTACATTGTTTTCAACAGAATTCTTTTTTAAAAAGGCAGGAAATATAAAAAATATTCGTTAATTATGTTTTTTGTTTGTTAGTATTTAATTCTTGCCTCAGGACTTAATGTGTTTCAATTTTAGAAAACATTAGTAAGAAAAACAATTGTTCCGTTGCGGCGCCGATCGTAATTGTTTACCGTTAATTAATTGTTAATTACGTTAGTCACGGGATAATAATTAATAATTGAACGAACATTATACTTCTACAGTTATAGTTACGGATGAAATGACATTTTGATACGGAAATTGAGCATTATAAAAATATCAGCTTCAATCAACAGCACCAGGATTGGTAGAGAGAACCTAGTGTTAAGACACTCCGTTCCCCACTTTCGGGCTAAGCACAACGCCGCACATTTTGTTATAGCTTGTTGAGAATACTCACTAATACTGGTGACGGTTCTCTGTAGGTCCAATCTCATATTCTTGTATGAGAAATATTTTTATATGAGTCCGGTCCAACCGGAGTTTGATTGGAAAATAACTTTAAAAGTCAAGTGTACTTATATGTATTTTGAATAGATATTTTCTATTGCTTATTTCCCAGTAGTGCAATTTCAAATTTTATCTTTAAATTGATGCCAATGTAGCGCAGTTGAGACTTCTTTTATTATATTTGTTTTAAATTCGCACGCTTGTGCTCCTGCGCAACGACGTGGCCAGACTTACTGGTTGCGATACAGGGAATTTAAAAGTTAAATGATTTTTCCATTGATATCATGGATATTTCTAATGTCAGGTTAGCTTAGAAGTCGTCTGACTCTAAGAACTTAATTCGAATTAACATCTCTTACGATATACAAGTATGTTCGTAAATATTTCAAAATACATTTATTTAATTATCGGTCATTGGCTTTGAGAACAATTGTGTTTTTAATAAATATATAGGCACTTATCGAATCTAGTTCTAGTTATTATTTCACTTTTCTTTATCATAAAATTAATTTGTCGTCACTACAAGTAAATCATCATCGACTTTCTTTTGGTACCAAATTTATTTGGTATTCATCAGTTAGTTTTTCAGAAAAATTATTTAACAAATTATATATATATCTATACAGAAACTGGAAATTAAGTGTTTTTCAATTGTACCCATACCATTATAATTGCAATGTTTTCGTCAAACTACTTATTTTACTTTTTTAAAAGAAAAACTAAAATATAATGTAATTTCTATGTTGCTCGTGTAAAAATAAGACAAACATAATACTTATCAATCACGTCACTACAACGTCACGTAACAAAAAAGATTAAAATTTAACACTAATTATTTATATAATTTTAGTAAATAATGCTTTTAAAATTAATAAAAAATTATCACTTAGCATATGACTTTCACATTTAAGTGTATTTTATTATTTCATGTATAAGAAACGACACATCTCGTTGTACCATCGGTCGTTAGACAACATTCAATTATGTTTTACACTTGGCTGTTTGCGTTAGTACCTCTGACATTTTATATATTTTCTCGCTATTGTGTAAGCTACATATAATAACAGTGTATACTCATAGTTTAGTTGACATACGCAGCAAAATATTTATTGTCAAGTTATAACTTATGGTGTTTTAAATTTTAACTAAGTATTTATAAATGATATTTCCATTTCGTATTAAGTAACGTACCTACATTTACTTTTTGAAGTGAAGATAGGATACATTTATGCACGAATGGTTTAAGAAAGGTTAATCAATAGGCTTCTATTGTAAACATTCTTTGTAAATACAAGAGAGAACCTATTTTTTTTTGTTTTCTTTTAGGTTTAAAAACACATTCTGAAAAATCGAAACTATTTTTACTTCCTAATATATCATTGTATTTAAAACATGTTCTTATTGTATTTCATTTTGTGTTCCAGTTGTGGTGGATGTTGATGATCGGCCGGTTTGCGTTGAAATCTGTGATACTGCGGGTCAGGTAAGAGCTAAACATTTTTTTAAATATACTTATATTATATTAATATCATTTATAGTATTATTTCTATACCATAGATAGAAAAATATAAATTTATATTGTAAAAAAATGTTAATGTAGGTAGAATACGAACTTAATTGGCTACACCGGTTATATGAATTTAAAAGAGGTGCTACGCTGATTCAAACGTTAGTACGCAAACTTTTAATGCGTTATACATTTATAAAGAAATATTCACTCTACACTAGGACGAATATTTTAACCATCTGTGGTAAAATTATTTTTTTTGTTTAAAGACTCAAAAGTAAAAGATAGTAAATCAACTGAATATTATTGTTAAAGATAGCATTATAGAATTATGGACACCTTTGAAAATATTATCCCTTGCCTTATTTATTCTTTTTATTACAATAGGAGCACTTTCTTGTCTGCCCGCTCAATTGTGAGTTAAATATGTGTAAAAAAAGAAAACTTTAATAAATCCGTTCCGGTAGGAACTTAAAATATTTCCTCAAATATTGAAGATTTGCACATAAATTGTTTTTTTATACACTAAATAAAAATTATTTTTTTACAACGAGTCCACGAGTAAAAAATGATCACACATTGCTATTGTATCACCTGCTTCACAACTGCCAGAAATCCCACGTTCGCACCGAAAAAGCACGTGCATCGTCGTCATTGAATGGACCGATTATATTTTTTTAATTTCTATTACAAAGATTTGTATTTCTCACAGTTTCTCTACCTGAAATAGGGCTGTTACGAGTATGTATAGGGCTTCCGATTATTTTGTAGTGAGTGGCGTTGTCTTTACGTCGCTTATTTTTTTTCAAGGTAGCTAAATATACAAAACGTAAATATTATGTACTTATATGATATATGCAATATATCCTTTGACGATTTAAGATAACTTAAAACTTACTTTTTTTTTCTTATTTTCCACAAAAATTGCAGAAAAATAATATAATGAATACAGCCAAGTGAAACAAATAACAAAATATTTTTTTCTCTTATTATCTTACAACGTTATACATTTTATCTTTCAGGCTTATTAAGGCTTAACTTTTAAATTGATGAGAGATAATGACTTATCTAAATCGTATGTGACTTTTTTTTGTAAAACGTCAAACACTCGAGGCAAATAATAAAAAGTGAATTGAGTGTGGAACGTAACGTTTAAAAATAAATAGTCGTCATTTCTTAGAAAGTAACCTCTAACGATCTTGCTTGATAAGAATGGTATTTAAGAATTGTTGTGTTTCTTCTTCAAGGTTTACACACTAGGGATAAAATTAACAAATTACGTCTGTTAATTTTATGCTATATGCTTACAATATACTAATGGACATTACAAGGGTTCTGCTTAACTTTTTACATAGATGATGATATAAAAATGTATCCCCTTATAGTAAACGACAAAAACGAGTAATCAGTTAAAACACAAAATGAATTCGGACAGAAAGTGGAGGATGTAGTGTCTTGATACTACGTTCTCTCTGCCTGCTTTATGTCGTGTGCAGATGGAAGCTAACATATAAAATCATATCTGATCTCCAAGTTTGGGAATCTAAACTCAGAGGAAAGAATAAGATAATGAAAACGTTATCCCGATTTCATAATTAAATATTTATAATACAATTACATCATTATTTTTTTTCATTAATAAAAGATTAAAGTCTATGAAAGAAATTATAGATTATAAATGTAAGAGACGCTATTTTAGTTAGTATATATATTTTTATATATTTTTTTTAATGATTAATAACGTCTATATGATAATACGTACACAATGGTGTCTAAATCTGTTAGAGGAACTTCACCATAAAGCGGCTGTAAACTCTAACACACTCGTATATAACTTTATTGCCAATTTGACATACGCTTAACAAAGTAATAATACTACCTAAAGCAAGACAGTTGATTTCCTAACAGCAATTTTATGTTCTTTTCTAAGTATAAAAACTTTAACATTTTGTTTTAAAGTTATTGTTCTTTCAAAAACAAACATAGGCTTATAATTATATATTTTTTAGATATAACAATATACAGCTTTTGAAGAGATTATAAAATATTTTTTGGTTTCATTTCATTGATATTTCTGTGAGACGTCTTTTAATGCCTTTTCGAAGTATATACAATTATTTTTGATTTGTATTGTATATTACATTTAAAATTGTCGTCACACCAATAATGATATAATTCACACAAGTGTATTTAGTGTTTGCATACGATAATATCTAATGAATGAAAAAAAAATAGTTATGCACTACTGAACTATCGTAAAAGCCTCGACAGTACATTGAAAATTTTCAATAGCGACAAACAAAATTAGGTCTCGGTGACATTTGACGTCTAAATGAGGTTAATGTTAGGAAGAGGATACATTAAAATAGCGAGGTGTAACAGCTTAGTCCCTTAATAGACGCAGGCAGGCTTTATGGCCTTATAAAACGTGTATATATATCAAGGTACATTCCTCGAAAACGTTCCCTCGACAGCATTAATTGGAGATATGCCATAAATTATACAATTAATTAATTCATTCATGAATATTATCAAGATTTACAGCTCTAAGCGTTTGCCTCCAATTATAGGGCTACAGATTTTTTTTTTTATATTGAGAAACAAACAGCGCTTACAATACTTAAAGCTAATACATATCAACATTACATTAGCCAATAAAGCAACAACCACTTATGCAACAAACATGGACTGAATACAAAAAAAAAGAACTTCATACATACATAAAAAAAAAAACATTCCAGAAAAAAAATATATATATACATAATATTATATAAAGGACCTTAACAAGTTGCTTTTAATAATTAAGTAATTTAATTTACTGGACTAATATAAGAATATTTTTACTAATATTTTTTAAGAAAAGAAAATATTTTGCATTACATATATTCACCTTGCGAGTGTCGGGCCCATTGGTTTGTAGGATGAGAAGCTCAGTACAGTGCCAGCGACTTTTGACCCAAGTAGGTCTAAAGGGGCTCAATTTCACTATCCGGGCTCCTCTATCTTACCAAATTCAGTGAATCAAATGATTCTCCTAGTATTGCTTTTCACTAACTATGATCAATTAATTTCTACAATATACTTTACGTTGTACATTCCAGACATATAAAGATCTTTTATCAAACTATGGAGTGATTTCGTTGGTACCATACGCTTCCGCTTCTATACATTAGAACACATAAATAGACAAAAAAAACTTCTTTTTTGACATCATCAATTATTATTATGTCATGTGAGAAACTTATGTAGATTCTGCAAATTGCCAAAGTAATACTCGTTTAAATATTACAAAAAAAAACAAGCAAATTAAACATACGTGAGACAAATATATTAATTTAAAAATTAGTACACTTTAACACTGTTGATAAACTATCGATAAGCATATTACATATTTTTATTTATCTAATAACCAAATATACCTTCAACATTACATTATAATAAAATCTCAATTTATAACACAAAATAAATACATAGTCCTCCTACATATACATCCTCTCTGGCTGTTCACTTATTAATCTACGCGTAACTGTTGACCAGTTACGCGTTATACGCGTGACAGTGATTTGTAAAAGACTGTTATTATACTATAAACAACATGCAAGTTGAAATTACGTAGCGCAAAATTAGTGAAATTATCTTTAAGACCATTTATTCTAGACTTCAAGGAAAGATAAAATCCGTGTTAACATAAACTTTCAAATTGCAATTATAATGCAATTGATGCTTGCTGTGCTATGCTAGTGCTAGTGTGCAAGATATAATTTTATTACTATGTCTTATAGGTAATTATTTATAGAATGTATAGATATATATCAAAGTACTAAGTAGTACACTACTACGTGTTCACTGAGGACGTACGATAACTAAATTAAGGGACGATACACACTACGTTATTGTTTGAGAAATATTGTTTTATGCGTGACTAGACTTTAGCTTGACCGGAACAATAGTGTAAATGCTCTCATTGTTTCTCATATAAGAATATTGTAAGAGACAGATCGGACCGAGAACGAACTGTGACCGGCGCTATAGTGTGAATCGTCCACAAATGTAGAACCAAAATAATTTTAGGTATACCCTTAGTTACAATGCAACATTTAGTCTAAAAAAATCTAAAATATTTGTAATTTTTGAAATAAAAAATAAATCAGCTTCACGCTGTATCCCGCACACAGCAGGGTAGGCAGAGGGAACCTAGTGTTTTTAGACACTCCGTTCCCCACTTTCTGCCGAATTCTGGAGGCATTGCGTGTTGAGTGGCAGAACTCAACGCCGCGCTTAGCCTCGACACCAGAGCGCAGAAAATGGAAATATAAATTTAAGTAAATATTTCATCTCCTCGAGTGGGGATCGAACCCACAACCAGTCGGTTTACAGTCACACTTTGTGCCGCTGCGCCACGACTGGCCTCAATTATTTTTTGAAAATATAATTATTTTTAAGGAATGAAATATTTTTTTCTCTAACATAGTAGTTCTGTCCAATTTTAAAATTTACTCATACATGAAGTAATTGAGTTGAGTACTTACATATATCGCGCTATGACGTTTCAAGGACTTGTATCCCACTAGAATGCACTTTGGATTAATATATCCTGCCTCGCAGTCTCCTATATCTACAACGCTAACCTTGCTCTTCCTGTCATTGTGTCCGTGTATGCCGATTTCGATCACGATGGAAATCGTTGCTGAAAAAACGTGTTACATTTAATGTTATAAATCTTTAATATTCATTATATTTTATTGTTATTCAATAACTCAACAACTCTCAACTCAACTCAACACAATATCTCATATTCGGGTAGAAACTGGCGAACGGATTGTCTTGAAATTAAATTTTGTTCTGCTTCTCTAGTACCTATCTATAATAAATGCGGAGGTGAAGCTAATCTGCTTATCTAAACTAAATATTGAACCCATTTATATTTTTACATACAATTCTTTACATTTTTCAAGTATTACCTATACACAAATAAAGACAAATTAAAAAAATAATAATAATTTCATGTTAAGAATAAATATAACAGAATCTTGGTTAACACCTATATTTAATTGTTTGCTGTTGTCTTCAGATTGTAAGCGTTAATGAACGATTGTGTACGTTTAGTTTAGTGTTACAAAGCAAAATACCATCTGTCATGGACTCCAATGTGGCATCTAAAAGTGAATATTCAATTGTTGGTATGTTTGAAGCAACTTTCACTGGACTGTGGACAGTTTAGTTACCGTTTACACTCTAAATTGTATTGTACTCGAATAAATATCCGTGACTCATTTGCATATTTGATTAGGTAAGATAAAAATCGTAGACGCCAGACTTGTGTCTTGCTACCGATATTTTATTATTTGTTTTTGACTCTACGTTTTATTTGCAGATGACAGCTAAACAAAAATAAGTTAAAAATAAGCAAACTTTTACAATTCTCCTTCACTAAGTAACATTAATTAAATTTTAACATTACTGTAACATTTAACAGTAACTATAACTTTATCCTAAGACAATATTATTTAAATGTAGCAGGATATAATATATTACAAAAAGTGACCACAAGTTCTAAGAATACATAATGTAATTGTTTTAGGCATCATTAATAATACAATGTATTAATTTATAATGTAACGAGGAAAGTTGATATTTTATAAATGACTAAATAACATTTGGGATAGATGAAGGAGGCCAGTCGTGGCGCAGGAGCACAAAATGTGACTGTAAACGCGATTGTTTGTGGGTTCAAACCCCACTCGAGGAAATTAAATATTTACTTAAATTTATTAAATGAAATATTTCTGTTTCTTCGCTATGGTGTCGAGGCAAAGGGGGTCTAGGAGTTCCGCGATTTAACTTTTAATGCCTCCACAATTCAGCGGAAAACGGGGAACGGAGTGGGGGACTTAACATTAAGGTCCCTCTGTCTACCCACAACAGTGTGCGGGATACAGCGTGAAGCTGGGATAGATGAGTTCATCCTAAAATTTACTCAATACAGAATGTCTCTAAAGTTGGGCGAAAAGTGACGAAAAGAGCGTTCAACCTGCCTTTCTATACGCAGGGCACAACGGGAAACTAATAAAATGATAAACATTAAAACTTATATAATGTGATTCCAGGACTCGATGTCGGAACTCCGCGAGCTCTGCTACCCGGGCACTGACGTGCTGATGCTGTGTTTCTCTATAGTGCGACCAGAGACGTTCCGGTCGGTCGCCGAGCGGTGGACGCGTGCTGTCGCTAGTGTGAACGCGCCCTTAATACTTGTGGGTACTCAAAGTGACTTGGCACTGGACGGACGAGTGATACAAACGTTAAGGGTGGGTGTTAATTCTTATATATGATGTATTTATACTTTAGAAAATTAACTTGTAATAAATAGAGGCCAGTCGTGGCGCAGTGGTACAAAGTGTGACTGTAAAACCGACTGGTTGTGGGTTCGATCACCACTCGAGGAGATGAAATATTTACTTAAATTTATATTTTCATTTCTTCGCTCTGGTGTCGTGGCAAAGCGCGGCGTTGAGTTCTGCCACCCAACACGCAATGCCTCCAAAATTCGGCAGAAAGTGGGGGACGGAGTGTCTTAACACTAGGTTCCCTCTGCCTACCCTGCTGTGTGCGGGATATAGCGTGAAGCTAACTTGTAATAAAAATTGTATCAATCTTAAATTTATTTTCTTATATAAGAATACGTTACTTCTCTTTGTAACCACCCTATGTAACTACTTTTAATCCTATTTACATTTTTTAAAGATTTCTTTATGTACCAATGAAATAAAAATATAACGCGACTCAAGAACTATAAATTATATAAAAATGTTGCATTCGTCCTAAATAAATTGAAACATGTATGAAACTACTACGTTCTATTATTTTATACCGTTCAATGTGTACATGTTTTTTTTAAAGCTTGAACTTGTATTCCACACAAGGGCGGGTTGGCAGAGTGAACCTAAGAACCTAATGTTAAGGCATTCCGCTCTATTTAAAAAACTTCCGCTGCCTACTTTCCCCTGAACTCTCATTGCGTGTTCAGTGGCGGGTCTCAACGCAACACTTTGCCTCGTTGCCACAGCAAGGAAATAAAAATATTAAATATTTCATTTCCCTCGATTAGGAGTCGAAGTCACTTAAAGTCGCGCTTACAGTCACATGCTTATGTCCCTGACGATGAGGCCAGTCATGACGACTGGCCTCAAAATGTACATGATAATATATCTAATTTATATCATAAGATTATACACACTATATCCTGCAGTAGCTAGTTACTCCTTTCAATACATGAACTGTGCTATTACCTCGCCATAGATGACATAGAGATGTGAAAGTTAAATTAAATAAGCGTTCTTCAATGCGTGTCATATTTTTGCCAGTCACACATAACTCGTAAGCTTGTGTAGATTTCCTGTATTCAATTTAAATCGCCGAAATTAAATATCATTTATAAATACCTAATTAGTACAGAATTAAATAAAATATTCGTATTTTTTACTTAACGTATTAGATCGGTACTTGTTGATAGAATATCAGACCGATCTCTTTGGTTTTAAGGGTAAATCTGATTATGTTTTATTCAAATGTATTTATTTAGTTTCTTAAGATTGCAAGAAATGGTGCGACATTAGTATTATTTCTTACTAACATTATTAAGTCCGATAAATTTACAGACGTTTTGTATTTTACTAAATGGTAAATTGTAAAAAGATTTATATTACAATTAACTTTACTTTAACTAACACAATATACTAAAAAATAACGATCTATAAGTATACCAGCATAAAGTAACATGTTATATAGAACAATAAATTATTTGCATATATAATTCAAATATAATACCTTTAATATTTGAATAAATTTTTTGTTTCTTAAATGGAACTGCAATAAAAATCACATCTTATCATATGAATCGGGGTTGCGATAATAACGGCCTAATAATGCGGGCGGACCGTGTATATATAATTTTATAGTAAAATCGTTAGGTTCATTCTACTTCACTACTTCACACAGCTTTGTGTTCTGGATTTTTTTATAAATTGTCCAAAATTCAAAATTCATGCAGGTACAATTTTAAAATTTAAAGTAAAAATTTTCACAAAGATTTTGGCTTGAAGTAGGACTTTGACAAGATCTTACATTACTGGATTTTTTATCTTATGGTACCAATATGATACAATAAAGTTCACTATACAATATGCATATTGCATAAATAATTTTCAATTGCATACGTTCATCAATGACACGAATTAAGTTAATGGATTCACAGAATCAATCTCATCTTGTTAACAGTTTTTTTTTATATATTATTAGTTATTAAGGCGGGCCTTAATTTTTTTTATGAAGTCAAATCCGAGTGCGATTTTAGTATTACTTTTTTGAATTTATTTAAGAGTCAAATAATCTTGTTATAAATTTAAGCCTTGAGGCGCTTTACTAAAAAAACCTTAAGGAAAATGATGCCTTGAGTATTATAGCAGTTACTGATAATGCAAAATTGAATTGAAATTTTAAAAAACACTCCTACAAAAATTTGTTAACATAGTATATAGAGAATAAGATGTAAAATAATAATAATTTGATATTTAATAATAAAATAAAATTGCAGAGTCGCGGTGAACATGCAGTTACAGAAATGGAGGCGAGGACTTTAGCTACAAAAATTAATGCAGTATATGTAGAAACTTCAGCCAAAACAAGGAAACAATTAAAAGACGCATTTGACGCCGCCATTTTAGCTGGGCTGCCAGTTATAAAAAGCAAACGACCTCTTTGGAAAAAAATATTATGCATAAATTAAAATTGATTTTAGTTATTGAATCATTAAAAAAACAATAATATTTAAAAAATATATTATTATTAAAACCTTACATAGGTGTTATCAGACTTCATCGTGTGAATGATTTATTGTAAATGAACTGAATCATTTTCTCTGCAGATGATACTTCCAAAGCTTAGAATAAAAGTTTTGTAGTAAATAAGATGTTAGGAAGAGTGTGTAATGTCTGTGCCTTATGACTGATGCAAGAAAGAATGTTATAATTATATAAGCTTTGGTCTTAAATTTTAATTGTTAATATATGAATGATTTTAATAAGGTGTAAAATATTATTTTAATATGAAATAAATTGATAAGGAAAATAGAAAAAGAATATTCCTAAAGGGTAAAAAACTTACTAGCTTACAAAATATACAACAAAATTTTGTAGACAGTTTGTAAACATGTAATTTTCGTATATATTATAACTTAATTTCTGTTTTTACTAAAATAAAATTTTTGAATTTGTCTTTATTGTTACAAAAAGAGAACAAAATTATTTGTACAGTATAAAGTAGATAATTATTAGATTAATGAATTAAGTATATGTTCATTGTTACGTAGTATGTATATAGTAAGCTTGGCATATGTAAATGTTGTTTTGATACTCAATACGAACTGATTATTATATTTTATTACAATTCACATGTTTTTTTATTTCAATTTTCCCAATATCCCTAACCTAAAGCTACTATATTAACTATATAATTTATATTTGCTGAACGAAAAAAATAAAAACAACATAGAAACCCGACATTTATACTTATAACAAAATCGTAATTGATTGGTACATGGAAGATATATCATTTGTTAGCGTAATAGGTATCCCAAAACAATATTTTTTTAACTTGTTGTCCTTCTCTGTGTTTGTTGACGCTAATTTCAGAAACGGCTTAATTGATTTAAATCCGGTTTTCTATATTGGATTCTGGATGGATATTTGGATGTGGCAACATTTTGGTGTTGATTCTATTACAATCGTTTCATAAATAAAATATATATGTATATCAATTTAAAGCTACTTGCTAAAACAGTTTTTCAAATAACTGTGTTATTAAGTTGGCTAAATCTTTAGTCTTGTATGTATATGACCATGATATCAAAAAGGGGATTGTATGATGATTAAAAACACTAATTAAATTGAAATGTGATTTCAAGATTTAGTATGTTGAAGATTTATTTATTTATTCATTCGTTTATTACTTTATTACATCAACTTATATATAATACAGCTACAAGATAAAAAATTATATAAAGGCGGTCTTAACACCACCGGTAATCTCATTTAGGCAACCCTGAAATTAACGTAGTATGACGAAATTTCAAGATTTAGTATACTTACTCCAATGTAAGTTGACATGTCTATAGAACCAATCATATAAAGGCAATTTTGAAAAAAAATATCGATTTCTTTGTAATTATCTTACTAAAATTTTGTTTGTAATTATCTATACTTACATATATATAAAACTGAAGGATCTGTCTGTAATTTTAAAATAACCGTGTTTTTTAAGTTCATATCCTTATTTACACGATAACAAAACAGAAACATACAATATATATTTTTTTGTCTCGCTGCCTTTATCCAGATCATCAGAATTAGTCAAAGAAATAGAGCCATTTTTTATGTATTGTTGAATGTAAAAAATGTATTATAAGTTAATATATTAACTGTACTAATTGTATTCATCATTTCAGAGAACTATAAATTAGACAAATCATTGGAATTTTTGAACAGCTTATGCCTACACCTGGTTAAAACTGCAACAGAGAAGTAGAAGTTTCATGTGCGACTTCTACACAAAAGTAGAAAAAGTACATTTAGTTGTTATAATAATTGATTGATTCGGATACATCGTTTTTATTTTATTTTAATTCTCCCCTAGGAACGCCTTATTACCCGAACCTATCTTATTCCTTTCAATTTTTCATGTATTTCAGCTATCATTTATAAAAAGTTTCTGTAAATAAAATGTGTTGTTTTACAATGAGTTGAAACAATCATATTTTTTTAAGGCTTGAAATATATATCTACTCGTTATTTTATTAATTAAATACAAAAGTTTTTGTAAAGTACTTTTAAAAAATTTAATCTTTAAAATTTTCGCATTTAATCTTTTGGGCTAATAATAATAATATTTTTTGTCTCAAACAATAATCTAATTTACGGTAATTTGTGTGAAATTCGTAAGAAAGAATATTTTTCTTTGTAACAGATAGTCTAGTAATTACAGTGCCACTAGTGGCTGCATTATGCTGATTTTCTTTCTTATTGGGCCTATAGAGTATTTTATGTGTTGATCGAAAGTTAAGCGAAAATAAAATATCACAAGAATTTAACACATTGTTTTATAAATTACCTACACTAATGTTAGTTGAAACTACACAATTAATATGGATGGTTGAGAAAAGGATGAGATGGCACCATCTCATACTATTGCCACTAAACAGTAAATTATAAATTAAAATTAAATAGAAATGGTGCTCATGTCAAGAAAGGTATGATATCAGTTTGGATAATTAATATTTTTAATGTGTGCCGCGTTCTTTAAAATGTATCATTTGGTATCGCAGTTTTACATTTATTTTATCTGCTGTGTTATACAATCCCACAGAAAACATATACCCAAAAGGACACTCCCTTTTTACCTCTCCATGATAGTTAACATTAGGGATATGATTCTTCCCAAATAAGATCGATGTAAATCAGTTCGAAATTGTAGCCTGATTAATCGATTTATCTTTTATTTTTATTGTGGCCTGGGGCTTAGCTTTGAACCGATGCGTTCGTGTAAGCCAACGAACGAAAAAAATATATATTTCTAGTCTTGTATAAAAGTAACATGAGAGGTTCAAAGATAACGTAAACTAAAATAACAATCTGACGAAGGCATAACAATATAGTAATATAGTAAGTTTTTTAAAAAACGTTAACTTTTACATTTCCTAAGTTAGTTAGGTAGTACTTGTCGATGCTAGCTGCCAAATTTCATAATTCTTGGTCAACTGAATGTATATTATTAATTTAGATAAATAATAGTGTCAAAAAGCGTGTTTGCTATATAAAGTGATTTGCGGACATATCTTTTTTAAATAAAATGGTAATTGACTGTAAAAATAATAATTTTGAAACCACGTGTACGCGATTAAACATCGATTATATGTCCTGCTGACATCGATGTTATGATGTTCGATGTTAAAACATCGATATTTTGCTAGCATCGATGTTCATCGAAAATCGATGATTATCGGGCATCCCTACCAGTCTATTGTCGATTTGTATCTAAATGTCAGATTGTCAATCTGACATTTAGATACAAATCGCGCCAGTTTTATATAGTTTTTATAGTATTATAATATTTATTAATTTACTAATTGTAACATAAAATAAAATGTCAGAAGGAGAACACCAGCCAGAGATAGATATATCTGATATTATAGATGATACCGACCCGTATCTCGAAAATGAGTATAGATCAACAGAAATCACCGACTCCGAGTTAAGCATGATAAAAGATTCTGAAGAACAGAATAATTTGGAAAAGAAAACACAAAATGTTAATAAAGTGGAAGTTATTCGTTCTACTAAACTTCCCATAGCACGAATAAAAAATATAATGAAAATGGATCCAGATGTTAATATAGTTAATGCAGAAGCAGTCTTTTTAGTAACAAAAGCAACAGTTAGTAGTAGTAGTGTCAATCACTACATTTCATAATACTTTGGGAAATTTACAAGACAGTTTATTCTTACATTATAAATTATTATAAATGTCTCTTATTTTAATTTACTTGGTATTTTTTTTGCAGGAAATGTTTTTAGAAACAATTGCAAAGGAAGCATATACATATACATCACAGCATAAAAGAAAAACAATTGCTAAAAAAGATTTAGATGTAGTGATTAACAAAGTTGATTGTCTATGTTTCCTAGAAGGCGCTATGGACTTTTAGACTTAAATGTTAGGTGGAATAAATGTTATTTAATCTTGTATAAACACAATATGTGCCTTCTATAAAAAATAACATTTAAAGGATACTACTAAGCCTACAAAACCTATTTCTCTAAGTAATTGTAATTTATTTTAAATTAAACAACCTTTTATAAATAAATCCTTATTATCTATTTATCATTGATTTAGTGCAACCAAATATGTTTAGAATAAAAAAAGAACAATATTGCTCCAATAAAAAAAAACTTAATTTTTAAGCTCCAATCACAATAACTTAGGGTTGCTATTGATAGAACCAATGTGGGCCCTCTGATAAATATTTTTACAGGAAAATTAAGTTTACACTTATTGATATCACTAGAATCATCTTGATCTAAAATGTAATATTTTAAATAAATATTATAAGCAGAATCATATGTCTAATGGGGTTTCAGATATGAACATAAAATATTTGGATTATCCACTACCTTTGGATTATTTTAATCATGTGACATGTTGTTTATTTTTCTTAACAAAAGTTAATTTTACATATCATCATAGCAAATTTTACTCTGGCCGTATCCATAATTATCCAAAACTTTATATTATATTTGGTTGTAACCATTGGATATATTTAATTTTGGACATGCAATTGCTTTGGTTACAATTACAAAGCCTCATACCATTCATGGTGTATATGTATACACTTTTTTACTATACTTTACTTTTTCGTTGGTCAGTTGTATTTATGACAAGTGCTCATCATTAACTTTTTTTAAATAATAGATAATTCATCTTCCAGTTTATATGCAATATTACATATTTATATTACATATTTATGCATATTAATATGTAATATTGCATAGTTAATTAAAATAACATCAAAATACACTAAAACACTTATGTCAGTAGCTAATCTTTAATGTTTTTTCTCTTATGTTATATTAAAAATAAAAAAAAATATAACCACATCATTTTAAATTATTTATTTTTTAAAGATTAACACTATTATTGTAAAATTATGATGTACTGATCACTTTCAGTAATAATTAACAAAATACTTCAGACTTTTCTGAACTTAAGTTTTTTGGAAGATTTTTAAATTGCATATTTTGTATGTATACTTCTTCTACCTGGCATTAGTCCCGGCTTTTGCCAGGGTCTGCCTTCCTACTCAAAATAATCCACTTTGCACGGTCTTTAGCGTATTTTGTATGTATACTAATTTTCTTATATCTTATCTTATATAGTAATTAATTAATAATCAATAATTCTTCATCCAATCTATTAGCTACAGTTTTGAACTGATTCTAGAAGCAAACTGCAGAAGCTTGGTAAAGGTATATTATTCTTTGACAAGAGAGTTCTGTAAGAGAATTAGATTACATTTTTTTAACACAACTTCATGTTGCAACACTTATATCAGAAGTAACCTAGTGTTAAGACACTACATTCCCCACGTTCCTAATTCCGTCTTATTTTTGAGACATTGGGTGATGAGGGGCAGAATTCAATTTTAGTCTTTGTCTTATTACCAAAACGAGGAAATTAAAATGACTAATTCTCCCGAGTAAGAGCGCACCACAATACACAGACACTGCCTGCACAAATAACACCAAATAGACGGTCTATTGACGTGACGCAAAACATAAACGTGCGACTGCCAACGTGGCGGCTATGGGTTTAATTCCCATTCGGAGGAATGATTTTTTTTTCATTTCTTCGCTCTGTAAGGTAAGATGGCAAAAGCGTAGCGTTGAGTGCCACCACTCAACACAGTGCCGCCAGAATTCGGCGGAAAGTTGGGAATAGAATAGAAATATCTTAGATTTGAAAACTACCTCCCCGGTTTCATTTGAAGCTAAAAAAGAAAACCAACCGAAGATATTAGAAAAAAAGAATTGAAAAGTAAAAGAACCTCTGAAATTATTTTTATCGCTTTCAGATATAAAAATAATACATACCCTTTTGTAATGGAACAGGTAACACTAGCCACAATTACTTTTAAACTAGCAGGTAGTAATTTCATTGAAGATAAATCAACAAATTGTTCTTCAGCTTCTAAGTTCATGATGCCCAAAACAACGGGTGCACCCTGTAGCCTTCTGAAAAGTACATACATTTTTTGTTCCCATTAAGACATTTTCGTTCTTCACTTCACCGTCGTTTTGGAGGTGAACATTTTAAATATTTAATTTCCTCGGGTGGAAATCGAACACACAACCTGTCAGGCTTACCATCGCACGCTTGTTTCCCTGCGCCACGACGGGCCACCGGCCATCCGATAATTATTAAATATTATAAAAATAACAGGAAATTGTATGTATTTAGTAATACTTAAATGTTGAAAAAATAATAAATTATTATAATAATTAAGTGAGGTAGAATATAAGTAACTTCAGTTTAGTTTGAAGCCAGTTATGGCGCACAAAGTGTGACTGGAAAAATGTGGGTTCGAACCCACACGCGGTTGATTTCCCACTTCTATGAAATGAAATATTTATTTATATGTTCATTTCTTTGCTCTGGTGTCAAGGCATAGCGCGGCGTTGAATTCCGCCACTCAACACGCAATGCCTCCAGAACTCGGCGACAAGTGGAAAACGGAGTGTTCTAACACTAGATTTCTATTTCAACATACTTACCTAGTGACAACTAGAATAGGTTTAGAAAGTGCTCTTGTCTCCAAGTCCCCATATTGTAATGCTGGCATTTTTCTAGCCGCTATAACATCTTTAAAAAACTGTAAATTGATCATTAAAGTTTAGTTTCTTAAAATATTATATTTTTTTAACAATATAGATTTGAAAATAGATTTTTTTTACATAAATACTATAATAATAACTCACACGATAATGACTAGTGCAATTATTAATCTGTTCCGCAAGATTTAATATTTTATAATTATCTGCAACTGGCAGCCATGTTGTTTCATTTGTCGAAAAGCCCGCGCTAGTCGAATTATCCCAATGGTACGGTGTTCGATAACCGTCGCGTGAAACTTTGTAATAATTAATAGGGTCGTGTGTGTTTAAAGCTTTTGGATCTTTTGTGTCTTGCCAGCTCACATAACCATTTGTCATGCCGATTTCTTCCCCCTTACAAGTGAAAAAAAATATTTATATACATTGGGGAAGGTCAGCGCTCCTTTTACGGGAACAGCATATAGGGTAAAGTATTTTAAATCCGTACCTAAAGAAATTAATCAAGATATCTCAACGGTTTAAACGTAGGACGTAGGACATGTATTTTGTGTGATGCAGTTACGCATAGATAACGTAAACATATACTACTACAAAAATATTACGAAAGCTTAAACAACTTTGAACTTTGCCGTATTGACCGAGTCGTAGGTATTGAACTACGACTCTATTTTGGAATAAGGCATGTGCGACGGTTTCCCTTTTAATAGGTTTGTGCTGCGAGCGTCGTTCTTAACAAATGGCGTTTTATCTTACAACGATAATATTATTATTTATTTTGTTTAAATATATGTTTTGTTGGGAAAAAAATAAATAATTGTATGTTATAGAGTAGTTATAACTGTAGTTTTATTTAAAGTGGCGCGCCCGCGGCTTTAAGGTCTTTCATACATAGTAGGCATAAGCAAATTAATTTTAAGAAACTACGTTTTCAAGTTGAATGAAGAACTCAACGCTGCCCTTGATTCTGTTACCATAGCAAGGAAATGACAATAATTAATTTCTCCCAGTGGGATCAATTCAAACTCACAACGGTCGCGTTTACGTCAGTCGCTGCCTCGTGAGTAATTTCCATCATATCAGCTTCACGTTGTATCCCGCACATATGTAGGCTAGACAGAGGGAACCTAGGAACCTAATCTAAGGCACTCCGTTCCCTTTAAAACACTTCCGTTACCCTACCTTAATATATAATTATAAAATGAATGTTCGCTAGTTGTCTGACCACTACTGTGTAGGAATCTTCCTAACCTATGGTGTCTTCTTAAATATTAAAAATATTGAAAAAAGATTGTATGTTACTTGATAAATAAAAGCAATTCCAGGTAAGATGAGAACCAACATATTCATAGCATCTACAAGGTGTACTCCAACTCGAGAAGCCAATCTGGGTTCATCGTGATTGCCATTCTAAAAATATATAATATATATAATGACAAAATATTGTTTTGTTTTTTACTTCATTAAGTTATAATTCTTATCAAAATATAGCTAGAATTTTTGAATTACAATTGTATTAGTATACTTACTATCCAATTAGCTGTTTCACCTTCTGGCATAAAGTTCATCCATTTATCTATAATTTTCTTTAAGTGAATTGCAGTAGAGTAACCATTTTTATTTTCAATAAATCTAACATTAAAAGGAATAGAGCCATTTCTCGTTTTTGTTCCATAATACCTCATGATATTGGGTAAGTTAGTGTATCCTTCAGTTATCATAAGTTTATATTCACCTTGAGTTTCTGTAAATTCATCTAAAAAGTCTCTCCAGTTGAATACAACTTGATACGTCTCATCCATATCCCAGGTGTAAATGTGGTCGTAATAGTCATAGTCGTCCGGAGTAGTGCCAGGTTTACCTATTTAAAACGGGAATTAAATTAACATGTATCTTTTTTTAATAAAATAATGTGGTGCATTGGCGTCATTGTAATAAATAGATATATAAACCTGATCGTGGCTCGTCAGGATAAACACCACCATAATTATCAGGATTCGCTTCGTATAATCTGTTAATGGCGTCCACGCGAAACCCAGAAACACCCATGTTTAGCCAAAAACGCATAACATTCTAAAATAATAAAAAAACATTAAAATATTTGCTGTTGTAATAAGGGATAAAAAGCTTTTTACAATAAAACTTGTACACATTTTATGTTCGTATTCAAAACGTAAGCGATTTGCTAATCTTAGATGAAATTGCTACTTAAAATTAAATGATACCTACGCTAAAATTGGCGTACGTAGTCCAAACACTCTAAACTACTCAATGCTAGTAGATAATTTTCGTTGCAATCTTGTACAAAATATTTCTAATCGTATCATTATTTACAAACGGTAAATAGTTGTATAAATATTATTTTTTTACCTTCATTTCTTCGTGAATTTTGTAAGAACGGTAGTTGAGATCGGGTTGTGCTATTAAGAATTGATGTAAATAATATTGTTTGCGTACATGACTGTACTCCCAGGCACTGCCACGAAAAGAACTTATCTTAAAACAAAATTAATATCAATCATCATTCAATACGTCATACAGAGTGTAACGCCATCGACGGATCTACGGTTATTTATGGGTAAAGTACATATCCATTTCTTCCCTTATATGTTCAGCTATTTTCAGTGGTTTAGCAAATATTTCAAAATTTATATATTTTTGGATTTATATATTTTTTGGAAAAGTCGTATTCTTGAAGAAAATTGGCAAATACAGCCCGACGGCGCTGCAGACCCTACTGTTGGGTCTGCGCAGATTTTTTTATATAGCTCAATAGTAGGTGTTTTGTATCATATAAATAAATAAATAAAGAAATCAGTTTCACGCTGTATCCTGTACACAGTAGGGTAGGTAGGGAGAACTTAGTGTTAAGACACTTTGTACCCCACTTTCCGCTGAATTCCGGAGGCATTGCGTGTTGAGTGGCTGAACACCAGAGCGAAGAAATGAACATATAAATAAATATTTCATTTTCTCGAGTGGAGAGCGAACCTACAAGCAGTCGCGCTTACAATGCAACACTTGTATCCCTGCGTTACAAGTGGCTTCATATAATAGTTTAAAACTTTATCTTTTTAGTATGTAACATACAAATTACCCAGTTGTTAGGTGGTTTTAGTTCACCGGTGCGATTATCGATGACGCCATCAGTCCATACATAGTAATCTTCGTAACCAGGCTCCCTTTTTTCGGACAATTGGAACCAATCACTTTCGTTGCTTGTATGATTTGGTACAAAGTCCAATAAAACACGAAGGCCTAAAATATTTTACGTACTTCTAATTGTTTTATTTACCAGTATTTATTTACAAGTCACCATTATTCTAAATTAAATTAATAGTGACAAAGCATTTCCTCTGGTCCATTACTTCGAATTGTGGGAGTAGGCAACGTAGAGATATATGTATATTCCAATTTTCCTATTTTGTATGTTTAGATCCTACCTACAAGATCTTTTAAAAAAAATAGTTTGAACTTAATCATGTCATTGTTTGATACAGAAACCTGAATTTTAATGGTTTAAAAAAGAAATGTTAGTAAATACCAAAAATCTTAGCTCTTTTCAATAGATTTTTGAAGTCTTCCATTGTACCGTATTCCGGTGCAATTTTTCGATAGTCCGTTATATCATAGCCGAAGTCATACATCGATGAAAGGAAGAAAGGTGACAGCCATATCGCATCTATTCCCGTTTCTTTGAAAAACTGCAGTTTTTCAGTAATACCTTGAATAAAAGTGTAATAATATTTTTTAGCTCCCAGTATTGATTAAATATCTACTTGGTTAAAATTATTTGTCTATTATTTATCGTCAAATATGTATTTATTAAGAAAATTGCCATATTATTTATTGTCTCTACTATGTATAAACCAAAACGGTAATAGCATTTGTACGTACCATTTAGATCACCTATCCCATCACCATTGCTGTCTTTAAAGGAGCGCGGATAAATCTGATACATTACTGCAGTTTTCCACCAGTCTATATCAGCAGTGCGCACTGCCACTATGACGGAGTAAAGAAACACTAAGCGCATCTCGACTATGTGTGAGTGTTCCAATGTGTACCGACTGACTATCAGCTTTAACGGATCCTTCTAACTTAATTGCCATACATGTAATAATGCATACTTATATATGTATACGTTCACGATAAAACACCTGGTTGGTTTGCTTCTAGTTCATGTAAATATATGAACCAGATCATATATTCATTAAATTTCACTTTGTCAATGAAAATAAAGAAAATAATAATAACACTTTGAAACACTTGTCAACCAACCAACTAGAAGTTGCGGGGCAAGTGCAAGTTTTTCGGAAAACTCAAGAATCGTTTTAGGCTTTACGTTTTAGCAGTTACTTTCTACCTCAATTCTTTAACCACATTCATTCTTTCTAGGCAATTCATTATATTTATATTTTTTGTTTTGTAATATAAAGGAGTTTATTATAATTTTTATCAAGATTAATGTGGCCTAAAATAATAATAATGAATTAATTGCCTAGACAAGATAAATAGGGCCAAAGACTTTTAGTAGAAATTTGTGAAATCGCTTGGTGACATTTTACTCTAAATACATAATAAATTAATAAAAATATATGAATAAAGATAGTGCTAATTTATTTAAATAAATACTACAAAATACGAGTTGCCTGAGCAACCTACATCACTAATACAACTGATATTATATATTTTTTAATTCATTTACCGTAAATTTTCTGCCTTATCTTAGGTAAGTATGGCTGATTTTATATTTCAGTTGTGAAAAGAGTTCACAGTACTCAATAATGACATATCAAAAGCCTCCGTTAAATTGTAGCTTTATAAATAATTGAAATAATTAATAGACATGTTTTGAAATTTCTCAAAACATTTTATAAGAAAAACTTACGAAATTATGTTGAGTGTCTAATCTCTATGCTTTATTTTGCTTAGTTAGATAGGGAACAACCTTGTGACTGAAACTATTTTAACTGGATTAATAGCGTATATTTGGTATTATACATTTTTGGAAACTCGACGTTTTCAACATTTAGCAGTAGTCCATGGTCACAGGTCAGTCTACCCGTAACCACAATCAGTTATTTCAAACAATCAGTTTATTAATTTTTTTGTTCAAAAAAATAAAACAAAGGAAAGTTAAAGAAATTCATTTTATTTAAACACCATACCGATTGTAAAATAAGTATAACAAAATAATATATATTTATGATGATTTTTAATATTCTAATTTTAAAGAAGATTAAAAAATTGGCGGAAAATTAATTTTTAATAGTGGTGAAACATTATAAACACTGATTTTCTTTCTAATACAATCTATTTCTCTAATCAAAACTACTTATTATGATTAATACTAAAAAAAACAGACAATGTTATAGCCAATTTGAAATTTTATTTTACTTTAAGATATTAGTATGGATTTCTAATATTTATTAAGGAAAGGACACTTAGCACTTACTATTTAGATATTTTTTTATGACGAAATAAATCATCTTGTACTTATCTATTCCAAAACAAAAAAGTAGCAGTACCCATACATAATATAGGAGGAAAACTTAATATTAATCTTTATAACAATAGCATCTAGAATCACACTTAGAAGATGAAATATATTTCTTTTAGTACTACTGTACACTATTGTAAAAATAGTTGTACATCAACAATAGCATATATAAAATTACAGAAACTCTGAGGGAACTCGTAAAATAAAAAATACACACATTAATTTACAGGAAAATATTTAAAAAATATAAAAGCTTATGCTAAGTGTATTCTGATGATGATTTCATTTTTTTTTTTATTTTAACCGTCTTAATTTTTTTTTCTTGTTACAATAGCAAGAATATTATTACAAGCATTTATAACAAAAATAGTAAATATGTTGAACTTTTTAATTTGAATGTAGCCATTTCAACTAAATAACCTAAAGATTATTACCGATTCGAAAATATTTTAATAAAACGAAGGCTGCAATTGTACTTTTAATTTCTATCCTAATATTGACAAGAATTGTGACATACGAGTACGTTATCCACATGTCGAGGTATATTAGAAAAAAAAAATAATATAATTAGGTATACCCAAAAGTAGAAATACATTTTCATTAAAACTTTTCGACTTAATATATATTTTTATTAAATGTAAATACTTTCATTGTATTTCTTATTTATAATATTTGAAATTATGGAGTGTGTTGTGCGCTCCAAAAAACAATAATTAGTTATTGATACCAAAATCACAATAAATTTTAAATTTTAATGGAAACGGTAATACTTATTGCTAGATTATCAATGCGAAATCTATTATTTTTTTCAGTTTTATGGTAAGCAGAGGGAACTCAGTATTAAGACATTTCGATCCCCACGCATCGCCCAGGTTTTGGAACACTGAAAGACGGAACGTTACGTCGCGCTGGGTAATAAAATTAATTCATTCTTCCGATTGAGAATTGAACCTGCAACCGTCGTATTTAGATAGCAAACTTAGATTTTTGTGGGTGAATTCACTTCAATTTGTCGTTTGATAGAATAACTAAATACTATACAGAGAACAAGAAAAGTTGTCATCTCTTTTAAGAGATAACTATGAAATTTAAATATTTTCTACATCGTCTCATATATATAGAGTAACTGGTGTTTTTAGTTTACGAAATGTAATAGCAAAACAATAAGTTTATAATTTGGCATTCATCACTTTATTTTAAATGCTTAGTTATTTATGATGGCTTCCAAGCTGATATTGATTGGAAGAAAAGCGTCAGTCATTGAAAATGTAAGTAATATAAAACGGCTCAATGTAAAAGAAAAATTTTAATATTTTTTTTATATGACTTGAAACTACATTATGATATACTATGCTAATAGTGATTTCTTTTTATCTGTATACTCTCAGTTCAAGCGCTACCATCATCTAGAATTTTTGCACTTGTTACTATAATATAAAATTAATTACGATATAATTATTGTTATAAAACAACTCGTCAAATATAAAAATAAATAGTCACAAGGAACTTGGATTAAAGTACATTCACACAGATTGTCACACAAGTCTTAATATTTACAAAATATACAAACACATTTTGTTTTAAGATATTAGGAAATATGTACGAGAAAAATACAATCGATATGTGAAAATTTGTAAATATCGACGTTCTTCTATTCAATTTCACATATCGATTTGAAATTATAAGACATCACTATGTAAATATTATGATCCAAATTCACTATCTAAGTTTAAATTGTATATAAATATATTTGATAAGATTCATATTTAAACTCTTTCATTTTCATTATTACCAGTCATGGTCCGATCTAAAAATAAAAAACAGAATGCATGTAATGCAGTAAAGGAGACAAAGGGATGTATTATGATAGTCGATGGACTATCATAATACATCCCTTATCGACGTTTGATGAAACGTGTCAGAATTTATCAGATGTATGTTCAGACACGAGCGCGGAGAGACAAGATAGAGAGATCCTGGATCCACACAGCAGTGCCGTTCACGTTCATTCTCGGTTCGATCTAAGGCTGTTGTAAATATTATGATATGAGAAACAATGAGAACATCATCATGCTACAATTGCGGTTAAGTTCCAGAGATCGGACCGAGAAGGAACTCCCACGGAACGCTATAATGTATGAAGGAGTGATTTAAACACCCACGTGTTAAATATTATGCAACCGAATGTACAAGCGCTAGTTTGACTTGTGGCTGTCATCTCAATTGTTACAACACGTTTGGTGGACTATACCTAGTGTTGGACCTAACGGAATTCAACACCGTGCAGTTTTGTTATCAAATATTACTTAAATAAAAAGTAATAGGTATTCCGTCAAATTTAAATGATTCCGTCAAATTTATATGATAAAAAAAACTGTACGATAATATTATGCTTATAAAGTAAATTATTATAATATTATTACAGTTTTTATTTAAAAACATTTGTTTTTTCAATAACATTTCTTCCTAGACATATAGAAATTTAACAGAGCGAAGTATATAAACCGGACCAGAACTAGTACAATATGTATAAAGAGATTATTACATAAGATAATAATTGTATAGCGTTTAATCCATTTGGAATGGTAGATTTGCAGCTATTCTTGGTTTCTTCTTTTTTTGCGGTCTTGATGTTCCGTGATGTTGTGTAACCTGATAAAGAAAATTTGTTGATTTTTTTTTATCTTGGCAGTAGCAGGGTAGACGGAGGAAATATGTGTTGTGTTAAGACATTCCATTCCCCACTTTCCACTTTATTTTCAAGACATTGATGAGTAGCGGAACTCACTTTCAGTGCTTGGTCTACTTGGGATATGATTTTTATGAACTTCACGCTGTATCCCGCACTTGGCAATGTGAAGTGTGAAGGGTGGGCAGACTGAACCTGAGAACCCTGTGTTAAGAGACTCCGTTCTTATTAAGACTAGACAATACGTGTTGAGTGCCATCGTTACCAGACCAATGAAATTACCATATGAAATTCTTCGAGTAGGAATCGAATCCACAACTTTTCACGTTACTAGTCATATGCTTGAGCCACGACTGGCCTCAACTATGAAATTAATGTACTTATTGATCATCCCTCCAAGTGATGAACGTGAACAAAGCATGAAGCTGCAATATATAAAGTACATACAGGCTGGTTAAGAGGCTGTGGCTGTGGTTGCATCGTCTTCGGCGCCGGCAAACCCTCTAGATCTCTTCTTGATGACGGACCACCCGTGTTTTGTACTCGCCTGTAGTAAACAATCGATATAAATCTTATAACACTTAGTTAATTACCAAACTTTAACCTTATCTCTACCTATTTTGTGACGAAGTAATTATAATAAAATTTTAATTTCGAAACTGGTGTTATAATAATAGTTCATATTCTTTTAGTGTAAAAGACAACTTTTATTAATATAGTAAATAACGATTTTAAATCAATAAATGTATACATTTTAATTTTTTGTTAATTACAAATAATATTGTTTAACTTTTTTGTCATGATTATCACACACAGATAAATCTCTCTTTTCCAATCAAAATCTCACGTGTACATTTACCAGATTGATAGTCCGGATGAGACCGCATGGATCGGCACAGCGTTTGACTGCATACACAAGGGTCGTGGGTTTGATCACCCTCGGGGGCATTTCCGGTTTCAATTCCTTATTTATTTTCATTTCCTCGGCTTGGTAAGAAAACGAATGGAGAGACTTAAGACAAAGATTCCTCTACCTACCGTGATATTTACGGAATACACAATAAAGATAAAAAAATATAGTCCGGATAATCGGATTTTTACTTTATTATTGCTTTTTGCATATATGTAATAAAATTTAATATAAATAATCTATTTAAATAGATATTACATACCTCTGACTTGTTTGAACTTGCAGCGGAACAAACGGATTGCTTAATTTATCTGCACTGGCACTTCCACTGGGATTATTGTTAGGGGGTAGATGAGGATTCATTGCTGGTGGCATATTCTAAATAGATAGTTTATTATAATTATTCAAATGAATATTCAAAGCTTCAATAAAGTTCAAAGTTAAATTTTATTTGGTAAGGGGCTCCTTGATGGGAGTCGACAATGTGTGACAATGTTCGACAACGGGTGAAGAGGTCATAAATTTCATTGTACATAATATACACTTAATTTTTTGAAACTGTTGTCTAATTTAATAATTTCAAGTTTTAAAATTGTAAATTCGTCACTATCAGTTGGTGTTGGTGGTGAGTTTGTCGCAAATGTGACCAGCTTTGACAAAAACATGGAAGGATTCCAAAAGTCATGAAAGTTGTATGATGTGATTTCTTAAGCGGGACGACTGAGGGGTCGATATATAAAAAACTATACCACTAACCGGGTTGTTCCAAGTTGGCCCCAACATAATTTGGCCTACATTGGGCAAGTGTTTGGGGAAGTGGTTCTGGTTTTGGTTACGCTGGCTACCATGGATACGGTTGTCATGGTAATCATCGTTTTCATGCTGTTGGTAAGTAAAGAAGGGCGCGGCAGGTTCCTCGGGGAATGGCAACGGCCGACCGAAGGTGGGTAATGGCGGCATTGGTGGTTGCTGGTTCTGTAAGTTTATTGGAGTTTATGTTTTATTTTCAGTTACTCATTCTTAAAATAACAGTATATTTTTTTTTGTGTTAATCCACATCAATCTCCCGTTTAAGGACACAGTGTGATTTTAAATTTAATCATACAACATGTAAATATTTAAATAAACATAAAAAATTGGACGATAGCGGGCCTCAAAGCCGCGCTTCTAGGAAAGTGCTATGACCACTAAACCATATGTTCTGCTCAAACCACGTCACATTTCTTAGATGCATGCTAAATCTTTTTAATGTTTTAGTTAAATAAGTTATTAACCAGATTCTTTTTGCCAACTTAGGAGATAAGTGAGTTAAAAAAAGAAAAGAATAAGTGGAAAAAAATACAATATATATAAAAATCCAAAAATAACTTACTTTATAAGAAGAATTGGTCCACTCATTGCTTTGTGGTGGATGAGGGCGGTTGAAAACGTTGTCTTTGCGCCAGTTCTGTTGCGCAGATCTATAGAAATAGTATATAATAATATTATCAATAATTCACTCTTTATCCTGCACTTAGCAATGTATGCAGAACCTAGTGTTAAGATACTGTATTCTTATCGAAATAATGAAAATTATTAATTTCTTCGAGTGGGAGTCGAACCCAACGCAACAACCGTTGCTTTTGAAACTCAAACGCAGCACGACGGCTTTATGCTTATTTATTTCTATATATAAATTCTAAGTTTATATATTTTTTTATTCTTACCCGGCAAACATATTCCAAAAGGGTTGGATAAAGCTGCATGAAATATTTACAACACATTTATACTGAAATAATTTAATCATGCAGGTATGTACAATGTCATCAAGATGTCTTATTTTATGTTATAAATAAATAATTATTAAAAATGTACATAGATAAATAAACACTACAAATATACCAGGAACTACTTATTCATATTGAACAATTCATTTTAATGTTGGGTAGTAGATTTATAAAAGGCACGTCAATTGTTTCGATGTAGCCATCTATCTCTGCAGTCAGGGGTACTTTGGGCATATAGAATTTCTATTAAATTCCAATCTCTAACAGAAGGTAAAATTTAGTTTAATTTAATATATTATATGACAATAAATTACCTATTACTTGGCGGTGAAGGCATAGGTTGTTGTTGGTTTTTAACGCGCCAACTAGACGCACCGCTGGCCTCGGGTGGAGTTTGCACCTAAACATTGTATGCATTTCAATTTTTCATTCCAAAGATTTATATAAGATTATGAACGATCACGTATAAGGCGAAATTGTGAAAAAACTTGTTTTCATATTTTTTTATATTGTTGTGGGTTCAATCTTAACCTATACATACTTGGGGGAGTGTTTAGATTTAAAATATAAAATAGCAGGAACTTGTAATAAATACAAATTGTCAATGTTGGACTCATCCAATATTCAATAATAATGAGCAACCGAGTTTTATTAGCTTATTTTTTTCTCATCCAAGCTGTCCCACAGCACTTTCACAATGTTTAAACTAATATTTAATTGAATATTTTTTACCTTATTGTTTATTATATTGCTCTCTGCTTCATCTTTACTAATTTTCAGCAAACTTTTTAGTAAATTTGTGGCTTTATCCTGTGGTTAATAGGAAATCATAATTATATAAAAATTAAATAGGTACGTAAAGTTATGACATATATAACATATTTAATAGCAACAAATATTGTTAGGCTTTATCGTACCTGTGGTTGACCATTTTTAATATTATTATTGGGTGGTGTTGTATTTCGATTTTCTAGTGCTGGAGGTATGATTTCCCGTGGAGGGCTGTAAATAATGTAATTAAATTTTAAATATGTTTTAAAATTATTTTATATGACATTGCTTAATATTAAACAGACGCATTTTTTTATTAATAAGAAAACAAAATGCGTAAATAAATGTTATATTGAAATTTGATATTTGGATAATGACTCGCAATGCGATCACGACTTGCTTCATAGGTATTTATTTTTAAATAGAAAGTACCATAAATAATGTTAAATAGTTTATGAGGTGTCTGTAAGCAAGACGGTTGTAGCTTCGATTCCACTTGAGCGAAAGGAACGATGTAGAGAACGGAGTGTCTTAACTAGTGTTAAGATACTCCGTTCTGTCTCAAAAGGTTCCCTCTGCCTACCCAATTATAAGTGGAACATATAATATTACCTGTAACTGGCGAAAGCAGAATGATGTTGATCCCGCCTCAGCACGGACGGGGTGTAATTGAAGGGGTGCGTCTCCGCGCTACTCACAGCGCCGCGTAGTTTGCGCCCGAAGGATATGTTCAACATGTTGCATGGTAACATCCTGGTTTATGTAATATACAATTGATTAGTGTTTTATTAAATAAAAAAGGTTGATTTAACACAATCTAGTGTTTTTTCTGCTGATTATTTTATTATGTAACGATTTTTTTTATATAATTGATATTCGTAAAACAATCTGTATTTTATTTTTTCCGTTAGTTAATGTTGTTTTAGATGCAATTCAAGTAAAATTGATTTAGTACTTACTAATAGAGAAGTACTAAGTGGATATCAAATGAAATCCTTAGGTAGGCAAACAATCAAAAACGACGTCTGCACGGTCACCTGTAGAACCTGGCGTCGTCGAAGAGGTCCTCGCGCGCGGCGCCGGGGAAGGGCTCGTCGAACATGACGAGGCAGGCGGGCGGCGCGTTGAGGCGGTCGGAGAGGCGCGCGGCGTTGGCGGGCGCGGGCGCCAGCACGGCCGCCACGGTGCCGCGCGCGCCCCGCGGCGCCGCGCCGGCGCGCCCCGCGCACACCACGCGGTCGAACAGCCGGAACTCCGCCGCCGCGTCCGGCTGCACGCTGCCGTCTTGCAGCTCCGGCTTGTACAGCAGATTCCACTTTACGTGCAGAGTGACCTTCCTCTCCTTCGCTTTCAACTCCTCCAGCTGTTTCTCCAGTGACTTGGATAGAGCTAACATTTCTTCAGGCTCGAGCGCGTCCGAGCCGCATTCCCGTCTTAGTGCGTTAGCGTGGGGTTGACTTTTAATCCATTGGACTACGTCTTGTGGCTTGTTTTTGCTATAAATTGATAAAATAATATTTTTAGTTCATTGTGGAAAAAATAATCTCATTTCCCCGCTCTGAGGAGACAAAGTGTGATAATGAGTTCCGACACTCAATCGTCAATGTTTAGAATTCGAGCTAAAGGAATAAACAGTCTTAAAACTAAGTGTAGTCTGCCTACTCTGCTATTTGTAAACGTAAAGGTGAAATCAAATTATGTTGAAACAATAAGAGTAGGTACAAAGTACTAATTAATGATAAAAATATAAAAAAATATGTTACTTTCTATTTTTGCGTATATCTTAACTTATATTTAAAAAATTACAATATTTCGGGCGTTTGAATGTTACTTACTCTCTTGTATTACCAATTAAAACGCAATATGTCAAAAATTTGGCGGTGCGTGGAAAAAGAAATGTCTTAACACTAGATTGCCGCTGCCTATACTGCTGTATACGAAGCTAAAACATATAAGAAAACTTACCCAACCTGCTGCGGCCATAAATCACTTTCGAAGAAAATATCATTGTTCAATGAATAAGTTAGTTTATCGAATAAATCAGGGAATTCCCTTGCATAGGCTTTCACTAGTTGTATACAGCGTTCAGAGTATAACCACGCGTTGGTCAATTTACAGCGACGAGTGTAGCCTGATACTTCTTGGTTCTAAAATATTAGTAAATATTACTTTGTTGAACATACCATATTGGTATTGAATTTAAATGTTATTTATTCGTTGTAAAATTAACAAAAACAAAAAAATATTTTTTTGTCAATTAGAAAAATCATAAAATGGACCTTTATATGTGTTGTTTAATTTCTATGTTGTTAAATATATTATTAAATTAACAATAATATTCTTTAAGTTGAAATAATATGAATGTTTTTAAAACTTTTTACAATAATTTTATCATGAGGCCAGTCGTGGCGCAGTGGTACAAAGTGTGACTGTAAACCGACTGGTTGTGGGTTCGATCCCCACTCGAGGATATGAAATATTTACTTAAATTTATTTTTTCATTTCTTCGCTCTGGTGTCGAGGCAAAGCGCGGCGTTGAGTTCTGCCACTCAACACGCAATGTCTCCAAAATTCGGCAGAAAGTGGGGAACGGAGTGTCTTACACTAGGTTCCCTCTGCCTACCCCGCTGTGTGCGGGATATAGCGTGAAGCTAATTTATTTAATTTATTTATTCATTTGCTTATTTATTTTACCTTTTTATTAAATTTAAGGTTCAGTCCCACATTTAACTTATTCTGGTTCTCAGTGGGGAGGTCGTTACGTTCACCGGTTACTACTAACACGGTGCCCGTGATACGTGACAGCATTTGAGTTGATATACCTGTAAGTTTATTTAATAATTTCAGTTTTAAGGAGTACAAACTGTATAGTATACTTATAACTCACAAAATACAACAAATGTTACAATAAACCAGTCAAGTATCCATAGATGAAAACGATATAAATTGCGTTGTAGTCATTCTGTAAATTGTAGAAAAAAACTTGTAAAGTGTGCAATAATGTCAAGTTTGGTTATAGAAAAAAGTTGTATAATAAAATATGTAGGAGACGTACCGACGGCGGCGGCGGCGTGGTGCGCGGCGCGGTAGGGGCAGGCGGCGGCGTGCAGGGCGGGCACCGGCTCGGGGCGCTCCAGCACCACCACCTTCACGCGCCCGTTGCGGATGGCCTCACCGCTCGCCACCTGCACAACGTTTTACTTGAGCTAATGCAACAACCTCGACGCATATTAAAATGCCCATTCTCTGTCTACTGAAACACACTAACAGTAGCTTGACATCCGTAGTACTGTCCCTTGGTGACGAGGAACACGGTGTCGCCGGCGGGGAAGGCGGCGCGCGGGGACAGCGGGCGCGGCGCGGGCGCGTGCGCGCGCGCAGTGCGCACGACGGCCTGCAGCGCGTACCCGCACGGCACGCGGCACCACTGCTCGCGCGGCGTGAGGCGCGACGAGCCCTCCTCGAGGACGTACTTGTAGCCTGCGGACATATTCGTTGGGACATTTAGACGCCTATTACATAACTTTCAAATTTGAGACAGGTATAATGTACAAATTTTATACAAAAATAGATTACCTTGTAAACTAACAGCATGTATGATAACTCTGACATCATTCAATTCAATGCCAAGGCGATTCATATTGCTGAAAACAAATGACATGACATTCAATTGACTTTTTCATATATAATAAATATAATAATGAAAAAAAAAATATACATACTGTTCGATAATAGTTGAACGTTCAGATATCCATTGTTTATGCAAATTGCCTGTATTTTGTTCTGTAGAGAAACTCGGTCCGTCTACATTATTATTTTGACTGTCGATGTGATGGAGACGCATTTTCTCATTAGATACTGAGATAACTCTTAAAGTGATAGAATACATTTTATCAATTAACTACGTTGCAATGTTGTATTATATAAAATTAGGTATTAGTGTATTATATTAAAATTGAATAATAGAATCATCAAAAATTTCCCTAACCAATACTCTAAAGAACACGAAACAAAAATGGAACGGCTTGTATCGAGTAAAAATGTTCTGAATTCTTTTTAACTCAAGGGAATAACTGTATTTATTTCCCGCTATGATAGACAAAGTGCAGCGTTAAGTTCCAATAGTCACCACATAATATCTTGAAAATTAGGGAATATGGGAAATAGAGTATTCTAAAATCTTTAGATTACAGATTCTGTCATATGCCAGATGTAGAGTGAAGTTATAAAATATATGTTTTAATCAAAAAGCTATATATAAATAAAAATTCTTACTTAGCCCTAGTCAGATGTGGCCATCCAACCCATATAACCTTGCCTAATAAATTGCGCGCCAGCTGCTGTAACGGCGGGTCGATACTTTCAGTAGGAACTATTTCAACTATCATGCTCTCATTGCGAGAAGGTTGGTCAAACACTTTCACCTTACATTTCTTTATACTTGTCTAGAAGAAAAATATATGTTTTAGTTATACACATCCTATGTTTAAGAACTGTATATAAATAAAATATGAGAATGTTTTTAAAATATGATTTGTAGATGATCAGCATTTTGTTATCTCTATACCAAAAGTCAAGAGATAACTATATTTAAAAAATTAAATAATTTTGATTTTTTGCTCTGGTAACAAAGAGAGGCTACTAGATTTTATAATATATTCCATTTTTATTAATTTCCAGTTAATATTCTACAGAGATCGTATATATCTCTTTTTATGTCGTATTTTCGTTTCAATGATTTTTAAGCTGCAATGATTTAAAAATATTTGAGTTCCTAAAATATATATACTACTTAAAGGAAATTTGATATGAATTCAATGGGTAAATTGTGTGTAATATAGTATTTAAAAATCCACCCTATATCTCAAATGGCGTAATGTCGGGAAGCCTGGATACAGTAAATCTCTATCAGCATTGGGAAGAATACCACGTTTCAGCTTTTCTTCACTCAACTCAAGTTCAGAACGCCATATTTGCAATTCTGACGCGTGACATTGTTCTATTGTAGGGAAGTATTGCGGAGCTTTACATGGACCTAGAAGAAAAAAAAAATACTTTTGTCTTTTGTTCAGACACGACGGAAACCACGCGGATTTTCGTGTCTGAACGAGCCATATTTAGTTTATATTTAACATTTAGTTTTGTATAAACGTTAATATAGAAGGAAATTTAATATTATTATGATATTTCGACATATACTATTTGAATTGATATACAAACAATCACATACCTAAATTGTCAGGTGTCCATTCATAGGAAAGCATTGGTCCATGCATATTTCTTTTTAGTTCCTCTTCAGTCAACCTCAGGTAGCAAGGCGCCATTGCTGATAGAAGATTTGTCTGAAATAATAACATCAAATAATTTAATAACCTGAGTTAATAATTAAAAAAATATTATAAGACACGTAATAGTTATTGATTCATTTACTGATTATATGAAACAGATTTTATGAAAAGAAAGTAGTCTTAAGTTTCTCAAACATATAATAAATAAAAGAACAACATTTTATAATTTTCCCGGTCACACACAAAGAAGAGAAAAATATATAAGCAAACACAATTTGGACAATGCAATGAGAATTTTTACGTAGCTTGATTGTTATCGAGCTTAAACGTGTTGCTTAGATTGTTGGACAGTTTCCAAGAGTACATAATTGTCTTTATGTTTTTACTATAAACTTACCTCATTAATAAACGGTATTAAGACGACAGCCTCCCAATCATTCTTTTTCCCATTGAGATCAGTTTCAAAGTTAAGTGGATAATAATGTACTATTGGTGAATCTTCATCAGTCATTAAATCGTGGAATGGTGAAGGCAATAAATGTTTGCTTGCAGCAGGTAACACAGCTAGGAGCTAAAATATTTATATAATCTATAAAATAATATTTTTGATCTGAAACTCTTAGTATTCATTAATTAATAATAAAATTTGTCCTAGGAGGTAACCGAATCCACTTTTAGTCCGTTACTAATTGTTGAACCAGTAGTAGTTGTGGAAAGTAAATATATTTTGTTTAAAATTTTATAGAATATAAGAAATTAAGTATATAGCAAATTATACTTAGTACTCAGTTTAATAAAATAGTGCAGAGAAGTCATTTATTTCCTTGAGTGCAGGATCTCAAATCTCCTACAATCATGCAACAAAATTACAAAAAAAAATACCTGTTCAAAGGGTTTAAAAGGTTCTCCAAGTTCAAATTCAAATTTCAAATCTTTAAATCCTTTAATATCTGATATGTACGGTGCATAGTGGTGGGGATAGTACCAACACCAAGATGGACACCCTTTGTAATAGTAATATAGATTCCATTGAATAGCTCTTACATAGCCTTCTGCTTGATCTAATAATACTTCACTGAAAAAAAAAAATGTATTTAATTTAAAAACTGTTTAGTTAATGTCAAGATTGTTTATGAAATTGATTTCTTGAAAGGATATGTCTTAGTGCTTGTGTTGAATTAACTTAGGGGCCATCCATAATAAGCCAATCTTATTTGTGAGAATTTTACCCCTAGCCATCTTCTGCCATACAATGTATAAGGTTTATATTTACTATACTACAGATAAACAATAATAAATTAATTAGAAGAAACAACATTCCGAAAATTATATGCCCTTATAAATAAGACTAAGGTGACTTGACTGCATTGATTACGTCAGAATATCTGCATGTTTGGCCGCAGACAAGACAGTGCTTATACCAAGGTGAGCTGAACGACTTCGCAAAAAGATATATGTGATGGAGGTACTAGCAATAATTTCACAGTAAAAATGGAAAATTTAGCATTTAGACACGTCGAAAAAAATTTATGACAAAGCACAGAAAAGATGGAGTGGAAACCTCGGTTGACCTTTAAAAACACAGTACAATATGTACTGTGTCGATGACAGTGGAGGAGGCTAAATCGGCGCGAACACGGCGTTAGGCTAGGTGTTCTGTTCTCAGTAGGTATCCTGCTTGGGAAGTATAAAATAATTGAAGCTATTAAAAACCTTTACTTACTCTGTCACTTTAGAGTAATCCAATTTATTCATGTAGTAATCTTTCTTATGTAAAACAAACTCCATTTCAATATTTGCTTCTTCTGAAATTAAATTTCGGTTATTTAGCTACGTTAATATGAAGGAAAAGTGAACAATAACAGAGGAACTCGATTGGCGAAAATACACTATCAAAGATACCGGAGGGAGGTCACGTAAAAAGCGTGAGGACATGTTTCAAGAGGTTGATGATTATTTATAAACATTCATGAAGAAGAAATTAACCCACAAAGTAATTTAAAATAAAATGTTATATTACATAATCGTAATCTTTTTTTTTCACGCTGTTAATAGCATGATAGGTAGAGGGAACCAGGTATTAAGTCCCTCCTTTTTCTACTGTCCGCCAAATTTTTGAGACTTTGCATGCTAACTGCCAGCAGCAGAGCAGGGATATAGAACTAATTGAAACAATCATTTTCCAACGTAGGGATCGAAACCATAGCCATTGCGTTTACAACTTTGTATTCTATAGTATATAATTTAAATAGAAAAAAATACCATCACTTGTTTCTTCATATTCATCGTCATTCTCCATATCATCCATATACTGTAATAAAAAATAATAAAGATATAACAAGAAATTATAAATCTTTTTTTTTTTACTATACTATTTTTTTTAAAGCTCAATGCAAATATACATATCAAAATTAAAGCAAATGCGATAATAAATATGACCTACCATCTCCTGTGTAGCATTTATTAATGCTTGCAATTCATCATCAGGTTTGTTGGCTTTAATATCATCTATATTTATATTAAATGTATCATCGTTATTAGGTTTGTACTGAAAAATAAAAAAAAGGTAAATCACCACCATAATAAAGAAGTATATATAATAAAAATAATAGTAAATATATTTGTTTTAATGTCACTTTTATATTATGCACAAAGCAGAAAAGTACAATAATAAATATGATATACATATGTATTATAGTTGAGTGAATCAATAACAGCACACATTGACTACAGCACTACCTATCGTTTCCTTTATTTCCAAGTTGTCCAAGAAATTATTGATATATCAAATTAAAATTATTGATTTATTAAAAGAAGTCAGCCTGCAGTCTAGGAATTATATATACTATAAAATTTTGTATAAAATATTCTACCTCTTTCCTCTCCAACGCATTAGGACGTCTACCAGTCTTAGCTTCAAAATATTTCAGATCTGCATAAGTATCTTGGAATTTTTCCTTATCTATTTTAGCTAATTCTTGCATAAATATTTCAAATCTCTCTAAATTTAAATCTCCTCCTTCATTAATGTAACCTGAAATCGTATTTATTTATTTATTTATAAGGGAAACAAGCAATGTCATAAATCGTTTAAATCGAAACAGAAAGTGATCCAAATACTAATCAAAGAAATAAACAATAACAATGTTAGTTTGTAACATCGCTCATATAACAAGAGAGGCGGAAAGAGGACCTAGTATACAAATAGTTTTTCACTTTCTGGCTTTTCAAGATATATTTGAAAGAAAATGAATTTACATAAATAAAATATTTTTTTTCACTGGTAATTGAATCCACACCCCACTTACAGTTAAAACTTAGCTGGTTAATATTTTACAGTTATTATAAGAAACAATTATTACAACAAATCTTACCACTCAAAGTAGGTAGAACAGCCATATAAGTTTTATATAAAAGTGGCAATGCATCATTATTAATATGCATGTTTGGGAGATTGGGTATAAAATCATTGCCAACAAGAAAACCCATTAGAACCCAATCGTCTACAATCTTTTCAATATCAAATGGGAAAGGTAATTTATCCTTTATGGTTATAAATTCTTGTTCTAAATATTCTCTGAGTAGGGATAAATGCAAAAGATAGAAGTTTGTATCCTCTGGACTGGTTGCTCTTTGTGTTGATCTTCCAAATTTGACCTAAAACAGAATAAGATATAATTAAAAATTCGTCCATCTGTCGTGGCACAGTAGCATGAGCATCTTAAGACTAGGTTCTGTCTGTCACTTTGTTATGTACAGAATCCAAAATGAAACTAAAAATAAAGAATTTGTCTGGTTAAATGTGCTAATATCAGAAACTATAATCTAAGTTGAAAAATTATTTTTGTGTTGAATAGATTAGAAGAAGGAAACTATATTACATCACATTATTCCTTTCAATCTAACTAACTGTTCCTTCAGTCATAGTGAGTTCAGAGTTCAAGTTAGTGAAAAGCTAGTACAAACATACATAAAGTCCCATAAGAATTGGTTCAGGTGTTTTGGAAATTAGCAAAAGCAATATTATTTTATTTTATTTAATATTGATTACTTGTGTTTTAGTATTGTGTATTGTTATATGGTAATTACTATATGTACATAATAACCACATTTATTTTTAAATCACAGACAGACAATTCAATTTATTTATATAATGTAGATTAACAAACCTCTTCTCTCAGCAAAGCAAAGTGGAGCTCATGCGTACACATGCCCAGCATGATCAGATCTGCGTCTAGTCCATACAAACAATGACGAATATTGGGATTGTAATCAGGCTGAGATCTTGCCCAACGTATGTAATCCATTATCTTGTGTTCACCTTCTCCTGGTGTCTGAGAAAAAATAATATACTTAAGCATATGTTTAATATATAAAAAAAATATATATATTTGTATATAATTTATTTCTAAAAAAAAAATATTGTGAGCCATAATAATTGTAATATTTATGCAAGAAAAAGACTGTTTGTGAATCAGAGTAGTAAAGTGTCTGACTATAAACAAAACTTTGTCCCCACTCAAAACTCAAGACAAAACTTGTAAAATTTGTGTAGCACACAACCTACAATACCTTGAATTGGGGTTGAAACAAAAGAGAGATGTGCCTTCATACAAGCTTTTCTTTGTCTATCATACTATATAGCATGATAAATATTTAAATCAAAAATAAAGAGTGTAATCATATAAAATGTACAGAGAAAAAAGTGAGTGAGTGAAATTATGAAATCAGCATATATATATGAGATATAAATAAAAATCATATGTCTATAAAAAGTACTTACTTCATGTCCAGAGAGTATAACTTTTACTTTACTCCATAATGGGTCAGTAGATATCTTCTCCTTAACAAAATATTTAAGTTGTTCATGTAAACGCACCATAAAAACTGTTCCAGGTGTTATACAGTTACTATCAAATCTTTTCTCTGTTGGTAGGACTTCACCTGAGAAGGATAAAAAGCAAACACTTTTAAATTATATGTAAATCATAATATTGCAATGTAAAAAATGATATTTAACATATATAACTAATTTGTTATATTTAAACTAACCTTTAGATTTTGCTGTTTCTTCTAGCTTTTCAGCTTCTCTTGCTGATCTAAATCTATCAAAACATTAATGTATTATATTAAATAAAGGTGTGTATATGGATTTTAAAGTAAATGGCAATGTGTACTACATTGAAATTATTACCTTCTTCCTCGTTGTTGATTCATTTTTGCTCTAGGAGCAACACCATCAATAGCCATAAAGAACAATTTCTTAGGTTTAATAATTTGAAATAAAATACTAATGTAATGGAAAATATCTTTAAATATCTTCTCTTCAGTTATACGAAAATGTGGATTTGAGTCGTCTGGATGAGAACAGTTATGTATAATACCATTCATATCTAAATACATATTGTCAAACTCTGGTATCTAAAATAATAAATTTTAATTTATATTACAGTATGGATATTGGGTATACATTATATAAATTTAAAAACAATGACAAGTATTTGTATTCAGTATTTATATTGGCGGTAGTAAGTAACGTACATTTCTGTGAACATACCTGATATTGTTTTACCAATTCATTGAGGCATGGATACCTTTCACTGGTGTACCTGAAAAACTTTGGTACTCCCATATTGATGAGTATTACAGAAACTTGTCAACAAACGTATTGAAAACTGTTGATTAGCGCGATCTCTAATAGGAGTAACCTAGTTTTGGTTATGTATCAATAAAATTATATTAGATATAATCTTAATGTATAGAATTTGTACTTATATTTAATTTATCTGAGATTAATCTTTTTACTCCGACATAATTATTAGAGCATTTCTTTCTCCTTAATTAGCGAGGATTGGCAAAGATCGCTAGTTTCAATCATCACAGATAAGAATTAAGAATAAGAAATAAGAATGACAGATTGTAGACAAGGATCTATAGAATATGTACGGCAGGCTATGTATTGCAAAATATTAGTGCGTGCATCTTGGGTCAGATTCCCTATCTTCTTTTAATTTTATCATTGATAAGATAATTAGATTTTTTTCTTTATGCTTAAATCTTCCTTGATAAAGAAAGAAAATATTTTATAATAAATGATTGGTTAGATTAGTATGGTATGGTATGGTTCTTTGATTATGGCGTTCCGAGCGTGCCAGTAGAGCACATATCACTTCGCCAATGTCACGTTGTATGGAGAAAACACGAAGGAGGTTGTACGGTAAGAAGAGCAAATGTTACACAGTAGGAGAATGCATGTTAAAAAAAAAGATCCAGTTAAAAATTGCCTTCACCTATAAAAAAAAAAATTAATATATATATTATACACATAACACAGAGGGTTAGTAGTAAAAAATATAATACAAAGGTGTTAGCTTACAATTTAATTTTGTTATGTCTAATATATTTACATAAAAATTTACATAGAGGACTAAACACAAACATTAACAAACATTGAACATTAAGGGGGCGGGGAACTTTATGAGGAAGGACATCATATAAGGGACGGATCAGTTTAGGACAAGTGAAGAGTATGTGAGGAGGGGAACCGTCGTCCAGGCCACACTCACACAGAGAGTGGTCCCTGACCCTGATCTTAGCTAAGTGCACAGGTGTACATGCATGTCCAAGGCGCAAGCGACAAATAGTTGATATAATCCTCCGTTCAGTAAATCTTTGAGAAAAAAACCAAGGTCGCCTGGGGATATTGGGTTGAACAGCAGCATAAAATTTACCTTTCTGAATTTTTGATAACTCCCAAAATTCAGACCATGACACATCCAAATGAGTTGATGCAAGAGACAACAGATCCTGGGCCGAAATATAAAAATGATCTAAATTACCACACTGAATGGCTAATTTTGCACACGAGTCTGGTTAGATTAGTAATACTTTATTTTGTGAGTTGTGACATCTATCATTTAATATTTGACAGATGTCAGAACAAGTGTTATTTATTGTGGTAGCAGCGCAGGTGATGTTTTGTAACTCTATTGCAATTTGCAATTTCATGTCAGACAGTAAATGGAATTGATCAAGTACTGTGATATTTTTTGGATGTGACAAAATATCATTCTCAAAAAGCTTTTTAAAAGTAAACGTGGAAAATTCTATAATAATGGAAGGCGACGAACTTGGTGGTGATTTGGTAAGATTAGACGGTGGATTTCTAGTTGATGAAGAGACGTATGTCGTTAATACCGATGATGTTTTAGGTAGTGTAAAATAATATTTGTTAATACAATATATTTTATACTGTTGGTATTATCATGTAATATCTTTTTTAGAACAAGAAGAAAATAACTCTGATTCTAATAGTGGAGGTAAAAATGTACCATTAAGGGAACAAGACCGCTTTTTACCCATAGCAAACATAGCTAAAATTATGAAGAGAGCTATTCCAGAAAATGGAAAGGTCAGTAATTGGTTCTAATAATTAACCAATATCTAAAATTTTCAGTACATTTCATATTAGTAATGTTGTTTATTTCCAATTAGATTGCTAAAGATGCTCGGGAATGTGTACAAGAATGTATTTCTGAGTTTATATCATTCATAACAAGTGAAGCAAGTGACCGCTGCCAAATGGAAAAAAGAAAAACAATTAATGGTGAAGATGTATTATTTGCAATGAATGCACTAGGTTTTGACAACTATGTAGAGCCATTAAAGATTTATCTGAAAAAGTATAGAGAAATTGTTTTATCCCCTGTAAGTATAGCAGTATTCTTATTAACTAAAATACTTTTAATTATGTAAAATTACATTAATAATTTTATGTTGTATGTTGTTTTCAGAATTTTATTAAAGATGCTGATTAATATTGGGTTTTTATTATTTCAAAAATCTATTACTCAACATTTTAATTAAGGCAATATGCAGATGTATTTATATTGGAAAAAACCTAACATGTATTGACTCATTTCAAATGATTAAATTAACAATGGTTAAACTATTATAAAAAAATAAAGTTTTTTATATTACAAAAATAAAATTTATGTACAAAGTTATGAATAATTCTTTTTCATTATCTATGTTATACTTTGTTTTACACAAGGATTATTTTTATAGTATTTAATTAGCAAGAACCAATAATGTCATATAAAATTGAAACTACAAATTAATAGTAAACTTTAAAAAATATTCACTAAATAACAACTAAAAATGCATCTTAATTTAAATTCCACCAACATCTTGTATTTTTACTTACTTTTTATTTTCAATATTTAGTGTACTATACAAAAAAGCACTACAGATTTACTTAGATATTACAATTTTTTCTTTAAACAAACACTTTAATAATAGTATGAAACATGGGCAAATGGTTTTTATTTTTATATATAAGAAACTCATGTATATCCTTTTGTCTACAGGTCACAATAAACAAATTAAGCAAAACAATTGTCTTGTATGGCAGTAAGTATTTTCGTTTACTCATGTTTTAAGCAGTTTCACACTTTTTCCCATGAATTAAAAAACTCAAGTGTTGGAACTCAAAGCAACACCAAAGTCTTGATTGTCTTGTCAGAGCCAAAAAATTAAAACAATTAATTCCTCTGAGTGGTGTTTAAACACCATGGGTTTAAACCCATGATCAAATCCTTTGTAGTTAAATGCTCTCTTTGTACCGTAAAAGTCTTAATTAATGTATGTTCTAAATTGACTAAATATGATGTCTGTAATGCTTACTATTCTGATGAGTTTTTGAAATTGTAAGGAGTTTTATGTGGAGTATATATATATAATATTAAATTACATATTTCTTTATTTACAACTTATTTAGAATGGAGTGAAGGTACATGTTGTGAAGGAATATTAAAATGATGTATGCATAGATCTCTTTTACAGTGAATATGGTTAATATATTGGTCATAATATTTAAATAGCTTTTGTTACTTAATGTTTTAATTTTATTTCAGGTGATGGAACACCGTGTGTTAGTGAAAATGACAATGAGACTCAGACAGAAACTGTTATATATAGCTATCCTAAAATAATGGGGGATTTTACAATTTCTTAAAAATCAGCAATACAGATTATACAATATCCTAATTTAGCATAATACAGCTTTTAACATCTACAATAATGATTAGTGACTCCATAAACAATGCTATCTAGACAGATAGTATTATTTTTTAAAGTGATATAAAATATTGTATATCTAATTTATTTTATTGTTTTCGATACCAATATATCAATAACATAAAAGAAGACAGTTTTATAGTTTTGTTTTGGAAATCAATTCAGTTTAATAAAAATTAAACTAATTTTAAATATGCATAGCTGTGCCACATATCAAAAAGAACTATATTTTTATGCACAATAGTTATTAATAACAGTACATATAGACATATAAACATGTATAAAATTTGCATGCATAGTGCATTTTCATAAAATATTTTACATGTTTTTAATACAATCACGATGTAAGTATAATTTTTATGTAATGAGCAAACTTATTGAAACAATATTATCAATAACAGCTTACATTACAGCCACAACAGTTGCCTTAAATTTTTACCTGCATAAGTCTTATTTTATTAGGAAAATTTAAATTATGGATTAAAATAAAACATAAAAAACTAAATAAAATCATTACTTTATTACTGCAATGAGAAAAGTAAATAGTGAACATTTTAAATTATGTATTAATTTAACTTCTTTGTCTGTTGCAGAGAAGTTGAAAAATAACAATAATTATTATAATCTTTTAATAAATCTATGATAGAAAGTTTTATTTCTTTCAATTATTATTTTACCCAGTACATATATCTTTTAATAAGAAAATAATATACCACAACAAGACATTCAAAAGAAATCAGCTTCACACTGTATCCCGCACACAGCAGGGTGGGCAGAGGGGATCTAGTGTTAAGACACTTTGTTGCCCACTTTCTGCCGAATTCTATAGGTATTGCGTGTTGAGTCGCAGAACTCAACGCAACTCAACTCGAGTGAAGAAATGGAGATATAAATTTAGGTAAATATTTCATTTCCTCGAGTCGTGCTTTGTGCCCCGGCGCACTGGCCTCATAAAAAATCTATAGGCATATAATAAAAATATGTGTAGATAAAAAAGATATATGAAAACATTTTTCGCGCTAATAAGTTATATGTCTTACTTATACAATATTATAAAAAAATGTTCATACAAAATAACTTTTTTTTTAGTTTTTTTTTATCTAATCGATCTTTTATTATATAATAGAGTGCCATCTTGGAATAAATATTAAATAAATTAATATTACTCTATAAACTTGTCAGAAATATATCCAGGCAAAGGTATAAGATATAAGAATTTATTAAAAACGATAATGCCCAAAGAGAACGCAAAGGAAATGCCTAAATTGAAATCCATATTGAAATCACCTGTTTGGTAAATGTCCCCACCAAAATTTTTTGAGGTAAACCTCTCGGTAAGAAATGCTTTACCACTTGGATACCTGCAGTTTGAATTAGAATTTGTATTAATGTTTGAAGCAGTTTGTATGAGATTTGTAATTGATGTGCAATTTTCTTCATTGCTGTATGGGAGAATATTGAAAGTTGGTTGCTTGAAAATGCTTCGATGTAAGAAAATGGAGGCATATCTTGTGTGAGTGAGATACGTGAGATAGAGTAGCCAGTCTTCATAGCCTTTGTAAGATCTGAAATAAATAATTCATCCTTAGAGATTTGTGAACATATTGTAATGATAATTATTTTGGCAGATAATAAAATATATTGTATACTAAATATTTTTAAATAAAATGTTCATTTAAAAATATTCTTTTTCATCCCACATCTCGTATGTATATAATAGAGTAGGAAGTAAAGAATCAGTGTTAAGACTCGTATCCTTAATTTTAGTGGCATAGCGTCTTGCCAGAACCGAAATGAGTAAACAGAACAGATTTAAACATTTTCTCGTTAGGAATCGAACCCATAACCACGGCATATAAAAATAAATAAATAAACCATCTTCAGGCTGTATCCCGCACACAGCAGGGTAGGCAGAGGGAACCTAGTGTTAATATTCTCCGTTATCCACTTTCCGCCGAATTACTACTAATTATTACTATTCCACTATATTCTATATATAAGAGATGAGTACAAAAATATATATTTTTCATTACCTTAGTACTCCTCCAGCCAACATAATATAAATACAAGATAAGTAAATATTGACAATGGCGGCAATGAGACCGTTCTTTACAAACATCATGACGGCAATAGCTTGCTGCTCTGCGTAAATGTAGCACGACCAGAGAATCAATGAAAAATATATATAGTCCAGACTCTCTGTTATGTCGCCGAGTATTCTGAAATATGAATTATAATTATATAATTTTAATTACAAAAATATTTGGGAGATAAAGAATATTACCTACTATACTGTTCTCATATCTTTATTATATTTTTTGGTATACTTAATGAAATGTCTCTATAGCGACTAATAACTCAATTACTACTACAAATTAATTTGTTAGCCGAATTCCAAATTACTTAAATTCTTGTTTTTTTAACAGCTTCACGCTTCTTCCCGTATTGTAGGGTAGACAAATTAGTGATTAGGCGGGTTCCTCATTTTCGGCCCAATTTTTCGATACATTGTATAATGGCGAAAATCATTCGTCATATAGCGCCTTTGTCTACCAGAGCGAGAAAATTAAAATAATTTAAATGGCCTTACATGCCCCTGAGATGGAATTGAACCCACAAAACCTCTTACAATCAAATCTTTTAAAACGAATAAAACAATATAAAAATATATTTACGGATAAATAATTGCAGCTGAAGCAAACGTAGTAATAAAAGAAAATGGCAGCGAAACCAGATTCCAAGCAAGCAACATGCTAGCTCCACTGTATAATCCTTCTTGAGACTCTTGATAGTAACGCGTTCTGTATGGACCATCTATATATAACATAAATATGTATGTACAGTATATATGTATACAGAAGATTCGTCTTGGTTTGCTCTGTACCGCACATATAGCAGAGTAGGCAGAGAGGAACCTAGTGTTAAGGTACTCATTCCGAATGTGACTTGAACTTAGAACCGTGGCGTTAACTCTTAGACGCTGTGCCATTGCACCACGCCTCATCTTTGAATAGGTTACACAATTTATATCAAAATTATTATTATAAGATACTGCCATAGTGAATCAAGTATGGAATATGCTATACGCGGTGGTGGAAGTCGCTTTAAATGTGTCAAATTTAATGAAAACTGAAAATATTTAAAACGTTAATCTATATACAATAATATTGAAGATAATATCAATAATTACTTACATATGCATATAGTATTCATAATGCTAATAAAATAAGTTCCGACCATAGCATTAAATATGAGACCACTTTTAGTTATGAAAGCGCGTTGAAAGTCCTGAAAATATAAAAATAATTAAATATTTAGACGTCTTTGTGCGGATACCACTGGAGAAAATTGTCACTGTACATGAGATTGTGATGATTCCAGTCCATGGAAAATTCGAGTCTGGCTCAACAAGCAATGTCTCCAATATTCGCCGGAAAGTGCGGAACGGAGTGCCTTTACACTAGGTGCCCTCTGCCTATCCTGCTATGTGCGGGATACAGCGTGAAGCTGATTTTTATTTATTATTTTTTTACGATAAATTCTATTTTACCTTAGCCTCATTATAAAAAATCCACAAAATTAAACAATATATGGGTAGTGTAAGTAATCTCATTGACATTTGTTTCAGTCCATGTCTCTTAAAATTAAAGATCGATGCCAGCATCCGCCTGAAACAACCAAATTATATCTACTTAAAAGTTTGCTAATTGGATAATAAACAAAAATAACAGTTTTGTATGTCATTATCATTGTTGGGATTTAAATTTAGACCAAAGTAGTAAAAAATAGTTTTTACCTACAGTAAACATATTGGGGGATTATATTTCGAATATGTTTATTTTATTATTGGAAGCATCACTCTCATCTAAATATTACAACAAAGTAATTAAAAATTTACAAAACACTAAACATAACTCCTAAACTCAATAGCGTATCTAAAGAAATTTTCTAGGGGAGGCCTTGATTTGTGCTTTGGACAGATAGATGACAGACTGATGTCCGTTTTCGTTGTTTTATATAAATTTTTGGGCGCAAATTTTGTTGTGAATAACATATAGTTTTAGAAAAAATGAATAGCGGATAATTTTTAAAATTATTATCTATATAAGAAATTATAAAAATTGCCCGCTTCGTTCAAATATTTATACATTTACTTAAACTGTAGTTACAATACTTACAAATACAACATCCATATAACTCTCACGCCGCCTGGTTTCCCATAATTCATCTGCATTTTGTTAGGGTTTATGATGCGACTGTGCTCGTTCATGTTCCCCTGCATAATGGCTTGACCTTCCACCTTAAACTTTTCTACTAACGCTGCTATTTGATGATTTGATTCTAAGAAACGTTCCCGAGATCGTCTGTCCACTGTTGATAGACATACTGTAAAAACATAAATATATTGTTGTTTATAAAGTAATTTTCTACTTTGTTAATAATTATTTTTGACAATGTAAACGTACGTCGCAAGACTTACTGATAGTTTATCAATAATTAGATTCACTCATATATTGTAAATAATTATGGGTGAATTTAACACTAATTTTACCTGGCTGCACGACCTAAGGTGGGTAATATGAAGTTAAAAATATATCACACTTTTGCTATAACAAACAATACAATTACTCTGGACGGCTCCCGAGGCGGGAGTTCAAATTTCGCTACATTGTTTTTGTTTTTTATTTTTTAAAAAGTATTTTTCTTCCTACGTGTGGAACGGCACTATAAAATTGATAAAATACTATTACATACATACTTTGCAACTTTCTATTGATTAATCTCGTTTTACAGAATAACGAATAAAAAAACCTAAGCTCACAGTAATACATCAAAGGGTTCTCCAACTGGGGGCAAGGGAAGCCAATGCTGCCAAAATAATCTAGAAGATTTCTCGTGGGACCAGCGTAAACGACGTCACCCAGGCACAGATACACCACACGGTCGAGGAACGGGAACACGTCTGAAACAATTTTATTATGTAGATACTGTTCCTGATGTTGAGGCCAGTCGTGACGCAGGAGCACAAACGTGTGACTGTGAATAGTTCACAGGACAGGTTGTGGGTACTATTTCCACTAGAAGAAATGAAATATTAAAAATTTTCATTACTTTGCTCTGGTGTGTGGGCAAAGCGCGGCGTTGAGTTGCTCCACTGCACTGCCACGTGCAATGGCTCCGAAATCCGGCGGAACGTTGTGACCTGAGTGTCTTAATACTAGGCTCCCTCTGCCTACCCTGCTAAATTCGGAATACAACGTGAAGCTATAAATAAATTATATCGATGATGTCTATATTTATATAATCATAAAAAATAAAATGTTTACAAAATATTAAAAACAAAAATCCAAATAATATATTATTTCATTCATAAACGAACCTGATCTTGGTTTCTCCATGGTGAGTATAATAGTTGTTCCATACTTTTTAGCAGCATTGGAAAGAATAGAAATGACTAAATATGTGTTTAGAGGATCCAAATCCCAAGTAGGCTCATCAAGAAGAAGAATAACTAAAAATAAGAATTTATTTAATTTAACCTATATTAAAATTATTATTTAAGTATTATTCCATGTAATTCATCGGACATAAGAAAGAAATGGTAAATAATTAATGAACAAATAAATATTTTACTTGGATCTCGTATAAGTTGAACTCCGATTACTAATCGTCGGTATTCGCTTTTCGTCAAACTGGTAACACATTTATGTGCGACCTGGGAACAAGTAATATAGTTTATAATTAATACAAAAAGTTAAATAAAATCTTATACACATTAACTAAGAGGACATTACCTGAGATAAAGCCAAGTCAGCCATAACTTGTTTCACTTTCGACGACTTCAGGTATCCGGATATCTAGAAATAAAATGCATTATTGATAACACTAAAAACTCTAAAAAAGATAGATAAAGAAACAACTTAAAAATTGCTGAAAATGTTTCTTAAATCATGGATAACAACATTTTCGATTAAGTCACCTTTCGAACATAAACAAACTTAAAATAAACTTTTCGGAACTCAACATCGCGCTTTGCCTCGACACCAGAGCGAAGAAATGGAAATATAAATTCAAATAAATATTTCATCTTAAATAAATATTCCATTTTTTTCTTTCATTAGCAAGACAAAGCGCGGTGTTTCTGGCACTATATACCTGCGCTATAAGGGAAGTAAAGTGGAGTGTTGACACTGGGTTTTCTCTGCCTATTATATTATTGGATGTGGATTATTATATTATTGCATTATTTGCAAATGGAATATAATTCCACGCCTCAATTATTACTACATTTTATCAACACATATTTGTGTTGATATATAGACTCCATCACTTTGTTTATGAGGTAAGTAGGGAACAAAAGGACAGGAAATATATATTTTTCTTCAGCTTCACGCTGTATGCAGCATGAAGCACGATAGAGCAGGAAGGAAGCCTATTGTTAAGACATTCCATTCCCCAATTTCCGCAGAAGTTTGAACGTATTGCTAGTGAGGGGAGGAATTCGACGCTGCGATTTGCCTCGACACCGGAGCGAAGATTAAAATATGTAATATTGCAATAAAAAAAATAAAATAGGTACATACGTCAGTTTGATCTAAAAAACATTTTTTTTTCATCTATACCCTGTATTCCGCCCCCAGCAGGGTATGCAGAGGGAACCTCTTTCTTTACTTTGTCATTTTATTTTTTTTATTTACCTTAGTCAACGATAGAGCCAATGTTTGTTGAACGCTAAGTCCAGGCAGAAGTTTAGTGGAATGACGCACTAATGCACAAGTATTTCTAAACTGATCCTCTTCTAAAGGCACTCCTTCCAGAAGAATGTGTCCTTTGCAGGGCACTCGTCGGCTAATGACATCCAGAAGCGCTCTTTTACCACTACCTTTAAAAATTTAAAATAATATATTGTTTTAACCCCAAGATTTATCCCATATACTGCAGAGTACTGAGGGAGAACTAATGTCCAGACGTTTATATAGGTTATAAATTACATAATTTTGAGTTCATACTTAAGTGAGCGACAAATATTAATTTCAATATAAGGGAAAACGAAAGCCATTTCAATATAAGAAATTATAAAAGCCATGCAATTTAAATATGAATATTATTAGCTATTTTAACTTGAGTAAGAATTTAGTACTTTTTTATCAGTTTCACGATGTGTCCCGCATGTAGAAGTGGGCAGAGTGAGCCTAGCGTTAAAACTCTCCGCTTCCCGCTAAGTTCTGGAGGCAATGCGTGTTAAGTAGCGGAACTCAACGCCACGCTTTTGTCCCGACACCAGAGTGAAGAAACAAAAATATTAAATATTTTATTACCTCGAGTGGGAATCGAATCCTCACCTGTCGCGGTTATTGTTACACGCTTAAGCCCCTGCGCCACGACTGGCCTTACTTAATTAAATGTTTTATTAGATTTGCAATGGTAGTAAGTAAGTGACCTATAATCTTGACCTTCATATCGTTCGTAATATTTTCCCAGACTTTATTACGTGCATTCCTTATTTCTCGACGTTACATATACAAGATTTCTTTATATTGACAAAAGTAAAGATGTACCATTAAAATATTTTTTTTATAAAAAAAATCTCTAATACCTTTGGAGCCCAAGATAGCGGTGACCTCTCCACTGTGAGTAAGGAAAGAAACATCTTTCAAGATTATTCCTGTCTTTACACCGCCTGTTAATCGTTGGAAAAAATTGCCTGGCTCGACCTTTAAAAAATAAACCAATAAAATAATTATTGATACAATAAATTTATTTAAAAAATAACTATAAATATAAATATTAATAGAACAATAGTAAAACATAAAATAATAATGGTAATTAATGTAAAATAATGTGCAACTAAAAAAAAATAGTAAATGAAATCAAATTAAATTAAATTAAATCAGCTTCACGCTGTATCCCGCACACAGCAGGGTAGGCAGAGGGAACCTAGTGTTAAGACACTCCGTTTCCCACTTTCTGCCGAATTCTGGAGGCATTGCGTGTTGAGTGGCAGAACTCAACGCCGCGCTTAGCCTCGACACCAGAGCGAAGAAATGGAAATATAAATTTAGGTAAATATTTCATCTCCTCGAGTGGGGATCGAACCCACAACCAGTCGGTTTTACAGTCACACTTCGTGCCGCTGCGCCACGACTGGTAAAAAAATAGTACGATTGCTTAAAACTCACTAACTGCAGAATTATGAGAAAATGTAAAAGCTACAATGCTGAACTTATAAAGCATTTATATTTTGTATTTTATTGTTATCAATCGTTTCTATTGTTTCATTTTGTTGTTTTAATAAAAGCGCCTGCCATTTTATCATACCTAAAAATCACAAAATTGTTCGCTCTCCCGTACAAATGACTTCAACGGGATCAAGTACCTATGTACGTACGTGAAAATAATATGTTAGCATTGCAATAAAATATGATTTATTTATGCATATTATGTATATAATATCTAATATTTGGATATAATAAAATAACTATAATAATTAGTAAAAGTTTTACTTACTTGCCCTGAGTGAAAAACATTGCACAATTCCAAAGTGTAATCACTACCAATCATTATGGAAAAATATTAAATAACAAATATCTCGAGTTGTAAACAATAATACTGAAAAACTCAATAAATTACATATCAATACAAACAACCTTCCCGTTTCGAAGAAATCGCAAACTGGCTAAATGTGGGTAACTTCATGTTTTAACTTACTCTTGCGCTGTTGTCAGTTCGACTTGTAGCCACCTTCAGTCCTTTAACTGTACTTGACATTAACAATATCAGGCAAAGCAACTACAACTCAAAGAACTAAGGTAGAAGGCTTATTTTTCATAACACAGTGTTAACAAGTGTTCTCTTAAGGTTAAGTTCTTTAATTATGAATTAATTGTTTATTTATTCAAGATATATAAGTTTCGTTTGGATGTCCTACATACAACGTTCCATCAGAAGATTTAAAACGCCATATGTAACACCTGGGCACCTGGAAACATGGGCACCTGTAGTCCTCGAATCACTTTTACGATCAGGTGAACTATGCTAAATAACGAGTAACTATTAAGACAGATTAAATTATATAATAACAAGATAAATTATTGCAGGATATTGATTAAACATACACCTAGAATGATAAGATAACAAAAGTTAACAACATAATAATAAAAAAAACAATTACTACATTTATTCAGTATAAATTATATTATAGATACAAGCATTAATAATTTTATTTTCATACAAACAAACTAAAATATATCTCTTATATTCAAATCTACTAAGAGGTATAGGCTAGTTATAGCTACCTCTTAACATTAGAAGCCTCATTTTTCCATATATCATTGCTTCACATATGCACCGGGAGGCTTTTAACATGCATCCTTTTCTAACGCGAAAGCCATCTCTATATAAAAATGAAATAGAAATATCGAAGTTATGTTAAAACATTCCAAAGTGTAGCTCTCCCTTTCACACCCATGTCTCCAACGGATGATGAAACGAGAAGGCTGATGCGCAGTGTCACTGACAGTTCAGTAGCAGGCAGCAGCGCAGTCGCCGCGGTTTGGCCATATAAAAATTAATAAATATAGTTTTCGTCCTACAAAACGATCGACATCAAACGAACGACGGTATTCGAATATTATAAGTTAAATTATTATTAAAATAATTAAATAAGTGTTTTTGTGAGAGATTATCCGAAACTTTTATGTGCTTTTGTGTATGGTGTGCAGTGTAGTGCGCTGGAGTCCCGTTGGCCGGTAAATTATAAAGTAAGTTGATGAAACACATTCTCGTATTTGTGTAGGTGGTTTGAGAGGCTTCTATTGGATATTTGAAATTATAGAAAGCAATTTTTTTAAAATACCGTTCTATGAAATTATATTTAATTTATTTTGTGTAAAACAAGAATGGTAAGCTTTGTAATGTGACTAAATAAATACCTCCATTTCTAAATTATAAATAAGTTATAATTAGCTCGTTTGATTCAATCAATAATAATATGAAATAAGGTTGATTTAAAAGCGTAAAATTATTTGATTTAGAAACATCGAAGAATATTTTGCTACGCTAATTAAAGCGATACAATTTCGGCAACTAAAGCAAAAAAAAATCTAATTACGCGTTTAATAAGAACACATTTTTTCCTTTTATTTTATTTAGGTTTTATGAAAATTTGTAATTTTGCGATTTTCATTTAGAAAAGCAATTTCATCCACATAGAAAACGACACTAGTACATACAGTACGGCCAAGGAAGTTTTTGGAACTTGACTCAGAAAGAAAATATTCAAAATAAGAAAAATCCTAAAATCAAATCTGCGTAGCCAACTTCAAAGACAGCTAACTTCATTGTTGAACGTACTGTAATTCAGTTACAATGTTTCGTACACAGTATAATAAATTAAATACTTTATTCAAAATCAGATAAAACTAACCTTACGCACAAACTTATCATGATTTAAGTCAAAAACTATTTAATCAATTAATATGCATAATATTGCCGATAATACCTATCTATAAATAATAAATACATTTTATATACTTACTATTGATTGATTTCTTTCTTAATTAATGGCGTTTCGAGCGTGCCAGTTGAGCACAATTCATTTCGCAAATGTCACGTTGTATGGAAAACACACGAAGAAAATTGACTGGTAAAAAGAAAAAGAAACTATATACAATTATTGAATACATTATACTTACTATAGGAAAAGCGTTTACGAAGAAACCGGTGAAGTCATTTCTTAGTTCGAATAAAAGAAAAAGAAGGGTTTCTTGTGTAAAAAAGACCTAAAACAATACCAGAGGTATTGTACGACCTAGGATGCGATGAGTCAGTCTTGATACGTAGGATTAGCCGAGTGTCGCAACAAAAAACAGCTTTACATTTATATTTTCTTGTAAGGATCAATGATGACTATTATTGATTACTTTTGAAAATACTTGTATAGCGATGAAAAAAAAATATTTATAAGATAAATTTTAAGCCCTTTTAGGCTAATAAATTGTTAAATATTTTAATTTTCTCGCTCTGGTAATAAGATTAAATGCGGCGTGGATGCCACTCAATTCGCAATGTCTCGGAAATTCGGAATGTCTTAATACCAAATTTCCTTTGCCTATCCTACTATGCGAGCGTGAAGATAAAAAAATGTTTGTTTCGTTTAAAGTTTGATTTATGATAAAACAAAAATGTCACAATAGTTAGATAGTCTTCATTTTTAAAATGCACGCATATTACTAGCCTATACAAAACCTGAGATGTACGCGTTCGTAACTTACCTGGATGGAGCACAAAGTGACTTTTCACTCTTCTCCTGTTTGGTTTTCATTCATACGTACTTGAAGCTAAAAAGATTATTAAATATTCTTTATACCTATATTAATACACTAATCTCTAACAACTAAATACAAAATCCACAAATTAACATATAATTTGCATTATATATTTTTATACATATACACAGAAACTTTTATTACCTTAGTACAAATAGATTACGTTTAGAAATTTATATGAATTTATATTTGAATCAAACAATAAATGATTTGCTAATAGCAGTTACAAAATAGCAATTTGCTTATAAATCTCCATATTAAAAGCAGTCGACGGCAACCATCGTTTATTATTATGTCGAGATTGTTTTAATTATTAAATACGTAATTGAGAGAAGCCGCGACGCGTAAACGTGTGACTGTAAACGCCACAGGTTGTTGGTTCGATTACCAGTCGGGGAAATTATATATATTTAATATATTAATTTCTTCGCTCTCAATACGCATCAACAATGCCTCCAGACGATTGGATTGGACGGTATTTGGGGAGCGAGGTGTCTTAAGAAAAGAAGACAGGGAGAACCCTGTCTATCCTGCTACATACGAGGTACATCGTCAGAAGCTATTACAAAAAAAAAAACGTGAATTATTGTGGCCTATAAGGCACAGCCAGTTTCCAGTATACATGTTTTTGTTTGATGACTTAATATTTAAATGTATAAAAGTCGAATCAAATTTAATATTGCTTTTGATTTATATAATAATTGTAAAACTGGTAAAATGGGGGATCTTGACGTGTTTCGGTAGGTTTTTGTGTACGAGAACTTTCATCATCGGACTTTCGGTTGAATAAGTTATGTATGAAATAACCAAATGTCGATATTTTTAGAGATATAGCTCAAAAAAAAATGGAACCCTTACCAAGAATCACTTAGTTGTTTTATTTCAAGAATGAACGCGTGGAATCTTCAAGCTAAAATTTATATAAAATATTCAGGTCTACTATCCCTTGGAGCACAGAAAAGATAATAATATAAAAAGCCCTCGGGCCAAAGTGGGCGTGTACGACTCGCACATGGCCAATTTTTTATTTAAGTTAACAAATTGAAAATATTTTCTTTTTTATGTTTGTTTGGAAACATATGTGTATTACAAATAATTTTATCTACATAAAAAACGAGTCTAGAGTCTAATAGCATTTCGATATTTATATATTATTTATTATAGCTGATATGCTGACTGGTTATTAACATTTTTAAAATTTGGCCTTTGTTTTTATGGCATAAAATATTTTTTTAATTATACTACTATATTATTATTTTTTCCCAGTAACTATTTTTGTCACGATTCCTTATTTTAAGAAGCAATCAAATAACATATTAAGCAGCAAGGTTAGTAATCAAGTTGTGATGTCGAAACATATAGTAACACTTAAAATCAAGACTTAATGAACTAAGATCAATTTATAATAAATTTTGAGAACATATTTTGAAATAATACCGCAATGTAACAATAAACAACGTATTTAAAAAAAACGGCTTCGTGCTAACGACGAGACGTGTCGTGAAACACTTGTAAACTAACGTGTCGCTTTGTGAACATCAGTATTGCATTAGGTATAATGTAGACGCCGCTGCATTATGTAAGCATAACAGCCATAGTTAAATCTTCACTTAGCAATTTCATATGCAAAGACCATTGGTCTCTGTAAATATATGTAGACGTAAATACAGAACCCAGAAAAAAAAAAAATCTTTATCTGTTTATTTATCATCTTCTTCTAAGTTTTTAGTTTTAAAAGCAATTAATTAAGTTACTTAGTGATTCTATATTTTATCTATATTACTTAATTTTATTGAATGGCATATTTGATCAACTTTTTAACCGATTTTTGTAAAAGGAGGACGTTATAAATTCGACTGTTTTTTTTTTGTATTTGCTACCTCATAACTTTTGACTGGGTGAACCGATTTTATTGATTCTTTTTTTATTGAAAGCTGGTATTAGTAGTATTTCAATTTTGTCCATTTCTTACAATGGTATCAATGAGAAAACAACATAAGACTTAAATTTGCATTAAGTACATGCGGGAAAATTAAATGAATAACTACTAATAATAATAAGAATTCCCACCGACCGATTTCGATGATCCTACATTTATATAGGATAAACATTAAGGGTAGTTTAATTAAAGATTTGGGATATGGGATCTACATTGAAATTAAAGAAGTCGGGTTTTTTTTGTGAAAAATTATAATGATGTATATTATGATTTGTAGTGTCATTTTTACACTGTAACATTAAATATGCAATTGATTTTCTGGGTTACTTCAATACTATTCAACATATTATTATCAATTTACCAAAGCCATTATAATACAGAATTTATTTACATATATCGTTAATGATCCTATTGTTCATCTTAAAACGGATATGCAAATATTAATAATTTTAAACTGAACAGTACCGCGCGAGTACGACCCTGGTTCAGATAGCTGAACGTTTAGAACTAGCGTTAATGTGGCCTAGGTTGCGTCCTACAAACGACCGATAAGCGTGAAGGCAACCGTCCTATGTCCAGCAGAGCCTTGCATAATCGCATTGTTTGTATGAAATATTTTAATATGTAGAGGCCAGTGGGTGCTATGACATGATAACTTATGAAAAAGATCCGCATCATTTACATATTATAGAAAATAATATAATTAAGGTAAAAAGGATAATTATCAAATTATAAGTATTGAATTTATATTTTAAATCCTAAATATAATAAGTATCCTGCTTATAATGGGATAAGCAGAGGAAACCTAGTGTTAGGATACTCCGTTCCGCCACTTTCCGCCGAATTCTGAAGGCATTAAGTACTGAGTGGCGGAATTCAACGCCGCGCTTTTCCTCGACATCCGAAGCGAAGAAATCGAAATGTTAAATATTTCGTTTCTTCGATTAGGAATCGAACTCATAATCTATCACGTTTACAGTAACACGCTTGTGCCCCTGTGTCACTTCTGGAAAAAGATTGTTAGTGCATTATAATGTACATAATTTATACGATATAATGCTCCAGAAGTGTAATTGGCCAGGGAGAGTATTGCCTATATTTATTTTGTAATAAGGTCCCAATGGCTCGAATCCAACAGGAAGTACGTCCATAGACATCAACTTCCGGTTGCTACTATCATATGCTAATGCAATGTGCGTAACAGTAGGTATGAAACCCTTTTTCTGGTCGATTGAGTTTTTATAATAATTGAGCAATTGTGACATTTATTCATCATTAGAAGATGTTATTTTCAGTAAACAAATAAACGTTTTTTGGCATATAATTATGATATATTAAAGTTTTCTAATGTCGTTAAATCGATTTTCTATGAAAAATATATTTTAAAATTCATAGTTTTGAATATTCAAACTAGTATCGTTAAACGAATATTTCTATAATATATTTATGAGGCAAACAAAGTAATCTATCTACTTGTTTATAGAGATATTTCGATAAATATTTGTATCTTTTTTATGGACACAATTCCAATATTTTTTTGTGGACCACATGAGCATGGACACTTCACTACTACATACTTCACTGTCATATACAGTATGATGACTAAGCTACCTAGCAACCTTATTTGAACCGTAAACGGGACATAACGGATTTTTCAAGCACTCTTGTTTCTTATTTCCATCACTTTTCGACCAGCATTCCCACACTGTCCACAGTTTAAATGTATGTTTGTATACGAGTATATACATACCTATAAAAGTCTCTATTTTCATTTGTTTATTTAAATTAAACTCGCACCATTTGCAACTACCCAACAATGGACAGTAAAACAGTTTGGTAGTGTTATTAATGTGGTACAATTATTTTTGTTGTTTTGATCTGATCTCTTGACCTTAGTGTAAAATGTGACGGGGTCGCGTCAGATGGTGCCTTTGTTGTGTAAAATTCAAAATATTTTTATTTACATTGAAGCTTCTACTATAACTTTAAATGGCCATTTTTGAACCTTCTTAAGCTACCGGTGGCTCGTTGGTCGGTGAATTTTATGTTCATGCGGCAAAAGCAAAATCCTTTGATAGCGCTGACTAAACAGTTTCATTTATTCTGTGCTGCATCTATAAAACCATGGACCTGTATAATTTATATTTATTTTAGCTTAATATCACTTCACGATATTGGAAAAAATAGTCTTAACAGATACGATGCCTGGAGATATAACGAGAAATTATCCTTACAATTATACTTTTAAGTAACCTTGTCTGCGCCAAAAAATGACTTTCTCTCTTTTTTGCCAGACTGTCAAGACTCCTTGTTATGTCATAATTACAAACGGATTTGTACCGATGAAAAGTTTTGTACTTTGTTTTTAGAAAATTGTATGAACATACAATTCCTCCTCCGAACGGAGGAGTATGAAATTTAGCACAGTTATTGTTTTAAATCTAGTTTATTTAAAAAGTTACTTCTCCTTAAAAGGCGTGCAGAATGCTAATATTTTACTTAAATTACATTAAATAAAAATAAACATTATCACATATATAAGTTTGACTATATACCTACACTTTCGTATATAGACGTACACGTTGCTATAGCAACGGGTATTTTACGCATCAATTCCTTCTCTAGTTTAAGTAATTACTCAAATACTTAAAGTAATATTGTAAATAATAGCACAACTGATCTACAATTTACACTAATCTATAGTTATGTCGACACATCCTAGGCACGCAGCTGCGCAAGAGTTGCACCCGAACGGAACGGCCGCCATTGTTTTACATATTATCTAAAGATCCAAACTGATTAATGTCGATGTCCGATTCAACCAGTTTCGCTTTGTTATATTTAATGTTTGAATGATGTACAGAGTACTTAGTACTTTTAAAAATATAATTATACATACGACTTAAAAAAATAAAATAAAATAAATCAGCTTCACGCTGTATTCCGCACACAGCAGGGTAGGCAGAGGGAACTCAGTGTTAAGACACTCCGTTCCCCACTTTCTGCCGAATTACGACTTAGATACAAACGGCAAAAACAAAATTAAGAACGTTTCTTTGAAAATATGTAATCAAACTTATGTAGTCTATTTTTAACCTTGCCCGCATTTCTGTGGTTTCATCTGATAATGTTTTTTTTTTAATATTTCTGTTTTGCATCGATTTAGAGAATAGAATTAAAAAATATATGATAAAGATAATAAAAGTAAATATGTTCAATATAATTTACATTTTTTTTAATTTGGAAGCCTTCTCTGGTGAATTGCGTCTAAACACAGTTTTTAGAGCAAGTTTATTAATCAGAGTAGCCCGTATAGTTTTTATTTATCTCATTACAACTGTAAAAACGAACGGTATTTACTAAATTGAGAGGCAATGAGACCCACTTTAGGCTGTTCTCAGAGTAAAATGCATAATTTTAAACGCCGTCGCTGCATTATTCGACTAATACCACATTAATATAATTCGAGCCATCAAATTTGTTTTTTATGGTTCCCCAAACTGCGCCATTGATTGGGTATTATTTTCTCGGCATATTTTGCTGTGGGTGCTCGAAACCAGTTTTAATTAACAGTTTGGCTCGAGGCAGCGAAATTATAGCAATTTTCGACACATCCCAATACCCTAGCTAGCTTTAGAAGTCGTCTTTATCTATAGAAAAAAAATATTGACATAGTAACAGCAGTTTCTCATTTTATATGATGAATAAAATAAAGTTTTAGTGTTATTTCTTACTAACTTAATGTTCTAGTGTTAAAAATACTAGCTCTATGGAATTTAAATTCACTAATTCCTCAAAAGGCAGCTATAGTCGTTTTTGATCACAGTAAGTGTTATAACAATGGTAAAGTACGTACATCCAAATAGCAAGCTCATGATTTGGCCTTCACGTCCGTTACAAGGAATGCATAAACACCGTTACTTTACTTATATCATTACATCTGAACTACTTTAGTTTCTATCAGAAATGTTACCTTAGTGCCTACTTATTTGTTTTATCACTCTTGAATATCTCATTTCCGTAAATGAGAATCGAACCCAAAACCTGTCATGTTTACAGCTCAGCGCTTGCGCCCCTTTGCTCTAATACTGGGCAATTGAAGTTAGTTACGTTTATTTGTTTATATTAACAATCACTTTATTATTTAAATATTTAATATTTAATTTACGTAGTAGGATGTAGAACTTACTATTTTAATTAAAGACATTCAGTCTAAAATATTATATTTTCAGTACCAATTAAACTTCCCCTCTTTAAGACTGCATTGTACGACATATATATTATTGTAGTTTATACGCAATAATAAATGTTACTATAAAAGAAACACCTTTAAAGGAGCAGTATGTAATGTATCTACTTACCAGATTAATGTTGCATCATCATAATATATAAATTAAATAAATCTAGAATAAAAATTTCGAAACTCTTATATAAATCCTTAAGAAACTTGAAAGGAGGTGCGGTGCAGTGGTTCGATGTATAATGTACAATTAAATAATTAAATATATTGGTGCAATTTATTTTTTATACACATAGAAGGGTAAATAAAATATAATTATGTTGAAATGAAAATTTACCTTTCCTATTTCAAGATTTCTTATTTTACGCATTTAATATTTTTTCTTCTAAATTCATAAACGTTAAACTTAATAGATAGTAGTATGTAACGTACCTAAATATATTTAAATGATGATATTAAAGTTAATGTATGTATGTCTTGGAACAGTTAAATACGCAGTGTGGTATATTCCTTAATAAGGAAGTACATTAGATCATGATCGTGATGATAAATTTTAATTATCAATGATCATCATCATCATATCACCTTTTGCAGACTTGGCAGACTATATCTCGGTGAAAAGCGGGATCGTTGAATAGTTGAGGTAAAAAAGCGGGACTCTCGCAAGAATCGGGACAAAAAAATTGATTTATTTTGTTATTTATCCATTTATTTGAATTTTAAATAAATCCTTTAATGGTATAATAGATATCGATACAAATTAATTTTAATGGAAAAACGTCACTATATTTAAATGCTATTCTTTTAGTTTTTCATAAATTTTTATGAAATTATCGGTAAAAAAAAATTGGATAATAAGTAAAATTTTTCGCAGTACGTGGAATAATCCGTGAAAAGCGGGGCTACGTCTGTCCCGATTAAATCCCGTTAAAAATGTGGACGTCGCACCAAAATGTGGACGCTTCTGGTATAGATCTCTACCACTATTATCGACTCTCAGATGTGACTGTTGTACATTTTCGTGATACTTATTAAAATTTCATTTGTTATTGCTAGTAATACTCGAAGAAAGCGTTGATAAATGTCAGCACAAAATGCAAAACGTACAAAAACTAAATTCAATGTAGCGTAAAAACGAATGATTGTGCTCAGAGTCAGAACCAAGAGCACTTTTTATGTGTAAATCGCCTCAATGACGGATTACCCTATATTTTCAACTGATTTACAAATAAACACATTTTTTTACGATCACGAGTTAGTAATAGGTACGTAACCTATTAGGTTTTTGTGACATCGTTTGTATCGATAAAAGTTTTTTACATCTCATTCAAAATTCCCAATTTCGAACAAGTCTTATAAGAAATTATTAAGTGCCATAGTAAGAAGAAAATTTATGAACATATCTGTTTTGCGTTATGCAAATTGAAAACGAAATACGTGAGTGTTCGTTGTACATACAAATGAAATGAAAGTGGCAATATGTGATTTAGAAATTCGCATACATTTGGTACTTTTAATTAATTACAGGATAGAATAATCTCCATACTCGAGTACATTATTTAAATATATATTTTATTCTTGTCTTTTGTTTCTTTAAAGCGGCGAAATGAAAATACTTATCTTCCCGGAGTGAGAACCGAACCCACAATTATCACACCATGACGGCCTGTATTCATTTAATTATTGTTATTTTTTTAACAAGATTAAAAACCTTAAAAAAATAATATAAAGAAATACAATTTTACTGTAAAGTCGGCTTTATGAGCACAGGTGATCTCTTCCAACCTTTACCATAAAAAAGATCGGAAGACGCAAGGAAAGTGGTTGGTGTACAAATGATATACACCTACTTATTATAAACTTATACGCTCATAATGTGATAAAAATATTTTTTTATACAATGAATAATACAAATTATATAAAATATTTGAAGCCAATCGTTGAAATATTTTATATTATAAAGTGGGGAACGGAGTGTCTTAATACTAGTGTGTTTTTATTTTAATTAATTTATACAGTTATACAACAGAATTATATTAGTAATAACAATAATATTTTATCGATGATTCATTAATTCTTGGGTCATTACGATATTATTACTCATTGTTTACACAATATTTTACAAAATAACACACACCGAATTTCAGCATTAGGGGTACTTATTATTTGTTAAGATCTATAGTTTAAAAAAAATATATATAAAACTATATAAAAAAATATGCATTCGATTCTGAGGAATCGATTAAAATACTGTGGAGAATGGTGTTCATTAATTTCTCTTTCTTTTTATATCTGGCAGTAAACTCCTTAAGATAATAAAAATACCTTTTTTTACATAGACTTCTTGAAATGGCGACGGTGATAATTGATGCGCTTCATTCGATTGAATAAGTAAGCTTGGCTGACGTTATCCTTGCAGAATGTAAATCCAATATGTATTCAAGTGACGAGATCCACTAAGGATTATTTCCGTCTACGGTCGTATTCCATACAATTGACATTGGCAACGTTCCGGGCGCTTTCTTCTGCTTTTTATCAAGGTTAGTCTGCTCTCACCTATGCTAAGCTTGCTTGATGAGGCGCGTCGTCCCCCTTTCGACTTTCGAATCTTAGTGACAACGATCGTGGTTCAAATTTAACTTATGACTAAAATATATGGTGAAAAATGAAACAAAATATGAAAAAAAATATGAATATGAGGCCAGTCGTGGCGCAGTGGCACAAGGTGTGACTGAAAAACGACTGGTTGTGGGTTCGATCCCCACTCGAGGAGATGAAATATTTACTTACATTTATATTTCCATTTCTTCGCTCTGGTGTCGAGGCAAAGCGCGGCGTTGAGTTCTGCCACTCAACACGCATGCCTCCAAAATTCGGCAGAAAGTGGGGAACGGAATGTCTTACACTAGGTTCCCTCTGCCTACCCTGCTGTGTGCGGGATATAGCGTGAAGCTAATTTTTGATTTTGAAACAAAATATAGCATTTACTTTAGAGACTTGCTTTCAGCAAATGAAAAGATAGTACGTACGTAGTTATTAAATTTTATCAATAAAATTAAGTTTTATTGATAAAATATTTTAATACCATGAAAAAGTAGCCTCCATTACGCAATTTGACCAGCAACTGTATTCGGTCTGGTTCAATACAGTTACACATGTTACAGTTAAACAAGAACGGTCTGATTAAAGCAAATTACAGGCTTTTCAACTTTTAACCGTCGCGTCGTCGTGTCGCTTGGAAATGATAAATTATAGAGCGAGCGGACTACTCATTCAGATGGTTCATTAAACAACTGTTACTTGGAGAAAATAAAAGCTCCAAAGTATTATTTAATAGACGCTAGGTGACATGTTGGCAATTAGACCGAACGAAATCTAATAAAAAAATTTAGTGATAGAGAAATTAAAGTAATATCGAGTAAATTGATAAATAATAACTAAATTTCATTATATTTGATAAAAATATCAACAATTTATCTATTATTATTGTATGTGTTTCTAAAGTTATACGACTCATATAACTGCTATTTAGATTTTAACGCACATTAAAGATATATGTATATCTTAAGTCCTAGGACATGTTCTACGACTTGTCGCCAGCTGGTGATGACTAATCACTATCTAGGCCACAGAACAAAAGGTTACATATTTTGGACACTGAGAAACTTCCTATAACATGTTAGCTATGAGGTTATGGTTACCGTAACATAACGGTTGAATTCATAACTTTTGTAATTGAACTCTGCAAAACATTCGTTTCGTCTACGAGAAATTAAGTTTGTAAAATAAAGAAAGGTAAAGCCAAATTAATCCATGGAGCCTAACATTATAAATATTTTTGTAATTTGTAACTATGTTAATATACGTTGTTAAAGAACGCGTGATGTCGTCATTTACGTTTCGTGAATATTCATAAGTAATTTTGGTAATAACTCTATTTAATATTACGATGGATCTTAGTGACCATTTCATGTTTTTTAAAAAAAAAAAATTAAATTAAATTAGCTTCACGCTATATCCCGCACACAGCAGGGTAGGCAGAGGGAACCTAGTGTTAAGACACTTCGTTCCCCACTTTCTGCTGAATTTTGGAGGCATTGCGTGTTGAGTGGCAGAACTCAACGCCGCGCTTTGCCTCGACACCAGAGCGAAGAAATGAAAATATAAATTTAAGTAAATATTTCATCTCCTCGAGTGGGGATCGAACCCACAACCAGTCGGTTTTACAGTCACACTTTGTACCACTGCGCCACGACTGGCCCAGTTTTCATGTTTTTTTATGAAACCTATTCATCTTCTAAATCTTATGTGCTGTGCTTAACGTACACAAAAATGATACACAGCTATCATACATTGGCTCATTTCTTAATTTCACGTTAAAAAAAACCATTATTACCTATAAAATAGAAATTGTACAGTAAAGAGCGTAAACATTAAAGATTAATCTATGCATTTCCTACAATAAACGCTACACAACTCACAAGTCCCGCAATTTGCGCAACACTCTCACGAGCACTGTTGTCCCGCTGCAATTTACTCTATCCATTCATTTTTTTCCAACACCGGATGCAGATACAATATGTACGATTAGATTATGCGGAAACCAAATGTCTATTTAATTTTCTCTATAAGAAATCTAGGTTATATTATAGTATTTTTTGCTGTACTACTTAGATTGTATGACGATAATCGATAGATAAATGTGATTATTCCTATATAGAAATTTTAATTGCTGCGATACTTTTTGTAAGTAAATTTATTATTTACTTGGTTTGATGAATGGTTTCAATTTTTCGCATTAATTACTATCATGTACGTTATTTATTGTGCGGCAAGTAAGAGAATCTGTGGGACGTATTAAAGTGCACGTAATTCTATAACTTTACTCGAATTTGTATTCATTTTCGTTAAATTTGTATTAAAATTCGTTTTGACATAAAAATACTAAACTTAGTTTATTTAAAAATATAATCTTTAAATGACAATAACAAAAGAACTGACTAATTTTCATTTAATTAAAGTTCAAGTCAATTTCATGTTACAAAATATCGTGTAAAAGGTAGTTCCAATAATCCGCATAAAACTAGTTTTTTTAAAATAATATATTTACGTTTTGAAACATAAATATTAGTAAAAAAACATTCATCTAATATTAGAGCGTCAAAAACGCGTAAAACGCATTGCGGTCAGTAAAGCAGTCACAGTGAGAAGGAAGATACTGATCATTTGCAACCTCCATTACTTCCCACGAGGTCACGCTCGGCCAAGGTAATTGTGTCATCAAGTTGTATCTATTCGATATCATAATCTTTGTAGACGAATTGGCACCTTGATACAAGATGATAGAAGATTGATAGAAGCAATGACAAAGTATTTTGACTTGTAAATGTCAAAGAGAATCATGGCCTAAATGCTAGGCTTTTAGCATGCGAAGTAAAGTTTTTTAATATTTGATACAAGAAATGCTTTTAAGTAATTATTAGGACTGAAAATATTGTTATATTTTAGTAATAGTTATGATGTTATTGTTAACTATTAATTGTTCAAAGAGTATAAACCGTTTTGAGCACTACAATTTGGAGTTACTTAAACTATCTCACATTTTAAAAGAATATTTATATAAAAATATTTTTTGTGTATATAAATATTAAATATAATAAAATTCATAATGGTTTGTTTATTGTGGAATGTTAGATAGAACGATTGCTCTAAAGTTGCCACATTTTGGTATACAACATACTTACATGTTGTAATATAGATTCTTATCAATAAACAATTTAATTCTAGTCATAAAGCTGGTTGCAGTAGCAAGTCTATTATATTTCGTTAAGTACATACATATACATATATTGTGTCTTCTTCTATGTAATGACACAGACACAAGACACAAATTTCGTTTGGTTTACAGTTTACATAAACATGTATAAATTTTAACTTTCTTATCATTTATTATTCTATGTACATATTATGTTCCATTATATAGGCATTCAGCAGTAAATTTAAGCCGCTTTCTTTTTTTTTCGCCAAAATTGCAACACAGGACTTACTTGAATACCAAAATTTTCTATTTTTAAATTCCGGCTATGTATTTTAGTAAATACGACTAGTATATACTTATATATTAAGTAGATAAATAGTATTCTTTTTTTTATTGTGAAACGCATTCGACGAGCACTTGGGAAGCGTCATTAACTAACGCTTGATAGACGACGATCAATATTAAATTCTCTACATTTAAAGATGAAATTCAATCTTTAAATTTGAATCTTAGATTTTAAATTTGACACATTTTTAAAATTATTTAAAAACTGTATTTTTTAGAACGAATCTTATATTATTATTAACAGTTATGCACTTAATATGAATATTATTAATATTATACTCCTATTATTAATAAGAGTAACTATTCTTCTTCTTAATGACAGTATATATGTAACAAAACAGAGGCGGCGGTTCAATCACGTTTTATATGAAAAATCTTGACCTACATATGGATACGTTGTTATTTACACTTTATGATTATGATTTTTGTTAATGTACATTTAGGTTTATTTATGCTATAGAATCAGCACTTTCTTGCATACATATGCATATACATATACACCTCTATAGGTAATTAAGCAGGTTTGCCTGAAGTAAGATAGAAATATTATGGTTGGAAGATAAAAAAGCGATTTGCTGGCAATATCTTGTTCTTTCAAGTGGTTAAAAGGTAGATAAATACATTAAAAAAACCTTTATAAATAACCTAATAATCGTGGATTTTTTATATCTGATCTGCCATTTATAAATTTAGAGCACTCAATGTATGTAGATACCCAAAACTATCTACAAACGAGAGCAACAATGTTCCAATGTCTATCAATAACAGTACAACCAGCAACTTTCTTTTTAATTTCGTATACTAATTAACCTTTTCCTATATCAAGATAGTAGATGATTAATTTTCTTTCACGACTTCTCTTCTACAATGTACCTTGAGGCAGCTCTGGTATGGACGCGTCCGAGACGGGTATTTTAATGAGAGCCTCTATAGCGGATCATGAATCATGAGACATTCTTATTTGAAGTAAAAATTACATTAAAGTAAAATTATAGTTTAAAAATATTATGTTTTTGTACAGTATTTAAATATATTTTTAAAGAATAAAAAACTAATTTCGTAATAAAGTTACATACATATTTTCTAAGAGTCCGACTCTGATCGTACTGATAACAGTATGCTGACTGATTAAACAGTAGTAGTATTGTATTAAAAAAAAATACGTTCTGAAACTTCACTGGAACACACTGATATACATATTATATTATTGCTTGCTACCTTATTATTTTAAGTAATAAAAAGTAAAATATTGTATATATTTTTACCATTTTTAAAGTGTTATTCCACCCTTAGAAATAACTAAAACCTATTTTCTAAATTCATATAAAATGTTAGTACGTGACTCCAAAGCGTTGTACGTGTGTCATTAAGATAGGTATACGGGTGTACCTGCAGCAGCCGCATATTAATTATCTTCGCCATCCAGACAGCCGAGTTCTAAGTTTTAAAATGACGTTGCCATTTCTTTGTAAAAACTTATGTTGTTAATATATATGAGACAAAAACTACTTTCGCAATTTTTTTTTCAGCATCACGCTGTATCCCGCATATAGCAGGATAAACTATGGAAACATTGCGTTTAAACACGAGATATTGCTTATTATATTATCTCAACGCCGCTATTTATGTTTCATTGGTTGTTACGCGAGCAAATGAAATTATAATATATAAGTGCGCCACGACTGGCTCAATTTGTACAATTGAAATGTCTGATTATCTTTTTTTAATAACAAAAACTATACGAATTCTTAAATGATGGGGAGGCTATCAAGAGAAACAACTAAAACTTTTATATTGTGCACGTCAAAGTCAAAACACAATCCCCAGTCAAAAGTCTCACCCAAAGTTCCGCGACAAGTTCAAGTCTCATCCAAAAACTTGACTCATAACATAACTAATAATACTTATAGCTGATATATTGATTTTAATTTCTAGTAAAATCAATGAGTGTTATTTCAAGTCAATAACGAGATTAATTTCATTTCGTTACAAGCCAATACACCGACAGCTGCTAATTCGTCTCTAATTAAACGCTCTGGTAATTACGACTTGTTTCAATTACAGTTATTGATACCGAACATCACTTATACAGCTTCACGCTGTATCCCGCACACAGCAGGGTAGGCAGAGGGAACCTAGTGTTAAGGCACTGCGTTCCCCACTTTCTGCCGAATTCTGGAGGCATTGCGTGTTGAGTGGCAGAACTCAACGCCGCCCTTAAGCTCGACACCAGAGCGAAGAAATGGAAATATAAATTTAAGTAAATATTTCATCTCCTCGAGTGGGGATCGAACCCACAACCAGTCGGTTTTACAGTGACACCTCGTGCCGCTGCGCCACGACTGGCCTTACTTTCTTACTGGACTTAGAGTCTTTTTTTTACAAAATAATAAAAAACGGCACCGGAAACTTAAAAACGATCTCATGCTGTTATTTTATTCTAAAAATGTGTATAGAACTTAAGAAAGTAAATTAGAAATAACATTTTCGAAAGAACCGAAGCATAGATTTCACCTATATAACCCATCACGTCGCTTTATGCATTATTGTGACAGATAAAACCGTACCTGCCTTACTACGACGGCTATTCTATAGAACTTTGGCCCTTATCTCTTAGTGAGTAGGATTTAAACTGTAATTAAAATAAACTAAATTTGCTTTTATTTCAGGGATATGCGTGGAATTGCCTCGTACGTGAATAATCGTATTGTTGTATATAAGTCCACGACTATTACTTACTCGTGAGTTTGTTCCGTTCGACTTTCTAAGATGTTGATTTTGTTCTATTTTATTAGTCACTTGTTTTTATATTTTTACCAAAAGCTTATATAAACTTTTGTAATGTTAATGAAATTATAATATTTAATAAATTTTGTTTCTTAATTAAGTATTTTATATCTCAATAAAATTGCAATTTTTTCTTTAGTACACATAATAACAAGATGAATATATATTATCTTAATTATTAAAAAAAACTTGCATTATAAAATTTATCGGTGCATTAGTGATTGTATCGTGATCGTTTAGGAAGTGACGACACGCACTGTGTCTGTGTTTGATCGATTTATTTAATTATACACAGAAGTTTAAGTCGCATAAAATTGAAGAGGTGGGTTAATAAAAAAATAACCGATCTAACAAAAGTTAACTCAACTTAGGTCAAACCTTTTCTAGCAGCGATTATTTTTATTTTATGTGTATAAATCTATTAATATAATAATTACTGTTCTAATATTCGTGGAAAAAATGTTCTCTGTACATATTAAGCGGTGTTTTAAATATTTCCTTTGCAAGTTGCTTTACAGTTATCTTGTAATTATGTTTTAAATAAATTCATACAAATTATAAACCAAAGGGAAATCCGATGTCGCAAATGTTTTTATGGCGCAGTATTAAGCTTAATTAATAGTATTAAATTTCTACTAAAATCTCATCTTTATAATATCTATAGTAATATAAAACAACGGAAAAGTTTGTTAGTTTGTTTAAGCGCTAAGATCTCTACTACTAAGAGCGCTAAGATCTCTACTACTGGTCCGATTTACTATTTTTGGTTTTGTGTAAAAGCTTTGTTCTTCAGGAGTGCTAAAGGTTATATTGTGGTGTACGAAACGAAATAACGATAATAATTAACGCATAGTCACAATAAGGCATTATGTGACCGATAATAATTGATAATTGCAAGGTGATATTTCAACGTTTTTTATTTGATAAACATTGACACTTCGGGCGAAAATTATCGCTCGTAAGTTTCTTTGGCTTGTATAGAACGTTTTTAAACATTTTTTAAAGTGTTATTCCACACTTAGGAAAGACAAATACTTATTTAGAAAACGTATAAAAATTTGAACGCAGCGGGACTCGAACCCGCGCCTCCTGGAAACCGACCAGGCGCTCTGACCACTAAGCCATACGTTCTCGCCAAGCTACGTCGAAATTTTTATACGCTTGTTACAACTTATTTATGTTGTTAGCTTCTCTGTAGGCTAACAACATAAATAAGTTGCAACAAACGTATAAAAATTTCGACGTAGCTTGGCGAGAACGCATGGCTTAGTGGTCAGAGCGCCTGGTCGGTTTAAAGGAGGCGCGGGTTCGAGTCCCGCTGCGTTCAAATTTTTATACGTTTTCTAAATAAGTATTTGTATAGAACGTAATTTGAATGTATACTTTTCGAGAAAATGTAAATTAAAAATAATACACCCTCCGTTTACGGCTGCCAGCGTACTCGTAGGTACGAGACCTGCGGGGGGCGCCCTTGCCGCCGATGACGCCTTATCGACGTTCAAAATTGAACTTCCTAATCTTTTGCCAGATGTAGCATAGTAAAAATATTATAGGTGGTATGCGGGCGAAGCCGCGAGTGGGCCGCTAGTATTTTATTCTTATTTATAATTATGAATAGTGTCATGGGAATATAATCATGAGACTATTTAGTAGTCGCTTCTAAACTTTGGCACATTGACGTCGTGAATAATCGATCTTAAAGTTAGTCATCAATAAATTTGAGGCCATCGTGGTGCAGTGACACAAGCATGTACTGTCAACGTAACGATTGTGGGTTCGATTCCCACTCGCTCACTCGCTTCGCTCCGGTAACAAGGCAAAGCGCAGCATTTCTTAATAAAACAAAGTGTCCGAACACCAAGTTCCCTTTATCTAATCTAATCAATATCCGTATTGTTCATTGAAGCTGCTTTCGTAAATAAAAACAAAATGCAAGAGTGTTTAGTGACCAAGTACGAGTATAACACGCCGTATCCGTAACGAAGGGATGGCAAACGATTTGATACGAGACCGATACACTATTTACGTATTGCATCAGTTTTTACTTGACTGCTCTTCGCGATACCGGTTGATTTAGTTTTTTATTCTATAGTCTGGAATGGGGCCATTTCTATATATTATTTAATAAATGTATAGAAACGTACATTTTTATCATCATGAGGCCATTGAGGCCGTCGTGGCGTAAGGGAACAAAGGCGGGACAGTATACGCAACGGTTCGGTTCAACTTCGGGGGAGTGAAATATTTTCACTTTCTAGCTCTAGTATCGAAGAAAAGCGTGGTTCCACTCAACACACAATGCCTTAACAATTTGACGGAAAGCGGGGAACGGTGTTAACACTTTGTTAACATATTCTCTCTGTTTATCCTGCTATGTGCGGGATACAGCGTGAAGCTAATAAATAATATCTATATAATAATAATGACACGTACATTACCTACTATATTTCATAATGACTGAGATAAAAGCGAAAGTTGTGTCATACGTAATACATATATGTATTGTACACATGTCAATTTTATGTTCAAACAAAAACTGGCTGACCCAGTGTGGATTGGATTGTAGTCAATTCCATTTAAGATATATTTTTTAAAGGAATTTAAGTTTGACGTATGTATATATATATATATGTATATATTTTGTTAAATCAAGCAATATGTAAGTTATATAAATATTATATGAACATTCATACATGTTACTTTATGGACATTTAAATATTATGAATATTTAAATGTCTAAAAAGTAAAATATTAATGTTAAAAATAACTAATTGACCACATTTCTATTGCTTTAAATAGTAAATTTTTGTAAATTCAAATAGTAATTTCATATATTTATATTATACTATTTATTTCACTGCATTTCTTCACATCTCCCTCACCTCTAAAAAATGTTGAAAATGCGTAAAAATAAAAAATATCACGAGATTAAATATCCACTAGAATCAATTTATCGCAATGACTAATATAAATAGGCAAATATTTATCCGTTGTAAGGCGTAGTGTAGGCGATTGAACTTACTAAGACTTTGCTTCAATCCGGATGCGATTTTCTGACAACATTCCTTTTGAATGAACGTTATTTGCGTTTGTATCATTGAAGATAATAAAACGAGAAATAAACTCAAATACGTGAGGTAGGTTATATTAGTCATTGATCCAGCTGGTTTACCGCAATATGCCATTAAATACCATTCTAGGAAAAATATAAAAAACATAAACTCTAAATTTTAAGAAAAAAAAAGAAATATACTTTAAATTTTGAGAAACTGTTTTACCTGCTTACACTTGAATGATCATGATGTTGTATGAAAACAAAAAGTAACTCAGTTTCTAGCCCATAAAACATACACTTGTATGTGGCTTGCTATTTAAATAAAGCAAACATACGGACGGACAGACAGACGTGACGAATTTACAAGGGTTCCGTTTTTTGTAATTCGACAACGGAACCCTGAAAGAACGAATTTATGTATTTTTAGGCTCGTTTACTAGACACTGCAACAGTTTTTTTTTACAAATAAAAAAATAAATATAGCTACCAAATAATAAATATCGTTAAAAATTTTAATAAAAAATATTAAGTAATGTTCTCAATATACGTGATAAATCTGTCAAAATTCTTCAAACATTACATCATTAAATATTGTAGGTGTTAAGTCACTATTAGGATTTAGGTAGGCATGTTCTTGTAACGTTACAAAACCGTATGAAAGGCACATAGGCGCGTTAAATATTTTAATTCTAATATTTGTATTTGCTATAAACCATAAACGAAGCATGTCTAACTTGACGCACTATTGTATTAGTTGAAATAAATTATAAATATTGAATAAAAAAAGTTGTGTTATAAATTTATTTTTATCTTATAACATAATTTTAATTAAATTATAAATTTATTTTTATTTAAAAAAGAACCGGATAAAAAATTATACGGATTTTTTTTTGCTGTGTAATTATAATATTCTCTTATAAATAGCATTCCTTAATATAAGTAAATTTCGTAAATTTTATAACACCATTTCTTCGCTCCAATGTAGAGGCAGGCAATCCAGCGTTGAGTTCCGCCTTCCTCAAAGTGAAGAACGGTGTGTCTTAACATCATGTTCCCTATGCCTATCCTGCTGTGTTCAGAATACAGAGTGAAGCTGATTTTGATTTTTGATATATTATTTTTTTTAAAACTACATTAAGAGGTAGTTTTTATAACAAAACAAGGTTATTCATTCAGTTTAAGTGAGATTCTGTGCTCACAAATCGTAGAAATCACACGGTGTTTGTGTACGCCGTCTTAATGTCTAATTAAATACATGTTTACGGTATCATCATTTTCGCATTTTCTTTTGTCATGAAAAATATAAAAAAGTATAATTTTCTTAATACGTTTTGTCGCTGACCTCGTATTTGTATAAGAAATTATATATTTGAAAAGAGGCCAGAGAGGCCAGTCGTGGCGCAGCGGCACAAAGTGTGACTGCAAAAAGACTGGTTGTGGGTTCGATCCCCACTCGAGGAGATGAAATATTTACTTAAATTTATATTTCCATTTCTTCGCTCTGGTGTCAAGGCTAAGCGCGGCGCTGAGTTCTGCCACTCAACACGCAATGCCTCCAGAATTCGGCAGAAAGTGGGGAACGAAGTGTCTAAAAACACTAGGTTCCCTCTGCCTACCCTGCTGTGTGCGGGATACAGCGTGAAGCTGATTTTTGATTTATATTTGAAAAGAAAAATAATAACACAAAATGACGTTTGTATTTTAATAATGACTAAATCTGTAGGGTGCTTAGGATTTGGAAGCAAGCAAAATGGCCAGTTCTTTTTTAAATCTATTCCTTCATATACCTATACTTTCTTCTATTTGATTTATAATATTTTTGTATAAATGATTTTGTTTACCTAAATAGATTTTCGCTTAATAATCCACGTACATATTTTTATACAATAATTATACTGAATAAATATTAAATTTACAAATCAATAAAAAATATCACTCCTAGTATGCTTCTAGAAAGTCAGCAGTAAGTCATTGTAAAGTGTTTATTAGTGGAACTCCATAAAATGTGTAATCATCGATAAACCGACGACTGAAATGTTTCACCGTCATTGTTATACTCGTTACTGGAGGTAAGTTAAGACATATGAAGACATTTTTAAATGCGATACGAGAAACTCTCGGTACGTATAAGAAATTTAGTGAATAGTATAATTCGCAATATGGCATCAATGCTGCTTAATTAAGCTGGCAAGTTTTAACTGAAATGAACAACTGGACTCTCTTAAAGAGATATTGCATAAATATAGAAATATATGTATTATTAGACTATGAGGCCAGTCGTGGCGCAGCGGCACAAAGTGTGATTGTAAGCCGACTGGTTATGGGTTCGATCCCCACTCGAGGAGATGAGATATTTACTTAAATTTATATTTCCATTTCTTCGCTCTGGTGTCGAGGCTAAGCGCGGCGTTGAGTTCTGCCACTCAACACGCAATGCCTCCAGAATTCGGCAGAAAGTGGGGAACGGAGTGTCTAAAAAACACTAGGTTCCCCCTGCCTACCCTGCTGTGTGCGGGATACAGCGTGAATCTGATTCAAATTTTTATTTCTTATGTATTAGTCTAATTCTCGATAATATCTAAAAAAATATGTATTAAAAAAATAATATATAAAATGACAAAAGGTACGGATCATCAGACTGTATACTCATTTATAAATATATGATAATTTGCCTGTATGAAAAGTGTGGCGTACTTAGGTGAGGCACCTGTCTCAATTGAATGATTTTCATTTGAATTCTACCTTAATTAATTATAAAAAATTGCGTATTTTATAATATTTTGCATAGCTTTTCTATTTTCTTACGAACTTAAATATGCAGCACCTACGTACCCGGAAAATACAAATTGAATCGATTTATTATTATCGACTATTTACCGCTGAAAATTTAAATAGATAAGTATCAAAATCGAGCAGATCGCTTATTTTATGAAAATAAATATTGAAGATAAAAAAGCGATAATTAAGTCATTTAAATGCGGAGTATTTTACACTACATTACGATGCATTCATATGAATATTCAAGACCATGACTGTAATTAGCTTAGGGGGAAAAGAAAGGTTGTATGACAATAACAGTGGGTGTTTGACGCCTGTTAATGAGTAAGAAAGTATTTTCCTTGTTTCAAACAAAAGTTTTTATTTCCAAGTTAATATCAATATATTCACGTATGGAATCACTTATGAAAAAACTATATCGATATTAAATCTGAATATGCTTAAAAGTATAAAAGAAAATAATATCATTTACAATGTTGTATATGTTTCTAAAGTACTTCCTCTAATATCCCGCATAATACACAAATCCCAGCATTTTGCAATATTAGTCACGTTCAAGTTCATAATGTTTGTGTTGAAATCTGCGGTTTCAGGTTTACCAAAGGGCCGGGCATTGACCTTAAGGCGCCGGCGCGCATACCGCAAGTAAAAATAGACCGCAGCCTGCGCACGCGTTTCAAATGTACCTACTTGCTAATCGGGAATGCATGAGCGAGGAATGCCTTGGGCCCTAGAAATCGCGAATGTGAAGCTTTAGCTTCTTCATGTATTTGACTTTAACCCGTATTTATAAACCGCTCTCAAGTCTGAGATCTATCTTAAGATGCCGTTTTCATTCATGAATTTTATATGTATTAATGAAAAGGTAGGGTAAAGTAAATATAGGGTATCTCAAGATTGATCTTAGACTTAAGAGCGATTTCCAAATAGAGGCCTAAGATGTAAACAATAAGTATTATTATGAAAATGGCGAAAACGCATATATGGATACCACATATCGTTCCTACGACATTTTCTAGCACAATATGAAAAAAACAAAGGCATTACAATATACATAAAATATTATTCAATAGTCACAACGTCGGCTGTATACAATCAAAACTGCATTAATAAGTCACGCAATCATCAAAGGGACATCTCGGTTGGCGTGGCGAAAGGCAATGTCACGTAACTTATACATAACCGTCTCCAATTAACATACAAAGGCGCTGGTGGCTCGCCCACCGAGGCTTGGGCATAATCGACTCTCGACTTGCCTTTTACGGCTCTAGATCTCAGTTTATACCTTTTGAGAAACTTATCTAACTCCACAATAGACTGGTTCGAATACGTCAATGGTAATTTCGATGATAATAATAAACAATGCTGAATAGCCGCTGTTGATGATGAAAGTTTGACATTTGATGTATGTATGTGACCGTAAAGATCTCAAGTTGTGGGATCAATTCCCACTCGAGGAAATGAAATATTTAATATTTTCGTTTCTTCTTGAAATGTAATATTTAATGTTTTCTTTAATGGAAAAAATCTAAAAATACAAAATAACAACTTATCATTATTTGAATTAGTCATGCGTGTGATAGCAAATTACTAACGATGATTACCAGATTTAATTAAAGTCCAAGACCTAAATAGCAAGCAGCAAAAAGGTATGAATCAACCAAACTTCGCGTGGACGCATATTTGATTACACGCAAAGTAAACCGGTAGTATTGAGGTGAGGGTCTAGCTCCCAAAACATATCGTCAAAGAAACGCAGCTAATAACGCTAAACCGGTTAACCGGTGTTTTAGAATACCGTAAAGACGTTCCTAAAGAATATAGTTTTTAAAAATCTAAATACTTATGCCCCTGCGCTAATCCTAAAAAATATATATTTTAAAGCGAACATTGTAACTACAATTTTTTTATCGGCTTTATGCTGTATCCCGCATATAGCGAGATATGCAAAGGAAACCTACCTCCGTTCCTCATTTTTTTAGACATGGCGTGTTGAGTGAAGGAATTTAACGCCGCGCTTCGACATCACAGCCAAGAAATGAAAATATTAATAAACAATAGGTCATACTTTCAAATGGGGATCGGACGCACAACCGCCGCGTTTACATTCATACGGTCATGCTATTATGCCATCTATATGTATATAAAAAATATTGAATTTCATTTGCAATTATATTATTATGGTAAATAGAAATACTGAATCACTCTCACAATGTGTCTAAGCAATTAGAATCAAACGACATGAGTAAGTATCGAGAGATTTTAATTTCACGCCAGTTATTTCTTGACGATTTCATTATATTATATGTGAATCATATGATCTGAATTTTCAAGAGAACAATGGCGATCTCACGGGTTGTCTCAGCGTGTACCGAGGTCTGGTTCAAGGCTTAAATTACTCTTTGTTTAGCCTATATTTTCCTATTCATTAGCTGATGTCACGAGTAAATCAAGTGTGGAACTCGGTGATAACTTAAGTAGCACGTTGTGTTACATAAACCTAATCTACTAACAATGTAAATTGTTGTTGCAATATACTGATATTACCTTTAAATGATATAAAATTCGCATATTTTATCAATAAAATAATGTTTTATAGCTAAAACAATATTATATTATGAAAATATCGGTATATTATTTTTCACAATACATGTACACGGGTATTCGAATAACATAGAATCATCGTAATAATTTCTACAAAGTAATACAATAAAAGTGAGTTTAATATATATGATACATACGTGATAATGATTAAATTTGCATTTACATTTAAATTTTCGAAATGCATTTCATATGATACACGCGTTGATATTTCATTTATCTGAGAACAATACTCATAATTAAGTGAATGCACATCGACACCACCTTTCATAATAAAACAATGGCGAACAGATCGTGTGGTCGATAGACACTGTTGACCCAACAACTTTTTGAGGTTACATTTGAATTACCAAATTGTAATGTTTCAAAGCATGTTCGAACAAATCAAAATTAATTTCAACTTTATTTTAATAATAAGGATTTTAGTTTTTGCCTTAAGTTTAAATTATTTTGTGTACTCTTTGAATAAGAAGGAATAGAATTCAGAAAGCGTCAATAACCACAGTTTGTTAGTATCGAGTGCGGTAACCAAGTTAAGCTTATATCGATATGTAGATTTCTATGGAAACTGATTTTAAAACGGCGTCATATCATGGCCGATCTTAAATCGTCACATCACGAAATAGTAAAGAGAATTTAAAAATAGTTACATGTTTGTTAATATTTAGCATCAACTTTATAATTTTCATTATAGATATGATACCGACGTATCGTGTTTCGACAGTCCGTCATGACGCTACATCCGACTCGACGGTTTGGTGAATAGACATGCTCAATGTCATTCACAGGTGGAAATGACATAGTTTACTTTTACTGTATTTTGCATTAATTAGAGGTCACTACTTTTGTTATTGTTTTTGATAATAAACTGCAAAATACCAAGGTGCATTATTAAAATTATGTTTAGCTTCACGTCTTTTCTGCCGAATTCTGGAGGCATTGCCTGTGTGACAGAACTCAACGCCGCGCTTTGTCTCGAAACCACAGTCAAGAAATGAAAATATTAGGCCCAGTTAATATGAAAATATTAACACCAGAGCGAACGCCTCCAGGATTTGGCTCAAAGTGGCGAGCGGAGTCTCTTTACACTAAGCTCTCGCCTATCCCGCTACATGAGAGGTACATGCCCGAAGCTAAAAAAAATCATATAAATATCTTTATATTATGTTCTCCATACCTACGTTGCATCGTGCGAGAGATACGCGAATGCTGATGGCGCGAAGAAAGATTTCTTAAACTATTAACACTTTTAAAAGTTTGTTCAGAAATGGATACTATATGCTATTACACATATTATCATACATGTTAAACCAATAAGGTTTTATCTTACAAATTGTTAAAGGTGTGTGTATTGTTAAATATGTAAATTTTAGTTATGTTTTGTTTGTTACAGGAAAAAATGATGAGTTCAAATATTAAGAATGCAGCGACTTGAATATACAAAATGCTCTCTGAACATATCACGATGCTACACGTAAGTTATTTTTATTAGTAAAAATTTAAAAGTTTTATTTATTCTTATAATAAACTTTAATGAGTGACTAAATTCGGATATCAGATGGATAACAAAATATTTGTTTCTTAAATGTATACATATCGGAAAAGAAACAAATATTTTTACAAAAAGTTCAGCGAATTTTTTTTTTTTTGTACGCAATTTCAAGTAGGTACTGCAGGTAGCCAGATGCATGCATGCAACTGCATTTTATATATATATATATTAGGGAAACTGCAGGTCCTGTGCAAGAGCAAAAATTGAGATTAATTATTAGTATAACATAACATATATCATAATTTAATTTAAGAAGTAAATTTAAATGATTTCTATTCAAACTTGAATATATAAGTGGTGAGATTATTTAACATACGAGACTTAACATTTTGTTTTTAGAGTGGCTAGCGTAGTGTAATGTCATTTATACAGATTATAGATAGAAGTAGGTAATAACCTGCTCGCTTAATTTGCCAGTCTTATTTTAATAACAATATTTGATATATATATTTACGGTTATGGGATATTTCATAGAAACTTAGATAATTGTTTTCTTAACATAACATTACTTGAATTATCTTTAAATATTTCTCAGATTTACGAGGTAAAGAAAAGATACTTAATCATTGTCGCTGCTATGTATGATGTTATGAGATAAATACATATTTATTACGTGGTGAAATCAAAGCTCGTGGTTTCTAAATACCTATGATACGAGGATATGTTTAAATTAAATACATAAAAATAAATTTATATGACCGTTACTCTACCCCTAAATATGAATTTTAAGAGAGAAGAAGAAAAAAATTCCATGCAAAAAAATGTTATGTTAAAATTATTTATGTTTTTATAGTGTTAAGAATGTCACAATCGGCACTGGGCTTAGGCGGTGAGCGGCGCTACTCAGTGCCCTCTAATCCCATGATGCATGATCCAAGGGGTATGCACTCTGAAGATCTACACGCTTGGTCCATATACAGGTATATACAAAGTCTTACTTGAAATTATTGTAATTTAATTAACTTTAAGTTAAAGTTTCTCGAGGTTGCTCCCTAACCTGTAGAATGAAAGGGGTGCTTTTGGAAGGCGGTGAAATTTTACCAGAATAACCACACGTTTTATAGCGATGTATGAATGTTATGACGCCTCAGTCTCAAGGGACAGTAGAACGCTGAGTCTTGATGTAGCTGATGGCGCATCAGTATAAAAGAATTTAAGAGTGCAATACGAAGTCTAAAATGTGGTAATGCAGTGAGAGCAGATGGAGTTACTGTCGAGAAGATCAAATATGGTGGTTCACGCATCTTGGACTTGTTCTGGATTTTATACTACATATGGTGAAAATTAGGGAAGGTCCCAGATGATGGGCAATGCAGTCATTATGCCTTTTTGTAAAGGCAAAGGTTCACAGACAGACTGCGCAAACTATAGGGCGATCAGTTTGATTAGATTGGGTAAAGTTTTTGCTAAAATATTGGCGAGAAGAACGCAAGAAACATCCGAAAGGCTGTTGGGGGAGGCCCAAGGAGGCTTTAGACCTTAAAAAAAATCTTGGGCGTTAACCAAAAAAATTTTTGTGCTTTTTTGAAAACAAAATTATGGTACAATGTGAGCGAACCCTTACTAAAATCTCTTCAAAGAGACCACTCAACCTGAGTGCGAGTAGGAGCTGGCATGTCGTGCTGGTTCAATTTGTATTTGGATAGCTGTCTCCAAGAGTGGCACAAAGTGACATGGGAGTGATAGTATGGGGGTGACTTTAGTGTAAATTGCCTGCTGTACGCAGATGATGTACCCTTCTTTCAGAGTGGTGCATTAGTCACCACTCTGAAAGAAGGGTGGAAAATAATGATCTAAGCCTGAATGCGAATAAGACAAAGGTTCTAGTTTTTCAAGGAAATGAAGAAAAGACTGAATGCAAGATCAGTGTAAATGGTAAGATATGTTATACGGCAGCGAAACGTGGGTATTACATAAGAAGAATAAAAGAAAGGCTAATGCTGTAGAGATGCGATCTGAGATTATAAAATAAAAAATATACCTATATTTTATTATTTTTTTAGGCAAAATCTAAATTCAGATTTCACCGACAGTGCTCTGGGCAGTACCGACAAAAGTCCCTTGCCTTATGGAAACTTTCAGCTGCGAGATACTACAGTACAATCAATTCTTTCCCACCCTCGATATGGACCCAAGTAAGTATCAATATCCCGTCATTTCAATTAACAGTAAATGGAATGTTGCTTAACCTTCCGAAATTACAGACTTATTTTATTGAAATAATAATTAATGTTTAATAATATCTAATTTGATAGTGCAATAAGCAGTTTCAATTTTAATGTTTCCACTATTAAAATTTACTAGGACTTGATATTGTATGAAATATTTGAGTAACTAATGTATTTTACGAATAAAATACGTGTGATTTTAATTCACATAAAACTTCGTTTTCCCATAAAGTTTATAGAGTATTATTAATTATTAACATAAATGGCCAGTGGGGATATCTAAATTTTAAATAGAAATATAAATTATTATGTTTTACGTATAAATAAAACATATAAATTACTAAGCCGAGTTAAAATCGAAACATTTTGAACCTGTATTACTTATAGATATAGGTTATAGGTTCATATCTCATACGAAAAAACATCATTTTTATAATGACTTCTCTTGTCAATAGATCCTTCCTGTTTTCCCGTGAAAAGGGTAAAAATAAATAGCAAAGAAAAACGTCAATTTCGTGATTTTTATAATTTATTTTTATATTATAATTATACAACACAAAAGTATAAACAAGAGGATATATGTTTCAGATCAGCTCTCGGCTCTAATATGTACACGTACCTCAAGTTCGGTTTACCGCGCGTGTTCCCTCCAAATCACAATGGCTCGCAGAGATCTGGAACACCGAAGCCGAAAATATCGATAGGGAGCGGCATGAAATCTGTTCCAAGGTATTGTTGTTTCATTGTTGTTATTATTTATTTGGTTAATTTTCCCTAAAAGACCTTGTAAACTAATTTAACAATTAAATGTTTTTGTTACAATCTGCAATATTAGCATTTGATTTATTACATTTTTCTACATAATATTATCGATATATTCGATATTTTTTTTATTGTTATTTTAATTTAATATTTTTATAATTGTAATAAATTGTTGATTCATGATAAAAATTTCAATTCAATAAAAAAAAGATTAAACATAAAATCAGCGTCACGCTGTATCCCGGAGCACACAGCAGGGAAGGCAGAGGGAACTTAGTGTTTAAGATACTACGTTCCCCATTTTCTGCCGAATTCTGGAGGCATTGCGTGTTAAGTGGCAGAACTCAACGCAGCGCTTAGCCTCGACTTAAAATTGTTAGCTTATATCCAAGTAAATTAGGTCCTCATTAAAACATTTTTTCAATCAGAATACAAAGACAAAGTAGAGGCGTACGTGAGAACTCCTCAGGCTACGATAGTTCGGACAATGAAACGTCTACAAATTACAAATACAGTCGAAAATACAGGTCAGACCCGGATTTTAGGATGCAAAATCTTCATCCGTCATATCAAGTAAGTTTTGAATTTAAAAAAGAACAATGTAATTATAAGTTATTAAACTTATACATATGTATATGTATTTGTTTTCAAATCCGGTTCCGATGTTTGCAAAACATCGTGCAAACATCTACGGTAGAGCGGAGAATTTCGCATTTATTTCATACATTAATTTAAAATATTTAAAACTAATTTACATTTAAAAAAATTGTGACGACATTATTTCCCAACATTTATTTAAAAGGTTTCATTAAAACGCTACTGTTCCCCACATTTCTCCGAATTCTGGAGGGATTTCGTGTTGAGCTGCGGAACCCAACGCCGCGTTTTGCGTTGTTTGAAAAGAAAATATTGAATGTTCCATTTACCCGAGAGGAAATCGTACCTACAACCGTCGCATTTCAGTCTACGCGTGCGCAACGTCGGCTGAAGCCGGCGGCCGGTTTTATTTAATAAACCGAATTATTATAATTGCAATAAATTACTTTTATAGAATCATGTACAACAATTTTAATATTCATTAATAGTTTCACAGAATAAATATATATATTAATAATAACACAGATAACACATGAGTGTACAAAGATAAAAGATAAAAATTAATTTAAAATTACTACAGATTTATGCAAATAAATAAAATACGCTACTTTAAGAAATATATTTTTGTAGCATGCCACAGGAGTACCGTTGGTAGCAATGCAGCAAGCGGGTATACGTAACGAGGGGCATTGGACCAATTCTAGGAATAAATCTGTTAGTGAAGCAAATCTATTAGGAATTGAATCTAGACCCAATAGATCTACATATAATACGAACAGGCGGAACAGCGTTGCGGAGTACGTTCCTGATAATGATCATCAAAGGTAGGCATCACCATACATATTATCACATATTGAGAGTAAGAATTCTACATTTTTTTAAAAAATACGGACAAATTTATACTCAATTTATTGTTTATTGTGTACAGCTACCTGATGCCGTCTCACCTCGGCGGTCGCATGTCCAAGGCGGGCAGCCACATGTCGGTGGCGCAGTCCCGCAAGCACTCCACGCTGCGACCCGGAGACCATCTCGATGGATACACCCATTCCGCTTATATATATCCGAATTACTATGTAAGTGTGCTATTAAATTTAGATTTTTATTATAACTTCACGCTGTATTCTGTACCTAGCAGAGGGAACTTGAGAATCTAGTGTTAAGGTACTCAGTTTCCTATTAAGACACTTCCACCCCCTACTTTCTGTCAAATTGAGGCATTACATGTTGAGCGGCGGAACTCAAAGCCGCGCTTTGCCTTGTTGTCAGGGCAAGGAAACGGTAATGTAAAATATTTAATTCCCTCGAGTGCAGCCATAATCACTACTTACGCTTTTAAATTTAGATATTTAGCTTTAAAAAAGAATAGGTAGACAACATCTAGTCCAATAATACTGTAATTTCTGCCAAAGAATTATTTATATACAATATAATAGCGCTTAACTTGTGACTTTGTCACCCCTTTACAAATATGTAACAATAAAATATTAAATTTTTTAGTCAGGCAGCTCGAAATATTTATATTGTGATATTTCTATAATATAAGTAAGTAAATAAATTATATGGATTACATCTTTCAGGTAAATAGCTTAGAAATAACGTCTCCAGATAACAAATCAACGTTGTTAGTGTCGGGGCTCAGTTTTGAAGTGAAATCGGGTGAAATACTAGCGGTGCTAGCGACGTCGCAGTATGAGGCGACCGGTTTGTTGGACGTACTGGCTGGAGTTAGAAAAGTGAGTGTAGAATTTTTTAATTGTCACTTATGTTATTGTATAAGGTATTTTGAATGTTCATATGATTCTTAAAAAGTTAATGTTCATTATAAATTGCGCCCAATACCATAAAATTATAAATAAATAAGAATATAAAAGGAAAGGAAAGGAAAGTATGAAAATTTATAAATAAATAAGATTATAAATTTTCATACTTTCTCAATTCGGGTAATAAACAAGTGGATGGGTTGTTGGCCCCAAATATTTTAACTAATTTACTTAAAAAAAAATATTATTAAGTTTGTGTTTTTTTTGTTATGAAGTGTTTTGACGCTTACTTACATTTAATACCATTTTTTTAAATAATAAGAGATACAGTGTCAAACGGTCAGCCACTAACCTCATCTGTTTTACGTAAAAGACTCCTATGACCTACATCTGCTATGCTATATCGTCATGTACTTTCTTTACTTTCAATACTTACAATCTGTTTTTGTATCATTACATTAAAAAAAATATTATTTTTAGAAATTAACGGGCGATATAGTGTTAAACGGTCAACCAGTTGCCTCGTCAACATTACGAAAAATATCAGCATACGTCCGCAACGACACATCCTTGTGCCCCTCCATGACTGTCGAACATACGTTACGATTCCACGCGGCGTTGAGAAGGCCCAGGAATAATCACGGACAAGTCAAAATGGATGATAGAGATCGGGTAAGTTTTAAAGTAATTGAATGAACAATTGGTAAATGAAATTGGTTTATATACATACGTATTTAACTTTAAATTATAAATTTTAATATATATATATATATTTATTGAAACTTTAGGAAATAAGAACTCTTTCTAAAAAACTTGTGCTCTTAGAACTCTATTTACCTTTTTCATACTAAAATGCGTCATTACTTCCGGTGTGATTATTCAAATATAAATATACAATATGATACATTAAATTATTATTCCAACAGATTATCCCAACTTTCGGTTAATTATCTTTTAATTTCGATAACTATTATCATAAAAAAATAAAACTAATTTTGAAATATTTTCTTTTAGATAAACATGTTAATAGAAGAGCTCGGCTTAGAACAAGTAAGAGATACAAATGTGGGACGACTGACTCGTTCTGAAATCCGTAGACTTAACGTGGCCTGTCAACTATTACTAGACATGGCGGTTTTAATCCTAGATCAACCTACGAAGGAAATGGATATATTTGATACGTTCTTCTTAGTGGAATATTTGAGAAACTGGGCCAGCACTGGCCGTGTAGTTATAATGTCGCTCCACCCGCCTACTTATGAAATATTCGCTATGCTTACTAAGGTTTGTCGGTGGTTTTTTTATTTCTATTTATATTTTAAGTGCTAACGATAGGAATAAATAGTTATCTTTATTCACTTTAAGACAAAAAAAAAAGAATATATTATATAAAGTGCAGCGTTGAGTTCTATTCTCAATACGTAATGCTAGAATTCGTGCGAAAGTAGGACAAAAGAGTGTTTTGACACTTAATTATTTTTAGCCTGCATGAGGAATGTAGCGTGTAGCTGAAAAAAAGAACTAATTACTACATTTTTTTTATTATTGGGGGTCTACATTTTATAGCCAGACCAGGAAATTTGTATTTTTTTAAACTCAAGTAAACCTCTTTTTGCTTTCATATCCATTGCTATTATATACGAAAATCTATATTATTAATATTTAAACCATGAATTAATTAAAATTCCAAGATTATATTTTATTTTTATTTTTTTTTTCATTTTTAACTTTTCAAAATAAATATTAAACGATATAAAATATAAATATAATATAATAATAATTAATATTTCATATTTGATATTTCAGGTAGTTTTAATTTCCGCTGGTCGGACGATGTTCAGCGGGTACAGAAGAGACATGTTGCCATATTTTGCCTCAATAGATTATCCCTGTCCTGCTTTTAAGAACCCTTCTGATTATTACTGTAAGTAATTAGTATATTTAAAATATATAATTTCATTGCACTGAGTACACAGCATTGATTTATTTTACGTGTTTGCATACATAAAGTTAAAAAAAATAAGTCTTATATAGGAAGAGTCTTAATCTCTCGGGTAGGAGGATCTTTTGCTACTGTAGCAAAACAAGGGTTATGGACTATCTATTCTAAAACTGAACTTACGAACACATACAAGTAATAATCACATTGACACGAAAATAGTCGCACGACACGGCATTCTGTAACGCGTTTGAGGCGTATGTACATTAGTTAGTCGATAAATCCGACAAATTGTACTATTTATTATATATTTTTTGCTGATGCTGTAACGTTCACTGAGTGACAAATGAAAAGCTGGGTGTTATTGTTAAATATACTACACTTATTTAAATGTGTTTGTAACCTCAGTTTTAGAGTAGACTGCTTCGGTCCTTACCTAGATATTTTTTTTAGTAAGATGTCTTAGCAGTCTCTCACTTTACACTCTGCATCTAATTTACGGTTTGACTGAGGAGCGTCAAACACAGTATGATCGTTTTTTAAGTACATGTAGGTAGAAAGATTAATTCTTATATACACTAGGGATTAAACTCTTCCTAAGGATTATCTTTGACACTGGACACCTCGTCAAAGATTATAGTTTAGTAGTTATACAGTGTATATGTGTAGTGCAAAATATTATCACGTTAGATATAAAAATTTTGATTTTTAGGTATGCGAATAGGTGGTCAGATAAACTTAATAATTTCAATATTGTTCTTGAAGGGTTCATCTTGAAATTTTTTTAAATCAAATAAATAAGTTGATTTTCATTTCATTGATTTTCTTCAATCAACACGCATTGTCTTAAAAGCGGGTCGGTCCATGAAGAACATAGTTTTTAACACTAAGTTCCCTTTGTTTATCCTGCTATATGCTGATACATATAATAAATATATTTTTAATAATCCCTAGTGGACCTAGTGACCCTGGACGACCTGTCCCCGGCCGCCATGCTGGAGTCGTCCAGCCGCATCGAGGCGCTGGCGGGCGTGTTCGGCGGCGCGCACTCCGCGCCCGACCCGCCGCCGCCCGTCGCGCTGCCCGCGGGCGCGGCGCGCGGCGGCGTCCAGGCCTTCGCGTTGATCGAGTGAGTAGCGGGCCTTTATACATTGGAAAATATATAGATATACAAAACTTTTTTTTAATTGTTTCTGCTGCTCCGAGGATTACACCGAACAAACCGAAAGATAGCCGTCTATCGCGTGTTTGTCCGAGCCGACAAAATTTTATTTATGTGTTGATTTAATTGTTTCTGCGGCTAATGTGCACACGGAAGTAATGTAAATTCTAAGGTCTGACGTTATTTTTTTTGCCTTTTTATATAGTATTTAAATATATATCTGGTTACGTTTTCTACATTTAATTTTACTAAATTATACTTATTATTTCTTCAGAAAAACATTGCTGTACACTCAAATGAGCACCATATCAAATGTAATCACTCGAGTGGTCATAGCGGCGTTGATGTCTCTCATCACTGGAACTATATTTTGGGACCTGCCGACCACCGACGCAAAGGTAAAGACTTAGATTTATGCGGAACGACTTTGCCTGCTACGCTATGCTTGACTCAATGTTGAGCGTTTACGCGCAAAATATTAAGATCTGAAACGCCTAATGGCAAAGCTACAAAGTATGGAAGTATGGAAGTAGCTTCTAAGCAAATGTAGTTCAGGACGAGGGTCCTTTTATCATAAAGTGGGAATACCTCCACGTGGTGTGCTCAATTTTCTATGCAAACTGAAAAGAGCTAATATGCAAAGGTATATAAAGGTAATAATATTATTAAAAAAAATTAAACACTTAAACACATTGGGACACGAATCCGCATCTTTTGGAATCCTTAGTATGGAAGAACATTTCAAAAATATTTAAATAAACATTCTCTCGTGAATAGACTATTTTTAGCAATCATTTTGGGGATATCTCACTCTATATTTACCTATCACTTCACGTTTCTAAACCAGTTAATACAAAACGACCGCATCGGCTACCACTATTCCGTGATGTGCGTGAGCGCGTGGCCGCTACTGCTGCTGAGCGCGCGGGAGGCGAGCGCCACGCGGCGCCATGTCGAACGAGATATAGCTGTCGGATTGTATTCTAGAACTATGTTTATTTTGTTTGATGTAAGTGTAAGACAAGCTTATTTTTCAGCTTTATAGACGATCACACTTACAGCACGGCCGACGAGTCGTGGCCACCCTGAAATTTGGCTTTCTAAGCTTTTGCGCATTGTGCACCCTGAAAGAAAATAATTGAAAGTAAGGAAAAATTCTAATTCTGAGCAAATTTGAGCTGCATCCACAGCTGACTTCGAGGTGGCTTCGACTTTTCGACCGTACTGTAGTAGGTTAGCCAGAGAAAAACTAATATCAAACAACCGAATTTAAAACATTGCGTGCTGAGTTGCGGAGCCCAACACTGCGTTTTACCTTACAAGCGCGAAGAAATGAAAATCACATACGTATGTGAATACATACCCACTGCACCTCCATGATTGGCCTCCAAATTTTTTTATAAATTTTATTTCAATATGTCGTTGTCGTAAAAATAATAAAAATTATTGGGTCTACGCTATATTTCTGTTTATTATTTAGTTAAAAATTGCTTATATCTACCTTATATGAGGCCAGTCGCGACGCAGGGGCACAAAGTGTGACTATAAAATCGACTGGTTGTCTGGGTTCGATCCCCTCTCGAGGAAATGAATAAATATGTACTTACATTTATATTTTCATTTCTTCGTTCTGGTGTCGAGGTAAATCAGGGCGTAGAGTCCGCCACTCAACACGCAATGCCTCCAGAATTCGGTGGAAAGTAGGGAACAGTGTGTCTTAACACTAGGTTCCCTCTGGCTACCCTGCATAGCAGGGTCTTCACGCTTCAGCGCGTGATAAAGCGTGAAGCCGATTTAATTGAATTTTTAATTTTTTTTCTAGCTTATAATGTCTTATTTCAGCAATTTCTAGAAATATGGCTGGCCATATTGACGTGGCTCGCGTACTTGGTGCCGAGCTATGCTATGAGCGGTCTGTACGCGCAGGCACCGGGATCATTCGACGGATTTTATGTCTATTTAGGTAATGTATAGGTTCTTTTGTAATAATATTTATGAAGCTACCCTGAAATCTTTTTATTCTTGTTATTCATTTATTTTAGTTTTAAATGCAAATTATATCTACACCATTTATATGTTTTCTAGTGTCTCATACTATTATTTTTCCCCTACTACAAAACTATTATATTAAACAAATACTACTACTACTACTACTACTATTACATTTAAAATTTAAACGTAGCGAGATTTGAACCTCTCTTTTAAATATCGTCAAAGCTTCTTGGCTAATTGTGGGCTTACATTCTGTCATGTAAATTAATTACTTACTTATTATTTAATTGACTTGCGTCAATTTTTCTACTTCACCCTGAAAAAAAGCTTATCATATATTTTATTTAATATTTAACTAACTAATAAATCAATTCAAAATAATATTTTCAGGTTACATGCTGCTATACCTAATAAGCACCCAAATGTTATGTCGGGCATCTATTTTCATCATACCAATGGAGAAGGTAGCTTCAATCGTATCAGGGTTTTGTTTTCTACTAACCACACTCGTGAACGGCGTGTTGTTGCATCAACAAGACTTGCCGTATTACGTGAAATGGTTAGAATACGTATCGCCATCAAAATGGACCGTTCCAGAAATATTGAGGCGGGAATTGAGTGAGATTGCCTTGAGAAGCAGTATTAGTAAGGATTTGAGATGCACCAAGGTTAGTATAAAAATTGAAAGTTTTATTACGTTCCCGTCTTATTAATCTCCTACAATTTTCTATTCTTAACTCAAAACTTCGTCATTTTTCTAAAGCTATTGTGGGTTCGATTCCCGCTCAGAGGGAATAGATATTTGTAATTTTTCGCTGCTGCTCTGCTGTTCAATAAGTAGTGCCTTAAAATCTGGACAAAAAGTGAGCAACGGATTGTCCTTATTAGACTTAGACGCTATAGTTCCTTTGTTTTGAAACTATATTTTTTATGAACATTATAAGGTAGAACAAAAACCTTTGTCAGGTTTTCAACATCCTCTGGACATTTAACGTTGCCAAAAAATATTATATTTTTTTGACTCCCATGCACCCTCATGTTTGCCAAAGTCCGAGTTTTTTCGCGCTCTTCAACAGAGCGAACCACAGCGACAGCCGTCTCTTTTACAGTGGCACTTGATACTTTAGCTTCAAAATGTTTTATGGTGGGTTTCTTTTATATAATAAGTTTCTTTTTATAAGACTAATGTTAAATATATTTTTTATTCCAGCATTTAGATTTAATAGTACAATCACCGTGTCCTCCCCCCAACGGGACTCAAGTATTATCTAATTACGAATATCTTAGAACCGATAACATTTGGGATTGGACTGAAGATAGCTTTATGATTGCTTTGGCAATTTTCTACGCAGTTTTCGCCTTAATAGCTATGATAGCATTCGTTTTTGATTGCACAAAGTATACGAAAAGTAAGGAAAAAGCGTACAGAAAAGGTCATAAAGTGACAGCTAATACGCCGTAAGGCTGAATGTCAAACGTTGAAATATGACATTTCTTTTCCCGCCATTTTCGGTGCTACAATATATGTGTTAGTGATTTTAATTAATTATAATTAATGAGATGATTGTATTTGGATGTTTGTTTTTAATGATTTCTTCTTTTTATTTATACAGTTTGTCTAAACTATATAAATGTATGAGTTATTGTGTTATTTTAATTTTTCGTAATAATATAATATTCTTATTATATTTTTATTGTAATGAATGTACAAAACAAATATAACGTAATATAATATGTAATTTTTATTTCTAAATATAGAAGAAGGCTGAATTTCCATTGTCTTCCATCCTTTATAATATTTTAATAAAATAATGTTAAATCAGTTTTAAATGTATAAATATGAAATGAAATTTTAATGGTGTCTATAGTGTAAGTTTTTATCACAATAGTATTTTTAAGTTTATCTTGTGTTGTGAAAGTTCTACGGTCATTTTAGTATTTTTAATTTTTTTTTTTCGAGGACACCGTGTAGCTGCTGCACTGCGCCTGACTGTAAATGCGACAGCGGTGGACCCAATTTCCACTCGAGAAAATAAATTGTTTTCAATTTCTCGCTCTATTAACAAGACAAATCGCGGCGTTGAGTTCTGTCAACATGCAATGTCTCGTAAGTTGGGCAGGCTGTGGGGAACGGAGTGTCTTCACGTTAGGTTCCCTCTGCCTTCCCTGCTTTATGTAGAATGTACTGTGTAAAGCTAGATAAGTGTGCCTTAGTAAAATATCCAGTTCTGCTCCAGTGGGCATTAGAAATTTATATTTTGAACTTAGAAAAGCTAGAAATTTTAGACATAAGAGACACTATATTTTGTATATACCAATTTCAAAATTAAATTGAGAACACTGCCTTTGGAAAATGCTCATAAAATTGTAGGAAAATTTAAATAGTTTAGCAAATTGAAGTCGAGTTCAATATGAGTTAAGTCAATTTTAATCTAATAAGTAATTATATATATGTTTTTCCTTATAAGGGGGCCGTCCACAAATTACGTCACATGTTACATGAGATTGAGGTTGAGGGAGGGAGTTGACGAAGTGTAACATCATGAGATCACATTTTAAAATATGTGTATTACCAAACTAATTATTACTAAAATTTTGTCTAAATAAAAAAATTGCAAAATATGTAACGTCACACTAAAGCGGATTGGTCTTACAAATGTGACTAAGCTGTGACAAGGACGGGTTAAAAAAAACATGAAATTCGTGTGACATTATTTATGGATGGCCCCAAAACTAATATAATGAGGAGCCATAATGTTAGAGGATATTATTGTTAAGTTACCTTTGTATACTTTGAAGAAATCAAATAAATATAGATGTAAAAGCATTTTATTTCTTTTAATAACACACATGTCAAATAATTTACTAAATATAAATAGGAAATAACAACGATTATTTATTAAACACATTGCATAACATGATTCCATTAATTTTATAAATAAATAATTACAATGAATAAATAAATGTAATCAAATGTATTCAACTAAACATTATTTTGATATAAATAATAAAAAAACTGATTAATCTAGTATATTTAATATATTTAACAATAAAAATCATCAAATTTGATGCATAAAAATATAAAAAATATTTCTTTAATGATTTTTTCCTATAACAAAAACTCATATAACATCATAGGGAGTTTACCATTTAAATTTTTAATAATAATTTATTTATTTTGCGTGATAATCAACTTTTCATCGTCATTACTATGGAAAATTTCATGATATCTTCTACATATTTCACAAATACATGGAGTTACCTTCATATTATATTTTTTTAGTTTGAGACTTGTATTATCATTAGTGTTATCTGAAGATTCTCGATCAACATATTGACTTTCAAGTAGAAGTTTATTCAATCTTTCTTCATTTACAAGTGTTTCTGGTTCTGAGGCTTTCTCGTTGTCCCTGAAATTATTTTATTTTATATTATTTAAATTCTATTTAGGTATGTATATCTTTACTAAATTGTATTTTTTTTACTAAAAGTCAAATATGATGCCAATTTAAAATAATTTAACCACAACTTATAAAATTATTTTTTTTATTTCTTCTACTTTGTACATATTAATGACCTAGCTAAGCTTTGTTGAATAAAACGAGGGAGTTGACTATATGATTGAATTGAACTATATGATGAATTTAAAAACATGACAAAATTCAAACGTGCTAACATGATATTTTTATACAAAATATCAATAATAGACATAAAAAATTACTATACATTTTTCAAATCTGCTGTATATAAATCGTAATATGATGAACGATAATTGAAAATGTATTATAAGTTCTTTGATTTTCACAATTATTATACATTAAAATGAAACTATTTATTTTTTAAGTATTAACCTTTCTTCATCAGAAACACAATTATCCTGAGTTTGTTTTTTATTCCATTTGCTGTAGACATCAAGTGGACACACTGTGTATTGGTAGGGACATGCTCTTAGAGGGGACTTCGGAGTGACATCGTCTAAAGGCGTTCGGGACTTTGACATGGGACTAAAAGAGAGAAATTACTTCTATTGTTCTATTTTTAATACATTTCTGTTTTTTTTTCGTTTCAAGCTTTTTTCGCATAAAGGTAAGTATAAAGGCGTAACACACTCCCCACTTTGCGTGTCGAGAGGCGAAACTCAACGCTGGGCTTTACTTATTAAATAAAGCGGAAACATGAAAATCGTTCTCTCCACCAAATGGAACACCAAGTAGAAAGATCGATATAACATTTGCGTTTACAGACAGGCGCTGGCCCACTGTGACATGACGGCAAGAATTGTTCATAATATTGATTTATTATACAATATTTACAATAGGAACTACAATAAACGTGCAAGATATTTTATGTTATAATATTTTCTTATTACAAAGCTTACTGAGACCGTATGGCTCAGTAGTTAGATCACTTGAACAATTTCAAAGAGAAACGGGTCGAGAGGGGTTCAAATCTGCAGACATTGAATTTTGTTTATACATTTTCTAAAAAACTTACTAAATTACTTGTGATCTGCTCACACAAACGGATTATCCGGCAAACAGACTAAAGTATTAAAATTAATTATTTTAGGTGCCATTATATTGATGATATAATAGATTTTCTTCTATCTACAGACAGCAATCAGTTACAATTTAATTATATGTATATAGATTTGCTCACTTAGGACATCGACAGTTGGAGTACACATCACCACATTGTATTAAGCTGCAACAAGATTTTGATTCTTCGGATCGCGTTCGAGATCTGGATCTTGAACGTAAGGTTTTACTTTTCACGCATTTGTTTCTGAAAATTTATTGATGATATTTATTATAGGTAAATGGCCTTTATTTTAGATCACTAATAATAAGAACTATTACTACACAAACACAAATAGGTCAAGTTTTATGAAAGTTCAGAATTTCTCTTCTTCAATTTCTTTTCTCGTGCTTAAACTAAAATGTGTGAAAAATTATAACATTTTATTGCATGATTTGTTTAGTAAGCTAAATTGCATTCGTGCTATGACATTTTAATACCCTGTGTTTCGTAATTGTAATTATAATAAACATTTTTAAAAAAGATATGGCTGTTTATATCACAAAAAAACGCGTATTTCGACACTATAAAGGGAATCAAAATTCATAGCGCAGATCCGGTTGACCTAAAATTAAAAAAATGTTGTTGCTGAACGAAGTTGTAAAACGACATCTACAACATCATTCATCAAAAATAAATACTAACCTATGATATTGGGCTGAGTGACACACTTGCTTCTGCCTGGCAGTGTCCGTGTCTCTCGGACTGCATTTACAAGCTAATACTTTGGCCGCATTTGATATATTGCAGTTTTGGTTCCATACTTCATCTATACGGACTTTTGTTGCTATCTCTATTTTAGGAGAGAGAATACCCTGAAATTTGGGTCTAAATATGAATTAATTATATACTAATCACGTGTATATCAGTTATGATATGAATAATATATTTAACTAACAGATAAATTATAAGGCCATTAACAGATAAATTATAAACCGACAGGTTGTAGGTTCGATCCCCACTCGAGGAGATGAAATATTTACTTAAATTTATATTTCCATTCCTTCGCTCTGGTGTCGAGGCTAAGCGCGGCGTTGAGTTCTGCCACTCAACACGCAATGCCTCCAGAATTCGGCAGAAAGTGGGGAACGGAGTGTCTTCCACTAGGTTCCCTCTGTCTACCCTGCTGTGTGCGGGATACGGCGTGAAGCTGATAATAAATTATAAATGTGTAATAAATATTGCAAAAATGGCAGATAAAAATATACCTACACAGATAGGTACATCCTAAATATTTAAAGCGTTTGTATAATTCAATCTCAACTCTGGAATCGTTCTTGAGATGCCGTTTTCATTTACAGATTATTGAAACAAAGATCCATCTCAAAGTTAAGACCGGATTGTAAATACGGGCCTATTTCTTAAAATTTAAATTTTTCTTCACTACTCATTAAAAATAATTGAGACCAATTTCCTTTCGGGATCATTTTTATTTTACAATTATCTTATCTCATCGTCGGGAACTAGGAAAGCGAAGAAGGGAAAACCTTTATATTAGTACTAGTACGGTAGAGAGTTCTCTCTACCGTAGAAATGTATGTATGTGGCAAAAGGCGTGAAAATATGTATATACTTACTGGGAAATCTTTAGATCTTCTCATTAGTAAATCAACACCGTCCGTGGAGCACATTTTAGGTGGAAAGAGGATATCATTCATAGCCCCGAGATATTGTGCCAATATTACACACTCACCAATGTCACAGTCGCCACACCATTGAACTAACTCACAGTAGATTGTCTCACCCTCTGTTTAAAAAAAAATATCTTCACAATTTATCATGTATGTATATAGCAAGATAAGCAGTAGGAAACGTAATGCTAAGACAATCTGTTGCCTACTCACACCACATAGTTTTCGATACATTGTGTGATAAAATCAAATAAATCAGTTTTGACAGGCATTGCGTGTTGAGTAGCGGAACTCAACGCCGCGCTTTGCCTCGACACGGGAACAAAGCAATGGATATATTTTTTTTTAATTTCCTCGAGTGGGGATCGAACCCACAAGTACTCGATTTTAAATACACTTTGTGCCATGCCTGGCCTTACCATTATTCATGCTATTGACTATTTATTATAGTTGTATATGAAAATGTGTATGAATTTCTGATTGAAATGTATGTATGTTCAAATTTTTATTTTTTTTCTTCTGCCCTTTAAAATAGGTTTAGAATTAAGAGATGTATCCTATTTGTGTTTAGGTGTATAAATCCTGCATATTAAAATATTTACAATATTCATATTTTCATAAAATATTCTTTTCACATTTATAGAAAAGTAATAGGTTGATGATGCATATGGGTTGATTATAAATACCATAAGTCTTAAGAATGGTCAAAGTTATAAGGTTGTGAAGTCTGCATTTTTCAAATTATATATAATAAGTAACTAAAAAAAGATATAAAAAATAATAATACTAACTCAACAAACAGCATATATTGTTAAGGGCACAACTTTCTTGAAATCTTTTACGAAAGTAAAATATATCTCTGAAGGACAGTGGAAATACTGGTGGCAGTAAGCAGGTTTGGTAACTTGTGTCCAATGCAAACATTGTGAGGGAAACGCGCCCATCTTGACACAGCCACACACCTGGACATGATACCTATAAAGAAAAAAATACATAGGCTAAGTATTAATAGTTTTGTATTCATATCATAACTTATTTTTGTTTTCAGTTTCTGGCAAGACAACAAAGTGCTGCAATGATACCTGCTATGTCCAGGATAACCATATAAAATTATAATATAATTCAAGACATATTACATTTAGAGGCAGACCTCCAGTCTATGCTTTATCTACCAGAGCGGAAAATAAATGTAAATAAAATTATCTCCCCAAGTGAGAGCTAAACACACAACTTAAAACATTGTGTTTAAAGTCAGTCACTGCGACAAAGACCTCAACGGCCTCAACATTAAATAAAAACTATAAGCAGTCACACACAGAAAAGGGTAGGCAGAGGGGATAAGGGAAAAGGGTAGGGATTGTGCTAAAATACTCCGATCGCCACTTTCCGCCAAATTCCAGAGGCATTGCATCGAGTAGCGGAACTCAACGCCGCGCTTTGCCTTGGCTCTCTCACTCACTTGCCACTGCGCCATGGCCTCAATTTATATATAAAATCTCACTTATACAAGAATCTATTAACAAATAAAAAAACATTTATGTTGATGTAAGCAGCTAAAATAACATCATTACTGAGTTAATTATTTTAAAAACAATGTGACATAAAGAAAACATTAAAACCATAGTAAAATTAACTATTAAGCCAATACATTGTTTGGTACACCGAAAAGCTATAAATAATAAAGTAAATAAAGAATTTGTTTTAATTCTTTCCTGTAATAGGTTTTACTTACTTTTTGTACTTCTATTTCGACTGTTAATTCAATAACTTTAGGCATATTAAAATACCATAATTTATTTAAAAGATACTAATGCATCATTTTATTAGAGACAAAGTAGACATTATTCGACACTTGGTAAAATGTCGTGAAGACTAAAAATTTAAGCAATTATTTATTGAAATTTTGTTTTATTATCATCGTCAAAGTGTCTAGCGGTTGTCATAGAAACCAAAGGCTAGCCGCACACACACACACAATATTATTGCCAATACAATAATATTGTTCAATGTATGGCCCCGCACAATATTATTGACGTCGTCGTCGTCGTTTTCGTCGTAAAATCTAACATAGTCACTCATTGCTTTATTTGTTAGAAAAATTCCAAAAGTAATTGCTTATTATATTTCTAATGGGAATATAAAAATAATTTACAATTACTTTTGGAAATTTTCCAGCATTCCAGAAAATTTCCAGTATTTTTACCGCCAAGTATTTGGGAAATTGAAATAATGTTAATGTGAATAACTAAAAATAAATAAAAATACTTTATTTGTTCAAAAGATTTTACACAGAAATAATTGTTACAGAGATTTCCTAAGCAAGTAATGCCTGTATTTGGAGATCCCAAAATAAAAAAGTGAGAAAAAGTGAAGAGAGATCCTAAAAAAGTGTGATTTCTTTAATCTCGATAATAAATCTTCACAATGCATTTACTAATTACAAATTCTAAAATTACTTCAATTGTACAAATTTAACGACAAAATTGTAAAAAATATTAATTAACAAAGCATTTAACTTTGCAATGGGTATATAATATCTATATATATTTTTTTGTTTTTATAAGGGCAATTCAATATACATCTCTGAAGTTTTATTAACCATAATCACAGAACACATATACCCAAAGGGAAGAATGTTCACTTCATACAAAAAAATGGGGGACAAAACGCCACTGCTGCCATCTATCGTGTGCCCACCAGAAACAATATTTAAAATATATCGGCGGGAAATTCAAAATTTGGCTAATATTTGGATAATAAATAGATTTTTATTCAAAGCCAGAATGATTCACTCTTTCAAAATCAATTGGAAGTTTATTACTTAATTTTAAAGATAAATACTTCCAAATGATTTTGAAACAGTGAATCATTTCTGGTATAATAATAATAATAGTCTGGTATAATAATAAAAAAACACAAATAAACACTTTATACTTTTTTATTGTTTATAAGCATTGGTATAATTATATTTATACAAATAGTATTCTTGCAAATCAAATAAAATAGTGATAAAGACTATATTATTAAGACAAATTTGCCCTCTTATGCTAATAACAATAATTTAAATTTATATAAGTTAAATAAATTGTAATCTGTAACATAATCATAATTTAAATATACTATTAACTTATTACATAAAATTGTAGGCAGTTACATTGTTTAAATTTTACTTGGATTACAAACAAAGGATGAACAAAATCATTGCTGTTTATTATTCTATTTTAATTAAATAAATATTTTAATTAAGTGTTGCGTTACTGGATTGTTGTTTATATTTTCATTTCTCTGCTGTGGTGTCGAGGCAAAGCATGGCGTTGAGTTCTGCCACTCAGCACGCAATGCCTTCTGAATTCGGGGGAAAATGGGGAACACAGTGTTAATAACAATAATAATTAACACACCCTAGTTCCCACTGCCTACCCTACTTTGTGCGGGATACTGCGTGAAGCCGATTATTACAAGTAATTATAAAAATAATAAAGTAGGTATAATGAACTTAATACAATGTTGGTTAAATTAAATCTAATATTAACATACAATTACTTATTTTTAATATATCTATTTTTCTTTTTTAACAACTTGTGATAATTTCCAAATTGTCTATTTTTAACTGTACAAAATCTTTTTACTGTTATGTGGAAGACACTTCTTTGAAATGATCCTCACACTGGGCAAGAAAACTAAAATTTATATCTTCTTCCAATTTACAGATTACCAGTTTTTTGAGGTTTAAAGAATATGATAATGTTTCATATAAATTATTGCTAATTGTAGCACAGTTTTCAACACATCTAATAAAATCTTCAGATACATAGTTTAAGTTCTTTTTAACATTATCATATTCCTTGAAGTCCTTAAAAGTGTACAATAAAATATTGTCAGTAAGTTTAGCTTTTAAAACTGAATCACAAAGCCTGCATTTATTGCCAAGGCTCTTTAATAAAAATCCACAGACATATGCACAGGCTTGTAATTCTTGTGGATCAGAAACACTTCCTCGAAAGGATGACTCCACCAACGAGAGCATGGCTGAAACAAGTGGACTTTCTGATTCTGTGTATGTGCCTGTGGGTGAAGTTGTGGTTAAAAATTCCTTATAATCTGACATAGAACTACAATTATCTACTTTACAATTTCCTGACTCCAAATGAGCAAGATTAGATAGAATCGCTGTCTTCAGGCCAGCAACAAATTGCCCAGAGGTTGGATTATACTTTGATCCACAGTTTCCTCTAATAGTACCAAACAAATTTTCTAGAGAATCTTGCTGAAGGTGGCGAGTACATACAGATTATTTTCAAATTATTATACAATCTTAGGATACCTTTAATTGTCCATATCCAACCTTCCTTAGATGGGGGCGAGCTATGACTTCCTACAAATGTACAGTTTTCAAAAATGTCATACATTTTCTTCAAATGTTCCAAATGGAGTGAAATGTCAGTCATGTTGGTACAGTGCGGTTTTACTTTCTTTCGATCTGGGGAACCACTATTTAAGAAGTCAAATAATTTTTTCCATATTTGATATTAAATTTACAGTGACTGCTGCCTCCCCAGATAGTCATCCTGAAAATTACAAGAGCTAATAAAAATCATGTTACAGAAACTAAAATCAACATGTTATTGTTAGATAAAAAACAATGCCTCTTGTTTAACAAATTAAAACAATACCTTGAGATATTTTGGCAAACATTTCTGCTGCACCTGAGTGACTTAGCACTTGAGTAGCAAGGTTCACTCTCATTTTCTGCTTGGCATTTGGACACATATGGTCTTGTTTTAATTTTGGTGTGCAAACAAAATTTTTGTCACCATTTTCTATTTGGAAGAAATGCTCCATGTGTTCCCATTTTGCAAGACCTATAATGTAAAATATAACATCTTATACTAAAACAAAATTTTTTACAAGTTTTATTTAATAATTAGTAATCAGAAACTAGTACTTTTAACTGGACTATGCATATTTATGCATTGTGTAATTTTAATATAAATTAAAATAACAAAATATTACCTGTTCCTTCAACATTGTTTGATGGAATATTAGTATTGCATTTTATATTATATTTTAAAAACTCTGAAGCATTTCAGTAGATGAGGTGGATCAAATATTGTAACAACTTCGGAAAAATTTTCTTAAAATATGTTTTAATGTTGTTGGTGCTGGAAGACACTCAAGTCGTCGCAACAATTGAAAAGTAGATGGTGATCTCTTGTAAAGTCTTAGTGCAATAATTTCTTGCTCAGTGTTCCATCTTCTAGCTACATATTTTCTCTTCGCATTCCTTAATTCCCCTTGTAGAGGTAATGCTAGTGACGGGGTTAGGTGTTTTATTAAACCTTGTATTGCTTCATTGTCATTTAGGATGTTTAACATATGCTTTAATTAGATTTTTCAGCCTATACACATTTTTAACATAATTTAAAACAAACAGTATGTTAGCCATTTGCAAATTGTAATGTTACCATACCAGAAGATAATCCTACTACAGTGTTTTAAATATTGTTTACATAAATTGTTTCTCACATCGATTGAAAACTCTATATAGCTATATTACGAAGTATTTTTTAATATTAATTATTTATCTATAATTTATGATGAAACTTCATCCCTTTTCGGAATTGCATTTTATCATGATACCTTCCATACATACAACGTTATAAGGAAAGTTATTTATTAAATCTCAAATAACTATATCATAAAAAAATTATAATAAATCCTAAAAGAAGTCCTATCAAGAAACTACTAATTAGTAGTTTTACTTTAATATAGCAACACTAAGTATCAAATAATTCATAATTTATTTTTTCGGGACTTATTTACAATCCCCCGTAGGTATGTCGCACATGCCCCTTAGGAAGTCGACCGGGCCTGACCATAATATAACCTGTAACCTTTTGGGTTCTGTGGATTTAAGTTTTTAACTATTTTTACCAAGAATATTAAATAATATTAAATACGTACTTAACGTTTCTTGTACTTAACTTTTACGTTATACCTTATAAACTTGGAATTGTAACTATCAAATAATTACAACTTAGAACTGTGAAACCAAAATATGAGTACAATTACTTGTTTTCTAGAAGGCGCTCATATTTTTAAATTTTAAATATTTTATGAAGAATTTCTATTACAAAATGACTAAAATACCATCTGTTGTTCACTGGTTTCGCTTAGATTTGCGTTTACATGATAATCTTGCTCTACGAAACGCGATAAATGAAGTATGTGGTTTTAAAACAAAAATGTTATTATTTTGTTATTATTTTAATGATTTATACTTTTTATTTATTTACAGGCTGAAAATAGAAAACAGCTGTTAAGGCCTATTTATGTTATGGATCCAGAGATAAAAGATAAGATAGGCGCAAATAGATTGCGATTCCTCATACAAAGTCTCCAAGACTTAGATTCAAATCTGCGAAAAATTAACACTCGTCTTTTCATAATTAAAGGCAACTGTACCGAATGTCTTCCACAACTTTTTGAAAAATGGCAAGTACAGTTCTTAACATTACAAGTTGATATAGATGCAGAATTAATACAGCAAGATGAAATTGTGGAACAATTTTGTGAAGAGAAGAATATATTTGTCAATAAGAGAATGCAACATACAGTTTATGATTTTAATAGTGTCTTGAAAAAAAACAATGGTTCTGTACCATTAACATATCAAAAGTTTCTCTCTTTGGTTAGTGATATCCAAGTAAAGGACATAATAGAAATAACTAAAAATATAAGTGAAGATTGTAAACCAGATGATTTTACCTCAAATGAATATGATATTCCATCTCTTAGTAATATGGAGTTTGACTCTGAATGTAAATACCCTGGAGGTGAAACTGAGGCATTAAAAAGACTCAATATATATATGGCAAAAAAGCAATGGGTGTGTAATTTTGAGAAACCAAACTCTTCACCTAACAGTATAGAACCTAGCACAACTGTTCTAAGCCCATACATAAGTCATGGCTGCTTATCTGCTAAACTTTTTTATCACAAACTTAAACAAGTGGAAAGTGGAATGAAACATACATTACCTCCAGTATCACTCATGGGTCAATTGATGTGGAGAGAATTTTATTACACAGCTGGAGCTGGTACCAAAAATTTTGACAAAATGGTAGGAAATTCTGTTTGTACACAAATACCTTGGGGAAAGAATGATGAACATCTTAAAGCATGGGCGGAAGGCAGAACTGGATATCCCTTTGTTGATGCTATCATGCGTCAATTGAAACAAGAGGGTTGGATACATCATTTAGCCCGTCATATGGTAGCATGTTTTCTAACTAGAGGAGATCTATGGATATCATGGGAAGAAGGAGCTAAAATATTTGAAGGCTATCTTCTGGACTATGATTGGTCATTAAATGCTGGAAATTGGATGTGGCTATCAGCCTCTGCATTCTTTTATAAATATTATAGGGTGTACAGTCCCATTGCTTTTGGTAAGAAAACTGATAAAGAAGGCCTTTACATAAGAAAATATGTACCTGAGCTAAAAAAATATCCCAGTGAATTTATTTATGAGCCCTGGAAGGCACCTAAATCAATTCAACAAACAGCAGGTTGTGTAGTAGGTGAACATTACCCACACAGAATTGTTGATCATGACAAAGTTCATAAAGAAAATATACAAAAAATGAATGCAGCATATAAAATAAATAAAGAAAAGAAAGCTTTAAAGAGAAAAAGATAAAATTAAACTAGTTTATATTATTTAAGGATCTGATTTTTTAAGTACAAATTGTAAACAGGTTGCCTTAATAACATTTTGCAGTATATTAGAAACTTAAAAATTAAATGAAATGAATTAAAAATCTATTACATATATATATTTCTTTTTTTAGAAAATTCATCCATTTATAGTTAAACTAGCGGGCGCGGGTGAATTCTAAAAAAACCACGAAACACATGTTTAATAAAATATTTTTAAGAGTCTGAATTTCAAATTTTATTAAAATCGGTGCCGATTACATTTTTTTTCCATACAAACTTTCAACCCCTATTTCATCCTTTTAGAATATTTTTTTTTAAAAATCCCTTAGTGGATGTAGAAATTATGAAAATAACATCTGTCCAAATTTCACGTTTTTTTTTTCGAACTTGAGGTTAATGCTGTTTGTTAGCCCTATTGGCTTTTACAGCGACACCGGGTGGGTAGGGTATATATATATATATAAAAAATTATACCCTGTGTTCACACCCTTAGCCCCCGCGCTACGATTGTCTCTTATCCCAATATATTGCATATATTCTTTCCTTACATTTAAAAGTTGTTTACAAAAATCATTGCGCCTAACGTATGTTTCGCTACATATATCTAATAAAGATTACCGCAAGGTAAGTAATATTCTCAATTTACTAATGTAAATAAATAAATAACTTTAGCTAATGATTATGCTACAAAAATATTCAAGTGAGGACTAAACTTTATACTTTTATAGATAATGATTATTATTGTAATACCAAGTACCGACTGTCAAGTGTCATTTTGACGTCTGATTATATCATATTTCTATACGTATAGATGTAGCATATAATTATGATTTTCTTATTTTTTTTGTAATTTAGGTATTTTATTATTTACAAAATGTAATACAGAAACATATTCATAAAAAATATAAATTATGTAGCTAAGAGCATAAAAGATTTGAAGAATGGTGGAGCATCTAGGAAGATGAAAAGGTATTTAATAACTTTTATTTGCTTTTAGGCAATTACAATAAATAATAAATATTGGCCATAAACTATTTTTTATATCTTAATGCCAACAATAGCTAAATTTTAAAAATAATACAAATAATATTATAAACATAACTATGTATTATGTAGTCTCTTCTATAATCATTCTTACTTACTTTTATATGACTGTTAATTCACTCAACTCTTTAAAAATCTTAAATACATCACGTTCATGCCGTATCCCGCATATAGCAGGGTAGGTAGAGGGAACTAGTGTTAAGACACTTCATGTCCCCCATTTTCCTCTGAATTTTGAGGGTGTGCTGTGTGTTGAGTGGTGGAACCCAATACCGTGCTTTGCTTCAAAACTAGAGCGAACAAATGGAAATATAAATTTAAATAAATATTTCGTTCCCTAGAGTGAGGATCGAGCTCACAACCAGTCATGTCTAAAGTCACACTTTATGCCCATGCGTCACAACCGGCCTCTAACAACGTTAAATGTAAGTATAAACTCACTTGGTAACTTTGTCTAATAATGAAATCATTCACAATCATTATAGGTTAACATAGGGTCTTTCTTGTTAATTTTGGTATTTTTTATACTCTATAATATTTATTTGAACTTTTAAGAGAAATTTTAAAAACCAATGTATCACCATTATCTGTTTTATAAAGTTATCTTTGTCTGAGTTATTTCAGCATTAAATGTAACATATGCAAGTACTTGATAGTTCTTATATAGCTCAGTTATGTGTAAATTATCTTTCAAAATAATATTAATCACAAGGAATGTTGAAAGGACATATTCAACAATATACATATAACATTGTAATTTTGTAGTTTGTGATTACATGGCTTAATGACACTGAACCACATTGTCCTGTCTATTCAGGTTAGGCTAGAGGAGACCCATCTGGACAATATCTCTAGATTTGCCCATGTTTTTAGGATTATAATAAAATATGAATGTGACATTAAAATCCTGCAATAAATGTAAATGTCATGACATATAGTGATATAATATCTAATGTACAATTAGGTGTTTACCAACTGTGCCATAACAGTATTAGGGACATTTCATTTGTTGTTAAAGTACTAAGTGCTTAACTTGCACTTAACTAAAATAAAATAATTAATCTATTGTAGCACAGTGACATTGCGCCAGATTGTAAACACAATGGTTGTTGGTACAATCTCCAATCAGGTGAATATTAAAATGATTTTGATTTAAAGTATTAATTTCTGTTACTCTTAAAATGCAGTGTCCTAAATACCCAAAATGCGTACTTGTGCGTGTCGTAATATAAACATTTAAAATTGCAAATATATTTCATTTAAGATTTAATATTGTTATGTTTGCATTTTTATCTACTTTTTTAAATTTGTTAATTTTATTTATGAGAAAAAAAATGTTTAAATTAATAACACAATTTTATAACTTTAATGTTGATCAGTGCCAAGATAAACTTGTGTCTTCTGTTGAGGGGTCCCTTGGGAATGTCTCCTCATGGAGGTGAAAGGAGCTTGCTTCAATTCAACCCCCTGAAGTCAAAAGTTTGCGCGTTAACCACAAAAAATTCTCATTCGTCGTGTCGCCAGTTTTTACGGATCCAACGATCTGTAAAAGGCTTAACACTGTGGCTTTGCGTATACACGACTTCCCTCTGTACGTGTCCTCTACTGCATATATTATGGGGAGTGTCCTAGAGAACTGTACCATCGTCACCATCTGGCACTCTAGTACTGTGTGGTTTCGTAGGTACTTCCTTCTACGCGCCACGCAACTTTGGAATGGCCTACATGCAGTAGTGTTTCCAAATCTATACGACATGAGTACCTTCCAAAAACACTTATCTACACCGTAAAGTCCGGTAACGCACCTGTATCTCCTCTGGTGTTGCACGGGGTCGTTGGCGGCTGTAATCACTTACTATCAGGTGACCCGTACTCTTATTTGCCTTGTTGTTTCTTTTCCATAGTTCTTTCATGTTACTTCATTTACCATAGTCATCATTCAGTAACGAAATATTTAAATAAGCAATAACATTATAAATTGCATACATTTTAGTTTTTTTGCATTACATTAATACTCAAAACAGGTCTTTGTTATCAAAACAAAAGTTAATCTAAGTAAATATTTATGTTTTTAAAATTTCAATACAAGATTTATCTTGTATAGAAATTAGTATATATAATTAATTAAGTACGGAATACGGTTTAGAATGCTTATGGAGTGAAAACAAATGATTTATGCAATAGTTTTCAATAATAGTAATATATAAAACATGTTACATCATTTTTTTAATGAATTTTCTATTCTTTCCATTCTTGTAATATTTGTATAGGTGGGCAATAAAAAAATAGTTTTTCTATTAAATTAGGCCAGTCGTGGCGCAGTGGCACGAAGTGTGACTGTAAAACCGACTGATTGTGGGTTCGATCCCCACTCGAGGAGATGAAATATTTACTTTAATTTATATTTCCATTTCTTCGCTCTGGTGTCGAGGCTAAGCGCGGCATTGAGTTCTGCCACTCAACACGCAATGATTCCAGAATTCGGCAGAAAGTGGGGAACGGAGTGTCTTAACACTAGATTCCCTCTGCTTACCCTGCTGTGTGCGGGATACAGCGTAAAGCTGATTTAAATTTTTTTTTTAATTATACTTAATTTTTTGTCACTACTTTATAAAATCGAAAATAGAGCCAAAATTAATAGTACAACGACTTGAGAATTGTTCATAATTAAATTTATTCGTTCCATATGTATAACATGTAAATGTAAACAAATGAAGTGTGTATATTTTTAAATTTTACAGTATTACCTAATGAACGCACGTTAAGAAATGACGATAAGTCTATTGAATTTCTAAACATTTTAGTTGGTCACGTTAGTATCACGTTCTTGACGAGTGACCCCGGCTCCCGAGCCCGTTGGTGTCGAATAGTAAATACAGTACGGTCGACGAGTCGTGGTCTCCCTGAAGTTAGGATTACTGAACTTCTGCGCATTGTTTACTCGGGAACAAAAAAAAAAACAAAATTATGAAAAATCCTAAAATCATATGACGCTATCTACAGATAACAGCAGTGCGGCCACGATTCATCGACCGTACTGCATATACTTGTAGTACAAACCAGAACCACAATTGTCCAATTGTAGCCGAACTCTCTAATCTGGATAATGGGATAAGGGGTCATTCTGCGCAAATTATTTCCTTTATGGCAATAGGTTAATAGACACTAGAAAGTCATTGCGGTTACGCATAGGATGTGTCCTCACTAATATTAAAAGTGGGCAGACTGTCATTATATCAGTTGGTACCAGAACTAATCAAATGCGCTTTGATTAGATATATAAACGTATATAGAGCAAATATTTTTTATCAGTATTCGATTATAATAAAAAAAACATTCGATATTTATTTGTAATTTCATTTATGGATTTTTTAAGTGATTGTTATTAGGTGGATTACTGATGCTAGATTTTTTTTGACGGTTATAACATTTTTTATACTGTCTTTAAGTCTGTGAATTTAATACGTCCTCCAATTCCTTCTTATTAGTTATACTACAAATGAACAAAACGTTTTTTAATTCCTTTTTATTAGAAATTACAAATAAAATGCTTGTCTGTCTATTTTAAAATGCTTGAAAGTGAAACTCGACTAAATCTATGAAAATATTGCAAAAATTCGAAATCTTTCAAAACGTGCTTTATATAGTGTATAAAAAATAATTGTCAGGGTCAGGCTGCACCTTTTACGAAAGTTTGTTCATATTCCTAAATATTAAACGGTTTTTAGTATCGCATGATTATTCAAATTTGTTTTAAATTTATCCGATATATTTTTCTATTTGATTTTATGGTGTCGAGGCAAAGCGCGGCGTTGAGCTCTGCCACTCAACACGCAATGCCTCCAAAATTCGGCAGAAAGTGGGGGACGGAGTGTCTTACACTAGGTTCCCTCTGCCTACCCTGCTGTGTGCGGGATATAGCGTGAAGCTAATTTAATTTAATTTTTTTTTATTTTTCTTTTCATGTGACACTAATTATATTCACTTTTCATTGTTTTGTATATATTACTAAGTTTTTTTTTCAATAACGCTTTAAGGCCTCATGATCTATGAAAAATGAAAAATTCCAATTCTGACTACGATCATCTATCTATATCGAATAAAAAGCAGCATCGATGAATAAGTTATGAAAGTATATCTCCCCTTTTTTGTTATTATTTTATCGAACTTCACGCTGTATCTTGAATAGAGCAGGGTAGGCATAGGGGGCCTAGTGTTAGGATGCTTCGATTCCCACTTTTTGACGAGTTTTCAAGGCATTGCGTGCTGAGTAGTTTTGCTCAGAAAATAATTGAAAATTGTCCACTGCGACTTCATTTTTATTACTTGTTTTGTAACTTTGTTTTTTTTGTTTTAGATAAATCTAGATATAGGATACATCCCATACATTCCATGGAATTCCACACATAAAGCACTTGAAAGTCGAGCTATGAACAAGTAAGCAATTTATTTTTTCCATATATAGTGTCCGGAAATTATCTATTCTTTGATCATTAAAATATTCATAAAAAATAAATGTATGAAAGTAATTAGTAATTTTGCTTTAAAGAACTTTGGGATATAGCGTGAAGCTAATTTAATTTTTTTAACTTTGGGAATCTCAATTTATTAACTCTCAAAAGAATTTTATTTATTGCGATCATAATTGGGCCTGCACCTTTACTTTGAAGTTTAAAGTTAAAGTCGATTTTATTTCTTTCATTTGAATGTTTGATATTTAATTTCTTTTGTTATGAATTCAAGTATAATTTAGAAATATTATAGAAATATATTGTATTTTCAACTTTATTCTGGAACAATTAAATATAAGGTTCTCGGAATAAACCTTATCCTTAATTGGCGCAATTTATATAAACGCATGTGACGTGACGTCGTTTCAGGAAACACAGATAATAATAATGAGAAAGTTTTTCCTTCCTTTTTTACTTATAACTTTATTTTACTTATTGTTAATAAAAATGTAATAATGCTTAACTTTGTGATTGTGAGTTCGAATTCAATGATTGGCATCCTTATTTTTGATAGATATTAATTTTCACTATTTATCTTAACAAAAGAGAGTGGAGTAGTTTTAGGCTACCTATCCAACAGTGGAACCACAAACAGTGATTGTATTGTAATTGTATACGTACCCTACATGAAAATGATTTGATAAAAACGTTCGTTTCTGTGACATAATGAATTTGTTTTCATTTGACACGTGGGGGGGCGTTGCTCCTTTTTTACCGTATTTCTTTAGTTGTATGAACTAAAATTTAATTAAACAGAAATTAAATAGGATGAAATATTTAGACGCATATTTTTATGTGAGTATGAGGCATTGGCCCACAACGTCCTTGGTATAAAATCCGTATAAAATTCCATCAGCTTCACGATGTATCCAATTTTCCGCCGAATTTTAGAGGCATTGCGTGTTGAGTGGTGGAGCTCAACGCCGCGCTTTGCCTGGACACCGTCGGCAGTAAGATTTTCCGTTAAACTTTTTGTGGGCGCCACATCTATAATTGTATAATTTTATCTCAGAATTTTATATCTGAAGTATATAATGGAAGTTTCTGTTGCTATCTAATGCTCGTCATATGTCATGGTCAACTCCGAAACTTTAATTGTTATCAGTTATTGTTTTACAAAAAATTTAGGACGCTTTATACCATATGATAATAAATTGTACAATCGTTTTCATTATTATATCAAAGATGACTGGAGCATCTTAAATTGCATAGTCATTCCCAGCATCTCTCGGTTCGTTTTGAATCTTATGACGACATTCGCTATAAAGATTTGCTTTTTTATTTCATATAAGCGAATAGTTTTATCACAGATGCTGCTTCTAAGTTCTAATCTATATTTTTTAATTAATTTTTAATTAAATAAACGCTATTGAAATTATTATACGATACTGCTATAATTCAAGATGTTAATGTTTAAATTTTACTTGAAATAGTTTAAATGCTATATTGTATTTGTTATATTAAACATTTTTACAAAAGTTAAAAAAAAAATTAAACTTAAAGTTTGACTGAAGTACCTACCTAAATTCGCCGTAAGGTTCATAAGTCTTGTAATCGAGTGTAATTCACTTCCCTCTTGAATTTACCTGGCTCTATCGTAAGTATTCGTATACACATTCGTTTGCAAAACTTTGCTGTTTAAGTTTAAATATTTTTTTTAGAGAACATGTTATCGCATATCACCTAATTATCTTCATTATTTATATATAATTAAAATTAAAAAATTAAAGAAAGGTCGGTCCTTCTATTTTAAGTATAAGATTTAATCGGTTATCATTAGAATTTTATTAATAATATTGTCGATGTTTTTATTATTCCGAATAGGCTGCTTGGCTAATAAAAATGTATACTTAGTGTTTACTTAATCAATTAACGAATTTCAAATTTCATTTCAATATCAATTTCTCATTCCTCAATTTTTTTATAATTCCTTACATTCAGCAGTTTACAATACATACAAATACTAACAATTAGCACAACTCCCAAGTTGCACCATATTTTTTGCTATAAATAAAATGACGAGGCAAAATCGTAATGTCTATCATTTCATTTTTTAGCTATGGCGTTTCGAGAAACGCAAAGTCATCCATGGCTAGAATTACTGAACTTGCATATTATGTCGATGACAGTGACGTCACTGTCACTCACTTCATATAGTGATTGTTCATTTTATATAAATCAATTATCCTCAATTATTATTGACGATACAATATGATTCACTTACATATTTCTAGTTATTTTAAATATTTTACTGTCATAGTTCGTGAGTTGAAATTTTCATTTTAAATATAAACAGGAAAACAAATTTGATCCAATTTTCATCTGGTGACATTAGCTTGCCACCTTGTAACATTATTATTAATGAACATATTTTACTAAATATAATGTTATTATATGACTGTATTTACAATGTAGGTAGTAACATCAGGAAGCAAAGCTTAGTTCTTAAAGTATATTTATAGCTTATATTAATTTCGTTAGGTCTAAAAATATGGATATATAACAAAGATGTATGTGGATCTTTTATATGCATGGTTTCTATGAAATATATACAATTTTGTATTGATCATTCGGTAGCTTATGCAAACAGGTGACAGTCATCTTATTTTTATTTAAATTAGGCTATGATTTACGTATTGCCATTTTAGATAACTTCTTAATTTATAGCACATTAAATCACACAACACATCATAGTCACAGGTAAAAAATATTTATTTATTAAGTACTTAGTCTGTATAAATATTTGTCTTTACTTTTAATAAATTATAAATATTCGTAATGTTTTCGAGGCAAAAGCGTGGCTTTAAGTTTCGCAACTCAACACGACTGTAGAATTCGGCGGAAAGTGGAGAGCGGAGTGTCTTGACACTAGGCTCCCTATGCCTTTTCTGCTATGCGGGATACATGTGATGATGAAACAAATTATTATAATCAACTGTAAATAAAAGATAAGCGTATAAGATAACCTATGTTTTTTCGTCATATTTGGCGATTTTGATTTATCTATGTATATATTTATATATTAATTTAACATCTTATCTTAGTGCACTTTCACTACACGTGTTAGTTTCTCTATGTAGTTCACGGTCGATACCAAACCGCACTTGAGGCGTATCGATTGCTTTTCTTATCTGTTTAGTATATTGACAAATTTAGCGATACGAGTAGTCTTCGGCAATTGATAGTAGATACTGACAATAGATAACAGATCCTATAATAATATTATAGGATTAATAATAGTTATTATAATATTATTATTACGATAATTATTCACACATCGTCTTAGATTAATATTGTTAAATTGTGCAAATTTTTTTTGGCAAATAAGTTTTTGGACACAGCAATTTTTAAAGCGACTAATTAAGTTTTTTTTTTTAAATATTATGAATGTCATGTAATCAAAATATTGCTTAATTACCTAAAATGTGATTAAATGAAATATGGCACGTTTACTTGGTTTAACTTAAAAACCAAATAAATATAATAATGTGATAGTAGTTGGGGACTTAATTCTATTTTTAAGTCTATGTGTATATGATTTTTTTAACTACTAATGTATTTTTATAAAGATAAACAAAAAAGACGCAACATATTATTTAATAATAATTATAAACTACTAGCGGTGGACCTTGGAATAGTCAGTTATTTTGTCATCATAAAAAAACTGTTATTATCTCTCTAATACATTCCTATTTAAAGTTTTATTGCATGTTTAAGTTTATTTATAGTCATTTTACTAACAGTCTTTGTCTCTCTTAGAAAAAATCAGCTTCACGCTGATTCCCGCACACAGCAGCATACGCAGACAGAATCTAGTGTTTAAACAACTCCGTTCCCCACTTTTCACCGAATTCTCTGTCTTGACACCAGAGCAAAGAAATGAAAATATAAATTTAAACAAATATTTCATTTCCTCGAGTGGGGCTCGAATCCACAACCAATCGCGTTTACAGTCACACTCTGTATTGAACTACACCTGACTCGAGGTGATATAATTAAAGCTGGCGGAACGCGACGTTATCATACCGCGACTTGCCGTTACACTGAACGCCCGTGCCGACTCAGCTCTAGACTTTTATATATTCAAAATTAGTATTATTAATAATATATCTTATATTAATATTGAAATTATTACTAACTAAGATAGATATTTTAGTGAAGTGTGTGTGGTTTCCGTAGATTATTTTTGTTTTGAAATTTGGTAAGTTTTTTTTCGTATTATTTACTTAATGGTTGTGATTAAAGAGTGTAATTGGCATGAAGATACATATTTTTCTTTTCATATTTCTCGTATATAGCGAAATAAATTATTATGCTATAAATAAGAGCTTTTCTCAAGATGAGATTTGTACAACTGTGACTGAGACAGACTTTTATTTGCTTTTTGGTAGTCCTATTAATTATTAATTAAATGTCATATCACAATAAAAGCAGTTTAGTGTAATATATACATTAGACTAAACTGCTTTTATTGTGATATGCCCCTACTTACTCTTATAGTATTGTGATAAATCGTGACTTTAAATTAATTTAAATTAGATTAAAGTTTAACCTAAAGTTTAACTACCTATTCTTATTCTTTCAAACGAACACCTATATAATATATTTTTGTTTAAATGCTAATCAAAATCGATTATGCACATTACGCTATTACGGCTAATACGTTAAGTGTAACTGATTCCATCATTAAAACAAATCATTGAACTAAAAATATTAATTTGCTTCACTTACACGAGAAAATATCGATTTAGTCCAGTCAGGTGCAGGGAACGGAAAATTATTTATTAATTAATATAGTTAATTTTATAAAAATGAAATATTTATCATTTTATTTAAGTAACTAGAACAATATAATGGATGTTTAGTTATTTAATTGAATTTCATAATTTGTTACCACAATTAACTATTAATCTAGTTTAATATTAGTATTATCTCAGCGTTACAGATACCTATTTTAAAAATTGATATATTAATGAGATGTTTGAAATGACGTTTGTGTATATTATGTGAATTTTTTTACTAGTATATTTATATAATTTTACATTGGTTTTAAAATAATAAAAGTTATTCCATGGATGTTAGTCATTACGTTTGTAAACCTAGCCTCGAGTAACACGATATGGGCAGTACCCATAGGATATGTAATTGATATTCTCCGTTAGTATCAATTGTAGTAGCAGACAGACTTTCTTGCGATTTCATTTGCTACCTTTCTTTTGTATTTCCATATATTTTATAATTAAAATCTGATATATATATATATATATATATATATATATATATTCCATATAGCTTATTTGTTGCAACATTGATTTATTTATTTTTTTTGTAAATTAAATATGTTAATGTAAACAGAACTAGACTAAATCGACTATTCACAAACTTTAATTTCTTTTTTTCTGTTTTTACAATATTTTATAAAGTGCAAATACGTCATTATTGAACCAAATAAGCGATATATATTACTTTAAAATATTATTTACTACAAATTATAGTGTACACTAACTAAGTGATAACGAAACCTAATCATTTTTTTAACGATAATTTTTTTAGATTAATTTCATTAATAATTCTCTTAGATTATAGATTCTTTTCATATTTCAAAGTTGTAGCTTCATCAACATACTTATTTAGGTCTTAAGTCACGTTTGTGATCATAATCGAACTATGGAAAACTATCTTTAGCAATTTAAATGTATGTTCCGCATTGTATTAAATAGAATATGACGAGACAAAATGGCCAAGAACGCATCAGATACGCACTTTGAAAATATCTTTAAAATTACCATAATTTTTACATATTTACATAGTGCGTTATGAAATATTTATTATTAGTAATATAGAAAACGGTGGCGTTGAGTTCCGTTATTAAACAAGCAATGTCTCGAATTCGGGCGGAAGCTGATTTTTTTTTCTTCATCCTACACATAGATAAATTAAATTTCTACCCTCACTTTTTCCAATCAACGCTATTGATTAAGTAAGACTGGAATAATATTAATATTTTATATATAAAAATTAGATAACAAAAGATTGATAAAAAGAGTTTTGCATAGGTACTTGGTAAAATGCACAACTATAGAGATATATGTAAATATATCAACGAAAATATGTTATTCAGATTTAAATTATTAATATTATAAATGTGAATGTAAGTTTGTTTGTTACGCTCTCACGCCAAAACTACTCAACCGATTGTCATGAAACTTTGTACACATATTCTTAGAGGTATCAAAAAGAACACAGACATAATTTTTTATAAAAAAAATAAAGGTGATTATATTTTTTTCTCTATAATATACAAAAAAAGTTTAAACGCGCGAAACCGGGTCTGAGTCTCTATTATCATAATATAACTGCGTTGTCAAACAAATCTTAGATAGTCGTAGTTGCGCCATGTTTTAAGAGTATACATATGTATATACTATATAGGTATATATGTACATATATTGAACAAGAGACTCATTCATAAATATCGTTTCCCTATCGTCATCCTGTGTAACACGTATTTTGTAAAAGCTTGCAATATTCCCATAACTTCCTTTGATAATGTATTTGTGTCATTGTTGTTATTTATGTAGGTAAATTCATATTAACTTTTCTTATATCCTCTGAAATCCAATTTCAAACTCGTTATTGCACTTTAAAATAAACATAATATTTTATAAAAGCAAAAAGTTAAATACCGTTTATTTTCATATGTATATGTTGAATATATTCTATGTATTTTATAATTATTGTTTATATTGATGCCAAGGCTTTGAAGATTTCACGCCCTTAGGGATATTGTGTTATTAAGGTTAATCCCGTCTTACTTTCGGTGTAGAAGCATTACAATACATATACGACTATGCTTTCCGTAATAGAATATCTGTATATTTTATTTATATGTAAAACGACTGGTTGTGGGTTCGGTCTCCACTCTAGGAAATGAAATATTTATTTAGAGTTACATTTCCATTTCTTTGCTCTGGTGTCAAGGCAAAGTGCGGCGTTGAGTTCCGCCACTTAACGCGCAATGCCTCCAGAATTCGGCAGAAAGTGGGAAACGAAGTGTCTTAACACCAGGTTCTCTTTGCGTACCATGCTGTTTGCGGGATGTAGCGTGAAGCTAATTTATTTGATTTTGACTTAGTCATCAAAATCAATTATATCTGATATTTACGTTCCAATATGTAATAGATATTTGTGTTTATTTGCAATATATTTGTACTGTATTTATACGCGCATTTGTAATGTGTAATAGTGCGGCAAAATGCAGTAAACATACAAATAAACATAAATAAAGTTACGACAGTGTTCCTATTTCCTAGGTTTATTTTGGAGTTGGACGATGATTAGTATTACCGCACATTGCAGATTTTCCACAAATTTTGGTAGTTTGTTTAAAATTTATTATACTATATGGAGATCTATAATTTTTCTGGTATACCCTAAAACGCCTGAAGTTATTTATTTTCAGAGTGGTGTAGTTTCAATGTTTCCTTGTTTATGCACAACATTTTGTAGCTTATTCATTATAACCTGTTTTATATGATTTATTCTATATACGCCATTTGAAGCCAGTCGTTTCGGGTTCGATACCCACTCAAGGAAATTAAATTTTGAATATTTTTCGTTTTTTCACTCTGGTGTCGAGGCAAAGTGTGGTGTTGAGTTCTACCACTCAATGCCTTCCGAATTCGGCAGAAAGTGGGGAACGGATGTAAATTAACACTAGGTTCCCTCTGGGAATCGGGTTACAGGGTGAAACTAAAAAATTCTATATACGCATGTGTAGGTACATATATTTGGTACATTTAATAGGTATCTTAGCGTATAGTAATTCGAATTATTTGATTCGTTCAAAATAAATTACTGCTAGGCGGTTACTGCCAGCTGTAATTATTACAAGGTTTTAGACAGTAAATATAAAACAGAACAAATTTATTTACTTTGGCTAAAATAATAACGTTGCCATTAATTCATTCATCTACATTAATATTATGTACCTGGATAGTTCGTTTGGTTGAACGCTGTAATCTCTGGACCTACTGGTTAGAATGGATGATTTTGTTTTTTTTTTTTTTGTCGCTGGGAAATGCATTTACGCAGACTGATCATACGGAAGGCGTGCCTTACCGATGAGCAGTACTGTGGGACTCAACGGTGAGAAACCGTTCCTACCCACTAAAACCCAGCGGAAACCCTCTCCACCAAAAGGAGACGCCGCAGGATCGCTCGCGCATACTACTACTACGGATGATTTTGTTTTGTGTTGAATAGTTAATTATTATTTTATATTATAAGAATATTAACAAAATATTAGAGAATATCACGTCATTATTAGAAACGCTGAAAAACGTGACGTATACATTTAATATATTAACGCTTAATTGACTAATCAAATGTGACCGTCCGTCGTCGTGGCGTGACGTGACGGTTGTTCATTCGATTCCCACTTGGGGAATGTAATATTTTAATTCCCACAATCTGGTAACGCTGCGAAACGCCGCATTCAGTTCCGCCACTCAATATCCTTACAATGTCTCGATAAGCGGAAAGTGGGAAACGTATGTGTCTTATTAGCACCAGAATATCTTAGCACTAGTTTCCCAGAATTTCCTCTGCTTACCTTGCTATGTGCATTCTGCTGAAAACGTGTCTTGGAAATAGTTGTCTATATCACATACTATCAAAAAGATAAACTTGTAAAGAAGTGTAGAATAGAGTAGAACCTAACATATTAGTTATATGGGTTAGTATATAAACTTCAGATTTTTAGAGAAAAATCAAATTTTCTAATGTTTATTTGCACTCGATAAACATATTGCATATTTAATTAGTGCATATAATAGACAAAAATGTATGTTATACTATGCGTTCTTAATAGTTAAAGATAAAAATAAAATAAATAAATTAGCTTCACGCTATATCCCGCACACAGCAGGGTAGGCAGAGGGAACCTAGTGTTAAGACACTCCGTTCCCCACTTTCTGCCGAATTTTGGGGGCATTGCTTGTTGAGTTGCAGAACTCAACGCCGCGCTTTGCCTTGACACCAGAGCGAAGAAATGAAAATATAAATTTAAGTAAATATTTCATCTCCTCGAGTGGAGATCGAACCCATAACCAGTCGGTTTTACAGTCACACTTTGTACCACTGCGCCACGACTGGCTTCAAAGATTTCTTGCTTTTACCAAACAAACTAATTTTTTTTTAATATTTGGTAGCCTACACAGAGCTCGAACTGGCTTAAATCCTTATATTGTTATATTACGGCACTTATTGATAACTGTTAACACCATACACTGTGCATATGATGCTAATCAAATGCATTGTTATGAGGCTTATAGAATCTACATATTTATTAGGACTTCGAAGTATGTATTTCTCTTGTCACTTAGTAATAAAATAAGAATTATATAATATGTTTTTGAGCTCCACGTTATGTCCCGCACACAGGGTAGACAGAGGGAACCTATCGTTAAAAAGTCCCCTCTTTTACGCCGAATTCTGGAGGCATTGCGTGTTGAGTGGCGGAACTCAACGCCGCGCTTTGCCTCTACTCCAGACCGATGAAATGAAAATATTAATTTTTTCATTTCCGCAAGTGAAAATGGAACGCACAACTGTCACGCTTGTTCTCCTGCGCCACAACTGGTCATGACGATGTTAAATTTAACATAGTGTCTGTAAAATGATTTGGAGTAGTTTAACTGTTTAGCCGTCTAAAGTTATTACTTAGACAGTATGGAAATTAGAATAAGTACAGCAATTTACTTAGTAATTATTTAATGGGTTACATCCATAATATTTTTTTTCCATTCTTTTAATGTATTAGTCTAAAAAAACTAAATTTAGTGTTGAATAAAATGTAGTATAACTACAATTATAATAATTATGTTTATTAGTATAGAATGTTTATTAGTACAAAATTATAAGATAAGCAAAAAACAGTATAATAATAGTTATACTGTTTTTTGCTTATCTTATAATTTTTTTTAGTAAACCTGCGTTTTAGTGCTAAGCACAGATTATTTTCCCTCATTGTTTGTGTTCAAGGGAAGTTGATTGTTATGGCTTTGAGAAAATATTGACATTCACGTAATGGCGAACGATAACATGGAATAACAGAGACGGCTAATACGGCTAAATAATTTTTATATAATGTTGATCGTATATACACTGCAAGGAATACGTCTACGTAAATCATATTTTATCCACCTATTGTATACATGAAAATTTATAAGCATATATTTTCTCTTCGTCTTATATGATTATATGGATATTATTTTTCAGCTTCATGTTTCTTTTTCGCATGGATATTGAAGGGTATGAGGAGGTAACGTAGTAGTAGTGTTAAAATAATCCGTTTCCTACCTTCTGTTGAATTTTCGAGACGCATTGAGTGTTAGAACTCAAAGCCGCGCGGAGAAATGTAGCAATTATTTAAACGTAATCTTATTCACTCGAACCCATAACCACTTCCCACTGTCTCAATGCGCCGACCACACTTGCTATATTCATATATTATAAACAAAATAATGGGGTACAAAATTGCCGAGTATCGTTATATTAAATTATATGGAGGATAAATAAGAACAGCTCGAGATCCTGTTTCGCCAGACTGGACTTATTTGTGCGTCCAGATAATTGCCTCGGCTGCAGGATGCTCAAATATTAGGCGCTACTACACAATGAAATGATTTGTTTTGAATCACATCCATTTACATAGGTAGTAGTAGATACAACGTCGTGGTGTACTTGGCAGATCTTTGAATTAACGATGGTTGCAGGTTCAAGTTATACTAGTGAATTGTTAGGTATATTTAAAGTATAAACGATTAATAATTTATCACTGGGGAACCTGATTAGATGTTCAGAGTTCGGCAGAAAGTGGGGTACGGGGTACGGAGTGTCTTAACACTAGGTTCCCTCTGCCTACCCTGCCGTGTGCGGGATACAGCGTGAAGCTGTTTTTTTTCTATGTCTATAAATGATGGAGAATAGGTACGTAGATAATATTTAAGCATAAATTATAAATAATGAGTCGATTATTCTTAATTAAGTACATGTTTATTCATCGTTATTTTAAGAAAATTAGAAAACATGAAATAATGGATAAATACTAGTTTGTCATGAAGTCATGTATAATAAATAAGTCACCTCTATAGGTAATGTGGTAAAATGTCCAAGGTGTGTGCTCGAACTGTAATGTAATATACTCGAAGAAACCTTTTAGATCAATAATGTTTAATTGCTACAGCGGACTAACTTATTACTTTTATGATGTTTATATAGGTATATTTTTAATTTCTTTTGTTAAACAAAGCGAACTGGGTGATGTTAGTGTTTTCTTTCAGAGCCACTTCTGCCTGTTGATTGATTTTATATATTGTTGATGGATATTGTTGTATTCTATTAAAATAATAAGAAAAACGAAAATTATTTTCAGTAAAAATGTTCCTTCGAATTAAAAACTATATTATATTTTTAGTAACTTAAACTTGAATTTGAATATTTTAATCATTACTATATAAAAAATAAATGATATCAAAATTAAAAATAAAGTGTCATTTTATTATCTTACAGTAATAATATTTTTAAAATAAAAACTTTACTGTAGTTACCCTTAATTTTGCTACATACATAATTGCATTACCTTATACAGACAATCATTTTATATGATTCCGTTACTTTATGTTATAATCATGTAAAACAAAAACTATATAATTACGAATTTAATTCTTAAAATTCTTAAGTTTGTAATTCAATTTTAAATTAAATATTTAAATAATAACGCCATAGAGTACGTATATAGATCCTTAGATAAACGGCAAACTAGTAAAAAAAAGTGATATTGTATTGTAGTTATTATATATATAAATAAAATTTTCATATAGGTACGTAGTACAATACTTTTACTTTACAATAGGAAAAATGTATAGCGCACGTTCACGTTCAGAAAATAATTTATATAAAAATTTGAATACATATTGTTACTAATGCTTTATATTATAATTTTAAATATATTTAAAATTCACTAAATGCGTAGTTTGACGAGAGTTGTTAGCACGAATTAACTGTACAAAAGTAATGTAATGCAATAACATGTACATATTAAGGCAGTCTGGACAAATTTTGGTATTATTTTATCGTCACACATACAAATAGGAAAAGAATTATTTTATTAATTAACAGCAACCATTTTATTTTAACTATATTTTGAGTAAATAATTTTTTTAATTTCGCTATATTAAATGGGGTATGTTAAACAATAATTGAAAATAATAAAATTTCAAATAACATAATAAATTGTATATTGCACATGAAAGTGGCCACTGTAACCGGTAACGTTAGAAATTTCAAATATGCAAATCGTACTAAGAAGAAATAATTAAAAAAAAAAGATAATAGGATTAATGGTCTAACAATAACTAAACTAAAAGTAAAATGAGAAATAAAATATACTATTTTATATTTTTTAATTTACAGTCCTTATCCTACATGTCGCTATGTGTATGTGTGTTGTTATTTTTTATCTGATCGAAGTACCAATTTTATTTTCACTAAATACGTTTCGACTCTGTGAAATAAATAAGTAAATATCTCCACGAACGAAGGCTGTCATTATTCGCATCGGGTTCGTTGACTCGTGTGTTTTTGTTCGCTCATCATGTTGTCTCTTTGTCGCGTGTTCGGCGTCTGTATTTTAGTCTGTCATCAAAATCTTTCAAGTTTCGCTGCGGTTGCGTTTTTAGTCGTTGTGCTTAATTGCTCGCGGCTATTGTACTTAATTGACATTTGATAATGTGAAATGGTTAGACGATTCTTAATTGCGTAGGTAATTAAATATTTCTTTTAAGTGGCCAGTCGTGAGGCATTCGTTTTTTTTTAATGAAAGTAAATTTACTTATAATTAAATTATAATGAAAAGGTTTTACTGCCGAGATTTATCATGTGTATTGATTGAGGCTAAGGACAAGTAAATGTAACATTTTAAGAAGTTTGAATCCATATTGGTCTTTGAACAGCTGACTGTAAACTCGGGGAAATAATTATATATAAAATATTTTTGTACGATCCCGGTAGATGATCCCACCCGGTGACGCTATAAAGACCATCCCAGGTCAACTGTATTTGTTCTTTCGAAAAAAAAAACGCCCTGGTACAGTATGACGCTGAGTTGGGCCGGAAAATGAGAAGCTAAGCACTACTGTGGTTTTTTCTAGGTTTTGATTATACTACGAAAAATTGTTGTATGTTAAGACAAAAAAGTAAAAGTAACAAAATGTAATTTAATTATTAGTAAGTAGTTTGTAGAGATAGCAATATTTATTATTATTATATTTTATTATTAAGCTTCACGTTGTATCCCGCACACAGCAGGGTAGGCAGAGGGTACCTAGTGTTAAGACACTCCGTTCCCCACTTTCTGCCGAATTCTGGAGGCATTGCGTGTTGAGTGGCAGAACTCAACGCCGCGCTTAGCCTCGACACCAGAGCGAAGAAATGGAAATATAAATTTAAGTAAATATTTCATCTCCTCGAGTGGGGATCGAACCCACAACCAGTCGGTTTACAGTCACACTTTGTGCCGGTGCGCCACGACTGGCCTCAATGGCAATATTTAGTAATAGCGTTATATTGTAATACAATTTTTATTGTACACGTACTTTGGTACTGTACATGTATGTATGTGGTAGGTGGCCGCGACTTGCATATTAATTAAGAAATTATGGCATTTCAATTAACTGTAGTTTCGTAGCCTTTTAACAATGTAATGTCAGTAGGCTTTCCATTGCGTAACTTGTTAACTGAATTAATTTTCTAACCAACGTGGCGGCGACCTAGTTGTGTTCATTTTGATTCTTGAAATTTGATACTATTCAATTAGGCGCGTCTTTAATATTTCTTTTTGTATTTACTATCAATTAAAGATTTGTTGAAATGGTAGACCAAATCCTTTTGGCCATCGTCAACTAGGTATAGATTTTTTAACAGTTCTTAGAGGCCGTCGTGGGGCTGGTGCACAAGGGTGTGTGTGGGTAACGCGACGGTTGTGGATTCGATCCCCACTCGGGCGAATAAATTATTATTTATTAATATTGTCATTTCTTCGCTTTAGGAACAAGGCAAAAAGCAAGGAGTTGAGTTCCGCCACTCAACAAGCAATGCCTCAAAATGTCTTAACATTAGGTCCCTCTGCGTGAAGCTGATATAATTTTTTTTTATTGTCGATATTTGCAATGTCAAATAAGTATAGTATTAGCCAATTAATTAATACCGCTACAAACTCGTTCTAGATCGCTGGAAAAATCTAAAAAGCTCTGTATAGGGTATGTACTAGTATCTGATAATGTCGCGAAAGTTCGCTTTCCTTCACTGACCGTGTTACCACCGCAGTTAGCGCTCGCTAACTACAAAATGGGTGTTCAAGCATTTACTTGTTTTTTGTTTACATAACGGATAACTTTTTAAAAGGAATAGCGGTGACACTGTTCTGCGCTATCCTGTTCTAATGTACTAATTGTTTTCTTGTTATGTTATTGTTCTCTTTTTTCTCTCTCAGTTTTTCACTGTATCCCGCAAAGTCCAGTGTTAAAACACTTTGCTGCGCACCAATTCTGTAGGTATTGCGTGTGAGATGCGAGACTGAACGCCGCGCTTTGCCTCTACACCAAAGCGAAGAAACAAAAGTATTAAATATTTGATTTCCTCGAGTGAGAATCAAAGCCACAACTTATCCCGTTTACAATCATAAACTTGTTCTCCTGCGCCACGACTGGTCTGTATCTTATTGCAGCAATAGGATTTTTACATTTTACGATTGAACGATAAGATTAAAATACATACAGCCATAAAATAAACAACATCACCTTTAATTGAATTTTAACAATGCCGGCGTTTCCTAGCACCTTTCAATTTAAAAGTAGTACATGTTTTTTTTAAATATTTGTTTAAATGTATATTGCCATTTCTTCGCGGCGTTGACCGTTCCACCACTCAACACGCAGTGCCTCTAAAATTTGGCGGAAAGTGGGGAACACTGTGTAAGACACTTCGTGTGCCGGATACAGGATGTTTATTTATTTTAATTTTTAACTATATGACAGTTTACATGTTTACGTATATTGTAGATATAATGCATAAAATACTTTTTATCTGAGCTCCATTGTAAATATCTACAGAACTCTTGTCATTGTACAAGGTTATGTATCGTATATATGTATATTAGAAAAAAAGAGCATAATCTGATGTTCTGGTTATTATCTGGAATTCTTCGCGTTATCGGTTGTCACATATATCACGTAAATAATTACAATCTATCTATCACTTACTCTTATAGGTTGAGTGGTTTTTTTTTCTAAACGGATATTTACAGATAGAAACTACTCAATTTTGGATTAATATCTATACTCGTATGTACCACATTTTGGAGAAATGATTGATTATTCTTTTTAATAACGTTATCATTAATTCATGGTTGTATTTGATATAAATCAAATTTATTTTAGTTTTATCATATTGAAAAAGAAAGATAGTGTTCTACATTTAAAATATATTAGATAAGAGTTTTAATTCCCGGAATTATAAATAACAATCTCTTTGAAAAAACAAAACCATTCACTATTATCTTATTATTCCTGGCTGTATGTAATTATTATCTGTGCTATCTTTATTAAATATTAAGGACCATTCGGCCTAATTACTGTTGTGTATTGACAAGCAAGGTCGATGGACCGCACTCGATGGTGTCACATCACTAAATGTATTAAAGCTCATATCGAACTCAAGCCAAAATAGTATTTAATGAACAGATAGAAGAACTATTATAGAATAAACTATATGTTAAACTGTAGTTTAATTCGCACATAGTTAATGTACATACATGTACCTATATGTATGTATAATCTGCGTAAGGATTAACTCACGCAATGTCATATGAATTAACAATTATGGTTAGTTAAAGATGCAAATTGGTCACGCGAAGGAATAATGTGATCGGCTGTAACATTGTTAAATTGTATAAGGTGTCTTGAGAAAATCTTACTTTTTATCTGATGTCAAATAAGTCTTGCTTAAACGTTACATTTCTTATCAAATATAATCTGTGTTATTAAAGAATAGGAGATTATGTGTTTGTTGTAACCCATTTAGTGAAAATTCGTCATTTACTGAAATATTTCTATCTTTTATTCCTGTCGTTTTTTATCAGTACCTATAATTTTTACAAACAAAATTTACTTATATGCTTATTTAACATTTTGAATATGATAAATATGTAAGTATGATTCATACAATTAAGAATGTATCGCGTAAATATTATATGATTATGGAAAATACCAGACAGATTTTTATAATAATTATGTATTATTTATTTTATTTATTTTTGGAACTGAAGTATTGAAGTTATAATTGACCATTTACTGACACCGATTTATCTTAATTTTTAAATATTTGATTTTTAATTGCTATTAAATATTATGTGATCTTATGACCGCTGTTATCTTTATTGTAATTCATTTTTATTTAAGTACATTATAACATAAAAATAAATTACAATTGTACATTACAACCTAACAATTATTACCAGTTATAGGCATAACTTAGGAATATCTTAAACTTAATGAATAACTTAAACTTAACTAAAGATCTATTTGTAATAAAACGCGTGTGCCTATTTTCATAAATATAATTAAAATATGCCATTTATATTTAAATATAATTATTAAATACTAGGGACCGACCGAATTGACTAATCCGTATTACTTTCGTTTTCTATTAATAATATCATTTTAAAAATTTATACCTATATTGAAAAGTAAACTTAGCCAATTCAATATCACTTTTTTATTTAAAAAAATTATTTTAGTTTTATTGATTACATTGATTTATTTAAAAGAAAATGAGACGTATTTTTTGTCTTTATCGGAAATGACTGAGGCATTTTTTTAGGTTTCTACATTGAAAATGTTAAATATAATATTTAAGATGCGTTAACATGGATGGATGACGAATACTCAAACTACTTTTTTAAAATTATTTCTTTATTTAGTATTATAATATGCAGTAAAATGGGTTCTTGTGGATTGTTGTTTATGTGTTAAGTAAACTTGTTGCTCTGATCAAGTTCACCAATCATTGCCACTCGCGATCTTTATTTTCAATGATACTAGTTTTACTGACGTAACTTATAGTAGGGAAAAAAATCAGTATAGTGACTTTAATATGTTTGATATAAAATGTGTTTAGTAATTTTTTAACTTATATTTTATTTTTGTGAATTTATATTTATAATTTACGTTGGTGTTCCGTTGGTAGTTACGTATTTATTATTAAAGCAAATATAATACAAGATAAATTTACTGAAATATAAAATTTTACCAACTTTAATTTCTATATTAATTAATGTATCTAACTATACTTTCAGAAATTAAAGTATATTTTTTTTGCCTTTGTATGGAATTGTTTAGTATTTTTTTTTATTAAACAATTGAAGCGATCTGCTTCACTTAGCAGGCAAAACAACGAAGGATGTTTGTTTTTGTGTATCCGTTATTGTTGCGCTACATTCCTACGGAAATTATTTTCTGGTATTTCTTTTTCTTTTATTAACATCTTTTAGAGTTCGTTGTGTATATAATTAAGTTACAAAATAGGTATATTTAAATACTTAATATATTATTATATTGTCTATTAGATAATATATTAGACAACATAAAAGCGAAATAAGATAAAGCAATATGTGAATAAGGAAAAACATTTTTAAAATGTCAGACTTAATCTCATTCATCTTGTACAAAAAAATAATTACGTAGTCTTATTTTTCCTAAGTTTTTGGCCATTTTATAATGTAAGTCTGCCTTTAAACTGGTCTGGCTCCGGTAGACAAAGACGAGTGTTCAGTGCAATGTCTCAAAAATCTGATGAAAAGTGGACAACGGAGTGTCTCTTCTTCCCTGCTAACAGTGGAATGTAGCGTAAAGTAAAAAAAATATTCAATCAGCTTACTTAAAAAACCTTCTTTAAACTATTTCACGACTTCGTTACTTTTTATCGATACTTTATGTTTGTCGTAAAATATTAAGATTAACATAAAAACTTATTTTCATTTGTTTTTTCATTTTCAAACGGATCTTATCACAATTTTTACGATTTTCTTACTGCATGTGATAATTTATTATTAAGAAAATATTTATTTTTGTCCGCAGATAGAAAACTAAAAGAAAAATGGCTCGCTTCGATTCGCGTTTCTCGGGCAGGGCAGGAATATCTAGTCATAGGTTAAGCTTCTGTGTCTTAGCCATGTTTTTGTTTGGTAAGTAAACATTATTATTATAAATCGAAACTTTGTAGATAAAAAAATATATAAAAATAAACACTTAAATCTCTCACTCAGACAATGCTAAATGTTTTTTACATATTCCGAGGTGTATATATAAAAGAAAAAACAAAATAATAGCATAAAATAACATTCTCACTTATATATTAATTTCATATTAATATTATTTTTTCTAAAATGTTCGCATTCTCTAAATACCTTTTCATTTGTTTATTTTAAACTTAATAGATTTTTTATATATTATAATATTATCACTTAAGTACTTAATACATTTATATGTTTCTCAATTTTCAGGATTACCCATAGCGCAGTGTCAAATTGATAAAATGTATGTCAACATAAATGATCTAAATCTAATTGTGGACGAGACAAGATTATTTCAATTGGTACAAATGTAAGTTTCTTACGGTTTTTTTATTCTTATCTCATATTTTTTTCTTATCCCCTGTTTATATTTTATTTGTAAATATTTTGACAAAAATTGGTCATATTATTTTACAAACACCCCATATGATATTTGTCATATGTTATCTTGTGTTAAAGTTTCAGATAAGTCTAAATATAAACATTCAAAGTTAAAGGAATATTGTACAATTACATTAAATTTAATTGTTGCTATGACGTTTCAGCGGGGAATATAACACGTCACTCCAAGTTGCAGCTCAAATCCAACACCCGGATATAGTGCAGTTTATACCCTCCACAGTAGACATACCGGGTACAAGCGAGCCCAACACTACGGCGGAAATAACACACGATATATGCGCGTACGGGAAGAGCCCGGGACACTCGGAAGTCACTTTCAATGTTACGCCTACTGAAATTGTTAAGTAAGTTATTTTTTGTCATAAGATATTTTTGAAGTGTCACTATTCAGTTTCAAAGGTTATAAGTAAATACTTCCTGATGGACGTATGAGAAAACGATGCGTTGATCAGTTTACACTTTGTTTACAAGACCGTTGACGTCATATCATGGTGGCTGTTGTTTCACGTACTTATATAAAAATATAGATTAACAAAATTTTAAACTCAGTGAATTTATTTTTTTAAAATTAGTGTTGTTGTGGTATGAACGGCAAATAACATTTTGTGGTTGTGTATTCCTTAAGCTACAACAATTATATTTGTTTTTTTCTCATATAGAGAAAAATACTTTTGGTTTTTTTTTTGAGGTTACTTTGCTGCATGACCAGAAAAAATAACAAATGTTTTTAATCATAAACCAATTAAGTACATTACAATTAACAGCTATATAACTTCAATAGATATTCTATGCGTCTTAGAGTCCCATATATTATATATAAAAAAACAATATTACGTTAACAAATTATATACATGTATGTAAATAATTTAATTAACATAAATTTTGTCCTTCATTTTCAGCTTGGATACAGTGTTTCTGCGCATCACGGTGATGCATTCTCACGCAATATACATTATTTCCTATATAATGGGATGGATTTACTTCATTGCTTGGTCGGTGTCCTTCTACCCGCAAATTTACATCAATTTCAAAAGAAAAAGTGTCGTTGGATTAAACTTTGATTTCTTAGCTCTGAACATTATGGGATTTACTATGTATTCGTTGTTCAACTGTGGATTGTATTTCTCTAAAGCTATACAGGTAGGTTTGAAAATCTAAATATACAGTACGCTCAGCGAGTCGTGGCCTCCTCAACCTTTGAACTTAGGTTTTCTGTGTATTGTTTATTCAGAAACAAAATAATGAAAAGTAAAAAAAAATATTAAATCAAATCTTCGTAGTCAATAATTATCTACGGCTAACTCAACTGCTTTCTTAAATAAAAACCGTAGACATTATAGAGTCGCTAGTAAATGGCTGATGGTACTCTACGTAATATAGTGTGTTCGATTACCTATTGGATCGATCCCATTTCGAGAGTGTCTATAATGTTTTAGTTTACCTACTAATTTTAGTATTTTGAACTTTAAAGTGGGGAACAGATCTCTTACTAAGTTCCTACTGTCTCTCCACATGATAAATAAAATTTGTAAGCAAATGCTTAAAAATAAATAAACTAATATTTAATATGCGACTACATACATCATTTAGATATTAAAAATTATGCTTTCTTGTACATTCTTATGTATGTTTACAATATAATATATTATAATTATATGTTTTTTTTATTTCCAGAGTGAATATTTCAGCCGCCACCCGCGTGGTTTGAACCCGGTGCAACTGAACGACGTGTTCTTTTCATTGCACGCTGCCTTTGCGACAGTTATTACTATTGCACAGTGTTTTATGTATGAGGTAAGTTTACATATTTTTAATGAACTTAATATAGCCGTTTTGGGGCAAAGACACGGTATCTGGCTGTTAACGCAACGATTGTGGGTTTGACTCCTAAATGGGTGACTCCTAAATCCTTCGGTAACAAGACAAAATGCGGTGTTAAATGGGTTGCGGGTTAAAGAATTAGGCGGTTCGTAGTATTAGGTTCCCTCACCTTACAGGCTCACCCTGCTATTCGCAGGATTGCAGCGTGAAGCAAAAAAAGTATGAGAGTTATAATAATATATATATTTTTTTCATTCCAGAGAGAAGACCAACGCGTATCAACGGCGGGTCGCAGTATTCTTGCGGTGTTTAGCGCCGTCGTCATAATAACGGCGAGCCTCGGCGCCGCCAGCATCATTGCGTGGCTCGACTTCCTATATTACTGCAGTTATATTAAATTGTGCATTACACTCATTAAATATGTTCCACAGGTACGATATGTAGGTGATTATAGGTTATAGGATACCTAGGTCGATGACCTTGAAAGTTTATATATATTTTTAATTTAAATGGCTTCGCGCGGTATCCGCTGGGGATACGACAAAAACAATTGTGGGGGTATGAGCTATTTAATTTCTCTCGTTCTGGTAACTAGACAAAGTAAAGCGTTGAATTCCGGCACTTATCAAAGTATGTCTCGAAAATAGGGCGAAAAAAAGTAATTTAAATGTTTTTAAATTCACCGCTGCACTACGATGACCTCTGAATTAATTATAATATAAAAACTGTCTGAAAAATTATTCGTTTAGAGAATTGCTGTTTTATCTAATATGTTATTATTTTAACATATACTTTTGAATTTTGAAACTTCTCAGTCATTTCATATTAGCTCTTAATATATCTTATCTTAGTATTAGGTCGCACACAGTGTCTAAACTACTGAATCACAAGCATCTAACACAAACCATCAAACTGTTACTTATATAGTACGGTAGGTGTGTTAGATGGAACCTAATGTTAAGACACTGCTTTCCTGAATACGGCTGAAAGCGAATTTTCGAGACATTAATTGTGTGAAGGAAATAAAAATGTTAAATATTTCCCTCAAGTGGGAATCTAACTTAAAACCGTCGCGCTGTAGTACTGCGCCGTGACAGCCTCTGTCGTTATTATATACAACATCTTCCCGCCTGCGTCTCCGAGTGCTATATAATAAACATAAATAAATACTGTCCTAAGATAAATTTCTTATATTTCCAGGCGTACATGAACTACAAACGCAAATCAACAGTCGGATGGAGTATCGGCAACATTTTCCTCGATTTCATCGGCGGCTTCCTCTCGATCCTACAAATGACACTGAACGCGTACAATTATAACGATTGGATTTCATTTTTCGGGGACGCAACTAAATTTGGCTTGGGACTGTTCAGCTTGATCTTTGACATATTCTTTATGTTGCAACACTATGTATTCTACAGGTATGTAAATTCCTATCATTTTCAACTATTAACAATATAGCACGGTCGACGAGTCGTGGCCATTCTAAAGTTAGTTGTAGATAAATGGCTGCCCACTCAGCCCACAGCACCTCAGTTTAAGGACTGTTTCTTACGATATTTTGATTATTTTCTTCTCGAGTGCATAATGCGCCTAAGTTTAAAAATAGAAAATTTAACTTAAGAGCGGCCATAACTCGTCGACCGTTTAAGTCTCGATATTATCATTATGTATTTTTTTTGTTGTTGTTTTTTTATGTTGTAATGACAATGTCGAGATAACGGTAATTTTAAACCACATTTTTTGGAATGCTTTAAATAAGAATATTGAATTTAATAAAATCACGATCGTTCATTCAATATACTGCTTCGGCTTTGGGTTTCATTAACATTATATAAGTTTCTCATTAATCATAATATATTGTTAATTAACAACATACAAAAAAAATCATACAAGAAATCCAACAAAACGAAGAACAAAAGGATCAAAACAGAGAATCCTAATAAAACTTTACAGAAAAGCAAATACAGAAAGAGAAAAAAGTACAGAAAGAAAACATCAGCAAAAATAACAGAAGGATTAAGACCACCTGCATCGATCATCAAAAATCGAACAATTGTTGATTGAATTAAACAAATCATCAACAAAAATAATCATCAGAATTAAATCATAATCCAACATTAAATAAAATCGCTCAATTATCATCACAATCTTAAACAACGCTTACGGGTAACACAGTTTCTGTGTTCAACACAGAAACTACACTTGGGAAAACAAAATGGCGGCTTTATATAACATATTTGTATGTATTTAAATACATATGAAAAAAAGAAGATCAAGAAACTATTAAAGTGGAACGATCATCGCTAAAAATTATCACCAGTAATCATCATCGCAATTATCATCAGAATTAAAAGCTACGCTTAGCGGGAACGCTTGCGCGGAACCTACACATGGGAAAACAAAATGGCGGTTTTGTAAAACGTAATTTCAAGAATTTCGATTGATATTTTCAGAGAAAGACGGTTTTTAACTGACGATAGTAGTGACGAAGGCGCCAGTATGATGAATTCAGGTGTCGGGAGTGAATACTTTTTGGTAAAAACTTGGTATGTATGTGGACAGGATCTGAGACGCCCATCAACTAACATTTTATAAGTAGTTTCAACTTTTTTCTTTTCAAATATTTTTTTTGCTATGTTTTTTATTTTTTTTCTAGGGATGCCGATGAAAAAAAATACGATTTGGAAGCCAAGGCGTGATCGGCTTGAATGAAACTTGCCTGCCATTTTTAGCTTATTATTATTATTATTTTGATTATGGTAATCTTTTGTCATTCATGATTTAATTTTTGCATTTTATTTTTATTATCTATCAATGAATGAATGATCTGTTATGATTAATTTATTTAATGACAGCTTATCTTCGATTCCTTGACTGTCAGTAGTAGCTGTCATTTTGATATTAAATATTCAGAATTTCAAATATAATATTACAATTTTTAGTAAAAGAGTTTTAGATAATAATTTCAAAAGATATTAAGATATAAAAAAAAAAACAATTTAAACTCGCCATATCAATACTTTTATAGACTGATCTAAAATGCAATAATGCCTAAAAGAATATTCCTAGTATTAAGATTTTGAAAGTAAAGTGTTAGTTTGTTGGGATTGTATACTATAATAATGTTTATAATATTGTTGATCTTTGTTGTTATGACATAGTCAAATATTCTCTAAACTGTGATTAATTGAACGCATTTTATATTAAAATGTGAGTTACGTTAAAAAAACGCATTTTAATTTCCATCCTCCATCGGTAAATGCATTTGGAATATATCCCGTTCAGAAAAAATACATACACATTAATGACATTTTTTTTTATTTAAACTAAATTGTATTATAAGTTAATTTAAGTTTGATTATGATTTAGTTACTGTTTTGTTATATTAAGATTATTTTTAAATCAATAAACTAGTATTGGCTTTGCTGTGTTTCTATTTATATCCTTTGATTTGAATCTACTAAAATAATATAGTATATGATTAATAATCTAATCTAATGTGATATAATTCTGTGGTACATATCAAAAATATTTTATTGAAAAGCAATGCAAAGAGGCATAATGTTGGGACTACAAGAAACATCTTGAACTCTACAACTGACATCAATAATTAGTAAAAATGTATGAACAAAAAAAAACAAACTAAAATGAACCGTAATAAAGTTAAAACTGATTAAATAAATTAGTGAAACTTATAATTTCAATTCATAATTCATTAGTATATAATATGTAAATAACATGATGGTTTAGCACTTAGATTAAGTAATATGCTTTTGAAGCTTTGCGCAAAATAATGCTTTTTCATAAATCATGTAAAAATGTTATAAATATTTCACTTAGTTATTTTGAATTCACAAATGCTTGATATATTCATGGTATGCTTTACAAATTTTAGAAGATTTTACAAATGTGATTTGCTTTACACAAAATGTTAATTTGATAGGAATACTAAATTGATAAATATATAAAAAAATGCATTCGAGTATAGCAGAGAGTGAGTGATGTATATATATTATATCTACAAATTATCAAGGTGCACTATGAAATATAAAAGATACATGCATATGAGATACTTTTTCTTAAAGATATGAATGTTTTTGTTTCCGTGTGGCGCTTTATCGAGGGTCACAAATAAATATAAAATATATAATAATAATATATAATGAGAAAAAATAAATATAATAAGCAAATTATACAATAATATGCATAATCATTAAAAACCAAACCAAAATATAATTTAAACATTAGAAACTGAAGAAAAGAACTACAATGCACAATGTCTAAAATATTTGCAATGGAAATTAAAAAAAACAGAGTAATACTTTAAATGAGAAATATCTAGGCAAACATATAAACTATGGATGTTTTATGCTTTGCATATTGATCAAATCAAATAAAAATTAAATGAGCTTGACACTGTATTCCGCACACAGCGGAGTAGGCAGAGAGAATATAGTTTTAAGACCCTCCGTTCCCTACTTTCCGCTGAGTTCTGGAAGGAATTTACATGGTGAGTGGCGGAACTGCGCGCAACAATAATGCCGCGCTTTGCCTGAGCCAAGAAATTAAAATATATTTTAATAAATATTTCATTTCCTCCAGTGTGGATCGAATCCACAACTAGTCGCGTTTACAAACACACTATGTGCCCTGCGCCACGGACTGGCCACAAAATTCTCTCTCTAATTAAGATTAATTTATATTTTCCTTCTGCTAAACATAGCCTGAACTTTTATCATGATATTATTAATAAATGTCAAGCAATATCTATACTAATATAATAAAGCGGAAGAGTTTGTTTTTTTTCAAAGCTAAAATCTCTGAAACTACTGGTAGGGTTCACGTTATTTTTGTTTTGTATGAAAACTACATACCTCAGGAGTGCTGTTACGGTTTAATTCTTAGTTACCATTAAATAATGAAGTAAGATGATTATATGTAAGTTCTATGATATATATGTAAGTACTACAAAAACATTCAATTTTATTATTTCAATTTAATAGGCAATTTGTGACAAAAAAGGTGATATTTTACAGTCTTTTATTGCAAGTAATCTAGACGTATCTATACTTTTCGGGAACATGTAAATTTAAAAGAATTCAACGCTCTGTTTACGACCGCAAGCATTGCTCGGGTCTCGCGGGGGGCGTCCTTGCCGCCGATTGCGTCCTCGCAACCAGCCACGTAGTGCTTGCACTTTCTCAAAATTATGAAAAATTATTGAATGTATAAATTTATATACCATCAACTTTATGACAAATGCAGCATAATAAAAGAGTGATGGTGACATGCGGGCGAAGCCGCGAGTACGCCGCTAGTAGCTAATAAAAGCATATACATATAGCAGTTAGTAAATTAATATGTATTAGTTCATATATAAAGCAAATAAATTGCGCTCGCCGAAATTCTTTGAACGTTTTATACAGATTGCAATTAGAACTGCATTTAGAAATTAGACGAAGTCAAAACGCCTATTTTTTGTTCCAGCCAAGCCCGGTACATCTTGCTGCCAGGAACTGTATACAATTCGGATGAACTTATTGAAAACGAAGACTGCCCTCAAATCCAGGAAGACCCGTACCAAGGGCCTCCAACGTAAAATTGAAATTTAACTTCAACGTGAGATTACTATTATAATGCAAAATGCATTTATTCTCTTAATATGAAACATCCATTTTAAAAAACAAAGAAGTTATTAATATGGAGAGTAATAAAAATGTTGAGTTGGAAAGTGAGTTGCAGAACTATAAGTAGTAGTATTTTTTGTGATTACTAGAAAAAGGGATTTAATTTGTGTTTGGTGAAGTACGGACTTGTAAACAAGGTGGATCTGTTGATTTAATGTAGTCAATTAAGTTAAATATAATATTATGACTATAAGTTTATGATGCAAACATCGATTGGTTTATCTTTTACATATATTTTTTATGTTATTATTTCGTATTTATTTCTTAAATAATTAAACGTAGAGTAAGTTTGTTAATGAAATAAATAACTATTATTGCATACAAGACCAATTACCATCAATAAAAAGATTTTTGTGTAATTTTGTTTAATGGAGGGTTTCGATATGAATTGCTATAGTGCCTGTAATTCATCATAAAAAGTACAAATATTGTAGACTTACAAAATCTAACCGTCCAAAACCAAACTTATTAAACGTTAGACAAAAATTAAATAGTATAGCTAACATGACGTTATATAAAATATACTAATTCTGTGTCATTTTATTTTTTCTATTGTTTTATCTGTGAAATAATCACAATTTAACTGTATTTAAAGTGCCATTTATATATTTTTGTAATACACTTTATTTTTCTACTTTAAATATTTTTGTTGATTTTGCATATACCTCATAAAATTATTCTCAAGTTATTAATAATTTAGATGCTCTTAGTTATTTTTTTATCCTCCCATATGCTACTCTTTTAACTACTCATGACAATAAATGTACTCATTTAAAATATGTAAAAGACAATAACGTAAAAATTATTGTAAATCATAAAAAAATAAAGATTAATAAAAGATCTAGTATATAAGCTTATTCTCATTAATATAGGTAGTATATTCAACGTGATGATTAATCTAGCAATAAAGTTAATCTTTTTGTATTGTTATTGTATTATCTGTAATTATAATATTTTATATTCAAATAAATAAAATAATCTGCATTTATGTCTCGTTTTATTTTAACTATATGGCGGAAATCTATATTACCTTAAACACAAAATGCTTTGAGCTAACAACAACATTTAATATTACTAAAGAAAGTGATAGCTTACTTAATTTTTTTTAGCTTCACGCCGTATCCCGCATATAGGCAAGTGGAGAGGAAACTTAGTGTTAAGATGCTTCGTTCCAGTTCAGTTTTCGACGAAATGTTTAGACATTACAAGGTGAATACCGGAACTCAACGCTGAGCTTTGTCTTTTTACCAGATAAATATTCTATTATATTTATTGAGGACATGAAAATAATTTCCCAAAATGAAAATACTATGCTCAAGTGAGAATCGAAACTACAACCGTCGCGTTTATAGTTCTACACATATGTGGTGTTATATAAAAATCTGTAGCATTATATGAGGCGATGGTTGCCGGTTCGATCCTCACTCAAGGGAATGAATGATTATTTATTAATATTTAAATTTTTTGCTATGGCACCACCAATTCGACGGAAAGTGGCGAACGGAGTAACTTAACACTAGATTTGGTTTTTAATGTAGTATTGAAATGTATATTGAAATGTAAAAGCCACAACTCACCTCACCATATGAATATGAGCAGTCTAATAATACTTAGCCATCAATGAAAACAATGCATAATTACTTCAATCATTATTAAATACACGAGTGAGGCACCTATCTGTAATTCATTCAATAACTGCGTGAACAGGACCAATAAAGAGATAAAGATAATACTCCCGTCATGTGAACATTTGTAATTTATTATACGTGAATTTATCTTTATTCATATATTATAATCATATCTTATTTGTAAAATGTGCTTTGGATATATTTATTATGGTTAGTAGGTAATAATTTGGCAAAAATATTTTATTTATAAAATTGAGAGAACAGCAACGCAGTTAGTTTAGTTTGCAGTTATTTTTTATATCATTATTTTGCAATTTTCTTTAAATGTACGTAATTTTTATATTCAATTCACCCTATTACAATTGACACACGCAAAAATCGTAACAGACTAACTATTACGATTTTAGCGTGTTGGGTAAGAGTCTCTAATGCCACTTATTAAAATTAATATAATCATAAGCAAAAATATATTGAACATAAGTAAATATATAAAAAATGGAATAAATATGAGCAAAGTCATGGAAAAATAACAGTTTCACTTGCTATGATATATTTGAAAATACAAAAAAAATTGTTATTGTATTAGCATGCCAAAAATCTTTTAAATGACACCTACTGACAAGAATCAAAGTCACTTTAAAGAAAGAGTACAGTTACCGTTACATAAAAAGAGAAGCTCTTTTTTGCCAACGTTTTATGTTTAGCTTCATATTTTTTAGCAAATTCAACATGTTGATAATTTAAGCTTTTATTTACCATCTAGCAAAAATGTCGGAATATATAATAAAAACTAGAAAGTATAGATAACGGCACTACTTTGAAATATTTTTTTATTGTCATTTTGATACTGATCTATCTGCACTTGAGAACCTTCGAGTGGTTCCAGATATCCGTATCAGGGATTACTGAGCATTTACTGCTGTATTTTATTATGATACATCATTTCTATTTACATATATGTATTGCGTATAAAACATTGTCCTTATTTATCTATTTATAGTATATTTTCTTTTTTTTTTTTCAACATCAGCCTGTATGGCGTATATAGCACGGTATCTTATAAAAGCCGGCAACGCACCTGTAGCTCCTTTCCCATTCCAACCCACTGATCGTCGAAGCGTGTAAGTACGCTCCTCACCCACATCCGAGTCTTCGACGCCCCAGAAGCATTCTTCTGGATCCTGACGACCCAATAACTGCTGCCAACGCCCAATACACAGGGAGGATCCACTCCTCAGTCGTACGTCCCACTCACCGCCGCCGTAAGAGGCGGCGAGGCCAGTCATTTCTCACGGCACGCCCGCGCCTCGGCGCGGCGGGGCCCAATGGACGAAACCCCCCATGATTAGCGTACGCGGGGTATCCCCCCGCGATCGCTAACACTTCACGAGCATCCATCAAAGCTCGTAATTTTCTCTTCAGGGGCGAGCCACACTCGCCCCTCCCAGCCCGGTGACGCTGTCAAGACCATTCCAGGTCAACAGCATTTAAGTCCATCAGAAAAAAAAAAAAAAAAAAAAAAAAAACTGTAGCTCCTCTAGTGTTACACGCTCCATAGTCGTGGGCGGGGGCTATCATTTACCATCAGGTGACCCGTTCGCTCGTTTGCCTTGTCTTTGTCCATAACAAAAGGCTGAGGGAATCTTGCAAAGGAGATCTAACCATCCTCATCAGATTTTGTGTTAATTGACAGTGGAAAAATTTAAATATTTTCTTTTTATCTCTTAGTTTCAAGCTGTATCCCGTACATAGCAGGATAGGCTAAGGGAACCTAGGAATTATAATTAATACTATTTTAATCAAAATTAGGTCGACATATAAAACTTATTGTTGATCTTTTATTTTAAAACCAAGACTTAATTCCAAGCTAAATATTTGTATAAATAAAATAAAAATATATAATATTATTATTGTATTGAATATATTTCAGCCTAGGATGCTACTTTTCATCTATAATAACAAATTGAATTGGCAAAAATGATAGTATAACTAAATTGTGTTATTTACTATCTTGTTATTGAAAAAAAAACATGTCGAACTGTAATATTTGGTTGTACTTTTGTAGAAATGTATTCGAAATTGACGGAAAGTTGATATTTTGCCAAATTTGTAAATTGTTTTTCCTTGTTTATTTCTGTAAATAGGTCCCCTTGACTTCGGTTCATCACATTTCTCCTTTATCACCTTCGACTCGGGGTAAAGCTTCGTGTTATCATATACATAAATACGAATTAATAAAATATGTACTTACTTTAGATCCGAGAATCGTTGAATCGTTTAAAAAATATACTTAAATCGGCTTCACGCTGTATCCCGCACATAGCAGAGTAAGCATAGGGAACTTAGTGTTAAAACACTGCGTTCCCCACTTTCTGCCGAGTTCTGGAGGCATAGCGTGTTGAGTGGCGGAACTCAACGCCGCACTTTTGCCTCGATACCAGAGCAAAGAAATGAAAATATAAATGTAAATAAATAATTATTTCATTTCCTCGAGCGGGGATCGCACCCACAGTCAGTCGATTTTACAGTCAAACTTTGTGCCCCTGCGCCGCGACTGGCCTGTTTTGTTTCGTTTAAATTATTAAAAAAATATTATAAGTATGTTACGCGAATATATCTAAATGGACATACAGACATATTTTTATTTTATATAGTAAAAGTGTTAATCTGTCGGAGTAGCGACGTGTATTGTCATATTAAGTATGGTTGTTTGTATATCATTGAGATAAAGAGAAGATTATTGTGTGACGTATATTAGTGCAATCGTTCTAAATTATATAATCTGCAATAAAAATGTCGGTTAGATTAAATAATGTAATGTATTTGTTTAAAGTTTGCGCTGTCTGTAGGATACTATATAGTATGGTAAGTAGATATAATTAGAGTATAAACATTTCATTCTACGTTTTCCGCCCGAATTTAAGACATTGCGTGTTGATTGGCGAAACTTAACCCCGCACCTTTGTGTACCCAGAACTGTATTTTGCTCATGGTATTACTGAAATTTTAAATATACAATTTTTCTGGCTCATAAGATATAAAAAAATTGATAAGAAAGAGTTAATATTCTCTGATTATAATCAGTCTTTCGTCCAAGAATATATCTATAAATAGTGAATAAAACTTTTTTTACATAAAACAATTGAATATAAAGCAATATGTATATTTTTTAAGAAAAATATTAATTTTATATTTGACAAGCTGTCCTCTATTCTCGCTAAAGCTGTTCAGCTATTTTGTCATGACGAAAAAGAAATAATGTAGCGTCTGACAGCAAACGCGATGGTTGTGGGCTCCATTCTCTCTTGTTAATTAGAAATACTGAGAGGACCTGGAAACACAGTGAAACATTTCCTTTTGATGCTTTCCGCGGAGTTTTCGAGGCATTGTATGTTAAATGGCAGAGAGGTTGAAAGACCATGGCGAGAATTTCATCTCCTTAAACCATAACTTGTCGCACTTACAGATGCACTCATCAACGTTGCGCCATGACCTAAATAATAATATATACATTAACTCGATCGACGGTAGTCTATAGGCAGGACCTCAGTACATATCCGATTATGTTCCACAACCACTGAAAATCTCTGTATGTTCAGCGATTTTCGGTTCATGGGCCTAAAATGTATAGTACTGAAACCCCTTACCTATGATCCATCGATTGAGTTAAACCTTGAATAAATTATTTGAAATATTATTTTTATTTCCATGTTCTTGGACAAAGCGCGGCGTTGAATTCCACCAGTCTCAAAAACGTTTAACGAAAATTTATTAATTTCTGTTTAACGAAAATTTATATATTTATCGTTAAACAGAACCTGACGACGCAATGTTCAATCTCACTTGTCCTATTGTCTTAAACCACCAGTGCTTACGTAAAAACAGATTTTCCGTCGCGAACACAAAATTAAGCCTTGAGAGAGGCTATTTTTTCTTTTACACAATATAAATGTTTGACGTGCCTAATATATCAAACTTCAGGCATATGACACGGATCACGTGAAAATGGCAAATTTATTATAGGTATATACGTAGTTATGTTTATATTATAATATTATAATGTAGATAGATATAGGTGAAGGTATAGGTAGGTGTTGCATATCACGATGTGTGCTAATGACTCTTTGTTAAACTGAAAATATATATTATTCGTCCGAGTTTAAGCATTGATAATATTTTTTAAAGTTATTTTGTTATTTACTTTTATAATACAGACTGTTGTTACTTGGTCTTTGTTAAAATTTTCATTGTCTCTTAAAAATTGTTTGAACTTCAAAAATCACTCCCGATTTTAGGTGTGATACTTTTGTAACTTGGAATTTAGTTCGAAATTAAATATTTAAAATTTTCAAAGAGTGGGTCAAAGGACGGCGTTAAGTACCCCCATTCAATAACCAAAGTCTCAAAAATCCAGAGGAAAATGGACACACTTCCTTAACTCTAGTTTCCCAGGTTTCCTCTGCGTACCCTGCTATGAACGGGGTACAATGTGAAGCTAAATAGATATCGTTAACTAAGTTATACATTGCCTAGTGTATTCTCATTTTTATATGATTATATTTTAAAATACTTATCCAAATATATTTATTTATACAACACTGAAAATAGTGTTTTGAAATAATAAAAAATCAGAGCCGCAAGTAAAATTTTCTCTACACAGCTATATAAGTAACGAAGGGAATCATTTAAAATAAAAAAATATATTTAACTATCATTAAGACAAGAGAATTAATAAATTCATGAAATAGCTAATTAACGATTAAAGAAACGTCGTTAAAGACTAGTCTCATATTTCTAATAAGAGTAACCCCACAGTTTATGGCTTATATAAGGGTATTTAAATTCCAACCTCAACTGCATTTTCGTCCTTTAATGAACGATTGCAACGGCACATAGCACGTGACAAGCGATGCAGGTCGAAGGGAAACCTGCATTTTCCTAAATTGTTATTTTATTATTGAATACCAGGGCTTTTAAATTGATAACATTATTTTAAAATAATAAAATACTGTCAATGTAAGAAACTTTTTATTTTTTTAAAAGCTGTTTTTAAATCTTGACTTTTTAATATATTTATATGAATCTAGATATTATTTCTTTCTTCATTCATCAACGATTTGCATTAAAGCGCTTTGAAATATTTAATAATTGATTTACTAAATGTATTTTAACACAGTTTTTAAAAACTTAGTTGATGTAACCCTAAAAAGAATGAGGTACGTGACGGACAATTTAAATATTTTCCCGAACATTCACATCAGATCATGTGACGTACAGCTTATGTTTAAATAGTATGTATTTTAATATAGGTGTTGCTTCTTTAAGGTTATGACCTTCGACTCATTCCCTTGTTTTCGTACGACTTTTGAATTCATTATTTTTGCAGATAAACGAATTTTCAATGATTATTGAATAAGTATTTTAAGGCTGCGATATTTCAAGGAAAACATTTTCTATACTACTAGAGCTGATCTTTTTAGTTGGGTAAAAAGCAAATAAAAATTACCTAGTTACTGTATCAAAGAAATTGCAAATACAATATATATTGCTATATTTATGTAGTCATAATATTTATTAAGGATATTCGTTTACATTTAGGACATTTGGGAAGTTGTAATTTAAAAGATAATAGATTTTCAGAAGAAAGTGAAACATACGGCCTAACTATTGGAGTTTGTTACAGACGGTAGAGGACGTGAAAGTGAATTTTATGAGATGGAAGATAGGTTTACTAATGAATCATGCTAATATAAGTATTGATAAATTTATATTCAAGTATAACACTTGAATATAAATTTATAAACAAACACAAACAACAAAAATTGTTTTATTAGAAATCGAAATAATATTTCACGGATGAAGGCTTCGATGAAAAACAAATATTTTAATTCTCTTTTTCTGATTTGTTTTCACAAAATGTGCGGTTTACGCCACACAACCACAATAATATATGTATATTTTTTTTATTTTTAAAAATTAAAAAAGTCATGACATGTGGTGAAAGGCTTACCCAAGTTTATTCTGCTTTCAAGCTTTTTCTGACACACGTAATATCTGGAGTTTGGGCCAAATGTCTTAAAGCTAGGTTTTCTCTGCCTAACCTGCCGGAGCACAGCTTGCAGCTGAACAAGTATATAGAATCTTTTGAAACAATGTACGAGATATAAATGATTTGTGACACCGTCAGTGGTAAGTAAAACGTCATCGTGTTAGGAATATTTTACATTTGAAACATTTAAATTCTTTCCATAATTGTATTTGATCGTTGTATCCTCGACTTTGATTTCTTTTAAACTGTTTGGTCATATTTCCATTCCTGTACAGTGATGTCAAATTTATCTTTTACTTTTGTGAGCTGCTATCAGTACAAGAGGTGTAGTCCGGTCAAAAAGCAGTATTAAATAGTTTAATGCCATGCAAATGACGTTATTTATACCTACACTATTTATGAACACTCACACAAATACAAAGCTTAGCTTAGACCTCGGGGTCATGAACTTATGATTCATTTTCGTATGTCGATTTCAAGCCATTAAAAAAAATAGTAAGTTCTTTACACGTTAATTTGATCGTTAATCTCTTCGCTCTCGTTCGCTCTTTTACTTTTTATACATATCTCTGTTCATTTCTTTTTCCTATATTTATTACATTAGCCAATCTAAGAATTCTGAATATATTTTAACACTTATAATGTACTATATATATATATGTCTGATATTACCAATAATTAAAAAGTATTTTATTAAACGTAATTTCATGATTTTACCAAAACTTAGTTTAACAAATATTTTACCTCATTATAAATCCTCCTTATGTAAACCTCCTCTAAACCTCGCTTATGTAAACTAGATGATCTATTGATCTCTACGTCACAGCCCATGATACGCCAATTTAGATATCAGGAGACGACTTGTTAATGAGATTATCGGACACCAGCTAATCAATATCTTTACATTAAAATATGCTGTTGTTTTGTTTTGTCGAATTTTCTTGGCATATATAATGGTTTGACACGTTAACTAACGCGTTAAGTAACTTAACTAGATTAATGACTCGTTACCAGAGGGAGTTTTTACCAAAAAAAAAAGTATTTCCTCAAGTGGGAATCCAATCTACACCTTGTCACATTTACAATCGCACGCGTGTGCTCCTGTGTCACGACTGGTCTGAAAAGAAGTGTACAAGTATTATGTAACATCAGAGAAAATCACAAATTTAATTCACTTTTATTCGTAGGAACGTTTAAGTTATTATTATTTTATTTCTTTCAATTGATTTAAATTAAATATTAGCTTTTTTTTATTTCATTGTTTCAATATATATTTAATATTTTAATTAAATAAGCAATATTATAAAAAACCTTTATACTAATCAGAATGTCTTATTAAATGGCGGAAATTATTGTTACAGGAAAGTTAAAGTAATAGAAACTTTTTTTTTCTATCGATTTTATTTGTAAGTTGTATGATACAATTTGTGTCGAACGTATAATTTCAAATAAAAAAAAATCATAAGCTTTAGTGAGATTTGTTTGTTCTACGATAAATATATCATGCTAAAAAAACGAATACTAAAGAAATTGAAATAAACTTTGCTACATTATAAATAAATATAAAATTACTTTAAATTAAATTGAATATACTGTACTGTAATATATAAAATGAATAAGTTATAGTTACATATTTGTATAACATGCAGAATTGGTATTTTTAATCTGTGGCCTGATATACTTCTTACTCCATGCCATCGTTTTACATATCGTGATATATAGTCGCATATCTTCGAAACACCACAATAAATAAACAATAACACTCAAGTATCCAATTTTTTATAACAGCATTTAAACCATCTATATTTAGATCATATAAACCTATAAAGTAATTACATAATTTTACAATTTTAGAATTTAAATTTAAAAAAATCATTGCAGGAAGCAATATTTCCACTCGAGGAACTGAAATATTTAATATTTGAAAACGGGAACGGAGTGTCTTAGTTTCCATCTGCTTTCCCTGCTGTGTGCGTGATACAGCGCGAATCTAAAAAATATATTGAAATTATTTTTCTTCATTATATACGTTCTAATTATTCGCGAAACTAGATTTGTAAATATAAATAAACAATTTGTTTATCGTTTTATATTGTTTACTTTGATTAATGCTTTATTAGGGCTAACGTTTTATTTGTAGGTACTTCGTTGCAACGTTATCGAACTATTTTATATAAATATTTTGATTTAAAATATATATGAAAGTAAATATGATCAAAAATAATTATCGACTGTATCTTAATAGATGGACATCTATTTGTGTGTACATACACTACACAGCACACATATACACACCCTCAAAAATATTTACTATTGCTCTCTTAATTCGCTCTGCAGATTCTACAATAAATATATAATAATGCGTTCATTTACGTGTATAAAAGTCTTTGAACAATATAGTTACATATAAAAAATGCTCACTGACAGGTTAGGAAATTAGGTAATAATGAATTTGGGCATACAAATAATAAATAAAATATAAATTATTGAATATAAAATATACACGCAATACCTCGAAAAATTCAGCGAAAAGTGAAGAGGGAGCGTGTCTCAAGACTAGGTAACCTCTGAAGATCCTGCTGTGTGCAAGATATCAAGCGTGAGGCTGATTGAACGTAAAATATAAATTAACGAATAAAATGCCTTAATGAAAAAAACTCCATTAATAAAGTCAATAGCTTTTATTATTAAGAAAAATAAGTTTCATGTGACAGCGCAAAATTTAATGGCGGGAAAACAGCGAAATGTCACATTAGTGCGAAATGCTTAGCGCAGAAAAGCATCCATATATGCGGGAAAATATACATATCCAGTCAGTACATACTTGTCTGTTGTGAGAAGAGGACGCGTGTAAAAATGAATAATATATCGCGAATCGTCCCAAACTTTTAGTGTTTTAGTGACAAAACTATGTGATATTACTTAATTATTATATTAATATCTATTTTCCTGTGATACTGTGTAATTTTTTTTATAGTACGTAATATACATACATTTTGAAAATGGCTGATGAAAAGTAAGTTGCTTAATTTTCTAATAATAGTTACTATTTTTAATATTAATTAAATTATTTATATATGACTTAAATTAATAAAAAAATAAATTTTCAATTATAGTAACTATAAACGAGTATTTTAATAAGAATAATAAACAAAAATGTAGGTTACAATGATAGGGTCGAAACTCAAATAGAAGCCAGGAATTTGGGTTTTGTTTACTTTGTCCTTTATCTTCATAAAAATTAAATGTTTCGACTCGAATGACAATGAGGTAGATTTGTTTACAAATGCGAATTCATTTGTCACCATTATCGTACTTGATAAGTAGACAAAAGAATAATTAAAAACAGATGTTTTAAATTAAATTTTTATAATTCACGCACAAAATTTATTGAAAAAAAACAACCTAGCGGTGTCATGTTAAAGGATATCAGGTCGCATATAAATGTGTAAATAACGTGTAAATAACGAATAATATTTGCAAACTTATTTGATTCTTGATAACTGCGTAATCGTGCATAAAATTCTTGAGCTAGAATAAATTCTGGGTTAAGCTTCTTTAAGTTTACTATATTTGATCAAAGAAATTATTGACAATATTGTAGGTACTTTTTTGCCACCAATTAATATGGTGTAATAAGCCATTTTATGAGAAAACTAGTTTGCTAAACCAGATTCTATTTTAAATTTATTTAAAAAAAGGAAGCGATTTGCATTTTTATTTCGATTCTGATCGAACTGGAGTTGCGAGTTTTTGCGGCCGTACTGTTATAAATGGTTTTGCGATGTCTGCATACTTATCATATCGGTAATGGTCTTAATAATATTTAAACGAAAAGTTTTTTTTATTTATTTAAATATAATCGTATTTTTTTTCAGTTTTATGCTATCAACATAAACAACAACTAAATAAATAGAAAATATTATAATATAAATATTTTGATCTGTTAGCTAAATCGTATTTTTTAGCACAGGCTATGTACAGCTATATATGTCGTATTTTATGGTCTCGATGCAATTTAGTTAATAAAAAAGTTGATTTTATATGTAGTTTATGTTCTACTTTTTCGTTGAATATTTCTGGGACAAATGCACTGCATTACCAATAAGTTTAAAAGTATGTATTATAATTTCTATTTACCATTACAGTCATAACATGTGAGATGCTAAATTTATATTGTTTTTGTTTTCAAAATCGATAGCTACTGGTACAGGTTTAACTTTGATAAATTTCAATAATTAAATTTAAAAGAGTTACTAAATTACAACATAAATATTTTTTCAAAAACTTTAGATATATTTAGGAGATCGTATCGTATCATAAATTATACTAATAATATATTTGGTTTACTCGAAAAGAAACGATTGTAAGCCATTTAAAATTGTCACAAAGATTATAAATATAAAACTGCGAATTTATCTTTTAGGCTCGTATTAAGATGAAATATACGCCATATTTTAATTTGTTTGTTAGGTTGCAAGTACAGTAAAATTAACTGTTAAAACTGCATTTAGCTGTACTATTAGGTACAACACATATGCTCTTGGCTTTTAGCTTTTAAAGCTTACAGCTTTAATAATATAACAAGAGAAAAAGACAAAACTAAATCTAAGTTCTTTTTGTCTTTGTTCCTAATGTTATTTAAAAGATCTTGTACTCTTCTTTATAGGTATGTATGTCATGACTTCTTAAATGTTATTTTTGTCGAAGCCGAAGCCTTAGGTATTTAAAGTAACAATTTAATAAAAGTAAAAATTAAGTTGTTATCGACATTCTTTCTTTTTCATTACAAATTATATTATACACACAAAAGTATGCAAATGCCGTATTATTTTTTATCAATCGCAACGTATTTGGACTGAAAGTGCAAGGTTGAGGTTATTGGCGTGTCGCCAGTGTGTCCGCAATAAGGAGACAAGAGTTCGGTCAACTTCTTTACATTGTGCTACTTGTTTTATATGTTTTAACGCTTTATGACAATATCCCTTTATATTCAATTATACTACTTGTCACGTGTCGGTCTGTCACGTGCTGTTCCTACTCATATTATTTACATACATACATAAAGAAATATTATTGGCACGAGTAAAAATTCTTTACAGTATTCTGTAATAAATAATCATCTAATTATGCATATTTAATAGTTAAATTAATGTTGTAAATAATATTCAATTATTGAACTTGTATTTTAAAGGTGCTGGAGGCCAGTCGTGGCGCAGCGGCACGAGGTGTGACTGTAAAACCGACAGGTTGTGGGTTCGATCCCCACTCGAGGATGTGAAATATTTAAATTTATATTTCCATTTCTTCGCTCTGGTGCTGAGGTTAAGAGCGGCGTTGAGTTCTGCCACTCAACACCGCAATGCCTCCAGAATTCGGCAGAAAGTGGGGAACGGAGTGTCTTAACACTAGGTTCCCTCTGCCTACCCTGCTGTGTGCGGGATACAGCGTGAAGCTGATTTTGGATCACTTAACAATTTTGTATATTACGTTTATAGCAAGTTAATATATGTAGCTACATGTTCGCCACAGAAGTCAATTGAAAAAAAAAGAGTTCATGTACGATTGTTTAAATGGAAACGATTAATGTGATATAATATGTAGCCTATATCCTTACTTGATAAATATATATTGACCGCCTAATACAAAAATATTTTTACATTTTGATCGAGTAGTTCCTAAGATGTGGACGTTCAGTCAAATAAACTTTTACACCTTATAATATTAAGTATACGTTAGAAGTATACTTAACTAAGTACTCCATAACTGAAAAAAACATAATATTTTCAGAAATTATGTTTTATTTGCAAGTTGAATACAAGAATAATATTTTAGCGATTGTTAGTAATTATTTCCTGTTGTGTCTTTGAAGTTAAAGCTTCATTCCATTGTGTTAAAATATCTTATTGTGTAGAAAATAATTATTTTTCTTTAAAATAAATGCAAATTTAAAATATATTTTACATAGCGATTTTACATGAATAACTCGAATTGGTTATTGTATCGAATTCCTTTGGCTTTAACGTTATGAGTATACTTACTTGTATTATATAACACATTGATATTCTTAGATTTACTAAATTGCTGTATTACTGAAAATTTAATAAATAAATCAGCTTCACACTGCATCCCGCACATAGCAGGATAGGCAGAGAGTGAAGACAATCCGTTCCCCACTGGCCTCGACACCAGAGGAAGTGAAAATATAAATGTAATTAAATATTTTATTCCTCGAGTAGGGATTGAACCCACATCCAGTCGAGTTTAGAGGCACAGTTTGCGCCACTGTGCCACGACTAATCTCACATTAATAAATAAACATATCTTTTAATATGTTTATTTATTATGTTTTCCATATTTACTTCGTATAATATCTACGTACATCACGTATAGCTTAAGTGCAATCCAATCTGTAATGAAACGTGTAATCTACATTATTATTTTATTCTTATCGCGAACATGATATATTAATTTTAACATTATTAATAGTGTAGTTTAATTTGAATCAGATCTAGAGCGCATCTTCTTTCCTAATAATAATTTTGCTTAAGTCTCGTTTAAGTGGTTAGATATTATTTAATTAAGTTCAAAAGTGTAACCAAAGTGTTTTTTTTTAAATACATTCCTAAAGTAAAATATGCCCGGCTTGTAAATCGTCCAAGGCGCGTGGGTTCAAATTCGGCTACGTTCAAATTTTTTATGTTTAAAAAAAAATGTTTCTCTGTCTTAACAGTTATTCGACACTTTTAAAATATTCAACAAATTCTTCAATTCTATAACCATTTTTTAAGGTAAATTCAAAATTTACCTTAAAAAATGGTTATAGTTATTTATCATTATTTAATTTAAACAAAAATACAAAATTACCATGAAGTGAAATTACGTCTTTTCTAGTCCTTTTAACAATTTAAAATCTCCGTTAAACTTTTAAGTAATACTGGCAAAAAGATGCCTTTCTGATTATTTCCGCTGTGAACAGTAAGATTCATTTTATACTATTCATATTTATACCTATTTGATAAAATAAATTGTAAGGATTATTCTAAAAATAATTTTAACATATAAATTGTTATAAATTATTATTTAAAAAAAAGCAATAAATACCATTTCACATACAGTAGCCATAAAAAGTAGTATACTCAAAATAAATTTACTATCTAAATGTTTTTTATTATCAGATAACTATCAGTTGTAGAAATTATATTAATATGTGATAATCATGCTCACCGAGGGTGACATGATATGTGCTTAATGTTTGTTATTTTATTGACACTTCTCTTATCAATTGTGGACCAAAGAACTCGATGTGATTTTAAAGGTTATTTTCTTGAATGTAGCTTGAATGTAAGTATTAAATACTTTTGTAAAAAAATGCTAAAAATCATTAATTAAATAATATTATATATATTATGTGAATTAAAAATAGTGATCCTATAAAGGTTTCCTTTTTATTTTAAGATACGGAATACTAAGAAATATGTTACAGGATACAGAAAAAATTGAGTTCCGTCACTCAACATTAAGTACCTTGAAAAATTCGGCGGAAAGTATGAAACGAAGTGACTTAACGCTAGGTTCCCTCTGCCCTGCTATTTGCGGGATACAGCGTGAAGCTGATATTTTTTTATATAGAAAAGTAAGATAAAATAGATAAATACTCCAAAATAATTTTTTAAACAAAAATCTTTTATATATACTAAAAGATTATATATAAAATGTTACGGAGTCAAAGTTCTCGTAACTTTAGTGTCCTTGAATCTCATTCATCACGTGGCGCAATTATAACTGACTTTGAAATATATTGAAAATAAAACAAAAATTGGCACCATTCGTATTTTTTTTTAATTTCAGACATTGTGTTAACGGAGTAGTGCACGTGTTTATGTGGTTTGCCAAATTTTACGCTTTTAGAACATGACATTTAGGAAAAAGCACTTTTTTTAGGTTATATATTCAAGTTTTCTCATTTTCATTTCTGTAATTGATAGTTTTCTAAAAATTATATCTATTTATAAATAAAAATATAATACATATGATTTGCAAAAGTTTGTAATTTGTTTTTTTTTTATATAGTAGGATAGGCAGAGGGTATCTGGGAACCTAGTGCTAAGACAATTTGTTTTCATTGAGAGAATTCTGTTGCTCGCTTCCGCCGAATTTTGAAGGCATTGCGTATTGAGTGACAGAACTTAACGCTGCGCTGTGGCTCATTGAGACACGAAAATATTAAATATTTATTTTTTTTGATTGGTAATCAAACAGGTGAACGCGCGCAGTTGCGTTTACAATCGCACGCCTACACTGGCCCTATAAAATATTTTTCTTTATAAAATTATCATGTGACTGTGACTGTGTGTGTGACATATTGATCACACATACGATATAACCGGTTAAATCGGGAAGTTAAGTAGATATTAAATATTTTATGTATTTGTAGAGAGATAAGGCTTAATACGCATTAGACATGTTCCTGTAACGATCTTTCTTTGCCACTCGCGAAAAATATTTATTTAAAAACTTCACTTCATTTGATTGCGTAAACCATACAATTTAATCAATGTTCAATTTGAATCCATGAATCACGTTCAGCAGCCTCACAAGTACGCCAATATAGCCTTATATTGGCGTGTAGATTGTTTTTAAAGTGAGTTTTGTGTTTCGTTGTAATGTTACTTTTCCTAGAACGTTAAACGATAAAAGATAAATAGAATTTAAAATTTCAGTCAAATCAGTAAGAAATTGCCAGTAATTTTATAGAATCGCAAATACTTTATATTGATATGATATTTTTAATTTATGAACCGACTTAAATGAAAACGCTGATTGTTAGGGAAGTTCGTCTAAATACAAACGCACTTAAATGGGTTAAGTAAAATCTGAGATTAGTATCTACAAAGAAGCCGACTAAAAAATACACTGTTTTAGGTACAATTACTACTTAATTTATTATGTTGACAAATGCCTGGGGAATTTATCAATATAATAAATTTTATATGTCTTCCATGTACAGACAGCGATCAATTACAATTTTATTACAAGTATAGACATAGGTTACAATTTATGTTAAAATAACATAACTTCCAATTGCATTAAATTATTTTCATATTGCATTTATATTTGTCATTTGCAAGTGGCGCTGGGGTAGATAGGACGAACTTAGTGACTCATCACTCTGTTCTCTTATTCCTGCCTACAAAATATTATTCTTTTTCCAAATTTTATAGATAATTTATCCCTTAATTAAATTGAAATCAGGTGCAGGAAGATGGACATTTCTGAAGACGAGGCTGTACCATGTTATGGTTCAATGTAAGTGTAGTAAAGAGTATTTCGGCTTTTAGGTGTGGGGATTAGGCTCAGTATGCATGCGGTTATGTGAAATTGTTTACTTTTTATTCTATAATATAATATGTTTAAAATTATATATATTATTGTAGTCGTATAAGTCTAGTATTTTTTTATTATATTTTTATAAAATGTAAATAAAGAATTATTTCTTTTTTACATCAATATCATAATAATTATATATTATATAAAACTTTTATTACATTTACACTTATCGAAAAATTTATAATATTTAATTTATAATATTATTAATATATTATAGCCTTTTCTTGATAGTTGTTTTACAACCTTAGCTTTAAGATTATGTTTTCTGCATCGTTAGGAGCGGTCCTACGATTGATTTCTTACTTTCAACGTAGTAGGTCAATTGGTAATGGCGATCATCTTGGCTGTTTCCGTTCTTAACTCGCTTTGAGTCTATTTGTCTTTTCTTTGTGCGGCGTTGAATTCCGCCACTTAACACGCAGTGCCTCCAGAATGTCCGCTATTTTTTTGAGGCATTGTGTATTGAGTGGCGGAACTCAATGCCGGGAGCGAAGAAATGAAAATATTAATATAATAAATAATAATGAATTCCCCCAAGGGTGTGAGTTTCATATAAGTTCAAGGCGAAGTTTTCTAAGGTTACTTTGGAGACCTCAATAGAAACAGATAGTGTAATGTTATTGAGCAGTAAATTCATTTTACCTATTAAAATTTAATAGACTATTAATATTAAGGATAAAGTTATGCTTCTTAGAAAATATAGGCAGACGTGCGTGACTATCATTTGAATAAGTCTGTTTATAGCTTTATAATGCATGTAGGTATAGATATAGGGGTAGGCAGAAGGAACCTGGGAACCTGGTGTTAAGACGTCCGTTCCCATTAAAACATTCCTTTCTTAACTTTACGCTGAATTATAGAGGTATTGCGTGTTGAATGACGAAACTTAACGTCACGCTTTGTCTCGTTACCAGAACGAGGAAATGGAAATATTAAACCCCCCACAACCGCGTTTACAGTGGCACCACGACGGTCACAATAGCCACTTATGATTCTAAAACATTTTAAAACATTATCATTTTAGTACAAGTTAACCTAATAAAACTTTTAGATGCCACCATACCATTCAGTATATTTAAATATTTACTGGCATGCGATAAAGGCTGTACGTACTCACGACTATATGAACCGAAGCTGATAAAATTTGCAATGTTAATATTTTTACAACATAATTATTTTAAATGTGAATGATAAAAAATATTTTGCTTCAATACAGTTTAACTGATAAAAACAGGATGTTGTTTTTGCGTTTTTGTTTGGTCTTGCATTTTGTACAGAGAAATATTTAAACTACATTCAAATATTTCTCTGTACGAAATTGTGCGACTAATTAAAGAGTACATATTTATAGTACGCATAGCAGACTCAGGTTCCCCAGGCATCCTTTGTTTACCTTGTAATGTAGTGAGATACAGCGTGAAGATGCTTATTTTTAATTTAAAAATAAGTAATATTACAATATGTAGATCTGTAAGTATATGTAAGGTATTATAAGGTCATCATAACCCATTAAGATAATGACTACGGTAAATGCGATGGCTGTGGGTTTGAAGTCCACTAGAGAAAATGAATTATTTTCATTTCTTCGCTCTACCAAGACTAAAATGACACGCAATGTCTAAAATGTAGATCCAAAGCGAAAAACGAAATGTCTTGATATTAAGTTTGATCTATCTTGCCATCAGCATGCGGTTACGCCGCAGTGTGAAAATAAAAAAAAAATTTTTTTTTCAAAATAGCGATAACCGTATCCGTCCAATGTCCATACGTTCTGAAAAAAACAATATACACTTTTACCTCTATACATACTTGTACATATATTGCAAATTCAGAGATAAGGACGATTATATTATCAGTAATAAGCAATAATAGTTGTTTATATCATTAATGAGGAGTAAAAAGGACAATGTCACCTATATTTTATCTATTTGAAGCAAGTCAACTTGAACCTTGTCCCACTATAGGTTTAAATTGTTATATGGGCAGATAACTAATAACGTTAAAGTATATTTTACGATGCGTCGAAGGTGTATGCATAAATATGCATAATGACTATAGATACATTTCATTTTAATAGTGTTATAGTAGTGCATATAATGTATACTCATATAAGAGTATAATGAGGCCATGGTGGCTCAGCTGGACAACGTCTGACTGTAAATACGATGACTGGGTTCGATTCGACTAATGTGAATAAATAGGTCTTATTTCTTCTCTCTGATAAAAGGATGCGCGGCATTGAATTCTGTCCGATAGACAATAGCTTTTTTTAATTACTACGCTATGTTCTGAATAAAGTTTAAAGGTTTTATGATAAATAATAATGAGGCCAGTCGTAGTGGCACGATGTGTGACTGTAACATCGATTGGTTGTGGGTTCAATCCCCACTCGAGGAGATGAAATATTTACTTCGCTCTGGTGTCGAGGCTAAGCGCGGCGTTGAGTTCTGCCACTCAACATGCAATGCCTCCAGAATTCGGCAGAAAGTGGGGAACAGAGTGTCTTAATACTAGGTTCCCTCTGCCTACCCTGCAGTGTGCGGGATACAGCGTGAAGCTGATTTTGATTTATTTATTTAATAAAATAATGTAGTTTTAGTTCATACATATATATACCTATAAAAAAGTTTATACGATGAATAGTTATGTCTTCTTATGTAACATACGTTTTAAGGTTTCGCATTTATATACATTGGAAATTGAAATAAAAATGGACAGGAACCTAACACGTAAACTGCGCGTGCATCAAGTAGTTCGTTATACACGGTGCTACACCCATGCGTCATAGCGTCACAACAATTGTTTTGTTTTATTGTGACAAACGATAATGTAGGTCGACCGGCTTATCTGTTATATAGAGTTATCGGGCAAGATCACTTAATCAACACATGACTGTTGGTGGTGGTGGCGGTGGGTGGTGGGTTGTGTGGCCGCTCTTGTGTATCTTTTTCTGAGGGGTTAGGGTTATTTTGGATATAATTAACGTTTTAGCTTTGAAATCAGCATGTTTTTTAGATTTGTATTAATATATACCTACTATATTAAAAAATCCTATAAAAAGAGAAGAAATATAGAGCTAGCGACATCACAATTTATATGAAATAATATTTAATTAAAATTTACGATTTGAGGCCATTGTAGCGACAATAGGTATACTAGGCTGTAGAGTCGTTTTGTCTATTTGTATCAAAATGAATGCCCGTATAAGTTATTAATTAAAATTATAATTCTTTTATATGCTATCAAAATTAATAAAATTATGTGATATCAAACGCGTCATAACTTTATATATAGGTATATATGTATCTACAAATAAAATTGTCTGTCTATGATTCTACTGTATTTTTTCAATTGTATATAAACAATACTAAAATACAAACAAAGAACTTTAAAATTTTTATCCGTCTGTCTTTTTGCTTGACCGGGTTTATCTCTGGAACTTCACAGACAGTTAGTGGGAATGTCAAAATTATCGCGGATTATCGCAGAATCTTCGTGAGGAAAAATGCATGTGTATCGCCTATCTAGATATATATAAAATAAATAAACATTTTTCTTATATATATTTTTAAGGTTTTAAAATTAACCAAATACCCTAAATGCATTGAAGCAATATTAAATAAATGATGTTAATATAATATAAATACAAACAATGTTATTAAAAAGGGTAAATATGAATATAATTTATCAATTACTTGCAACAGAACTATTGTCCTCGAGAAGGAGGCACAGAAACGATCAATTAAATACTCCTCTAAAGTCATTGACACTAACAAGTGCAGTGTAAACAGCGCGGCGTGCTATCAGCACGTGTCTAAAATAAATACATCGTTCTATGATTATTAATTAGTACTATTTTCTTATACTATATAATATGATTTTGTATGTTGTATTTGTATATCGTTAAAAAAATCGTTGACTGGAAATTTATAAAAAAATTAAAGCTAAGGTATGATTTCAAAATTCAAGATTCAATTTTACATGAAACTTATAATAAACTGTATCACTTGTACTGTAAGATTTCGCCTTAGTATTGAATGTTTCGGTTTTAATCGTTGAAACTACTTCAAATAAAACTTTCATGCATATATGAATTTATATTTTCTTCTATTCTTGAGGCCAGTGGCGGAGGAATTGAAATATTTAATATTTTCAATTCCTTGCTCTGAAAGCAAGACAAGAATTTCAAAATAAGGAACGAAAGTGATTTAATGGGAACGGAGTTTTTATGATACATTATAAGCATTAATTAATTCATTTCATTAATATAATCAAACATAATAAATCTAATCCAAAAAAATATTTTACATAATTTTATGCAAATAAAATATATGTATAAAATTACTTTTTTCCATATTAAATAGTCAATTATCTAGCTGGCAATGCCACAATGATTCAATAAAGGTCAAGCTGATAGTGTTGATAGCCGTAACTAGTAGTCACAACGTGCTTCGTAATGAATATCGATGATAGTGTTATATAGTTTTATTATAAGATATAATTTAAATATTTTTTGTATAAACAAGAAGGAACTTTTAGATTATTTGTCTTCTTTAAAATGCTTATTAAGCGTGCTTTCACTGGTGTCCGAACTTCTCTCCTCTACATAACCAATTGATAATATCTGAACATCTTTGTATATTTTTTTTGTTTAGCTTCACGCTGTGTCCTGCACATAGCAGTATAGACAGGAGTAGCCTGCGAATCTATTGTTAAGACACTCCGTTCCCGTTAAAACACTTCCGTTCTCCATTTTCCGCCAAACTCTGGAAGCCTTGCATTAGTTGCGAAACTCAACGCAATATTATTTATATACTTTAAATCTTTATTCTATTGTGAATAATTGAATATTTAAAATCATTTACATTTGGTTGAAACAAACGCGTCACGGTGCGTGTCTAACCTCCTATTATAATAAGTACTCTAATAAAATAAGCGAATTTATTTAACACCTGCTCGTAGAGTAGTAAATATCGTGACGAATTAATTGCCATGAAAACCCTAGTATTTATTTGAATTATATTATTTCAGGCCAGTGTGACTGTGAACACGACTGGTTGTGGATTCATTCTCCACTCGAAGAAATTAGATACATCATTTTTTTAATTTATATTTTCGTTTCGAGGCATAGTGCGGCGTTGAGTTCCATCACTCGACACGCAATGCCTACTGAATTCGACGAAAAATGGAGAACGGAGAAGAGATAACGCTTGAAGTGTATTTTATTACTTAAAACATGCTTTATTATTACAGGAACGACTCTACGCCTTTTATAAAAAATGGGGCGTCACCAGTCATTACCAAGACCTCCAAGCCGGCCAAGTCGGTTAAGCCAGGAAAAGAAGGCAGAGGGAAAGCCTTTAGACAAATAATTGCATCGTTTATTGCGAATTTGGGCACCATCAACACGGGTATGGCCTTTGGGTTTTCGGCGACAGCATTACCTCAGCTGAAGAGTGCTACTTCCAGTATACAAGTTACGGAAAACCAAGCCAGTTGGATAGGTATGTCTCGTTTTAACTGTTATCATAACTGTTTTATAAAAACATAACAGCGTGTTAGCTGTAATATGTAATTCGGATTACATCGTATGACATCATCCAAATTGACGTTTGTGGGTTCAATACCTACTCATAAAAATGATTATATTTATTTTCCCCACTTTGGTACACAAAGAACGAAATTGAATTCATCACACAAAACGTAATGTTTCGAAAATTAGATGAAAAGTGAGAATCGGAGGGTCATAATATCCACAATCCTCTGACTGCAATGCTCTGTGAAAAAAAATTGTGAATCGAAAGAATTCAGTACGCTTTCTGATCGAGAACAAATTAAATCTCACAAATATTTCTGTTTCCAAAACAGTTATTTAAATTCACTACAACGGCTTCATGTCAAATATACCTAAGCCTTTTTAATATTTTAAAACGTATTTTACTTCCAGCTAGTTTAAGTTCCGCCGGGACGCCAATAGGATGTATAGTCAGCGGTTATCTAATGGACAACATCGGCCGCAGGCGGACTCTGATCGTCACAGAAGTGCCGCTCATCATAGGATGGCTCCTTATATCTTGTGCTCAGAATGTACCCATGCTTTACGTTGGTAAGTAATGATGTTTATTCTATATCCATTGTATCAGATGATGTGCCTCAATAAAATCATGTCAATAATGAAGCTGTCATGCGTCTGACAGTCTAGTTGTACACTCGGTGGTTTAATTTATTATGTTATTTGTCCTAGGCAAAGCACGGCGAGTTCTGCTACAAAATAGATAATGTTTATAATTCAGTTGAAAATGGAGAACGTAGAGTCAGGTTGTGTTTACTGATTCTAAATTAAACGTTTTTATATTTAAATAATCATGAAGCTTAAAATTGTCCCAATTTTAGTAAATAATTTTATAAAAACGGCCCCATAGTCCGAGAATAGAGTTATAGATATTTGCAAGGCAAACAACTCTGTGAATATATTAATTTTGTCATATTTCGTATGGAATATTTTATGTTTTTGATGATTAATAAATTTAAATTGAATCAATATACTTAACATTTATATATTTGTTATCATCAGAAATAAAATTTATTTTTTTTATTGTTTTTTGTTATATATATATATATTATTGTTTTTTGTTTTTATTTATATATATATATATATATATATATATATAAATAAAAACAAAAAACAATAAAAAAAATAATATATATATATATATATATTATGCACCTCGCAACACCATTGCAATTGGGCTATGGTCACAAAATGGTTATTTATTTAAACGCTTTTATTTTAAATATAAACTAGTTTTATATATCTTGCATTTTTATGTGGACTTATCTTGTCGTTTGGTTTCTGGAAACTTGTCTAGATCCACAGTGGTGACAACACAATTTTTTACAGCGTGAAACTGATGAATTGCAAGTGCATTTTTTACTCTAACCCAAAATTTATAGTACACTTTACTTGATATAAAAAGAGACAAATATTGCATAAAAAATAAATCTTTAAATAAAAAAAAATTGTAATATATTCAAGACGTCAATAAATTATATCTGATTGTGGTATTTTTTTTTTAATATGAGATACTATGAAAATATTTAAAATATTTTCGAGCTCCATGACTTATCAATGTAAAAATGTCGTTTATTTCCGCCATTCCGACGCGTAGTGCCTATAATGCGCCTAGTGACGGTGACACAAAACAGAAAATTTTGCATGTGTGTATTCAATATGTAAGGTGAAAAAGAAATAGTATTATGATTATTTTATTTTATTTATCACAATATGATCATCATGGATTGAATTGGGTCTACTGAGTTGAGATCATTGAATTTGGTGGCAATTATAGAATCTAGTTGATACTAGGTTTCTTCTCCGCCTTCCGTTTTTGTTTTTGCTTATTTCTTAATGTAATATTATTTCCTTTTTTTTCTCTATAGGCAGATTATTAATAGGCTTCGGATCTGGAATGGTGGGTGCCCCAGCCAGAGTGTACACTTGTGAAGTATCTCAACCTCATCTCCGAGGTATGCTTGGGGCCATGGCGTCTGTTGGTGTTTCTACTGGAGTTTTAATTCAAGTGAGTATGGTTTAGAGCTCTGTAACAACTGTATGTTTGTCATTTAATTATTGTATAATAACTAGATGAAAAACATATGTAAGTAAATATACTAATTGTTTTTATTTTATAAAAATAACTGCTTTGCTACTTTATAAAATCCCGGTATCGTTAAAAAAAATACGCATTAGGATTTGGGTCTGCCTCTGTATTGTAAGAACATTGTAAGAACAGGAGTTGGAGGTCACGAGCTTTTTCTGAAATTCAAGCTTAATTTGGATACCTCATTTAATTTACCCCTCCCTCACTAGCGGCTTTAATACCTTTTAATTTATTTTTCATAATTTAGGCACAAATGTATAGTTTTCAGATTTTTGTTTCCTAAAGTAGTACTACCTATAGATGCTACCTGCCAAATTTCATAATTGTAGTTCAACCGGAAGTACTCTATTGATTTTGATCCCTTTATAGTGTTGAAATATGGATTTTTTTACACTACATGTAGAAATACGATTTTTTTGAAAATCAAGGGACCGAAGATATAGTATATGAGTGAATGGTGTGAATTTCAATTTGATATCTCCAAACGTTTCTGAGATAAACAGACAGACAGACGGACGGACGGACAACAACGTGATCTTATTTTTCCTAAAAAGCTACAGAAACCTAATACAATAATAAAAAAAAATAAAAAATAGTTTATATTAACTATTTATTAGCTAGGTAGCAACACCACAAAAAAAATAATAATATAAATTAACTTGTACTCATTACTTAACGAAACTAGAGAACGAATTGACGCGAACAATATCTGCTGAATTAGTGACGGGTAGTTTACAAAAAGTAAAGTATTATACACTATTATATTGTTTAACATAATATTATGGTAGTATGTGTAATTTTTATTCAATAAATTCGAAGTATGTTTAGTATGCAGGGATGTTTCTGTATATAAACTATAACTGAGGCTTCGTACTCCTTCGTCTACGTTCTTTGTGAAAAAGGGTTACAAAGGCGTGTCTTAACTCTAGGTTCCCTCTACTTACCCTGTTGTGTGCAAGATACAGCCTGAATCTGATTTAATTTTATCAATTATGAAAGAAATTTTAAATTATTTTTCGTAACGTTTTAATTCCCGTTATCTGATACTTTCATTACTATCTTAATCAGAATAAACATTCTGTGTGTACTCTCGACTAACATTTGGAATTTATTTAAACAATGTAACATAATTTATTTACTTATTTTTTAATTACATGTAGACATTATAGAGCCACTATAGTCATGCAGTGCAGTTATTTTTTACGTAGTATTCTATTTATTAAATTAAACTGTGATTGGCCTTTAAAAAAACCTTTTTATATATGTCCAATATACATGCCCCCTCCACAAATGTCAATTAATAGATATTTATGAACTGTTTTCTAATTTGAAATATATCTCATTTCAATCTTAAAGGATCTTGGTTGGTGCTTGGAAGTCTCAATATATCTTTTTTATTACTCTATTATTATTATTCTTAAATATTATCCAATTCCAACACTATCATATATCGTAAATACAAAATAAAACTGAAAACCTCCTTTTTAAAATTGGAAAAAAACCATAGCTTAACTCGAAATAACATAAAATATTTCTAAAAATACATTAAGAAATTACCTTTTCAAACACATTGTTACTATTATTGAAATCATAATTCGTAGATAACGCCAATAAGCATCAAAACAAACGTCAATGTTTACCTTTAACAATTAATATGCAATGACCGATAAATTAAAGCCAGTATATAGCAATAAGTTATCTAGGGATTATTTCATATCGATGTCCATGAGGGTTCATTACACATTTTTTGTAAAATAGTTGCTATCAATGTGAGATGGGATAAATTAATTCATTATTAGTTAAAGCAGAGTCACACTGTATCCGGCACACAGCAGGGTAGACAGAGGGAACCTAGTGTTAAGACTAGATTTTTTAATTTGAAATAAATATTTCATTTCCTCAAGTGGGGATTGAATCCATAACCAGTCGCGTTTTCAGTCACACTTTGTGCCCTTGAGCCACGACTGGCCTCGAGCATTTGTTTAGGGCTTGTACTAGTGATATTAAAGACATTAAAGAGAATTGAATATATTTTTTTAGTTACGTTTAGCTTCTCGCTGTCTATCGCACATAGCAGGCAAGCTATTTACTACATTACACTACATTTTGCTTATTTACATTATTATAATGACGTACGATGAGATGTGTACATTTTTAATTAAATGAGTATATGCCTACTTCGTATAAATAGGACATATATTGTTTAAACTTGTTTTTATGGATGCTTTATTATACTTAATCATTTTGTTTATTATTGTGTAAGCGTCAAACGTTTTTTAATTTTTTTATTTGCTTTATTCATTGTTATCTGTAATATAGATTAAAAATATCAAAGATTGCTTTGTTACTGGCAAAGATTATATTTAATAGATATAATTAATGATGCAATTGGGTTTTGCTAATCAAATTAATATAGAAAAACGTACGATATATTATAATCAATTGAATTGTTTTATATTGTGTATTAATTATTATAATAAATTATATTATAATGATGTTAATACATCACCACAAAAGGAAATGAACTAAACTAACAACAACAAAAGCTACGGTTTCTGTATACCTCTTTCCACTGTCATCGACCTCTTCATACAAGCCCTTCGGGGGATTCTCATGCTTTTTACGTGACCTTCTTCCAGTATCTTTAAAACTGTGTTTTCGAAGGTCAAACAAGGTCGTCTCCCCATTTCTCTTTTACCGATCACCTTTCCATCATAAATCTTTTTTGCCATTCTTTCATCACTCATTTGTTCGACGTGCCCAACCAAACCAGTTGAGCACGTTCTTCTTCATTCTCACCGTGACATCCTCGCTAGTACCTGCCATTCTGTGTATCTCTTCACCGCGGATTCGATTAGCTAAGCAGCTTCTTTCATATCCACGTTTCGCTGCCGTATGACGATCTCGCTACAACTGTTTTGTATACAGTCAAATGTGCAGCTGTGCTGATTTGTGGCCGTCTCTTGTTTTATTCGCATTCAGGCTTAGACCATTTCACACCCTTCTGTCAGAGCGACATGCCTGCAACTCACATTCTGATGATGCAATGAACACTGTATCATCTCCATACAGCAGGCAAGTCACCTTCTTTCAGTTCCATGTCACTTTGTTTGTTTGTTCACTCTGGCACCAGCACCAACCAACAACCAACAGGCAAGGCCTGGAAAATTCGGCGGAAAGTGGGGAACAGACTGTTATGTCAATGTTAGTGTCAACATTAAATTCCCTCTGCCCTGCTAAATGCAGGATGAAGCGTAGAGGGGAAAAGCTTCAAATACTCATATTTAAATTTTTCATCATCATCATCATCATTCATCTTCTCACATAGTATTATACTCCATACACTTAACGCCTACAAATATTAGCAATCAATGTTAGCTAATTTCCACATGACCTTCCGAGCTACGCCCCTTTTCCGTAAACATATCGTGGTTACTGATAACCGGTAATTGAACGGCAAGTATGTTTGTTTGCGTAAAATTAGAATGCTTCGAGACAAACAGAACGTACGTTGCTTTATTAGTTAACTACATACAACGTCAACTGTGACGTTGACTACAGAGAGTTAAAATGACAAATTATACAGTTTTTGAATGGTGAGCGTTTCTAATCGTTTTGTTGTTGATTATACTGGCGTAATTGCCGATCGATACTAAAAATATATTTTAGAAAAATCGCGCTTTGCGTTGTTACCATATAGAAGAAGATATGAATAAATAGTAATTCACTCCGCCAAGTGGGAATCAAACCCACAACAGTAGCGTTTACAGTCACATGCTTATGCAGCTGCCACGTTCAAACACCTTTTAGTTCTATATTTATTCAATAAAAATCGATTTTTAATACTCAAATATAATGATTGAAGTAATGATAACATTATTTGTATCCTATCTTTTATAATATATTTATACTATAAATAAATTTTGTATATTACTAATTGGATATGTTTAATTTTCAGTACGTAATAGGCAGTGCGACTTCTTGGAATATCTTGGCCGGGATAAGCGCAATAGTGCCTATACTGTCATTATTGGGAATGATATTCTTACCGGAAACACCAAATTATCTTCTAACTCAGGACAAAGAAGAAAAGGCGAAGACTTCCCTAGCAAAGCTCAGAGGATCTACATGCAATTTACAAGATGAAATACAGAAAATGATATCGTTCAAAGAGAAGAATCATGTGGAACCGTAAGTTTTCAATTTTAACATTTATCTAATATTTTAAATATTTTTTTCTTCTTTTTTCTATAATAAATCTAGTGTTTATATATTAGCAGAACTAAGCATCATTAAATAAAAAAATAATGTGTTAACGTTACTTAAATTTATTATATTTACTTTAAGCTCATTGCATTTTATATCAATATCCTATCCAAAGGAATAACAGTTTTGTTTATTTCTAGTTTACTCATACAAAGGAAGTCCAACAATGTGTTTATTTGCTAAACAGAATCTTTAATTAAATTTACATTATTTATTTAATACAAACACGACGTGTGTTTTTGTTTTACACATATTTATGTATGTTCCATACACATACATATAATATATGTTTACTACAAATAAATTACTGTCCATCCATAGTAGTCTATTAAATTAGTTACAATCGTGTGGTACTAAAGGCGTGCGTAATAAAGATATGTTATTAGATCTATGTTAAGTATTTTTAAATATGTTCCACTGTTGTAGCGTAGTTGAATAGCATGTTATGTCGTAGGTTCCCACTCGGGAAAATATATTTTTAAATTGTTTATGTACCCGCTCTGGTAAACAAAGTGCGGCATTCAGTTTCACCACTCAAATAAAAAAAAAGGAGGCTGTGGGTGACTGACTTTTAAAACTAGAGTCTCTCTGACCTGACCCTATGACTATTTTTGTATTAAACTTTAGGCCCGTTGTATGCAATAAACATTTTTTTTTGTACATGAGTAAAATGAGGCCAGTCGTGGCGCTGGGGCACAAAGTGTGACTGTAAACCGACTGGTTGTCGGTTCGATCTCCACTCGAGGAAATTAAATATTTATTTAAAATTTGTATTTCTATTTCTTCGCTCTAATGTCGAAGTAAAGGGCGGCATTGAGTTCTGTTACTCAACACGCAATATCTCTAGGATTGAAGTGTCTTAACACTAGGTTCCCTCTGCCTTCCCTGCTGTGTGCGGGATACAGCGTGAAGGTGATAAAAAAATGATGCTCGAATCCTGTTCAAAATTTTATAGCTAGGCAATTGAGATCATTTTCAGCAATTTGTTTAATGATTTCTTTGGTCTTGTATATAAAGTGCATCGATAATCATGTACATTATACATATATCATTTTTCAAACGTGTTTATTCTTACATTTGTTTACTTGCGTGGTTTTATAAACCACAACGTGCTTGGATTATTAATTTGTCTAACAACTATTACTAAACAGACTGTTTTATTATATTTTTGGTTAATCTATAAGAATTTATACTTAAAACGTTTCATAAATAGTGCTCCAAAAATACTAAATGCTTCTCATCCAAAGTTTACTTTCAATTTTTTTCTGAAGCTAATTGTGCCAATTATATTAATAATATAATATTGTGTGCGCTTGATTTTATATTATTGTTGATCCTGTTGTGGTTATGGCTAAAGCAAAACGCGATAAATATATAATTAAATAAATTTAATATTAATATCTCTTACAAACCACTCTTCCCTTCTCTTATCAAAAATATACTACTGTGTAAGCGATTTTTTTTAAATATATTAATGTTTACGATACTTACTATGTTTAATATTAATTTTCAGTTTAAAATCTCCGAAACAAATTATCAAAGCTCTCATGTCGCCTTCTGCACTCAAGCCATTCGGAATCCTCGCGCTGTACTTCTTCATATATCAGTGGTGTGGTGTTAACACTATCACATTCTACGCTGTTGAAGTTTTTGAAGTGAGTATCTATATACATATTTTGTTAATTACTCGTCGTGGTGCAGTGGCTGAAAGGTGTAACTTTAAACGCGACGGTTGTAGATTTAGGTTTTTTTAACACGTCAAAAAGTGGGGAACGGAGTGTCTTAACACTAGGTTCCTACTACCTAGGGTAGGTCTGTATACGGGATACAGCGTGACGCTGATTTACTGAGGAAAAAGTTGAGGCAAAATGAAAAATAATAATTAGGGTTCAGTACATTACTGTAAATGTGATGACTGTGTGATGATTGGATCTACATTGGGAAAATTAATCCTCTTCATTTTCCCTCTCTGGTAGTAGCAGTATGAAGTGTGGTGTTAAGTTTTGCCACTAAACATGCAATGCCTTGAATTCTCGAAGGTAGAGAACGGAGTGTTGTGACACTACTACTATTGGTTCTCTTTGCCTACTATGAAAACACAAAAAAAATTACATTGTTGTCATAGTTTAGCACCCGAAATTTAAAGCACCTAAAATGTTTGATACTTATGTAGCAAAATTGTACATAACATTATATAATTTGAATAATATGAAACTTTTAAAAATGTTTAATTTTTATTTTGCAGGCATCCGGCGCAACACTCGACAAATATTACTTGACAATCTCTATGGGAATACTTCGCGTTATCTTCACCGTGGTCGGGTGCATACTTTGTAGAAGATGCGGGAGAAGACCCCTGACTTTTGTATCTTGTAAGTTCTTTTTTACATTTAAAAAAAAAGGAGATATTTTTGAAATAATAACTTTGTTTTATTGTACAGTGATTATAAATAGAGCACACATTTCCAACAAAATTGTATATTTTTTTTATCTTCGTCTTATATAATAGTTTCGGACCATACATTTACCTCTAATTTGTATTTCGACTGGCATTTGCCTGATTTTTTAAAAATATTCACGCTCTACAAAGTGTACAATTTAGAATTTTTCTTATATTTATACATTTTTGTAGCTCTCGGCTGCGGTTCCACCATGATCTCTCTCTCCGTGTACCTGTACTTCGTGAAGTACTGGAAGGAGAACGGCATGGTGCCGCAGCACTCCTGGATCCCGGTCGTCAGCATCTACGCCTTCACTATATTCTGCACGTTGGGGTACCTGATTGTGCCTTGGATTATGATTGGGGAAGTTTATCCCACTCAGGTATGGTTTTTAAATATTTTTGGTAACAATGTTGTATTGAAACAATAGTATATTTTGGTCTATCTTTTAGAATATACTCTTTAATGATTAAAATAGGATGTATTTTACCAAAATTCAAACATGAAAGTTTTTTTAAGTGACAGTTATATAGTTAGTATAGTAAAAACTATTATTCGACTGGTTTATTGATCGCGTAAAAGAGGTGGAAATACTGGGTTCGTTCTTTCTCATAAACAAATATTTTTCTGAAATATTAGTTTCATACGCGTAGCTAACGTGTAGCTTATCATTAATTTGATAACTTTTGTTCTAAGGTTTTAACCCACAAAAAAATTATATACTTTTTGCATGATTTATTAAAAGTAAAAAAACTTTTAAATAATAATTGACTTTTCCAATATTAAATGGCGTGAGTAACAAACTATCTGTTTGCCCGCAAGGTGCGCGGTGTGATCGGCGGCATGACGACGTGCGCGGCGCACCTCTCCATCTTCTCCGTGGTGAAGACGTTCCCGCTCATCAAACACTCCTTGAACGACTACGGAGCTTTCGGCCTGTACGGCGCCATGTCTATAGCGGGTACGTTACTTCATATTTATTACTTATATATTCATATATATTTCATGTTATAAAATATGCTTACATTTCAGTAACCATTTAGTGAGCTGTCACTCTTATTTCATATTACATGTTTATTAATTGTTACAGGAACAGCATTCTTCTACATCTTCCTACCAGAAACTAAAGGAAGAACGCTACAGGAGATAGAAGATTATTTCAGTGGAAGAACAAAACAGCTCAAAAAAGCCAGTATTACAGACACTGCTTGAGTAAATACATACATTTAAAGTTATGTGAACAAATTGAATTAAAATAAACATATATTTTGGAATATATTTTTAAATTTAAAATAAAAGATCAGTTTATCACGCGTTTATAAAATATCTTTAGATTGATCAAAGGATTTATCTTAGGATAAATCTGACGATATCTATATAGATATTCCAGTGTTTTATTATACATAAATGTATATTTGTATAAGAGTTGTTGGTGCTCTGTAAATAATTAAGTGATTTACAATGAAATTATTAAAATATATTTTTTTGAATATGTACTTATTTTATTATACATATGTATATATAATATAATTATACAAATATAGTTCAAAAATATAAATAGGTAAATGTGACATATAGTCAATATTTTAAAATATAAATGTATAAAAGCAAATAAAAAAAAAATAGTTTTAACGCGTTTATTTATATAAGAATAAGCTGTAGATTATTAAATGATACTTAAAGTATTGAAATTATTAAAACTGAATATTTTTCGAATCATTTTTTTATACAAAAGCATGATATGTCTAATTGTATAATGCATGTATTTTTGTATAAAGTATTATTTATTGTAATAATATTAAGTAAGTAAAGAAACGTTGTGCCATTTTTGTCATTTAAAAGTTTACATTATTGTTATAAAAAACAATTTATAAAAAATTGGCAGCTTCGTTAAAAACTTATTATGTAAATAGTTTGTTTATAAGTCTCTAGAATAAATGTTGTGATATAACAAATTTTGAAACAAACTTGTTACCTTAATAGTATTTGTTGATGTTTTATGAAATAAAATAATATGATTGTTTTAATTTGTTGTTTAATTGACAATTCTTGATTTAACTGATATTAAATTACATATACTGTATTGCAGTATTGTAGTGTATTTATTATAATATATTAAAAAAAAAAATTAAATTAGCTTCACGCTGTATCCCGCACACAGCAGGGTAGGCAGAGGGAACCCAGTGTTAAGACACTCCATTCCCCACTTTCTGCCGAATTTTTGGACGCATTGCGTGTTGAGTGGCAGAACTCAACGCCGCGCTTTGTCTCGACACCAGAGTGAAGAAATGAAAATATAAATTTAAGTAAATATTTCATCTCCTCGAGTGGAGATCGAACCCACAACCAGTCGGTTTTACAGTCGCACTTTGTGCCACTGCGCCACGACTGGCCTCAAATCATAATATATAAGTTATACAATACCTTTTTCATATACGTAACAAATTTATACCCTGAGGAGTTACTCATTTCAAGTTTAGACAAGAAGTTATAGCTTAGAAAGACTAGAATCTAGTTCTAGAATATTCGCTTCAAGATGTCATTCGAGCAGAAAGCACACCTGGTGGTAATTTCTTTAACTCAATTCAAAAATATCGTTCGTTCAAATAAAAAGTTTAACTTTGCTTTAGGAATAAAACTATCTATACTTCTCGCATCTATGAAAGTAATAGAATCCAAATAATCCTTTTAAAACGATGTTTGTCTGAGCATTTGTGCAAGCTAATCTCAGAAACGCTTACGTTATGTCGATTTAATATATTTAAATGCGTTGTATTATATTTTGGCAAATTTGCCTTAACGTTTAGCGTTTATTTTATGTATATTGTAAAATAAATGTTTTATCGAATCGGCTTTAATTTTATTTTTCAATGTATAGATACTGTCTTTAACAAGAATAGATTAAGCGAACGAAGCAGCGAGTTGGTCGCTAGTATATCATAAAACTGTAATAACAAAAAAAATAGAGGAAACTAAATGCATTATGCGGATACTCATACGTAATCAATGTTTTGCAAAAAAAGAACGGTTTTTACGATCTTATAACTCGATAGTTCCAATTCAATTGAAAATGCGGTACATTGTTTTCTTGTACCTTCTTATTGCTTGGTGCAGAGCGGACTTAGTTCAGTTATTCAAGGGAAAAGGTAAATTTTATATGATTTTTTCTATATATATATATATATATTTTTTGGAAGGATTGGAAAATGGATTATTCTAAAACAAACAGCTTTATCATTAAGTTTTCTTGTGTAAAAATTTATTACATTATAAATTATAATTTATTCTTATAAAAATGTAACGCTATAGAGTTTGAAAATATTCAGTAAAAATATTCACATAGTAATATATGTGTTATATTTAACAGTAAAAAACTTTACAGAAAATAATCCAACTCGGGAAGCTGATGGTATTGAATTCGATTCTATATCGAGAAGTTCCCTTCTTCAAATCCTATCAGCCTTTGAAGAATACGTGCAGAGTCAGGTGGGGAGAAACGGAAAGGCGATATTTACCGCAGATTTTGCTAATAATAAGTATACAAGACCATACGTGTATCCTAAAATGACAAAGAATCATTAAATAAAATTTTTGTACTTTTTTATCTTAAATTATTGGTGTTGTTTTAATGTTTTTCTTATAAAAAAGTTTTTACTTCTTTACCATACAACAAATTGAAGCACTATACACAGAAGTCTTAGACATAATATATTTAAAAAAAATAAGCAAACATGTAGAGGTACTGTTGGAATGATAGATGTCATAACGGTTTTTTAAACATATGGCTGTATTATGACAATTTATAATATCATGACTTAAAAATGCCCACAGAATTACAAGTTAACTATCCAGATCCTGGGTTTTGGACCGCGACATCTATGATTCAATTAGGTTACGGTGTTTGGGTAAATCTGTCGATGGTGACCATTGGACTGGCCTTTGGCTTTTCAGCAGTCACTCTTCCACAGCTGAGGTTACCTGATTCGATGATTAAAGTGACAATCGACGATGAATCTTGGATTGGTTAGTTAACAGATAGGATCGATCTGTACGTAGAAGAAGAATACTAAGAAATTACTATTTTAATTACTAGTTAGAGAAAAAAAGTAAAATATAGTTAACTCAGCATTATTATACCGAATATCATTTATAAATATTTGGTGCTAGTTTTGTTGTTCTGACTTGAAATTATTTGCCAGTGAAAAATCAAAAACTATATAATTGAATGTTTTTATTTCAAATATGTTTCCTCTCCCCAGCCGTCTTTAAAAGAAAATGTAGAGCTCATTACCAAATTGTCTTTGTATATCCTATCTATGCCGATAAAATGTTTTGTTTTATTTCAAAATCAAAATAATCTTTTTTACTATTAAGAAAATGGATCAGTCATTTACTAAAGACAACCTTTAAAGGATTGTAATTATTTTCAGCCAGTGTAATGCCTCTATTTTCCCCCTTTGGCTGTGTACTGTGCGGTTATTTGATAGACAAGTTTGGTCGTCGCACTATGTTGATATATAGTCAACTGCCGGTGTGCCTCGGCTGGTTATTTATAAGTTTAGCTGATTCGGCTAAAAAAATCATTATCGGTGAGTAAATATTAGTTGAAAATTTATAAATACATTTATTATACTATATATTTTTTTTCGTTCTGTCATTTTCTTATAATTCAAGGCATGTCTACGAAAATATTTATCAGATACAAGTTAAAAGAATAAATAATAACATTATAGGCAGAATCATAACTGGTGTCGGCATCGGAATGGTGATGAGCGTTCCAAGAGTTTATATGACGGAGATATCTTTGCCAAATATGCGTGGTGTTATCGGCTCCTTCCCTAACATTGCTATGTCTATTGGCATTACGTTACAGGTGATATCTTTGTTATCTTATAAGAATCGTATAACAATTTACTCTTTTAGTTAGTTAAGAAAACTTACCTTGTGTAACTAAATCAGGACAACATGTTTTTATATTATATATACTTTCTCTTGTATTTTATTAGAGTAAAAATTCATATCATACACATATTTACTGGCTAGACCATGGACAGATACAGCGTGTCTTTTTTTTAAATTTAATTCTATTTCTATATACTTCAACTTAAATTTCAGGCAGGCTTAGGATCTGTATTCAAATGGACAGTTTTATGTTACATAGGTTGCGCCTTCGCAATATGTTTATTTCTGCTCAACTTACATCTTCCTGAAACACCGTATTATTTGATACAAAAAGATTTACCAGAAGACGCCGTTAAATCACTTAAAAAGTTTCGCAGCGAGAAATACAATATTCAGGCGGAAATGGATGACATACTTGATTTTAAAAACGACAACGAAATTCGTAGGTAAAATTTTGCTATACGACTTAATTTCAAATTAGTTTCTTATTAATTAACTTTTTATTTTTTATAGATTATCCTTTGTCGAACAACTGACCGCACTCCTAAGACCATCCGCGTATAAGCCGTTTTGTCTTATGACTATATATAAACTTATAGCGGAACTGTCTGGTTCATCAATAATTTTTATGTGGACCGTTGATATTTTAGAGGTGAGTTTTTATTTCTGTAGCTTTACTTAATAATAAATGAGTGAAATATAAGAAATTATTTTTTACATCTTCTCTCTTCATCTTGTTAAAGCTTGAATTTAAATTTGTTTTATACTATTTACTTTATTTTGTTAACGTTTTTGCGTGTGAATGCTCTAGAGAAAATAAAAGAACTAACTTTAATACTTTCGGATTTCTTTAGAGATCTAAGTCATCTATCAATGCTGATGTAGGAAACTTTATACTCGGCATCACGAGAATAGTAATGGGATTATTTGTGGCTGTAATTATATTTCATGTTGGGAGAAGAACTTTAGCGCTTACTTCTGGTATAAATTTACACTTTTTAAGATCGTTTTGTTACTTTTTACGTCAATTACAACAAATGGATGAAAGAAAAAAATGATACAATTTTTTTTGTTTTATTTTTTATATATGAGCTTAAACTATTTTTATCGTTGTATCGTATATTATATAAAATAAATGTGAGCATAGGGCGAAGCCTTCTAATTTCTTTATAGAATAACGTAAAAAATATCTTATTTAAAAAAAATATATTACATCTCTATACAGGTCTTGGCGTCGGCGTAGTTTGCGTGTCTCTCGGGCTCCTGATCCATTATGAAACGCAATCCACCATATTGCCGCAAGTTGGCTTCATGCTCTACATCATGTTTATTACCACCGGCTACTATACTCTACCGCCGCTGATTATGTACGAATTATATCCTTTACAAGTAAGTTTTAAGTATTCGTTTTCTCTTTTATCATTATATATTTATTCTCAATGTAATATAGAGGCCAGTCGTGGCTCAGGAGTACAAGGTGTGATTGTGAGCGAAACTGGTTGTGCATTCGATCCCCATTTGAGGAAATGAAATATTTAATATTTTAATTTCTTCGCCCTGGTCTCGAGGCGCTTTACCTCGATATCAGAGCGAATTTCGCTACTCAACAAGCAATGCCTCCAGAATGACGATGAATGATGACGATGAGGAACAGAGTGTCATAGGTTCCCTCTGTTTACCTTGCTTTTTAATTTGTAATATTTAGATCTACGCACAGTCTTAAAAATGGTTTGTCGTTCTGTATATACATTTTAGGTAAGAGGACTCCTTGGTGGGATATCGCTTATGAATTTGAATTTATTAATTTTCTCAGCAAACAAGTGCTATCCCTATGTAAGAGATTTTCTTGGATTTCCGTATACCATTTTAGCGTTTGGAATTTGCTCCTTGCTAGGTGAGTAACTGTCAGTTTGTATTTTGTTTACTTTTATTTACACGTATTTCACACATTCTGCTGTAGGTAGAGAAATAATAATGTAGTTACTTCATTTTACATATCTTTTCGGCTCCTTTAAGTTTCTCCTCTCTCTGAGAGGTTTATTTAAGAGCCCGTAAAACCACCTGCTAACTTATCTGTTGATATTGTAATGCCTGCGCACTTATATGATGTTTTAATTATATTTATAGAAAAAAGTTTTGATTGATAAGGCGCGGCATTGAGTTCCGCAATATAACATGCAATACGCGTAAGTCTAAAAGCACAAAACCAGTTTTAATAATTTTACTAAATACGATTAACAATTAATTTAAAAAAGGAATTAAAGCCATTACCGAGAAAGTAAATAATAATAATTGTTAAAAGTAACAATAAAATTGAACTATATATTATATATATATATATATATTATTATGTGAGTATGTGTGTAATTGTGTATGCGTATTTATATCTGTTATGTATATATTTAATATTGTTATCATTATTTATTTATTTATTTATTTTTTAAATATTCATTACAATATTTCCTATAGTTAATTTCTATTGTTATAGTAAGTAGTGGATAACGGTGTGATTTGTACATAGATTAAGTTTATTATATTGTACAAGATATATTTTCTCATATGTACAAATGTTTGTTGTCCCAAATAAATAAAATAAAATAAAATAATATTAACAACATAAACGTATGAAGTTAGTAATATGTATAAAAAAATACAACCACTATTCTTGAGACAGAATAACTTTTTCCAGGTTGCATCTTCTTATATTTCTGCCTGCCAGAAACAAAAGATTTGACTCTGCAAGAGATAGAAGAATATTATAATGACAGACGATCAACTTTGATTTCACAACGTAGACTCATGTCAATGCAGTTGTTACATACTCTTAGTAAAAGCGAAATGAGCTCGTCCCTTCCTAAAGAAACTAATAAGAGTGGAAATTCCTCGTCCAAGTGATTTTTTATAATGGCTAAAACTATAATATTTTAATGGAATAAAACATAAGTCTTTTTGTGTGTCTGTTTTTTTAATTGCTTACGCTTTGCACACCAGAACAAAAAAAATTGAAATATACATTTAAATAAATATTCAATTTACAACTAGTCGCGTTTTAAGTCACACTTATTTATTAGATTGCCTCGGTCTATCATAATAAAACATTTAATATGGAATTTATTAATTATAATTTCAGAAATTATTCTCCATTGGGTGTCACATAACATATTTCATAATACAAATGTATAACACGACCATAATTTAGTGCTAAACTCAGGTTTCACAAGGAAAATCTAGACTCATAAGCCTTGTATGCCCTAGTTGACTGATTGCTTCATTGCGATTTTATCTTCTCTACAAGTTTCATAAAACTGTTTAAGACTTAATAACGCGTGTTATTCCACTTTACACTATAACTTTTACGATATTAGTATTGTAATTTTATACGTTTTTCAAATAATATTTATTAATTGAGGGCGTCGTATGAATGGTTATTAGTTCAATTATTATTATTAGCACTAGACACAGAAATTTGCTTGAAGTATTGTAATCATGTGTCTTTAGATATTTTTATTGAAAACTGGTAGTTCAAAACCCAGTGTAATAGATTTGGACCTATAGGGCTTAAGTAACCTCGAGGCTATTTTTTTAGCTTCCCATTATATCCCACAAATAGTTGGGCAGGCAAAGGAAGCCTAGTGTTAAGACACTCCGTGCCTCACTACTACAGGTTATTTTAATAGATAAAAATTCGAAAACGTTAAGTGATATGAAATATCACATTTCTTCATACTCTAGAGTTCTAGAATGTAAGAAAAGTAAAGTATTTAAATATTTTTAATGTATGTAACATTAAAAATATTTAAATACATAAACAATGTTAATAATTTAATATGTCATGTTAATAAAAAAAATGATAAAGCGGCTAGTTATTATAAAGTTTAATCCTCAAGATTCCGAGTCTATGAATCGACTATAAATTGCCGCCATTACTTTTCGTAAGAAATCTTATATTATATTTATATCTTATCATTATAATATTTAACGAAGAGCTTAAAATTGAGTAAATACATATTTATAATTTTATTTTTTACAATTTACCGTTGTATTTTAAATTAAAGACTTATTTTAATGCATTCAATTGTGTTGTGTTAAATATAAATAATTATTATGAAGTTTCCAGTGCAACTTTTTGTTGTATCTATTGTTATTACTGCCATTATTATGCGCTCCAGATAAGAAATGTCAAGATTTCTATCGCGGGAATGTATCACAAATATGGTGACACCGCGTGCTTTTTTATCATATTTGTTTTCTAGTGCAAGAAGTATAAATAATATACTTTAGCATTTAATATTATTTTATTATTTCATATTATATTATTAAATGCTAAAGTAAATTTATATTCATTCTAATTTTTTAACAATTATATATTACAAGTATCTAAATATGTGGACTTCTGCTCGTTTCGCTCCCTGTATTGATAAAAAATACATTTTTAAATTTTGGTAAAACAAAACTTTTTAAAGAGTAATTATATTCTTTTTAAGCATCTATGACAGTGCCTCCTAGCCATCCATCGTCCAACATCCGTCATTTGTCATCTCGCTTGATCGACGAATGACATACACGTCGTATACAGCTCAAACACATTATACTTAATTGATTATACTAATCTTTTTTATAGTATATATTACAAAAAATATTGTTTATATTATAAAGTAAAAAAATATTTCCTAAAACTAATTAAATATACTTAATATTGCATATTGAAAAAATATTGTGGTGTTGTAACGAAACGCCATAATATGACAGTTTGTAATAGGCGCGAAACCCTCCTACGCGGGCCTTTCAAAAATCAGCGCAAGATCAATCCAACATCCATATTGCGTTCGAACGCGCGCCTTTCGCTACCATACTGTAAATAAATTCGCTAACGATTTAAATATATATATATTTTCATACATAAAAAAAATAAAATATCGTGTATAATAAAATATAATTTGACTTGTGATTGTGATTAAAATGGTTCAGCGAATTAGTGCATTGGTATGGTGTCTCTATATTTTTAGTATTTCGTTGAGTGATAGTGCTATATCAGCTGAAACAGTAAGTTCTTTATTTGTATTACATGGTACTTAGAAAAAATTGAACAAATAATTATATGAATTTATAAAATGATGAATTTAATAAAATTAAATGAAATAATTATAAATATCTCTAGTATAAGAATTAAGCTAATTCTTAAATTTGCATTCTTTATAACTTAATAACAATATAAATAAATAACAATAAATTAATAACAAATATGTATATATATGTCTAAAAGTAGTTTTTAAAGAAAAAAAAATAAAATTGATTTTATGTTGGACAACAAAATCAATTCACATAGCTGCTCCAGTTTCTAGACAGCCTTGAAGGCGTGTGACTTGTTACTACTGAGCTGTGACTGTATATTTTAATCACATACCTATCTATAATTATGATATAATCTAACTCAGTAATGTCATGTTAACATAAAATTTACTTTTAATGTTTGTATATATAAACATTAAAAGTAAACTTTATGTTATTATAAGCAATAACTAGTAAAAATAATAATTTTTATAATTAAAAAAAATCAAACGAAAAGGTTACATTTACATTAAAAGCTTTCGCCATATTAATCTTATATACTAAGGCCTTTTGATATTTGCACAATATCATTTTGACATAATAATTTATTGCTGGAGAATGATCTTAATCCTGATACTACATATAATGTTAAATATCAAGGCTGTCGAAATATTTAAATAAAATAAACTTAAATTAATTTTAAAATAAATTGAACAAAACGGCCATTTAATTGTTATATTATAATGCTATTTTAATCTCCTTTTACATAAGGTTTATTACAGTGTTTTAATTATTATAATTTTGTTTACGTAGTCATTGTTTTAAATTCTCATAAAGGTGCTATAGGATGTGTAAATAGTAGATACATGTGAATTTCCACTATTTCTTTATAAGAGTTCAAATTTGTACAACTCTAAAACAATAAACATTAACAATTAAGATTTATTGTAGGATATATCTTAAACTTATTCAAAACCGGAGTAATATATAATTTATATTTTTTTTACTTTAGACTGTATTCGCATACATTAGAGTAGGCATACGAACTACATTACGTTTAATTTTGCGAGATATTGCGTTATGAGTACCCTACTAGAGCGAAGAAATGAAGTTCACTGGAGTTGGAGTCGAACCCGCTAACTGATTTACAGCCACTAGTCGTACGCTGTATCCCTGCGACACTATAGCTTCGAATAAAATATGTAAAAAAATTAAATTAAATTAAATTAGCTTCACGCTATATCCCGCACACAGCAGGGTAGGCAGAGGGAACCTAGTGTTAAGACACTCCGTTCCCCACTTTCTGCCGAATTTTGGAGGCATTGCGTGTTGAGTGGCAGAACTCAACGCCGCGCTTAGCCTCGACACCAGAGCGAAGAAATAAAAATATAAATTTAAGTAAATATTTCATCTCCTCGAGTGGGGATCGAACCCACAACCAGTCGGTTTTACAGTCACACTATGTACCACTGCGCCACGACTGGCCTCAAAAATATGTAGCTTGATGAAATTTGGGTTAAAATTACATTTTTGTATTAAATTTCATGGTTAAAATTTAAAAATAATTTGATAAACGTTGACATTTCGAACGTTATTTGCATTTTACACTTACAGTAACTACAAATACACATATCTATTTAGGATTGTGTTAAACAACGAAACACGATATAATTTTGAAATAACTACAAAATAGCCGTATTTAAGGTTCATTCACGTTTAAACTCATTAGTTTGGTTAAATATATTACTTATATAGTAAAATTTTTGTTTATAAGAATATATCGTATTTAATTTTGATTTTATTTTTTTAATAGAATTGATATATATTCTGGTTATGGGTTCGATCCCGACTCGAAGAGATAAAATACTTACTTACATTTATATTTTCATTTCTTCGTTCTGGTGTCGAGGTGAAGCGCGGCGTTGAGCTCCGCCACTCCACACGCAATGCCTCCAGAACTCGGCGGAAAGTGGGGAACGGTATGTCTTAACACTAGGTTCCCTCTGTCTATCCTGCTTTGTGCGGGATACAGCGTGAAGCTGATTAATTTTTTTTTATATATATTTTAAAAACTGCAGTTACGGTACTTATTTATAACACTTAGACAGATATTGTCAATAATTCAATAATTATACTTATAATAAATAATGTCGAGACAAACTGCAGCGTTGAATTCTGCCACTCAGATCAATAGCGCAGGACGTAGTGTTATGACATGAGGTTGTCTCTGTGAGTGCGATATAGCGTAAAGCTAAAGTAACCTAATAAAATCAATAATTATAATTTATCAAAAAACGTGTGCTGGTTTTTATTAAAAATACTAAAAATCAGCACAACACTAACCTGGAACCATAAAATATAAGGTTATAGATCTCTTTCCAACAGTAGTGTAAAGAGCGCTATATGACAATGAACTAGAGAGAAAATGTTTCCAGGGAAAGTAAGTTCACTGTATGGTAGACGAGCTGATTAGTCGTTACAACTAGATACAACGATTCACTTGTTTTATTGTCGATATTAATTTCTGAGAGCAACGGACTTACAGAAAATAGTGATTTTGCTAGATTTATTTTTTATTATGTATATTCTTTATGGGCATATTAGATCAATATATAATAAAATCACTAACGCATTTTTTTTCAACACGTAAATATCATTATGACGCGTACATTAGTCGTGACATCTTTAATATGCTACCGAAAAGGTCGTTATATTAAAATTTTCAAAGTTGATATTTAGAGTGGTGTCTACAAATCAATTCAATTTATATACATTTTTTTAAATTATTAAATAAAAAATATATTATAACTTATGAAGATAAATTAGCAATAACTCCTTGCAAATTTCTACATTTAAATGTAGTCATGTTTCCCAATCTTAAAGTCGATATTTCCTTTGAATTTTGTAAGTCTCGTGAAAATTTCAGGACCAGCTTTACGTAGTATCTCACATACAACAAGGTAGCCAGAGGAGACCCATTATTAAGACACTCCGTTCCCCACTTTCCCCTGAATTTTCAAGACATTGCGTGTTGAGGGGCGGAACTCAACGCTGGGTGTTTGCCTTAAAACTTTATGTACAAATATCTTTTAAGATTGTATCACAACTATTACAATAATCGTTAAAGTGGTAAACTATACAGCTGTAACGAGTCAATTAAATAACTAATAGGCAATTTCACACCGGGAAGATGCTTTAAACGGCGAGATTTGACGCAACGAGTTACGTAAGGATTCATTTAGTCTATCGGTGAAAGAGGTTAAAGGAAATGCTGCAATACAACAGAGAACATATTGCGGCTTTTGTTTTAGGACAAACTTAGTTCTGTATGTTAAGATGCTCTGTTCAAATATCGGCAAAATAGTGCTTAAATACGTAGGTGCCGAATGTTGTCTAACTGGACCTTGTCGTATATGGTATTATTTATATGGTATATTTTTAAATAAATGACTATAATGTGCTGCTAATATAGTTTTATTTATTTATTTATTTTCATTTATATCAATTAACTTAAATTATGACTCATTTAATATGATGTTGCGTACATTTGTTTGTTAGGGTATTTTTCGTGATTAAAATAATAAAAAATATTTACCTATTAAATTACGTAACAGATCATCAACTAAACAAATCAATAGATCAACAGTTATTTTAAATTATTTTCTTTAATGAAATCAATAATTGAATTACATTTTAAAACTAGTAATAAAAATATTAACTTGCTTGTGAAAGGTTATAAAAGATACACGATTCGTTCTTCTCTGTTGCGAAGACACTTTGCTCTCCACTTTCATTTATTCATTCATTTTAGACAAATGCAGCGCAGGGGGACAGCTTTTATCAGTAAGCGTGATAAATATGGGTTCGATTCTCACGTGATCCACGCCACCACGGGCCACGCTCTGGTGCACAAAGCGCAGCTGTACTCGAACAGCGGAGTGTCTTAAATTAAATAATTCTCTTGCCTACATATCATGTTATGAATATAATAGATACTATAATAGCATAATAATATAATATATTATGTTCATGAATATCATGTGTAGAAGAAATGTGAAGAAAAAATAAAAATATTTTTTTTAAATAGCCCAAGTGAAGACTAAATACCTAACAACGTCTATCTGATGCTTGAAAAATTGTTTTTATATATTCTTAAGATGAAGATTATAAGTAACATAGCGGATTTAAAAGCCTTTAACGTCACAACCTACACATTACCATAAACGGAGACACATCTATAAAGACTTGGCAAGGTTGCGCCCACTTGGTATGACTCAATTGTGACAATTCTTAAACAAATTGAAATATATTTAAAAAGTTTAACCAAATTATACGTATACTTGTCAAGTAAAAACTACTTGCTGTTATTTAAAAACTACTAAGCTGACTGAATGACTGATTGTTACCTAACTTGGCAAATAAAAAAATTGTCTTTTTAAAAAAAAATATTGCTTGATTTCCAAAAATAGAAAACTGAATACTTAGTATCACTGCGAAACCGGATAATTACAAGACAGACACAGAATATCTTGGCGCATCATTGCGCAATGGGACAGCGTCTGAATGCGATTTTGTAAGGTCGATTCCCGCTCGAGGGAATGGTAATATGTTTAAGTACGGCGCTGAGTTCCCGCCATATCCTGGTTATTTCGGGTGGAAACTGGAGAAAAGAGTGTTTTGACACTGGGTCTCAGCTTAGCCTGCTATATGCAAGATGAAGTGTGAAGCTGAAAGAAAAATGATATCTTATACTATGATGGAACATTTATTAAATCAACTTATTGAAAAATCTAATTCCATATAGCTCGTTCTGTTAAACTAAGCACAGCTTACGTAACGATAGTAAATAGTATTGAGGCTTAGGAATTATCTCAAGACTGCAACTTGCTCAAGAGTTTACGGTTCATTACTTATATAACAGTCTGTTTGCAATCATTCAACACTAGACTAGGACCAGTTTCGCGTTCTATAGATGATCATTGATTAGATTCGTTTGAAAAATACTTAGTCCTGGTTAAAAAATAGGCTATCTTTATTTCTTAAAATGAATATACGAGTAGGTACTTACAGGAAGTTCACTTAGCTGAAGATCACCGTGGTACACTGTAACAGTATAAATGTAAACGCTACGTTTGTGTTACATTCTGGGGAGTAAGTCATTAATGACACATGTCTCACATTCGGGCGGAAAAGAGAAAACGGCTTAAATTTGCTTACCTTACTATGTGCAAGGTAAAGTATGAAGCTAAAAAAATAATATCTAAAGGGAAATCAAGTATTATTATAACATATTTATGTATTATTAATAACGACCAACAATTTACTAAAATCTTATCATTTATCTAAATTATCTAGTATATTCTTCGGGCTTTTAAAAATGGAATATAATTGGAATATTTTTCTCGCAAAGACCAAAATAAAACTATTAGGCTAATTAAGTAATAATGCATTTTTTAAAATAACAGCAATAAATTCAAGATAATCTAGTCTATCAATCATTTGTAATCAAATACCATTTTATTACGATATATTTTTAGCTGGTTTCTATGAATATTTTATTTTAATAATCACATAGTAAATATACATATTGTTTAATTTATTAAAAAAAGAAGTCACGCTTTTTCATGTACAGCAGAATATGCAGAGAAACTTAGCCCGTTTCCTATTTTCCGACTAACTTTTCGTGACGTAGTGTATGACGGTGGAACTCAGCGCCACTCTTTGTTAATCAAATTATTGAAATATCATCTCGAGAAGGGCACGAACTCTCAAGCATCACGTCTTCAGTCCGACGCAGCCCATTACGCCACGACGGCCTCAGCCTTTAAATTTAATGAAAAATTATATTAAAAATTGCCTATATTACATATATATAAATATGACATTATAGTCTATTACTGCTTAATGAAGCAGCGTTAAAGTCATTTAGTTCTTGCTTCAACTGCAGCTTTCACCGTTCGATGGATATCAGCATTTGATACATGTACAACTCTATATCTATATATATGATCGGACGAGAGTCGAATCTTTTTGATGTGAAAGTAAATGTAGCGGTTATGTGAAAATAAATAACTTTAAATATACATATAGCCTTATTTAAATGTAAATATTTAAAAAATCAGTTACTTATTTAATATAGGAACCAAAGAAACAAAAAAGTGTTTTGACCATGACATAAATAACTAATAATAATTTTCACTATTTATTCGTCAAAAATATATAGACATTATTGTAAATACATATAAGTATATTGAGTAAATATTTAACGTTATTTGCTTTTGATGCTTGAACTTTGATATTTTTTTTCTATATATATCGAATAAACGCGTTAGAAGCAACCATTTACAATTTTACACAGATGCAAAGAACGTGTAATGCCAAAAGTTACCTGTGTTTTGGATATTTTTCTCATTTACTAGTTAACCAGGTTACAAGATAAACAAACAATACACCGTTGCAGTAAACTATTGCTTTCTATGAATATTAAATTTATGCAAATCTTCACATAACCTTAATTTACATACATTGTAACCGAACTTACTAATCGCTTTAAGATACAGTTTTTTGTTTAAAATACCGTAATCTATATAAGAGAGAAGAGTACTACAATATTAGGTAAGATGTAGGATACGTGCTTTGAATTGTTGATTATTGAAATTGCTAATCTATTGACGTTGAATATTATTTTTAGATTTATATTGTGTTCTGTATATAGGTAGGCAGATGGAACTTAGTGTTAAGACATTACGTTCCCCACATATGTTCAAAAAGTTTAATCGATTTTTAATATGAAATATTAAATCAGTGAGAAGATTAGATTAAATCAGAGATCTAAACTTTTATTGCCTTTTTTGTCTCTGTACTTACTACGAGCTTGCTTACCTATTCCAAGCTCATCTTACATACGTACAATTAATATTTAATAGCACTATATTTTGAAAATGATTATTATTTTGAATCCAGAACTTAAACGTCCATTGCGCACTTCCATCTCAATAGCAAATAAAATTGTTACATATTGAGTTTCTTTTCTATATTTAATATTTAGACAAATAAAACAAGAATAACTAATAATAAAAAGGATTCTACCAGAATATGGGTCATGTGCACTCAATCCATGTAATGGTCAAATGGTCATGAATTTTAACAATAAAATTCGTTTCATTGTATTTTGGCCATGTTCAATCTCCCATATCGAGAGTTAGTCGTGACATAAAAGCCTTGTGGTCTGTGTATATTCGATGATTTATATTAATTTTTGCATGATTTTTTCAATAAAAATCTTTGCTTATTTATTATATATATAAATTGATAATTTAAAATATTTTATTTCAGTATAAGATTAGTTAAATTTCTATTGTTGATAGATAGTCCGGTTATGCGATGTATCCTTTTCAACACAAGTAGACAAAAGGGATTTTTTTAGAAAATAATACTGTTTTGCATAGCCATTTTCTTTACAAGTCTATTAAAAGCTTTCTAATATTCTGTATAAAATCAGCAATTTTATTATGAAGATAAAAAATAAATTTTCTTCTTAGAGTTTTTTTACTTAACTATAACTAAAAAAAAATAAAGATCATCTTGCAAAATAAAAAAATAAAAACAAATTTAACATTCAAATTAGCTCAATGCTTGTAAGACCTTGTTTACAACCTTACGTTCACAACGTGTGAAGAATTGCTAACAAATTCTGTAGTAAGAGATCTGCAGACGATGCTAGATATAGATACATTTATTTTTGATAATAAATAAGTGTTGTAACGCAGTGGTTTTAATATATCAATATGTCCAGGCACACACAGGCAATAAAAATGTAATTTAATACTAATTAAGAAAACACCTATATTAACTATTGAATTGTAAAAAAAATGTAAATATAATTAACTAGTATTTAATATTATTATTTTTATTTACAGGAAACAAGATGCCGAAACCCACCAACCGCACCGCAAAAAATAGAACGCGTAATTACCCTTTGCCAGGAGGAAATAAAACTTTCAATACTTAGAGGTAAGTACTTATTGTCATAAATGTAACATTTTTACAAGATTTTAATAAAAAATTATATGATAAAATCAATCTAAAATAACTATGATACAGTGAAAACTGGAAAAACTTGTGAAGTGTCTCTACATTTTATACTTATGTTACTAAAGAATACAATACGTAACAATATAAAGAGTTCGAACAAGTTTGTTGCTTCTTGTTACAATTATATGCTGCGGGTAAAGTTAGTATCAGGTAGCCAAGGTCGAGAGTGAAAGTACTGCACTCGCGATTACACGTGATACAGAACAGCTCTATGGCAACAGGTCGTTATGTATGATTTAATTAAGAACTCGGATAAACACAGTAAAAGAATATAAAATAACTTCACATAACATGTAATGGAGTACGGAGTGTCTTAGCACTAGGCTATCTTAACCTTTCGTTGTGTGAAAGGGATAAAACTGAAAATCGGAAGACAATGGAAAAAAATAATAAAATAAAGATATTTTTGACTTAAAAATTGTTGATACAACTTGTAATTAGGCATTATTGTTCTATATTTATACCGTATATTGTGCATCGTAAAGATATTACTCTTGTATTAAGGACAATACAGGGAGTGTTAGTAAATAAGTAAAATGGATAGACTTTTTGTATTGCAATTCGGTTTGATCTCTTAGTAACTAACCAATGATTGATTATACGGTTAATATTGTTACATTTAAATTTAATGTATAAATTATCACATAACACATATACACTTAGATTTGTATACGTTCCTATGACCACTACTCAAGGTCAACGGTGAAAGTGCCGCGCTAATATCCGTACGTAACGACACCGTAACTGATCTGCAAATGGAGAGGAGATTAGGGTGATGTGAAATTGAAAAGTACACAAACTATTAAACGCCCATCAATTCCATGAAAGACAAATAATAATAATAAATATGTTTTTAAACCGTAGTTAATAAATTAAACTTTTCTATTTCTTAATTTAAAGACGGTTACAATATTTTTATTATAATAAATATTTTTTTTATTAAAATTCTGCTTAAGTGACTCCTATTACCCTAATCTACCCTTACTCTTACATCAAATAGTTATGTCCAAATTGTCGCATATCTCATACTCACGTCTGATGAAAGTGACAGAATGGGCTTTCTCTTATAAAACTTGAATTAGACGACTACTTTTACGCAAATGTACATATACTCGTATCTTGCTATTTTTTAGTTGTAAAATTTCATTTCGATTAAAATTTTACGATAACATAATAGTCAATCATTCATAAATATATATTAAACAGAATTATAAGATTTAGCAAATTATAGTAAAAAATTGCAAATAAACTATTGATTATAATCAAAGGCCTTGGGCGTAATGAGTAGTTTGCGTATGTCAACTCTTCAATAACCTATTAAACTTCATGTAAAATCATTAATTTTTTATCTTTATATTGCAAATATATTTTTAGGACAGATGTTAAAATTTAAGGCCTAAAAGATTTAGTTTGTAGACAACATGTCGTTGATTAAAAATGATAATAATTACAAACAATAGAGAAATGTATTATGATTCGAACCTACTTGGTTTTAATTATGCGCATGACCTGTACGTGGAAGATCTATTATTTATCAATGTAATAAAATGATTTTTTTGGCTGTTTGTCTGTGCGTTTGTGGGTACTGGTCTCAGAAACGGCTTAACCATTTTATATGCAGTCTCCACTGATCAAGAGAATCCCAGCGTGGAACTGTAAACGCGACAAGTTGATGGTTCAATTGAAATATTAGGAAAATATTATTTTTATGTAAAATATTAGTAGCAGTTAAGGAAATATCACACATATACAAAATAATAGCAACAAAATATATATATTTTGAATATAAAAGAAATTATTATAATATAAAAGAAATAATTTTTGATTAATTTCCTATTATATAGTTAAAGTGATACTGCATACGTAAATAGCCGTCGTAGTCGATAATTCAAGTGACTTCACTATATGGGAGTGGTCATGCGTGAACGGTTGCTTAATGCCCTGTTAGATGCAATACTAGATACTACTTATATTACTCACATATGCTGTAAATGCATGTAATATGACAATTTAGACCGAACTGCATATAATATAATATAATATAATAAAGTAATATCAACGTTAAATTGTATATAATATAATAAAACAATATCAACGTTAAATTGTAGTTATATATATTAAATAATTTTCATTTGCTTAAGGCTATTATTTGAGATCATCCGTGGCGCAGGCGCAAGTAAGCGCGACTGTAAATGCAACAGGTTGTTGATTCGATTCCGTTTGAGGAAACAAAATATTTAATATTTTCATTCTCGTTCTGGTATCGAGTTGAGTTCCGCTACTCAATACGCAATGCCTACAGACTCAAGTATTCGGCGGAAAAGTGGGAACGGAGTGTCTATATAACGGGTGAAGCTTTTAATTTTAAATACAACTGACTCAGATTTTATCATAACATTGTGTTCAATTTTAATGTAATACTTTGACATTTAAACAATAGAAAATAAATAATTAATTATGTAAGTATATCTGTCCATTTTTAATGAGTGTATAAGGAAATGTCATAACATTTATTATTAAAGAACTTGAATACATATTACTGTGGTGGTACTCTGCTCATATATATTTTTATAAATTATTTTATTTTTGTTCATCGTAAGAAAATGTTTTGTTACAATTTTTTTATACGACATGTTTTTTTTATTTTGCCGTTTTTTGTAATTTAAATTTGTAGATCCCTTGCATAATATTGTTCTTGGTCTATGATTATATTTTACAGTTTTTTCTGTTTGACTTTGTATCCCGATTACATCAAGGGGGACAGAGAACACTTAGTGTCAAAACTGCTGCTACTTCTGCACTTTCCGTCTAAATTCGAGACATTACGTGTTCATTAGCGTAACTCAACGCCCCAATATATAATAAATTGAAAATAATTCATTACTTCGATTGGAAATCGAAGTTACGACCATTGCATTTAACAGTCAGAAAACACAACACTATCTTTGACACAATCAATTGTATTTATCGACTATGGTGAAAAAGAAATATGATTTTAATTTTAACATATTAAAATAATCAAGGAAATAATACTCTTGCCTTTTTTATTTCTAAATTAATATATTCTAGTATTTAGATAAGACCTGTATATATTTAACACATACTTGTTCAATTAACGGTTAGGTGTCCATAAAATATTTACTTTACATCTCGAACACATCTTTTAATTATTACAAGAAATAATTATTAAACTCGTATGTTCTTAAATAGCAATATTAATGAACATGAAATAATCAAAAAGAAAAGATAAAGATCTGATATCTGGTCGAAATCACTTAAGTAGATTTTTTGTATGACATTAAAATAAAAATGCGTCGAAATCAATTCAGATTGTAGAGGCCGTCGTGGCGCAGTGAGACAGCGTGTAACTGTTAACACAATGTTTGCAGGATCGATCCCCACTCGGGGATTTGATTGTATTTAAATTATTCTCTCACAAAATACTCGTTGCTTAAAAATTTACTCAAATAAGTGGAGAAATCAGTGTCATATCACTAGGTTCCCTATACCTACCTTGTTATGCCAGATAAAGCATGTGCTTTAATTTCGTCCTAATTTTATCTTTTCTATAAATGGTATTTTTCAAAATGGATTTTAAAATTATATCTGTACGCACAAATTTAAACCAAATCTAAATTGTGGAAAATAATATTTTAATTACTTAAATGTAAAGATAATTAAAAAATAATGATATTATTGATATTATACTTAATTAATAATTAAAATCCCGTATTTTTGAAGTCAGTAGAGCCTGAGCTTGTGGAGTACAGTTATATGCAATTCTTCGTAACTTTTACGTTCTGTAGTCTTCCAAAAATCATTTAAGTACATCTCATATATATATATATATTTTTCAAAATGTCCCCGATATCTATAAATATTTCTAATAACATTTTATTAAAAAAATGTGTATTAATATTAATAGTACTACATACTATTTTATTTTTTTCCTTGTCCAACCAAAAAAACCCTAGTCAAACACCAAAATCGATCACGAAGCAAAACTTAAAAAACAGCAACTATTATTCCTAATAATAATACCGACAATAAAACAATTAACTCATGAAATTCTTATCAGTAAATACGTATTAAAATAATTATTTCCAAAAACAAATTGTAATACCAGAAAAAAGACAACCTAACAATAAAAAAACAATAAAATTACATGTACATTGTATTTAATAAAAAATAAACAACAATAATTTAAAGTGCCTAATAATTGATAAGTCATTGGGCTTTTTTTGTATTGGTGATGTAAGATTAACATTTAAGATAATTTGATCCGGGAAGAACAACTTAACCTTTTATTCTAGCGTTTAAGCCTTCAGTTAGCAAAGTCGTGCCACGTCGCTTCTTATACTCAGTACTATCGAATACTCTTGTTTTGTGTAGATGTATCTACTACATATTAGGTGACTCATACAACTAACTATTCCAAATGGAATTTATTCTGCCTAAGAGAAATATATTAAATATGTTTACAGCTTTACATGTAAGGATTATGTGTCATACTCATTTAGTGTTTTTTATTTGTTTTCTACAATTTTATAATTAGATTCCGTGCAATGTGACATTTAATTATGTTTTTTTTTACGTATTTGTCATTTAGTTTGCGTAATTTAAATGTATTTTCAAGCGAAAATGTAGAGAAATGTCAAAAAATTGAAACATCGTAATAATCTCAGAGACCAGAGTAAAGGCCACTCGCCTGCACAGTGCCCTATAAGGCTCGACGCGGTCATCCACTTTAAACAAATAATTTTGAAACTATACAATTAAAGTTGTATTTTTTTTGAAGTTACAGAAAATTCATGCTCCAGATCTTATTCGTGTGTTCAATAATTATGCGAAAATGACGACACCGCCAAGGGCTTACTTACGCAGTGTACGGTTTAATGACCTGTGCGATATCCTCATACGTGAAATGATATTTTATAACCAACAGTTATATTTTATAATACGTTATAAAATATAAATAATTAAGTAAAATAATATAATTAACATTACACATATTATATGTATGTATATGTTGAAAAGATGTCAAGGGTTTCTTTTTATATATTTATTTTATTGTTACACCCTAGTGGTTCAGAGTACTACATTTGTTGTTGTATTTTAGGTTCGAATCTACTAAGGTAATTTGTCTTATATAGAAAATACGAAGGAAAAAATATTTGAAGTTAATTTGGGTACTTACTTATGATTAATATTAAAAATAAATAAAATTATACGTGTAATCGCCTCTCTAAATTAAGAAGTTGATATACCATTGTTGAAATTTGATTTCGAAATGACAAGATATCTTAAACAAGTTAGTAATATTTCCTTTAGGCAGGTTGATGTGGAGAATACTGGATCATTGCGATATATAGGGTCGTTTTACAAAGACGTCAAGTGAATGCGATTGACCCATATATTATGTTGCACAAACCTTGCATAAGGGACATGCGCTTGTCCTACTATTACTTTGCGCATTTGAAATATAACTTAAAAAAAAACATTGCATTTATATTTGAAATATGCATTATGTTTCTTTATTATACCTTGAGGTAACCTAGTGTTAAGACACTTCTTTTCCCATTCTCTGCCCAACTTTCATTGTGAATTGACTAGCGAGGCGCGCTTCTGCCAGAGAAGAAAAATTTATATAATTTGAATATTATAGTCATTGCTTCGAATGAAGCTTGAACCTTCAGCATTGACATTGTTCAATGCACCACGACGCCTTGTTTACTTATTAAACTGACTCAAAAATAAAAAAAATATAATTTCATTGTTTCTGTAAATACTAAAACAAACTAAAACAGGAATAAATACAAAGTTAATTAATTTATTTAAACTAAAAACAAAAGGAAGTTATAAATTGCCCATCACATATAACACAGACAAGTACCAACTGTAGTACCAGCGTGCGCAATCCGACGACCCATATAGCTTTACATAACAAATCCTTGCATAAGGGATACGTGTTCATTCAGCCGTTGGCTATTGCGGTTTGCACTTAGGCGTACAGCAGTAACTATTACCTAAGAAACTAAATATATTTACAAATATATTATAAATTGTATTTTAGGAGTAGTTTTCTCGAGTTTATTTTATTAAATATATTATTATGCCAGCTGTGTCCTTGTGTGGGTACAAGCATGTGAGTACACGCAAAAGGTTGTGGGTGCGATTCCCACCCGAGGAAATAAAATCTTTGATACTTTCATTTATTAGCTCTGTTCACTCAACACGCAATGAATCCAGAATTCGGTAGAAAGTAGAGAACGGGAACCTATCCCAGCTTTACTCTGAAAATCCTGTTATATGCAGGATACAGCGTGAGGCTAAAAAAGTAAGATAAAAAAATACATATATATATACTTTAATATAAGAGTAGGATATTCTTGACCTATGAAAAGTTAATTAAAAAACAATTTATTTCTTGTTGTATATATTTGATTTTAGTTACGAAGTACAATTTAAAACAAATTAAAATCACGTTATCATATATGATTTATAAATAAATTAATGAATTATTATAAAAAGATCAAAACATCTTCTATACTCTTTTGCTGCTTAACTATTCTATCATTATTTTTGTACTCTCATGTATTACATCGAATCGATAATAATTTAATAATTTGCACAAGCAGTTCCTAAGATTAGCAGGTTTACCCAAACAAACTTTATTATATTTGTATATTGTACATATACATGAGGTAACGAATTTTATATCATATATTTGAGATGACCTTGATCATGTTTCTTAAATCAAACTCGATATTTAATATAGATCTAATTGTATGTGTTTTTTAAATAATTAAAAATTGATGAGAAACACCTCCTAATAGTACTTAATTTAACATTTCAGAGGCTCTAGACGTCATAAAGGAGGAGCACACGATGCCTGCGCAGAGAAGAAGGAACAAGAGAGAAGTTCCGTTCACTCACGACGAAAAACGGATAGCAGGTGTAAGTTATTATTTGTATATCGATTATTAGAAATATGTTAGACTGTAACTATAATAAAGTATGCGGATGTTCCCAATAAAGCTAAAAGCATTGAAAGCGTTTGATTTTCTTTGATATAATTTAAAAGTATAATTATTAAAATAGAGTGCTTTTTTGCATATTCAAATTTAAATGTGCTACGTTATAAAAAATATGTGTATCATGATAATTTATGAACAATTTTATCGAAATTTCTGGTCTGTTTTAGTCATTGTAAATATGGCTTGTAGTATTTTTTTAAAGACTCAGTTCGTATTACAGGATTGTCGTGAAATTTCATCAAAACTAAAGCTTAACTTTAATTTACTTAACAAACCATCAAGGTTAACCATTTCTGTATTTAAAAAAATATGTTAAACTTAAATGTCAACGCGATACGATGAAGTATGGCTGAACTAAAATAACGAAGCATTTGTATCGTTTTGCTTATCATTTATTATGGCCCCAATAAAATTCTATGACGTGTAAAGATGGGCTCTCTCGTTAGTACGCATCTTTTCCTTTTATATAGGGACGTTAACGGGTCGTAATGCTTTGGAACAGCGTTTCCCAAACTATGACTCGTCCACCAGTGAGACATAAAATACATTGAATATTTTGTATGTTTTTTATTTTAATAAGAACAAATAATATGATTTCAAATAGTTCTGTGCTTCGTTATTAAGTTTGATGACAAAAGTATAAAATATTTTTTTGTGACATAGTTAAAACTTGGGAATGTAGATATATATTTTTTTGATAGATGAAATTACAGTGGATTTTTGAGAACCACTGCCTCGAAAGATTTAGCACAAATAGTATTATTGAAACTTTTATTAAGTACAAGATGTAACTCCGGCTTTATGGCTACATTTATAGTCAATTGTAGGTGTTAGTGCGAGTGATTCTTAATATATAGCATGTACTTGCGACATTTGATTTGTTACGCTTAAAGGACATGTAAAACATATTTTTGTCTACGTATTTGGTGAAAAAAGTCAATAAAATTTATAAAAATGAAAAATTACATTTTCAAAGCTACTGCGCCATTAATATAGGGGATAATTTTTAGAAAACGTATAAAAAATTAAACGTGGCGTGATTTAAGCCCGCGCCTCTCGTAGTACAAGCTGATATATCAATTTGTAAAAACACCGTCATTTGTTAGCAAGACAATATCTATAAGTATATTAAGCATTAACTTTTACTAATTCATCAATAGTATCACATTTTATGTTGGCATTTTACTTATATACATATATATATATATATATATATATATATATATATATATATATATATATATATATATATATATATATATATATATATATATATACACAAGAATACATTTTAAATCACGCTGTATCCCGCACACAGCAGGGTAGGCAGAGGGAACCTAGTGTTTAGACACTCCGTTCCCCACTTTCTGCCTAATTCTGGAGGCCTTGCGTGTTGAGTGGCAAAACTCAACGCCGCGCTTAGCCTCGACACCAGAGCGAAGAAATGGAAATATAAATTTAAGTAAATATTTCATCTCCTCGAGTGGGGATCGAACCCACAACCATTCGGTTTTACAATCACACTTCGTGCCGCTGCGCCACGACTGGCCTCAACTACTTATATATTATTCTGCCCTATTTATATACACAAGAATATAATATAATTTCACAATTTTCCACAGCATTAAATTCATGGTAGTAACCACCATAAGCATACAATAGGTTATTTTACGCACAACTCATGCGCAAAGTTGCATTTATAGAAATAACGTATAACGCATAGTTCCCTTATTTTCCAGTGCCTACTGCAGTGCGTGTACCGGAAAGTGAAAGCGGTGAGTAAAAGTAAATTATTTTCTACTGATAAATATCTCGTTTACTCTAGTTTTAGTGAAATTGTAAATCTATTTCAATATTTTTGTGTTTTGTTGTGTTTCACTTTCTTTTGTTATTTTTTATTGTTTGTGGTTTAATCAGAGATGAGTGGACGGTAAGTTTTCGTTCGTTAATTATAGAATTAAGTTAAAAAAAATTAAGTTATCGATAAGATTTTTTTTAATATTAAATCAATTGAACGAATATTAGATATCTGTTGCTATTGTCTTTCAATTACTAAGACAGAAATTTTTGTATATAATTTTTGTGATACAAATATTAATTTTCATGACTGAATCATTTATTTTCCAATGTTCCCAAGTAGAACACAGGGCATCCACAGAGACTCTTCATTAATTTAAAAAAAAAACGAAAATATATACAAAACTTTACAGACACACGTGATGAATAAATAACCCAGATAATTCCTGTAAACGTATCGTTAAAATAGTTATATTAGTTTTAATAACAATTGCGTCGAACCAAGGTCATGTCGGTATTAAATTAAACATATTTCCACTAACCACTTAAAAATCCGACTTGAGGCTTTATGGTCTTGTCGCGAGATTGCTCCAATTTGTTCACTATAAAACCGACGGGGTCGTAAAATTAAAAGAAATTCACCTATTTATAACCTTTGAAAAATAAAATTCCCTTTACGAATGCATGTGAGAGTAATAATTTTTAACTGTCATAAACCTCGGTGTAGCCTGTTATTAGAGCTTTGCTGAAGGCCAAGGTCTTTCGTTCAGTAAGTAGCAAGTCACAAGGTTCATTTGTTTTATATATATTTATATTTAATATATAATATAATACAAATGAACTTTGCGAGTAGCTACTTACTGAACGATATTAAGATAAAAACTACCACAAACAATAATTTTAATATTTGTAGTAATATACATATAACCAGTCATATATATAACCAGTTGATTTATGAAAATATGAAACAATGTTGTTTAAATAAAACTCTATTAAACATAATTAATTTGTTAAAAATAGTAAAAGCAAATTTTACCTATGATAGTAAAGAAACTTCAAAATCTTTACATATTAAAAATAAAATTAAAAATTCTTTTAATAAAATTTGAATAACATGAAACAATTCATCTTGAAATATAAGGATCATAAATGTAAAGAATGTAAATTAGAAATGATTTAACTAGCTCAAATCAAGAAGTTGCCTGTGTATTTGAAAAATTCTTTGCTGATATTCCAGTTCCAATAACCGATACACTTCCGATATCCTCCATAACCGTTGCTGAATTATTACTTAAAGAGAGAGAGAGAAATTCAAATCAGTCAATTTAAGAGACATCGTTAAAACATTTAAGTCACTAGATATCAAGAAAACGTCAGGTCTATGGGGTATTTCTGTCATATTGATTAGTTATATATAATAGACGCTGTTGCTCGTCACAGAGTTCCGAGAGTTGATGTAAATAATGTTGCTCTTTTTAATAATATATAAATTATTTTAAGCAAAAAGTTGAAAAGACCATGAGTCAGACACTTTATTATTTTTCTAAATTAAAAAGACGTTAAATCGTAAAAACAATGCGTATTAAGACCCTTTGTTCCATTAAAACACTTCTGTTCCTCACTTTCCGCCCAATTCAGGTGGCATTGCGTATTGAGCGGCGGAACTAAAGGCCGCACTCAAAGTAAAATTATTAAGGATTTTTTTTTAAATTACTTCAATTTGAGTTTTACTTAAATATTTTTTGTATATTTTTTGTAATAAAGAAATATTAAAGGTTGTTAGATAAAATTTAAGGATAATAAAACAATTACACAAATAAATCATTTTAAATTTGTCAATGCAAACCATATAATTATATGAAAAATTTAAAATCGGAATAAGTAATTATTAATCAAAACTGGCAACTAAATTCATATCAATTTAATATTTATATTTATTGTTTCAATGGAGGTCAGTATGTACTACCTATAACAATCTCTATTTCTACATTACAGGCGACACCTTTAAATTACCGCATGTTAAGGTGTTCCGTATTTTGTAGAGCTTATCAGTAGGTCAAGGTTTTCAACTTAAGACAAGAATATTGTTTAAAGACATCTTTGTCGTTTTAAATTGATAGTAATTAATAATTTAAATTTATATAATAAATATATATAAAAATTGAATAATTAAATTGGAATCAAAATCCCAGTAGTGATAGTACCTAGACAACTTGTGAGCTACTTAGCTGGTACACAAATTTATTATTTCTTAAAACGCATGAAAATAACGAAACATGAAAAGATGTGATTCTTTTACAGAGAGTTAAGAGTTATAGAATCGAAATATATAATACAGAAAGCTATTAGAATATACAGATCGATTTGTGCATACATCCGTCCTACCTGGGGAATCAATCCTGAAAATGTAAAAATAATTTATGAAAATGTTATAGTCCCAATAATAACCTATGCTGCTGGAATTTGGGGTGGTGCGATTAGTTACAAAACAGTTTGCGACGCCCTAAGGTCCATGCAACGTATGTTCGCCCTCAAAATTATACGAGCATTTAGAACTGTTTCAGCCACCGCCGCCATAGCCCTGGCATCACTTGATCCATTACATCTCAAAATTAAAGAAGCGCTAGACATTCACAACGCTAAACATACAGGAGTTTGTAACTTCCTTCCATCTGATATATATATTGAAAGACCAGTCAATCACGCACAACTTTCACATCCAGCTCTTAGGAAATCAATAGACATTCACACAGCGATAACTTCAGAAGAAATAGCCGAATTCACCATTAAGAACACCACACAAATATATACTGATGGCAGCAAACTTAGCGATGACAGGACTGGAGCGGCATTCGTGGCTTACCTCATGGATGGCAGAACAGTTATCCGCAAATACAAATTACATCCTAGTTGCTCGGTATTTCAGGCCGAGCTTCTGGCTATCGGAAGAGCTTTACAATGGGCATTAACATCGATGGAAAACAATATCATCATACTTTCAGACTCGCTTTCGGGGCTGCAAGCCATAGCAGATAAAAATAACACACATGCACTAGTTCACAATATACACAATAACTTGCAGCGGATGAGGGACAGGGGGAGAAGTGTAGAATTTGTCTGGGTCAAAGCACATGTTGGCCTAGTAGGCAATGAAAAAGCAGATAATTCGGCCAAATCTGCAGCTGTGTCACACCATCCTTACGTCTATACTTGTTTTCCTGTCTCCTATCTGAAACAAAGGCTAAAGGAAGCGACTATGGTTGAAGCTGGAAAGATGTATTCTGACTCTACCACGGGACAGCACACCAGGTCTTTACTTCCCACCGTTGGGGATATTCGTAAAGCCATGGGTCACTTTAAATATTCATTCGCAATGACCCAGATACTTACGGGGCATGGGTACCACTTAGAGTATCTATATCGTTTTAAGATAAAAACCACAGACAAGTGCCCATGCGATGGCGTTTCCACCCAGAGCCTGAACCATCTTATTAAAAATTGTCCTAAATTTACCCGCTCAAGACTTCAACACTGTATGACATGTAATGTTACAAATATTCAAGATCCATACGATGTAATAGAAATTTGCAATAGCCCGGATACTATAAATTCATTCAAAAAATTTGTAGAAGAAATAATAGGTAAATTAAAAGACTTCAATGTATCTGTAACTTAAAATAAATCAACTATTAAATAACTCGAATGTAAACCAGTCAACTATATTAAAATAGCCATAACTTAATATCTTATTACAAATAACATAATCATAACAATTAAATAACTCAAGTGTAAACCAATTATCTTAATCTATCTGTCGCCCGTACCAAATCGCGAGGACATTTAGTTGATGACGAAGTAGAGGGAAAAAAAAAAAAAAAAAGAGTTATAGAATAAAACAAAATGCATTTTTGTGATATGAGTCATGCATCCATAAAAGGATGCATTGCGGTTTTTACTTTGAACAATTACTTTTAAACTGTCGCTCGTAAAATAAGATTCAAGAGTCTACGAATTTTTAAATTCTATTATTGTAATTCAATAAAATACATACCGATATATTATGGATGTAATATATTAGTATATAGTACATTCGTAGTTGAATTACAAAAAAACAGATTCTGTTCATTATATGAGTTATTTCAACATTAAATAATACGAAATTAAAAACTTTTGTCTTTTTACAGAATAAAATAATTACTTTAATTAGTATTAAATTATTTTATTTTATATTTTTAATTAATTAGATCAAAAAAATAAATTTTCAAGGTGGACGGCTTTGGTTTCCCCACATTGGAAGGTCTGGTAGGACTCTACTCTGACGGAGTGAACGAGAGGGGCTACTTCATGGCAGTTCTAGAAGCTTCCAGGGAGTGTCTTATGAGGAATCACGACAAGTTCTCAAGAACTGTACCTATGGGTATGTTATATGCCTTTTTTCCTATTTTTCATCTTGAGGAATAAACAGAGAATATAAAGACTATCTCTTCATTCTCATTCTTTCACATTCCCTTTACTTTTGTACTTGGTATCTTAAATGACCGAGAAAAGAAAATCTTTAAAAGTACTATATTATTACGATGCAGTCAATGATAGATATATTTTGAGTTCTTTGGGCATTTACATGATTTAAATTTTTATCTACAAGTCAAACTACGTGAGATTTCTTTATCTTTGATTACTGAAATCTACCATCGTATGTATACAATATACAGTTGAATATTTTTAGTTCCATGGCTCGGTTTTTATATCATTTGACTTGCAATATCTTTAATATTGACTAAAAATGATTAAAAAAATTCGATCAGTTCCAGCAGTAGGCAGAGTGATCCTACGCTGACTTCACTTTAAATATTTTCATTCTTAAAGTTCCCCAAGTGGAACCCGAACCCACGACCGGCGCGCTTACAGTCAGACGCTTTTCCTTAATAGAATACATAAATAAATAATAATATTTGTTTGTAGACAACGGTCGCAACTGCGATATATCGTTCGACATTTTCGAGTGCATCTCCGACCGCATCGGCGAGTATTGCGGAAACGCTGGACTTTGAACTTAAATATCGATTTTTATATCTATTTTATTAGTTCTGTTCACATTCTTTATTTTCTATATTATATCGCTTAATTTATGTATTAAAACATCATTATAAAGCATTTATTATTTACTTGCTTTATTTATTTGTGTATTTTTTTATTTATTATAATATTTTCTAAATATTTCTTAATTATTTATTTTGTTCTTATATAAAAGATTTTTTTTAATTTTATATTTTAGTTTGTTTTTTATTTGTTTATTTAAGCTTGTATACTTAAATATATATGTGTGTACATATATACATATAATTACAATGTCTCGTTACCACAACATAATATAATATAATATTTACTTTTAATGTAATTTTTCTAAGTATATCTATGTATATTTTACGATTTTGTATGTATTTTGTATCCTGATTATTGATTCTATAAGAGTATGTTAATGCACTATAGATTAGGCTTGTATATAGTTATTAAAATTACTAAAATGTGATGCTCATTAACTCTTAATTATAAATATATTCACACTTTTGTTAACATAGGCAAAAAGAATTTTACACTTTTTGTTTTATAGTTTTCCTTTAAATAAAATATTTCAAGTATATATTTTCAAAGTTTCAACCATTTCAATAACCTTTAAAACGTAGCTGTTATTCTATAAAAAGTAAGTAATATTGTGCAATTCATGTTAAGTTACCTATTACAATATTGTATTTTATATGTTCATTACCTACTAGACAATTAAAAGCTTTATAACGAACTGATAGATTAATTTAGTGCTAAGGTTTCAATAAATGTATATATGCTCAAAATAAAGGTTGTTTTATTAATTTTGGTATGATCAAGATACTTATTATTTTTCTTGATCATGTTCCTTATTACTGCAGATTTAGCCCGCTTTGATCTTCGAATTCTACAATATATAAATGTATATATATTTAAAATATAATATATGCATTTGTTAATTTAATGATATAGAAAAGTGAGATATCAAATGTATATTAAAAGTTTAAATTATAATACATATAATACTTTTAACATTTTTAAAGTGTTAATCCACACTTAGGAAAGAAAAATACTTATTTTGAAAACGTTAAAAATATTGAACGTAACGGGGCTCGAACCCACGCCTCGAACACTGTATGTAAATGAATATGGAGAAAATATGAACTGAGAGACATTTAATAAAATAAATGATCTTAAAAAGTACACATAGGTATCAAAAACATGGTTTTATAATACAACTACCTTTGTCGATTAATAAGACGCACATATATTTTAAGCAATTATGAATATGATTGGTATAAAAATGACATAAAATAATATAAACTACAAATTATAATGTCAATAATTCTTACTATTATAATTTAAATAATTTTTATGTAGATAAAAATATAGCCTGTGACTTAACATATTGTTAAGTAGTATACGAACTAATTTGCTCTTGTAAATCTCATAGGCGCTAGCAATAAAAAATAAGTTATCTAAGGAAAATCATCAGAAGAACGTTTGTATGGATATTTTCTTTATTCGTATAATAGCAATGTGAAATCAAGAATATACTGTATACCATGGACCATTATAATAAGTATCGTAAAACAACATAAAAAAATAGTACTCTTTTAAAGAGTTCTCTTTGTATTATGATTTTATTAGGTGGTTTTTTAACAATGTAATTAAGTACTGTAATCGATATAAATAATCAATTACAGTACTACGAAAATAAAATATTTGTTCAATTTAATTTAGTGTAAGGTTTTAAAGGCACTCATTTGTGTATATAATTACAGTATAAATAATGAAAATATCAATTAATTACTGAAAAAACAATAAGAAGATGTAACAGCTAGTTGACATTGATACCTTGTCTAATGATTTTGTAATTTCAGTTCCCTTTGGGTATATGTGTTCTGTGGTTAAGTTTCACTCGTTGCATTCGTTTCGATGCGTTTTGAGTGTTTTCCCGTTTGTTTGACATTTTCAACTATTGCTGCTATTTTCACGGATTTTTTCTCAGTAATCACCTATTTGATAGAGCTTGATTATGCTTGATTATGCTGATTATGCTGTGTGCTCCACTTTTACCAAATCTCTTATAATTCAGATCTCAGATTGCTAAAACTGACAGAATTTTTAGGGAGACAATGATATAACCATTTTCATCATTTTACATTCTGAGCCCAAGAAACGTTCCAGTTTTCTTTATGCTTTTGTTTTATTTTATTGTAACTACCTATATATTATTACAGCGAGCTCAACAAACGATGTTGACGAATAAAGTGAAAAGGAAGCGAAATATATAGAAAAATACTACCATCAAGGTTCTGCTGACTTTTTTTCTGCTAAACTCCTATATAGTTAATACAAACTGCCACAAAGTATATTATTAGAAAGGATTACCACAAGTATTTTTTCTAAAGAAGTAATAGATATGTAATATAAAAATGTATTTTTTTTTATATTACTTCATATCCATTACTTCTTTAGAAAACTTACTAAAATTTGGACACAACGGGATTTGAATTCGCGCTCAAAGTAATGTTCTTTCCTAAGTATTGAATAACTCAATACAACAACAATAATTTTAATTTAAATACGGAAATGTTTTTAATTTTTTTGATTCGTCTACATATGAAACCTCCAAACGACAAAATTCATTTAATTAGGTAATAAAAATACTAACGAGACTATAAAGTGATATCAGAAGCACTTAATTAATGAAAACCAAGAAACAACCAACAAAGAAGCAACGTTTCGCGGCGGCATAAAATTTTCATAATCAGCCCGCTTCCTCATAAAGCACAACAAAATACAAAGCGCGAACAAAATTGACGATCTTTATCAACAATGATGTCTGTCCGTCGGTCCCACGACCTCCCAATTCGTTTGAATATACCTACTAAATTCAATTGTAATGTAGATAACGTGAACTTATCATTAATTACAGGTTTTTCTAACAAGACATTTTGATAGCAAATCCGGGATTTTTAATTTTTATGTTACTTTTTTACAAAACTTTTGTTATAAAATTCTCATAGTACATAATGGTTCGGTGGACAGATAACATTTTAATGTCGCAGGAATGCTTGTCCAAGCTCTTTAGCGTAGAAATAGAACGATGTCCCTAAACGTAATGTTTTGTATTAAAAGAAAATAGATTAATTGGATCAAAGTTAATACCAGCAAGGTTTCTTAAACATTGAAAGAACAAATACGTATTATAATAAACAAATTATAATAATTGAAAACATATGACTATTTCATAATTTACTCGATCTTTAATTTAAAAAACTTGATCTTCATAATTATTCTTTGAACTGTGGTGAAACCAATTTTGATGATTAGGATGATTTTTTTTATATGTTTAATAGTAGAATTACAAGCAAAAAATTGATATATTTGTTAATGTCAAATAAATAATATAAGATATATACATATTATATATATATATATATCAATGTCAATAAATGTAATACTTTATGTATATAGTTATTGTATCCAAATTAAATTTTATAAGTAGTATAAGTACATCGATAGGCAATTAAAAGCAATATATCTCGACTCGTACAAGTACAAGAACTGTTCAATAACCGTCAGCAAGACCATCCACCGTGAAGATCTGATGACCTTCGCCGCTCCATTGTGAGCCCTCCGACCTCCGTCCTCTTCCCTACATCACTTACTAATAAGATACATGTACTATAATATTTGTACACAAGAGCCTTCAATTCTAATTATAAAATTTATTTGTTAAGTAATGTGTAACATTTTAAGAAAACAAAAGCCAAAAGAGAGTTCCGTTGTTTTTAGGGGAAAATCACTTCAGATTATTTCTAATAGATTGAAATACATATATTTAATTATATTACAAAACTAGTTGCCATTTCCTTATTCTACCTAAGATCTGACTCTCTTTTTATTCCTTGGTCGCCACCAATGTCCTCCTTTTGTATATAATATTATCCACTGTGGTAATCCAATTCAGAACAGGCATACTTACAGTATCTATAATTACACACATAGACTATCTATTATGATTTGATAAAGCCTTAAGATATCTTGGGAAGATAGATTAGCTTTTAAAGCGTCTAGCCGCTTATAGCAATTTTATAACTCAGAACAAGAAAAGTGCTATAACAATCATTTTTTTATAATGTTGATTTTAGTCATATATATATAAATCTTATGTGAATAAACATTTTAAAGATAATATTTTTTTTTATATTTACACAATTCCATCAAAGTGATAACTTTAAGGCTAAAAACGTAAATTACTTTTAATTAATAAAAATATTATAAAAAAAAACAAACCGAACAGCTTCCAAATGAAAAAAAAATCAACCTGTTCCAAAGCGCGATTGTCTTTGAAAGGCGTATCGGCATATCTTCTAGCAGTTAATATATCGTTACAACACAATAGCCAGATGGAAGGACGTATGCAAATGAACCAATGTAACTTGAACTTTGGGTATATGAATATTATTCTATTTAGTTCAGCCTCGGAGGTCAAGTTTGATCGGTGTTACATCTGAGTAAGTACAATTCGGCAGTTTTAATCCGCGATGATCGCACCGGAACGGGCATCGGTCGTTCTGTTCCCATTGTTTATTTTTTTATGTATCTCATTTATTTTATTTTAATAATTTGTTACTAAAATAAAAAATGTATATATTATTATTTATTTGTTTCTACAAATGTTATTAAGATATCTAAGAAATAGATAGCGAGTATACTAAAGCTCTCATAGTTATAATAAATTAATATTATTGAAACAGTATTTATTATTATTATCTTGCTTTCCGCTGTAACTCGTATAAAATAAGGAAGAGGTAACTTCGTGTTAAGAAACTCCATCGGGTGTAAAAGGAATTTGAGGAAAAGAATATAAAATTTGATAAAATATATAAAAACATGATATATATATATATATATATATATGTACATATGAAATGTATATACATATGTATGAAATATATATAAACATTATTCATCATATAAGAAAAAATCTCAAGCCATAATGGAAACGTACTAGATCTCATCACAATTAGACATTTATTGCAGCGTTGTGAAACATCCCCAAGGCACACGGAAGCAGAACAAACGGCGGACACGGATATTAGTGTATTCACTAATAACAGCAAGTAGCGTGTCTGTGACGTCAGATGGTAATTTATTATATTATGTGATTAAATAATTATTCAGATAAAATAATAAAACCTACCTACCTTCCCATATCTGTTGAAAAGCTGTGTTAAAATCCATATCTCGCATTCCCCATTTTCCGCCGAATTCTCGAGACATTGCGTGTTGAGTTTTGCAACTCGATGCCGCGCTTTGTCTTGTTATAAGAGCAAGTCGCAAATTAAATTATTTAATATTTTTTGCCCCGAGTGGGAATCGAACTAACCCGACACGTTTATGTGTTATATAAGCTTAAAAATCTCAATTTTTTCAAAAAAAAAAATTTAGTATTGGCTATATCTGTATCCATGATATTTTACAGATATTTAATACTTATCGTGCTTTCGCACGTTTTTACCGAGCTTTATGTTTTAACAGCGCACGTATAAACTCCTTATACGATTATTATGACTTATGTATATATTATTTTAAGTTCCATCATTCATATTTCACATTCATCAATAAAAAACTTCATTATATAGTCACTATATAATAAAGTTTTTTTATTTGCTTACTTATCTTTGGTATTGGCATAAAATTTTCTAGAATTTTAATAATGCAGTCTGTAAGAATCAAAGATTAAGAAAAATCCTAATTAATAAAAATATCACACCAAAACGGGGAAATAAAAATATAAAAGACCGGTTATTGCTTTGTAAAGCTTTTAAAATGAAACAAAGTTGGTTATTATCAAAATATATATATTTTTTATATATAGAAACGCGTTTAAGTCTTTTATATGACTGAAGTTATCGTAGCGTTGGGACACAAGCATGCAACTGCAAACGCAAGGATTGTGAGTTCGATTCCCGCTGGAAATGAAATATTTAGTATTTTGATTTCCTTGCTCTGGTGTGATTGGCGCGGCGTTGATTCAACACGCAATGCCTCCACAATGCGGCGGAAAGTGAGGAATGGAAGTGTTTGAACGGGAATCTCTGAGTACTAGGTTTCCAAGTTCCCTCTGTCTACCGTTCTTCGTGAAAGATACAGCGTGAATCTAAAAAAGCTATCTGTAGCATTTTCATTGTAATTTTTTTTCGCCAATTACGTATAGTTTATACGCAGACTCTACCTGGGACCACAGATCATGGGACTACTACCCTTCGCAACGCTTCTCAAACGAACACGATAATCAAAACTTTTATTATATGCTTAATAATAGCATAATTAATATACATAATTAATTCCCACACATGTCATTAACTAAATATTTTTTATTAAGTAGTTTGCGAGATCAAATAATCAAACATTTTCATAGAAATATACAATTTTGCATATTCAGAAGTTCGCAATTTGTTCCTGGTACTCGTAGAGCTGAGGATGTGACGGCCCTCGTCTGCTGCCGCTGTATCTCTGTGTCGTTGTGCCAGCATCCAGTAGCAGCTCTAATATAAAAAAAAATTAGCTATGTAAAACAATTTTCATTTAAATGTCCTAATTATTATAAATTGTCACTTATTTTTTTCCTTTATGAAAGGCATTTATGTAATAATTAATACACATAATAGTCATAGCACATTGTTTGAATATTTGTACACATTTACATCTCTATTGATTATAAGTAAAAGCATTAGATTAGTTTTTGAGTTATATGTTGACAATACAACCATATATTGAAATCAGCCTGTTTGTGTCCACTGCCGGACATAGGCTTACTACAGGCTGCGCCAGAACTCCTAGTTCTCCGCCTTTCGCATCCAACCAGCAACCTTTTTCGTCGGTCCATCGAGCTGGAGGACACCAATATAATACTACCATACAATTGTAGTCTCACATGTGTATGGTAATCTAAAGATTTAAACAAAACATACAGACAATATAAAACATACCTCAGTATGACCGGAACAAATGATGCTTACAACTGAATTAGTTATACATATATAGGGAATATACCGCAATAAAACAAACACAAAATACGTTTTTTTTACAAGGTTTCTTTTCCACACAAAAATATTTTAGCTGAGCCTATGTAATCCTGTTTCCACCGACAGAAAACATAAAAAATACTGCTATACTAAAAATCTCCCACATATGGACAACATTCCCATCATTAATAACAATGATATCCGGTCGTTTTCGCGCGGTACAACCACTTCAAACGCTCATTTTAAGCGCCATATATAAGGCATGATTGTTTTTTATTTCCATAGTCTCAAACGTGGTTGAGTGAGGTGGTGATAGCGTGCCAACATGTCGTGGTTATACTGTATATATTTCATGTGTGTGTGCTGTTCTGTGGTCAGGACTCAGGTTATACCTGGGAAGTCGAGAGCTGCCGACGGTGAATATAATAGCGTTAACACCGATGGATCTTTTGATTTTGGGTAAGTATTTGGCTATGTTTTGTCATATGAAACGAAACTTATGTTAGATTTAAGAAATGTGACTAGATTTCAAATTTGTTATAATGTTTTTCTTATTAAATGAATATTTTCTAATTTGTAATTTACTACGTTTTAGAATTTATTAATTTGATATCAATCAAGCAATATAAAGGGTTGAATCAATGAGATTTTGTTGTGTACGCGTGTTGTTTGTAAATATTTTTTAGTAAATAAAAACTTATTAATTTTTAAATCATACTGTCATACTGTGATGAGGCCTGTCGAAACGCAGGGGCACATTGGATCCATTCTCACACGAGGAAAGGAAATATTAATTTTATATTTTCATTTCTTCTGGTGTCGAGATAAAGCGCGTCACTTAATACGCAATGCCTCCAGAATTCGGTGGCGGAAAGTGGATAATGGAATGTCTCTACTAGCACTAGGTTCCTTCTGCCTACCCAGTTGTACGCGGGATACATACATGCTGTTAGTAAATATTTTTCAGTAAATGAACACTTGTTACTTTAAAATCAAACCGAGATAATATTTAAAATGCTATTCAAATGACCTAAACATCCTAATGAAATTTAACTTTATAGGTTATATATATATACTAAAGGAGCCCGCTATATTCAATAAGTGGTTAATATAAAAATATGTAAATTTTTAACTGATTACTCAGTTAGCGGCGTAATTACCTTAAACACACATTTACGATACTTATCACTTTTGTTACATCGCAATTAGCGATACTTCCATTGTAATATGAATATACATATATTGGGAAAAACCACAATTATGATGTTGAAGAGGGAAAACAATGAAGCTTTATCCCAAAAAAAGTGAAATAAAATAAATCAGCTTCACGCTGTAATCCCGCATACAACAGGGTAGGCAGAGGTTAGGTTCCCTCTGCATAAAATGCTGTATGTGAGAGAACCCACGATCGACGCGTTACAGTCACACCTTAGTGCATCTGCGCCACGACGGCTTATTATAAATGTTAGTAAAATTTACCTACAATTATTTCATTTTAAAAATATTTTTTTTGTTTAGACCTTTTAGATATTCTAGTGCGTTTTGTTTCTTAAAGGAATTAACAACGATGTCTACTTACGAAACAAAGTGTTTTATATACAATATTATTATTATTACAATGCAGCAAAAATTTAAATAATGCATCATCACAATATATTATCGTGGACGCCATTGTGGCGCAGCGGGACATTGATTGACTGTATACGCTATGGTGTGAGTTCGATTCACCGTCGAGGAAACATTATTTTGCTCAGGCAAGACAGAGAAGTCAGTTGGGAGTAAGTTCCGCCACTCAACATATAAGGTTTCAAATAATGACGGAAAGCGAAAAAGAGATTTTTTGGTTCTTTCTGCCTAAGTTTACCTACTAAATATATACATTACTCTATATTTTTATATTATATTAGTACTTTAAACTTGCAACGATTTCCATATTTTTAAGGTTATATATATATACTATATAAATTTTACATTAAGTTTACCTTTCAATTAGTACTATACAAATAGGACTAAAATTTGTATCTATTATATTCAATATATAACTATATAATAAAATCATAATTTCTTGTTAGATATGCCAATAAAGACAGAGGCGGTAGTTATCACTTAGCGCACGGTAACCCCAACGGTGTGGTGGGCGGCCGCTTCGGTGCGAGGGAAGCTGGTACTGATGAAGTGAAAGAGACTATTTACACTGCTGGACCTAGGGGGTAAGTGAAATTGTCAAGTCTATTGTCATATGGATGATAGGAAACATATTTCATGTTGATTTTTTTTTTAAGAAATTGGTAATATCAGCATATTAATTCAGATTTTTTGTAAATAATATCTAGATAATATAGAAAAACAACTATTAAATCACTAAGTTTACACGAAAAAATCAAATATTTAAACTTATTATGGCATTTCATTATAACCATATTTCACATAGATTCCGTGCAAAGGGTCCAAATGTTCACCGTAAAATTGACCTGGATCAACGACCCCGAGGTAACATAGGTAATAAAGACGACCCCTACTTCGACCCCAACGAAGACCCCAGTTACTCATTTAAACAAGATACTAGGACTTATTCCAAAAACGAAAACGCTGATAGTAGAGGCGATGTAACAGGTATGTGATATTAGTATAAATATATAGAGTATTCATGTAAACTTAAAAACATATTTTCTTCAAACAAATATTAAGATAGGAAAGCTTATACAAATAAGAAGCCATGGCGTCAGACTCTCATCCAAATTTGCTAAAAGGAGTAGGAAGAGACAAGGTTCTCACAATAATCATATTGTTAGCATTTAAATATATTCACACATTGTATACATTTTATATTTGTTATTTTATAATTGTCACATTGTATACATTTTATTGTTAACAACATCAGTTACTAGTAATTAGTGTAGTGTTGTAGTTTCAAGAGGGGCAGGTTCTAATCCCGCAACCTGCAAATTGTTATACATTATACAAAAAAGAATTTTTAATTCCTAAATATATAAACTTTCACTTTTAAAATGTTAAAAATATTCAATAAAATGTTCCTTGATTTTTATAATTTTTGACAATCTACCTAACAGGACATTACACATTCGTGGACGATGTTGGAGAGCGACACGATGTATCCTACATTGCTGGTAGGGATACTGGGTTCCATGTGTCATCAGCCAATCCTGATGCACCAAATCTTATTGGAACTCCCTTCCACCGTGTGCCACTTGTTAGGGGTGAGAGTAAATCGAGGGGAAAAACTGCTGTACAGCGGGGACTTGACGGTTCATACAGGTATACGTAGTTGACTAAGTAGTACTTGAGTTAAGTAAGTCAGTTTTCATAAAATTATCTCGGAATATAATTCAAAATGACAAAATTCTTTTAATTAATGTTTTCTAGTATTATATCAACATCCAAGAGAACGGATTGTTGATAAGCTATAATTTTAACATAATTATTTAATGCTTTTAAATTTGTAAAAAAAATGGATCACTTTGACGTTTTAATTGGAAAACGATATCCTTACCTATCCACCTTAAATAGAAGATGTGTGATAATAAAATCTAACTATCTAGAAGTAACCTTATTTAGAATTGGCTATTTGTACAGTTTTTATACAATTTACATTTTCCTAGATTTATTTCTGCGGGGCCAGATCAGCGCAGAACTGAAAGTAGTGACTCGCACGGTAATGTCAGAGGATCGTATACTTTTCTAGATGATAAAGGCGTACAAAGGTAAACGCTATTTTATGTCATTCATCATCTTATTAATATTTGAAATGTGACACATTTCGTATATAAATAAAGTTAGTAATTACTATTCAGGACAAATTATTCCATTGTTTTAATTTTTTACAGAACTGTTCACTACATAGCCGGACCAGGGATAGGATACCGTATTGTGAAAAACAGCAATGATCCATTCATACCGCCATACTTCCCCACTCTGCCTAGTCCTTATGATCCTGCGTTTAACGCTGCAGGAAGTGCAGGACCTCCTGTCTACACATCTAATGATGAAAGCACTGATGATGTGTTTAAAGGTTAGTTTTTAATACTATTTAAGTCTCATCTTTATACTTTTTTCGATATTATAGAAGTACACATTTTTCTTCCAGGACCAGATGGAACAGCAGCTTCAGGCCATGTAAAGCCACCTCCTTTCCCGACTTCTGATATAGATAGACCTAGCAAACCCTTAACACCTGTTACTAGTCACTCTGAAGAAGAATCGGACGGAGAAAGTGATGGTGGGTACGGACCCGGACCGACGTTTGTCCAAGAGCCTCCGAGTGAGTCCCTCCCGGAGTCAGGGTACGTGGACGAGGATGCGTCAAGCTTCTCCGGCCCCAAACCCACTCAAGGACCAGGTGATGCATAGCACGGATGATGGCAAGTGATTGACGTTAGTGATCTTGTTCATCCGAAATCATTTCTCATCAACTTTATACTCGGAATTGACTGAGGATTGCTTATTGCTTAACCTACGCTCTCTCGCTTCACAGAGAAAGTGATCGGTGAATTTTCGTATTTAATGTGCCATTTTATTAACAAGATCACAATTATCAATCGAGTTGCACACGACGCACTTTGGAATTATTTATATGAGGAACGCTTGATCGCAATAAATATTAAAGACACAAACTGGTTTTTATTACACCACACCTGTCAGCACCTCGCACCGCGCACCGTGCCCGCACACACAACTCAGTAATGGTTCACTTGCAGGCAGACCGTGGCGTCCCAGCAAACCTTACGCGCCGCCGAAGAAACCTTACGTCCCCTTAAAACCCACACAAGAGACTATCGTAACCGACGATTTCGATGACGACGCTGATAAAAGTAAACCCGAATACGCGATAGGATTTAATATTCACCATTCGAAACCTGGTACCACTATTATTAGAAATATAGGCGAAGAATACTTTGGTATTCCACCCGGTGTGTCGGTTAGGGCTCACGTGCAAAGTATAGACTTATACCCTTTCGGTTCCAAACCAATATCCCCCTCCGAAGCCTTGGAAAACGATAAAACGTAATTCAAATATAAGTTACACTTAAAATATTAAATTAAGAAAATCAGCAAATGTATGGGACATCTAAATCATTCATTGAATAAAAACTTTATAATGGAACGAGAGTTTAATTTGAGGATCCACAGTAAATGAAAAACGGTATTTTTTTTATAAATTTATTCGAACACGACTGTAAATTTAACAAAATGCAAAATAGTAACTGTTGCGAGGAGACTGGCTGACGTTTCTCTTCGCGCTCCCGAATGTCACTCCACCAATAACGATTTATAATACCACATGGCTCAAATACAAATATAATTCCTAATAGTATTAACAATTAACAAAATAAAATCAATTAATGATACTAAAAACATTAATTACAGAAAATATATATATACGTAGTAGTGTAGTGTAGGGCTGTTAGGAATTACATTCATAAAGACGAGACTTATATCGAAAGGTGTAACAAAGTTAACAAGAAATGCATAAGTTGGAAGGTTAGTTTGGCAATTTTCATTAGTGAAAAGACAGGAAAGTTGATTACGTGGTTAAATAATTATTTCTATATATATATATGTATATATGTATGTATGTATGTATGTATATTATTAAATATCTAATATCTATACGCGAGACTTAAGTGTTTAGAATAGATAGGAAAGAAGCCTGAAACAAAATATTTATAGAAAAGTCAACAGTATAAAACATTTCTTTTAATAAACAGTACAACTATTAGTAAATGATACAGATAAAAAATAGAGTACCAAACAATATTACATAACGACGGTTCTTTCAAATACAAACAATCAACTAACACAGTTCTCTCAAAAATATTCTCAACATCCAAAATAAGTTATTACAAAAATTCTTTAATTCGTTCTACAGTAAATAATTTGAACAGAAGCTTTGCTCCGACTTACACTTAGACTAAGCATATAAAAATTTTATTACACTAGTGAAAACATTGGAGACCCTAAAAGGCGTAATAGCAAATCACAAGAAAGAAAGCTCAGTGACGACTGTTTTGCAATAAAATACAATGAATTAGAGGTTTATAAAATGTTTTTAATGTTTCAAAACTTTTAATGACTACTAATTGTTTTTGTTGACAAGTTATTTACAATATCGAGTGGTCGCAAGTCCAACTTTTACTAAAGGACCTAGTACTGAATGTACAAATTTTGTAGTGGACTGTATTGATTTTTTTTTATTGACGACCCCCTTTTTAGTATGTCCCTTAATTTATACTCCTTAATTTCCTATTTCGAAGCGATAACATACTAAATAACGTGTTGATAATTTTATTCTTTTTGAATAAGTGTATATACGTATGTATGGACATGTTATCTTCTTTCATGTGCACATAAAAATCATATATATATTTTTATATATCTACAATTACATAATAGTATAGATTTTTCGTAATAAAATTATAATAATAATAATCAAAAAAGTTTATGCTTTTTTTTTTGGTTAAATAAAAAAAAATAATTGCAATAAAGACATATTTTTAATGCAAAACACTCGTCACTGTAAAACAGTGTGCGTGCTTACAGCTATAAAGAATATATATACAAAGTATATTAGACCGTAAGTTCAAGGCCATAAAACTTCATTTAGAGTGACAGTTATTATATAACAATATTTTATTAGAAATTTTATCTAGGTTACATTTTACTTAGATTATTTATAGTATAATTAATAAGTGGAGAAATTGGACAGTTATGAAATATGCAGAGCTAGATATATCAAAATAAGTATAATAAATATATAGCGTTCAAGTATCAAGTAAATTATTTACATTATCAGCATTGCCAGCGTAAAAAATATACAGTGTACATTCCATGTAACGGCATCCAATTCACCAATGAACTTCCTAAAGTAGTAAAATCCCTCTGCTTTGTTTGGTCTAACATTTTTGAACTACGCTCCTCTCAATATCGTCAAAAACAACTCAACTGCCAGCGCCATATGTGTGGAAAATATTAGGAAATTGTCTTTCGGTTTGTATTTTGACGACTTTAAAGTACTCTCATACTTGATTGATAATGATAATAAATATTATTTTCTACACTCGTTTTAACATCTCTATGATGCTACCAAATCCACAATCCATTCATATCGTTATATAGACTTTACACTGTATTTACGAAAAATAGAGCATTTCACTTAAACTGTAACAAAATCAAGACTTAGGAAAGATAATCTCAAAAAATATTTAATTAAACGAAAAATAAATAGATTTAACGCCATTCTTACATTCATTTAATAAAATTATTTTCATTATTATATTTCGTTTCATTTAAATGACTTTGATGCAACAAGTAATAAATAAAATAATGAAACATGATTAGATTTTTTTAAATTTACGATTACATTTTTATTTTGAAATGGCTTTTCACATTTATTTCACAGCCTTCATTATACCTACGGCTCGTTTAAGACATTATTACTAAATTCGCAGTACATTTTAAGCATATATACGTATTAACGATTGAAGCAATAGATTTAATTAGTAAATACAATTTATACAGTTTTTTTATTTTGAAAAATCGCGAATTAATATTACACGCCATTTTAATACATATTTTATTAATTTAATACAATATTTTAATTTTATTTAGATTGAATGTTGGTCAAATACGTTTTTCAGGTAAGTTAGTAATAATAACATGTTAGTTATAAAAAATATACATGACAAAAGAGATAATAATTTATTTTATTAAATTAATTCGCAATAATAAAATACTATCTAAACAAATTAAAGCAATCAAAAAATAAAATTCGAGAATATTCAACGTTTTGTGCATTGATCTAAATTAAGCATAAAAATATCATCATTTAAATTATATTAAAAAGAATCATCCTTTATTTTAGTAACAGGCAAGTCAAAAAAAGGAAAACACTTAAAAGTTTGCTATAATCAAGACTAGATTTACTACTAGGAATAAATATAAATTACCACTGACAATATACTTATGTCTCACAATTAAATAAAAACATATAACAATTAAAATTCACTAAACGAAATATAGTATTTATTATTTAAATTAACTATTAAAAAATTTAATTATCTATGTAAATAAAATGAGATATATTTATATTGTAAATGGGTATAGTCTTTAATTCTTATACTAGCATGTTAATTTCATATTGGCACAGATGTACGTAGTTTATTATTTCCGTTAGTCAACTAAATTATATCTTATAATGTATAGGAAACCGTTCTGAGCATGTGAAAGTGTGACAACACTAACAAAATTATATATTTATCTAAATAAATTAAACCAAACACCAAATACCTCTCATTTATAAGCAAATAATAGCAATATTAATATTGTCCAAGTCAAAACGGGATTTGCTATCTTTTTGATAAATTACTATTATTTTTTAATAAAAATTGTTATGACAATATAACTGTTAATTTAATATTGCTATATTAGGCTTAAAAACAAGTGAAAACCAATTACTATTAATAAAATAATTTATTGTAAAATTTACTATTCCTTTAAATGTTAAATAATTTTCCTAAATGTCAATAGCGCTACCCTTGTCAGACGTACAAGACATAAACGAAAACAATCGCTTTGACACTTGGGGCAATATATATATTTTGTACTAGAATAAAAAAACGAATTTAATTAGAATTACATTTTCAAATTAGAAGAAAATAATTCAAATAGCAACAATATTTGAAAGATAAACCGTTATCAGTCATCATTTTTTAGCTTCTTTCGACTTCTCTAGGCCTCAACGCTATGAAACATCGTTCTATATATTAATTATAAGAATTAAACTCTCTCGTCAACATTAATTTAACATGCTTTATCTAGTTATGTTGTGCAATTCGATGTTCTATAGTCTAGTCTATTATAGTGACTATCACGGAACCATTTCAAAAGTAATTGTATATTAGAAAAAATATTTATGTGCGTTTACTTAAAATATATAATATTTTTAATTTATTTAATAAATTAATCATAACTACAATACAAAAACTAATAATAGCTATAAATAATTATTAAATATTACAATCAACAATACAGTATTGTGTGAAAAATATAAAATATAATCTGTGGCATATGAAGGCAACTAACTATTATTAATCTGTGCTAAGTTCCGTGAAGCGTCGTATGATTATTACAATTCAACGTCCAAACAAACAAAAATCTATCAAAATATAACCAACAAGCCATTGTATATCTATGGTAACAGTTAAAAATTATAATATTACGTTATTTTCATCTTTTTAGTGGTCTCTTCTAACATGTCCTTTATTTTGGTCAAGGGTGAGCGTTTGATGTCGTCGATCTTATTGACGTTTGGTGGTAAATGTATATGTAGAGGGTCGCGCAGACGTGCCAAGTCTTTTTGTAACTTGTCTACCTGTAAATAAGAGAAATGAGAATAAATTAGTTTATATATATTTAGTATTATTTAGTTTAGTTTTATATATATTAGTAATATGTACGTTCAACATATATAGTACATTTTTCTAGTAAAAATTAATTCACTTTATTTTTGTATTAAGGATTTTAAACTTTCTTATAGAAAGTAAATAAAGATCTATAGATACATACATATGTAGACTAAAGTAACGAAAAAAAAGATCAAAAGTACATTTCCTTACATTTCTCATTACATAAATAAATAAAATAAATCAGATTCACGCTCTTTCCCGCACACTGCACGGTAGACAAAGGGAACCTACTGTTAAACAGTTTCCGCTGAATTCTGGAGGCATTGCGTGTTGAGCAGCGAAACTCAACAACGCTCTTTGCCTCAACACCAGAGCGAAGAAACAGAAACATAAATTTAAATAAATATTTCCTTGCTTCGAGTGAGGATCGAACTCATTACCAGTCGCGTTTTACAGTCCCACTTTGTGCCCCTGCGCTACGACTGGCCTCATTAAATTTTAATAGCATGACGTGACTATGAAAACATAGTTATATTTTTGTAGCTAGTACTTGTATTAAAAGACAATCAATTTACATCTATAGTTCAAAAACAATTAGCCCGAAAAGAACTTTAACTTTTATGTTTCATTAAACGAAGCCTTAACATTGAAGAGAATTCAATAATTACCTCATCTTTTAACTGGTTGTACTGTGTGATGTCTAGTCCGATCTTTTTCGCCTTCTTGTGTAAAGTAATCAAATGCTGTCTGTCCTTCACGTCTGGCAGTATATATTCCTAAAAATAAATCAAGAATACAATAATAAGACGAAACAGATGTTGAAATTTAATTGTTTCTTAATTTCTTTAAAATACATCAAGTCATGTCTCCGATATTATATTTTCAATTCTGTCAGATTATATATAGTAATAATTATCACGTTTATATATAACTTACACGAACCAACAACATTGTAATATACACAAGTAAATGTAGTTATTGGGTAGGTAGTAGGTATTACATTGCTCTAGGGAAGTAAAATAAAATACCATATGAAAAAATATAAATAAAACTGAAATAAGTCATATGTTTCATGTTAAGAAAAAGCTTATAGCCCATAAAATTTATGTTATTCAAATCAGCTACTATACTCAAAGTATCAAAAACATATGAAACAAAATACTAAAGCATTATTACCTGTTTAGTAAGCACAAAGTACGCATATGCCGCCATGGCAGTACCGTAAGTAACAAAGTACGTGACGGGCTCCATGATGTCCCAGGAGTACTCCCACCAGGTCAACCTAGCGAGCACCCCGAACTGTACGCCCATTAAACCCAGCCCGACCCAAGTCAGTGCGGACGTACGACGAGTGGTCTCTACTTCGAGGCTCATACGTTTCTGTAAGTAAGTCATTGTTTGTATATATAGTATGCAAAAACAAAAGTGTCTACAATCGGCAGTTTTAGGTTAATAAGTATAAATATAATTTAAAAAAAATCCAGATCAAGATAGACAAAGCGGCGTTAAGGTTAACGAAAAATGGAGAGAAAGGAAAGTTGAAATAATGTAATGTAAAAGAAAAATGAAAATTGTATGAAATCATGTCCTATTTCAAAACATAAATTAAATACGTAGGCTGCCGAAGCGTGCGCTCAGGGTACATTTTCACGCCGTATCACATTTTCAATATGGCTACAAAGTTTTATATGTGTGTATGTCTGTATTTTGTCGGTATAGTTATCTCAACATGCAGGCAAATACTTATAATAATAAAAGGTATATTTAAGCAGGATATGCGCAAGAGTTTGATGTTAATTGTTGCAAAGTTTAATTGCGGAAATAGTATTTTGTGAAACTAATCTCATATATACGGTAATTCTACGAGTGTGTCCGTATTAAGTATGCGATAACTTAATCTCGTTTGTAAGGCGTTGCAATTTTCACCTTTGATGTGAAATGTGATTTCCAATAAACATATTATGTATATACATACAAATATGTATACTCATAAATACTTATGTATATATATATGTTATGTATAAAGGCCGTCAAAGCAGCGTTTAACTATAAACGCGACGATTGTGGGTTCGATTTCCACTCGGGATAGTGAATAATTTTCATCCCTTGCTCAGATAACAAGAGCGCGGCGTTGTAGTCCCTCAAATAACAAATAATGTCTCGAAAATTAGTCCTCTAGAAAAAAATACTTTATTTATATACAATAACACTCACACATAAAGAAACAATAATTAAATTATTAAATATTTTAAGTAATTGTTTGCGTTTACTTTTTATTACAGGATACTGAAGTCCCTACAGAGAGGAATGTGTACGTAATATTTCATAACTTCATAGGAATTTTAATATCGCACAGTACATTTTATATTTTTCGGATTTTTTTGTTTTTGTTTATCATTTTTAACACTGCACTTTGCGATTTCAGGATTTCGGTAATATATGTTATTTACGCTACAGGATTATTTAATATTTGTGACAGTGTTATAATTGATCACTTTTGTTGGAATATTGTATATTAAAAAATATAAAAAATATTATGAAGCCATTGTGGCGCAGTAGAACGGAGTCTGACTATAAACAAGATGGTTGTGAGTTCAATTCTCTCGCGGAGGAATTAATTATTATTTTAATTTCCCCACTCTTGGGGAAACCACATCCACCCAAGATTTCAACAGAAATTGAAATCTTGGGTCTAGAATTGGGGTGGAAAACGGAGTACGAATTGGCCTGATACTAGGTTATCTCTACTACTCTGCTGTATGCAGGATAAATGAGCGGAAATATTAAAAAAAGGCCAGTTGAAACAAAAAGCGACGTAATTTTGAACATAGCAATAAGTAGTTTAATGTATAAATTTATTCCATTGCTGTAATTTAAAACATTATAAGTGATACTAAAGTTTTGATATATTATAAGACTTATGTGATTTCCTCACTGGAAACTTAAGTCTTTTAACTCTGAAGAAACTGTTACGTTTCTGCAACTGTTTATAGAACACTTTGCTTTTAACAGTTAATGCAATATTGCTAACTAAGAATTGGTTTAAGTTAGCATTAACTCGGAATATATGTAGCCGTAAGTGAATCATTATAAAATCAAATATTGTGCTATTTGTTTTGGTTGCTGATTTGTTCGAGGTTAATTTTTAATTGTGAAAATCGTAAACTTTAGTCATCCACGTCACAATTTTTAGCATATAATATTTAATATTATTTTAATACTATTATGATAGTGCAATTTTGGATTAAAATCCAAACACAAACTTAAGACACTCTGTTCCGAGCTTTCTGAGATATTGCATGTAAAATGGAAAACTCAATACCGCGTTTTGTCCTGTTACGAAAGCGTGAATCAAACCCACAACCCAAAGCCTTTAGAGTCAAACGTAGTGCCACTGCGCCACGATCTCATGTATGAAATAAAATATTTTTATTTCTATAGTCTAGTCGATTTGCCAATATATGGCAACTAAGATGAAAAATCTGTTCCAAATAAACCACTATTGTATACAATTACAGAACAAAATTGCAACTTACCTCTTCCATCGGTTGCAATTCAGCGGACAGCTTCTCCAACTGCGCCCTCAACTCGCGCTCCTTGCGTATTTGGTGTTCACGGACGTTTAGAGCCTCGTACAGCTGGTTCACCAGATTGCGTACGTCGCTTAGTCGTGTTATCTCTTCAGTGCTGAGACGCTCCTGAAAATGTAAAAAAATACTAATAAAAGTATTCAATTGATATTTTTAAAATTTCTGATTTTTTTTTAAATCAGCTTCACGCTGTATCCCGCACACAGCAGGGTAGGCGGAGGGATACTAGTGTCAAGACACTCCGTTCCCCACTCTCTGCCGAATTCTGGAGGCATTGCTTGTTGAGTGGCAGAACTTAACGCCGCGCTTAGCCTCGACACCAGAGCGAAGAAATGGAAATATAAATATTTCATCTCCTCGAGTGGGGATCGAACCCACAACCAGTCGGTTTTATAGTCATACTTCGTGCCGCTGCGTCACGACTAGCCTCAATTTTTTGTAAAAGATCAATATTAAATTTTAAGGAAATATGACGACAACCTTTTTAAAATTTAAAAAAGGTTATAATATAAGCACATAAGAAACGTTAAATTGGTTCAGGCTCATTACAACAAATATTGATCTGAGTATGTAAACAGACTGCTGTTTTTAAAGAAATTAAGTATGGTATAGTATGGTGTGGTATGGTATGGTATGGTTCTTTGATTATGGCGTTCCGAGCGTGCCAGTAGAGCACATATCACTTCGCCAATGTCACGTTGTGTGGAGAAAACACGTAGGAGATTATAGAAATTAAGTAATGCTCTTGTAATATTGACATCGACTACTAACAATTGTTCTAATATATACATTTCACTAAGCATATTTGTAACCATCTAATTCAATCAAAACGACAAACTTATGACTTCCCTTTTTTACTTTAGCATATTATTTTAAATTTTAATTTCATGCTTTTTCTTGTATCGTGCTTACATAACTTGTTTGAGTGTAGGTATACGTCTATTCTTAACGTTAGTTAAAAATAGAAACGACACGACACCAAATAAATGAAATTTAAAAGGTCAGACAAACTTGCAGTAAAAATGGCAATCGTCCAATTTTAAAATAAGAGTCATCCATTCCCTTTACTTAAAAAAATATTAAAATTTGTGATTTATCTTAAAGGCACAATTTGATTTTAACTTAAAATTGAGTTATTTTCAAACACTTAACCTCGACACCAGAGCGATGAAATGGAAATATAAATTTAAATAAATATTTCGTTTCCTTGCGTGGTCATCGAACCCACAACAGTTACACTTTGTGCCCCTGTGCAACGAACGGCCTCAATTTACTTTCTTCTTTTAAATGTGGTTAAATGAAATAGTCGTAATTTAATTATGTCAGATTAGTATTAACCGACTTCTTAAAAGGGGTCATCAATTGGGCTGTATTTTTTATCCTTGTTACCTTAGAACTTTTGATTGTATGAACCGATTTTAATGATTCTTTTTTTATTTGAAAGCTAATGCCTCCCGTGTAGTCTTATTTTAATTTAGTTTATATCCAACAATGGTATCTATGAGAAAATCATATAAATCTCAAATTTACATTAAGTATATGCGCGACAAATGAACGTATAAGTCAATATCAATTCAACCGATTTTAATGATTCTTTTTTTATTAGAAAGGGTACATATAAGGGGTAGTTTGGTGAAAGTTTAGTTAAGTTCAGAGTGTGAAATCCGGTTGAAATTGAAGAAGTCGATTTTTTTTATTAAAAAATATAATTATGTAATTTTTTCTACAAAAAATTCTTTATACTCCATGATAAAAGCTATCCTATAAGTGACATTAGGCTTTGAACTATTACCATGCCAAAATTAATTTAATTTCATACAGTAGTTATCGGTATTTTAGGTAATTTATATTTTTCAGTTTTTATTTTTTTTAAAGAAAACTATCATGAAATTCGGAATGAAACCCAAAAAAAATGTACCTTGTGGCCCTAGGCTAACACCATGCAAAAAATCATCAATTTCTGTCAGGTAGTTTTTGCGTGATTGACGCACAAACAAACCGACAGACAGACAGACAGACAGACAGACAGACAAGAATTCTGCTGAGTGGTTTTTTAGGTTCTATAATCGACATATTAACCGACCTAATTTTTATTTTTTTTATATCTTTCATGTACAGAATTGACTTTTCTATCCTTTTATTATATATGGAGATGGAGATTAATCACATTAATAAGATAATGAGTGCGACAAGGTCAGGCAAGACAAAACTAACATCATTTTTTTAATTCTTAAAATAAAAAATAGGTATAGATTGTTTTGTGAATTCATGTGATAAATTACATTTTATAACTCCTTTTAATTTTTGACTTTTCAGTTCGTTTCAATACAAATTTAAAATACCTTTCGTGACAAAGTGCATTTATACATCGCTCATTTACCGAAACAATGTGTCGGTAACCTTCTTTCGTCGTACCATCGTTTCTAATTCAGTAGCTTAGAGAAATAGCTGTCTCCATAGCTGACTTGGAGCCTGCGAATGAGGCTAAGGATGAAGGACCTTGTCTCTCAACGCAATAGGTCATCACTGACACACACACTGGTCCTCCTAGTTTTTCCATTTAACTACACTTCAGATAGGAGACAGCCTACATAAAAAATAAACTTTATTAAATTATAAAACTTTTATTGAAGTTTATTCGTGTAGTAAAAATTTTTTTATGTGAATGTGTAGTCACATATATAGATCACATGTGTGAATATGTAGTCACATATGTGGACCACATGTGTGAATATGTGGTCACATATGTGGACCACATGTGTCAATATGTGCTCACGTATGTGGACCACATGTGTAAATATATGGTCCCATATGTGGACCACATGTGTGAATATGTGGTCTTTCATGTGGACCACATGTGAGAATTTGTGGACACATATGTGGACCACATGTGTGAATATGTGGTCGCGTATGTGGATTACATGTGGGAAAATGTGGTCACATATGTGGACCACATGTGTGAATATGTGGTCTTTCATGTGGACCACATGTGTGAATATGTGGTCGCGTATGTGGACCACATGTGGGAAAATGTGGTCACATATGTGGACCACATGTGTGATATGTAGTCACATATGAAGATTACATGGGTGATCATGTGGTCACATATGTGGACCACATGTGTGAATATGTGGTCACGTGTGTGGACCACATGTGTGTATATGTGCTCACATATGTGGACCACATATGTGAACATGTGGTCACATATGTGGACCACATATGTGAACATGTGGTCACATATGTGGACCACATGTGGCATCGTGTGGTCATATATGTGAACCACATGTGTGAGTAAGTATTCACATGTGCAGATCGCATGTGTGATATGTTGTCACTTATGTGGACCACATGTGTGATATGTAGTCACATATGAAGATTACATGGGTGATCATGTGGTCACATATGTGGACCACATGTGTGAATATGTGGTCACGTGTGTGGACCACATGTGTGAATATGTGGTCACGTGTGTGGACCACATGTGTGTTTATGTGCTCACATATAAGGACCACATATGTGATCATGTGGTCACATATGTGGACCACATGTGGCATCGTGTGGTCATATATGTGTACCACATGTGTGAATAATTATCACATGGGCATATCACATGTGTGATATGTAGTCACATATGTAGACCACATGTGTGATATGTAGTCACATATGAAGATTACATGTGTGATCATGTGGTCACATATGTGGACCACATGTGTGAATATGTGGTCGCGTATGTGGATTACATGTGGGAAAATGTGGTCACATATGTGGACCACATGTGTGATATGTAGTCACATATGAAGATTACATGGGTGATCCTGTGGTCACATATGTGGACCACATGTGTGAATATGTGGTCTTTCATGTGGACCACACGTGAGAATTTGTGGTCACATATGTGGACCACATGTGTGAATTTGTGGTCACATATGTGGACCACATGTGTGAATATGTGGTCGTGTATGTGGACCACATATGTGAACATGTGGTCACATATGTGGACCACATGTGGCATCGTGTGGTCATATATGTAGACCACATGTGTGATATGTAGTCACATATGAAGATTACATGTGTGATCATGTGGTCACATATGTGGACCACATGTGTGAATATGTGGTCACGTGTGTGGACCACATGTGTGAATATGTGGTCACGTGTGTGGACCACATGTGTGTTTATGTGCTCACATATGTGGACCACATATGTGATCATGTGGTCACATATGTGGACCACATGTGGCATCGTGTGGTCATATATGTGTACCACATGTGTGAATAAGTATTCACATGGGCATATCACATGTGTGATATGTCGTCACTTATGTAGACCACATGTGTGATATGTAGTCACATATGAAGTTTACATGTGTGATCATGTGGTCACATATGTGGACCACATGTGTGAATATGTGGTCGCGTATGTGGATTACATGTGGGAAAATGTGGTCACATATGTGGACCACATGTGTGATATGTAGTCTCATATGAAGATTACATGGGTGATCCTGTGGTCACATATGTGGACCACATGTGTGAATATGTGGTCTTTCATGTGGACCACACGTGAGAATTTGTGGTCACATATGTGGACCACATGTGTGAATATGTGGTCATATATGTGAACCACATGTGTGAGTAAGTATTCACATGTGCAGATCGCATGTGTGATATGTTGTCACATATGTAGACCACATGTGTGATATGTAGTCACATATGAAGATTACATGTGTGATCATGTGGTCACATATGTGGACCACATGTGTGAATATGTGGTCACGTGTGTGGACCACATGTGTGAATATGTGGTCACGTGTGTGGACCACATGTGTGTTTATGTGCTCACATATGTGGACCACATATGTGATCATGTGGTCTCATATGTAGACCACATGTGGCATCGTGTGGTCATGTATGTGTACCACATGTGTGAATAAGTATTCACATGGGCATATCACATGTGTGATATGTAGTCACATATGTAGACCACATGTGTGATATGTAGTCACATATGAAGATTACATGTGTGATCATGTGGTCACATATGTGGACCACATGTGTGAATATGTGGTCACGTGTGTGGACCACATGTGTGAATATGTGGTCACATATGTGGACCACATGTGTGAACATGTTATCACATATGTGAACCTTTTATAAAATATATTTAATTCATTAAATGTAATATGTATATAAATAAATAAACGTAAAGAAACGTTACGTAACATCATACATAATAACAATTAAAACGTAAACTGCAGGCTAATTGATCATCCGGTAGACATTTTAATTAAATTATCAGCTGAAGCAGAATGTCTTTGTATCATCAGAGTTGTAAACCATTTGTTCGATAATTAATTTTAACAGTTATGAACATATACTATTGTTCAAAGACGTCACTATTACATTTCAATCCTATGAAAATTTATAATGGAGAGAAGAAAGAATTTCAAATAAGATAGTGGTGCACTTACTCAATTTTGCACTTTCCAATTTCTTTAGATAGTATAGCGGAACACAAGGCTTCGCTTCGTTTGTTTTTACGGGCAGAAAAATAAATATATTCTTCCACTTAGTGGGAATTTAACCTAATTAAAATATAACTAGTGCTACAACCAGAAATCTCAGTTCTCTCAACTGTACCGTCATAGCGTCAAGTTTTAGTCGACAACTTTAAACATATTAATTTTTTATCGACATATTAACCGACCTAATTTTTATTTTTTTTATATCTTTCATGTACAGAATTGACTTTTCTATCCTTTTATTATATATGGAGACTAGCGACCCGCTCGCGGCTTCGCCCGCTTAAACCACAGAATTATTTACTAAACACACTGAATTATGTTCGTGTTTTGATATACTTATAATGTATGTTTGCAATGTAATGAAGATTTTTTATGAGAAAGTTGTTAAAACTTTAGGTCGCATTTTCGTACCTCCCATAAGATTCTTCAATTGAATGTTTGAAATAAAAACACAACTTATTGATACTTACTATATGTGCGTTTCTCCACGATAATCTCAGAAACGGCTTAACCGATTTAAATACTTTTTTTGTTTGTATTCTGGCAAACTGCCCTTAAATATTAAGCATTAGTTTTATTTTAAGCAGCTTCATGCTAGTCAGAGGGAGGAACCTAGTATTAAGACAATCCGTTCCCCACTTTCTACCGAATTCTGGACGCATTGCGTGTTGAAAGGCAGAACGCAACGCCGTGCTTAACCTCGACCCCAGAGCGAAGAAATAGAAATATAAATTTAAGTAAATATTTCATCTCCTCGTGTGGGGATCGAACTCAGAGAACCAGTCGGTTTTACAGTCACACTTTGTGCCGCTGCGCCACGACTGGCCTCAACTGGACTGGACTTTATTTTAATCGGTTCACATAAAGTTAAAACCAGATCCACGCTTTATCCCGCCCTTAGTAGGGCAACTTAGTGTAAGATATTGGGTATAATGTGTGACTGATGTGCGAAATGAAAATATTATTAAATTATAATTCAATCCTGCATGTGTGGATCGGACCCACAACATCGCGTTACAGTTACAATTGGGCATATAGGGTAAAATAGTTTAAACCCGTACCTAAAGAATTTAAGCAAGATACATCAACAGTGAAGACGTAGGTTTTTTTCTCATTTCACGATGTTTATTCATATCTATATTTCGTATGACGCGGTTACGCATAGGTACCAATAATGTAAACAGATACTACTACAAAAATAGTGCTAAAATGTTTAGAACTTCAAACTTTGCCGCCAATACCTACGACTCGATTTCGCAATGAGGCGTATGCGGCGGTTTCCCTTTGATAGGTTTATGTGTGCGTGCGTCGTTCTTGACAAATTGTATTTTATTTTACAACGATAATTTTATTATTTATTTTGTTTGAAAAAATAACTTTTTTATTTTCGGGTTTTTAATTTAATATGTAATAGGCTTTTATAGAGTAGTTAAACTGTGGTTTCATTTAAGGTGGTCCTAACAAAAAAACTCTGTATAATTAAGCATATTTAATATTTATAGTGATTTTTTTGGAAAATAGATACCAATAGTTATTACAACCACTTGCGAAGAAGCATAGTTTAGGCATTTTTTTATTCTTATACCTTTTGAAAAACTACCAACGTTCTTATAGTTAATATATTATTTTTTCGAATTAAAAAAATTGTCTATGTCATCATAATGGCGGAAAAATATTCAAAATGTATTGTAATACCACATTAGTATCGACAATGTAGTGTTGATAGTAATTGAAAATAGTTATACTACAGGAGGATACATTCATATGCACTGTTTTAACCTGTTTTATGTACAATATAGAATAATATATTCTATAGAGGAATCACACATTCTTTTTATTCAGTTTAGTAAATACATTTTTTAGAGGTTACTCTGTACTAAAATGGCATGCAACTCTGTGCCCGCATTTACGTTCCTGATATATCGATATAAATAATAGAAATACAAAATATAGGAAGGAAACACAAATGCAATTATATTGCATTTTTTCTTTTTTTCATACTTGAAACGTATTAATAAATTACATATTATGTATTACATACAATTAATTTCTTTTGAATATAACACTAAGTTTAATCAGCTTCACGCTATTTTAACAGATAACATAAGATGACATTAAAACGTATTGACATCACCACGTGATCCATCTAAACACAATATAAACTTTTATAAAGTATGAACTCACAATCAGAATTTACTTTCCAAATACATATACTTTTTATTCTACACATCGCCATATGAGCTAATCCCGTAAAATATACCTACTTTATTATGTTTGTTAATATCACCAACGTTGACGTTTAAAATAATAATTATGGTAGACTGAACAAATATTGATTATACTTCTTTTTTTAGCTTCACGCTGTATCCCGCACACAGCAAGGTAGGCATAGGACACCTAGTGTTAAGACACTCTGTTCCCTACTTTTCTCGGAATTCTGTAGGCATTGCGTGCTGAGTAGTGAAACTCAACGCCGCACTTTACCTCGACACCAGAGCGATGAAATGGAAATATAAATTTAAATAAATATTTCGTTTCCTTGCGTGGTCATCGAACCCACAACAGTTACACTTTGTGCCCCTGTGCAACGAACGGCCTCAATTTACTTTCTTCTTTTAAAATGTGGTTAAATGAAATAGTCGTAATTTAACTATGTCAGATTACTATTAACCGACTTCTTAAAAGGGGTCATCAATTAGACTGTATTTTTTATCCTTGTTACCTTAGAACTTTTGATTGTATGAACCGATTTTAATGATTCTTTTTTTATTTGAAAGCTAATGCCTCCCGTGTAGTCTTATTTTAATTTAGTTTATATCCAACAATGGTATCTATGAGAAAATCATATAAATCTCAAATTTACATTAAGTATATGCGCGACAAATGAACGTATAAGTCAATATCAATTCAACCGATTTTAATGATTCTTTTTTTATTAGAAAGGGTACATATAAGGGGTAGTTTGGTGAAAGTTTAGTTAAGTTCAGAGTGTGAAATCCGGTTGAAATTGAAGAAGTCGATTTTTTTTATTAAAAAATATAATTATGTAATTTTTTCTACAAAAAATTCTTTATACTCCATGATAAAAACTATCCTATAAGTGACATTAGGCTTTGAACTATTACCATGCCAAAATTAATTGAATTTCATACAGTAGTTATCGGTATTTTAGGTAATTTATATTTTTCAGTTTTTATTTCTTTTAAAGAAAACTATCATGAAATTCGGAATGAAACCCAAAAAAAATGTACCTTGAGGCCCTAGGCTAACACAATGCAAAAAATCATCAATTTCTGTCAGGTAGTTTTTGCGTGATTGACGCACAAACAAACCGACAGACAGACAGACAGACAGACAGACAGACAAGAATTCTGTTGAGTGGTTTTTTAGGTTCTATAATCGACATATTAACCGACCTAATTTTTATTTTTTTTATATCTTTCATGTACAGAATTGACTTTTCTATCCTTTTATTATATATGGAGATTTTAGACGGCTTATTGTATTACCAATTTATCATTTATAATGTTATTTATAGTGGTCACTGACACTCATTACTCACTCTATTACAATGCAATATATTTATATATCGACGTAGACATACTGATGTCTCTATTACAATTTATACATTTATTTGGCGTCCGTCCAGGTTAGTTAGAGACCGATCAGGTCCTTGGTGGCAAATAAAGCAATGTAACATTTGAAATTGTTTGTATATACCGTAAACTACTGTATATATGTACCATATCTTATACGCGTGTATGTAATGTTTATATTTACATAAAATGTGTCTTACATGAAAATAATTCAAAGTTGACATTTTAAAAATACAAAAAATTATGTCAACCCCATATAGTGGAAATGTTATAATAAGAATACATTTAATTTTCTTTGAAATATAAGGGAAGAAGCTGGCAAGATCAATAAAATTTAAATTATTTAGCATAAGCTACGACAAAATTTCGGTCTTTATGCACTTTATTGCTAAAGTTCACCTAGAATCCTTAGGTCCCAGCTTCGTGAAATATCTTAAAACTTACTTTATCAGCAACATTGTAATACGGAGCCATGTCACGTTCAGCTTCGTGAGGAAATTCTGATTTTATCAAATACTTATGCCATTAAAGCCAATCAGTTTATTTTAATTTATTTTACTAAAATTTATAAATTATGAGTAATGCTTTGACTGTCACATAGAACTTATCAAGTGTGAATGATATAAAGTGATTTTTTTGCATTACGTTCGAAAAGAGCTCGATTTATTCCAGCTTTTTTTAATTGGAAACTGGCGAATTGTCGCATCATATTTTTTTACTTCACTGGTTCGGCTAATAGCATTGTCATGATTTCCATGAAATACGGTTATCGAATGATAGAGAAAAGTATCAAAATATACATTTTATCGAACACTCCTTCAATAAGAGCATCTTAGTAAGATTAAGGAAAAACTTTGAAACAGAATCGCTTTTAGTTCTGCTCATTCTGTTATGGCACACTTAACAGAAATCTGTGTACTTCGGTGCCCACACTTTTTAACATTAAATAATAATAATCTTTATAATCTAATATAGACTTAAAGTACCAATAATATGTTGCTAGAAGACTACGATCCATACTGTAACAGTATGTACCTCGGATATAAGTTAAAAATAAATAAACAAATAAAATAAAATATGCATGGCAATACACATAAATAACATAGTTAATTATGAATAATACAAACTATATATTTTTGATACCATATTAATCGAGACGAGTTCGTGTATTGTCGTCCCGAATGTCGCGACCGTCGTTCTGTCTATATAGGTGGTGGTGATGCTGGAAGGCAGCGGTCGAGTCGAACTCTAAAGTACTACGGTACTAATAAATATGATGCACATAAAGACTCGTACCAAATGTATAATTAATATAATATGATAATTCGAAGTCTATGATGGCACGATCTTTTAGGATCAAATTCCTTATAAAGGAATTATATGTGTAGGAGCGACACATATTATGGATTAAAGTTATCTTTGACCAATGTTATAAAATTGAATGTTGCCTGACGTCGCGGAAGCTGACGTGATGGGCTTATGCGAACTGTTGCAGTGACATTAACTATGTCTTGGCTGATGCCGTCTCGCAGTACGCTCGCGGTACGTAAGATGTGCTTGTATGGCGTTAGCCATTGATATATTGATATACCATTTCTACGACTTGGTATACGACTAGTAGGTGTGTGGTGCTATTTTATGTCCCAGCTCCGGTGTATGTAGTAGTGTCCGCTCGACGCATACGGGTGTGTGGTGCTATTTTATGTCCTGGAACTCTGGTGTATGTAGTAGTGTCCGCCTACGGTTCGAGACACGACTGTGGGGTGTGTGCCGTGCGTTTATTTAACATATCGGCCGCCTTGCGGCAGTGCGTTCGTTCCAACGACTTATATTGATCTCACAAATCAATCAACATCACGAATCGCCATTCTAATACAATTTTAATATAAACAAGCGTAACAAATACCTTCAGACTGATCACACACAAACGTCCCGGAGAGTTCAATAAGACTGTTGCAGCCGCAGTCAGGTAGGAATTCACGGTGTAGGGCGGGGAGGTGCCCGTACTCTTTCTTCCTTTTATTATAACTAGTTCGCAGTTATAGTGGAGAGGAAGATAGGACGCGCTCTTGGCTTTTCTTCGGACGAGCTTCGAGTTATGACAATGTCATATTGTCGAGTTTACAGTTATCTAAATAACTGACACAAGAACAACTTCTGATGGCAAATATGTTATTAAAGCGATACCTTCTAATGGCATAATATAAAATTCTTAATACTGTTACCTCTGAATCTCTGAAAGATTTTGGGTTCTTCACGATCACAACTATAGACGGTTCTAACCACTAGACACATCACGAGCCAAGGCATTATTTATTAAATAATATTCTCAAAGGAGTTTGAGATATCAGTTACAATACTCACGTGGTTAACTGGCATTAACAAACTTTTTGATGCATAATAAAAACTTTGTAAGACCGCTTGTAGCGCTTATTTTGTACCACATATATACATACAAATATGCAAAGTGTGTATCTCATACGGCACTGGTGTTTTTCATTTTTAAAAGCCAAATCAAAATCAAATCAAAAACACTTTATTGCACCAAAATAAAACATAAATTCGATAACATTTATAATTTAGTACAGTGCAAAGGCGGCCTTATCACTATAAGTGATCTCTTACAGGCAACCTTTTATTTATAGAAACTGATATTAAGAGAGCATTGTAGGCGGATAACTTTGCATAAACATATTTTTGTTATTTATTATATCATATATATACATACAATATTCATACATAAATACATACATACATACAAACAGACATACATATATAATACATATATATATATATATATATATATATATATATATATATATATATATATATATATATAAGTGCATACATACATACATTTATATAGAGATACAATTAGACAAACTTTATATGCACGAAACAGATACAATGACTATAGCGATAGATAAAACTCTTTAAGACGACGCTTAAAGATATTAGCTGATGGTGACTGCCTGATGAACCGGGGTAGCTCGTTCCATAATTTCACCGTTTTTACAGTGAATGATTCACTGTAGCACTTGGTGCGACATAATGGTACCTCCAATACGTTGTCATATCTTGAACGGAGATTGAGAGACTGAGAGTTGGAGCCCAGGAAAGTAAATTTATGTTTGAGGTATGAAGGAGTTAAGGGCAGATACAAGATAGAGTATAAAAGGATAAGTGCATGATAATTGCGTCGATGCTTGATGGTCAACCATTTAAGTTGAACTCGATATTGAGTAATATGGTCATATTTCCTCAATCCAAAAATGAACCTAATTATTATATTTTGTAGACGTTCGAGCTTGTTTAGTAATTGCTGTGACAAATCTAGGTAACAGGAATCTGCATAATCCAGAATGGGAAAAAGAAGAGATTGAGCTAACGATATTTTTGTTCTAAGCGGCAATAAATTTTTCCATCTCTTTACCCTCCCAATAGCAGAAAAAGCTTTTCGACTTAACTCCGCTATTTGAGGAACCCATGTCAAAGAACTATCCATCCTGATACCCAGATTCCTCACACAAGTACTAAACTCCATCTTGCAATCATCAAGCATTACGGAAGGAAGTAAGGAGTAGTCAATTTTGGAGAGTTGCTTTGTGTTACCGAGGATGCACAACTGAGACTTGCTAGGATTTATCGACAGACCACATGATTTGCTCCAGGTGCTAATAATGCTTAAGTTAAAATTGACATGTCGTATGGCATTAGCAATATCATCAACCGCCGTTGTCGTATAAATCTGCAAGTCACCAATTACTGTTATATACGAAATGTAATCAATAATAAAATTAAAAACAGTAGATAGTGTCAAACTGAAACATAGCATGTGAAGTATTGCTTACACTGTAGAAAGGTTGGCACTACGTTACGTTAATACACTTTTATGTACACTTGAAGTAAAGTTAAGCACTTATTTACTACAATCCCAGTTCCAACAAAGGATGAGTGTTGCTAAGGTTCAGACAAGCAACACGATCTGAGTTTCAGTTGAGATTTTAAGAAAATGTTTAATCTTTCAAACGGACGTGATAAAAAATTAAATGTTTGAAATACTAAGTAGTAATACAATTGAAATATCTTTTTTAAGCAAATTATAGCCTTGAAAAATAAATTCAATTATTATCCATGAATATGTTGGACAATCATACTTGAATGCGGAATATTGTTTTACAATAACTCGAATGTATGCATTTATTAATAAAGTACTATCGTATATTTTTTTCTTGAGTCAGAAAGAAATCTATCCATTTTACTTTCATATATGTTCAGCAATTTTCAGTGAAATATGAACGGACTATTTTTATTTGCATCATAAATAAAATCATTATTGTCGTTATTAATTTCAATCAAAAATGCGCACAGGATAACATCCCGACTCTAAAGAGAAAAGGGTTTAAAATTAAAAAGGGAAGATAATCTTTTTTTTATGCAGGTATTTTATTTTACACGTTTTAAAATGTATAAATATATACTTGTTACATTTATTTCTTTACTTATTCATAACTTCTTTTTAACAAACAATACTGTAGAATAAAGAGAGGAGAAGGAGAAATGTATAGGCCGAGAGGCCGTTGTGGTGCAGAGGCACAAACGTGTGATTGTATACGCGACGGTTATGTGTTCGATTCCCACTCGGAGAAATGAAACATTTAAATTTTCATTTCCTCGTTCCGATAACAAGGCAAAAAGTGGCGATGTTACGACTCAAACCGCAATGCTTAAAGAATTTGGCAAAATAAGTTCTGTGTAATCAAAATCAATGAATATTTTAAAAGTAAACATTCTATAAAGATTGAAACCACTTGCCTTTTCGCGAGAGGCGACATTCTTCTGTATTTCCTTCATATAATTGTATTGACCTATTTCACGTTTAGCGTTTGTACGTTTAAGTCAATTGAGAGATTTTCCACTTCTCTTTTCAAGTTCGTTAGAATCGATTTATTTTTGAATTACCTATTACTCTTTTATTATTTGCTCGTTTAACACTCGCTTTTGTGACTGTTCCAGAATACTGATGTCACAGATTTTCTAAATTAAAATATTTACTTTAAATAAAGGTTTAATAAATAAATTAATTTAAATAAAGCTTTATTGAGTAACCGACTGTTAAGAAATGTCTTAACACTGTTTCGGCATTCCGTTACCCACTTTCTGTCAAATTCCGACATTGCGTGCTGCGTGGCCGTGGAATAAAAATTATATAACTTTAAAATAACAGTATCATTCGAAAATAAATACTATAATACAATAAGCCTTTTATTAAAGTACATTTTAATAATACTATAAAATTTATTAATTTAATTAATTAATTACTACCTATGATATAAATATTAGCTTTAGATGCAAAGTTAATAAAAGAATATTTTATGTTATATGTTAAATACATTTCAATTAATATTTTTCTTTAACCTTGTTTTGTAATATTTGAATGATGATACAAAATCAAAACATATTTTACCCCAAATTGAAATGGAATCAAAAGTTTTGAACAATGTAAGTAAATCAATTATTTTTAATTAGAAGAATTATAATGACTATGTTACGAGAGCTACGAGCGCGGCACTCTAACTGCCTAACGAGGTTGTAGTCGTTAATAGAATTCCTATTTTCGTTATAACGATTGCATTAAAACTGTAGAAATGGCAATAATTAACGAACATGAAAAAAATATATTGTCATAAGAAATGTCTGTTTTTTGTACTTTCTAGATACAACGTTATTTTAACTATTAAATCAATACAATTAATATATTATTCCACAATTTTATTTCAAATGTGTATTTTTAAAACTACTTTTATATTTCTAGCTGATTGCCAAAACAAAATGTATTATCTTTACTTTAAATCCAATAAAAAGCTTTTAACGCGTTGACTTAATTCGTTCCAATTCTTTTGTAGATTAGATACAAAATACTTCACGGACTTCTGAAGAAATTTCTTTTATTCAGTGAATTTCATTATTCGGTATTTTTTCAATGAATCCGGAAGAGCTTGAATAGAACTTAATTTTTGTATTTATTTTTAGAATCAAAAAACCACAAAAATATACCTACCTAACTTATATTTTTCCTCAATAAAACATTAATCAACGTAAAGTTGGAACTTCTCAAAGAAAACAAATCATTAATCAAAACACAATGAACAAGCAACCACTATCTCATTATAAAGTTATAAAACACTTGACATTTCTGTACGGTCCTTACTGATGTTTAATTAAGGTGAAAATATGTATACATTAGTTAATATCAATAATTTCACCAAAAGTTGGTAATTATAAATTCTTACTTACCCTACATTTGTTGGGCAGCAGATATGTGAGCCCCATTAATTTTTCGACAGTAGTATATACGAGTATATTATTTTAAATTTTAGCCGGTGGTTTAAGCTTACATTACGCCAGAGGCGAGAGACTTAATCCCGCGACGTCTCAACTTTCATAAATAACATTTAAATTTATTATATTTGGCTTTATATCAATATTATTTTGGAAGTTTCATGTATATGATAAAAGAAAAGAGATATTTTAATTTTTATTCAAAAAAGTATTAAAATTAAGCTTTTTACATAACTTAGCTTCACGATGTATCCCTAGTGGGGTAGTCAGAGAGGACGGAGCCCCAAATGCATCTCATCTCTACATACCTCTTTCGCCTCGTCCACTGTCACCAACCTCTGATTGGATGTCGATTGGATGTCAAACTAGCGACATGCTATTTTCTACTCACACGCAGGCTGAGCTATCTCTGTAAAGGGACTTTACAGCACGCAGCAAGGGTCCGCTCATATTGCACCTGGATAGTATCTACCATAACTTTGTCCTTACAACTCTGGCAAACGCTTTTTCTAAAAAAAACGCAACATAAACGCGTTCGCTCACATGTGCATGTACATGTGTATTTTTTTTTATTTATTATTATAAATTAATATTCGCAATAATTTATTATAAAAATGTAAATCAACTTCTTTGTTCAATAAAAAGATATTTTTGAAAATAAGTTCAGAGAACTACCACCAGAGGACACTATTAAAATGAGCTTTATGTTGTCGGAAAATTCGAGATATACTTTTAGACTTGGAGCGGAAGAAGAAAGAGGTCCTCTAGAATAACATATTTTATTAGAATTTAAGTTAGACATAGTACAAGATTAATGGCATTTTACTCTGGAAGAAATATAAGTTATGTAAAAGCCTCGAAATATTTGATTTACACATGTACACATGTGAATTTGTTTGTGGTCAAACATCGTGTTCGCCACAAACTAAATTCCTTTCCTTGCAAAATTCACATCAAATCTACAAAACATCTAAATCTCTGTTCTCCATCACATCTAAGACATCATTCATCTTCTCTTACATTTCATGTAGTTATTTATAGCTCCGTCACATACACATAGCACATGGCGTGTTGGGTGGAGGTCTCTAACGCAGCACTCGTCGCCACTTGACAAACTAGCGGGAACGCACTGTTGCGCATCTCCTTGGGGGGTGCCCTAATAGTGCGCTCTCGCGAGTTGCACGTGGCGGATCGAACGTTGTAGCCCTCATAAGGGCTGGCAGGTGTCGCTGCGGGCAAGGTTTCCATCGTGGACACACAAACACACATACAAACAAACGTTGTAATAATAAATTACTAAAATAAATATCAAATACATGTAGGTACATATATATAATAAGCCTCAAACATATATAGATGGATACATTTTCTATTTTGATTTTCATTTGCGTGCTAGTATTTTACTGCTAATCATTAAAACAAAATACTACCATGAAACGCTTTGGTCGCGTGATGTTTAATCATTTGGGTGATAAGAAACCGACGTTTTCGTACAAAGTAGATATTGCGCCGAAAATATTTATGTCATTACTTATAGTGTATTCAATATATGGTTTATTATGTTTATGTTAAAGCGATGTTAGTAAGTAAAATGATACTTTAAATAATAAAAAGAAAAATTGACAAAGTTGTTTTGTGTGTTTTTTAGGATTACATCACTTGTTAAAAGAGGCCTGCATTAAGATTTTTTAGATTTTCTTTTTGAAACTTACTATGCATATAACTACACTGCTGTAAATTATGACATCTTAAGTTGTTGAGGTTCTTACTCTACATAGCTGAGTAGTAACAAATAATATTTTACATATTTCTATCTTTACGATAACAAACTTCAAAAAAGAAGTAAAGATTGAAACAGAGTTTTCATTTCATCTGTGTGTAACCTGAAATAACATTGACCAGGTTATAAATGGGTTTGCTTCGCGCGTACACTCCGGCCGGGTGACGGGTCAAATCAAGCTTTGTTCGTGATAAATGCTGCTCGACGTGACCTTTTGTTATACTGCGTGAAGCATTGCTGGCAGCGCAGGACAAGTAATTACATCAAACAGATAGGACGCACTAGGAAAGATTGCTTAGGAAGTTTTAAAATATTTTCACAGTGGTGTTGTAAAAAATTTGAAATCTTTAGATAAAAGTAAAAGTACAAAAATAATATGTTATTTTATTTGTAACCGATATTTATTATTAATATTCAATATTATATAAATTATTATAAAATGTGTAAATAACTTTTCCAAATAATTTTATACCATGATATGTTTTATTAGTTATAGCAAAACCATAACATTCTCAGTGTTTATTTTTATTGGAAATATAAATATCAGCAAAAACTATTTTATATTAAGCAAAGTCACTAATAATATATATTTTTTTTTACATAAGCCATAGCTGACATTAGAACAACTGAAAATTACATTATTTTTCTTTAAATTTCAACAACTATAACTACATCTAGTTTGTCAGTTAAAATAACAAAAGACACAAGTTTATATTTTATTTTGTGAAATTACAGTGCAGAGTACGGAAGTTGAATAGCATGTTCTCTTGGGAAAGAGAAGTATTCAACGAGATTATATCATCTGTCCTTACATTGTTTACTGGATGCTATTCGATATAATGAACGCCAGTAGTTTATTATGCTAACATGAGAACTTCTTTTTAAACTTAATTTAATGTGAATTAATTGTATTGCTCCTAATGTCTGTATGAAATAATTTTATTTTTATATTTTAATATCTTTTTTTTTTATTTTACGCTCAAATATAAAATCATGTCACAAAATAAACTTCTGTCGAATATCGCACAATTCTACCTTTACAGTAAGAGATGGGACGTATTACGTAGTACCTGGTTGAATATTTTGTGTAAAATTTTGTTTCAAATAGTGTAAGTTAATGATATTTTTGTGTTATTAAAATATTCCCAACAGGTTGTCTTAAATTAAATAGAAATAACCTCGTTATTTATCAATTAGAACGCCAAGTCACCTCAGAGCATACGAGTACCTATATAGAATTCATTTAGCAGCCTTGTTTAGACGGAATCGGGTCACAAATTACGTGAAACGCTATTAGGTTAAGTATTGCTTTGAAATGGCCGCTTTGTTTAACTACATTTTTAACTAGAATTAATGTTTTGGAGTTTATGAAGCAGTTTTAAAACGTTACTCACTTTGTGGTGTTTGTTACTGTAACTTGTTAAGTATTTCTTTGTGAACTTAACTACGCGTTTTAAGCACACACGGTGAATATAGTATACAAATTATCTATATTCTTCTATGTCAATTTATTTTATATATTGGAATAAAATATTGGTATCAATAGAAACATTTGATTGAATCCACTTATAGTTTTAATTGTGACAAGTTCAATCTTATCAAAAATAGAAAAGCAAAATTTTGTCTCATAAAAAATAATGAATACATTATTGTTAATCATAGTTTAGTCTCTTTCTCTGTGTTACCATTACGAACTGACTTAAAATCTTTATTACAATTCTAAGTAAATATCAGAAACATAATATCTCAAATACGAAGTCTCGTTTTGAACATCATATTAATATGAGGGTTTATTACATCCGTCTGTCAAAGTTCAACTTGTACGGTATAATCCCGGTACAGTCGGGCTCCTAATGAAGCCGCAATTCACAAGTGTAATCGAGTCAGCTTTCCGAACACATTGATAGAAGCAATATTGAATCGTGGGCTTTGCTTTGGACTTTACGAAATTATACACAGTTGAATTTGGAAAATATTCCATTTTTTTGTACACGGCTTCTTGCTCCATGGTTAGCCTATATGACAAGGTCTAGATCTAGATCTTTATGAATTAGTGGTTATTACCTCTACCTACCTTTTAATTTAATCAATGTATCCGTTTCTTTATTTACTTACGAAATACATTGTGTTGTGCGACGTAACTGAATACCGAAACTAATTTCTAACAATATCAACTAAGTTCTAATATTATAACGAGATCTTGAAAAGATTAAATTAAATACAAGAACTCTTTCTAAATAAAAATCACGACCATCAGTTTGACGCTAGGCATGTTTAAAACAAATTCAATGAACATTTATTAATTTATATAATACACATTTATCTCCAATTATGATCAAAATTTCTGCAAAAGCTCATTATTTCATCAGCTTGATATGGAACGTTTACATTTAGGTCTATAATAATTTAGCTGGTTTGGAAGTGAAACAGTCGAGTTGCAATTTTGGGTACGTCCTTTATGTGTCTGTTTGTGGTCGGCTTGGTCAGTTAAACTTAATGGGATTCAGGGCCTTTACCATACCACATTAGATTTGATTTCAAATGCTATCTCGTGATCATTTTCAAAATCTCACTCGAAATACGTTTACATTTTTATGTAAAAATTTGAAACGAAAAAAAAAATAGTTTATGAATTTTCTATTAGTATTTTTATTTTAATGTTGATAATTGCAGTACGCTTATTTCAACGTATTTTAAAATGATTCAGCACGTTTTCTGGACTACCAAAAAAAATTATATAAACAAAACCGCGACTGGTAGCGAACCATTACGAAATGCTTTTCATCTGGGCAATGTTGGTGTTTTATATAAGCTATAACAACTATTTGTAGTACGATTCTCCCCATTTCATATGTACGTCAATACGGAAATAGTTTACTAAAGTTAGATTTTCCTAAACGATTTGTACGGATGTCCTCGTAAGAATACGTTTTGATATTTCGACAAAAGTCACTGGAATGGCATACTTGGTACATATTTGACATTAATAGTATGTATCTTCGAATTTCATAAAATAAAACATCCATTTATATTAAGGTACGCGTTTAGAATATTTTAATATTTTCTTTATATTAATTTTAATATACGAAGCTTTTAAACACATTTAGCTAGCAAGATTGCCTTCATGTTATGACTAAGTCGGAAATGTAATCCAATTTTACAACTTGCACTCTATTTTATTGCTTTAAACTCTACAACTAGCACTAGGGAGTACAGACATTATATATATTATGGGAGTGGTTTTTGCGAACAGGTAAATTATGAGAAATATCATATATTTTTTTACGCCAGTCGTGGCACAAGGGTGCGACTGTAAGCGTGATTGGTTGTGGGTTCAATTCTCATTCGAAATATTTAATCTTTTCATTTCCTCGCTCTGGTAACGAGGTATAGCGCGGCGATTATTTTTGTTTTGTATTGCGCTCAATACGCAATGCCTCCAGAATTCGGCGGAATGTGGGGAACGGAAGTAACTTAATGGGAACGAAGAATCTTAACAATAGATAGTAGTAGCAGACATAAAATAAAAAGACCCATGTCACCGCAATAGCCATATATTTGACGCTTATTAGTGTGTGGTAACTTATAAGAAGTTACATATATTTTTTCCAAACATTTCTCAGGTTTGTAATAACCCTTGACCTTGAGTATGAAGGTCAAACATAATTTACCTAATTCCTATGAATTATTTAAAAGATTACCTGAAATAATAAAAAAGTAAGAATAGAGAATAGCAACTTACTTGCGGCGGACTCTTGACGTAATACTCGATGTCATTAATGAGAAGTCGGAAGTCGTTCTCGAGCAGCGACTCGACCGTGTCGCTGGCCGCGATCCTGACACGCTCGTCGGCAGCCAGGGCAACTGCACGTTCTACGCCGCGGTCTTCAGCCTTCACCTTGATAAACAAAAGTAATATTTGTCTTCTTATATTTTACAAAAAAAAATCCAATAATTAATATTATTAGTCCGTAAATTATATTAATATTTCTTTACAACATCTCACACATAACATGGCAAGCAAAAAGAACCTGGGAACCTAGTGGTAAAACATTACGTTCTCATTAAGACACGCTTGTTCCCTACTTCCCGCCAAATTCTTGAAGTATTAAATATTTTCATTATCTCGCTCTTGTAAAGACCAGAGCGAGATAGTGAAAATATTAAATATTTCATTCCCCCAAGTGGGAATCGAACCCATAACCGTCGCGGCTTTTTTTATACTATAACTGTATCATTATATTAGTACAATAATAATAAATTCTACATTTCACTACAATATTAATAATTTTACCTGTTCGAGCAAATCGCCGACAGTTTGGGACACTGGGCGCAATGTGAACCGACAACGCTCGCGTCGTGATGGCAGTGGTACAGTTATTACGGGGAGCCCCCGACGATACGTCACCGAGACCTCTGGAACAATATCAAATATTCACCAGGTCAATAACTACTAATGGTATAAACGTGAGAGTTTTTGAGGGTAAAATAAAGCCTAAAATACATCGGTGTAAGAATAGGTGGCAGACAATTGGCAATGTACTGAGAAGATTTTATTTCATGCAACATATGCGCACAGATGTTTATCTTCTCACGAATTTGTTTCCTAGCATATAAAAGTTTATTCTTTTTGGTATTAGTGCACTCGTTGTTGAATTCAAATTCAAAATACGATAAGAAATAGACTTGTTTTGATTTTCCTTACATTATCCAAAAACATTTAAGTATTGAATAACGTACATAAACACAAAAAAAAAACAAAACAATGCTTACTTACACAAAATTAATAAAATATATACATACATATATGTATTTTCACTATTCAAATTCAAATCTTTATACAAATTGAGCCGTTGAGGCAATTCTGCTGACAGGCGTCGGCAAGAAATTATAAAAATGTAATTAATAATATTATTTATTTATAATAAGCTAAAATTATTGATCTTACTTATATATAAAATATTTGAAATAACATGTTGATTTAATTTTTTTTTAATAATTTAAATAATTCTTACATATACAATATGAGTTTTTGGTTTTAAAATTATTTATTAATTTTATAACCAAATCAGTCATATACTCGCTTTGTATAACTCAATATATTTAAATTAATATATGCAAATGTTAATATAGGAACATCACGCCGTGTAAAGGGCTCCATGTATACGCAATGCGGAAAAATAAAAGGGAAAGTCACACAGTAATTTCCTTTGCTGAGTAAAACAAGCTGAATGAATTCCATATGTTATTTCTTTTTTGTCATGTTTTTAAAGAATTACTTTAATTATACTATATAATTGGAAAACTTATAATTAATACGTTCATTTATTAATTTTGTGTTATGTAAACAACTTAAACTTAACGAATACGAAAAAAAAATATCTAAACATCATTAATCAATACATAAACCCTTGGAAAACTATAAAATGGTAACAGTACAGTATATATTTTACTGTGTATTAAGGTAACTTAGTGACATAAGTAAACTGCGAAGTCATCGCTTTGCTGCTTTGATATATCACGATATATTTATTGAGTAACATGTAACAAATTGGTATTTAAGCGTATATATACGAATAAAATTTTTAACTAAACAAAAATATATTTAAGCCATTGCATTGATAATATTGAACACGAAATATATTAAAAAAGAAACTCGTCACTTAAATACAACACTACAATAACACTCCATTACAACAGACAAATAATATCTACATGTTAATCTAATAGACATGAGTGTTTACTTTCTCCGTAATTTATTATAGTCAATGATCTATGTACGAAACTAATTTAAATGTATCATATCAAGACATCACACCACATAGAACATTATTATGGTGGTACTGAGTAGAGATGTTCAAGAATATCTTGCGTCCACTGAATTGGAAGCTATATTTAATTTATATTGAATTTAACATATGACTGTAGGCGACATTTTTTGATTCAATTTATATGGCTTATGGTTAGCATATAAAAATACTATTAACGTTCATTCACAAAGAGATTTTAAGACTAGATTTTTTTTAAAGCTATCGCTTAGTATAGCAATGTTTACTCAGTATTTCAATACCTGCGCCGGAGTCGGACGCAGCCTGATTACGCGCTCCACTTACCCACTCGCCTGTATGTACAATCGACATCATAATACACAACGCTTGGAAAATATACAATTAACATATTAATTGAGTAATTTTGCTACTAATGTATTGACTAAGGGCTTTTAACATAGAAAAATTACTTAACAAAATATGTTGTGGTGATGTAAATAGTTTTAATATGTAATATATACCCACATAATTTATCTCATTACAATTTAGAGCTGTCATATGATAGTGTATCAGGCGTTTGCGTGTCGGTGCTTCGGGGCAGATCTACATACATTAAGATATTATAATGGGTTCAACCATATGTCATATTTAAGCATACTCAATACATTTAAATAAATATAACAAAGTTAGAATAAAAAGTGTAAAAATTAAGCAAATAAAAGAAAAACAAACACTAATTAAAATTGCGAAGCAGTTGCGAAGAGAGTATTCAAATTATAATGAAGCCGGGAGCTCTAACGAGACTTAAGCCGCGTTCATTCACTATAGATCTCAAAGAAGTTATTCATGATTTGTTTTAAAGCACCACTTTATCAATAATTCAGATGATTGTAAAACTTTTTATGATGCTGATACTCCCATAAGGACATTGCTGCAAAATAATAGGTGCTTTATTTAGATCACTCAATACAGCGCGTATATTTTATTTTATATGTGTTGAATAGAAATAGTTACCTTGTAATCAGATGTCACATTAAAATTTTACACTTACCTGGCTTTGTGATTAAAATGTATAAGCGTTTATATAATGTTTATAATTTGATTATAAAAGAAAATATTATTTACATATGCACAGGCTTGTACAAAACACTATTGTGCTTTCATGCCTGTTAATAGTTCTAAAGTGACTGAAACGGTGCAAGGCACAAGTGATAATCCTTTAACAGTCTATTTAATAAATACTGTACTGCAAACTATCGCATCGTTTTAGATTTGATGTACACTCGATCGAACGTCGGTATATAAAAAATATTTTAGTATCTCTCGGTGTTTAATTTCCGCTCAAATCTTAATTGATAAATAGAAAATAGAATATTTCAAAGGGATATTTACACTGGTAAATTAAGTATGAAAAAAATATATAATATTCAATACACTTTATCAAATATACACAAAGAAAAGTGACACAAATATACACAAAACATGTGTAACCACTAAAATAAGTGAATGTATAAATCATTATATGAAAATATTATTCACATCTAACATATCTTTACATGAACATGAATAATATTCTGTTCCAAACACCCGCTATTATCGTATACTTTGCTCTTTGTTGATTTAATATGCGTAGCGGAGAGAGACGCGGCGCGTGCGCAGGCGGGCGCTGTAATTGCTCTGTCACTTTCCTAATTATCGCCGTACCGACGTTTCTCCACCATTTTTAGTTTTTTTTCTATATCTATAATTTACTGTGCTGTGAATGTTTTAATTGCAACTTTTACTTATTGATGCTATTGTTGATAGTTTCGCTATATTACATTTTTTATATAGTGCATTCAGTAATTGATATTATTAATAGAAATGTCACAAGTTTTATTGTAACATTGCAAATTCTTATTTTTTAAATATTATAAGTACCTGATTTAATTTAAATAACAAAAACTTCACGTACGAAAAGTCTTGGTCTTAATACCAAATTCATACGTCTTCAAAATACGTATGAGAAATTCGGAAATATTACAAAATCCTGTTTGCTGTTAAAGCAAACACTGTATAATAAAAAATAACTATCATCCACAGAACTGTCGAAACCTAATTATTAATAAACGTACAATATTATAAAGACATTGAGTGTTAAAAGACGTTCAATTATTAAGAAACTTTTTTTATACGCAGTACATAATACATTGTGATTACTTTCGATGCGCAGTATGATGGATGGTGGAGCCCGAGTAAATTTAACAAAGCAATAGCTATCGATCATTCGAATACTTTCAATAGAGTCTCAAAGTGTCCGCCAATACGTGACTTTTATTTATATCGTGTTCATGACACTAATAATGTTGAAAATTGGTTTATTTATAGAACATTCAGAAAAATGTAGAAAAAAGTGCCTTATGATATGAAATATATTTTGTTATTATACAAAAATGTAATAAATATGTACATAAAAAGTTTTTTATATAGGCATATATGTATATATGTTTGAGTTCAGTCGTGGCACAGTCGTGGGACTGTAAAACACAACAGGTTGTGGATTCAATTAGTACTTGAAGAAAAGAAAATAAAATCTTCGGCCTGGTAACGAGGCAAAACGTGACATAGAGTTCTGCCATTTAATACGCAATGCCTTCGCAATTTATCGGAAAACGCAGTATGCGCGGGACGCAGCGTATAAAAAAAATATTCGTGTATATTAGAACAGAAAAATAAAATAAAAAAACCAATAGATAAAATCTAATTAATCACTTCAACAAGTACACGAAACTATAATAATAAATATAATTTAAATAACAAAGTGTCGATAAAATGCGTTCATAAAGAAATTATCTGGAGTCACGATCAACGGCCACTTTGGCGGAAATTGGAGCAGTTCCACTGTGCATAAACCCGATTAATGGCGTCATTTCTCAAAATTAACCAGACTCTCGCGGGAAGGGTGTTTTCCAAGTAAAATATTTCAACTTTATTAAAAATTTACCCTGTAAGTAGGGTAATATGCAGTTTTCGTAACTCATTTTTAATTTAAGTCTACATTCTGCAAGAAAGCTTCAAAGCCACCATTAAGGTTTTCATCTCACTTCCTAATCATTATGTATTAATACGTTTCCCTATCATTTATCTTGCTTACCTTAGCTGCGTAATATTCATAAATAAATATAACCGTTTTCACAATATCTGTATCTATTGAATGCGATAAATTGTCTTTTATATATAAGTTCACTAAGCATCCCGATTAAGCACTTGTTTTGCCTCTATTGGACCGTTTATCTTGATTTATTTCTCACAACTTATAATAATACATGCTGTATACTAACTAGTATAGAATGTTTAAAAGCACGAAGATATGAAATATTATTTTCTACATTTTTTATTATATAGAAATACTTTATTATATAGATTTTGTTATTATAGAAAACTTTAAAAAATATATAGAACGTATTTTATGTACCTATGTGAGGTATAGTGTTAAGCCAGTTGTGGCACAGGAACACAGGTATGTTTTTAAACGCAAAATATTGTGAGTTCAATTACACGTCGAAGAAATTAAAAAATATTTCATGAGAAAACTCCTTAAGACTTTATAAGACTTCTATAAAAATATTACGTTATGAAGTAAACAAGTTAACATATCTATATAACTTTGTTTTCGAAAAAGTTACGTTAATATATTCATAGAAAGTTTTTATTATAAATAGCAATTCTTCATCGGCAACGAGCGTTGCAAATGGCCTGTTTAATAGCCAAGTATTTGTAGCAATATGTCGAAGTTGTGTTATTAATTTTTAATAAAGCAAATACCTTTAGTTCAGTTTACTAGATAATATTATTATATGGAATAGAGAACACAATAGAGACTACCGTTCTAGACGTCATAGTATACGTTTACATACAGTTATGTTGATACGCATGTTATGGTCACCTATGGTTTTGCCCATATTTACTCACGTTTCACAGCCGACAGATTACGACAGCCGAACTTGATAAATTTTTATTGCTTATAAAATTAGGTAAAAAGTTTCAATCTAATTTACAAAATTTACACCACACTTACTGAAAGCTATAACACGGCCCACGTTGAATGGGAAATTACTTTTGTTTATGGTTTGTTTGGGCACTTAAAAAGATATATATATATATATATAAAGAATCGGCGAAAAATATCCACGAATCAATGATTACATATACATAGTAAATGTTGAAGTTGCTAGTCGCGACGTAGGGGTAGATAAACGCGACCGGTCGTGAGTTCCATTCCCACTTGAGGAAATTATATATTTAATATTTTCATTTCTTTGCTCTAGCGTCGAAGAAAATCGTGGCGTTTAGTTCCGGCGTTAAGAATACGGCGGAAAGCGTGCAGAGGATTGGCTTTACATTAGGCCCCCTCTGCCTACCCTGCTGTATGCAGGATAAAGCGTGATGCTATAAAAACAAAAACCCCGACTGCATAAAACTCAAAAGAAAATTACAAGCCCGATAGTTATTAGGATTAACGGTCGGGACCTATAAATAACTATCTAAGTACACTTGGGCTGCTAATACAAATCTACTGATATCTCAATTATGTAAATTCGTTCAGCGGTTCTGAAGATATGAGGTAATAAAGAATATGACATATACATACATAATAAAAAATATTGTAAAATAAAAGTCACCTATAAGATTTTTTTTTTATTATAAATAGCTGTTTTGTTAGCTATTATACTCTCTAATCTGTACTAGACCAACAAACTTTGTCTTGAAGAAGAAGTTTCGCTCGTGTCTTCCTACTGGCGTAAAACAAAGAACTTTCTGTTCATACATAAATTATGTAGGTATACTAAAAAGAAAGTCCTTATTAAAGAACAACAGACACCAGGAACAGCAGAGGGAGTGTTAAGACACACCGTTGTTATAAAGGCAGTCCCGCTTCCCACTTTCCGCCTAATACTGAAGCATTGAGTACTGAGCGCCGGAACTGAACGCTGCGCTTCATATTATAATATTTAATTTCCCCGAGTGGAAGCCGAATCCACAACCATAGCTAAATCGAACAAGGAAAGCCTCTAAAGTTAAAGTAAAATTTCTTTATATCAGCTTTACACTGTATCCCGCACACAGCAGGGTGCAGAAGGAACCTAGTGTTGAGACACTCTGTTAGCCCACTTTCTGCCGAATTCTGGAGGCTTTGCGTGTTGAGTGGCAGAACTTAACGCTGCGCTTTGTCTCGACACCAGAGCGAAGAAATGGAAATATAAATTTAAGTAAATATTTCATTTCCTCGACTGAAGATCGAACCTACAACCAGTCGGTTTTACAGACACACTTCGTACCGCTGCGCCGCGACTGGCCTTCTTTATATCATTTAGTGTATATTACAAATGAATACATATACAGATCATAACTCTGTATGATGTCTACAAATAAAGATCTGTGCGTAAAAATTATCTACTATACTATAACACATAAACCATGCGAATATTATATTACGAGTGTCGACATAGTCCGCGTGAACTATATAATTAGTACCGTGACGATCTTTATTACAAACTTTACTACAAACGATTCTTAGAACATTAACTTATAGACTTATAACATTTATAAATATATATAGAAACGTAGCAACCACAAAAAGCCAAGCTTTCATTTTGTAACAATTATTTCTTTAATTTCCACGTTATGAAGAGAGTCCTTCTGCAGTTTATGCAAACTTTTCCAACCTCCACCGGGTAAAATTCTACTTAATACTTTATGGTAATTTTAAAATTAAAAGAACTGAGTGGAGTTTAAGCCTACCAAAGCACTTGCATGCGAGTTTTATATTTTAAAAGTTTAAGTGGCTATGCTGAGGCCGTTATGACGCAGTGGCATCAGCATCCCTACTATAGGGAATCTTATTTATTAATATTGTAATTTCTTCTCTTTGGTGATAAGGAAATGAGCGGCCCGCCACACACACTAAACGCAATGCCTCAAAAAATAGGCGGAAACTAGGGGTAGAAGTGTAGGGGTAGATCTCCCTACCCATGTATATGCTGAATACCTCGTGAAGCTTTAGTAAAAAAAGAGAAATCTCTTTGAACATTTCATCGTGTGTACGTTTAAAAAATAAATAACAAAATAAAAGAGATAAATCTGCAAATCTACTTTGTATTCACTCAAAAAGAAAATAGTAGGGAAATTACGTGACATCTTTATACAATATTGTCTTCACGACGTCATTTCAGATAACTGGATGAATAACAATAAAATATCGCGCTACCATAAACAGATTTGCAAATAATAATAATAATAATAACAAAAATTAATTGAGAAGTGGTATCCCCGATGTTAAATTGGGATGTGGTTGAGCATAGTATTTGTTTTCTACGAACTGATTCTTTGAATCTATCTACGTAAATATGAATTTGCAACCTATTTCAGTTCATGTCTTAATTTATGGAGTTTGCAGTTTTAAAGCATTTATGATAAATATTTTCCAAAACTCCTCACAGAGGCGGACATCTAAAAAGATGTTTTGTGACAATTATAAAATATTTGTAATCTATAATTTACTCAAATATGTGAGAAGTAAAAATTATTCTTTTAACCAATAATTAACTATTTTTTTGTGGGTTTTAAACTGTTTAAAAGCTATTCTTAAAAAAAAATTATAAATCCTTTACTGCACGCCAACGTTGCACACAAACTTATAATTTTAAGTCGAGTTTAAAGTCCAGTTTACGAAGAGGCCAGTGGTGGCGCAGCGGCACGAAATGTGACTGTAAAATCGGATGGTTGTGGGTTCGATCCCCACTCGAGGAGATTAAATATTTACTTAACCACTCAACACGCAATGCTTCCAGAGTTCCGCAGAAAGTGGGGAACGGAGTGTCTTAACACTAGGTTCCCTCTGCCTACCCTGATGTGTGTGGGATTCAGCGTGAAACGTGAGTTTAAAGTTTAACATTTAGTTCTAATATGTACATTATGTAGCAGTAAAAGTATCCAAGATACTTAGTAAAGTAAATCGTAAGTATTTTAACGAGCTACACTCAATTCCAAGCGTACGTTACAAACTCAAATATACTTAGTTGTCGCGCTTTTTGGGTATTTGTTAAGTAAGTTAAGCGTGGGCTTTATATATAAATATAATATTAAATATGGGCAGAGGGCAGAGGGAACCTAGTGTTAATACACTCCATTCCTCACTTTTCCGCCGAGTTCTAGAGGCATTCCGAGTTGGGTGGCGGACTCAACGCCGCGCTTTGCCTCGACACCAGAGCGAAGAAATGAAAATATAAATGTACATAAATATTTTATTTCCTCGAGTGAGGATCGAACCCATAACCTCTTACACGCACTTTGTGCAAGTCACACTTTGTGCCACTGCTCCACGACTGGCCTGACATAATAATATATATAAATATAATATACTAATTATAATAATTAAATAAGCAACAGCATTTATATTAAAGTCCAACTATATTAAATACAATATTGAGACGGTCAGTGTGTTATGATTAAAAAAATACAACGTGAAATAAAAAAATACATTTAGTCAACTAAAACTGCGGTGTTAAGCGACTAACTAACTTAATTTAACAAGAACAAACTTATCTCATCATAACTGAGCCTAGTGTTAATAGTTGATACAGTATTTTCATCACGATAAGCGCTTTATTAAAAGTTAACGCGATACCTTTCATACTATGACAGTATACGTTTAGGCTAGTTTAACTATTTATGTTCACTTTTATGGAGATTACTAACGCGTTACAGGTTAACAGGTAGTAAATTCGAGGAAAGAATTGCGGAAGAGTTGTTCGAAGTTCCTAAGTGAGATTTCCGGGAGCTGAAATTGCACGACTAGATACTTCTTGACTTACATCGTTAAATTGCCGAGAAGTTTCGAATTGATCGTAACCATTTTCCTTCATATTGTTGAAGGAGAATATCATAAAAATATATTACATATGTCATAAATAGACACACAAAACTCTTTTATAATTTTTGTTATGTTTATGATGATATTATTTTTCTGGATAAAATAATTATTACTCGTATTCTTTTATAAGAAGGCTATATGTAGATAAATATATATTTTAAAAATTTCATATATTTTATGAGGCAGTTAAGGCACTCCATAGCCTCACGTATTATTCTCACCTTCTACGTTACTGGCATTCTTGCATGAGTCTAGTGTGTTATGAAGACACTTTACCGTGGTACTGCCCTAATAAATGTCTTAATCACATAGAGACGAATACCTTAAGAATGTAGAAGAGGAACAATAAATAAAAAATCTTATAATTTAAAAAAAAAATAATGTGAAACCTTATTATTAAAAAATCTTACGTTATATAGATAGTAAACTATTCAAAAAGTAAAAATAAAAGTTTCAATAAACTGCTTATTTTTAAAGGTCACACATAACCAATTTTACAAGTTCATATAGCATTAACATACTAACATAACATTGCTGTTGACTCCAACGCCTATATTATAACATTTTAGTAAGACCCAAATTTCGTGGCTACCTAATACATATGTATATTGTATGTATATGTATAAACTACGCCCACCTTAGTTTTCCATACATACATATGTACATATTTATGTGGCATTCGTAGATCAACATTCAAAGATTTTTCAAATTATTTATATACCAAAAGCTACTTCTACCTACACTATAAAAGTATGGTAATTTTATATAAAAACTCCCAATATTTTAAGAATTTCGTTGTGAATTTGGTATTTTTCGTGAATGTAATTATGTCGTATTTGTAGTCAACAAAAGGGTCGGATGCAATAAAGAAGCTTGTGTGCTATTGAAAATTCATAAAGGAAAAAAGGATATTAAAAATGCCTTTGCGTATTTTGTACGCGTGTCAGTCATATGACAGTATATGAAATAATCTGTAAAAAAAAATGTTATGTACAAAATATCTATTTTTACATAAAAATTTTGCAAATAAAAAAACTGCTGCATTTAATTTTATACAAATCAAGTTTATTGGCACATTGATAGGCTTAATTTAGTCACGTCGATAACTAACTTCGCAACAGGGTATTCAAGACATCAACAAACTGTCCAACAGTTTAAACGTCAATTTTGATATTGAAATCGATTAGATGGGTTTAGATAGGAAGGATAGACAGATCCTAATTTTTTTTAGCATTCATTACAATAATGTAAAGTATTATTTTTCACCACAAAAGAAAACAACACAATAATTTCAAATATTTTTATCATTTTTAAAGTGTTTCTTTTTAAGTGTTTGGTCTATCACAAGAACGCTACATAAAGTAATTAAAATCTATATTTACAATAAACTCGTAACGGGTCGGTGTCTGTACATACATGAATGGTGGTATTCAATAACATATTAATAGAACGAAATAGAGTTTGCTCACGCCAATCTCCGAAAAGGTTTAAGCTATTTAATTGCACTTTGCACCTTTGTAATTTGGCTACCTTCCACTACCATAGTGTTTGTTTTATTACAATTGGTTTATAAATAAAAAAAAAGTTAAAGATACCCATTTTAAAGACTATATGTAAAAAAACTTAAATCAGCTTCACGCTGTATTTCGCACACAGCAGGGTAGGCAGAGGGACTCTATTATCAGTTAAGAGACTCCGTTCCCCACTTTCCGCCGAGTTCTGGAGGCATTTTAAAATAATATTATTACCAGAAATCGAAACTGATGCAAACTACTAAATAAAAGATTATGTATTTCTAGCGGGCGAAGCCGCCAGCTGGTCGCTAGTACTTAATAAACCCATTCATATGCACTAAATTGCATAAAGTACAAATAGATCCGATTACGTATTCGAACGGTAAGTGAGTAGAGCTTAGCGGACACGTAACTTATTCGATGAACTTCTATGCAGTTATACAAATAGAGAATCTCGGTAGCGTGGCTTGGAATTGTCACAGCTGCTTTTTGCAGAGCTTTTGTAGAATAAAGTATAAGTTAAAGCAATTCAGGACTTGTATTTTTCTTTTAATATTTTTATAGTTTGACTTCATAGGTAACAAAGATTTCATTTATTTCTGGTAATATGTCGTTATTTTATGTCTTTTCAACTTGTTGACACAAATCACTTGTTAATTGATATACATATGAACCCACACCAGTAAAAATCTAGAAATAAGCTATAAAGCAATATAAATAATATAATTTATACTAATGCTGCATTGAATAAAAACATAAACAAATATTGTGCATAATAAGAACATCTTGATTAATAAAATTTTCAACAAAACAATGGACGTCCATAAAGTCCGACTTTAAGAACCACTGATTATTGTCGCACAATAGATAAATTACTAAGGATTAAAGACGCCTTCACTTTATACTAAGCCGGTAAGACTTCTTAGTGGCTTCTTACTGAACAAAATGCTGAGATAAAGTGAAATTTAACGATTTCCTTTAATAATTTATATAAAAATATATATAGGTATACATTTAATTTTTCATGGAAAATAAAGCAAATATGTTTGCATTTTTAAATGTAGGGTTAATCCTTATAGTACAAAAATAATATTACCGCCGTAAGCAAAAACATAAGTATTATAAATAAAGCGTCTGGTATATTATGTTTTTCTGCGCTCTGTATTTTTATGGGCGGATGCTGCATAAACGATGATCTAATTAAATGTTCAAGACTCCTAGGAATAAGCGAAAACATTTATATACAGTGAATGCTGAAAGCGTTTATTTCTATGTTTTAAACATGTTTAATTAACCCGATTACCAAAGTGTACGCGTTGTTTAAGCGAGAATATTTTAATACTTTATTCTTTGCTTACTTTATTAGGTACAACGTGATGGTTGTAGCTTAGAAACCCATAAAAAAAAATATTATTATTTTCATTTCCTGGCCATTTCACAATTCAAGACTACTTACTATTACAGTCTTGAATTGAGGCTGAGAGTGGAGAACGGAGTGTCTTGACACTAGGGTCTCTCTTCGTATCCTGCGATACGGCGTGAAGCTCAAAAAAAATTTAACATTACTTATAAACAACAAACAATGCCTCTACGAAAATGGAAAAACAAAATTTTACAATAAAACTGAGTAGAATGCTAATTTATTTTCTTTTCATACTACCATAGTTAAGGAAACCTTATGTAGTTAAAATTTTTGTCTACTTTCTCGGTATAACAGTTCTTACAATTTTTTACGTACTCGGAAATTATCAAATATTTAAAAATATTATTAAAACTTTAAACTATTTGTGTTGTTTCTAATAACTTCAACGTTCGCTTTAAAATGTTTGCGCTTCAGATATTGACGCTTGCAGCTTTTGTTTCTGATCTTCGACAATTATTTGGTATATTTATTAAAAATTACATAACGTGAGGTCAATCATGGCGCAGGGGTTCCATTGTGCGACTGTAAATGGGACAGATTGTGGGTTCGATCCCACTCGAGGAAATAAAATATGTTACGTTTCCACTTCCTCGCTCTGGTAACGAGGCAAAAACGCAGCTAGATGTTCAGCTACTCGACATGCAATGCCTCCAGAACTTGGCAGAAACAGAGAAACAGAAGTGTCTTAATTGGAAGGTGTGTTTTAATACTAGCACTAGCGTTTCGTTTACTCTGTCTACCCTAATACAGTGTAAAGCAAAAAAATATACATTTTTAGGCTTCACGCTTCTAAATATAATGACGATTCATAAATAGGTCGCTGAGGACAATGGGCTATACAAAAAAAGGAAAAGATACATAAACTTTGATCGTTCTTGTAAGATTAATATTATTTATTTTAATTAAAAAGGAAAGTAAGTCTATTGGCTTAAACGTAGGTTACTCATAAATATGTATGAATTAAACTAAAACAAATCCTGGTATCGCCTACAACGAATTTTGTACTAAAAACACATACAATCACAAAGTTCTGTAACAACGCGCGATAATACTGACCAACAAACGGTAACGAACATTAATCACTTATGATCATAAGACATTAACAGTATAATAACAACTGTTGCTTGCTTCATCTCTTTCTCTCCTATACACTATTGTTTTGTAAAACAGAGATGGAATAACGGAAGACATCCTCAGCAAGCAGTCTCTGAAGCGCGACAACATAAGCAGTTTTCTTTTACTAATTTAGAATGTAACGTTTTACCTACTTAATAAAAATTTGAGATGTTGCAAAAATTATGAATATTTTGTTGTTTTTAATATGTACATTTAACTATTTATGGAAGTATGTTATTTTGGAACAGAGTTTCTTAACACTAGGTACCCCAGCTTCCCTCTGCGTTGAACGTTCAAATCCCACATAAAATAAATGTATTAACAACACGTATGTTAGTTCCGGTCTGGTTTTAGTATAACGTCGAGTAGTAGCATTCTGTGATTCACAGATAAACAATACTTTTCTCTTCAGAGACACGAAGAGAGAAGTAAGCTAAGAAATAATTAAAATAATTAAAATAATTAAAAGTAAGATTTCCGGTTTTTAAAATTTTCTCTTAAAAATCGGACTTTCTGTTTGGTCTCCAAAAGACAGAAGATGTCTGATAAGATATAAATAATAGAAAAAAAAATCAATATCTTCATAAAGAAACACACAAAAACATAAATGCTATATCTAACATATGTACCTACCTACGTACGTAATTACTTTTTCATATCGGATTATGGATATTATATGCTGTCACTAACTTTCTAACATAAGACTCGGTTACTTACAACTTTAGTTAAGCCCTTTTAGTTTTTTTGCATTTCTTTCACGTATTACTATCGACTTCGAACAAACATAGCAATAAAATTAACGATGATACATACATATATAATAACGGTATAAATAAAATATAAAAATGCGATTACAGTCTTATCGTTCTTTACATTGCGTTATTTAAATGTTCTTCATTCAAAATAATCCGTATACGTACATAAAACTTAATTAAAATATTTTTTATTAAGAGCTATATCAATTAATTACCACCTTAGTACCCGTTAGAAATTAAAATGTACTTTGTTACCTTTATTCCTATAGAACTTACGAAAAAACTTATACTTTTGCGAATAATACTAGTTTCAAAGTCAAAGTCAAAGTTTCCAATTCTTTCACAACCAAAACGGACGTTCTTCATCAATTGTCAACAAATAACCTTTGATAAAAATCAATAATATTAAAATATAAAAAATAAAGATAATGAAGACGACAGATGACATTTCAGATTTAATTATAAAACATAGTATAAATAAGCTATATTTACTTCCATCATTTCATCATCATCCGTTGGGGAATCATCCGTTGGGTGTTGCGCAAAGTAGACGCGTTATTTTGTTTTTACTTCAATCTTACCGACATTTGAATATCAAACTGAATCATACGTGCATTGGCATTCGAAAGAAAGTCGCTTAAGGCATAGCTCTGTTCATACGACAGTTTTAGTCTCGAGTAGCTACACAACGGCCAAAGGGTAACAGCTCTTCACCACCTCGAGAAAAAGAGACAGGCTCCCAACAAACGCATCGCGTAATTACCACAGATCTACAATGAACATGCTAAGATCACCTACAAGAAGTGGCCTCAGTTCCAGTCGCAGTGATTCTCAACCAAACCTGTCAAGTTGTGACCCGCAGCAAGAATTTCCCGAAACTCCTAAAATTACACATCGTAACAAGCGTAAATTTATTGATGATAATTCTCAGATCAAAGAAGAAATTAGTGAATTACGAAAACAAACGGCTCAAATTATGGGAATTTTAACCACGCTTCGCGATAGTCAAAGTGCATTCATAGAGAAAATAACTAATGATATTGGTGATATTAAGAACGAAATAAACGATATTAAGAAGAGTACAAATTACCTAAAAACTGAACAATCATCCATGAAATCAGATATCGCAAATATGTCTAACAAGAACAATGCAACAGATATTAAAATTAAGAATTTAGAGTCTGAAGTACAGAAATTTAAGGTATATCAAGCTTCCTCCACACCTAATACCTCTAGTACAATGGAGGCTAACTTTGAACATGTACTGAATGAAATCAAAGAACGTGAAATGAGATCTAAAAATGTAATCATTACAGGAATTAAAGAGCCAATATCTGAAAATAATGATGAACGCAAAAAAATAGACTCTAGTGAAGTAATGAAAATATTAAAAGTAATCGAAACAGACTGTCCTACTCCTCTGACAATTTTTCGTCTAGGCAAATTTCAACCTAACAAACATCGATCTATAAAAGCTTGCTTTGCATCCAATGTAACAACAAAATCCATCTTACGTAATAAACATAAAATCGATAAAACTTCAATAACAATTTACTCGGATCAAACACCGTAACAACAATCATACTTGAAACAACTCAAAGAGGAATTAAAGAGACGAATGGACATGGGTGAGAAGAACCTTAGAATAAAATTTATTAAAAACATACCGAAAATTATAGAAATAACTCCAAAAAACTAAATACAGCGCGAAATACTCCAAACCAAAATGTAATAATAACTGATACCGCTACATATGAATTAGTCGATAAATATGAATATTTAACTAAAAGTAAAAAATCATTAAAGTTTTTGTACGCTAATATACGCAGCATTGTAAAGCAAGGAAAATTTGACGAATTGAAATGTATACTTCGCTCTTTTAATGACAATCTTGATATGGTTGTTTTAACAGAAACGTGGCTCAGATCGACAGCCAACCATATATAAGGACACCATGCGTGAAGAGGGATATAACTTCATAAACCATATCCATGACGACTATTGCACACGTGAGACTCCCACTACGAAAACAATTATAGACCATGTAATCTCAAATCTAAAGGAAACAAAATTCCATTTTTCTATTATCGATTCTACATTATCAGATCACAAGCAAATATATCTAGAGGTGAAAAAATTCACATCGTCTCGACCTCGAAAAGTATCTTATCAGGCTATTGATTATAATAAACTATATAAAAATACCTTAGAAAACACTGATACAAATGAATTTAACTCTTATTCCATATTTCAAGAAAAAATATTGAATAATATAAAAAATAGTACCATAAACAAAATTAAAATAATGAACCCGCCAAGACAAGACTGGATAAGTAAGACAATTATTAACGAAATAAATAACAGAAACATACTATGGAAATATCACAAAAAAAATCCAAACAGTAAAAAAAAAGAACAACTATTCATCAAGAAAAGAAATGAAGTGATGGGAAAAATACAACAGAATAAAAGAGCTTACTATATTAGATCGTTTGAAGCATGTATTAAAAGTCCTAGAAAAATGTGGGATCTCCTTAATAGCCTCTCTGCAAACAAATTAAAATCAACGACATTAACCAACAAATTACAGACTGACCAGGGGTTAATAACGGGTGAGAATAAAATTTGTGAATATTTTAATACTTTCTTCTGTAATATTGGCATAAATTTAGCAAATAAAATTCGCAATAAACATCACAACTCTCTACCTGGAGCTGAACATTCTAGTCGACCAATCAAGACACTATGCCGATTTGAACCAACTAATAAAGCAGAAGTTGCTAAAATCATAGATAGTCTTAGCTGTAATATTAGCTCAGGTTGCGATCAAATAAACGTTAAATCAATAAAATGCATAAAATATTTAATTTTAAGTGAACTTACAGCATGTATAAATAAATGCTTCGAAGAAGGATCTTTTCCAGATTGCCTCAAAGTAGCTAGAGTAACGCCAATATATAAATCTGGTAGTAAAACGGAACCGGGAAATTACCGACCGATATCAGTTCTCCCCGTTATGTCAAAAATTTTTGAAAAAATTATATATACACGTCTTGAATCTTTTTTAAATAATCAAAATTTCTTCTATAATACACAATATGGATTCCGGCCAAAAAGTAACACTCTGTCGGCAACCATAGATATTGTGACAAAAATTAAACTATGTATTGATAAGAAACAGGTGGCTCTGGGTGTTTTCATTGATTTAAAGAAGGCATTCGACACTGTAAGCCATGAACTACTTTTAAAAAAACTAAGTGAAATTGGAATCAAAGAAAGTGCTTTTAAAGTTTTGGAATCATATCTCACCAACAGGTCACAGATAGTGAAAGTAAGAGAAACACAAAGTAACCCCCAAAACATTACCTATGGAGTTCCACAAGGGTCAATCTTGGGACCGTTGCTTTTTCTTATATATATTAACAGCATCCATAACATAAACTTATATGGCGATGTATCTTTATACGCTGATGATACTAGTCTTTTCTATTACGGAAGTCATTTAGAAACTATAATGAACGATGCTCAAGAGGATCTAAAGCGGTTAAATCTTTGGTTTCAATCAAATCTGCTCACAGTCAACGCATCCAAATCGAACTATATAATCTTTGCCGCAAAGAATAAAAAGATATCCCACAAAATTGTGCTAAGAATCAATAACGAAGCAATTACACAAGTGGATCAAGAAAAATATTTAGGATTGATTCTTGATAGCAGAATGACATGGAAACCACATATTTATAAAATTAAATCTAAACTAACATCTTTAATGGGATTAATTAGAAACATTGTACGTTGTTTACCACGCAAAGTCCTTAACATCACATATAATTCCCTTATTAAGCCACATATCGATTATTTGATTGAAATATGGGGTTCAGCGTCAAAAAGCAACTTAGACGTTTTACAAACAGCTCAAAACAAATTAATAAAAGTACTATTTAAATATAATTTCCGTACCCCAACTAAAAAAATATATAATGAAACAGGACTCTTAAATATTTATCAAACCTATGTATTTAACAGCTGCCTTTTAATACGTAAAATATTAAGCAAAGACATACATACAAACATTACATTCACAAAAAAGCAAAGTATACAAAAAATCAGACTAAGAAATGCAAACGACATTAAACTTCACAAGCCACGAACTAATTACGGCAAAAAGAATATAATGTTTGAAGGTGCCTATTTATATAACAAACTACCAAAGGATATTAAAGAATCAAAATCAACATCTAAATTTAAAAGATTACTTAAAAATTACGTGAAAAATGTAATGCCTATACATATAATTTAATATAATGATAACACTTTTCTCTAAAAAAAAAAAAAATAAACAAATAAATAGAAATAAAAAAAAATATACTTATAATAATAACTTAGCTTATATAAATATATAACAAGTTCATACAAAAATAATACATATATTAACATAATAACAATAAAAAATAAAAAAAAAAAAAAAAAAAAAAAATTATTTATTTGTTTTAAAAAGAAAAAAGTAACAACAATATTAATATAAACTTAATGGATACTAAAACAAAAAAAAAAAAAAAAACTAACAAGTAAATAAAATATTTTCATGCTAATGACTAAGATTACTAAGTGGCACTTCCAGTTGATCTTATTCCGTACTAATGTTTCTAATATCTACCTTACATTTCATTTGTCAATAAACCATATACTAACTTAGTGTAATGTACCCAACGAATTGTTATTATAGTGTAATATGTTACTGTCTCATGTAAGTGAATTTTGTATTCTTATGAGAAATAAAAATCTAAATCCAAAAATCCATTTCTCATTTATAATGGCAAGTACGAATATACTCATTATTAAATTCAAATAAACAACGAACTTAAATAAATACCTATCTAAACTCCATACTCGTTAAAAAGCTAAATCTGAAAACAATTTCCGGCGTTAAGGCGTAGAAGCGGAAACGTGCACGAAGTGAGTTTTCACGTGTGCGGAGTGGTTTCAAAGTTCATTGCATACAATTATGTACAGCCAGCCATGAATCATAACTACCATAACTGAAATACTGAACTTATTATTTAATAAACAATACAATAATTCATAAAGAATCCTGTATTTTTAATAAATAATTGAAAGTAAATTTAGGGGTCAGTCGTGGCGCAGGGGCTCTAAGGCTGACTCTAAGCGAGACTGTTTGTTCGAGACTGTGGGTTCGATTCCCACTCGAGGAAATGAAATATTTGTTTAAATTTTTATTTCCTTATTCCTTTATTGCAAAGCACGGCGTTGAGCTCCGCCGCTCAGCACGCAATGCCTCCAGTGCAAAGTGGGGAAAAGCGTCTTAACACTAGGTTCCCTATGCATACTCTGCTGTGTGCGGGATGAGCTTCAAGCTGATTTGATTTAATGTTTAATATATATTTTCTTCATGTTAGCAAAACGGGTGTCACTAAATAATTCAGATAACCTGACATCTGGAGTGTAGTGAGTAAACTAACATGTGAATACAAAAACTTTTATAAAATTATAATCAATTTATATGTATGTCAATTAGTAGTTTTACACAAAACTCAATCAATCGAGAGTTCCTGTTATTTTAATATTGAATATAGAGTTTTATATTGTTTTAATATCTAAAAAGAGTCCACAGGCAGCACATTTGCCCAGTACGTTTGAGTAATTTACTGACGTATTGCAATTGATGTTATTTAGCAAAATATTTTAATAAACATATACATAATAATTATATAAACTAGCGGGTGCGCGCAGCATCGCCTGCTTATTTGCCTCTTAGGGGTTGAATTCGAAAAAAACCACGAAAGACGTGTTCAATAAAATATTTTTAACAGTCTGAATTTCAAATTTTATAAAAATCGCGCTGCTAAGCGCTGTTTAAAAAAAAAAACACAAACTTTCGACCCCTATTACATTCCTCTTGGGTTAAAATTTTTCAAAATCCCTTAGTGGATGTCCAGATTATAAAAAAAAACATCTGTCCAAATTTCACGTTACTACGCACAGAGGTTACGTCTGTGCGTGCGTCTTACCTCAGTCAGTCAGGTTCATGTCCTTTTATATATATATAACAAAAATAAGTGAAATAACTTAGTGTATAATTTTTTATTTACTTATATTCACAATAAAAATTATATATTAACAGTATTTTGTACGAAACTTTCAACTTCTGCTCCCACATATACGTTCATTCTGTTCTTAAATTTACTTAAACAATTAAAAATATGTATGTACTCTCTTCGCAGCAAATATTTACTTATTTAATTAAATATCTTTTAGGTTGTTTTCGCGACTGTGAAATGCCAAGGTCGCAGGAGCTTATTTGCTTAGAGCTTTACGTGAGGAAAACCACAGATTGCTAAATTAAAAAATACCATCCCATTTTTTAAGCCTGTTGAACTAACAGATTAAAATGTTTACTAAATTGGAAGAATTTAACTCTTATAAGGAAAATTTAAAATATATGCAAAATATCGCAAATTGTTTATTTAGAATCACTAACGAGGAGAAATCACAGAGACGATTACTAGTATTTAAGCAATCGCGTTAAAATAGAGAAAATAACAACAGTTAAAGAACTACAGTCTATTTTTAAACATCAAGACAATATAATTTATTGTCCTTAATACACTAAGAGATAATTCAATTTGAAGTACCATAAGATGTTCGTTGAAAACTCGGACAATTAAGAGTAATGTAACGTGCGGTATGCGCGTGCGACGGTACGTTTCACATTCACATCGCGGCCCGCGCGGACCTAACGTGGCTTAACCACGGCACTCGTATAGTGGCAAGTTACCCTTAAAATAAGGGCAAGTTACCCCTGAAATAAGGGTTGTGTATACTCAAGGGTTATTTTAGAGTGCCGTCGGTCGTGTGTTAGTGACGGTGTGTGTAGTGGCATGGGATAGCATGGGAGCCGGACAGAGCGCAGATGGCGACGTGGGCGCTACTAGCGACCCGCCTACCCACGACAGGAAGAAAACGCACAAGAGGCGAAGGTAAGAACGATTATGAAGATTAAAAGTGAAGTGTCTATTTCGAGTAATTTCTTTTTTATTTTTAAGTTATATATTAGTTATTCATGAGATATGTATATAACTTTAATAAAAAAATACTAAAACATCAACTAAACACAAAAAAAAACAAATCAAATACATATGTTACAAACTACCCTACCAAGCTCGAGTGTATGTACATACAAAGATTTTATTGAAATCTTCAATAGAATCACGAAAGTAATTGGATTGGTGACACAATACGGGATCGTTCACCTGTGACGAAGCATGTACCCTTCAAAATGTGATATTCAATGTTGTAGACAGAGAGTCCCCCTTTGTGAGTTTTAGGTCGACTTTATTATAAAGATAGCATATTTACGTCTCGAAAGTTACTTAAGATTTCTGATAAACGTATCATTTAATGTTAATTTATTAAGCTGTAAAATGTTTTACGAGTCTTATTTTATTTACTGTAAAATTTGAGTTCTGTGTCTTTGCAAAAATATCGTTTAAAATTTTAAAATATTTTTTTTTTCGAGAACGTAAATAGAAAATGTATACCGCAAAGTAACTTGTTTTTGAAAACAATTGCACAAAACTCCCTCGGTGCGTTAACAGTTTCAGACAGCTTTATTGTGATATCAAATTTTTCGTTTAAGCTTGATGCATTTTAGTCGTGAAGAAAATGCTTGCCAAATATAATAAATAATATTTTACGTATATATACACTGATACTAGAAAACGAAATATTTCATATATTCTTAAGATTCCGTTAAATTTTGTTCTTATTTATTCTACAATGGCAGATTTTGTGTAACGTATTGTTACTTTTAAAGTTGTAATTAATTTTTGAAATAGATGTAAATTACTTTAAAAGTTATAAATTTAAAAGTCTATATAGTTGAAAAATTATTCGTTCATTCGCTATCGTTTTTAGTAGGCGAGGTAAAATAATTACAAAATATCCAACGTTTCCAAATAACCGAAGTGAAATTCGAGTTGCAAGAAAAATAGTTCGCCGTAATGTAGGTTAAATATGATAAAATAATTATAGCTGCTATATAGTAATTTTATGCTGAGTAGGCGAATGGAATGTTAACAGTCTCCTACGGTTATCAATCAATCACTCTTTGTGTTAATTAGCTATAGCAAACAGATTCATGCCGATAATTACGTACGTTCGATGTTGGGGAAACAAAGCTTTGGATACCTGTGCTATGTGTATGTCAAAGAGCAATATCTCTTTAAACACAACGCGTTTAGTCAAACAGCTTATTTAACTTTCAATTTCAGTAATTTGTTGTTTTTTTTAAATAAAAACATTATTAAAAATATTTAAAAAAAGGTAAAATTGATATTTTTCAAGGTTAATGTTATTAAAGTAAGGTTCAACATTTATAAGAAATATTTAATGCCTAACGTCATGTAAATTGTGTTTATATTTATCAAATAAATATGCTCCACTCATGGAAATAATATTGAAGAACGAAATAACTATTCATTTTTTTATTTATTGGGACAACGAGATCGTATTATAAAAAAAATAATGTTGTCGTTTATTTTATAAAGTATCTATTATTTAAAATAAAGCTATGTAAACGTTGAATATTTAACATTTTTTTGTTATTTAATTAAATTGAAGAATTTGTCCTAAGCAAAACTAAAGTTTAATAACTTAGTTTAATATTTGAGGTTATCGAGGTTGTCTTGAAAATACCACCAATTTAAACACAACATATATTATAAACATAAAATTTAAACAAACATAGTAACTTACCAACTTCATATACATTCTTTCATTCACTCTAATTCATCTTTTAGCATCATTTGAAAATAACACATTCATAATTGTTTCATCTCCTAATATACTTAAATATAATAAAATTTAAAATTTTCATACAAAAAATATTTACTAAAACATAACAAGCATTTACGGTTCCTACTATCTAAGTACCAAAGTACCAAGACTGCTTTCATTGTAGTGCTATCTTATTTCGCCGTAGGGAGTCATAAACCATATTCAGCTTGATTCAGCAATTTAACACGAATGAATTATACGTAGAGATTTTTTGATATAATATTTATTTTAAATTCATACTCTCTAACTTCACGCGAGATGGTGCTCGGACTCAAGTTCGTTAAAAAGCTAGTCCAAGTAATACCAGTGCAAATTACTTGGACTGAAGTAAGTAAAAAATAATCCATCCAACGCTACATTTTATTTTTATACACGTTAATCCGTTGAGAAAAGTATTAAAAGTAGAAATTAAGTGTTAATTACAGTTAAACACCAGTTAGATGAATGATCGTAAAGTAATAGAAACTTATTTGAATCTCCACCACGGTGCACGTAATAGGCTATACAATTCTTTATGGTATAATATTATTTACAAAATCTCAATATCACGTATAAAAAAAATATATAGAAACCCCTATTATTTTCCTTTATGAAAAACTGTCAACCGATATTGAATGCGTTATACCAACTTCGGCTTCCTTTTGTCCCTAGGGTAATTATTCTTTCATAGATCGACCCCGATCCCTAAGCCTACAAAGTAAGCATCTAAGTACAATAGAGCAAAAAAGAAAATATTATTTAAAAATGCTAAAAATATATATGGAACTACCGTACTACGGCTTATGGCCGTCACAGCTCGTTGTTACCGCCGTTATTTGAGTTAATACAACTAGCTTCACGTATATCCCCGCACATATCAGAGTAGGCAGAGGCAACATAGGAATATAGTGACACTTGACACTCCGTCCTTATTATTCTTCCGTTCCTTATTTTTCGCCGAACTCTGGAAACACTGCGTGTTAAGTGGCGAAACTCGCCGCGCTTTGCTTCGTTCACAACCGAGGAAGTGAAAATATTAAATATTTCCTTTTTACATTTTTCCTCTAGTGAGAATTGAACTCACAACCTATCACGTTTACAGTTGCACGGTGGCTGCGCCACGACTGGCTTGGAATCAAATTTGTATTATTATACTTGATCTTATGAAATATTGTGTTTATAGGAGTCTCCCTAAGTTTCTTGCTCAGGATAATCGGAATGCTAATAAGGTATTTCCGGTAGTAAATCTAACAACAACGACAGTAGACATAATCGATTAGCTAGGTTGTATATTGTACAACTATAATTGTTCTAGAGGCCAGTCGTGGCGCAGTGGCACGAAATGTGATTGTAAAACCGACTGGTTGTGGGCTCGACCCCCACTCCAGGAAATTAAATATTTATTTAAACTTATATTTTCTTCTCTTCGCTCTGGTGTCGAAGCAAAGCGCAGCGTCGAGTTCCGCAACTCAACACACAATGTTTCCAAAATTCAGCGTAAAGTGGGGAACAGAGTGTCTTAACACTATGTTCCTTCTGCCTACCTTGCTGCTTGCGGGATACAGTGTGATGCTGATGATAACAGAATTATACATATTTGATAAAAAAAATATGAATGTCTAGGAGAATGGTAGATGATACTACTCTACTATAATCAAAAACCTACAAATAGCATTTTAAACCTAACCCTATAATTAATAAGTATACAAAAAAATATATATATATAAAGTAAATAAACATTTTCTTTAATATAAGAACAAATTATATTTAATTGTCATTACATGCCTGTACCGAAAAAGGGCGTTCGAGCTAATATATTAATTAAGTTAAGCTGTGCGTTGTGTTCCGCAGTAATAACTGATAAATGAAGGAGGTTTCATATTTTATATTAAAATTATAATCATCAGCTTCACGCTGTATCCCGCACACAGCAGGGTAGGCAGAGGGAACCTAGTGTTAAGACACTCCGTTCCCTACTTAAAATAAATTATATTAAATTAAAGTATATTAAAATAAAATAAATTAAAATTGTTGCGGAAAATGAAAATATTCAATTTAATACAGTGCGTCACAAGATTGACGACTTGTTCGTGATACCTAAATATGGATATTTTTTAAAGGTATTATAATTTATACGATAAAAGGAGCTTTAATTAATTAAAATTGTTTAAAGTTAAGCTTTAAATAAGAATAATAATTTACAGAAGATTACAATATTTATAAGGAGGTTCCATTGCGTTTTATAATTTTTTGAAGTATTATTCCACACTTGAACGTGCTTTACAATTTGAACTAGCTCTTCTTAAAAACTTAGGCGCAGGTTAAAATCTCAAATTTTCATACGTTTTTTGAAAAATATATAAAAGTTAAGTTTGCACCAAGACAAACTCTGAAATAGTTACTTGACTACGGTGGCATGCAGGGGCCATTGCAAAAGAGGACTTAGTGATCAGCCAGTCAGTTTACGGTATGATCTAGAATTTTTTTCCTTTCTCTGAATTTCCTATTTTTATAATATAAAAAAAGATTTAGAATTTATTTAAAATAAAAAAGTAGCAATAAAGATAATCATGTGCTATATTGGATTATTTTTATTATATTTTAATGTGCTACTGCTATTGAGGTCATTTAAGTAGTAGAACCCAAAACAAAGATTTTCGAAAGTTATAGTTGTTTTGTCTGTGCGTTTTTGCGCGCTAATCAAACACGGCTTAGGCGATTTAAATGCAGTTTTTACTATTGTGTTTCGGCAAACTTCTAACATTGAGTTTTTTTTATTCACATCTGTTTATAAATAATAAAATATATCAAAGAATTTTGTTCAACAATATTGCCAAAAAATAATTGTTTTATTACCTAAACCTTTTTTTTTTCAATGTAGAAAAAAAAACACAAACACAAATAGATAGTTTTTAAAATGATAATGTTATTAAAATACGAAAGTAATATGTAGAAGGTACAGGCAGGTGAAACCGCGAGCGGGTCGCTAGTTTGATGTAAGAATGCAGTAATTTGCGTTTGCATAAAATACTATATATAAAATGCTAAAATACTACATACTAATACTTAATTATACGTTAAAATGATTTTGCTAATACTTTTCAGCTCAGTTATGTCAAAATAAACTTTTAGGGAATTTCTATATTTATGCTTAAAATTCACCTGCGTGCATTATAGGTATATAATTAAATTGAATTTAAGTTCAGAAGAAAAATGCCACAAATATTATCAATAGTGAAAAAATTCATTGACGTGTATTATTCTCATCAAGTGTAGAGGTTCTCAACGCGCTGGATTACACTCAAGCTCTCTCGTTTGAAAGGCTTTTGACTCCAAAAGATGTTAAAGTAGCATTAAAACTGAAATATTTATTGCTTTTCATAAAAAAACTCGTTTAGATATTAAATTTTAGAGACAAAGAATATATATTAGGAAAATTAAGAATATTGTTTGATTACAATTTTATTTAGCGTGACGCTTTATTATATACAGCTGGGTAGGCAGAGGGAACTTGTGTCAAGACACTCCGTTTCCCATTTTCCGCTGAATTATGAAGGCATTGCGCGTTGAGTGGTGGTTAACGCCGCGCTTTGCCTCGACACCAGAATGAAGAAATGAAAATATTAAATATTTCATTTCCTCCAATCGGTATCGAACTCACAACCTCCTCTCTCTCATTTTTTTTATTCCTATATAATACAATACGCTAATGAGCTGCGGTTTATATAGTATTAACTACAGTTACTCCGTAAGCCCGCATCTATTAATTAACAGGAGTGGTTATGATGGAGCTGTAGTGGATTTCAAAGGAATTTATGAATGAGTTATGCTTTACAGTATTTAAATTGATACTTGAATATTGATATTAAATTGAATAGTGATATATTGAGTATTAAGTAGTCAAATTGTATGAGACTTGTATTTACACAAGAGTTTATATTTTTTATAAACATTTATAAGACCAACTGAACGCAATACTATTTAAAAATTGAATACATTAAACAGTTTTAAGAAAAAAAAAATTAAAGACATTAAATACTGTACTCACTTTAAAAAACCTTTTGCGTAAAATGAAAGCTGGAGATGCGAAAGAGTTCCATTTTTGCGCTAAGTTGTAGAGTGGATTCAAACGAAGATTAATAATGTTTCTCGTTCGTGCATTTCATCTTTTTAATACATATTTTACATGACTTAACAATTTTTTAGACATATATGGGTTCGTTATGTATTTTTTAAAGACACTAAAAAAACCCCTTATGATGCTGTTTCTATTTTACAATTATATATGACTTATTACCGAAACCGATATTTAGTAAAGGTAACTATTTTAATGATTATAATATAATTATTATTTTATCTAGTAATTTAACGATAATTCGTTAAGTTACTAGATAACTCTATTTTCTTAATAGCGAATAAAAAATACTTTAATCTACATACATACAACCAATCATAAACGGATACAATGATCACAATATAACGTAACTACCCTAGTAAAGACATGAGCTAATATCAAAACGCCTAAAGACATAATATATCCCCTTAGGGATGTATCTTTTCTCAACGCGTTTTCTTATAGTGAAATGTAATAAAGATGTATGGCGACCTAGTTGCGGTATTTTCTGGAAAAATATTTCAAAAGTAAAATTTAGAGGCGTATCAAGATATGTTGGCACAGCTAAGAATTGCCTACTTATAAGTTACATTCTATACTTTGAGCTTGAATAATTATATCTATAATAATATAGAAACATTTTAGTAAGCTAAAATTAGTAGTTTAATATGATATTACTATAAATTATCAAGAAAACTTATTTTAGCAAAGAGATTTTGCACAATTGATTATTGTGTCATCAATAAATGCATGTGGCGCCGATAGAATACATTGTTTTTGACAATCGTAACTCCTCTTTTGACTCATCCGTCAGACATAAAAAAAAAAACAAATAAAAATTCTTCAATATTTTTTTTTCAACATAACGCTATATCCCGCCTGTATGCCGCATGGTAAGCAGAGGGAGCTGTAAAGACACTTTACTTACTAATTTCGACTGCATTCATTGCGTGTTGAGTGGTGGAACTCAGCGCCGCGCTTTGCTTTGAGACCAGAGCTAAGAAATGAAATATTAAATATTTTATATCCGTCGCGTTAACTGTCACACGTTTACTGCGGATATATCTGCATTTCTTTTTACCTTATTCATGTATTTTTAAATTTAGGACACTAAATAAAGACGTGGTAACTAACACTTTTGGCAATTGCTGCAACTTTAATAACTAAAATAAAAAAACAAAAATAAACGTGATGTATTGTATTGCTATATCTGGCGTAAAAACGCATTTTATATTTTATATATGTCAACATCTTAAATAAAACTATTATAACCGGATTAGTCGCGTATATTTAGTTTTTTTTATACATTTTTGGAAACCCGACGTTTCGAACACTTTGCAGTAGTCCGTGGTCACGGGTAGACCCGTTAAAATAGTTTTATTTAAAATGTGTAATAATCGTGAAAATCAAAGAACTTATTATCTCAACATCAACAATATTTGCAAATTCGAAAACGATTACTTGAATTTGCAACTGTGTGTACAATATAAATAATTACAATACGGATAACTTATTAGATTTTAGAGATATTATAAAAAACTAAATATTTTTTAAGTCTATATAGACAAATGCATATTTTAACTTCACATGTAAGTTATTCAACATATATAGTGATTTGAAATTCAGTAGGTGCGACACCAGCGCCCCACGAGATCTAGTGATATTAAAACCTATCCAAAGGAATAGTGTGTCTGAGTTTCTAAGTCATTGCACAAAAAGATTGGAATGGAACATGATGAAAAAACACCTTATATTTTTTTATCTACATTACAATCTATTTACTTTAGGACTGCCCCAATATTTATGATAATGTGGGGTCAAACCGTGACCTTAAGGGAAAAGTGGCAACAAAATAAATATTTTTAATATATTCAATAATTAAAATAATTTTGAAATAAAAAAAATATATAATTGAGGCCGGTCGTGGCGCAGCGGCACAAAGTGTGACTGTAAATCGACTGGTTGTGGGTTCGATCCCCACTCGAGGAGATGAAATATTTACTTAAATTTATATTTCCATTTCTTCGCTCTGGTGTCGAGGCAAAAGTGCGGCGTTGAGTTCTGCCACTCAACACGCAATGCCTCCAGAATTCGGCAGAAAGTGGGGAACGGAGTGTCTAAAAAACACTAGGTTCCCTCTGCCTACCCTGCTGTGTGCGGGATACAGCGTAAAGCTGATGAGTATGAAAAAAATAGTTTCACGCTGTAAAAAGTTTCCCGCTGTATCCCGCACACAGTAGGGTCGGCAGAGGGAACATAGTGTAAAGAGTAAGACAGTCCATTCCCCATTTTCTGCCGAATTCTGTATGTTGAGTGGTGGAATTGAACGCTGCGCTTTGCCTAAACACGAAAGCGACGAAATACAAATATACATTTAAAAGAATATTTAATTTCCTCTAATGGGGACCGAATCTACACCCAAGCCCGTTAACAGTCACAATTTGTACCCCTGCGCCACGACTGGCTTCTATATACTCCGATAATTAAAAAAATATTATTTATTTATCTTAAATGCACCTAAAAATAACATAAAAACACGTCGCAAAGCAACTTTAGCAATATCCAATGAATATCAAATTTAAAATAAAAAATAATGTTCACTTATATCGATACAAGGATTTATATTAGTAATATACTGTCATAAATGGAGAATGATGTTTTAACTTTACCATTTCAGTTGAGCTCCGATTGTAATGAATATTTATTGACATATTAATAAAACAACACTCACAATCAACGCATATCCGTTTTTGTACTAAATTAGCTAATATGCAACATTTTTTTGAACAAACATCACGCTACTAAATACTAAAACAATAAACTGTTTACATTTTTTTGAACAAAAGTTTCCAATTGCAAAATGCAACTTTAAAAGAATACCTCAAAAGCAATTTCAGACTTACAGAATAAATTCGCAATGACTTTAATGAAAACGTCTAAAGTAGGAAACAGTTATTGACGTTCTCGTTCAGATAAAATATTGTTTTTATGAATTTTTCCTGTCGCGAATGAAGTCATAAATCAAATAAAAAGTTTATTCAATATCTTTTTTCAGTTGAGATAAATTTTCAATATGATCGAAAAAAAAAAGGAAACTTCACTGTTTTTATTATAAGCAGGTGGAATCTATTATGACGATTTAACGCAGCCTTATATAGCAATGACAAAAAAATATATATTTTTTTACATTTATAATTTTTACATTAGTTTAAGGCTTAAGCCATAACCTACATTATCTATAATATATAATAAACTAGTAGATTTTAAAAGTATAGGAGGTTATGTGTACAATATATAGTAAAATTCACATCATATAGAATAATGTAAAAGAAAATTTTCAAAAGCAGACACGGTACGTATGCAAAATATTTGTCTCGGTGTGACAAATTCGGACGAAGTTTAAGACTAACACGCTCCAGTAAATGTGTCCTTTTGCCATCCACAGTTGTTCCTATAGTTATACTTGACTTTTACACCTGTAATAATTATAAATAGGACCGTACAATACATTTTTGACCGGCGTCATTTACCTTGGACGTTTCGTTTCGTTTTTGTACGAGACTAAATGATAAGAATATATTTTTTTAACAAAAATGTGGTTTACTTATTTAGAACTGCTAATGTTTCATTTGAAATAGTTTCATATACTTTAATAAAAATACAATAAGCAATCCATGAGGATCGAACAACCAAAAAATATTAAAAATATACCAAACGATCTCTCCTCCGTTTTAAAGTCCTTTAAAAAGTTGATATAGTGTCAAATAACATAAAATACGGTTTTCTGTTTAGATATTATATGTAACGCAAATAACACAGGAATAGTTAAGACAAGATGATATATATAAGATTTAATTTACATTTTAAGTAAATATATGTGTTGCAGTGTTGGCGTCCAGTAGCTATTAGCGAGCCAGTGCAGCGCAATTGGAGCGAGTCCTAACTGGAACTCCGGAGAGCGGGCGCCGTTATCAAGTTTTTTTTTTAGATTTTATCTATATGAAAGAATTTACTTGTACAAAATTTGTTAATATAAAAAAATACTATATTTTGTCGATAATACGACAAAATATAGTATTTGTATATGTATTCTCATCTTAGAATTTTATCGTCTTTTGAGATAACTTGGTGATGACGTTTCACTCTGTTCTCCACTAATTTAGAGACCATGTCCATATTTAGCCACAACAGAATAACCCATTTCTCTGTCCCACAACAATTTCCGTATGCATTTTAAGAGAAGCATTTTTTTTGCCAAATAATAAAATAATACATGCGATAAGATAATATTATAGGACATGTACGGAACAATTTCGGCAGCGTGAAAGTAAACTTCTGAAAAAAGAAAAACAAGAAAAAAGTTTGAATATAAAATTATACTTCCTGCATATTAAACGAAAACGTTGTTTTACAACACAAAGTAATATAAAAGTATTACAAAACACTGCTAACTCAAATATTGTTTTCAGTCGGTCCTAGTCCTTTTAAGTATACGTTTATTATTATTTTAGAATTATTAAAACATAAAAGATCCTCTATAACCTTTATCGACCATTCTTTTTTGGCTCAAAACAGGACATCAGTTTTTTTATCGTTTATTTTATTTTTTTTAAGCTTTTGTGTTATAAAATATTATATTATTTGACTTTTTAACTTTGTTTGTCGTGGCTTTCGATAGAAATAAATAGAATAGTGCTTTCACTTCTCTTTTTCTTTCACATAAAATTGTTAAAAATTGCGACCTACCAGATTACCAAATTTACGGGCCTTCGAAAACGTACGTCGTACGTCCCAGTCCCATGTTTGGAGACATCGGGACACATTAGCGGGGCGGTCCCCGGTTATCTATAATGCGAAACGGGTTAAAATTCACTAGACAACATGTTTTCACTGCACACGTAATAAATGATTCACTAACTTATCAATAATGTATTTCAGAATCTCATATTGTTAGATAATATGACGCAAATATGTTTTGATTTACGATTTTACTTTTAAGTTGTTACCGATGGAGAATAAGATATTTTACCAATTATAATATTATTATTTTTGTTAATTATTACATTAAGGAATTATCAATGGAATAATAAGAGCTTACGTTTCGAGTACAAATTCGCTAAGTAGTTATTTTTTAGTAAAAAACAAGCCTACTTCGCAAGGTACAAAGGTTGCAAAAAACAAAAAAATATTTTATATGACTATTTATTTTAACCCGGTTTTTTGTGAAGCTCTTAGCTCTGTATTTGTATGAATTTTATCAAATTCAAACAAATATTCAAAAACAGTTTACTTTGTGGCTTTTATACATAAGAATTATAATATCTGATGTTATGACATAACATAAATATAAAAATAGGTTATTGCTGTTACATTCCATCTCTAAAAATAAAGTTCACCTCTTAAAAAAAAATCGAGCTAACAAATGCGATGTAAACGTCAATTCGCAATTGTCTTTTGTAGAATTGTCGTAACTCATACGTCCGCCGCGAATGCTTCAACGCTTCATGTAAAAAGTGCGCAACGGAGCGTGCGAGCCTCTCGCGTTTCTCCACACTACATTTTTCCACTAAGACATATGTAAACGGCTGAATCGTTTCACGCTAGCTAAACAACGAAATTATCAGATTAGAATTGAAATTAAATTAGTTATGTAAAAAACATATGCGTATGTGAAAATTACGCGTATCTTTTAAGTAAAAACGAGAATGGTCATCAAAGATTAGTGTGGAAAGTTAAATGTTGAAGACGAAATGAAAGCGAAATGTTTGTTTTATATAAAAATCCGTAGTTCCGATTAAAAATATTTTGCGTTGTACACAACACGAGGTAAATTTAAAAGTTTTTATTTTTTCTGCTCAATGTTTTTTTTTGTACGGTAAAAGTATTTAGGTACCGTAAAGTTATTTTAAATTAATTTAGTTTTTTATTATTTGACAAATCACCACCACTGAAGCGCCTTTATAATTAAAAAGTCCTTTACTTTTCTAAAGCTAACTTTTTGAAAGCTGGAAAATGATTAAAAACTTCGACCATAAACTCCAAAGCAAAGGCCGTGACAAAGCAAACTTTTACACGATTCTCTCTAAAAATACATTCGTCCCTTGCGGTTAAATTTTTGACCGAACAAAAATATTCACCAGCCTTCACCGTTTACCATCACATTTCTCTATTAGGAATGTTGAGGAAAAATAATAAAATCAATATTTCAAATAAAAAAAAATAATAAAATTATGATATAACTCGATAATTGTAGAAAGCATCCGTTGATTTATTTAAAAAATGTCATTGTAGTAAGAAGTGAAAATATTTCATAGATTAAGTTGATAAATGTAGACTCGATTCAATTTTCACTAAGGCTGTAATTGCCGTGTAGAAACTACTCTAAGAGCGGCTCTTAACTAAGCCTTTTAATATAGTACTAAGTACTGAATATAAAAATGTATACCAATACTAAAAATAATATTACGTCAGTGAGGGGTTGATCTTATAATAATGTGTATAAATAGTTTATGAGAAACCTTACGTAAATAATATGTGCATGGTTTGTACATACATACGACGATTGTACATATGAAAAAAGTTAATTTAAAAAAAACCACTACTAAACCTGGAAGTCATTTTTCTTAACAAAAAAAAATAAAAAGTTTTACAACCATTGCAACTTACCCTTTACATTAGAATTAAACACAAAGTCATTAAATATATTATACCTACTAATATCAATCCGCAATTATAATATTTGTGTCATTTCTAATCTTCTATTCAAGGGGACTTTTTAAACTTAATATTCATATGCATTTATAATTCCTAATCAATGATGGTGATTAAAGTAACTGTCAATTGTTTTACTCTATACAGAAAACGTTGTTTCAGTAACGAGATTATATGTAGGTATGTATATACTGATGTACCGTGAATTTGTTCGAAACTTTTGATGTGTTCAGCGTTTTACAACGTGGAGTTTATGATCCGTTTTTCACGTTGCGACGTAAGTATGTACCGTACATGTATGTACGTCGTAAAAATCGGAATTGTTTCACCATTTAATCGTAAAACATATGTACATATAAAACTCTGTTGTATTTATATATAATAACAATCACAATATTTTAAAAAGTTAATTATTCTATTTTGTGTGCGAAAACTTAAACCAATTTAAATACATATACATTTTAATATTTAAAAACAAATGCTGCCTACAACGTCCTATTTTTTGAAAAAGAACTTGGACAAATAATTAATTTGTTGGTAGGCACATTCGTGTTTCTCATTATCCAAGGAAGGAGCAAGTTTGTTCTAACAAAAGAAAAGTCTTATTTATTTTTTCAGCGGCCGAAAGTTTTGATTGTACAAATTAATCGCATTACTGAGCTGAACAATAAAAGTATGGTGTGTAGTCGCTATCACATACTGTAGTTTCTTTGGAAGAGTTTGTCTGAAAGACGAACTTGCCAAGAATATACTTAGATGGTTACATCCTAAACGCATTTTTTTTTCTTCTATTTTTTGCCAATTGCTAGTAGTTACTGGGTATGATTCCATTGAATGAGACGTACACGGAATGATTAAAATTATTGATGAAACATGCGCCATTGCTAAAAAAAACAATTTTAAAAATATTTGTTATATGCTGCTCTTTTTATGTTTTATGAGAATATAAAAAACATGAAATAATTTATTACCCCGAGTGGAAATCGAATCCCTACAACTATCACATTTATGCGCCTGTGCACCACGAGAGAACGAACAAGAAACAAAACAAATATCGGATAATGTATATTGCTATTCGATAGATATTTACTGTTGGGAAATGCAACGGAAACACCTATTTCGAGAGTATCTATCTACCGATACAATTTCGTCGAAGGAGGAAATTTATTATAGGACTTGCATAGCAATTAGACACAGCCGGCAATTTGTGCCACCTTCGGCTGGTTCCCACATCGTAATTAATATAGTTTTATATGTATTATGTTCACTTTATGTATATATTGTATGCAAGAACCGTTGTATTAAGTAGTATTTTTTATTTATCTTCATAAAAGCTTTTTAACTCTACATAGGTATATCTTACTATGTAATACTGTAGTAATACTGTAGTAATATGTAGTAATATAATATAATTACAAAACAATAAAACCCACTATTGTTTTGAATATAAGTAATTGAAGACAAGAAACATTAATAGAAGTCATGAAATAAAAACATGGTGACAAGAGAAAAATATTCGTTATCTGTTTGCATTACATAAATTTCGTACTCCACGAGGCTCGTAATTCCAGTGCCTTCCTAAATTGCTCCAAGTGGTGGTTGACATGACTGGAGAGGGTTAGATCGAGATAGCATACATAAGTGTCTGCCTTGTACAGGTTCTTATCAATTAAGAGCACTTTCCCTCTGTTAAATTGAATCATGTTGTGGGTTGGTTATTCCTGTTAATTATAGATCGATTAACTTAAAACTCTTTTTTTTTTCGATTTCACGCAGTAACCCGCATGTAGCAGGGTAAGCGGAGGGAGCTTAGTGTCAGGATGACTTTGCTCCCCACGTCCCGCCGAATTCTGGAATTTTGTGTTGACTGGCCGAACTCAACGCCGCCGCCATAATGCCATAGAGATATTATTTTAAATATATTTTTTTGAATTAACTTGAAAAGGACAAACAAACATGTCTATTATTATGAAGTAACAAATAATTTGCACTGTTTATGTAAACAGTTAGGGATTTACTTCAACCTTAACAACAAATAAAAATATTATTTCTATATAGCATAAATCATGTTGATAGAAGATAAAAAAACAGTGTAATTCAGCCTCTTTCATAAAACTAATACTTACACATCGCTTCGCTTTGCGGCATCGCAACGACGCGACGGCGAAGTTTTGACAACATAAACAAAGCCACAGAGATACATATTTTAATAATATAAATAGATCTTTTCTAATTATTTTTACTCATTTGAACTATACCAATATCTTTCTCAAAATGACGTTAAAATATTATATAAATTAAAATTCTAATTAACTTGCATTTTGTTGTTCTAAATTATACGTTGCCTACATTTAAATAGAATACTAAAATTAGTTATTTAACTGACTATATAACATTAAATGTGTAAAAGAATATTTTGTAAAGTATTTTACTAGAGCTTGAGTTTAATTACTCATGAAGTGTTATATCAGCTTTCACTTCGACTTGAAAGTAAAAAAAACCTTTTGAATAATTATTTAGGTTAAATTAAAACATCTTTCAATATTAAAAAAAATATGTCTTATAGATACTATACATTAATTTCTATCAGTTTTCTCAAAGAAAATACCAGTAACTATAGACGTTTGTATCCAAAGAGATTGAAGTCCCCATAACATACATTTAAAATATACGTTGCTAAAGTGGGGTTCATGGCGGTTGGTGAACCTAATTTAAACTTAGCGAGTTATGCGAAAAATAAAAAGTTTTGGTATAAGCGTCCTGCATTTGTACTGCGTCTAAAGGTGTTTTTCTTGAAATACGTGTGAAAGTAAAACTAAATTTATGGATCTTTACGTAGTAGAGTAATTCATACTCTTCAATCACGAACATGTGCTACTGGCACGCGGTCTTTACAAACACAAACTGAATGTGTATAATGAAACATCAATTAATTTACATATTTATTTGATTTTATGAAGATAATAATAACGAGTAAAAATGATTTATTCGTTGTTTTAACAATTTATGTCTTAGCGTTTACATAGATAAATTATCTAGGTTATTGTAGCTAGTCACAAAACTGAAGGTACCTAATGCAACAAGAAATATTGAAACCAGTGAGGGACGAAACTGACTAACATATTAAATAGTTACAATATTAAAAACATTTGTAACTGCTCATGTCTTAATTTAAAGTTTTAACACAACGTCTCTTACGACTTTCCGCGAAAATAAACTGAATAGTATTCATCGGGAAAAAAAAGGAATATAGGTAGGTGAAGGTGACCCCAGACCTATATGCTTCACCTCCATATATGTACAGCGTTTTTCAGTGCTTCAGCTGATATTTGGAAATTTGTAATATTATGAAAAAAAATAATTTCTTGACGAAGATTGGCAAATACAACTTGATTGTTTAAAGCTCCTGATTTTTTATTCAACAACATACCTTTCGTATCATATTTTTTTTCTTTATATATTCTATTAACTATTTGTAGAATAGTTATAACTGTTTTAACATTCACCAATTACTTTTCCATTGAACAAGTATATCATCGATTCAATAATGTAATTAATAGCAAATATTTATTTAAATAAAAATAACTAAACTTAAACGAAGGTATGTATGTCTGCATTTAATGTTCTTTGGTTATAAAATTTAATCTAAATATTATAACTATATCTTACAGAGTGTCTAAAGTCTAAGTAGCCATTATCACATAGACTTTTAGATTTAGAAACTTTAGAAAAAAAAGTTAAACGAACTATTAACTATGTTTAAGTCGCTTCTTTTAAACAGAAACTTTTATTTTACAGCGTAAATGGATCGGACCAATACTTGATATTCACAAAGTAATGAAATGAATTGTCCCCATGACGGAAATGGTAATCGAGCGAAGCGTAAACACCCAATGTGAAGAGCCATCGTCGCCTTTAAGGGAAATAGTCTCGTTACTATCACAATGACGTCGTCATTCAGTCGCTCTGGCTTGCGTTTGCCTTTTAAGCTTGCCAAGCTTAGAGTCGTTTAGATTTTGTTTTTAAATACATTCTTCTGTATAGTAAGATATATATACTTATAAAATCAGCTTCACGCTGTATCCCGCACACAGCAGAGACACTCCGTTCCTCATTTTCTGCTGAACTCTGGAGGCATTGCGTGTTAAGTGGCAGAACTCAACGGCGCACTTTGCCTCGACCAGACCAAAGCGAAGAAATGTAAATATAAATGAATATTTCATTTGTTCGAGTGGCGATCGAACCCACAGTCGGTTTTACAATCACACTTTGTGCTGCAATGAATGTATGAAAATAAATATTATTATTTTATTACTTATTTGGTAGTGACTTATAGGGTTAAATATTATAATTACATACATTGTACTATATATACATACAAGTACTTTAATATAAATAAAATTTATCACAAACGACCTTTTAATCCATTAGTAGGAGAACAATACTAACGACCAAGTATTATGATACGAAACAAAAAGAAATAAAGTTCGTAATATAATCTTATATGTAAGAAGTGTTAAGACAATCACGTTGCTATGTTGAAATGACGAGAAACAACCCTTGTATGGAATTCCCTATATATATTTATATATATGAAAGAGCACTTTTGTGTAGCTTGGTTTGTCACAAATTTTGTTTTCTTTTTTTTTATAGTTAAGATAAAGATAATCTGCTTAATAAAGATATTTGGCAGATAAAACCAACATAAAAAAAATACAATGCAACAATTATCATTTAAAATAATAGAAAACAATTTATTTTGCGTTTCTCTCCTCGCGTTTTTTCCATCCTCAAAAAGGAATAAGAGTCCAGAATTTGTAGAAAATTTGAGGCCAGTCGTGGAGCAGTGGCACGAAGTGTGACTGTAAAACCGACAGGTTGTGGGTTCGATCCCCGCTCGAGGAGATGAAATATTTACTTAACTTTATATTTTCATTTCTTCGCTCTGGTGTCGAGGCTAAGCGCGGCGTTGAGTTCTGCCACTCAACACGCAATGCCTCCAGAATTCGGCAGAAAGTGGGGAACGGAGTGTCTTAACACTAGGATCCCTCTGCCTACCCTGCTGTGTGCGGGATACAGCGTGAAGCTGATTTGATTTGATTTTTTTTTAATTTGTAGAATTATCACAAATCATTCCTTTTTCCGTCAGTTTTCCACTTGCCGCCGATTATACAACCTTTTCTATATATCTATGTAAATAAGACCGTGAAAATAAGTAAGCATATGAAAATTGTCCACCGAGTGAAATTTGAACTCACAACTATCAATCGTTACAACGACCACGACACATATAATAATTCGTGCATGAAGTAAAGAACGTTCACTACAATTTCAACTGAACCACTTTCGACCTTCAAGTTTACTCTTATCTGCGTCTGCTGGGTGACCACTGGGAGAAGATAAGACGCTGTTCCGTTAGAAAGTTAGAGATATAACTTTATACAAAGACTTTGTTCCTGTCTGAAGTCTAGTTAGTTTCGTTTTAACTAACTCTGTTTTCTATCGGATGGTTACAATTCAAGTTAATAACTACAATAACGGTTTTAAAAAAATAAATAAATCAACTTCACGCTGTATCCCGCACACAGTAGGGTATGCAGGGGAATCTAGTGTTAAGACACTCCGTTGTCGCGTTGAGTGGCGGAATTCAATGTCGCGCTTTACCTCAACATTAGAGCGAATAAATGAGAATATAAATATTAATAAATATTTTACTTCCTCGAAACCGTTCCCAGTCGCGCTTACAGTCACACTTTGTGCCCTTTTGTGAGCCACGACTGGCATCGATAACGACTTTCACATAACATTTTGAAATATTTTTATTGTTTCATAAGCCTACAACTGTAATAATGATATTATATTCCATCATATTATATAATACTAATTTTATTATAAAACATGTTAATATTAATTTATAATTATATTTTTAGATAAACTAATAGATTTCATTTCAATTTTAACTTGTCATAGGTACATATGTGGAACTCTTGAGATGCCATGGCCAAACATTTAAAAAAGAGAAATGGTTTACATTCAAATTAATTATTTACTCATTCGTTTCAAAGGAAAAAACATATTATAAAATATATTTTATTAAGTAGTGGAATTATTGACAAAAATGAACAAATTTTCTAGGTAAGTAGATTTAACGACGACGTCACACACCACATGGTCCAGACGCTAGATGCTCACGTACATATGGACATAGAGCGGCCAACATGTTTTTAGAAATATCGTTATTTCTCTTTTAGATTTATTGTGTGTATATATACAAGAATTTGCACGCTGATAAATAAGTTAAAATGAAATGTATAAAATTTAATGTTAATAGCAATACATAAAATTTACAAGGTATTTTAAATATTAGCAAAACTTTAAAATAAAATAAATGGAAGAATTCATTACGAAATTCATATGAGGCTTTATTTAGAAATTGCAGAAAAATTAAAACACATCTTCAAAACAACATAATGCACGTATGTAGTAGTAATATAAAGGTGCATTAAATTATGTAGGTCACTATATTCTGCTTTTGGTTTTGACATAATACTTTTCATTAGAAAAAGATTTTCAAAGCTTTTTTTAAAGAATTTTAAACGATGCCTGACAATTTCTCGTTTTCAATGATGATATGTAATTGTGGACTTATTAATATAAGCTGCTGTTATTTATATAGGGTAAATGATAATGGTTTATGCTCTTTACACTTTTATCCTTTGTAAAAATTACAGGGTAGAAGCGTCAGCGTTCCTTTGACAGGAACAGCATATAGGGGAAAATATTTTAAGCCCACACGTAAAGAAATTAATCAAGATACCTCAACCAAAAACGGAAACATATACTCGTACTACTAAAAATTAAAAAACTTCGCTGCCATTAATTTTGTTATTTTATTTGTTTAAAAAATCACTTTTTAATGTTTGTGAAAAAAAAATTGTTTTAGGCTTTTATAGAGTAGTTCATCTGTGGTTTCATTTAAAGTGACAAAAACACACTGTATACAGAGTGTATCGCGATCCACGGATCAATGGTTGTCTATGAGAAGAGGACCTCAGTACCTATCCGTCCGTCCGTTAATCCGTCGATCGCTTTACAACCCGTATAATATATATAACGAGTTCAAATACTCTATACAATTCGAAAACCAAATTAAAATATTTATCCATTAGCCATGTCCAGACGTACGTTAAGACCGTCATTAAGATATAATTTTAAACCCGTAATAAAACGCACTTGCTTTTATGAGACTTGCCAAAAGTTTGATAGTAGTAAAGACCTTATTTACGGACGTGATAAGTAGGTTCAAATTCCTTTATTATCATTGATTGTTAATGTTTTAAGATATAATTTACTGTTTGTCATTAAGTCATTAGAATTGGAAATGTATTTTAGTCCAAAACTTAAAACTAATAATAAGCTTAGTAAGAAAATTTATTAATTTGTAACGGAACGGAAAGTGGAGAACGGAATGTTTTAACATTAGGTTTCCTCTGCCTACCCCGCTGACTGCAGGATACAGCGTGAAGCTGATTTAATTATTTATTTGTATAATTAAGTATACATATGAAGTATGTGAGTGAGTATTAAGTAGTATATAATAATTAGGTTTAATAACTATTATGGAAATTCCAATAACGCTAACAAATCTTTCAAATTCAATTAATGTTCATACACTGTCGCACAAACTCATGAATATTTAATACAATTAATACCGCCGCACACGCTTGTTACAATTGCGTAAATAATTTTCTCAAATGTCGAATAGTATAATTTATTAGATTTCAAGCAATGTTTCAAATAATTTATATATTAATATATTTTTTTAAATACATTTTCTTTAGCCTATTCACGACAAAGTTCAAAACTAAATACAGTACCTATCTTGTAGTTATTCCCGTTGAAATTAACAAAAGCTGAACTTTCTGCATTATTAATAATTACAAGAGAAACAAGTAAACATTAATTTACTATTATTATATAAAATTGAATAACCAAATTATGAATATCGTTTTAAATTTTAAATCGGGTGTCGGCTGAAAATGTAATTATGTAGCAGAAATACATAATTTATATTCGATAACCTCAAAAATATATGAAGAAAACTTTATAAACATTTAAATTAGATGTAGCTTAAAATTTATTTGAATACAAAGTATACACATTATAAAAATTTGAAGGAACAACCTCAAATTTGGGTCATTAATACTAACAACGAAAACTCCAATTACAGCATAAGCTGATGCTGTAAAATTATTCACTACAAAATTTCATAATGCTAAAATTCTTAATGTTTCTCATCAAGTCCCGGTCTGTTTTGTTAGCATTTAAATGTTATTAGACAGATGTAAACAGAATGTATTAAAATTAAGGTATAAAATAAACGGAACGTCGTGACAGAATTAGAGCACATGCAATTGTTTCAAAATAATAAAAAAATACGTTTGATCAGAGGTATTGGTTAATTATGTAATAGACGAAGATAACCAGGACTTTAATATTTATTTACCTATCACATACAAGTGTTTTATTTTATAAAAAATACTCTTTATTATGGCGTTCCGAGCGTGCCAGTTGAGCACAAAATCACTTCGCCAATATCGCATCATCACGAAAGATTATGTTGTGCGGCAAAAAAAAAGGATAATATTACACAAAAGAAAAATGCATGTTCAAAGAGATCCAGTTAAAATACTACCTTCATTTATAACAAAACACATCAAAAATATATAAAAATAAAATAAATACAGTTACGGGGTTTGTTATTTTAGAGTCATACATATTAGGATGTTTCAAAGATAGAATGGATAGGCATTTTCTAGTTATGTATGTCACGTAGTCACGTATGTTACTTCGTGTACTGCATGGGCCCAGGCCCAATGCGATCGAAAGTCAGTTTAGTATGATTTTTTAATATAAAAAAATAGTGGTATAGATTGAAACAAAAAAAATAATTTAGATTGATCTAAAAATAATCAATAATACTTTATACTCTTGATTTATATACATATAAGTTTAAATAATTAATCAACTTTGAGCTGGTTCCCGCAAACAGCAGGATAGGTTCAGGGAATCTAGTGTTAAGCCATTCCATTCCCCACTTTCCGCCGAGTTCTAGAGGCATTGCGTGTTGAGTGGCGGAACTCAACACCAGAGCGAAGAAATGAAAATATAAATAATAAATAAATCACTTCCTCGAGTGGGGATCGAACCCACAGCCAGTCGATATTAGAGTCACTCTTTGTGCCCCTGCGCCACGAATGGCCTCAAATCATACGAGTTACGCACTTAATTACATAAAATTACTTTTAAATACATAAATTAAACTGCTTTCCACCTAATATAAGCTTATTACAACATTTTCGCTTAGACCTTACACAATTTTGAACTCCACGCATTGTGTGGAATAAAAATCGTCGATATAAAAAAACTACTCAAATCACAACCCACTTCATAGTATCGAAATAACATTTCTATTGTGAAAACATAATAAAAGTCGCCATTTAGTTGGCTCAATGCTTTTCATTCGAACAAAGGCAACTGTATATCAAGCTGCAATTCCACTATGACTCGAACATAAAAAAAATTAAAATTAAAAAATAGAGCAGAACTTCAAACGAAATTTAACCTCAGTTATGGCAAAACTGCCCGCAGACACAAATCTCGTTATAGTACGTAAATCGGTCGCTTGGCACTGGTATTTCGTATTGCGGTCTGGGCTATGTGTTTTGGACTTCATATTTTAATTCGACGTGCTAGTTTCCAGTTGTCTAGAATAAGATAACGCTGTGGATTCGCCACAGAGCTCGTAAAATTAGGTCATTAAGTTTTAATTAGCAGCCCACTCTACCACATTAAAGATTTTGAATGATTTTATTGCTTTTGTTCGTTAAAAAATTCAAATAATAAATGTTAAATGTTGCAATACAGTTTCTATAAAACTTTAAAATATTTAAAAAAAAGTTTTTTGTTTAACTAGAAATTAAATAAATATAACGTTATTATATAATAAATTCAATTTAAAAAACAAAATCATTGCAATAAAATATATTTTATTAACAACATTTTTAAAAACTGTTTCAAAATTATATAATTTACGTAGTAGTAACGAAACGCAGAAAATCTCTTTTATAAATTGTTGTCGTTGCGTTAACTATTAAGCCTCAGATTATAATTGTTTACAGAAAGATGCCTCTGAAACTTTATTCGTTACTGGTAAAACGGTTTAAGGAGAAACAATCAATATTTTCTTTTAAAATTAAATATAGTACAAAGAAACACCAGCTAAATCGTAATGCATTCCAATGTACATTTTCTTATGAATAATAGCTTAATCATGACAAATAATAATAGTTTTTCATGGCGAGCACGACGAATTCTTGATTTTCGAGGTCATATCTTGACATTGATAAATAGTACGGCGTATTATATATTAAGTTACTTATCAACAGTTGTTATTTGATAAGCCTTACATATTTCTATCGAAAACGAATAATTCATCTAGAAAATGTTTTTAATAAAACAACTTTTTTCATTTAGTAGTAATAACATAATCTTAACATGATTAAACTGGATACAGTTTTCTAGGAAATAAATAGCATGTAGGACAAAATGAAGAGAAATTTCTAAATATAAGTTGTAAGTATCACATTCTTTAGTTATAAACTTATAAATGAAAATAACATTTATGATGTTGTTTTAAGCATATAAACAAAAACAAAAATATTAATAAAATGAATATCCTTAATATTCGTAGAGCCCGGCGTCGTAGATGCTGGCAGCTCGTAGCACGCCGTAGATCAAAGCTTTAGTGCTACGATCCATGCCAACTAGTACGTAAGCTCATATTTATCCAATTTCTGAAGGGTTGGCGTAAGATATGGAAAAGGAGAATTTTGAAAGCATAGGATTCATAATATTGACAGTAAAATGTAGAAAACACGAACATTTATGGATGTAAGATAAAGTGTGACGTTGAGCTGCGTTTGCGTTGCGCCACGAAAATAGTGCAGTGTGTAACGAAGTCTTAATACTGAGTTCCCTTTGCTCTACTCTCGTACACTCTCACTCTCACTCTCGCACCCTACTTTATATGGTATACAGCGTAAAGCTGAGAGAAAAAAAAGTGGTCTTTCTTGCCACATAAAAAGAATACATAATCAGAATAATAAGCAGAAGAAAATACAGCAAAAGTGAAAAAATGAACAGTATCTTTATATCGGATTGAGAATTGTGATAATATTTAACTTACAACAGATGTCTATATCTGCACTACGATTGAATAATATTAACTTTTATACGTTTTAAAATTTTCTTGTACATTGAATGTTGTCGGTGGCACCAGTTTAGGTGCTAGGAACATGATATAAAGATGATATTTAATGATATACTACACAATATGTTTATATATAAACTCTTATAGATAATAATATGTAACGGCCATGGCATAGGCCGTGACACAGTTAAGAAATATGAAGCCGTCATAACAAAATTAACTTCACTAATTTCTAGTGTTCCATTCTCCACTTTTTGCTTATTTTGGAAACATCGAGAGAGTGAAACCACAAAGGAGTGTCAAGTTTTACTTGTGAATTGATTTATTTAAAATTAACAGTATTTATCAGAATGGGAATGTCTACATACATCACCTAATATTAATAGCCAAAACATAGCAGGCTATTTTCTAAAGCGGTTTAAAATACCTCGTACAATGCTTAATTTATTTATTCTAGGCAGCTTTATGCGAAGCACGATAATATAACAAAAAAATGTCTGTTTTAGTTTGGAAAATAGAAAATTCAATAACATAATTTCTATATATTATGGATAGATGTTGGTGGTATAACCTGTATATAATATACGAGTGTATAATATAATTTTTCTTTCCTAAGTGTGGTATAACACTTTAAAAATGTTTAAAAATATCGATATATATTCAAAATAATTAAATTTAAAAATAAACGCAAATGAAAGTTACTGTTGAGATTATGTTTCTTATTTAAGGCTTAAAATATGTTTATAAATAATACTATAAAAAAATATAAAAAAAAGATGAAAGCGAAATCAAAATTAACCACGCCCACGAGGCATGCCCTCGAATTGTAAATGGAAAACAAGTGAATTTGAATATTATGTAAATGTTTATTCATTATACAATATACGACTTGTTTACAAGTAAACATGTTTAAACAACACAAAGTCATGTTTCAAATTACTTACAATAATAAGGCACCGTGTTTTGAATCCTTGAATGAGCTTAATTATGATTCAAACATTTTTATATCCATTATTATCAGACTGTAGACATTAAAAGATATTTTTTGGATTTTGGATATAAAGTATGGGAAATGTTAATAATAAGATGATGTGTATTACATATTTTTTTGCTTTGATATATTATAGATATAACTTTACAATAAACGTACAACGTGAATGATAAATCTTTAAAACGACCGCCATATTTCAATGTCCCACCTATTTTACCTTCATAAGAAATAGGAACCCGCATTGATTACATTTTGTACAATTTACTATAGCTATTTGTGGACTTTAATCTATGGATATTGCCATTGCAATCGTACAATATAAATAAAAGTGAAACGACCAGGTATATGGATGTATAATTATTACAAAAACTATTATAAACGTAACAGTCTCATATTATTTAGTACCCATCATATAACTTTTCAATAGTGTTAAGCAAAAAGATTTTTTTATATCAGAAAACATATCATTAAATAAACAATACATCCAAAAACAATTAAAGAGGAGTCTTGACGCAAGGGCAAAAGGAGTTGTGGGTTCGATCCTTGCTCGAGGAAATGAAATATTTATTTAAATTTATGTTTTCATTTCTTCGCTTTTGAGTGAGTTGAGTTCAGCCACTAGACGGGCAGTGCCTCTAGAATTCGGCCGAAAGTAGGTTACGGAGTGCCTTGATACTAGGTTCCCTCTGCCTACTGTGCTGTGAGTGGGTTTCAGCGTGAAACTGATTTATTACATTTAAATACAATAAGTAAATCAATAAATATTTTGCTAAAAAAAAGATGACGGAATATTATAAAAAAAATTAAAATAAAAATTAAATCAAATATTTTTTTAGTAGAATAAGCAAAGACAATGTGTTAACACGTTCTTCTCGTTTCGCAAAAATTCCAAACACTGCGCATTCTATAGCGATTCTCAACGCCGCAGTTGTCGTAACAAAGCGGAGAAATAAAAAACCGTCAAAGGGAAGTTGGGAATTGTAATGCATTATATGAATTATATATGATGAATATATGAACTGTAGGGGTAAACCGTTATCGCATACCATGCCTGAAGTGATTAGTATGCACAGCATACACAGCCTTCGCGAGTATATGAGTCTGATAAGTGGAGTAACACTGGAATAAGCTAGCTTTTCGACCCTTAAGAATTGGAGTCCAAGATATGGCTCAACGCGCGCAGAATATACATCAAACGAATTTATGTAAGAAATATTTTTATTTGTTTACATTTAAGGAATTTGTTATTTAAATGTTTATTTGAATAAAATTACCAATGTATAATGTTTATTTAAATATAACTATTTTTTAGCACTTTAACAAGTAAAACTTCAAAAAGTTAAAGATATTAATTAACAGGTAAAAGTTAGGAAGTGACATAGTCTGTTTTGGTATCGTCCGACATACTGGCATACTGCTTATGCATAAAACATTAAAGGGAAAATAAAAAGTTGTAACTACCAGCTATACCGTTTTAAAGTAGTAGTATGTAGAAACTTTATTGCTATGTCTGAAGACTTTAGTGTTTTACAAAATTATATTTAATGTAGTGTATGTTTCCCTTAATAAAAAGTATTTTCGGGTCTGACGTAAAACGATAAAAATACACATATATCGGTATTGGAAATAAATTAATAATATCAAATTAAACAAAATCCAATTTTTATGTTGGGTATCATCTTACCAAGGATAATTTGGTGGCTTTTTGCTTAAAGGGGGAAGGGATAAAGGGGAATATGATTTATTATTAGAACGTTATCGTTCACCTTGCAGCAAGCTCATGTGTGTGTGAGTATTCCAAAAATTATACTACCTACCAAATAATGAATGCTTTATCGTATAGAATGTGACACAAAGCCGAGCTCATGTAACACTCTTTATTTTATTATGCAAATTGAAAAAAATCTACAACAAAGGGGGAAAGCTCAAAAAGAGGCGTAGACTATACAAATACTTGCTACATGTGGTATGTAGCAGCATTTGCCATTAAAAAACTTTTACGTCGATGTAAAATCAGTTAAATTTCAGTGAAAAAACAATAACATGTAAAACAAAAGAACCACTAGTGAATTTATTAAACTTTGTCAACTCTATGGAACGACCCATTTACTTTTATGTCAATAAAAACTCAATAGAATACTACGTTATAAAAGGTTTTAAAAATAAAAAAAATGTGTTTTAAATTTATAGCATTTATGTACTTGTAACTACATAAAATATGACTCTATTCATTTACGCTGTCTTCATACGTATAAATTTATACTTCATACAAAACTTTTTGTTGGAAAAATTGCTAACAGAATTTTAAATAGCGACGCCCAACTTATATAAGGATTCTTTATCACACATTAAAACACCGATATTTAAAGTAAGCTTCAATTATTTAAAATAGGAGAAAGTTTGGAAGTTTCCAAAGAATAATATATGAAAATATATATTTCAAAAGAAACAAACGCAAACGCAATAAATGAGGAAGAGGGACGGAATTATCGGACATGAGGTATAGATATGATTACTATAGAAAGTTGCACGTTAAAACTGAAAGTATTTACTTGAAGTTGGTACTATTACTATACCGCGATAACAAAATAAAAATAATAAAGCCAGAAGTTAAAACTAAAATGTAAGCATTTAACTTAGAAATAAAATAAATAAAGTAAGTTAAAATAATAATGTAGATAGATATAATATTATGGTTTTTCCCTTATCTCGCGTCGCGTCTCCGCCCTGACACCCCTGCCTTCTATAAATTATTATGAATCGAGTTATCAACAAACGCTTTCAGGTTACGATATGAATATTCAAAAGTTGCGTAGTAACAATGCGGCAGTAAGAAACTTGCCTATCCTTTATTTACATAATTAAATTAAATACAATGTAACCGTATAGAAGTTTAATTTTCTTATGCCCTCTTCAAAGTAGAGCGTTGAGGGTGGATGTCTGATAAAGTGTTAAAAAAATACTAAGCAATCTTACTTATTATTATAATTAGAAATATTTAAACACGACGGTTGTGGGTTCGATTCAGATTCGAGTCAGAAGAATTAATTATTAATATTTTCATTTCTTGGCACTGAACACGCAATGTCTCGAAAATTCGGCGGAAAATAGGAAACATAGTATCTTAAAACTAGGTTCCCTCTGCCTACCCTGCTTTATGCGGGATACAGCGTGAAGCTGCAAAAATAATAGAAATTTATTCTCATTTATTTAATGAAAATAAATATTATATAAATTCAGTCTAAAGGTCGATGAAAAGGTTGTTTATATTCTGTTCAATTCACGCTCAAATTGCTTCGATATCAAGCAGCGTGTGATTGCATCGACAGCTGACTAAGTACCTAATGAATTGAAATATCGTGAATGGTAAAAGGTTTGAAGCTTGACATGGAAAATCATAAATTATAAATTTATTTGTCGCCTCAAACTGTATTTTTTACGAATTCCATGAGAATAAACATTGTATGATGTCTTAAGTTTCTTATTCATGTATCTATTTCATCCAATACCAATATATATTTGTTATTACCGCCAGCACTTTATTCTTTAAAAATAAAATTATAAAAAAAAAAAGATTTTTAAATTAAAATTATGTAGATAGAAAATTACTAAAAATTATTTTTCTACATATATTTTATTCATTGAAACAAAATTCCTCTCACTGTAAAGCAATATCTGTTTATGCGGGAAAAGATGCTATTTTTCTGAGTCTCTTATTAAAACACTTCGTTCCTCCCTCTTTCTGCCTAAATTTCGAGACATCGCATGTTGAACTATGAGGAACGAAATGATGAAAATATAATCATTTTACCGAGTGGATATCGAATCTTTAAAGGTTATAATACCATACGTAGAGAATGTACCCTACTATGGATGGCCTTAATGGATGCTCTTAACAGAAGTACATGAAGTAAAACGAAATATTTTAAACACATTCTGTTCAAACAAGTGAATGTTAACTTTAATTCCATTGTAAAATGGCTTACCTACGCTTGTTACCTATATTTTATACAACCTATAACATTGGAACAAAATTTGACCTAAATGTAAAAACAGTTTTGTTTTTTCAGGTAATTTCTGCCCCGAACGATCTCTTCATAATCCCCGATACGGCATGTGTGGGCGGACATCACTGCAAGTTGACGCTGACGAGTCGTTTGTATGAGAATTAATGGGCGGGCTGGAATTCATTTTGGCAAAATATGCTATGGGATATCGTGCTTAACAAGCATTCACGTCAGAAGTTTCACTGCCTGCTATTGTTGTAAAAATTCAAGGATTAATATTTTGTTTTATTTTTTTTTAAATGACTAATAAGAGCTACGTGTGCCGTATCTTGCACACAGCAGGTTAGACAGAAGAAACTTAAGTGTTAAGACACTTCGTTTTCCTATTTCTGCCGAGTTTTGAAGGCATTGTTTGAGTGGCGGAACTCAACGCCGCGCTCTACCTTGACTTCAGAGTGAAGAAAGAGAGAAGAAATGAAAATATTTAACAGTTCACTTCCTCCAGTGGGTATCGAACCCACAACCTATCACATTTATATTCACACTTTGTACCCCTATACCACTACTGGCCTCATACGTACTAGTTTATCCTTAATGAAGATTTTCTTCTGTGGAAAAATAAGAACATTTTGATATATTAACCTTAATTTGTACGGCAACGAAACTAAGCACGAAATTTGTAAATGAATGCGATAAATCGACGTCTAAGAGATTTATATTTTATTTTTAATATTAAAATGGAAATAAGTTATTCTATACAACTGCTTTAATATTTCTTCAGCGACGAAATAAAATTGTCTTAGATAAAAGACGAGGGAAAGTGTACATTTGGGAACGTTCCAAAAGTGTTAAGTACAAGAAATTGAATTATTACCACCTGTTTTCTAATATTTCTATATTTACACCTAAATAAATATATATTAAAGTTACTTAAGAAACCCTTAGATTTAAATCTGTTTTTAGAATACCGGTATAATCTTCCTAATTACTTCTAGTTATTGTGCACGAGTTACATAATCTAGTAAATATGTACGTATATTATTTTGTAAGAAAATATTTATGAGGCCAGTCGTGGAGCAGGAGACAAGCGTGCGACTGTGGTTTCGCCACTCAATCAGAATTCAGCAAAAAGTGGTGAACGGAGTGTCTTAACACTAGGTGCTCAGGTTGACTCTGCCTACTTTGCAATGTGCGGAATACGTAGCGTACTCTGCACATTATGTTCACGGTACTGGAGTAGCCCTCTCGAATAGGGCCTTCAATATGGCACATCCTTCTGGTATGTTTAAATTTTACGCTTAATAAATACTTTTATATTTAGTCTCCATGTTTATGAATTGGAACAAAATCATAATCATCAAATAATGACTTTACATTCAAAGTATCATAACCTTATAAAAAAATTATGATCGTTCGTTCGTTCGGTCGATCGTATCGTTCAAGATATCATTCTAGCTTTTTACTATGCCGCTGCTGGATTATATTTCAAATCGAATTTCCATTATGTGTACGGCATTTTCAACTGTATTGTCTTTATCTAACGCATATTTCAGTTTAATTACAAATATAGACCATCTCACTAGGGCTTAGGACTTTACCACTTAAAGTCTGTATCTTATGAATTGCTTATATTTTGACATAAAGCGAGATTACCACATTTATTAACATGTTGTCTGAAAGTTAATAACGATTGTAATCTGTTGTACATATTAATTTGTTCCTTAAAGATATGAGTTATATATGTAAAATGTACTAAATCGTTTTTTTTTTAATTATTAGCCATATTCTTTTGTAACATAAATAAAGTTTAGTTTTCATAACAAATACAATCTAGAAATTATATATATATGTATATTCATTAAAGCCTTTTTGTTTATTTTTTATTTAAAAAAAAAATATCTTTCTAAATATATGCTTAAAGTAGCCTTTAACTCTTTCAGATTTGTTCTTGACAAATATAATTAAATACAGGCCGTTAGTATACTGTTATTCTACATGGATCTTAATTAACATTTATTAAAAATCACAAAATAATTTAAAATCGTGGCATAAAATATGCAGCCTGAAAAACCGCGTTTAATTGTAGTGCGGTGTAATACAAACTAGTAACCGGAAATAAACAGATGTGGACAGTAATGGCATTTAAAAATTTAAGCGTTCATATAAAATATTTAAGCGGTCATACAAAAATTGGGCAACACTCAATAATAGACAACTGTATATATAATAAACACAGTTAAAAATAATTAATGATATTTTATTTTGCTTTAATCTGTAGTTACATTTGTAAATAATTTATTAACTGAAAATGTATATTAATGTTGGACTTTCTAAAATGCTTCTACTCCACGATATACAACGGAAAATAGTAAACAGAATGATTTCCTATCTAGCCTCGTGTGGCCTGTCCGGTCCAGATTCACTTTATTATCCAACCAATATTTCTATTCTACCTTATCGAAAGCAGCAGAAAATGCAACAGCATTTTTGGCCGTGGTATAATAATACACGAAATGTTCTTAAAAGCAAAGAATATTATAAAATAAATATGTTATCATTTTTACCTCTGAATAAGGTTTTATTAAATACATAATTTGGATGGTAGGTAGAGAACTAATACCAAGTGATTATACTAACTATAAAACGTTTCCATAAAATATCATCTTTAAAAAATTATATATACGTATAAAATAATATAAACATATCCGATGTTTTCAGCACCAGTGAACAAAAGACATTCTTTGGGTGACAGTGAATTAATTAAGTAAATTTAAATGTAATCAATCTCAATCTCATATTTATTCAACAAAATAATTATTTTGCCATGTAAACTGGTACTTTATACACACACATATAATATAATACTTCAATACTGTCAAATTGGAAACATCATTAATAGTCACGTAGTTTCTGCTTAGATAGTCGTTGCTCTCAGATGTGCCTAATTTTCCTTTCGATGTTGTCGCACTGCCATTATACGAGTATGCGAGCAGAAATGGAACTTTATTACGTCAATTCCAATACAGTATTGAGAAAGGTATATCTTCGAGAATCTCCAGAAAACATAGCATAGCCATGAATTAAATAATAAATCAAATAAATCAGCTTCACGCTGTATCCCGCACACAGCAGGGTAGGCAGAGGGAACCTAGTGTTAAGACACTCCGTTCCCCACTTTCTGCCGAATTGTGGAGGCATTGCGTGTTGAGTGGCAGAACTCAACGCCGCGGAATGAATGAATTAGATAGTTATAATATAAATGTTAATAATATATTAGTAAATTTCTCTTCTTTTCATTTCCGTTCATACTGTTTTTGGCTGAAATAACAAGATTTTTTTCTTATTATTGAATCGGGTGCACTATTTTTCTATAATATTATCGTAGTACTCAAAATCTAGTACTAACGGATTAAATATATGATAAAAGCATTTTTTTTACTCGTTTAAGAAATTTAAAAAAGTTGTGGAAGAGACAACCATAGAGCTCAATTAAGTATTCCGAGGAGAATAAATGTAGAAATCTCTTTGTGCTCCAATGCGAATATCGGATAATTGAACGCTAAACATTTCCAGAGTTAATTCTTAATTCCCTTTGGAATACTGTCTTTGAATGGATTTTTTCTTTTACTTTATTCTCTATAGCAACTAATATCAATTTGGTTTACCTAATTTCTACTTAAGTATTTACATGTAATATGAATATACGTATTTGTAAATGAATCTAAGCGATAGATAGCGTCGTAACAAAGTATTTATTTAAGTAAGTTAGATATGTTATTATATTGATTAAGAGTATGAATGGGCTGAACTTTACTCTGAAAATAATACTAAAATAAAAGTTTTGTTTCTTCGTGTCAAATGTGTGTATATGTATGCATATTTAACGTCTGCACAACTATATACTTATCACACATGACAAAGGTGGCTGAGCTATTTAGTGTTAGGCCTGCCTTTTGTACATTTTTTTTTGTAATTATGTGCAATAAAGTATATATAAATATAAATAAATAAATAAATCCTATACGTATACACATACGATGCTACTTTAACAAAATAAAAAAATATAAAATCTAATTATGAGTAAATTGAAATCTAATAATAAACCCAAATTTAGATTGCATGCTGACACCATATTAGGTATAGAGTTATTTCTCACACGGGTTAAGTCAACTCATGAAATACCTACATATATTGATTTCACGATCGTTTCGGTCTGATTGGGACAAAGCGAGACGAGAATTACCGGCACCAATTGTCTCAGCGACGACAAGAATTGTTGAATATCAACCAGGTACTCGAAGATGAGAATAAAGGAAAACGTCAATATGTCCTTTCTAATAATTAATTGAAGGTTTACTCGATATTTACTTAATAAATGATTAAAAATATAATTTACTGTGGTGGTAGATTGTGTGTTTGATTGCCACTCAGGTAATAAATTATTTTCATGTCCTCCATCGCTTGCCGAAATATACATATCAAATTATAAAAAAACAAATATACAATTAATTATTATTTACTGTAAGAATATCATAGAGAACAATATTTTAAAATATATATATGGTAGAGATAAATATTAAATAGAGATGTAAATTTTTCATGCAATACATTCAAGAACTGACAAAGAAACAAATCCTCATATAACAGACTACTCGTATCGATGTCGCCATCTGGCTCATAAACATGGCACCTCTATAAGAAACATTCGACATTTCTGTTATTTATTACCTAGATCTTACACTCATCCCTTTAATATATGTGCATATTGGATGTACCCAGCTACTAGTTCTTAGATGTTTTATCAGCTCCACGCTATATCCCGCACACAGCAGGGTAGGCAGAGGGCACATAGAGTTAAGACACTCCGTTCCCCCCTTTCCGCTGAATTTTGCAGGCATTGCGTGTTGGAGGCGGAACTCAACGCCGCTATTCGCCTTGACACCTAACCGAAGAAATATAAATATAAAGTTAAATAAACATTTAATTTCCTCGAATGGGGATCCACTGGGCCACGACGGCCTCAACCACGTTTTGAAGATACTTATTAAAATCTTTGTTTGTATAATAAATTATGGAAATAAAAGATCTAATATAGTTAATATAACTATTAATTTACTAGGTAAAATAAAAAAATCAAGAATTCCGCGCACAAACACATAGCGTGCTTTTAATTTTCGGATTTTTTTCTTAACAGAATTGTCATGTAATAATTTAAATATTTTAAATTATACCTTATTGATGTAAGCCTGTATATAGGTACATGGTGCTAAATTTAATTTATATATTTTTCATTACTGTTTAAAGTTTAGGCAATAAAACCACGTAGGCTCTAGCTACGCCAGAAATACGTAGCGTTTCGTAGATAAGGATGTTATATAATGGTCTGTGCCAAGAAAGTTCAATATACCTATTTCTTGTACTAACTCTTAGATATGTATTCAATTTTGTAGTTTTATATTGTTATATACGTTTATACATATTTTCTTAGGTCATATCACATAACGTACTTTTACTATAGTATGTTGCGGAAACCTACTTCACAAGAAACCAAAATTATAAGATATTAAATTTAGTATGATTAGTAGTATATAAATAATAATTATTTTATATTGGTTTATTTTATAATATTTATTTTGTTATAATCGATACCTATCTCCTATCGAAGCACATAGCTTCAACATATGTATATAAAGCAAATAATGTCCATATTATGTAAATTCAATGATAATTAGGCCAATGGTATTCCGTAGCTTACTCTACAAATTGCCTCAATGACTGTTAGGCCTTGTAACACTACTAGACACGGTTGATAGTGTTAAATACACATTTAATAAGCATTTCCTTTTAAGTTTAAAAATATTTATTTTACCTTTGTGTAATTTTTTTGTAGACGTTAAGCAACGTTAAGTAAGTCTAAGTAAGTCTTAATACTAGATCGCCCAGAGTGCTATTCCCCCACTTTCCGAAATTTTTTTGACACATAGAGTGTTCAATTCATCTACCAGAACGCGAAAATGAAAACATAACCATTTCCTCGAGTGGAATTCGAACACACAATCATTGCACTTACAGTCAGACGCTGTCCCAGTGTGCCATGTTGTCGTTGTACTAAGACATTTAGTTCCACAAATTATTTAAAACCATCATATTACATTTCTTTCTATTATCATATTACTATTATTTCATAAAATCTATTTAAATTGCCTTTTGGGATTCCAAGCAAATATATTCATTTTTATTCTTGTTGTTTACTAATAATAACTCACGTGGATATAATAACAAAACTTTATAAAAGTTTATATTTATGACTTACATAAATTATAAAAATATCGTGCACTAGAGCCAATGTGACTTGGGAAACGTTCTCCATATATCTAAACAATTTAACAGATTACAGCTTTTATATACGCCGAGACTATTGTATCCTCTATACACTGTTATAATTTATTGAATTATATTAATTATTAACTGTTATAATTTATTGAATTATACTTTTTTTTACTTTCACGATGTATTCTGCAAATGGATTGGTATATAGAGGGAACCTATTGTACGAATATGTGAGTAACACTCACAGACTCTCTATTAAACAAAATGCAGCAGGCGCTACTGTGAACACAGTGTGGCTTTGTTGTTTTCTATTGTAAAGAACATAATGTACGGAAACCATAAGCATAAGGGATCAAGCATAAAAACTATTAATTCTGTAGTTTGGTATTTCTGCCGTTATTTAAATTAAATAGTAATTTAAAAGCCAAGTTTGTCACTTCTATTGTTACTCGAGGAAATATATTTAACATTTTCTGGCCCATTATTGACTTCTGGCAAATTTACGCGGAGAATAAAGTTAAAAAACTTAAGTTGGCGAGCGTATGCAATTTTGTATGAAATTAACTATAAATAAAAGTTTGTAATGACTTTTTTCTGTGAAAAATCTATATATTTTCAATTCTCGGGTTTTTTCCTTTATTTGTATTGTAAGTTCTCTCTTCATGCAAAATTTAATAAATGCAGGACCATGGGAAATACGCTATAGGTTTTGATATCGTGGCGAATTTCAAACAAAACGATGCATCGTTTTTACTCCAATTTCTTGACTTAGTTTATTTTTTTTTATGCTTCAAGGGACTTTAAACTTGAATATTTGTTAGTAATCCAAAATTTCTGCTTGATACCTCTACGCAATTTTTAGGATAACCAACACCGGACAGACCGACAACAAAGTTAACCCTTATAGGGTTTCGTTTTTTCCTTTTGTACCTTAAAATGAAAAACGGAACCTTAATTGAATGAAAATTTACCAAAAACTAATGAGCTTCCTTTCAAAAGATTATCGTTACGCAAATTTTCTTTTTTACGAAAATAAAATTGCCAGACTATTTTCATTCGAGAAGGCTTACAACACTTTTGAGTAAAAAAAATGCAACCAAAGCTTAAATTTTTAGAGCACCGTAAAATCAAAGCTCATTCGTTAGTGCACTATTTTTTTCATTACCTTCCAAAAGAAAGCTTTCAATTTTTATTCGGTTTTGGTTCGTTACTACGTTAACGTTTTACTCAAAAAGATTTTGTAAATCAATTTACTAATTTTAAATATACGAAAAAAATACTTTTTATTTTAAGGTGTACCTAAAAGTTTGCTGTATATGTAGGTAGGTACTTCTTCCTATATTCTAGAACGATATCCACCTATCATTTGGTGGATAAACATGCTGAATATCACGTAATTAGCTTATTAATGCAGTTGCATCGCTATGCACTAGGAGAACCCTTCTCTGATGCATTCACAACCTTTCAATCATGCTCCTTATCCTCGTTTCGTTACTCTATGACAGCACCGCGCGTCGGTTTCGACGTGAATTATGAACCGCCACACAGATGTACGGTTCAGTTAGCAGCTTACGTTCTGCCGACTCACCATAGCATACGTAGCGCATTTCATAACTAACATCACTGCCAAACATAATTCTAAATGTACTAAACTTAATTCTTTTAAACTTGTTATTAAGCTAGACTTATAGCGATTTTTTTTTAGAAATTTATACCGTTGCAACCTTCCAAGTGCTCCATCCAGACCATCTAAGTCATACGTCCTCCTCGAGCAACGTCGAAATTCTTATATTTAAAAAAATCAGCTTCACACTGTATCCCGCACACAGCAGTAGACAAAGGGATCCTTGTGTTAAGACACGCCGTTCCTTACTTTCCGCCGAGTTCGGAATCATTACGTACGTGTTGAGTGGCAGAACTCAACGCCACTCTTTGCCTCGAGACAAGATCGAAGAAATGAAAATATGAACACTATGAATTAACTATGTTTTATATTTTAAAGTGTTATGTGTCACTTAGGAAAGAAAAATACTTTTTAGAAAAAAAAATGTAAAAAATAGACTTATTCTTGTATATTAGGTGAATCATCATCATTTTATCATATTATAATTTACTAAATTGTAGATTGTACATTTGGATAAGCGCTTTGATCAAAAATACTTTTATTTTTTACTTTCCTTTACGTAAATTCAAATTTCCCTACCGTCCGATAAATTTATCACTTGGACAGATAGGAGTGAGATCGAACTACTTGGACCCAAATTTGTAAGGGTATTTTAAATAAAAGGTAAATTACCCTTACAAATATATTTCAAAAATAAAAAGTACCTACGAAAGGTTTAATATAAATACTACTACTACTTTTTCGTATGAAGTAATCGACTAATATATTTTTTTACATTACGAACTGAGTAACGGAGCTCAACGCGGCGCTAAGTGTGTTTTATAATTTTCTATAAAAAATCATTAATGCAAGACCTACATTCATTTTGTGATTCTAGATTTTAATTGCATGTGACTTTTAAACGCCTCGTTACCCAAAAGGATGCAATTTTATTTTTTTAAGTTAATATATTGCAATATTCACGTTTTTTTTTCAATTTGCAAAACATTTAATTGAGCAAAAAAAAATTCCGAGCAGCAATCAACGATGAAAAGATGCGCTACTTTGCAACGACCACTTGAAAAAAATATTGACGGTATTACTTCACGCTAAATTTGTAGAAAAAAAATATATTATGCCACATTTAAAAATTCTATTATTTAATATATGTAGTTTATTTAAATATATATATATTGTGTGAATAAATGTTAATTTACGTTATAAACCAATATATATTTCACACATACACTAAGCCACGATGCGTAAATGCCACTTTCTAGTTCTAACAGCGCAATGCGCCGCATAGACGATAAGATACGAGAGCAACAAAATGCAGCAGGCGCTGCTATGCACACAGTGCGACTTTGTTGTTTTTAAATAGCTATATCAATGGACGTTATATACAAAAACCATAAGTTTCATTTATTAAGCCATAACAACTATTATTTCTTATTTTGGATAGTTATTTTAATGAAATACTAGTTTGTTAGTTAATTTAATGGGGGCGCAGTGGCACAAGCGTTTGCTATATACGCTTGGGTTGTTAACAAAGGAAAGCGCGGCGTTGAGTTCCGGCACTCAATGCCTCGAAAAATCGGAATCGAATCGGAATTCAGAATGGAATATCTTAACACAGGGTTCCCCCTGCTAAGCATGCTTTATGCGGAGTACCTACAACGTGAAACTGAAATTTTAAAGTACTTCATAATATAATTAAATACATTTATTAATATTAAAAATACTGTTAAGTATACGAGTACTCTTTTAATATTATACTCTTTCTTTTATTATCATCTATCATTAGCTATTTACTCAAAGCTTGGAGATACTACATTAGAGGCAGGCGCCGGAAGTCTGCCCATGGGACAAATGAACAATTTATTAATAATATAAAAATATCATTTGTCTCTCGGTTATCTAGGGCATACTACAGCTTGATACTTCTAATTCATATGTTTGAACGTGAACATCCATTTAGTCTATTTAATAATTTATAGAACAAGAACACGGATACGTTGCTATGTCTATAATGGGCAAAAATAAAAAGTAAACATTTTTTTTATCTTTTTTCCTTCAACTTGTTCTTGAAATGATTGTAATAAAGTTCAAATAAACATTTTTTTGAAAACCTACCTACAACGATTGCATCCTTAATGAATACGCCTTCTACTGAATATCTTCATCAGCACAAAGAGCTCCCAACTTTTTATGAGAGAGCTCGGTGCATAATTTTACTACCTTCAAGAGTACTAAATTTCCACACACATTATTCACGTATGCAAAGAAAAATTAAGTTAATAAACTAAGTTATATTTATAGATGAAATTATACTTTTAAAATGTTTTTATAGCTGATTGACCCTCGCTACGAGGAAAAATTTTGTATAATCCTCCGGCGACAACGAGTGGCCCTGAGTGTTTTCATAAAACTCAAGACGTTGATAACGATCAGTTCGAACGTTAAAGGTAAAAATGATGGAAAAACAACTCAATTTGTCATCCTACTTCAAAATAAGACGCATTTTTTGAAAAATCGTTAACTATACTTAGTTTTAAAAGCTCTTTACTGTTAGTTAAAAATATTAATCATCTGATTACGGTCAATTAAATTAAGGTCAATATTTACATAATAAACTATTTCTTATGTCTTTTATATTTTTTAATACTCTTTTAAAATACTTTTCTAATAGTAGATATTTTCCATATAACATAATAGTTAGTAACTACGAGTACATCACTAATTATCGAATGTAGTGGTTGCTTAGAAACCAATTACCTATATATACATACATTGACAGCGCACCGCGATCTATTATAATCATGTAGTAGGCACGACCAAACTCAATAAGATTAATTGGCTTAATTCTGTTGTCAATTGATGACGACCGTACCGTACGATATACCTATATGTATTCTCTTAGTAAGAAATTGAAAAGGCATAATATATATACATATATATATATATATATATATATATATATATATATATATATATATATATATATATATATATATATATATATATAATACATACAAAATACATTAATAATCAGGATAATTCTTTCAATCTAAAAATATTGCCCACAAAAAAAAGACTTTATACAATTTGTAATTTTTTATTATGCCTTTTCAACTCACTTCGTTCCCTATTAAGACACTCTCGTTCTTCCCTTTCCCTCTTAAAACTATATATTGCGTGTTAAATCAAAGAACGCAACGCCGCGCTTTGAATTGTTACCAGAGCGAAGAAATGAAAATATAAATATTTGATTCCCCCGAGTGAAAATCAAACCCACAACCGTCGCCTTTATAGTCGCACACTTGTGCTCCTGCACAATGACGGGGAGAGAGTGATATTTAGTATCTTATTTTGCCGAATCAGTATGAACTATTAAAATACTTAAACTCAAAACTGTACTGTATAAAAGGCCACGGATCAATAAAGCTGGCATTATTTTATATAAAGTAAAAAATATTTAATCTTTGATCATATTCTAGTGCTTAAATTATTTTCAAACAAAATCTCTCAATTACAGTTTTACTTTTCACTTATGATGTTGACGAAAGAGATTCGTTTTATATAAATTTGTCTGTACTTAGAAGTTCTCTGGAAACACTCAACGCTGGCATTTGAAATTTCGATGTAAACGAAGTGGATGAGGCTTAAAAACTTTGCTCCAGTATGAAATATTTTGTTTGCGGCAATTAAATACTGAAGACATACTTACTTTAAGGAAAAAAAAATTTACTGTCTTACTTATTATATTTTTGTTTAATAAAAAAATAACATAATATAGCCATTTAACAATTTTTAACATGTTATACACACTAAGGATTGAAAAATATTTACAAACGTAAAGAAAATTAATCGTAACAGAACTTGCACCGGCGCCCTATGGACGTTTACAACACCGAATGCTAGAGACATTGCGTGTTGAGTGGCAGAACTCAACGCCGCACATTGCCTCTACACCTACTCGAATGAAAATCGAACCCGCAACCTGTCGCGTTTACAGTCAACCTTGTGACCCTGCGGCACATCTGGCCTTAATTAACATTCAAGAGATTAATACAAATTAACTGTAACTTTTAGTAAGCGCTTTACTTTCTAGTAGGTAAGTATTCCTGTTAAATAATAGTTACATATAACAGCTGTCTATAGACCCGAATGGATAATTTTCACTTAAGAAATAAATTTCGTCAATATTAGTATTGTTGGTGATGAAACATAAATTGATTGGCTTTTGATATTATAAATCTGCCTTCTTGAAGTGAATTTCAAAAGGGATTACTCAAGTTAAGCTGTAGATTACACTCAAAATATCAAACCTTCATTTTCAAATCAAATCAGGTTCTCAAATTCATAGTAGAATGTGTTGTTTGTTAATATTAATATTTGTTTGATACTTGCAAATTTGTAAAATTGCGTATATAAATTCTCATTTTCCCTTAAATAAAAAACGAGAAAAATATATCGAATTCATTATTAAAATTAATTTTCTACATATAAATATTAGTACCTGAGCCAACAATAACAAACATAAGGACACATTTTTCAAAAATATTGCATATTCAAACGTACGTTTTACAACTAGAACATAAAGCGTAATTAAGTATCGCACATTAACTATTCCGGGGGACGAAAGCTCACCAATTAACGTCTGCCGCGTATGAATACTTTAAGACTTAAGATGAACACGTTCTGGTTAGCTGCGACAAACTTAGATGTGTGTACGTAAATTTGGCGTGTTAATAAAGTATACGTTGCTACAGAGTCTACGTATGTATTTCTTTAACTATATTTAAAATAAGTTTATGCCGTCGTGGCGCAGATGTAAGACTGACTGAAGAGTGACTGTAACCCGATGGATGGACCGTTGGGTTCGATCACCACTCTAGGAAATTAAATATTTATTTAAATTTAATTTACTAATATAATTTAACATTTATTCATTGGCATATTTGAGCATATAAGAAAGGTACATGCAAACGGAGAAAGAGCTGTTTCTTTAAACCTACATGAAACATAACAATTAAATATATATTTTTTAATCAGTCCGATCCACTCATTATTAATAGACCACAACAGGCACAACGGGACAGCATCTGTCGCGTAAGCACGTCAGTGGCCCCCCACTACTTCAAGCTCCACATTGAAAAATAATTTATTTGGATTTCCCCATCATAAGGGGGAAATAAAACACTATCTAAGTCTCGCTCCAGAGACGACTTGACGAGAAGCAATTTATTTCTTAATTGTATTTAGTTAACAGTTAATATATCATAAAAATACTAAAGTATAAATAAGCTACAAAAAATAAAATCATCTAATCATTTTTTTGCTAATATCGTAGAACCAGTGCTTATTCTCGTGTGACAGAATTTTCCGGTCACGAAAGAAAATCGTGAGTTGCATGTTATGAATAATAGGTAGTTTATTGCCATACTGCGACAATTGTATAAATTATCTTTTCTTTTAACCTTCGAAATATTTATGCCATGACGACAAGTGAATCTGTCTCTTGTCATCTCTTCTTCATAATTTCAAAAGATTTTTTTTTTATGATTTCATTAATAACAGTTATCTATTATTGCAAAACTGGTAATAGCCATATGAAATATTTTTTATATCCCCATTTTTCATAATCCAAAATGAATTCCGGCGCTTAATACAATATTTACCTAGGCAAAAAGGGTCAGCATTCCAATTTTCCATATGTTTTTTTAAAATTTCTTATTTAAGGAAGGGTTTTCAACATAGAATTGAGATAGTCGTCATATCCCTGAGAATAAATTGCTATGATTTCGATCCTACTAAAAATATCTACGCCATTGAACAGAATTTAAAGATGACCACATAGTCAATGACTTGTGATAATTTTAATATTAAAAAGTAAAAAATGCCCTATTCACATCAGTTCAATCTTTATTAACATTATTTACAGATTCATTATTTAATCATAATCTATTTATTACAAAAAAATACCAACACTTAGTAGTGTTGGTATTTTTTTGTAATCGAAAAAATAAATATTATTTATGGATCAGTACTATCTACATAGAGGGAAAAAGTGTTATAACGAATAAGCAAATCTCAGATTTGAATGCAAATGCTTATTGTAAACATACAGACGAAGAGTAACAACCAATCGTTTCTATGATTAGATTCGCTCGAACCACTTTACGACAATTTCCGGACGTATCTATGGGACGTGACGTACGTGACTGTCGTGGAGATTAACGTCGCTTTTAATTTCACTCGATCCAAAGGTACTCTTAAGACTTAAGTTTTCGTCAATTTAGGGCTTATTAATAATTTCAGCTTCACTTCAAGACACTACTGCGTACTCCAAATACAAGATCTTGCGTATTCATACGACATACTTTGTCTTACTAAGGCAGAGAAATTATTCATTATAATTAAAGCACTAATTAATGAATAGTAGATTGAACCCACAGCCAATCGTTTACAGTAACACTGTGTTCCACTGTGCCACAATGGTCTCTAACCTTTAATAATCCTAACATAAATACCAACAAAATCGAATGATTTAATCTATATATTTTAAACAAATAGATATTTTGTAAAACAAATTAAAAATAACAACAACAACAAAAAAAATAACTTCATAACAAAGATTCATACAGATTGCCAATGACATTTTACGAGTTTTCAATGTTAAGTGTAAGGTTACGTTAACAATGCAAAACAAATTAGTTACGATACAGAAATATAACTAACATTGACGAATCTTCTGTAAAACGTAACAGAGTTTGACAGAGTCACTGATGTAATTCTTAATTTGATATTTAGCATTTAGGAGGTTCACGCATAACAGGGTAGACAGAGGGAACCTGGGAACCTAGTGTTAAGACACTCAGCTCCCATAGGAAACTGTCGTTCCACATTTTCTAAAAAGCAATGTGTGTTGAGTGGCGGAGCTCAACGCCGCGCTTTGCCTCGACACCAGAGCGGAGAAATGAAATGAATCAACCCCACAATTTGTTGCGTTTAAAGTCAGGACTCTACACTCATTTACTTTAAAATATCAATGAATTACTGCAAAACTTAAAGGATTCAAAAAACGTAAATTTACTCTAGTGTATTTCTAAAACCACAAAACATTCATAATAATGACGTGGGTCATACATAAGTCTACATACGCTGTTAGCATTAAGTACAAGTACATACCTACACGAGATACGGCTCGTGTGGATCCTATTCACCCTTTGCTCTTTGTATTTCTATAGACATTCAAGGCATTATATAAAGCTGTCACAAAGAATTCTCATGCGAAAGATGTGAATAAAGATTTTCACAATAAAATTTGCGTGGCACAGTGGCACACCATCCGAGTAGTATCACAACGATTGTGGGTTCGAGTCTATATCGAGAGAATGAGGTACGTATTATCATTTCATCACTCTGGTAATCTGATACACTGCGACATTTTTCTTTCGGTCTAATTCACTTTTAAGTTCTTGGAAACTTTTTTAGTTACATAACTATTAAACTTTCAGTATCAGTTTTCAAAACTTAAATTTCGATAGTATTTGTTTTATTAACAACTACTATCTCGAAATTTATGTTTTGAGAACAAGTAACAAGTATAATTTACAGGGGCACAAAGTGCTACTGTAAACGCGACTGGTTGTGGATCCGATCCCTATTCAAGGAAACGAAATATTTATTTAAAATTATATCTTCATGTCTTCGCTCTGGTGTCAATGCCGCGCTTTGCGCGCGGCGTTAAGTTCCGCCCACAAAAATTCCGCTGAAAGTAGGGAACGGAGTGTCTTTACATTTGGTTCCCTCTGCGTACCCTGGCCCTACCCTACTTGCGGGATACAGCGTGAAGGTAATTTAATAGATTTTTTGATATACAATTTAAAGAAGTAAAATTTATGAACGATAAAACATCTCTATAAGACACTGATATAAATATTTATAAAGTCATACAGATATTTAACAAAAGCATTTAAAAAATGCTAGAGAAACAATAAGTATGTAAATTACAAGACTAATAATAATATTGAAAGTTTTATAAAATTCAAGGTAATCAAGGAAAGATTTCTTTCATGTACAATCAGAGCCAGGCTTAGCGGCGTCTCCTTAAGTGAATAAAAATATTCTTACTCAACAGCCTAAGCCATATCCTGCTTAAGAACTTAATAGGGGATCTTTGTTATAATGGAGGTTATTTACCTGAAAATAAAGAAAATTGTTTTATTAGTATATTGTATAATATTTAAGTATATAACTTTTACTTTCAACATACAACCTATATAAATATACATGTATCTCTTTTTTATTTAGGCTCTTAAAGGTGACGTCTACATTCGAAGGTATATGTAAAGTTTTTATTGAAGTAGAAAAATAAACTAATATTAATAATATTCGAATAAAGTCAACATAACATTTGATAATAGTAATATAAATAACATTTACATTTCACTTTATCTCAGAGCGCGCTTCTTTTATAAGCACCTATGTCATATTTCTTAAGAGGCTTTATAGAAAAGCTTTATTGAAATCGTTTCCAGTACATTTCATTCCTAAAGGGCGCTGTGGCAATTATGTTAAAAGCCCAATATAAGGTAAGATTCTTCAAAAGAAAATCAGATTTAATATTAACAACTTAAGTACCTACACTATATTTGGGTGGATTTAACTATCATTTATGTTTTTTTTTAATTTAAAGATCAATTATTATGTTTGGTTAAAAACAGAATAATAAATACACTTCATTGTTTTTTATTATTTTCGCACCAATTATAGAGTAGATGTGAAGCCAAATACAATTTTTAAAATCCTTCATAGGCTTGCTGTTACGAAAATATTTCTCTACATGGTTATTGATAGGTACAATAAAACCAAGATAACATTTTATTGATATATAAGATTTTTTGCTCTTTGAACAATTACAATGACAATATCAAATATTTCTCATCAGATTAATAAATTCCTACATGATTATGACATTGTCATAATCAAAGAAAGCATTTAAATGGTTTTCAAATTTCATTAAATAGCATAATCACTTTTAAAACAAATCCTTCACTCTGTACAAAGTTCATTAAGTTTTCATCATCGTGTTGAATTGTGCAAATAGCTAATTCCATATTACGTTTAAATTCCTTAAATACCCTCCTCATTAGCAATGATCACGCGACGTGGTCACGTCCGCGTCACGCACAGTTTCCAGTATTGCTACAATTCAAAACATTTTTCTAGTACGCCACTACAAGATAACAATATATAATAAAAATATAATTAATTAAAATTGTAGTATTGTTCCTGGAATATGATAGTTCTTCTGTGTATTAAGCACACCTATTTTGTAGTTATTTTTATTTCTTTATCACTACCAATTACAAGGTCAACGAGCACCATTTCTTTAAAACGTATAATAGAAATGTGTAACTTCTGAACTAAACAAATACACTAGATATTTACATACTTACATAAATATGTATTGAAAATTTGGGAATATTACGTATAAGGAAACAAAAAAGCGGCTCACAACAATAGTACCTAGCAGTCATCATTTTTTTTTTCATAATGGTTTGTAATATACCGCAATATAATTATCATCATATAGTATAATAATATAATACTGACATAAATTATTACTTGATAAAAATCTAGATTCAAAATTATTTTCAACACACAAAATATTTTTGATGCTTGCACAATAACGCAATTGGACAACTTGCCCAGCCCGTCGGACGGAATCCTCACGATAACCCAAATTAAATACATTTATATTGACTGAATATGTATTTTTGCCATAATTGCTGTACAAATTAATACACCAGTTTCAAAAGCCGAGTGACTCCAAATAAAGAAATGAATAAAGCCAGCTTTATTATTATAAATTATTCCCAATTCATATTTTAAAATATATATTTTTTAAATATGTTTTTTTGTTAAGCCGTAAATATTTTAACTTACACAGAACAATGTGTCTGTTATTTTTAACTAATTCAAATTATTGATCAACGAATTACAACAAAATCTGTTCATATTTACTAATCTAGGAAGAAAATTCCTAAATTTGCATTTGGAAATTTGGACTTAATTTGTAATTTGGCCCTTGTTTTAAATATACAAGAGGACGTTTGCTTAAAATTTTGGCACTAATGATAAACAAACAGAATTAGTAACACCGCGAAGATTAGTAGGAAGCAATATAATGAACTAAAGGAGAAAATGGCGTGCAACGTTGTGGCCTGACGCGGCTAGAAATTAAAACCACGATGTGACCTTAAAACTGAAGTTCTCGCAATTTTTCGCTTTTTTATTCTCTTCGAATATTGTCAAAGGCTTAACTGAAGACTGCCATACTGACGTTTTCATCACGGTTTAAGATGTATCTTAGTATCTGCTTTACTATTATATATATTGGAAAAAGAAAAAATAATAGAGTATGCTAATAATACTGTTTTATAATTAATAAAAAAAAACAGCTTCACGCTGTATCCCGCACATAACAGGGTAGGCGGAGGGAACCTAGTGTTAAGACACTCCGTTCCCCACTTTCTGCCGAATTCTGTAGGCATTGCGTGTTGAGTGGCAGAACTCAACGCCGCGCTTAACCTCGACACCAGAGCGAAGAAATAGAAATATAAATTTAAGTAAATATCCTCCTCGAGTGGGGATCGAACCCACAACCAGTCGATTTTATAGTCACACTTCGTGCCGCTGCGCCACGACTTGCCTCAAATAATTAATGATAATACTTATAATGATGTTTTTATACGATAATACATACTTCCTTCCTTCCTTTATCTATAGGTTGTATTATTGTCATAAATCGTAAACAGAAAATAAATCATTCTAAATATACAAAAATTATAAATATGTTTTAACCTTAAGAATAATAAGCAATTGTCATTGAATATATCGATACCTACGTGACAATATGTACATATAGGTAATTAGTTACCAACAGTTGCCATCGAAAGAGATTTATCAATTAATTTAGTGTCCATTGTCTTATTCCTCGCATCAGCGACGACCTTCGCTAAGCTGACAGTCACCTAATCTCGTGTAAACAATCAGCTACTAGCTAAGATTTTCCGAGATTTCGCAGATTTACTCGTCAAACAACATTAAGATAAAGCCTAACATGTTATACACTAATATCCATCTTGTAGACTTGTATATTAGTTATCTATATATCTATATATTTGATGAAAATACAATAAAACCGAACAAGATGAAACGATAGTACACAAATAAAATTATAGATTTTACAGTTAATATTTTCTTAATAAGCACATCGAGCCTATTAAGGTTAATGGTAATGAGTTTTTTTTATCTACTGTTAAGCGACTTCTTTTCTCACCACTTCACTTCTGTTCTCCCCACTTTCGACCGAATTCTGGATTTTTTTTTTGAATTTTCATTTCCCAGAAGAATAAGGGGACCACGATTGACCTCAATTAGGTTCTATACAATAAATAAATATTATCAATCCCGTTGCTATGTTAGTTGTGCCAGAGAGAAATAACAAAATACCGAAAAGTTCACTCATTAATACCAGGTTATTACCGCAATTATAAACGTTGTATTTTATTAGGGTATACAATTTCCAAAGTATTAACTTATCTGTTATTTTAATTTTTTTTAACAACATTATTATAATATGTCATATGTATTTTTCTTTCTTAAGTGTGAAATAACCCTTATAAATGTAAAAAAACAATAATATGTATTAATAATTTACGATCGTAATTGATGAAATATAATAAGTTTTAAATCAAGAGAACAGAATTTATATCAACACAATAACATCATACAAATTGAGGAAAATGCTTCAAAATTCGAAGCATTTTGTCGTAGTAACTTTATTCAATCATGTTGAGTACTTTATCCTGTTGAAAATGGATTGTTTATAATGATTAAAACGTTTTAAATTATTTAATAATGTCAAATTTTAAAAGTTAATGTTTTAACAATAAAATTGGAGAGTGTATGAATGAAAGCGGAAAATGTAACTTTTAATTACAAATAAAATCCCTTGTTTAAAACTAAAAATCAATAAACTTCCACAAATAAAACATTAAACATTTCAAAGTAAACGTTTCGAGCTTAACAAACAGAATAACAAACAACTAGAACCCTAATTTCCCTAAAACTTTTCCAAGACAAGGTCCATTCCCTTCTATACTGGTTTATTTACCTTTGTAAGAAATTACATTTATAATCTAGGTAACTAATTATAATATTAAAAAAGATTCATGGACACCATTAAATATAAAAAATCGGTTAAGTACGAAGTACAAGCACTCATTTTGTATGAAATGAAATACAAATATAAGTTTGTAATCATATTATTTTTGTTTAAAATTCATATAAATTTTCCCTTAAGATTTTCTTCTTTATGTAAATATTGTAAGTTCTCACTTCAGCAAAATTTCATATCTAGGTCGACGGGAAGTAACCCTATATTATATCCGGTTTTGATTACGCGCAGGAGTTTATATAAAATGCAGCAAAATTGATTCGACATACGATCAAATGTGATATCATAAAATCATATCTTTTAAATGCGTTGACTTGGAAGCTTGACTATTTCTGTGCTTCTGAAAACTATGTACCTAAATATATGATATTAATTTTTTACCTTGGTTTGTTACCTCCATTCAATAAAGAGATAAATGATCTTGACAGACTTATAACAAAGTGATCATAAGAGTTTCGGTTTTACCTCTAGAGATACGGAACCCTAATTAACTAGGAAAAAGAACATAGATGTTTATCTAGGTACGGATACTGTAACAATTTCATTAATTTACTATCCACACCATCATTTCAAAATGAATAGTATTATTTATTTCAAGATTTTAGTATAATTACATGACTCTAATTTAATGATAAAGCGCGAAACCCCATAAACAAATTTAATCCAGTCATTAATGTTCATGAAAAGTAATAAGGTATTTTTCTGGCCTTACCAACATATTTAATCCCACCCATAACTTTTTATTATACGACGTACTTCAGTCATTACGTTTCTACCCCATAATTAAGTAGTCCATCCCTTAAACCCAGCAATAATGCATACCACAAAACCTTACAACATAACATAGCCTTGAAAACGATCGTTATATTTTCATGTTATGCAATTATCTTATGTAGGTACGGCAAAGTTTATGTTTAACTAAACAATTTATCGTATATAATTTCGACGTGTATATCGAATTATGTTGTCACGTCTTTTCTTCCAAGGTGAAAGACTGTAGCTACTTGCTTCAACCATGTATATACATATTTATATATAGATTTTTTTTTGCTATTTTATTGTGGCTACAAAATTCACAACTGTCATAAACATCATCATCGTGAGCCGCGTGACGGAGAGAATGGAAACGTGACTTTCAGCACACAATCGTCTTATGTCCGTCTCTTGTCTCTACAAAACAAAGTCTATTGCTAATGGAATGGTCGCAAATAGTATTTATTAAATGTACAAATACATAACATATTTATTAAATCATTACGTAATTCTTCGTTAACTCAGCATAAAAATGATTCAATTTAGTTAAAACGACATATTTTATAATTTAAATAAAATTGAAATGTGGAACAGTTACTCATATAAAAATATAAATCTTCTCTATCTATGTAGATTTGAATGAAACTTTAAATTCCACGCGTATAACTTTCCCGGAATAGATATTTTTTACCAAAGATGGTATACCAATCAATATTGCGAATATATACAATAATAATATATAATATATATGTGGCTACGATTACTAAAGGAAAGGGTGAACTTGTAAAAGGATGCAAAACTTATGATTTTACAAAAAAGTACACTGGTTATTGTACAAAATATAACAATAGTAATAAATAGTACCAGTTTTACAAACTCATTGTAACTGTTATCTCAAACACCTTTTAAAATATTATTTAATAAATAATGCCTTGGCTCGTGATGTGTCTAGTGATTAGAACCGCCTACAGTTGTGATCGTGAAGAACCCAAAATCTTTTAGAGATTCAGAGGTAACAGTATTAAGAATTTTATGTTATGCCATTCGAAGGTATCGCTTTAATAATATATTTGCCATCAGAAGTTGTTCTTGTGTCAGTTATTTACATAACTGGAAACTCGACAATATGACATTGTCATAACTCGAAGCTCGTCCGAAGAAAAGCCAAGAGCGCGTCCTATCTTCCTCTCCACTATAACTGCGAACTAGTTATAATAAAAGGAAGAAAGAGTACGGGCACCTCCCCGCCCTACACCGTGAATTCCTACCAGACTGCGACTGCAACAGTCTTATTGAACTCTCCGGGACGTTTGTGTGTGATCAGTCTGAAGGTACTTGTTACGCTTGTTTATATTAAGATTATTATATTAGAATTGTGATTCGTGATGTTGATTGATTTGTGAGATCAATATATGTCGTAGGAACGAACACACTACCGCAAGGCGGCCGATATGTTAAATAAACGCACGGCACACACCCCACAGTCGTGTCTCGAACCGTAGGCGGACACTACTACATACACCAGAGTTCCAGGACATAAAATAGCACCACACACCAGTATGAGACAGGCGGACACTACTACATACACCGGAGCTGGGACATAAAATAGCACCACACACCTACTAGTCGTATACCAAATCGTAGAAGTGGTATTCAATATATCAATGGCTAACGCCATACAAGCACAGCTTACGTATCGCGAGCGTACTGCGAGACGGCATCTGCCACGACATAGTTAATGTCGCTGTAACAGTTCGCTTAAGCCCATCACGTCAGCTTCCGCGACGTCAAGCAACATTCAATATTATAACATTGGTCAAAGATAACTTTAATCCATAATATGTGTCGCTCCTGCACATATATTTCCTTAATAAAGGAATTCGATCCTAAAAGATCGTGTCATCATAGACTTCGAATTATCATATTATATTCATTATACATTTGGTACGAGTCTTTATGTGCATCATATTTATTAGTACCGTAGTACTTAAGAGTTCGACTCGACCGCTGCCTTCCAGCATCACCACCACCTATATATACGGAACGACGGTCGCGACATTCGGGACGACAATACACGAACTCGTCTCGATTAATATGGTATCAAAAATATATAGTTTGTATTATACATCATTAACTATGTTATTTATGTGTATTGCCATGCATATTTTATTTTATTTATTTATTTATTTCTAACTTATATCCGTGGTATATACTGTTACATCATGAAAGAATTTCTAAAAACAGAACGAGGGATGAGTAAAAACTTTATTACTCTAACAATACTTATTCATTGTGCTATAAAAAAATCTTAATCCACGCGACATTAAATTCAAATAGCAGCACTCATTCAGGTGACTTATATCCTTAATCACACCTTAATGTTTAATAAAGGCAAATCGTATTAGTTCGTTCGAGATATACAAGGTCCTATATAAAAGTAAATTCTATTAGAGTTTAAAAAAAAAAATTAGCTTCACGCTATATCCCGCACACAGCAGGGTAGGCAGAGGGAACCTAAAGTTAAGACACTCCGTTCCCCACTTTCTGCCGAATTTTGGAGGCATTGCGTGTTGAGTGGCAGAACTCAACGCCGCGCTTTTGCCTCGACCCCAGAGCGAAGAAATGAAAATATAAATTTAAGTAAATATTTCATCTCCTCGAGTGGGGATCGAACCCACAACCAGTCGGTTTTACAGTCACACTTTGTACCACTGCGCCACGACTGGCCTCTTACTGGCCTATTAGTTTTATTATATTAATATTATCAGATAACTGAATTAACAGGCACACGGTCTGTTTAACACTTGACTGGATTGAGCTGAGCGTTGTTTGTTTCTGCACTTCGTTATTGGCACAACATCTGCGAATATCCATACAATAGTATATTTTAATTTCCACTGCATCTTGACGAAGCGATGTACGCTTTCGCCGTTAAGCCTTTCCATAGAGACAACCATACTATTTAACTTAGATTTGAACTCTAAAATTTATTTATAGTAAAACAGTATTTATTTATTATACAAATATCAAAAAAAATACTTTTATTGTAAACAAAGCACAACATATAATAAAAATGAAAAATAATCATTGATATCTGGTTATTGAAGCGTGAAAAGTGCCGTTAGTTCACTCCGCGGCCGCGCGGGGCCGGCACGCCAGCGCCACCGCGCACGTGATGCATGCGCCCGCGCTGCCTGTCAGACGCGCCGCCGCCGCGCTACAGCCTCCGCGCACAACGCCGCACGCCGCCCGTAACACTCGACGCGTGTGACAAAGTGAAAACAGTTCAATTAAACAAGTGCATGTGTTTGTCGTAATGGCTTCGTTTCTAAAGGTAATTTATTTTATGTTACATCCGGCCTCCATCAACGGTCTTGACTTACTCGATAGTAAGATTAATATAATATTTTTATTTTGTTAAACATCGTGTCTAGCTTTATTATAGTACGTGTACTTTTTATAATAATATTTATTTTATACTTTGCGTAAGTTGATGACATATTGCCTTTTAACCAGGATTATTTTATTAAAATTATAATAGTTTGTTATTATTAAAATAACACGAAAAAGAGCTTAAAGTTTTAAACATATTACAGTTTGTAATTGTTTACCAAGATCGCAAAAAAGTATTTCATAAATTAGTATACAATCCATCCTATTCTTTTAATGTTAAATCTATATATATATATATAGAGGCATATACTTCCATAATATTTTTTGAATACAACATTTGTATAAATAAAAAAGCTAACAATCGGGATAAAGGGTAAATTGCTAGACGATTTCGCGTACAATATCTGAACAATAGATAACAAGCCTTTGTAGGCAGACTCTTTTGTTTCGGCAACCGGCGCATTAGTTTGCTCTTCTTTGAGTTCAATTGCAAGAGTTCATAACGTCGCAACCTAACGACCCTTCAGCATAACTGTGGTATATTAAGGGAAATCTACTAATGAGGTCTTCGGTGGAAAAATATCTATTTTATTTTGTGAATTATTATACACGTTATTAACTTTGATTATAAAGTTTATAAATAACAAGTAAGGATAAGTAACTGTAATTTACTTAAATTGTTTACAAAACCTTAATCGGATAATATGTGGAGTGCCTACACAGAAAGTTAAATAAAAATTGTCGTATATTTTGGATGAAAAGTGACACAAATATTGCGAAACTAATTTATGTATATTGGTTTCAGCGATATAAACATTTCAAATTTACATAAATTTGGCAGACAAGTTTATCGACAACACACGTTTCATCGGTTGAAATAATATTTGGCTTCGGTAAAATCTGATTACATTTTTTCTCGAATCCCATTCGGATATCTTATCTTTGCTGATAATACAGTATACTCTGTATTTACCACCGTCGTATTTCTCGTATTATGGGTCAAACTTTCATTTTACAATTTACCGCTGACATCTTTTTCTCACCTTTGTTAAAATGCATAGGTGTATAAAAAATGCTTGCGTTTTTTCAGATAATAGTCAATTCTATAATGATTAATAGCTATAAGACATCTCCACAATAAACGTTAGTTAGTTTTTTATTTCCAACACCGTGAGTAACACTTCCATTTCCTTGATAAGAAGATTAGAAACTCGAGGCGTTCCCACGATAACGTGTGTTTACTTATTTCTAGCACTTCAGGTGTTTAATTGCTTTATCGAAGCTTTATCAATACTTAACACGAAACAAACCAAAGTAAACAGCTTTAACACACTCTAGTCAATTATGTATTCCACTCGATAATTATCTCGCTGTTATTATAGATATACTAATGCAATTATGAAAGACGTGTCCTTAACTTCATCTTGAATTTCGTGAGTGACGTCAAGTGTATGAAGGGTATGTGTTAATTTAGCAAACGGATTCATATAGAATTAGGTATTATAAATAAATTTCATATGACGCCATCGGCCGTAAACACGAAGAATATAGGTTCAATCTTGACTTGTGAGAACATTTAAATTGTTTTAATTTACCGCACTAATGTATCTCCTGGCTGTCTTCCTGCCTCGCGTTCAAAATATTTTTATTATAATAAAATAAGCTAACAACAAAATATTATACAACAAACTTGATACGAATACGTCATAATCGAGATGCAAATCATTCCTTAACAGTTACTAGGTTCCTACTTTTACTGCCGCATGTTACATACATTTACTGCTCCTGCATACAAATTAAAGTTACAGTCACTTTTCTTGTCTAATTAGTCCATTACCGTTCGAGAATCAAACTGCGATACCCATTACAGGTTGACATTGATAAATAATTACGTTTCTCGTTGTTTTTTGTTGTTTTCACTAGATTACTCGTTTTCTAATCGCTGTTTAACCATTGTACTATTTCGCTGAAAAACTTTATAATTATTAAATTATTAGATTAACTTTATTTTAAACAGACCTTACGAATGTTATTTTTATTAAAATCTTGATTGAGTCGTTTCGAAAATGATGTCATGGGACAAGGATAATTATGTTCCTTAATACTTAATGTAAAGAAAACGTGACTTGTTCATTTGATCTATTAGGTGTATACATAATAATAGAGACCAGTCGTGGCGCAGGGGTGCAACGTGTGACTGTAAAATCGACTGCTTGTGGGTTCGATCCCTACTCGAGGAAATGAAATATATATTTAAATTAATATTTTCATGTCTCTCCACTCCAGAGCCACTGGAGTTGAGGCAAAGCGCGGCGTTGAACTCCGCCATTTAACACGCGGTGCCTTCAGAATTCGATGGAAAGTGGAGAACGGAGAGTCTTAACACTACGTTCCACAAAAAAACCTCCCAAATATTAACAACACACTCGTTTTACATGTGGTTAACTCTACAAATACTTTAATTATTTTCCCACCTACATGTGTATAACACGTTCGACGCGAGTCCCACAATCAAAATTCAAATATGCATTTGACAGCGTAATCTTATCACGCACATGATCGTCGCTGGTCTGCTGGAAACAATGCGACAGGAACTACGGCTTGGAGCCAAAACTCTAATGAGCATTATTAATGTTATGACCCTTATTAGGGTCGAAATAAAAGCCACTATTGTTTAAACTTACGTCAGAATTAGCAAGTGCGTGCCCTCGTATTTTTTTCCGTAATTACAATATAAAGTCGTTTTATTTTTTTTTGACATCACGTAATCATTTTAAGATTTTTAGTACTATACTAGAAATATGGTTTCGTATGACGAAACTTTTAATAAGAAATTATAAAAATAAAACAGGTTTCTGAATCCGATAAACAGTTAATCAATGATTCGTTAACATTTCATGTGATCAAAAGTAGACATTTTAATTTGAAGTTAGTCGTGCCGCAGGGACACAAGTGTGTGATTGTAAAGACGACTGGTTGGGGGTTCGATATCCAATCGAGGAAGCGAAATATTTGTAATATTTTCATTTCGCTCAAGTGTCGAGACTCTCTATGCTTCCAAAATTCAATGGAAAATGGGAAACGGAGCGTCTTAACACCAGGTCCCTCTGCTTATCTTCCTGTATACGGAATAAAAGCAAAGTAGAAATACAGTCAAGTATAGTATAAGTACGTACATTTTCCTACGCCAACATTGTGATGTGAGTAAAAATGACCTTATTATCCACTTTATATTAAATTGCACAAGTTAATTCACAATAAACACGCGACAATGTCCATTACGTACGGTCTACAACATACGATTAACAGTCGTTATAAATGTAAGAGATCTGGGTAATGTCCACATTACAAAATTGCTAATCTGCAACATTTGCATAACTAGCGAACTCAAATCGTCAGAGTTACTCAAAAACCAACATTTGTAAAAGTGATATTAAGTATTATGTTACATTATTTAATAATAAATTGTAATAAATTATTTAGATTACGTATTTTAACACTGTAAAAATATGAAATTTAATCTGTGCAATTGCACATTGTCGAAAAAAAGATAAAAAGTACAGCGCCTTTAACAATCGTTTTACACTTATATACAATTTTGTAATGGTGCCTTATTTAGTTTTGTAAATTAAAGTGGGCAATTATATCATAGACGACGTATAAAGTTTTTCTATAAAGAATTTATATACTACAATTTTTTCCGTTTACGTGCATACACATTATAATATATTTTCTAAATGAAATGTGGAACGGAGTGTCTTAACACTAGGTTCTTTCAGCCTACCCTGCTGTGTGCGGTATACAGCGTAAAATTGAACATAATACGTAATAATCACAACAATGAACGATGACGATCTGTATTAAATTTTAAAATGTAGATACGCAAAAGGACACAATTTACGTATCTTTTCTTATAACTCTATACTGATTAGAGCCATGAATCATAAAGGCTTATTCAAATATTAGCTAATACGCTGAAAGCCCGCACGGACAGACTAGACGTAACAGTGAACGGATAAATAGATCAAGTGGTGTTTCATCGAGCGTTTCCAAATCGTTCACGCATCATTACGTTTCGAGAAGCTTCAGATTTCTTCTCATATTACATATTCAAAATTGTGATTCATAGAAAAAGAAAACATATGACTTTTATTTGTTTATACATATATTATGTGACATATGGCGAAAAGCAAATAACAATATAATCGGTTTAATTTCAATAAGAAATTATAAATAACATTGAACTTAAAATTAAGTGTGTTAACAAGCATGAAAAGTATAAAACTGTAAGGTAAAAAACAATACTATAAACGGCCCTATATATATATATACTATAAAAACTAAAGTATTCATAATAATATAGATGATATATATGAAAGTCACGCAACACGTAGTGTACATTTTTATCGGTTAAGTATCAAAATTACTCACATTATGTGAGTAATTTTGATCCGAGAGGCCAGTCGTGGCGCAGTGACACGAAGTGTGACTGTAAAACCGACTGGTTGTGGGTTCGATCCCCACTCGAGGAGATGAAATATTTACTTAAATTTATATTTCCATTTCTTCGCTGGTGTCGAAGCTAAGCGCGGCGTTGAGTTTTACCACTCAACACGCAATGCCTACAGAATTCGGCAGAAAGTAGGGAACGGAGTGTCTTAAAACTAGGTCCCTCTACCCACCCTGCTGTGTGCGGGATACAGCGTGGAGCTGATTAAGTGAGTTGATTTAGTTTATTGTTAATTTAACCTAACAAAAACTTTTAAAATTACTAAGAAATCTGACGAAAATTCTAAGTTATTTACCTACTGTAATAGACTTAAGAGTAAAAATGTATGTACCTATATGTAAGAGCGACGTCTTATGTAAATGCTCATAAAATCAACTGGACATTTTAAATTTCATATTAAATCAGTAATCAGGGCAATATTAAATCATTTAATTTCTACGGTTTTTTAATTTCCTGAAACAACATCATATTCACTGTGATGTACATGATTGTGTAGATCTACCCAGATGCGTGCGAGATACGGCATGAAGATGAATCCGATTTGAATGAATCCACTTTTAAAAAAACTGGTTAAAGAAGAACGCTACAATAATATTAACACTTTCATTATATTTTTAAAGAAAAAGATAAGCTTATCGCTTATCTACATTCTCAACGTGCGAGTACCGCACTTCGAACGTAACGTGTTATATCACTCATCTCTAAACAGACACGATCTTAAAATATAAATCTTTATAAGCAATCTATCGGAGAATAAGAGTTACTTACTTTATGCTATTATTGCAATAGTTACGGTTATTTGACATTTAATTTGTCTTTCCATTATTATTTTTTTTTACAGCATCACGCCGTATCCCGCGTGTATCAGTGTAGGCAGAGAAGCTTAGTGTTAACACACGGAGAGTCTTAACACTGAGCTGCCCACTTTCGCCGAATTTTGAAGCAATTTTTTCGCTTTGTCTCGACACGTAACCATAGAAATTAAAATATTAAATATTTTCATTTCCTCTAGTCATCGAAGCCACAACCTGTCTCGCTTACAGTCACTTGCTTGTCCCTGAGCCACGACTGGCCTCAACGTTTTTTATTTATTTAACTAATAATGTTTTATTATATGATATATGTAATATATGTGCTATATGTTATATTTTAAATAACTTATAGCAGTTTAAATTCACAAAAAAACTTTTTAATTCACTTTTTAATATAACGCGAAACTCGAATAACGTATTGTAATTTAGTTCAACAACCTTCTTACATAATAAAAAAACCACACCCTTTCCGATTGGACTTTGTAATTCCGAATGTTTAAAATATACTATAAAAATGTTTAATACTTATTTTAAACGTTTAAATTTTATACTTGTTTATATATATGTCAAGGGTACTTCACGCTGCAAATTATCTCATAAACCTAATAGGAAAACCACTCAGATATCAGGCTTGCAAATAAGAATCATTGAAATTACAACCTTAATATTATGAAGTGAGGTAGGCAAAATTTTTCTTCCCAGTTTTTTACTTCTGATATTGCAATGGAGGCTTTAAAAACGTATAGGGTGAATAATATCTCCAAAGTTAAAATCGAATTCACGCCTGACGCGGCTCGCCTGTGCGTTCAGGAAAAAAAAATGCATAGTTCATAATTGCAAATATATAAATACGATTCCCACATAGGAGGAAAAAACAATATACGTATGTATTTACAACTAAACATTAAGAATAACGATACACGATAAAAAAAAATAAAGAACAGCTGGTGTCTGGGTCAATGACACAATTGACTTTCGATACGATAGATACGGGCGCGGTTAAAAAACTAACACACTTTTAGCAGTTTACTTATCAATCACCAACGACTGTTTCAACTAAAAACGAATAGATATTTTGATGCTGTATTTCCTAAAAAAAAATTATTTATAATTCGAAGTATTGATCTTTTAAATTGGTGATTATTTCAGTATTGAATTAATGATAATTTATGGATATGAACATCAACTAAATTCCTTTTTTTTGATAAAGAGGAATTTGATGAAATCTTAGTATTGATTGCTACGAAATTGAAAAAAGTCTGGAGTTGGTTCGCAGAAATCTAATTTATCAATATCAATGACAGAATAGTTACTGCAAAGTTGCACAATTTATAAAGGACATCTTAACATACATTTTTAAAAAAATGTAGGATATAAACAATGTCGTTAAATATCTCTATAAATTAAAGAATTAAAAAAGTTAATAGAAGTAATAAAACAAAACTCAATTTTCAGCTTTAATTTTCAGCTTCAGTTACTTAAATTGCAATGTAATATAATAAATCACGATTGATGTGATACATAACAATTTCCTTAATTTACATTTCACTCGTCAATGTGCAAAGACAATCTAAAGAAATAGATGAGAAATAGAGTAAATAGTGACCAATCACTAAGCATTTTGTGATTTATAATATAGGTGATTCAAAAGTAATTGCAATAAATCTTTTTTGTCTATGGACACAGGACTGTAGCAAAAAAAATAATCCAAATATCTGTATCCAATACAATTTTAAAATGAAAAGAAACTTCTTTTTCGCCTAACAAAAGTGCACTGTAATATTATACAGTAATATATTTGTAATAAAAGCGAACATGACGGGAAGCTAAAGGCGACCGTAGCAATATAATATGCAGGTACGTTCGAGTCTCGAGCTAAAGAAAGCGGTCTCCGCTCACGTAGCGTCGAATTTAGTGCTCAATAAAAATGTTGAACTGTTTAGTTTTCTCCGTTCAGCCTCTATAAGACATATTGGCCTCTTTGCGCGTTGTGGTTCAACTCATATATAAGGAATTTATTAATTAACTAGCTTCGAATTTATGAAACTATCCATTATACAGATCATATAGGTATCTAAATACTGTACTGTTTACTGGAGCGAAATCCGGGTTTCTCTCCTGTAAATGTCTTACTTTTTATTTATTTTTTCCTAGTCTTCAGATTCCCTCTGTCTACAATGAAAAATAAGATATGTTAGGCAACTGCGTAAAAATAAAATATAATAAATATAGACAAATTATTATTTTTTAATTGTTTACTTTTTATTTCGTTAGTATACATATGAGTAACTTAATGTTGCATATAAATTTACTATGTTTATTTGTCTTCAGGAATAATGCCCATCTGTATTTAATACAATACTATGAAAATTATTCATTAAAAAATCGGAGTAAAATTGTTTCTATTTAGCAAATATCTTATAAATTGCGTTTGACGTCACGAAGCGTGACAATCGATGATATTAATGAACTGGCGAAGACCTTGTGCAAACCACGATGATGCTAAATACTAGAAAAGCATCATAAAACTTTCAGTTCAAATGTAGCTTATGTCTCGACATACCCAGTATATTGGCAAGGCCATATTAATTTGTAATGGAAAATTTATTATATAAAATCTTATATTGTCAATCAATCTTTAATATGCCCTAGTTAGCTGAGGTCGGCGTCGTATATAAATGATGACATTATGGATTATTATAAAAAATTTTGTTACAGATTAAACACATTAAATAACCTGATTATTTAAAGCATTTTTAGTACTTAAAACTAACTACACTATCGTTTGTCACATTGGTGAAATTCAAGATTGCCCACTGTAAGTGTCGATTATGCGTTGAAATTTGACGGGGAGAATGTGTACAAAGATTTTTAAGAGATTAATGTTTCTAAGGTTCCTATAGGCTTAATGTGGCGATAGCTTTAAATATATAGAAAAACGCAAACACTGTTATATTTACAATCATTTTATAACTAACTACTTTTTTCATTCATTAATATAGCAAAACAAAAATCTTTGCAAGTGGTCTTATACCATCAGAACCCATCTAATCTATAGCGCGTAGTTTTTATAAATGTAAACTTATATAAGAAATAATTAGGTTCCGCAATTCCTCCAAATTGAAGAATCAAAAAAAAGTAACACAATAACAAAAAAAACACAACAATCTTAATTTGTTTACGATTTGAATCTGCTTTGACCTTAGCACACTTGTGAATTTGTCCGATCAGTTCAATAAATAATCGTTGATGCGGGCGATTAAATTTGACGGTCCGTCTGTGTCACGTGTCCTTTGATGGAAGGCTGTGTTTTATCAACGTAATGTGTGCCGGTTCATGTCGTTTCTTCATAATTGTTTTCAAAATTCTTTAACACTGAATATGTAGAATTTTTTTACAATAATAAGAGAAAAAATATTATTATTATAGAGGCCAATCGTGGCGCAGGGGCACAAGCAAGAGGTTGTACAAGTCACAGGTTGTGGGTTCACTGCTCACTCGAAGAATGAATACTTTCATTTCTTTCCTCTGGTAATGACAATGCAATGCCTCCAGAATTGAGCGAAAAACGGAGAGCGGAGTGTGTTAGCACTACTCTCCTTCTGTCTACCCTGCTACATGCGAAATACGGCGCGACGCTGAAAATAAATATAGAAATATATTTTACCTTCAAAAAACACCAATATCTTTTCCTTCTCAGAAGTATTAAAAAGTAATATTACTAATAAATTGCGGAAGACGTGTACTGGTTTTCAAAAGACATTCAATAGCAGCTAATGGTAGAGCGATCAACTCATTTCTTTCTTGTAGAGAGTTGAAATTAAAAGCTTGCGTGTTGTTTTATTTTAGAAATTTTAATCAATTTCGATTTTGTTTATCTAATTTAGATTAAAAATCAAATTGTCACATAAAAAAGAATATATATTACAAATATAAAAAATAGTTCTTCTAAAATATTTACAAAACGACATGTATTATTGTGATTAGCCAAAATTAAATCTGCAACATATATTTATAGCCTTTATCTACTTTATTACAACAACAAATATTAAGTACTACTCTTACGTATTTTGTGTATATTTTGATACAAACCTAAGTACATTAAAGTCATAATGAAAGGGTACGTCATATGATTTTTGAGATAACTACGGTGAGTAAAATAGTTTTGTAATTAGTCTATTTGACTGTTACTAATATTATCTTATCTATGACGCTATTATGACGCTGTTGCGAAGAGTCTGTCTTTACTCGATGGTTTTGAGTTGTAGCTTCCATAGAGAATGTAAGTTGTCTCGTCTCGTTTTGATCGGGCAATGGTGGTGTTATAATATATTTTTAAAGTGAGTGGTGGTCTTATGATATATTTTTATTGTGAGCCAAAAGTTAAGAACTGAACCTATACATTTACATATTATAGCTTTTAGTACTGGCTTGTTATTATTATTTTTGGAATTTCTATCTTCGGATTTTGGATTCTTTCTATTCTTTCCAAAATGATAATAATAAGATTGATTGAATAAGAGGATTAGTAAATTTTACTGTATCCACAATTTTGTCGGCAGTGGCATCATTTAATGACTGTGTTTCATATGAACAAATATTAAAAACGTTGTCTAAAATTTCATACATTAGTGACAACCTGTAACAAATCGACAGCTTATAATTAAAATCCAATTAGACCAGTTCAAAGCTCAACCAATGTTGGTGCGACACCACTGTATTTGATTACTATAGAAATGTTCCAATTTAGGCTTAAAACTTGTTATTAAAGCTGAACGATCAATAACGTCGAAAGGAGGTGAAGGTGGTGCTTACAAATATATTATATTTATATACGAGTATATTACATGTGAATTGATATATATATATTGTCATAAATGAATGAGTCATGTTGACGAAACTTATTAAGCTGTTACAAGATTGTCTTTCACAAACAAGAGAAACAATGAATTATGTTAATAGAAGATGTAAATACCGTACGTACGTAAGGAATTTAACAGTAAAAAATTATGTTTTCCCTAATTGCGAGAGCGAGGAAATGGAAAAATCTTAAATATTTTACATCCCTGAAATTCCTCCAAAACCATAGGTAGCGTTTTTACAGTCAAAACGCTTGTGCCACTGCGACATATTTTTCAAGAAATATTGAATTATAAATTTTTGGGCCACTTCAGATCGAGCCTTTGGATAAATAAATAAATATATATCTCTTTTTAACAAAATATCATCTTATATGTAATATACGGGGTATTTAATAAAAAACCTGAGTAATCAAAAATATTTTTTCGAAACACTCCGAACGTGCATTAAGTGCGAAATCTATATACGTTTCATCATTAAATGTTTTTATACCCGCATGTTACACAAGCATCGAGATATTATGTTGAAAACGTATTTCTGTCAATTCAAAGTAATGACTTCTTTAAGAATAATTGTGAAATATAAGTATCATACAGAGTTAATTTATTTTAAAATTTAAAATTTCTTAACATAGTATCAACATTGGGAGAAAATTTTATTTTTTTTAGTTTTGACATATTTTCTAATAATTTTACAAATAGTTTTTTTTGTCAGCTTCACGCTGTATTCCGCACACAGCAGGGTAGGCAGAGGGAACCTAAAGTTAAGACACTCCGTTCCCAACTTTCTGCCGAATTCTGTAGGCATTGCGTGTTGAGTGGCAGAACTCAACGCCGCGCTTAACCTCGACACCAGAGCGAAGAAAATGGAAATATAGATTTAAGTAAATATTTCATCTCTTCAAGTGGGGATCGAACCCACAACCAATCGGTTTTACAGTCACACTTCGTGCCGCTGCGCCACGACTGGCCTCAACAACTTACAAAAATTATTAAACTTAAATTAAAATAATAATCATATCTATATCTATATCTATATGTTACACAAAATAAGAATAACATCAAATAATTTTCTATAATAAAATACTGTGTATTTTGTAAGCAATATATAAGATTTAATGGTCTACGCCGTCTTGTGATGTTCTCGACGTTTTCCAGCGTCTTTCACTTTCGCACATAAAAATAGTATAACTACGTGTAAACACGCCTAACGTATACCGACAACATTTACACAATCCTGGAAGTCAATGAACGAAAGAGCACGTTATCCAAAATAAGATATATGTATAACATTAATAATTAACTATACACTTAATAATAATTTAGCATTTATATTTTCATTTTTTCGCTCTGATGTCGAGGTAAAACGCGGCGTTGAGTTCCGAATCAGAAAGATTAGAGAAATTAACGCTGCTTTTGAATATTGTATGAAACATTTACTACTTCGCCATATTAATTCATTTTATTTTCCATTATAATAGTCATAGGTATACAATTGATTTCGAATCATAAAATAAAACGTTATGTATGTTTTTAGACAAAAATATAAATAATTTTCTTATTATAATTACGTTGCTAATAAAATTGTTTATTAATTTACATGATATTTTTTACTTTCACATATTATTTTTTATTATTGAAATTTTCAAAATTGGATTTATAGTATAAGTGTTCTTATTCTAGACATTTGAGCAGTTGGACTGAGCAATCCGAAGTTTCCCTTCTAACTTGAAAATTTATCCTTCGATGGCTCAGATTAGTAAGTCTAGATGTTCTTAGGCAAACTGTTGAAGCGTTTGACAGCTGCAGTGGTTGAAAGTTTAGGTAGAGTAATAATTCAAAGTAAAATAAAAAAAATGATGTAAATAATTAACAAAGTTAGAGAGAGAGATTTATACTAACACAATAGTCGCTATTTGCAAAATTATGTTGACTTAGTATATTTTTTTTTTTATAAAATAATATACTATTAATTTTAGTTCTTCAGTTACAACGCAATAATTAAAATATTTACACTTTTTAAAACATTTTATGTATAAACGCTTAGAAAGATAAAACTGTCAATCAACCTTTATCACAAACCATTGTTTTAAAAATTTAAATTTAATTAATAAACACAATTAAAATTAACAATAAATCAGGATAACTGCATTTCCTATTTGAATGTTGTATGAAAGATAATAGAGAAATTCTATTAATATAAATAATAGTTATTTGAACATATGAATAAGGGTGTCCGTTACTTCATTAAGTTATATTAAAAGTTTAAATCACATTCATTATCGATGGATGATGTGTGTAATTGAATGAAATGCGGCGTGAACATGACAAGTAGACTGTCACGAAAGAAAGGCGGCCACTCGGATGCTGCTAAAAAAGATGTATAACGTGCATACCTGTAGACGTCTGTCTGTCAATTACAGTTATTACTCGTAATTTGAGGGCGGCTTATCTCTGCTTTATATAAATATATATTATTTTAAAGGAATCTGCATACCAATAATAAATATTTATAGAACGATAATTTAGTTCTCTCTTTCTGCTAATTTTAAAACAAGTTAGTCTGAATTAAGATTGAATATAGGAAATACACAAAAAAAAAATAGCTTTTTTAATATAATATAATATTTTGTAAAACATTTATTAATATAGGATTAAAGAGATGCAAAAGATACGTTAAAAACTTTACTAATATTACCTGCTTTCAAAAATATAATATATTTTTTTGTAATGAATGTTATATTTTAGTAAATTCAGCTTGTCAGCCATTACAGAATACATACGGGTACTTGAAAACCCTTTGTAGAACGTCAGATGTGTGACGTTCTTGCACTAAAATTCGTAATAATTGTGTATTTCCATAAAGTGAAAATATTCAAATTGTTTTTTTAGCCTCATGCTGTATCCTACACGTAGCAGGATAGGCAGAGGGAACCTGGGAACCTGTTGGGCGAAAGAAGTCAACGCGACGTTTATGGAAACGTTACATTATAATAATAACATTAACAAATTCATTCCCTATCAATGTATATGATAATTATTTTGCTATTGCAAAAACATGTTATTTGAAATTAATTAAGTAAAGTCTCTAGTATAGTGCAGATATGTATATTTTCACATAAGATACTGTCGATTTACATATTTATATATAGAATATAATCAATTAAGAAAAACAACACTTTTTTTTAATAAAAACTTTAAAGACGCCAAGTTAGTAAGTGTATTAACACGTTATTACGTTATTAAACGTGAAGTTATTTATTCTTAGTGTAAAATGTAGAGTATGTAGAATAGTACCTACGTGTATATTAAAATTTAATTTAATATTACCAGTTTTTTTCTCATTTATATATATATATATATATATATATATATATATATATATATATATATATTAGAAAAAAAAATAAACTTATTTAATTATTAAGTATACGTAATTTACTTATGTATATTTTTCTTTTTTTAATGTACACCTCCCAAAATTGCAACTTCCAATATATATTCGTTAAATTTAAATTGTTTATTAAAATTTTATTAAAGTAACATTTTTTTTAGATCAAGAACCAAAAAGCGTATCTTCTCAGAAATGCTAAGCTTCTAACATAATCAAATCTAACCGCAATGACAGCCGGCTATACATACAACAGTTTGATATCTGGGCGTTCACAAAATGTTTACCCAAGTGACTTTTATTTGTCCGCGCCAGAAATAAGACGTGATCCATACGTAACTATTTTCACACCACTAAAATTAAAACTACGACAAATCGCCACAGAATTTTATCTCTTGACCGTCTGGTTGGGCCGACATAAAATTGAAGAAGAATTTTAATATATATTCTTCTATATTAATACACTTAATACTTATAGATATTACTATATAAATGCTACCTATTTTATTGTTAATCAAGGCTTATCGATAATCACTTCAGTTAGTCATGCAATGACTGACAAACAATGCACACCTGAATATTTCTATATAAGTTCCCTGGATAAATTTGTAAAATTCAGTAGTCCTAGCAAAGGAATTTCGAAAGCCAAATGGAAACGGAATAAAATAGGATATTACGTTTTGCAATCCACGTAAAAATAAAAAATAAAAAAATATTTTAATAAATATATAGCACATATTAAAAGTCGTATCGTATACAATATAGTTACAGTCATCGCACTGCACAAGTTATCTTATTTACATAATACGACAGACAGGTGTTGAACTTTAAAAGTTTTGTGGCTTTAAGTTAATTGCAAGTTAAGAAAGTATATTGATAATTGTATTTTATTGATTACCGTGTTTATTTACTACCGTGTTTTATTGATTAATAAGCAGTATATCAAGCCAAAAACATGGCCGAGTATCTATATTTTTGAGCCAGTCTCAAGTGTTTATTCAGCCTAGACATAACGCCTAGACGCCATTCATCTTTTAGAATATTATTCTTTTATACAAACACGATAACTTAAACGAAATTTTCATTCTTACGGTAATTATTTTGGTTTTATGCGTTTTTTTCTTTCAAATTAATATGGTTGTATTTCCAATTATCAATTTCTATTATTGTATAAATAAAAATAAAATTAAATTAAATTAGCTTCACGCTATATCCCGCACACAGCAGGGTAGGCAGAGGGAACCTAGTGTAAGACACTCCATTCCCCACTTTCTGCCGAATTTTGGAGGCATTGCGTGTTGAGTGGCAGAACTCAACGCCGCGCTTAGCCTCGATACCAGAGCGAAGAAATGGAAATATAAATTTAAGTAAATATTTCATCTCCTCGAGTGGGGATCGAACCCACAACCAGTCGGTTTTACAGTCACACTTTGTGCCACTGCGCCACGACTGGCCTCATTATTGTATAATATTTGTTAATTTATTTTCTTGTATATGGTTTATTCAGAGATTTGTGTATATATATATATTAGTTTTAAATGTTGTTGTTGTTGTAATAAAAATAATAAAGATATTGCTTCTTTTTATTTCTTCCATTGAGCCAAATTAAAACGTTCTATAATAGTATGGTGTCTACGGATGGGTAATGCAGTGAATATTTATGTGAAACATTCTTGCAAAAGCTATAAACTCGCTTTCCGCATCCCTTCGTCTTTTTAATATTTGATGACGATCTTACAAGAAAAAACCTTTTTCGGTTTCATATGAAGAAACATACATCGGATTGTTGTGGTTTAGAATTCTTTACGTAATCATGTTTATTTATATTAAGAGTTATTTTTAAATTTCAGTCAATTATGTGCCGTAGACAGAGAACACCTATTGTTAAAATACTCTTTGTTTTCTACCCAAATTTGAATTGTATGGCAGAAGTCAACGCCGTCTTTTATCATATCAAAGCATGAAAATGGAAACAATTCTCGTAAGTGGATATGGATAGGGAGCCCACCACTATCGCGTATACAATCAGATGATGTCTCCTTGCGTTGCCCCATATAAACCTAGTTAATTACTTTTTATATAATTAGGTTATGATTACTATGTTTAAGTTATAGATACATAATGTACAATATACATGTCTCTGTATACGTATTATAATAAGAAAGTATGTATATACATGTACAATCATTAGGGGCAAAGCGCCGATCTTGGCAGAGACTCAAATGTTTAGACTACTTTAAAACTCATTTAGTGCGGCTTCACTTATTTTTTATGTATGGATATATTATATATATAGTAATTGAATGTATCATCGAGTTTCATTTAAAATTAAAAGGAAATAATCTGTATTGCATTAAAATTCATGTAGAAAATTTTGCTCAGAAAAAATAATCCATACGTAACGAGTCCGTTATAATAAATCGAAGTTTAGATGGTCTCGCTAGAGTAAATAATACGTTAAACGAATGCGATGTCAATGTCCACTGCGTACTGGCTTGTTGCCAGTACATGTATTTACATTGTATGATACTATTTTTAGGTACGATCTTATTTAATATTCGTATAGTATTAATATATTTCACAAAAACAATTCTTTCCTAAATAATGTTATAATTTTTCTTACTTGCAATAAAAATGTTTTAAATTTCTCTTTTCTTCTCTGTTGCAGACACTCGGTGGACTCGGTCGCGTCGTATTCTAGTCAGAATCACGTAGACCGTATAAGGACACAAAATTTCTCAGCGGCTTCTTGTCAAGACGATTGTGACTTTGGATCTATCAAGACAAGTCTTTTCCGAAGGTCATCTTCAAATTTAGAATATCCTATTAAACGGCCAGAAAGCGTAACTTCTACTAGTTCCACACGAAGCCGCCTTCGAGAACTCGTCGAAAGGAAAACTAGTCAAGAGGATAAACCCGCGGCAAACACCGTAGCTGATATACAGTATTTTGAAAATCCTGCAGAAACACTAGAATTCGATAAACCACGAAATACTCTTGATACAAAAAGGAATTCAGAAGAACGTCCTAAAAAGAAGAAATCTAAATATAAAGATAGTGAAAATAAAAATAAAAAACAGGAGAAATACCAGAGTAAACTTGCAGAATACTACAAGGTACCCATTCAGCTTCCACAGGACGAATTTTATCAACACTTAACACGATCTAAGGCAGCTGAAGAATTTTTACAAAATCGGTTTTCAAACTCCGATACAGAATTTAGTGGTAGCTACGGACGTCTTTGTAAGCATAAAGAAACTGAAGGATCTAATTTACGTCGAAGCCGAAGTTTGGCCGTGATAAGAGAGGAAACTTTTACTGATCTGCAAATACAAAATCACCCTAAAACGAAGAGATCGCAGTTAATTCCACGCGCTCGTTTATTTGACAAACCTTGTTTTAGAGACAGGTATTATTACTTATTTTTTCTTAATATAGCAGATACAATAGAAACTAGAATATTAATTAAAGTACACGAAACTTAAGGAACAAATTTATATCATAATGTAGTGATAAATGTGGGTCCAGATTTCATTAACATAAACTAGCTATATCTTAATACATATAATAAAATACAAAATAAACAAAAACATATTTGTGTGAATTTAATGTGAATATTTAACACATATTAGATTACATAAGTAAATAATATAAATAATAATACTTTCGTTAATTATTTTCAGGTTAACCGGGCGGACAAAATATCAGACAAAAGAAGAAGTATTAGAAGGAATTTATATAGACAGTACAGTATCTTGTTTTGCAGACATAAATAGACAAACTGCAGAAGAAGAATTGCCGCCAAACCTACCAGACAATACAGAAAACAATTTAGCACATGAAGACGTAGTTTCAAGAAATGAAAGTCGCAATTCGAAATCAATAGGTGGAAGTTGGCCAAATTTGAATGAAGATACCAAACATATAAATCTTTCTGAGGATAGTATCGGACACTCTCATAACCCAAGTGAAATCGATAGCTTAGATTCTAATTACGTAAGAAAACATTACAATTTCGAAGCACATTTAAAAAGTTACAATAATAGCTCGCCCGAAACAGAAAGATCAATAACTTCGCAAAACAACTGCAAGGAATTATATATCACAACAGACGACCACGATAGTGAAAACGAAATTGACGATCGTCCAAAATCTTTAGCGCACAGTTGTACGGCTATTCTTGATGAACAAACCAAGCAATCTAATAACGAAACAGCGACGTATGATGAAATTTCAAACAAAGGTATTGAAAACGAAAAACCTATCATAAATGTAAATTTAATCAGTGATAATGCTGATAAACTGAGTAAAGATTGCGATATTCAATCTGTTATATCTGAAAACGACGGAACTATATCTAGTCCAACTGACAGTATAACTTCTTATATATCTATTTCAATTGCTTCATCGGACAAGTCACACAAATTAGAATATTTAGCAAATTCATTAGCAGAAAAAATTGACGAATATTGTGATTCACAATTTCAAGAAAATAATTCGATTAAATCGAATATTATTATTAGTGACAAAAAGAATACAGAACCAGAATATACACCTATACATAAAAAGACTACTTTTGCTGATATTAAAAGAGATACTTATAATAATAAAAACAAATTCGCAAAAGATATTTCTTCTAATACAGTTACACAATCTAAAGAATATTACGTAAGTAATACACTTTTGGGGTGTAATGATTACAGTAAAGACAGTTACTGTACTTCATCAAAAAATATTACGACTGAACCTTTTGTAGCAACTTTTGTAGACAATCAATATTATTCTTTACCAGACATAAACATAAGTAAATGCTTACGAAAATCTGAGCGAATAGATGCTCAATTAAGAAAAGAAGATCCTGAAGACATACCTTGTGAAAACACATACGAAGTTGCGCAAACACACTTTCGAGAAATATTATCAGCCAAAAGCAATGAAAATTATGGTCATTTGAATAAAATCGACATAAAATTGGATAATCATTTTAACGATATTAGCAACAGTTACCAATCAGAAATACCCGAACCTCAACTTATACAAAATTTTTCTAAGCTTGAAGACGATTTGAAATCTATAATTACTATAGAAAGCTCTAACGCTGATGAATGTCAATCTAACATTTATCACTTAGATCATCACCAAAACGAAAGAGAAATAAATGAAATAGAAGGTACTATTAGAAATAATAAAATTATTACAAAATCAGAGAGCTTGAAACTTGCATCGAAAATAATACTTAAACCAGAAGTTAAAATATTAAAATCTTTTTCAAACGATAACATCAACAAATCAGTAACAGAGAAAAAAACAAAGTGTGGAATAAAGAAACACTACTCCCTTCGTCAACGTAATCCTTCTGATGACGAAATTTTCCGCCTTCCAAGCCCTACGTCTGTAGAAAATAAAATAAAAAAACCTCTTCAAAGGCCTACTAGAAATTTGTCATTTAGTGAACAAATAAAAAATCATTCACTTATTTCAAGAGTGCAATCGTTTAAAACATCTGCTGAATCTAATATTGCGATAATACCACTTAGCGGTCATCAAACTATAGTAATAGATCCACCGCTAGATCAACAGCTGTTGGATTGTAATAAAAAAATAGTTCCTAAATGTGAAGAAGCAAATACTGGTCACGATACTAAAACAAAATTTAAACCTAATCTTCCAAAAACAGCACATATTCCGAACAAAGAGGAAGAGATTGACCGAAATACAGAGATAAAAAATATCACAAAAGAGCCTTTTATTACTATAAAACTAAAAAAAGTAGTAAAGAAAACTATACCCAAGCTAAACACGGTACATTGTGACGCTGGAACATTCTGTCAGCAGCTACTTAAACCACCCCCGAGACTTGTTATAAACGACAGTAAAGAACAAAACACCTTTGAGTTTGAAAAAGCTGACATCATGACTCGACCTCAGGTTTTGCAAGTTATAGATTCCAAAAATAAACGCCAAAATACGTTAAGTAATTATGCTGATAAATCTAAGTTAGTATCGAGTAGCCAAAAATTAGAGCAAAATATGGATACAAAAGATGTTAAGCTTGAAACAAATACGGTGAAAGAAAAACTTAACAATGCTATTAGAACCGATATAGAATATCAGGAAAAAATCAACTCAGTCAAAACCTATTGGTCAAAGCTAATTGATAAATCGCCTGAAAATTGTAATAGTCGAGAAGATTTAGATACAAATGAAATAAATAGCAATAGAAACGCGTGTGAAGAACAAGATATTAAAGAAGAAATCAAAAATCACGATAGTGTATCGGAAGTTTCAGTCAATAGTATTATTAAAACTTTAGAAAATGTAAAAATTGTAGATAGCATTAAAAAAATAACGCAAAAGAAACTAAACTTATGGAAGGATGAAACTGAAAAAGTAAAAAGTGATTCAGAAATAGAGGAACCACCAGTTGAAAAGATTATCAAAGAAAATACTGGTACTATATACGATAACCCGAGACCTGAAAAACAAATAAAGAAAGTTGATTTAGAACTATGTAGAGACACACCTGAAATTGAAATAGTAGAATTAAGCAGTGATGACAATAAAAATCAAAAAACTCAAGCCACACTCATAAAAGCTAAAGGATTTGACAAAGGCTGTGACGATTTCGATCATGTGAGATATAAAGTAATGAAATCGGAACTATTCAAGAACAGTATGATAGCTAACTACCGTAAGGAGGCCCAATTTGATGGGTTGTTACAGTATCTTCAGGATTACAGTTTTCAAGAGTTACTTGTTAATAACAATATTGTTATTATTGAACCAGTAAGAACGAAAGTGGAACCAGCTCCTAGAAAAAATACCAACACTGATACATGTAAAATACCACCGGCATTGTTAAAGAAAAACGAGTTTTCTTCTCATGTGGATAAATCAAAAAATGCGATACGGAGACACTTTTTTTACCACCCCATAAGAGTAAATAAAGAAATTATTGAAGAAGAGCTACCTAATCCAGACACGGTTAAAAAGGTTCGTAATTTATTTGAAGATACATTGAAAATGAAAAGTCCAATGACTCATGATCCGCCACTTTTAGACGAAAATACTGGTCTAACACAACGGGCAACATCGTACAGAAATTTAAGTGAGGAAACAAAAAACAGTAAAGTCAGTAATAGGAAAAAAAATACCAGGCAGTTGACAATAGACACAAACTTCGGTAACAAAAAATGGGATAACGCTAGTCTATCAAGCGGAGTCTCCAGCGGCGACTTAAGTTCTAATAATGAATACGAAACAGATGGTTTGAGCCCATATTCCCAAAAAACTCTTAAAGATAATGTTTATAGTTCTAGTGACGAGTATCTTTGTGATTCAGCAAGTCAAGATTTTTGCTGTGAAAGTCAATACGTAAGTCCAGATATTCTTAAGAAGATAAGAGAATGTGGTACTTCTGTAACTTACTATGGAGGAAAGGTAATGAATTCGAAAACTAGCTCTGCAGTGAGTCCTATGACTAAGGCCATAATGGAAGAGATTAAAAGCTTACAAAAGAACTGCAGTAGAGATTGTTACTCATGCCAAACAAAATGTAAGGGCGAAAAGTGTTCTTGTCTAGTTGCAAATAAACATCAACAAATGTTAACAGAGGCACAGAGTGAAACTTTTGCCGAATTTGGGAATAACCAAAGTCAGGATAAAAGTAAACGTATGGAAGGTTTTCCAGGTTTTAAGTTTAAACTTGTAAAATCTAATAGCTGTAGCAGTCGACTAGAGTTAACAGGAACAGATGAAGCTAAAAATCTTAGATATAAATTTAGAAAACAAAATTCTAAAGAAGATCCTCCATTATTATATGATGATGAAAACTCAGTAAAAAATAAAATATGTCGTTTGGAAAGTTACAATAAAGGAATTGTTAAAACCCCCTTTCAAGAAAATGAAAGTGAAATTGTAAATTTTAAGACAAGTAAGACATTTGAAAATCACCAGTTAGAAGGACAAAATAACTCGCTAGTAACGCATGACGCAAACAGCTCAATTGAACTTGATGAAAAATCTAAAAATAAACCTAACAATTTAATAGAACAAGATAACGAGCTCGATCAAACAAATAAACAAGCCAATGAAAATATTACTTTCGAAAAAAAATTCTACTATGTCAACGATAATTCCGAACAAAGTAAAATTTCAACTGGAAAATTTGGAGAAATGGTATTTGAAGAATTTGAAGTTTTAGAAACTTGCTTTGATAGCTTAAATAGCAATAGGTCTTTAAAATAGGAGTAATTTGATAAAAAGCCAAAAAGTTTTGCCTTGCGATCTGTGACAACATATTTAAAAAAAATATTAAATTATTATCTGTACATTAACTAAGTCGTATAAATGTGTATCTACTAGTATTAAACATTATGTATAATGTAGTTAACAACAATTTTTGAATATAAATTATAATTATTTATAGTCCTGGTGATGGTCTCTTAATCTTTATATTAAATATGATAAATTATACATTTTCTTTTAATTTATCTCTTACCGTCAGACTTATCAGATTCAAGTTTTGTAGGTGTAGCTTTGGATCCATACACACATACGCTTGTGAAGAATGATCGACGTGAAGGCCGCCACCGACGACACCACGATTCCTGTTTAAAGTAAACCATATTTATATATGTGTCTAATAAAACATAGGCCAATTATTATTTATTTATGAATTTGTAAATTATAATACATAATCAATATTTTTTGTTATATTATATGCATAAACAGTGATCGTATGTATACAATTTAAAAAAGTCCCTTAACTATTTTTCTTTTTTTTTATTCCTATGGCAGTGAGTATTTCACATACAGTCCGCGTAGCGTAGGCTGAACTTTGCATTTGTCTGAGTGTATATATTACCGACGACTTGTATAATTTCGATATTCTATACAATACCACGACAATATGTAGAATACCTGGGGACACCCAGGTAATAATTTGAATATTATTGCCCATTACATACAGGTAGGTCCAGGTATTAAAAATCCTATGGATAAAATAAATATTTGATCTTAGTTTATATTCCTATATTCGAGCTACAGATTTCGCTGTTTTTTAAGTAAAAGTTAGGTTAGGTTAGGAGCTTTAGTACATATACAGTGTTTTTGCATCTTCGCTTTAAGTGAAACCATAGTTACCTATTCCTTAAAAACTTAGTACAATTAAAACAAAAGAGATTTTTCCTAAAATGGAAAAGTTATTTTTTTAAACAAAATAATTAATAAAATTATCTATATAGAATGATGTACAAGAATCTATCCCTTTCTCTTTCTAGTTTGTTATTTGAGAAAGACAAGCGGCAGATCGGCAACACTTGTAGTATTTTTTCAGTAATAGCTGTTTATGTTATTCGTATCTATTTGTAACTACGTCACAAGAAATACAGTATGGGTAAACATTGTGAAATGAAAAAAATATCGTATCTTGATTAATTTCTTTAGGTATGGGTTTGAAATATTTCACTGTATATTCTGATCCCGTAAAAAAAGCGCAGACGCTTCCTCTCTGTATAATTATTAAATGTATATAATTAAAATGTGCATGAAATAAAGGCAGGTAAACAAATCGTAAAACATTTATTGCGTATATTAACGTCTGTCCGCACGTTTATTTCTTTCTTGCTCTCGTCTTATACATCTATTCGGTATTTTATAGAATACTTATTGTAAGTATAAAATAAATAATATATCATACGTTACCTACACCTTTTAGACAATTTATATATAAGGCTGAGGTATTGTATAAAATACCGAATTACACAGATTGCCGGTAACATATACAAATAGTATAGGTGTAACGATGGCTTATTTTATACCGATACTGCATTTTGACCACTGTCCTGAGACGCGGCGCATCCCTTATGTGACACAAGTTACATCTCTTGTACTGGCGACGTCGTGTATTTAAATCTTAATATTTTTTTTTTACCGATAGTAAGTGAAAGAAAAGTTGACACGATTATGTGAAAAATATATGTACAGCAAGGGATACGTCGTTGGGATAAGTCGTTTCAACTGTCGTCGTGTTACCTACACTGTCAGTATTGTGTACACTCACAATTACAAAACACACCTTACGCCTCGCGGACAGTACTGACGATTTAGTCATCGTAGATTCTTAAAACAATGTTGTTTTATTAATTATTACTGATAATTTAAATTCAGATTATTATTTCAAACATGCTTTATCCTTGGCAGATAAATGAATAGTACAAACACGGATGTAGGAATGGGGGGGCCGGGTGGTCGGCGCCGGTCCGTAATCAAGCTTCTTCAATACTACTGCTAAGCCAAACTTCTACTACTTCAAAGCCAATGCCCCCCCATAAAAAATATACGTAGACACTCATATGAGTACAATATTAACATTACTGTTCTTTAAAAGGCGTATCGTATATCGTAGAAGATAAAGCTAACGTGAATAATATTTTACATATCTTTTAAATTAACATGAAAAGACTTATGTATTTGCAGAATGATATAGTCACGTCAACGTATTATATTACGAAGAACAAATACGATAATAGTCACTCTGCTTAACGTCATGCTTACGGAGGGCGCGCGTGTTTATCAAATTAACTTCAATTTACCAGTCCATATGTTATTGAAATATATATGGTTTTAAATTTCAAAATGGAGTCGTTGTTAAGCTTGTCTCGAAGTGTAAAATAAAATATAGTTCTGTTCAGTGTAGTGCTGAATATTAAGAAAAGTCTACCAAAACATATTGAACAAGACAAATCATGAACAACTGCATTGCACCCAATAATGTATGATGTCACATCAATTATGTCCCAGACTAAAAAAAATTTTGTATTTCTCACTATAATACACATATTTCAATTGTTTTATTATAGTAATAAAGTTACTTTCATCTAACTTTGACAGTATATATTAAATATTAATAGTATACATAGTGATTGTTCACATAAAAATTCTATAATGTAACCAATATTCACTATGATAGACATTACTAAACTGGAATTAAATAGCTTTATCAAATTCGAAAATTTAAAATTACGACTAAACTAGTATTTAAGAATTTATTAAAATGATGAATTAGGCAATTGATTATGTGCTTATATCTGCTGTGCCAAGTCATGACTAACAACAAACATTATGTATTTGAGTGATTCATTTGTAAGACAATCTTATTTTGGATTGTAATTATATATTTTAGCAATACCTACTCCAAAAATAATACATAATTAATTCTTAACTTATATTTTTATGCCATAATTAAAGGACTGAACTGAAGTTTATTTTTATTTATCTACATGCAAAAAGTTGTAGATTTCAATTGCACAATATAATAAGAATTTTTCTTAAGAGTAAAGGATGAAGAAGTAAATGACATGGAACATGATACATATTATTCACTATATACACAAAAACTAAAATATGGTAAAAATAAAGCATAAAATAATTTATCAAGTTCAACATAAAATATCAAATGTTTAACAAATATTTAATTTATTTACGTTTATACATAACATTAACACTGCTATAATTTATAATATAATTACAATTAATATAAAAATAAAACTATTATACTTCGTAAATAAAATAATATTACGAACGACTTCGTAAATAAAATAATATATATTGTCTTTATTTATTGAAATTGTATTTTCACCAATATATACATAACCACATAATCTTAATACAAACAGCTGAGTATATGATTCTAATTTAAGCTGATAACAATAACTGGAAATCCCATTTACTATTCAATATTACTTTTAACTTAAATGTGTTGTACATTAGTTTTTTATGTATACAATAATTTATTTATTTTTATACATTTCGTTACAAAAAATCGGTAAAATGACATTTGACAGATGATACTTAAAAATAAATATCTATGCTTAAGCGCCTACCAATTTATTTATGTACACGTGCATAACGAAACAACCTACTAAATATGACAATCTTATATGAAAAAGATTTCAATAAAATTACAGAACCACTCCTAAGCATTAGTTACTCACCCTGCTATTAGATAAATCTCTAAATATCGATGATAAACACAAACTACGATTTATTTCTAATTTAGCTAAGAGTCGGCACTTAGACACACACACCGTCGACGCCATCTTTACACTACTCATGTACACCCGCCCGTTCCGTCTATAGCTAAGTTTGGTTGGTACTTGGTATATCAATGCTTGTAGATATATATATCTTTAATTTACGCCGGTATTAACATAAAAGAATCAGAAGTTCCGCATATAAAATAATTATTATATTTGCTTATTCATCTTTAACAGTTATATTTCATTTATATCATTGACAAAATCATTTTTCATTATTATAATGTCTACAGTCACGATATGAGTAATATTTCATTGTGAATATAATGACTGCTTACGTTAAATATGGCAGGTTTGGAATAAATAATAAAATCTAGTTAAAATAATAATTTATATAAAAATACATTCATAATAACATTTTTTGAGTAATATAAATTTCCCGCTCTGCCCACGGAATGTTGGCTATAGCTAATGTTTACGATGCATTCACAATATAAAAAAAGTTTCATATGTGATATCTAGCCTACATGAATGACATCTTTCGTAAATAAACATTTTTTTATTCAAAAATTTTCTGAATCATATATTGTAAATTAAGTTATCAGACCTACAAACAAGAGTGAAGTAATAATAAGTAAATGATTTGAACGCAGTGTTAAAAGATGACAATTTATTTTTGTAATAACGTCAAAACTCAAAATGACGTTACACCATTCGTTGTGAATTGTGATTGTTTGCAATTGCTCGAAATTAAATATAAGGGTTATTTCGTGCAATGGCTATACCTGATTATAAACTGAGTACTGTTTTGTGTGGTCATTCTATGGACGTACGATGTGTTGCAAAAACTAAAGAATTTTGCATACTTTCTGCGTCTCGTGACCGAACCGCTAAATTGTGGCACCCAGAGGGGTTAGTATATCACTACAGGAGATAAAAATGTATGTTAGAGTATATATAACATGAGATTTATTAAATACGTTTATATATCAGGGTCAAGGATTTCGTGAATGTAGTTACATATAAAGGACATACCAATTTTGTGTCGTGTGTCTGTTGGCTACCACCTTGCGAGGCATTCCCTGACGGCTTAGTTATCACAGGAAGCAACGATACCACTATATTAGGCTATAATCTGCAAGATGGAGCTGTCCAAATAAATTTAAAAGGGCATGAGAACACTGTGTGCAGTGTGGCACCTGGACATGATTCTGGTATCCTTATAAGGTTTGCTCTTTGTAGAAACTATTCTTATCTGATTTAAAATAAAATACTTTACCTTGTATACTGTTGTTATATATTTGAATATCTATTTTACTACTACTTTGAAAATGATTAATATCTTCTAAAAATTGTATCAGGGTCAAAATAATTATTATTTTAAATTCTACCTCTATCATTTGTGGCTTACATGAATATCACCCTCAATTTAGCTCAAGTTGGGATAATACAGCCAGAGTATGGAATGTAAATACTCCTCAATTAGCACCAATAATACTTAAAGGACATCAAGCTGCTGTTTGGGCTGCATTAGAACTTGGAAATGGGACTTATGCGACAGCATCAGCTGATAAAACTATAAAGTTATGGAGAAAAGATGGAGGCCTTATAATTTCAATTACAGGTAAAATAACAACATATAAATTGCTCTTAACTCTGAGATCAATCATGAGAACAATTTTGAAATGCAATTGTCATATGTAACTTATTAAAATGGAATCTTAAGTTTACTCTCAAAAATGAATCTCAAAATTGAGAGTGGTTTACAAATATGGGCCTTAATATCTTGACACTTACATAGTTCTCTCAACATTGCTATAGGGGCCGTTCAAGTATTACGTAAGCACTGTAGGGGGGTGGGGGGTCTTGGGTTTGCATAATACTTGAATGGCCCCATATGCAAAATAAAAAATAAAGCATATAAATAATAAATATAAATCTTTTTGATTTATATTTATTTTTTAAAATTATGACTTTATTACAGACCACCTCTTCCATTATAAAATTATTAATAAACATACAGCACTGCATAAAAATAATATCTTCGTATTATCCAGCATACAAGAAGTACTTATGACAAGTTCTTTTATATATCTTTAATTATTCCAGGGCATACAGACTGTGTAAGAGGTTTAGCTGTTGCTAACGCAGAAACGTTCCTTAGTTGCTCTAACGATGCATCAATCAGACTTTGGAAAAACAATGGGGAATGTCTTAATACTTATTATGGACACACAAATTATATATATGGGTGATTAAATTATTTAATTTGATTGTTGATATATTTGAAGCCATTGACAAACCCAAAACCGTTATGCTTATAGACACATGCATGTGATTATAAACCTGAAGGTTGTGAGTTTGATTCCTGCTTAAGTAAGTGAAATATTCAATATTTTCATTTCCTTTATTCTGGTAACGAAGCATTGAAATCCACCAATCAACATGCAATGCCTCAAGAATTTGAACTTTGAAAAGTATTCATCTTTAGTCATGGTCAGTAAATCTGATCTCTTATAAAAGACATGATTTGGTTGACACATGTTTAAGCTATATATAAGCATTAAATTGTAATTCTTACAATTTGTCCATTTAGACAGATTCTTTGATAATAAAAAAAAAATTATATCATTTTAAATTTTTGATCAACAGTATACACAATTCTTATTTTCATATTGTTCTAATATAGAAAATTATAAAAATATTTTTTTGTCAATGTATCTTGGTACTTTTATACAGAATTTATTTTTTTTAGTGAATTTAGCTAATAGTTTTTTTTGTCAAAAACTAAAACTAATTTGGCAAATCCGATAATTTTAACTGCAAAATGTGTGTTCCTCTGTATTATTTCTTAAAGTCTTACAAATACAAATTTTAATCCCCAAATTTAGTCCTCTTTCATTTGATAACAATTAAGTGGTTTTTCAAATAAAAATTTTAAGCTATTACACAATTAACCTTACTTAAATAAAATTTTTCGCTGTTCGATCTATTTGTCTATTTAGAATTGGGGAGGGGTGAAATGAAAGAAAAACATACAAAATGTTTTATATCCATTGAATAGGTTTGAATCTTGCAATGTTAATTTTTTATATAACTCGATAACAAAGAATGGCTTACGTTCAAATTTTTATGCGTTTTCTAAATAAATATTTTTCTTTCCTAAGTGTGGAATAACACTTTAAAAATGTTTGTAAATATTTAAATATAGTATTCTCTCTTGCCAAACGATAATTCTTTGTAATTATCTTTGGGTAGCGAAAATTTGTAACAATCTCCCTACAAAGATGCTAACAACATAAATTAGTTGTAACAAGCGTATAAAAATTTCGCTCCGCTCGATGAGAACGTATGGCTTAGCGGTCAGAGCGCCTGGTCGGTTTCCAGGAGGCGCGGGTTCGAGTCCCGCTACGTTTAAATATTTATACGTTTTCTAAACGGACTTATTAATCGTAGACCACAATAATTAACACAGCCTAAGAACCACTTAATTTTCAGCCGAAACTGGAATGACGGTCACGCTCACGGTCATTACTAATTATATAAAATTTTGTTCTCATAGTTGAAATAAAATAATATTGGTAATAAAATTATACTTTGCACAAAATTAAATTTAAAAATAATTATTAATTATTTTAAATTATGCATAATAATATAATTGTCTAATTTTAAATATCCAATAATATCCAGATGTTTCTTTTTTTCCTCATTTTCTTTATGTATCAGAATATTTTTCTAATTTCTATACATTTGAGTTTAGTCAAAAACAACTCGTTTTTACAATTTTGTCTACCCCAGTTTTGTAAATTTCAATGTTTCATGTTATTTCCAGTATCGCAATAAACCCAAGTATACCACACAGCTTCGCTAGCTGCGGGGAGGATGGTTCCATACGAATTTGGGCTGCCGGTGATTGTATACGTGAATTGAGACTTCCAGCACAATCTGTATGGAGCCTCACTTGCTTGGACAATGGAGATATTGTTACTGGTAATTTTTTTTGCATTCAACTGTATTGTTTAATTTCAAGTTAATAAAGAATATATTGCATGTTGTGTTTGTGTGTCCGTTATTGCGCAAAGGTCCGACTGTAATTGCGATGGTTGTGGCTTGGATTCTCACTTGAACCCACAACCATCGCATTATAAATTATTTTCGTTGTCCTTGAAACAACACTCGATTTTACCACTTAGCACGTGTTTGTGTCCAAAATGAAGCGAGAAACTGCCTATCCTGTTGTATGTGGGTTCATTGTGTTCCCCATTTTTCGCCGAATTTTCGATACCTGTTGAGTTACAGAAATCATGCTGAACTATTTGTCTTGGTATTATAGCTAAGAAATGCAAATATTAATATATAACAATTAATTCCCCCGAGTAGGCATCGAACCCGCAACTGATGCTTCACAGTCACACTCTCGTGTCTCTGCGCCACGACAGCCTTCAAACATGACAATTATGATATATGAAATAAAAAGCCTTTTATATGAGCTAACTTTAAGTATAATTTATATGCTGATTTTAATAGGATCAAGTGATGGCTTGGTGAGAGTATTTACCAAAGATCCTAATAGATATGCAGATGAGTCTGTTATCAAGCAATTTGAGGAAGAAGTACAAAAAATGCAAGCGGCCAATCAACAAGAGATAGGTGGATTTAAATTGTCAGAGTACGTATTTTTTTTCTAGCTTCACTCTTACAGCCATATACAGATACGGGTATGTACGGTCGACGTCTCGTGGCCTCTCTGGCGTTAGGTTATCTGAACTAAAAATAACTTGAGAAGATAATAATTAAAAATAAGTAAAAATGTAAAACCAAATTAGTACAGCCATCTACAGCTTACTTCAGGGTGGCCACGACTCGCCAATCATACTCTAGGACTGTAGGCAGAGAGAATATAGTGAGACATCTTCTCCAGTTGCCCCCCAATAACCTAATCTAATTAAACTTTTCAATTTAAGTATCTTTGAACTCTTAACGTAATTTTTATCCCGAGTTCAACGCCTCGCTTTTTCATGTTACTTGAGCGAAGAAACAAAAATGTTAAATATTTCATTCTCCCGAATGAGAATCGAACCTATAACGGTCGCGCTTAGTAAGTCGCGTTTGTGCTCCTGCGCCATGATGGCCTCTATTTTTATATATTAAAGATAATATTAAATATTACAATTATAAATGAATTCCACAGATTACCAGGTCCTGAAGCGTTACTGGAGCCGGGCAAGTCCGACGGGCAAACTAAACTAGTTCGCCGAGGTACTAACGTGAAATGCTATTCATGGAGTGCTGCTCAAAATGCTTGGAGTGAAATAGGAGATGTTATGGGAGCTAACCCTCCCAGTGAAGGGAAAACCATGTATCAGGGGCAGGTAAGTGTTTTTTGTTGTGCCCCTGCACCACGACTGGCCTCTGTTTCCATTTATCAAAAAAAAAAAATTTAATTTTTTTTTTAAATTATATTAATGGCATTTTAATTCCAGGAGTATGATTTCGTATTCAGTGTCGACATTAAAGATGGCGCCCCCCCACTTAAATTACCTTTCAATAAAACTGAGGATCCTTGGGTGGCTGCTCAGGCTTTTATTCACAAGTTAGTCACTATGTTTTATTTTACCAATATAAAAGTTATCACTTTTACCATTATAAAAATGATGGACTTTGATCAATGATATTTATTTAAATATAATACAGACAGACACGCAATGTTTCGAATTAATTGTGTTAAATGTAAAACTACAAAACTTTTTATTTTTAATATCTAAAACTAAATAAATAGACTTCATGAATACAATAAACATTTTAATAAAAAATCCTATTTCTTTTTATTACAGACACGATCTACCTCAAGTATATTTAGAGAAAGTAGCCAATTTTATTATTGATAATGCCAAACTGGAATCTTTACCAGCTGCCAGCAATGGGTAAGTTTATTTTTTTTGTCTGTATTCCACATTTAGAAGGGTACTAAAGGAAACCCTATTTTTTTCACATTTTTTTCCCCATTTTCTGCTGAATTGTGGAAGCATGGCAGCATGGCGTGTTGAGCGTCGAAACTCGACACTGTGCTTTACATTATTACTAGAACAATGGAATGAAAATATTAAATACTTCATATCCTGGAATAGAAATCGAACCCAGACAGTCGCGTGTACAGTTGGCCCCTGCGCCACCACAGGCTTTTTAAAGATTTTTTAGCGTCGCGCTGTATTTAGTTTCGTTTGTGCTGCAATTGATGTTTTTTTTCTACAAATTAATACTATTGCAATGCTACAATTTATTTATAGTTTTGTTTTTTTATTCCTAATGCCTATTGAAGGATGGATTCAGGATGTGAAAAGTATAACCGAAGTTTCTATCTTTAAATTTCATTCCGTTTCTATCTTTAATGGCCAGTTTTAAATTGTATAGGGCCTGATGTTAAGAGATTCCGTTGAATAATAGGGTTTTTCTCAGTATTGTATTTATTTTTAAAACAACATTTTCATAGCTACGCAGACCCTTTCACGGGAGAGTCCCGCTACGTGCCGGGGTCAGTGACCGCTACGGGGCTTCCTCCGCCCTCCTCTGCCGACCCCTTCACGGGTTCCGGAGCATACACTACAGCCAGTGCCAGTGCGAGTGTTAGTGAAAACGAAAAACCTTTAGTGCCTCATGATTCTTATATAAGGTAGGTAATAATTGACTAAAATATTATTATTTTTATGGAGGATATAGTATTTTAATGCTAGGATGTTATTAATAGAATAGGGAGGGATATTAATAAAGATAATAAAATAGCGATTAATGGTAGAGATTCTACTTTGACTCGGGGGAGTGACGTATTTTTATTTAACTGCTCTGGTAGAAAAAACGCAGGGTTAAATTCCGGAACCGAGTCCGCATTTTTAACGGATACAAAAGTAAGGAGTGTTTTGACGTTAGATTCTTTTTATCTATTTACAATATATTGTAAAGTTAAAAAATAAACAAATAGGTACTATTATATTAAAATTGTTTATTTCAGATTCGATCAAGCCAACCTGAAAGCAATACATGATAAGCTCAAAGAATTCAATAGTAAAGTTGGAGATGGACTGAACACCTTCACTGAAGAACAATTAGAGAATATTGTTAAATTAGGAGAAATGGTGAGCTTCAATTTGTATACACACTATTCTCAGGAATTGCTGAAGGATGGATTTATTGCTATATGTTTATTTATTATGATGAACCCATCGCACCTGAGAGTTGAGTTACTTTGGGAACTTGTGCATTGTGTGAAAAATGTGTCATGTATGATGCTAAACTCTTTGTGTTTCCATTTGCTAAAGTATTTTAATTTTTTACATTTCAGAATACTGTATTCAAGCCAGATACAGTTACATTACTAAGGAAAATGTTAGAATGGCCAAAGGGTATGTATAAAAATGCATAAATTATTTTATAAAAAAAATATATAAAGATTTTTTTAACTTTTTATGAAAAATTGTTAACAACATCAATAAGTTGTAACAAGGATTATATCGTTGAATAACGTAGCTTGAATAGATTGTGTTGCTTAGTGGTCAAAGTGCTTAGATGGTTTCGAAGAGAGTTCAAATCACGCTTTTCTATTTAATACTCTTTAATTTTCAGAAATAATTTTCCCAGTACTAGACGTAACTAGATTAGCAGTTAGGAAGAAAGAAATTAATGGACAAATATTTGATACAGCATATGGACCAAATTTTGTTAAATATCTTTTATCTTTACTGACTCCAGGTGAGTTTTATTCAACAATTTTCGTAAATAATTAAATAAAATAATTGTGAAAATAGGAAAGGTGCTCATTGTAGACGAAGTCCTGATGTATCACTTTGTAGCAATAGTGACGGCTGCTAGAGATCAGCCTTCTACCTCACTTTTACATAATAGGAGAAAGACAGAGTGAGTACAGATTCAAAGGTGTTAATGATTCACGAGGCTTAGAGATTGACGAACGCGATTTAATAATAGTGAAAATGAAGTTGGCAAAATTACAGCTGCTCCTACTACAGCGGTACGATGCGGTCGTAAGGCTGATCCGTAATACAACAATGGCAACAACAAAAGGCATTGTGAAATACAATTTAAAAATGGCCATGGAAGATAGAAATAAGGTGGTTATATCCTCTTTAGATGAGGAGACCTTAGTCCACTATTCTTCGACAGACACTTATGATTGATTTACAACAACAAAATACAACTCTACATAAATATTGTAAAATAGTAAAATTGTAATAGACATTAAGTTAGTAGGTGTAAAGTTAAATATGTAGAATAAGGCAATCTAAGAATACCTGGACTCTTTTAGGAATTAAACGTCTAGATAATTCTCTCTCTCTTAAAATTTCTAGTTATAAACCTAGTAGCAGTTAAATATAAAAACTAAAGCTGGTGATTATGAAAATCTAAAAAGTGTTTAGTTAAAAAAGAAAATGATAACTTTGATATTGATCTATAAAAAGTGTAAAATAGACTAAGTAAACTTAAATTTAAAATAATATATTTATCTGTTGAATAGAGAACCTCCTTATTAGAAATCGATTAAAGAAATTAGTGATTTATTTCCATGTCTACTAAAATATTAAATAAATATAACAATAAATTCCAGATAATCTACCAGCAAACCAAATGTTAGCGATGCGTGTATTAGTGAACGCGTTCAGCGACCTTCCAGGGGAAATGCTGGTGCTGGCCGCGAGGGAGAGCGTCGTACACGCTATCATCTGTCTCGCCCAGTTGAACAATAATACACAGGTGAGAGCACGATAGAGATTTATAGTCGTCAAGTCTTTTAAATAGTACTAGAGAACCAATTAACGCGTATGGCGTTGCCATAGCAATGTATACATTACTTTATAAATTAATTGTCTAGATAATTATCTCTGGTTATTAAATTGATTAGCTGATAATAATAAAAAAGTAAAAAAAAATATGTACCACGTGTCTGTAGTGTTTAGTTAAAATTATATAAAAAAAACAAAAGTAAATATTGTCATATGTATAATAGTGTACTTTATAAGGATTATTATTGAAAAATATAAAAAAATAAGGTTATATTTGAAACACGTTCGCCACGACTATCGTATTATTCGTTCACGATATCATCTGTCTCACTCATTTCAATAATGATACCTAGGTGAGAGCGAGATAGTTGAAATATGAGCTTACTTATACTTTGTCACACATAAGTCACGCACTGTCTTTGCATTGTAACATCTTTGTCGGACTATACGGAATTATATTATTTTTGTTACTCTAGATTGCTGCAACGTCACTCCTCCTCAACTTGTCAGTAGCGCTCGCGCAACAGGCGGACAGCGTAGAACTCGCCGAGTGTGTTATCATTTTGTTGAACAAAATTACTGATAATGAAGCATATTTCAGGTAAAATTTATAACTTTTGAGATGTTTTTACTTTTTAGATTTAAATAAAATCGAACTTATCAGCCTTATATGCATCTCTCTGTGATCGAGTACAAATTGCGTTTGGGTGTTTTTACATGTCAGGTATTTAAATGTTGTTATAAAAAATTAAGAAAATAATTTTTAAATATGAAAAATTTTGATTATTGCATACTTAACTTAACTAAAATATAATTATGAAATTGATAGTAACAAATTCAAATTACAATATTAATACTATACTAATAAAGTTATACAAAAACAGCACAAAGTTATACAAAAAAATATCTTTCTGTAGCTGATCTTGTCTGACTAAGTTAAAATAAATTAACTTAGTCTGACTAATTCAGTGTTAAAATAAATGTTGAAAGATAATTCAAGACTTAACTGTCTTAGTTTAAAAATGATTAAAATGATCTTCTACTATATTTCTATTTTTTTTTATTTACAGAGGCTTGGTAGCGCTTGGCACGTTGTTGGCAGAGTCACCAAACAAATTAGTGATACAAACTAAAGTAGTATCGAACACGCAACTACATAATAAACTTAAAAATAATACTTTCAATATGGATCCCAACTTCAAGAAAATATCAACATGTTCCCAGCAAATACTGAGATTGTTATGAATTTATAATTCGAAATTAGTTTTATAGTTGATAAGGCTGATTATCTCTTTCAATATTAATATTGCTTTATTTAAAACCTCAATGGGAATGGGATGATCTAGAACTTAATTAATTATTGTAGTTTTCAAAGTTTTCCTAATTTTCTTAAACTTCAAAAGGATTTTACTTGATTATATTTAAATATTCACTTTAATTTTTTGTGTTTTACAATTTCAATTAACTACTTTCATATTGCACCTTTATTTGGTAAATATTTTCAAATTGGATGAAAATGTTCAATTTTATTTATGATATAAAGTGTAATTGTGGCCTTTTTTCATCATTAGTAATATATTTTATACAGTGTGAAAGCGTCAGCGCTCCTTTTACGGGAACAGCATATATAAAATATTTTAAACCCATACATAAATAACTTAATCAAAATACCTCAACAGTTTAGACAGGATTTTTTTTCATTTCACGATGTTTATCCATACCTATATTTCGTGTGACGCAGTTACGCAAAGATACCCCAATAACGTTATAACGTACACACTTTATACGTTATACTACTACAAAAATACTACTAAAGTTTAATGAACTTTGAACTTTGCCGCCAATACCTACGACTCGATTTTGACGAGACGTATGCGGCGGTTTTCCTTTGATAGGTATATGTGTGCGTGCGTCGTACTTAACAAATGGCGTTTTATTTTACAACGATATTTTTATTTTTATATTGTTTGAAAAAAAACTTGTTCAATATTGAAAAAAAAGAAATTAAAATTTTATTTGGCTTTTATACATTACATAAAACTGTGGTTTCATTTAAAGTCGTGCTGACAAAAACACTGTGTATATAGGATTTTCGTACTTTTTGACTTAGTACCTTAAATTCATTCAAGCCAAATTTACTATCAAATTGTTATCAATTTAAACTTACTACTTTGCTGTTGAATCGAGAAGTTGATGTGTAACATGATAAATTCGAAGTGTAAAATTGCGAATTTGATGCGTTAAAGTGTGAAAAACCTATATAAACACAATTTTTTATTTAATTTTGGTCAATATTCACTTTATATGATATAAATTTAATATCCTCTAATAAATTTCCTTGTATGACAAAATTTGATCTCGCTAGTGTTGAAATAATATAAAATAAAAAATGATGTTCATGATGTGATTTATTGAATAAAAAAATAATAATTTCTAATTTTATAAATAGTCTTATCCATTGGACAGTATATTAAACATTAATTTATATATGAACAATTAATTGTTAACAGACCTTAGCAAAATGAATATAATTTAATTTTAAAACAATCTTTCATTTCACCCTATACTTATACCATACTATATTCATTATTTTATACACTTGTAATGTTAAGGTTTATGAATAAACACACGTAATAAATGTACTTTTAACTAACATTAATAATATAATGACCATAAAAACATCAATAACAACATTTAATTATGTATTTATTAATGAGAAATTGTTATAAAATAAGTAACATTCATACACTCTCCAACTCTGATGAAATCGAAAAATTTGTGGGAATCATCATAGAATTTTAGATTAGGCTTTTCGTGGTCAACTTTTAGCAAAATCACAAGTAATATCAAATAAAGCCACTTTCACTCTAAGCATACAATAATATATAATAATGCAGTACAAATGAGTTTTGATTCGTGTATTACCTTACCATAAAAAACATACATTTACTTCTTCTTCTTCAATTCCTCAAAACGTCGGTTCAGATCTTCAAAATCAATTTCATCAGGAGCATTTGCATCGTTTGCAGTATTAGTATTAGAAGTGTTACTATTAGGTACAGAAGGTAATATCAGGTCTGAGGGTACAGAGGGTAACTCGGGTAACTCTGGGAAATAATTGGGTACATTGGGAACTTTAGACCTTGGTTGAGGCGTTGGTACTGCTGGCTGCAAATAAAAAATGTTTGTTAATAAAAATTAAATTAAATCAGCTTCACGCTGTATCCCGCACACAGCAGTAGGTAGCAGAGGGAACCTAGCGTGAAGATACTCCGTACCCCACTTTCCGCCAATTTTGGAAGCATTGCGTGTTGAGTGGCGGAACTCAATGCCGCACTTTGCCTCTACACCAGATCAAAGAAATCGAAATATGTTTTTTAAGTAAATATTTCATCTCCTCGAGTCGTGATCGACCCACAACTCTCGTCTGCAGTCTCACTTTGCGCCTCTACACCACGACTGGCTTCCTTTCGTACATATATACACTTATTTTTTTAGAGGTTAAGCTATGAAGGTTAAGTAAGCGTAAACTAAGTAAATAAGAGTAGCTTGAATTTTTTAAAGAATGGCTTATTTTAGCATGACAAATGTTAAATTATAGTAAGAATTTAATGTTTAAATATATATTTTTAGATATTATACAAAAAAAAACAATTAATTTGATAATAAATAGAATAAATTTGATATTAATATAAGATATAAACGAAATTTAAATTATAAAAAAAATATTAAGAACTAAAGCGAAGCCAACTAAAGATACGTAAATAACTAAAACGTCAACGTAACTATAATAAGCGACATTGAAAATAAAAATTTAAAGTTACAAAATTAATCTTTACCAAATCATGTGCAATGCTGTCATATGCAGGAGGCAAGTTGTTCATTTCCTCCTGAAAATGGAGGAACAAATGTGTGACTAATCAAAGACTACATTAAAACTATGTTTACCCTAAGCACCCTTATAACATAGCAATGCTTGTGAGAGTGTATATTATATTAATAAAAATGTACATAATTAATTAAAGAAGCAAATAAAATATACGAAAAATAACTAAAAATCTCAGATTAACTTTAAAACTAAAATACAATACTTGGATAACATTAAAAATACAAAAAGCAAGATGGCAAATAAAATGAACACAACAAGAAAATAAAACTTAAAATATTCAAATGTACACTGGGACTAAACTACAATACACATTAAATAATTAAATTTACCTGTAAAAAGCTATTGCTTAGAGAGGCTGAATCAATACCGGGTGGTACATTATAGTTCATAGGCGTGCTTGGTCCACCATAAGCTGGTGGGGTCGCTATAAAACCCCCGGCTTTACCTCCAGAGGGTTGCTGTTAAAAAAAACTTATATATAATATATGTCTATGTCATAGTATTAATTTAGATTAAAATTTGTGTTAATATTTTTTATTATTTGAACTTGATAAATAGTCAGTAGTCTTATGTGTGATAGATAATGTTTATATAATAGACTAGCTAAACTATAAGAAATCAGGAAATGCTATCCCAAGTTAAAAAGAACAATGTGTGGCTGAGCCGCTACATTATTATATAAAATGTTATTAAATAAATCAGTCAATATTAGTAGCATACCAACATTAGTGCCTGTGTCTCATGTCATAGGAATATCAAGTTAATTGCTTTAATATCAAGATAATATTGACAAGTGTGTTTATAAAATGTTGTGTAAGAATAACATGCAATGTATTTTAAATTATTGATAATATGTTTAAATTATTTCTTATTTAAGGAAATTTTAAAACAATAGCACCAGCATATCATTCATTATATTGTCAATAAATTTTACCACAGATATAATCATTATGATGCAATTGCAGAATATTTATCTATACACATGATTATTGATGGTTTGTACCCATTTCAAAGTAATATTTGTAATTACATTTTTGCTATCTATTAAAATAAAGTGCAACGTTAGGGTTTTTCTATTATATAAACGTGGAAGAATATAATTTTGATATAGCGAGACATGTCACTTTGATTTTAAAAATAGTGGAAAATATATATTAAACAAAAATTACAAACCGAAGGATAATTAAATGGTGTCACAGTAGGTGGTGGAGGCATACTAGGCATCTGTGCCATTGGTGGCGGAGGATAGCCGATAAAGCCAGGAGGGTTAGGTGGACCGTTTATATCTATCAGCATTGCGTCTCGACCTGGAAGTCAAACTGGTTATTTTATTTTAGCTTCACACTGTTTAAAATCCGTTATTTGTAGAGTTGGTGCTCCAATAGGTATTTTTAAATATTTCGTTTTAGTTTGCGTTTCGTGTATTCAGTACAGTAAATAAATTTCAAATTAAAATATTATTTTCTAGTTTAGTTTTCGTTTAAGTTTCTGCATATAAATTCTGATGGATCGGCGCTTCCGGGGACCCGGCCAGGACCTGGTTTTCTAAATAAGTATTTTTCTTTCCGAAGTGTGGAATAACACTTTAAAAATATTAAAAAAATGTTGAGCTTGCAGGTGGTTAAAAAATTAATTTATTATAATCTTCATCAGTGTTCCAAGTAATAGCTACCTTGTTATTCAGTCCATCTATTATCTATCCTTACATAATATACCAGTCATCATCAGCTTAGAGATCCAATTAACTATACTAATTGTTGTCATTATTAATTTAGATAATTGAAGTCTATTATTCATTAAATAATCTGAATATACAAAATATTTATTTAGTTTTAAAAAAAAACATAAGAAAGTCTATAGCACTACCTGTCTTAACCACGTCATCCTATCACAACGCAAGAAAAGCAGTGTAGACTCACACTGTTTACCTTTTTATATCTACAATATGTATTAGTTGTCTAAATAATGACATATTTTTATAAACAAGGTATAGACAAATGAATCAGGTTTACATTGTAATACAAAGAATATACTAACCTTCTTCCTCTCTCATGACCTGTTCATCAGGTGTGTACTCAACATTGTAATTCTTTGCAATTTCAATGAGATATCTCTCCACTAGAATCTTTGGGGGACTTTGCACTGACATTTTATGTTTCAATTTATCACTTATAGTATTCACACTTTCACTTCTGCATGCATCAGCATAGATCTTGCCATATTTTGATGTCAGCAAATCTGATATAATTTTAAGTTCCTGAAAAATTTTAATATGTAAAATTTTTATTTTAATAATTGGATACATACTTACCTATAAATAAGATTAAAATCTTTGTCTGTAATATCTAAATAATCATATTTTTTTCAAGTGCATTATATTATTTATACATGAATAAAAATCAAAATCAACCTCACACTGTATCTTTCAGCAGGGTAGGCAGAGGGAATCTAGTGTTAAGACACTTCATTCCCCACTACTTAATACTGGAAGCATAGTGTGTTGAGTGGCAGAATTCTACGCCAAGCTTAGCCTCAACACCAGAGCAAAGAAATGGAAATATAAATTTAAGTAAATATTTCAGTTTCTGCAGTGGGGATTGAACCCACAACCAGTCAGCTTTACAGTCACACTTTGTGCTGCTGCGCCACGACTGGCCTCACTTTTACACAATATTATAACAAACAAACAATTTAAAAATTTCGATATTTTTTTTATTGCTAAACCAATTTTTATGGGATTTTCACTGAAAGATAGAAGGGTTTATCAAGCAAAATATATTTTTTACATTATACAGAATTGACAACAAAATCTATATTTGCCATAATATTTGCCATAGGTTAAGGTAATGAAGAACAAGAAGATCCTTCTTTCATTACTTTATTAAAATGGTCAAAATGGTACCTATCACGGCTAATTTTTAAGTAAAAAGTTTATTATATTTCTCGTCTATTAATATTTAACTGATAAAAAGAGACAAAGATGTGCTTGGAACCTGTACTGTAATATGAATATGAAGAGAAGTGTATGGAATTGATAGTATAGACAGTGGTAAATCAATCCTAAATCCTGCATTTATATATGCATGTAAAACAATTAAAATAAAAATGTCTACCTGTACATCAGTGTGCATCCTTGGAGCTACCCATATTAAACTAGATATTGCCTCACTTAAGCCTTCATCCAGCTCCTTCATCTGTGTCACTAGTCCAAAGCGGGCCAATATTAAATCACAGTACATTTCCACAATTTCCATTGCTTCTACCATATAATCTTCCCTGAATATATAAAAAACTATAATGATTACTACACTAATAAGTATTGCGTAAATAAATTACGTGACGAACATGGATAATTCAGTACAAAACAATCCATGTTACTTCAGCAAAAGCACTGGTCTATGCATTAATACGGTTTACAAACCTTATTATATGTTCAACTCGTATCTTTGCCCGTTCACTTTTACCAGCAGCGATATATTCAGCAATTTCCTTCCGAGCTTTTTGAGCTAATTCAGTTTTTTTCTTTTCCAATAACTTAAGTCTGTTTATAGCTAATCTTAAGTGAGTTTTCAGTTTCGTATAATTTGGATTGGAGGAAAACATTTTTGTGACTTCTGTTACGATATTTAGGACAAAATACTTATGAGTAATACAATGAAATAATTGTTTGTTGTAATTTCTATGAATCACCAGATACCATCACAACAAATGTCAAATGTCAACATTGACGTTTAACGATGTTAAATTTTTATAATTTCTTTCGCTCGGAAATGGAATGATTGATCAAGATAAGAATAGTATATTTATTTTAAAGTCACCAAAAGCAGGAAATGACAATATTAAATATTTATTAAAATCAGATATGTATCCCACATATAGCAGGGCAGACAGTGAGCATCTAGTGTTAACATACATAACGTACCCCAATATTCTCCAAATATTTTGAGGAATACTTAGCGTGTGGCGTGGCGAAACTAAACACTCCACTTTTATCTGAAATTAAAATATTAATAAATAATATTTAATTCTCGCAAATAAGTATGACACGTTTTTTCCCGAATGCACTTTATTTCTGTTGACCTGGACTGGTCTAGCTAGACAGCGTCACCGGGCCACCCCTATAAAAAAGTACGAGATTTGATGGTCATTCATGATGAGTTGGCGATCGCAGGGGAATGCCCTGCGTACGCTAATTAGTGGGGATTTCGAGCGTTGGGACCCGTCGCGTCAAGGCGCGGACGTGCCGTGAGATAGGATGGCCTCGTCGCCTTTTAGGAGGTCGCGTCAGCGGCGGAGTGTCGAGAGACTGAGAATGAACCCTGCCTATGTGGCCTTTGCGGCAGTAAAAGGATCGTCGGGATATAGAAGGATGATGCCTAGGCCATCGAAGGAGCGGGTGGGGATGATAAGCTCACTTTACTCCGCTCACAAATGAGTGGGTACAGCCTACTCATCACGTATGTAACCTTGTTTTTCTCTTAGCTGTCCAAATTGAGATTTGAACAGCTCAGAGTAAGCTGCTGAAAAGTAAGAAAAGTAATTTACATTTGAAATCAATCAAAATTTAAATTGGTAAGTAAAAGTGATTAGGTATTTTCTTATAGAAAATAATTAATAACTTTGTATTAGGATTTTGTATGAAGAAATACACAGTTTTATAAAAATTAACATTTTATTTTTACACGTCTTTAAATATTGTGAAGTAATTAAGTACACATTAAACTAAAGAACAAGATCAGTGTCTACAAATATTAACATCAATATAACAGTTTTCTTACACTGTAAATGCAAATAATACATATTTAAATACTTAATATGATCGGTTTTTGTATATGATAATTAGGTACAATATAGTCCTAACAAAAATATCTTATTAATTTGTCACATGGATCGAAACATTTCTTTTTTGTTATTAGTTATTAGGTACAAATACTTTCAGTTATAATACAATTTGTGCAATGAATTATTAAAATATATCGTAATTTACAATATATGTATAATATTTTCGGCCCATTTGTGAACGTATTACTTAATAACTAAGTTGAAGATTTACATTTATTTAAATCTAAGTTTAATTCGAGCGTACCTACACTGTGTCATTTAGCAAGAACAACAACCTCATGGGAGAGTGACAATGAAAATAATTTATATCACATCATTAAATAAGTCAAGAATTATAAACAATTTTCCTTTTGAATACACATATAATATTTGCAATTAAATAGATTACATTTATTTATAGTAAATTACTTAAATGATAAATAATATTAAACGTTAGACAAAATTTCGTAAGTCATCCAAGATTCAATGTCACTCTCTATGGTACAACATAATTAACCCTACAAACAATTATCCGGACTTTTTAAAAATAATATTCTTTATAACATGTGCAAATTGACATCAATCTTATCTTAAATTACTTAAAGGCTCAAGATAGCCTCACTCTATTGAACGAAAAGCCGGTCTTACAGAATTAAACAACAAAACACATTTTGTAACAGTGTCCAAGCTCGTTTAGGTCTTATTATCGTATTGTCGTGTGAACTAGTATTTGATAGTTATTGTCACGATAAACATTTCAAAATTTTGATTTTTCATAGATTTTCATTAATTTCTTAAATATTGAAAATTAACGATAAAACTTTATGTAACAAATAGAAAATATAAGGCAATATAAATAATACTGTTAAAATAAAAAATAATACTTCAAAAATGAGCGTTCTGCTCTGCTTAATAAACTATTAAGTCTAAGATTTCAGTCGTTATTTAAGTCAACACATGTTTTTTTCTCAATTTTATTTGAGTTTTCATACTCGTCGTGAATTACAACAGTCGTTGCACTTATACTAGAAGGGCTGTGGGAATGAGTGATATTTGTTCGGTTGCTATCTGCTAAATGTTCTAGTTCATGACTTTCTAAATTGGGAACAACAGAACAAATAGAGCTCACACGCGAAACTGATTTTCTTTCTTCCGTCGGCGTGTCCTTAGAAGATTTTTGACCGAAAGTATTTAGTAACGCACAAAGGAAAAAAGTTGCATAGACCCAACTTACTGACATAATTAATGCCAAAAATGTGCCTATTTGGTAATACGGAAGGAGGTTTGAACGTAGTAAAAATATTCCGGCAAAACCAGTGGTTAACGCCGCGGCCGCAGTTGGCCCTGACGACGCCGATAGTGCAAATTTAACCCTAGTAGATTTAGTGCCGCTAGCATTTGTAAAACTTAGAGCATAATGTAAGCTAAAATCTACAGCTAATCCTGCCGAAGTCGATATTGCAACACTCTCAAGTATGTTCAATTTCCATCCACTCAACACTAATATGGCTATTGTAACAGTCGATGAAAAAATCATTGCTAAAAGTGCACTAAAACTAACAATACAACTGAACGTCGAGGGTATTAGGACTATGAAACCTAAACCAGCTGAAAGTATCATCGCTATCACAGTGCCACTAGCTAAAGTACCTTGGAGATCATAAAATTGAAGATCTGAAAGGAACCAACCACATTTCAAGCCTGAAGGCGCATTACCTAATTCCTTCCTTGTCCAGTTTTCGACTTGAATAAAAAACTCATTCATTTCCCTATAAGACATTGAATATGGTACAACACTTTCAAATTCCACAACCATAGCTGCTATGCTAGGTGGATGAGCGGTCCGTAAAAATTTGGGCCCCGCAACACCTGGCAAGAAGAGTTCACGAGGTGTTTGATAAAGAGATTCCATTGCCTTAATAATACAAAACTCAAACACTTCCTTCTTATATGGAAATTGTGATGATTCACAACAAGGCATTCTGTTTATCTTGTCGATATTATCTATACATCGACGGCTCATGTATATTTTAAAACTTTCAATAAAACAATTTGGTAACAGTGGACCCAACACTTGCTGATAAAATGGTTGTGTTTTAATTTTCGAGCAGAATTCTAATAACCAAGCCTGAGATTTTGGATTTGATATACTAAATTTATCGTCTAGAATCAATTTTCCTTTTGAAAACGGGTCCATATGATTACCATTATCAATAGCTTTTACACCCCATATCCATCTGAGAGGCATTTTGCTTCCAATTCCTATATCATTGGAGAATCTTTCAAACAGGAATTTTTCTCTATAGTAAATATCATACTGTTCAAAAGGATGGGAAGTTTGAAATAGTTGAAATTGCTTGGAGTCAGGAAGCTGAAGACCAGGATAGTAAAAAACCACTACAAAACTGCCAATTCCAATAGCACCCAAAATCACTACTAAACATGTATGCAACCTCATTACACAAGTGATAATAAATCTATTAAGAATAACCTTGATATCCTCACCAATTTCATTAATAGTCTTATTAATTGTGCCTAACATGATTTTTTTATTTATACATAATTTTACATCTAATATAAATACTGATACTGGTAACCAAGTTACCATAAGTATAAAGTTAACTAATACTGCTGTGCCTGCAAAAACACTAAAGCAATTAATGGCTGGAATGTAACTCACATAAGAAGCAAAAAATGCTACTGCAGTAGTCAAGGAAGTAACAAAGATAGGTACAACAGTGTGCTTCAATGTTTCCTCTAATATTTGCACAAGTATTGTTTCTCCTGCACTGGAAATATTTTTAATATCAGTCAGCCCATTTTCATCACTTACTACATTATCTCTAATTAACTGTTTACTTATCATTTTCCAAACTTTAACATAAAGAAATGCATCATCAGCTCCAATTCCAATTACCACAACTATTACTAATAAATTCATAAATGGAAAAAATTCCAAATTGAAAACATAAATATAGAGAAAATATGCTACTCCTATAGAATAAGTGATAGCAGTAAACAGCAATAATGTGAGGAGTAATGACTTAGTATACATCCAGACACACATAAAGACAAAAAGGCCTCCAAGGCCTATTAACCAGGTATCTTCAATTATCCATAGATCAAATAAAGAATTCTTTAAGCCCAAATCCATAGCTGGTAAAGTAAGTGTGTCATATATTAAGTCAGAGTCTTGCAATCTCATATAATATGGCATTATAGTGCTGCTAGTCGGCAAAGGTAAAAATATCATAACATTTTTTACAAAACTTTGAGTAAAGATGGGTGGAGCAAAGGCATCAGAGTCTATTATATAAAATAACAAATTGTAAACTGCATCATACTGACTGCAATATTTTGGAACTCTACACCTGTCCCTTTCACATGAAGCCATTAGAGTAAAATTATGAAAATATCCTGCACATTTTTTTAAAATATTCACAACATTTTTAACATCATCCCTAGTTAAATTTTCACAGGAGTTCTTACCAGATATTAAAGCTATATAGTTTGGCACACTCCATATGGGGCAACAAATATCTTCCGAATGAGCAGACCTTTGGCACAGATTGTAGAAATCTTCTTCACCCAATTCAATGAGTACAGACTGCAATTGACACACTTTAATCACATTTTCAAAAGAAAGCATAGATTCATTTTGAGTAGATGTAACCACCAAATGAGCATAGTCTGCAGCTGGTGCACCACAAACACCTGAAGCATAATTGTGATTCATAAAGTCTGGATATTTATCCATATTTTTAAGGGATTTCCATTGCTTTCTGGTGTGGTTTTTAATATATATTACATCTTCATTCTCAATAGAAACATTTTTACCATATCCCCAATGTACATGGTCTAAGGTAGAGTTTACATCTGGTGAATTGTATAAAGTTTTTGCAAAGGTGTTATTACTGATTTTTTTCTTTTTATGATGTTGTTTTTTAATATGTTTGTGACCAGATCTTGTTTTGCTTGGTTTTATTTTGTTTTTATAATAGGATTCATTCATTCGTAACTGATCTTCTATTTCTTTAGGATTTACAGCTAGCCTTTTGGAAGGTCTTGTCTCATCAATAAGGTTATCCCAAGCAATAAAGCGGTGAGCTAAAGTTGTTCCTCTAGTTTCAAAACCTACTACAGGATCGGAAAATGAAGGCAACTCGTGGCATACTAGCGGAATGACTGTGAGGACTGTAGATGTTACAACTATGGTGAAGAGGAGAAAATAAGAATAACGAACAATAAACCTGGCATAAGCAGACAACATTTTTAGTCCTTGACTTCATTGATCTCATATTTAGTTGCTTAATCCATTGTATAATCGTGTGAGATTTGGTCATGTCCTCCAGTTAAAGCTGTGTTTGTTTACAAAACGAGTTATAACGATTACATTTTTAAGAAATTTTAGATTAATTTGCACAAATGTTTATCACAAAAGTGACAAAAACCACGGTTTTTAAAAATAGAAATACAAATGTCACTGTCAAAATTCGAAGTTAGTTTAGACTTTAGTTGCCATTTTAATATTTTTATCTCTGTCTGTGTTATTTAGTACAATATTAAATTTAGCTATGAATTGCTTTTAAAAAAAGATATTATAGTTTAAACTTATAATATAGTTTCACGCTGTATCCCGCACATAGCAGGGTAAGTAGAGAGAATCTAGTGTTAAGTGACAAAAATCATATTTGTTTTTTTTTTAGTTTCACAGTGTTTTTTACTCACAACAGGATATCCAGAAGGAACCTACTGTTAAATTACTCTGTTCCCCATTCTGCACAACTCTGGAAGTATTGCATGTTGAGCGGCGGAACTCAATGATGCGCTTAGCCACGACATCGAAGTGGAAATCGAACCCATAACTTGTTGCGTTTACAATTACACGTTTGTGCACCTGCGCCACAACTCTCCTCCTTGTTATTTATTATTTAATCTTATTATACTTGGAAATTTATGTTTAATATTAAAAACCTGCAATACCTTATATTTCGAATTTTAGTGTTAAAATCGAATTATTTATCAAGATGTTAAGTATAACTAAGCAATTTATCACCTCTATGGTTTCATATTATTGATCTCTATGGGGATAATGTGATATGTGTACAGGGGCAACACTTTTCTTGTCTCTGACATCTTGTGATCACAAGACTTCTCCGTTTTGAGTTTTCTGTCAAGGTAGAAATTGGAGAAAAAAAGGCCGTCCCTTTTGGGATTCTCTGGTTTAAGAACTCCAATTGATTCAAAAACACCACCAAGATGAGATACTTCTTGACTTACCTGTTTGTGCTGCTGTTGTCGCTTGCCATACCCATATTTTCGTTATACTACCTACTGACTGGAAAGGGTGAGCAGATAAGTTTCGGATGGTTCCTGGAGAATACATCCCCCTACATGTGGGGCACCCTGGGCATAGCGTTTGCGGTCGCTTTCTCAGTAGTGGGCGCCGCGATGGGCATTCATACAACCGGAGTAAGCATAGTAGGTGGTGGTGTCAAAGCTCCAAGAATCAAGACCAAGAATTTAATCTCCGTTATTTTCTGTGAAGCTGTGGCCATCTATGGATTAATCACGGCTATCGTATTGTCTGGTATGCTTGAACAGTACAAAGAGCCATTCTTGGATATATCAATCAAGCAGCAAAACTGGATGGCTGGCTATGTGATGTTCGGTGCTGGTCTGGCCGTCGGACTCGTGAACTTGTTTTGCGGTATCGCCGTAGGAATTGTGGGTTCAGGTGCCGCTCTTGCTGACGCTGCCAACGCTGCCCTTTTCGTAAAGATCCTAATTGTGGAAATCTTTGGATCAGCCATAGGGTTGTTTGGTCTTATTGTAGGTATCTACATGACATCAAAAGTCAAAATGGGCAACCAGTAACTTAAGAAGAAAATTATACTTGAAATTAAGTGTGAGTATATAAATATCTATTCATATTGTATGTAGTCACACTATATAGATTTTTTTATTATTTAATATTATTTCTATACGGTGTAGTAGCATTGATAATATAATGTGTACTTTTTGCTATTATTCATAGTTCATACTCAGGCCATTGTGGTACAAACCATCTTAAAGAAAATGCCATGGTTCTGGACTCAGTCTCCACTCAAGAGAATGATTGTTTTCATTCCCCTGAATAGGAATAGAACTCTCACCCATTGTAACAGTGAGAAGCCAACATGGGCATAGAAAAGATAAGATGAATCACAGAATAGTCTGCTGCCAGAACTTTTTTTGTAACAAGAAATTGAGACTTTTTTTTATGTTAATTTCAAATAGCTAGTGTTTTCATCTGATACATTAACATTAATTCACTTTTGATAATCATCTCTCAATCACTTCCACGTTGCCACTGAAGGCTAGACTTTTGCTGGAAAATATATCTAAGTAGATATATTGTATATATGCACATGTGTGAGTGAACTCACCCAAGATGACTGCAATATATAATATGTTATAAAAAAAATGTTTTATGGTTTCTAATTTTTCAGTGTTCAAAAGCACTGGACCAGTCTGCCCAGACCTTGACCTCAACCACCTGCTACAACCAGTGCAGTGCTAATTAATATATACCCAATAAGCAACTAAGCTTTCAAGTTTTCAATAAGTGTTGGACTTAAATATTTCTGAATTTCTGTTTTATTTATGTGTAACTATACTATGTTCTATTTGACTACTACTGCTCAAAAATATCTTCTTCTTAGCACTCTTTTTCATTTTATTTAAATATCTTTTAATTATGCTTTCATATATTCTGTATTTATTTTGTTGTTTTAATAATTTTCATTAAAATGCTAATTAAATAGAAAAGTATCCTTAAACATTGTGGTAAAATAAAGTTATATACAGTCATAAGGTAATGCCATGCTAAGAACTAGATATTTTAATTGTTTTGTTTTGGAGTGTTTTTAGACTTGTAACCGATAGATATGAATGTCTAACTAACCATATCACAGTGTCCTAACTTAACTGACTACATATATAATGCATTTTAGAATTTGTCATTTATTATTTCTCAATGTTACAAAGTAACAAAATAATACATATTTCACATAATGTATGTATGTATGTATGTATGTAGTCACTTTGTATAAGGCTTAAACATTCCATGAAATGTTAATACAACATTTGTGAAAGCTTCGATTGGTAAATAGCCTGTATATAATAAATGACACTAAAGTAAATATATTTTTCCTATCAACCATTCACGAGAGAACAACTTGTGTTGTTTCATTAAATATAAGACCAATCATGTTTGTCTGTTTACATAAAGTTATGTCAATATTTTAAATAAATACTAATTATGTAAAACAATCTTTTAAAGTGTCTGTAGTCATTTATGGTCGCCTAAAACATTTCAATAACATTTATTATTAATACCCTTTGAAAGTTGATGTCTATTTTATATGAAATTTCAATTTGTAAATATTAGTTTGCTTCCTTATATTTAAAAAATACACACTAATTTATTATATATATGTTAATTCATATCCATATTAACTTAAATTAGGTGTTACATGATTGCCGTACATCATAAACGAATATATAACGATTCAGCACAAAGTGTGCAATAATTTATGGAACAAAATGTCTAAAAGTATTATTGTGTCAGCCTAAGTACTATACTGATGCGTTTATAAGTTGAACATTTGTGCAAATGTAGATATTATGTATGTTGATGAATAAATAGCTAAAAGTTTTATCTGTTATTTACTGCCTTTGTTGTTTCATATCCTTTATATTAAGAAATTTTAGCACTAGTTTTGCCATTTTTTATAGTTGAATTTAGGATTGAAGCAATATGTATACATATGATATGTTACACCCACTCCATTTGAGTTGTTTTTTTTCTGTAATAATTACTAGAGAATAGTAAATTAAAATGTTAGCACATTGGTGACAAATTATTAAATCAGCTGTAAATAAATGAGGTTAAAATTAATTTAATAAGAATTTTATATCTGATGTATTATAATATAAAATATTGATTTCTGAACCGAATCATATTTCCATATTAGTATAATTTTATTGCGAAACGTTTGTGTGTTGGCAAACGAGCGTACTGGTCACCTGATCGTGAGTAATTACCGTCGGGGACGACCTGTGTAACGCGAGAGGTGCGTTACTTCAAGTTGGAGATTGCGCATCAATATGAAGATGTGAAGTAGTTTGTCATAGTTCTCTATCTACGAAGAGAAATATGATAAATTATTTTATTTTTCACTACTATAAACGTATGAAGTAAACTGAAACTCATGCTGCTGACTACAAATAATAAAAATAACTTTGCGGGCATTATGAGGACAAGTTAACACAGTTATTGAAATGAAATGAAAATGCACGAAATACAACATTTACTGTACTTTCATTTATACAGTAATCATATAGTAGACTCGTGTAAATAGTTTTTTTTATTTTAATCCAATTTAATTTGAGATTTTAGAATTTGTAATAACTGTTTTAAGTTGATTTTCTAATTTTAAGCCTACATGTGTGAAACAAAAAACCACGAAGTGTGACAAATTTACTTTATCTATTATTTAAATTTTTTGTATACTTAGCTATTTTGAATTGAAGATAGCGATAAATTAATAAAATATTAATCTTGTTTTCTTCGCTGTGATTCCTTTACTAATAACCAAATTAATAAGTAAATAGCTCAGCATACGTAACACATTCATTCGAGGGAGTCTTGAAGTCCGTGACGTAGTTGATAAGCTCCAAGAGCATCGCCTGAGATGGTATGGCCACATTGCATACTGGCCTACGAACTATGTCGGATGGAAGTGCCTTGCTGTCTGTCCCTGGAGTTAGACCTCCCGAACGCCCAAGGAAGCGCTGGTTGGATGTCGTGATGCAGGACATGAGAGATAAAAAATCTGCGGAAAGTGAAGGACGGAGTTTCTGAACTTCTCTCAACAACGTTACTTCTACCTAACCTGTAGTTGCTGGATACAGAGTGAAGCTAATAAAAAAATACTGTTGTTTATCAATACAAACATTATTACAACAAACAACAACTCCCCTATATAGTTTTTAATATTAAAACACCACTTCTCTGAAACGGTGCGACACAAAGCGATATTATTAGTTTTGAATTCACATTATCTACCCCATATACATATAATATACATATCCTACATATGATTTATCTTAAAATTACATGACAGTTCAGTTATAACTTTTTCATCTTTTAGGAATCATTCTTACGTAAGGCACAATTTTTTTGTGTCTTGAGTGTGGCGTCAAAGACTATAAGAATCTTTATTAAATAATAAAATATTATATAAACAGAGCGAATGGCAATATTAAGTTGTTACACTTCGTTGTCAACTTTCCGCCAAATTTTGGAATATATAATATCATTTAAAGAAATTGATTAGCCACGAGTCACTAAAAACATAAATAAAACGCCAATAAATCAGCAATAAAACATTTTATTTTAATATAAAACAGTTCAGATGCTACATTTGTACTGCTACTATAGTCTATACAAATTATTTAAAAGGGAATGTGTAAAGTATCTATCACAAAGCGGAATGTAATACAATTTCTAAATTAAATTATAATTACCAAATAGCAATTTAAATATATTTGTGATAAGCATCAGAGCATAATATGTATAATTTCCGTGTATTTAGTTAAGGTTTTTTTTCTCCGGAAAATTCTTTCAAATTTAAATAACATATATATTAATCGTAATGTAATGTCACAATTATGAATAACTGATTCATTTATTAATTTATACTAATGAACATAAAGGGTGGATAAACAAAATATTTATCCAAGAAACACTGGAGATATCAAACTCATTTAAATATGGCAATAATTTATAAGGGATATTCGAGTAAAGCTTTCAACTCCCTATAAATACAACTTAATATTAATACAAAGTGTAAAAGTCAATTTATTTACAAAATAGGTGGACTCTTCGTTAAAACGCTCAAACACACAACACTCTTGACAGTAAGTAGGTACTCGAACTATTTACAATGCAAATATTAATCTATAAACTATAACCTCTATAAATTGAATAGTATTCACTACTTGAATTTTACACAAACATGGGATTACTGAACATTTACTTAGTACATTTAATAAGATTTGGTATTTAATAAAAAAATATTTCACATCTCATAATAAGCTATATCATCTATGTTTAACTAACTCTATGTACATGACTCTGGGTGTCACTTAAGAAATAGAATATAAGAAGAAGCTATACTATCTAAAGCAGTCTAATTTGCAAAAATATTCTATTTATAATATACTAATAGATATTATTAATCTTTTTTTTAAATATTGTATAATCCCATTAGTGAATGTTTAACTCAAGTACATTTAATTTTTAATAGGGAAACCATTAGTGACTAAATTTCAACTTTCACATAAAAACGTTAAATCACATACCCAAATTGCATTTTTTCAAAAAGTCATAAATAATAGAATATTCACTTTCATAATGTCACAAGTTTCTTTAAAATATAATACTTACATAATAAATCAAATAATAAAAATTGATTAACACTTGAGATCTTATTCGAAATAAAATTAAACTGTTAACCGTTAATGTGGAGGTGGTTCAAAAACTACTAAAACTAAATTTATTTGTGAAATCGACATCTTAATATAGACATACCATTTTTTGTAATGGCAACATTTAATCTATTTAAAGCATAGACAAAAATCTTTAAAAAATACAGCCGTCATTTACTCTATGGCAGTGAGCATTGAGATATGACAGTCTTTGCGCCTTGAGGGAATGATTAATTAATGACACACTACACTATGTGCATTATTTTACAATTAAATAAATTAAACAACTAATTGAGATTCATTGGAAATCTTGTACTATGTAGTCTTAAACCCTCGTTTCTGCATCGTCTTCAGTAGTAGATTTCCTGTGGAAATAATATGTTTGTTTTAATTAATATACAAGAATTGAAGTTTCTTACGGGCCTAGTACATTCGATATAACTAATTTATCAACAGTTGGTAATTAAAAAAACCATGTTATATATTTCTAACTTAAAAACTACTAAGTAATATAAGATTAAAATAAAAAAAAAATTAAAACATGATAGTAGGTATTTAAGATTTATTATATTATACACCTACCACCACCTACGTACATATTGCGCTACAAATATATCATTAATTTTGAAATATATTTTTACCATTTATTTTATCTTACCTTTGATTTATGATATAATGAGACAAAATGAGTAATTGCTCAAAAGCATGTTTAATACAAAATCGTTGCTAATCTATTCTTCTGCATAATATGTTGTATACTCGGATTCATTTTTGAATATTGAATGAAGTTTGTGTGTATAGAAGTATAAAAAAAAGAAGGAAAATTTTAAAATTTTTGAAAGATTCTTTATCAAGCTGTATCTTAATGAATACAGTATATGCATTTAAAAATGACATTGATTATTGCTGGTTTGTGGGCGGGAGTCTGTTATGGGAATCAACTTCTGGTGTAACCTCACACAGAGTGTGCATGGAGCATAAAATATTTTATTTTTCATTCCATTACGTTTTTAACTATTGTGTATAGAGAGACGAATCCTGCAGGCGCGTCGCCCTCTTCTTTTTTTGATAGAATAACACAACACTTCTACATATTGTATCTACATATACTAATATCAACTTTAATAAATCTCAATTTTTTTAACAACAATAGGTGCTCAATGAGTCCGAGTAGACAATACATATATAATATAATATACACAATGTCATGCTAATAAATAATAATTTACCTCTTCCCTAAGTTGAGAGATGACAGCATCACCGGTTAGCAAAGCAAAAGATGATTTACAATGAGTGTTTCTCATATAACCGCCACCATCTATGTGTAATGTATATGTTAAAATGTTGATTTAACTTTAATATTATTAATTGTTGTATTGTAAGTCAGTGACAATCGATATTGTTAGTTATTCGCCGATACATTTGTTATTATAATATTTAATAGAAACTAAATATAGGAGATTTAAATTTGTTAGGTGTTTCTTAATATACTTATTTAACCAAATAATAATAGTCAGTGTGAAAAAAATGGAAAATGAGAATTTTAATTTTTTACAATTTATAGTAAAACATTTATGTAAGCAATATTATATTGGCCGACATGTTACAGTAATCTTGCTTATGTAAAGTCAAGTTTGAAGATAAAAATGATAAACAAATCGTTTCATGAGATAAATAGGAAAAGATAAATGGTGTGAAAAATGTGAAATATGAAACAAGTTCAATTTTAATTAAATACAGAACTGACATCTTCTTTTTGAATGCATGCAAGAAGAGTTCTTCATGCTTTATAAAGAAAGAAAGTGAAGAAATTAAAACACTAACACATTAACTGCCAAACTATTTTTAGAATTAATTTTTATATTATAAACAATAATTGGTATTTTTTTGAATAGTCTAAGTAGTTCAATAACTTTATGTAGATAATTTTATAAAATCCCAGCGAAGACTGACACTGTTCAGCATGTTATGTCAGTCAGGACTAACTTACATGGCAGTTAACGTAGCATTGTAAAGAGAAAACATCGTAAAGTTAGAAAATTACAATAAATTTATAAATTAATAGATACACTTACTCGCTCGTCTCCCCCATACTCGCTAATGGCGCTACCATTTGTTGTTGGTTTTCACCTGAAAAGACCAACATTAGGATTATGAGTTTTTAAGCATCTATAGAATCGTATTGATTTCAAAAGCCTATATGTATATAATAAATTAATTAATATTAATGTATGTAATCTAGGGGTAAGTAACTCAGTGCTACATTCTCGTTTATTTTATAATATTTCTTAACGAAGAGTACCTAGAGCCGCACTATCTTAACATAATAATATTTTTTTAAATTGATCGAAGACAGATTAAACCAAAATCGTAAAACATAAAAAAAACTGCGTCAAATGAAATGCTAAATAGTACATAGGAGAAAGGAATATTACAGAAAAACAATATCCTACTAGGTATTACCTGTACGTTCATTATTAGGACGTTGTGTGGATCGCGTCGCCCGTGCATTGGCGTGATCTTCCTCCGCTATTTAAAGCAAACACACAGCAAAAATAAGCATAAATAACATATAAAATGCAAAATTAAGTTTAAAGCGCACTAAAATTATAATAAAATGAAGTCAAATAATGAAGAACTAAAAACACTCAATGTACAATGATATATAATGATATATAATGATAACACGAGGGTGAAAAAAAAAATCGACTTTTGTCTATAAAAAAAAAACATCTGAATATATTAAATTATAATAAAATCTAAACTTATTAAATTTGCAAAAAAATCCAAATCAATAAATTAAAAAACCTACCTGTATACGGGAACAAATATTTGTCATGCGGGTGATGTTTATCAGATCCGTCCGACATCCGATCACTATATTCATAACCCTCCATTTTTCTTTGATAATCATTTTTCAACATCGTAGCTATTCCGGAATCTCGGAAATCCCGGGGATTTCCGTAGCCCTCGTGTTCCCGGGGAGTTACCGTCGAATCCCGGAAGTCCCGGGATCCATATACATTTGGGTCGGCATTTAAATATTTTGTGGGACTGTATCCATAATCTGAAGTTCTAGAAGACAAATAAGTTTTGGAACCGTATGGGTTTGTCGGTAGTCGGTACATTGTGGGGGAAATTGGATAGTTGGGATCGTACGGCATTTGTTTGTCTGTTTCATTTGGCATTACTCCGTACATTAGTTCGTCTTCCATTACGCCGTATCTGTTGCAATATTTGTTAATATTAATATTTTATATTTAATACAAAACTTTATATTGTTATATATTTTATTTATTGCTTTTATATTTAAGCTTTTTCTTTTAAAATGAATAAGCAGATGCAAGATACAGTGGTAAATTTGACATTTTATTTGCCTCTTCCGAGGTGGATCTTATAGTTGGGTACGGATTCCAACATAGACAAACAAACTAGGGCGTTATTGTAGTTTATTACCTTGTCCTACCAGAGCAGAAAATGAAAAATATTTAAATACAGGGTGTATTTAAAAATTTTTCAAATCAAATTCTCAATATCACTCTTACTTACGAATATATATTTAATATTATAATAAAAAGAATATATATAATTATATACCTATTATCAATCGGCAATCTCGACGCGTCGACACTCGCCACATATGTGTCGTGGACGTTTTCCAAAATCGACGGTTTAAGTCTATGTCGACTCAATTGATACACGTCGGATGTTAAATCGGGATTGGGAAGTGGGTTCGGTGAAGGCGTCGCTGGTCCCGGGTTCATAGCCTCTTCGGAACCGGTCTCTTGCGACCAACGGTTGAGATCTGGTCGGTTTTGGTCTGCGAGTTGTTTTATTGATTATTCATAAATTATTATAAATGTCAAAGTTTATTCGGATGTTTCATCGATGAACGGATGTAGACTTTACATTATATAGCTCATATTATTAATTTAATTTTATATAATTTAATTATAACATCTAAGCTTAAGTAGGCGAGGCCGCGCTTGGGTTGGTTGGGCAATATTTTTTTTACCTTCTCGAACGTGTGACGGCCATCGTGATGAAATAGCCAGCGGTGCACCTTCAGTGATGTTGGGCAAATAGTTATTGCCCGCGTTGTTTGTTCCTCTGTCACCTGTACATATAGAGAAGATTGTATTACTTTGTTACATGCCAATAACGTTATTATCTGTTAGTTAATATACATATATATATATATATTTTAAATCATAGTTTTTGCTTTGCGACAGTATCTGACTGTTTACTCGACAGTTGAGTTCGATATCAGGGGAGTGATATTTTTTCTTTACTCTGGTAAAAAGACAAAGTGTAGTGTTTATTTATTATAAAAAAATACGGTGGCTGGAATGTTGTAGAGTATTTTACCGCCAGAATTAGTTGTGCTGAAAGCTGATGTACTCATTACTACTTAACTATAAGTGCCTTATGAGGCAAGAAAAAAAGGCAAAATATTGCAGGACAAAAATAAAAAAGAGAAAGTGCTTACGATGAGCGGACGGCGGGTGACTGGAGCGCCGCGAGGTGTCTTCGTCGTCGGAGGAGTGGCTGGACGCCAGGTCGAGGCTGCGCGCCGACGCGTCGCTCTCGCTGTCCGTCGCGTCCGCGCGCGCCGGGCGTCGGAGCTGCTCGTCTGCGCAAATACACACATTTCATTTAAACGTCAATATATCCTTTTTTCTATATATTTTCTAGATCTATATAGTCGACAAGGTGACCTGTTCGACACTAGGTGCTCTCGACTTAGCTAAAATGAATAATGCTCAATCAAAAAGATGACTTACCCTCTTTTCTGGTACGTAAAGAAGAATCAAATCCCCTCAAGTAAGCCGGCATATCGCTCGCGCTGGTGTTGTAGTTGGATGTGGAAGTGCTCGTGTGACGAAGCTGGCCATCACTACGACTATTGAACAAAGTTACAATTTAAATGTTATATAAATATTCAAATGGTCTATTTCATAATTTATTAAAAAATAATTATTAGTTTTACAATTTTTACAATAGAATTAACACACATATAAATAACACAAGTAAATATTTTTATCATATTCAAATATTATAAAATTTACCTATTAAGAGTATATTTATAGTAATAAAATACGGGATTTTAGTTACTGTCAAGCTGTTTTACAAAAAAAAATGTATTATATAATACTAATAACTAACCTATAAGGACTAGAACTAGTCTTGGTCGTGGATCGAGATGTGGTAGATGAAGCGGATATACCAATATTTCGTAACTGTCTTCCAGGTTCAGTACTGCTGTGGTAGGCTAAGGCGGATCTAACAACAGAAAAAAAGTTATTGCACTGAAATACTTGTTAATAATATTTTTAGATAGTTTTTTTATGTGATACGTCGAATCCGTAAAGGGCAGAAATAAAAACATATCATATGGGGGCAGATCGTATTTTTGTACATAAAAATTGAAACCAATATGTGAACTTTAATTACATTTCAATTTCACTCTGTATCGCGCATACAGTAGTGTATATCAATCATTTATTTCTCCATTTTTTGGCCAAAATCGAGAAAAGATAAGTGGTGGAACTCAATGCAGCGCTTTGTCTTGTTAGAGAAAGGAAAAGGAAACAAATAATTTTCTCAAGTGAAAATCGAACCTACAACCATAATCGGACGTCTTACTTATATATAGTATTTCTATTTACCTGTTTACTTGTGATAAATTTTGTGCGCTAGTACTGATTATAACCGATGTGTCTGCGAGTGGCACCTTCTTACCCATACATCTTAGTATAGTCCTACAACAAATACAGAAAAGTTAATTATTTTTTTATCATCACATGTATAAAAAATATGGATTTGAATGGATATAGATGGACATTATATAAATCCAATATTTCATATTTAGGAAATAAAAGATGCATCTGGGATATCACATAAATGCTATACAGCGAGAATACAATAAAAACTTTTTTGTCATACAAAATATTAAAATGAGAAACATAACTACTAGAAATAACTATACTTATGACTAACCTTTTCAGGTTATCTCGTACGCGTATATTGAAGGCTATGTATCCCAAGCAAGCCGCCGCCGCGTGTAAGGCCACTGCACCAGCCAGCACTGAACTTAGGACGTTCCGTCGGTCGCCCGCCTCGCTGCCCAGTATGAGCGCGCTCGCCCACGCCACGCACAGCAGCGGGAGGCATATTATACTCACCGCCAGTAGCATTCTGAAATAACTGTTTTGTGTGTATTTTAAGCATTTAGAAATTATTATTACGTATGAAAACCACACGAGCATAGCGTAACATATGTTGTTGATACTGCAAAATATAGTTATTCTTTATTGTATTGTGATGCTATAATATCATATCGTATGCCTACAGTATAACTGGAAAGTAATAAAACAAACAGATTATAGAAGTTAGTCAATTAATAATACATGTCAAATATATATTATTCCTTAGGGTAAATAAAATTCAGTCAAAGATTTATTTTAAAACAATTCTCACCTTAAATTGCCAAACCCGATGACATGATCGCGCACGGTGAAGGCGGCGCGAGTGGCGCCCGCCAGGAACACCACGGCGGCCGCGGCGTACACGCCCGCCGGGACCACCACCCACCACACCACCGCCTCGTGGCAGCTCACCCAGCAACTGCGGAGGGGGACGGCTGTGTGAGTGTCTGTCTGCGTCGCGGTGCGTCGCGGCGCGCGGCGCGCGGCGGTACTCACAAGAGCGCGCTCCCGTACTGGTGCTGGTGGTGCGCGGCCGCCAGCGCCAGCAGCACGGCGGGCGCGGCGTAGGCGGCCGCGAGCTGCGCCAGCAGCGGGCCGTGGTTGACGTCGCGCAGCTCGCGCACGAGGCGGCGCAGCTGCCACGCGTCGCACGCCGCCCACGCCAGCGCGCACACCCACCAGTAGTGCAGCGCCATCGCCGTCAGCTTGCACGCCACCTGCGGCGGGCCGGTGCTTTTTGTCTTAACTCTTGTTATAATAATAATTTATCTACCCCATTATTATATTAATTTAAAATTTAAAGGAGCAAAATTCTATCTCACCTCATTCTGAACCAACGACGCTCTAGCCTTCAGTGCAATCAAGTACAGCATTTCAGCCATAAATACACAGAAAATCAAATGTTTGTGAATAGAATTGGACACTGTCGCCGCGCCGCCTCGCATCATGCACAGAGCGACCCACGTCCAGACTAACAATGGCAGAGATATACTGAAGCCAGTGTATGAAGTCACCGATTCTAGGAGAGAAGGCTCTGGAATAAACTGTGGATAAAAAAGTGTATTTTTTAAGTTGAAATATAGCCCAGTGCAGTCTGTGCTTTATATATCAATTAAAAATTAAGAAAATATAATGTTTATGTATAGAATTGTACACTGTTGCTGTTCGTCTATTCGAATAATATTATACAGATTTAAGATTTAAGGTTCTAGAATAAACTATGCTAATAAAGTGTTTTAAAGATTTAAATATGGGCACGTTTTGGAAGTCCTACTACTTCTGGATAATAATGTAATATATAATAGTTGTGATAATATATTGCAAAACTATTATAAAAACATTCTAAATTTTAAAACAGATAAAATAATTTACTTTACCTCAATGTCAACATCATCGACTAAAACAGCAAATGTAGAAAGATGATTACAAGTACAATTTATAAGTAAAGGCTCGTTAGAATACGGCGACCAATCATAGTCGATTTCAGTGTGGCACCCGACGCGGGACCACTCTCCCGTTCTGAAAGTAGATTATACATTTCATTTTTTTTTCAGTTTCACGCTGAATTTCACATATAGAAGGGTAGTAGAAGCAACTGGTGTTAAGACACTATGTATACATTTCGCCAAATTGTGGAGGCATTGCAGGATGAGTAAAAAAGCACCCAAAGCTTTTACTTCACGTATTAATTTATAGACAACAGGTTTTTTGTAGGTCGCGTATAATTTTTTTAAAGTATTTCGATAATTTTATTTTAAAATCTAAAAGGTGGCATACCCTCTCAAAGTAGACCAATGCACACATTGCGGATTAGTTCTCGATCCGAACGTCTCCCTATTTATATCCAGCCACAATTGCAATCTAATCGGTTTCTTCAATCTTACGCCATTTAAACTTTTATATATTAACTTTTTCTTTACACTATTCTTTGTTGAATTATCCTTTTTGACATCATTATCCATTATCAACGCCATGACTTTAGGGCCTTCAGAGCTGTTTTGTCGTTCAGCAACGTACGAAGAATCGTTCTCTTGATAATTATCATTTATATATGGTTTTTCTTGTTTTTTGTAGGCGGGTTGTATTACTACGGGGCCGTGGTTGTCGTTTGCCATTTCGTCCTCTGCTGGAGGCCATGTTGAATGTTTGGTATGGACGTTAGTGTTTTGGTTCTCGGTGGAATGTTTCTGTCCTTTGTTATTGTATGTAATTCCTGTTATGAAAGAGTATAATAAAATAAAATAACCAATAAAAAACGAAAACTATCAATTTTCATTTATACTTATAGCATATGTCATTTTAGTCTACTTACAGTAATGTGACGATATAAAACTATATTTAGCAATAACATATTACCTCCAAAATCTCCATTTTCCCCCTCCTCGCTCTCCTTAGTCTCTCTATACCATACATACTCGGGTACAAATAAGGCGACTTGTAATATCGGGGATCCTATAGTAATATTAACCCCCCACCGCCTACTGACCGACTCGTCCATGTGCAAAGGCATTAGTTGAGAGGTGTTCCTTGAGTATTGGAGATAGGAAAAAACGGCGCGCGATTCGTAATTTGTTTCTAGATTTTCTGTAAAGGGTTAAAGTTGATTCAAGATTAAAGCTATATTTTACATAGCTTTTAGATACACTATATATATGTTTATCGAGAAAATTGTATACATTCATAAGGAATATTATGCTTCTAAGTATTTCTATACTCTTTAAAATCTTTCTATAATGACATTGTGCTTAAATCGTTCTTAAATATATAAATAAAGAAGATATATGAATATAACTTTACCTTGTGCATTACTAATCCCAATTAAATCCAATGGCAATAGAACTCTTGAGAATTTATCGAATTTATTTTTGCTTTTTACGTAATTATTATATTTTGGAAAGGACACAGTAGGGCTTGAAGATTTCTTGTTTTTTGCTTTAATACCATAATATCCTGGTGTTTGTAATGGAGAATGTATAAAAGATGATGTATCGGGAAGTACGACTCGCTCAGTGGTGTACGATTCCCCATAATGGTTTAGGGTGGTAGGTTCAAAGCCATAAATCGATTCAGCTGTTACTATGTCGACACCAATCACTGAAAGTATTTAAGATTTTTTAATTATACGACAATATTCACAATAATCTTTAAAAACGGATTTATACAATAAATCCGCTTGAAGAAGAAAAAGCGTGAAGCAAATTGAGTAATATAATCAATATATTACCTAAATCCGATGTAACAATTTCAAAAGGACTTGTATAGGTGTCGTGTTGACTTTCTGCTAAAACTGCTATATATTTGTCGAATTGTTGCAGCAAATGTTCCACGCCCCGTCCTGTTAGTTCCTTTATGCGGTTCCATTCTTTATTGTACTGGTTATTTAGTATTGTGTTTGATGATCTTATTATATTCTGAAATTTTTATGAATATTAAATACTATAGTAATAATTATATTATGGTATAAAGTGATTTCTATAATTTTAAAGATAGTTTTATAAAAAAAACCGACTTTAACCTTCTGTCTGTCAATTACACATTTCTAGAGGAAACGTTTATAATATAGTAAACACTTTTCCACTTGAAATGTGTTCTACAGCTACTGCTTAAAAACTATTAAGTACCGATTTTGGTAAAACTCCGACTGCTGCATAAGTTGGAATATAGCTTATTTAAGTCAAAGAGAATCATCTACTTATAACTTTAAATTTTGGAGAAACTTGTGGACAAACATAAACATTAGTACACTTCACGTTCACTACACATTTTGCGCACATTCTTGGGAACCTAAATAGATCATACTATTTAAATATTATCCTATTCCATCGATATAACGCAAGACAAGTTCATAACCTCCTTTTAAGATGTTGGTTAATAGAAAAAATACAATTTTACAATATATACTTTTTAAATTATATTATATTGAATAAAAACACACATACCCTAACATAATCCTTATCCTGACTATGAGTTAAATTCAATCCGCCCTGTTTCAGCTCATACTGTATCAGTTCTAGCAATATGCCCTCAGCAACTAGCACGTCAGCTCCGTACAAAGTGGGTGTGTTTAAACACGCGGAGGATAAATCCTCAGCCAAACGTACACCCACGAATGTGTTCACTTGTAACTCTGATGTTTCTATTTTGTGTAGCTGTTGACAAATGTTTACAATATATATTTAGGTATATAAAGCGCGAAATTGAACTCCACTAGTTCATTTAAATTCATCAATAAGTAGAGAATGGAGTGTTAACACTAGGCTTTCTCTGACTCTCTCTCTTCTCTCTTCCTACCTGCTATATGCGGGATACAACATGAAAATATATAAAACTATAAAATTTAGAGAGCTGTAAAGTTTGAGGCCAATCGTGCCGCATTGGCACAGGATTGCGACTGTAATCGCTAGAGATTGTGGGTTTGATATGTGGTTTGATAACATTCATAGAAATTAAATATTTTATATTTTCATTTCTTCGCTCTGGTAACGGATTGTCTTAACGCTACCCTACCTACCAGGTGCTATCTGCTTACTCTGGTGTGACCAGCAGAAAAATAATATAATTAGAGTTCACTTAATATTGTTATATAAAAGTAACGGGACAGATGATTTAATTAATTGTTTTCACATAATATTATTTTATTAAATTCCGTAATTTGTTTATAGCAATAAATAAATAATTTTAAGTATATACATATATTGCAGAAGTGGAAGTTGAATCTTGTTCAATAAACAAAAATTAGAATTTTAATTTGTTATATTTAAATCTTTATACCACTTTTATTTTCATTGAAGGTTGGAAAACTTATTAAAGGTAGATTTTATGTTACATAATTATAACCATATAAGTGTATATTATGAACGTATCATACTTACTTGTTTCCTTAATTGATAAAAAGTAGAAGTTGTACAGTTAAACATATCCGGTTCATTCCAAGGAATCACTCGACTTTCGTCACACATGCGCGTTGCTTTACCACTGGAACCTTAAATAAAAAAATTACTAAGTAGTATAACGTGGCTTAGGTTATTTAAGATATTGAATATATTTTTGGATAATGTTAATAATAAAAATATATAGTTCCATTTAAAATTACCTGTAGGGCAGTCAGTAACAGCTTCAATTCCAAATTTGGTTTGCGGCCACCAAACTCCTCCCGCAAACGATCTCGGGCATCCGTCGTAAATCACTGGCAAAGAAAAATATATTACATATATTTATATGAAAATTATCACGATAGCATATCGTAAGATCTCAAAGTTTTAATTGAGTTGTGGATGCTGGTTTTGTAGTAAAATACATAACGAGCGTACCTGCGCAGCCGGCGGCGGGCGTGACCTCCGCGTAGAGGTTGGCGCAGGAGTCGCAGGCGCGGCCGATGACCCCGCGGCGGCAGTGGCACTGCCCGGAGCGCGCGCACGAGCCGTTGAGCGAGCCCGCCGCGTAGCACTGGCACGGCGCGCACTCCCGCGAGCCCGCCGGCTGGTAGTGGTTCTCCTGGAAACCGGACCAGTGTTTACTTTACATAGTAGATTGTTGTTGATCGTTCATCCACCCACATTACTTTTGCACACATCCCAAAATATCATTTGATTAATATCTCTTTTGGTGTGATTTATATATAAAGTCCAAACCTACCTTACACCTACAGTCGCCGGTGCGCGCGTCGCAGTGCGGGTGCAGGCCGGGCGCGGCGCACGAGCACGGCCCACACGTGCCTTTCTTCGCGCCCCACCACCCCCCGGGACACTCTTGGTGGCCTTCCGGTATGCAGGTGCCATCTGGATTAACGTTAGAACAGTTGTTATGTATTGTAAGTTGGATAAAAAATAATGAAACACCAAAAACAAATTAAAAAAAAGCCTAATCAGAAAGATGAAGAACCCACCACTGATGACTTGTCCGGGAGGGCACACGCAGTGGTACCCCCGGTCGGAGAGGTCGGGCACGCAGCGCGCGGCGCCGCAGGGGCGCAGCTCGCACGCGGGCGCGCACTGCGGCCCCACGCGCCCGCGCTCGCACACGCATTGGGTACTGTCCCAGGACGACGTGCATTTGCTCTGGAATGGAATTATTTATTTGCTTTTTTTTATTATTTCAAACTTGAAATCATTTTAAGATGTGTTGAAATTTTAATTACATCGTTAAATGAAATTCACTAGATCCCATGTAACTTTTAAAAGGAGATAAAAAGAAATCTATACGTTTATTAGAAAATATATTCAAAATGCCGAGTTTAATAAGAAATTTAAGTACTTTCCATTCTTCATTTCTTAAAATTCAACACAAAGATATTTAAGAAGGAAATTGTCCTGATTATATATTAACAAATAACGTCACTTACAAACGGCGGACAAATAGACAGCATACAATCGGCCCGCGACTGACACCCATCTCTTACATTTTCTCTAACCGTCGGCCGGTTTAACAAAGACTGAGCTGTCCCAACACGGACATCCTGATAAATATAATATAAATATTTAATCAAACCACATAAAACAATTTAAATATAGAAACTTTGTAGGAAAATATATTAACTACAAAAATTTCAAATAATGAACTATTCTGTAATATTTTCGTTTAAAATGTTAAGCGTTTAGACGAAAACATAAATTTATATAAAGTTAAACAGTTAGAAAGTGAAAAACAAAATGATTACAAAATATACAAAAAAAAAAACAAGAAAAAGTCCCAAGTCTCAGTCTCCAAACATACCTGTATACAACCTTCAAAATAGCCAACGTCTGAAGCTAGCAACCCTGCTGTAGTATCAAGTCCTCCAATCAAAATTTTTCCAATATATTGTCCCTGTATTTTATTCGCTAGCATCGGTAGTAGTGCATTCCTTAGTCCATAGTCGATACTGACTGAAATATCTGTTCCTAGCCATCTTATTTCTATACGATGCCATTGCCCATCAGATAAAGTTGTAGATGGTAAGAACATAGTTTCACCATTGTAAGAATAGTAGAGAAGACCAGATTTTAACTGTAAAGAAAGATCTCGTTGAATGATTCTTTATATTATTTTTATTGATTAGAAAATTTCGTTTCAATATTTAGGATTTTAGATTTAAGAATATTAATTCAATTATATGACGCCACGTAACAGACAGTGAAAGTGTTAGGTTTCAATGCTACTTGGAAAATAATTATATTTATTAAATGTCCATTTGATTTGAGTTAATTAGTGAAGTCGTTGTGGCTCTGTGGCACAACTGTAATCACGACGGCTGGGAGTGCTATTTCTTTGGAGTAATTCATATATTATTTTCTTTTAGCTAACTCCATCAACATACAAAAGAGCCTTCAAATGTAATTATTTTTATCGTAATATTTCAAATATACTTACACTAACAACAACCGAACTATTTTGACCAACTTGTACAGACATTAGAAAGGCGTCTTGTTGCCTCGTTCTTATTGACAGAGCGTTTAGCCATGGTAGTTGTATCGGCCTGAGTAGCGGGTTGAAAGATAGCATGCCATCGCCACTGAACCGCCATGGAGGAGTTGTTGCTAAAAATAATATAATTCTTACATGAGATGGTGTAAAATGCCTAGGTTGTTTGTAGGGTAAGTACTAAATATGGAAAGTTTTCATGACTTAATTGGTACAGTATATCATGCAATACCATTATTCTATATATTATATTTTGATATTTTTTTATGATTACCAACTAACTGTTTATTTTATTTTTATAATAAAAATTATGTTAAAGTTGCTTAAAGTAGTATAATTTTACCAAATCGTAGTAACCAAAAGTGATTTTAAGTATAATAAATTTATTTTAATAAAATACTTTGTACTATTTACTACAATAATGTTTTTTAAAAGAGCGTAACACTTACAATCAGCACAATCCTTGCCAGTATATCCTTCGTTACACTTGCACAGGAAAGTATCCCAAAGGTCCATACATTCACCATTATTGTAGCACGGAGCACTACTGCATTGAGATCGCTTCTCCGGACATCCGGCTAAAGTACCGTTATCTGCTACATAACTGTTAAAGATTTGAAGAAGATAATGGAGTAAATTGTTACGAAAAATATAGTATGATCCTAGCATCATGGTGTAGTTTATAACTTAATGAGATGATGCGGATTCAAATTCAAACCCATTTAGAGTATACTTATAACAAACATATTATCCATTTCTTTTCTTCAGAAATACATACGACACTGAAGTTTTACTGAATAAAATATTATTAACTTACCTATTTAAATCAATGAATTTGTAATCAATATATAAATCTGATATACATCCAACAAAATCTTTGTTCTTCACTTGGAAACTGCTCGGAATGTTCGGAAGACCGCCCACTTGCAATGGACCAGTCAAGTCGAGGAATCTGGCGGTAAATGAAAAACTGTCCATACATATTATAGTACAAGAAAAGCTTTCAGGTTTATAAAAAACAAAAGTAAATTTTATTATATAGTAGAGGTGAGTTTGACGATCGATTTTGCTAAAAGTTATACAAATAAAAGTGTTGGAAGCTGACATTCACTAATATCACTAACCTAAATACTTTCTTACCTGTGACAAGTTTCCGTAGGATTATCACAATGTGGTGGCAATACTTTTCTTGTAAAGTTAGCGCACGCGTATTTTACACCGAAATCCGCTGCGCCTGCAAGTGACAGAGCTTTGTCGCAACCATCCAATATCATTGTTGCTGTCTGTAGGAAAAAAAGTATAAATTATTAATTAAAATTAATAGTACATTAAGTGATTTTCTGTGACCACTGGACGAAAGCCGTCGTAAGGCAGCAGCACATCATTTAAAAACGCGATGGTTTTGGGTTTCATTTTCATTTCCTTGCTCTGATAACAAGATATTGAGTTCTGCTACTGAACAAGCAATGTCTTTTAAATTTTTAAGTCTTAATATTAGACAAAAAGAAAAAAAGCACAAGTGCTACTCTTACCCGGTTATAATATTCTACTTCCACAGTATGCCAGGCCCCGTCCCCCACCGCGCCCTCCACGCTGAGCTCGCTCCGCCCCCCCCCGAGCGCGAAGGAGAACCGCACCCCCGCGCCCCCCCCGCGCCCCGCTCCTGCGCTTATCATCTCCAACGCGACGAAGTCGTGGCGCTCGTTGTACCGCCCGTTGTAGAGCAGCAGCCCGGAGGTGGCTTGTGTTGCGAATCTAGAGATAGAATTGGTAAATTAGAAAAATAGAGAACAGTGTTTTGATACTGATTCTCTTTCATTGGTGTCAACTGTGAAGATGTATAAAAATAAAAGTATGTTGTACATTATGATGTCTTAGTAACATTGTAATGAAAGGGATTCAGCCGTCATAGAACAGAATCTAATATTCTCCTTTATGTCCAACAAAATTATGTTAAAAAAAAAAAAAAAAATCAGCTTCACGCTGTATCCCGCACACAGCAGGGTAGGCAGAAGGAACATAGTGTTAAGACACTCCGTTCCCCACTTTCTGCCGAATTCTGGAGGCATTGCGTGTTGAGTGGCAGAACTCAACGCCGCGCTTAGCCTCGACACCAGAGCGAAGAAATGAAAATATAAATTTAAGTAAATATTTCATCTCCTCGAGTGGGGATCGAACCCACAACCGGTCGGTTTTACAGTCACACTTCGTGCCACTGCGCCACGACTGGCCTCCAAAATTATGTTAATTATTATAATGTAGTATGTACCAAAGCTAACATCGAAAAATAAACTTACTTAAGCTTCAAATGGAAACGATGCCGTTTCTTTAAGCCAGGGAACGTTAAGAACGAAGTCGCAGGGAAGCTCCTAGCCTTCAATTCGCACATATCGGTGGTATAAGCTGCATCTATTGAGCACCCCTGGCAGAGTATTCCACCTTCACGTCGAGTCACACACTGTGCCCCACTGCGGCATATGGAGTTTTCGCCTTTTGTATCGCACGTTGCTTTTCGTAAGATTGTTTCGCAATTGGTTCCTGTATCAATTTAAAATATTATTTATAGACTTTTTCAACGATTTTTTAAATAAAGTAAAATGAAAAAAATAGCTAGGAAGACAGTTGTGCAGGTTTTTAAACATAAATGTTATAATTTTTTTGGTTATTAATATAATATAATACAACGGAGCTGCCGTTGTATCATCTTGCATACAATTTAATTTATGTTAATTCCATACATTTATATATTCTTTAACTATTTTAGGATAAGTTCGAAGTACGATAAATAATATTTTCAAATTAGTTGTGAATGGGAAACTTTAATATCTTTCTGTTATATATAATAATTAGATTAATATTAGCAGTAGCAGCTATTACCTGTATAAGCCGCCCCACAAACACAAGTGTATCCACTCTCCCGTCGTATGCAGGTGCCGTTGTTTTTACACGGCGATGAATAACATAGATCCACCTCCGTATCGCACATGTAGTGGTCTCGAGAACCTAAAAAGTTAAATTTAAAGTGATCTAAAACTGTAGACAAATGTAAGCCCAAAATATTGGTTCTTTTTATAAAAAAATTAAGCAATACTATAGTAATACAGCAAGCATGAAAGTGTGATTATCGGTTATAGTATACAAAGTAAAAGAAAATTGTTTAGTGTCTACATCTCTATTAAAGATTTCTTAGAGAAAAAAGATATAAAATACATATATAACTGTATTTTTGATTAAAACAATTATAGTATCCGTATCCGAGATTCGTATTTATGACGAAGGTGCTCGTGCATCTTCACCTAGTTAACATATATTAAAACACCTAGAAATAACAACAAATCTTAACATTAGACAGTTTTTTTACTATTGTTATATTTTGATCAAGATTAAATAGTATAATTTAGTTAAATTAAGAATAGTAATTAAACAAGCTGATTAAATATGGTGTTATGTGACCAGCTGATTGAAAAAAAAACCTCAATTGAATTAAAATTTACCTGTGAATCCTTGAGGACATTGACAAGTGAATGTAGTAACAGGATATATAGGACGAAATAGTACAGAGTCACTGTGTATGAAACCGGAGGCATTGCCAAATTTGAGTACCGTTAGACACTCCTCAAAGTTTAGACACGGTTCGTGTACACATATGTTATCATCGAAAGGGAGGACCTGAAAAAAAAGAACATAATTTTTATTATTTAATGTTGTATTATATTTAAGAATTCTGTTCTTAAAGTAAAAGTGTCTTTATAACCATTTAAAAATTTTAGACTAAATGGTAGAAGTTCCCGAGACTGCAGATTGTTTAACTTGAATCGATAAAATATGGATATCTCTTAGTCTAGGTTGTTAAAGTATTACATATTCATGAAGTTGTATTGAACATCATATACTACTTTTTAACAATCATCGCTTATAAAAGGTTTTACCATATACTCAGATATAACTATAATAAAATATACCCCACCTGTACCGTGGCCAACCTAGCCAACGTAGCTCTATGTAAATAAACGCGTTCCCGTAAGTGTGTGGGCGAGTAGTACTGTGAAGTATCGCCGTTGATACCAATTTCCGCTTCCGGTCGACGAGCTGAGAAGGATACGTTTAATATGTTGCCAGTTACGTCTGTGTCATCCTGAAATTGTAAAAAAAAAGTTATATGGGATGGTATTATTTACAAGGAATAAATGACAAAGATTTCACTCGATTCACAGGGGATAATATAGTAAAATTAATATAAATTAAATGAAAATGGGCTTCATGCTGTATCCCGCACACAGCAGGGTAGGTAGAGGGAACCTAGTATTAAGACACTCCGTTCTCCATTTTCCGCCAAATTCTGGAGGCGAGAAGAGAAGAGATTCAGAGCGAAGAAATTGAAATATAAATTAAATAAATAAATTACACGGGAGATTTCAATATTAAGATAATGTAAAATTTTTTTTTGCAGTGTAAGTGAAGTGAGAAATTTTAACATATTTTAAGTTATTCAGGATAAGAAATAATATTATGTGAACAAAATACCTACATAATTATATTTTATTTATATAATACTTTTTCCAATTACCATAGCTTAAAATTCTAATATAAAAAAACACAATTTTATAAATTATTTTCCACTTACTTGCACACTAAAAACATAAATATTTTCCTTCGGGCACGGTATGATAGCGGCTAGACCGTCAATAAAAAACCCAAGTAATGGAGACAGAAACTGTTCCGCAGTCATATCGTTCAGACGAACTGTGATCGAACTGAACAACATTTCCTCTGTTATTAATCTCACCAGGAGTTGCATTACCGCTTTAATTTCGTTTACTCCGTCTAAAAAATAGTCAAATAGTAATTAATAATCATTTTTAAAATATTAAACCAAAAACATTTATGGACATCATTTTGATCCAAGAGTATACTTTCTTATTTATATCAATAATATTAGTTATACTTTCTATATACCAATTTTCTGGTCAAAAAACGTTAATCTAGCTTTATACCTATACCTATCCATTTAATAGATAAGTTAAATAAAAAAACGTTTATATAAATAATAAATTCCAGTGTCCTTTGGTGACTTACCAGTAACAGATATCTCCATAGTAGCTAATTTCGGTACATTCGTGTTGAGTTGCGGTGATAGAGTCATTGAACCAGTTGTCTCGTTCAGGAGTACCAAGTTGGCGTTGTTACCCGATAGGATACGATATTGCAACTGTAGTTATAAAAAAATATTAATTATACTATCTGAATCAATAGACATTAACTGATCAAACTAAGAAAGAAAGAACAAATTTTATTTGATAACGTTTTTAAATTGTGTTAAATTTATCATATAATCTTTACATAAATATCAGTCTAGAAACAAGCAACTGTATGACCTAGAAACTAACCTTATCAGTGACATCAGCATCATACGCCGGAACCCTCCCAAAAGGTCCAACAGGAAAACAGTCTTTATAATTATTGAAAATAATCTGAAAATCCTTCATCATGGGTGCATTATCATTCATATCGGTGACTAAAATTTCAACTCTAACATCATTCCACAATGGTGGACTCGCCGCTCTTATAACTAATTCGTATTTCTTTCTAGGGCTTTCATAGTCGAGATCCACCATAGTTACCAGTTCTGCTTTATCTGAGCCTTGGCGTGTTTCGAGTGAAAAGCTGTTTGAATCATCTCCTCCTGTTAGAAAAGGAAATAACATATAAGTTAATATAAAAAATCTTATTATAAAAAAAACCATACCTTATATTGTATTATTTTGAATTCAAAGTGATTTATATATACAAATGTGGTTTAGTATTTATTTTTTTTTAGAATATAGACGCCTTTTTTAGAAAATATAATCAGTTAAGTAAATTTTAAAAAGGAATAAGTAAGTTGTTATACACGAATTATATTGTAACTAATTAAAATCTATAAAAGTCAATAACCAAACTCATGAAATAAATATATAATAATAATAAAAACTAACAATTAATATGTAGCAATAAAACGTACCTTTAATAGAATAATGTACCACCGCGTTAGCATCTTCATCAGGATCGTGAGCATAAATTTCCCCCACAGTAGTCCCTATCGGACTATTTTCAGGAATATAGAAAGTTAGGCAATCGCTTTCAAATACAGGCGGGGAATCATTAATATCTTCTACTTTTATATGTACTATTACCTAAAATGAATGAAAGTAATTAGAATTTATAGTAACAATTTGATGGGTTTGCTCTTTCTTAATTTTTTTGTTACATTAAAAGGATTCAAGTACAGAAAAAATGCTAAATATAATTTTGATACGAACAGATTAATTTTTATACCCTATAGCAGGGTAGGTAGAGGGAACCTAGTGATGTCACTGTTCCCCATGCACCGTCAAATTTTCATGACGTTGCATATCAAGTGTCACGACAGAATAAAGTCGCTAATAGAATTATAAATATAAACAATATTTAAAAGTAAATAACAAAAAGAAATACCGTAGAACTTTGCGGCGGCGTACCACCATCAATCGCTAGTGCCTTCAAATCGTATGTAGCCACAGATTCCCTATCCAACGCTTTATTAGTCCTTATCACTCCTGAAGCAGGGTCTATCACGAAAGAACCTTCTTCTCTATCTCTTGATTCTAGTTCGTAATGCACTCTGCCATTTAAACCGACATCTGCGTCTGTTGCACTCACTTGTGTTACTGATGTACCTGTAATTATTTGATTTATTTTACTAATTCGATATTTTAAAATATTTTAAGTAGAGTTTTGCGTACGTGCGTTTCGACAGTTGATATATAGATGATATTATATAAATCACAGGCTCGGAAGGCAATCTACTGATTTTTGAAAAATATTTATTTGAGTAGCTGTGTGTAGAAAATTACGCTGTGATTTGATATTAGGATAATTTATAATGTATTTATTTTGTTGGAATCCTTTTTATAATGTTAGTTAAATACGGTTCAAAATATAATAATCAAAAGATTTTTTTAAGCATCTAGCTTTTAGTTATTATTTATTGCAGTGTCAATTTACAATCCATTTACATCTATAAGACAAATAAAACATATTAATAAATATGTTTCACTACTAAATGAAATGCTCACTAATGGTCACTCAATAAAACCTACCAACTAAAGCATCTTCCACAACCGCAGCGCTGTACAACTGCTGCTTGAACACCGGCTCGTTGTCGTTGACGTCCACCACCGATATCTCCACGTCGGTGGTGTCCGAGAGGGACGGTACTCCGCTGTCGCGCGCCGTCACTGTTAGCAGGTAACCTGTGAAAAAAAATATTTAAATTTTGGTAAAATATTGTGTTTTTTGACACTTTAGAAAGCACCTATGAAAATATTACCCTGAGCATGTCATAGAGGTATGGACGGATTGTAACGTTTGGGGCCCCGGTAATCAATACCTCGCCTCGGAATAAAGCCCTAATTATTAAAATCTTTCTGGTGGACGCAAAGCATATATGAAATAAGGACAAATGTGGAAAAAATACATGTAGTTATCATATTTGTAGGGTCCTCCGAAAACCCCATAGCCCTGTGCCTAACCTTACATTAGACACTGAACCACGATGGATGTAATAAGCTAGTGTAATCGAATAGCTTCAAAAAAATACATTATTCTACGACTTACCACTCATAGTTTCTCTGTCCAATAACCTATTAGTGGTTATAGCACCAGTTTGTGGATTGATATGGAACTCCTGTTCGTGATGGGCGACGGCTTCGTTTGATATTTCCGAACTAAGTGTATACGTTATTTGCGCGTTCACTCCCACGTCGCTGTCCGTCGCTGATACTACCAGGACAGTCGTGCCCACTGGTGCGTCTTCGAAGACCTGGCGAAAAAAAAAATTAATTACGTAAATCTAATTAATTGGTATAAAGATACGAAATAAAAAATATTTCTAAAAGTGAAGCTTACCGAAGCTGTATAAGGTGCATTTTCGAATACTGGCGCGTAATTATTAGCATCAGTTATATTTATATGGACCATTGCTGTATCAGATCTTCCTCCAGAGTCTGTGGCCGTAACGGTGAGAACGTACCGCCTTTCCTGTTTGAAATCCAAAGGCTGAGCTACGGTTATCAGACCGCGACCATTCTGCGAGGTTATTGAAAATCTCCCACGCGTATTGCCTGCTGTTATTTCATAGTGTAACCTGTAAAGGAAACTATTTTATTTATTTCATTCAGGCGGAGGGAGAAGCTGAATCAAACCCACAACTAGTCGATTTTGCAGTCACGCTTTGTGCCCCTGTGCCACGATTGACCTCAAATGTAATAAAGATTATAAAAAGTTATTAAAGATTTAAAAAGACTTATAAATAGTAACAGTAGTGGTAGCACCCGACTGACCGGTTGTCCTCGTCCGCGTCGGTGGCGACGACGGTGGCGACGGGCGTGCCGGGCGGCTCGTCCTCCGCCAGCGCGGCGCCCAGCTGCGGCGCCGCGAACCGCGGGTCGTTGTCGTTCACGTCCTGCACCGCCACCACCACGGACGCGCGCGCCGAGCGCGGCGGCGACCCGCCGTCCGTCGCCGTCACCTGCGCGTTTACAGTAACATCGATAATACTTTTTATCCATTACCAACATAATGTTAACAATGGATATATAAAAAGCAACTGAAAAAAAGGTATTATATATTTCAAAAAAAGGTCGACACATTTGTATATCTACGTTATTAGACTAATGACGCTTCGGATCAATACGCGACGGGTTAAACCATATACGATGTAATCGGTATCATTAGGCCTTCTCATTAGATAAATTGGTTATAATTTTTATATTTAATAGTCGTTAAGCTTACAACAAACTTAGATAGATACGATATAACCGTTTTGCACTACATCAAAACAATTATTATCCGTAGAAAATGATTGTCTTTATGGTTGGTCTAAAAGCCAAATTTCATGAAGATATCGCTAATAAATACTGCAACAGCATAACATATTTAAGTAAAGATTTTGTAGTACCCACATTTCCATACAGACTTAGGTTTCCGTAAGGCGGACGAACGAAAAATTAAATGCTGGATAAATAGCAACATGTTTATAGTAAAAATGATTTATTAGAGGACAGTGCAATTTTCGTAGCTTATACTCGTAGAACTTTTTGGCACAAGTAAATTAGTGCCTAACCAAAAGTACTGTTTTTTGGCTTAAATAACGGTCAGATGAAGTCTCCAGCCAAAGACAAAAAAATACTGTGAAATTTTCAGTTGTTTAGCGATATATAGTGTGCCTAATATTATTATTATATGGAGCATCGCACAATTAATTTGGCACCACTTTTTGTCTAGTTAAACACAAAAAAACCTTTAAAAATGAACAATTTTATATCGTGCACAATCCACGAAACAACTAAACTATCATCGGACAATCTGAATTAGGGAAGTCAGCGAAGAAGGACAAGAAGCAGTTACAATATTTCAATATTAAGTAACAACAAAAAAGTACCTGTAGCTGATATTTCGCCTGCACCTCCCGGTCCAGCGGCGCCACCGTGTACAGCCAGCCCGAGCGCGCGTCCACGGCCAGCGGCAGCGCGCCGCCGCCGCCGCCGCCCGGCGCCGCGTCCCGCAGCGCGTACGTCAGCTCCGCGTTCACGCCCTCGTCCGCGTCGTACGCTTGCACCTGCACATACATTTGCAGAGTTATATTTAAATAAATAAGCTGTTAGCAAACGCAGAATCATTTTACAAGATATTAAGTCATATATTTTTAATCGATAAGTAGTATCTTTACAACAAAATATACTCCTACATTAATGGTATTAATGTAGGATTTAAGATTTTTTTTTTCATTTACATTTTGTGTTATACATATATGCATGTATGTGTATTTTAAACATTAACTTTTTATATTATAAACGTATAACTATAAAAGTTTAACAATCTAAGACGAAACTTCTCCAAAACTCACTCTAACAATGCTATATCCAACTGGAACGCTTTCGCTGACGGACTCTTGAAACAGCGACGTGTAGAATCTCGGCGGATTGTCGTTCACGTCCTTCACGTTCACTAACAACTGAGTGGTGTTTGAACGCGATGGGCTGCCACCGTCTGAATTGGGATAAAATTTCAATTTAAATAATATAAAAAACTCTTCCGTTACTCGGTGACTGGATTGCAAAGCACACCCAAAAAAAGGCAGTAATTAAGAAAATAGTGTACCATTAAAAGAAGATTTCTAGAAATTCCTAAAGATCCTATTCCGAAAAGAAAAGTGTAAGATTTTTATATATATAATATAAGAAAAATGCGGGTCCCGATTAACTCTAAAGGTCAAGATAAGGACATTCCAAGATAATTTATGAGGACCTTTATAATTACGGACAAACGGAGAAAATCTATGACAATAGCAATAGCAGTCTATATTTTTAGGTTTCACGTTGTAAGGCAACCAAGGAACCAAGTACTAAGACACTTTGTACCCATTAAGAAACTTGCGTTTCCCAGTTCCCGCCGAATTCTCGAGGCATTGCGTTTTGAGTGGCGGAATACAACACCACGCCTTGCCTATTACATTAAATAAAAAAAAATCAATAAACCTAAGTCATTTTTGTAGCAAAATATAAATAAAAGGTACTTATTTTGCATCAAGTCGTATCCATTAATATTTTAAAGTACATTAAAATAATAATTTGATTTGCTACTAATTATCAGTACAAAACAATCCTATCCTACAGGCACCACTTAAAGATAGCGATGTATAAATATTAATTCGATTTCTTATATTCCAGCTCGGAGTTCAGTTGCCAACGCACCGTTTGTATCAAGTGGCAGTACCGTGTGAAGCGCTGCTTATAAATAATGTAATTCTCACACTCAATTATTTATGAACGAGATGGACTTAAAGTCACACTATATAAATGTAAAGTAATAAAATAAATTTAAGTTTACCATAATATATGTTTTTATTTTTAGATGATATAATAACAAAGGCCAATCGTAGTGTGAGACAGCGTCTGTCTGTTTGTTGTGGGTTCGATTTCTAGTCGATTAAATGATATTATACCCAAATAATTTTTATTCTTGCGCTATCATAAGACGAAGCGCGGCGTTGAAATCCCTCAAAAAAATATAAATCCAATAATAATAAAAGTAATAGCCTAGCTCTACTCCACCTATCTCATTCAAGTTTACTACCATTGAGTTAGACAGAGAAATCTAAAGCCACATTTTGCATTGCCACAACGGCGAAGTAACTAAATATCAAATTATTCAACTCCATTGTATTTTGAATCCACAACTAGCGTCCATCAATTACAAGATGTCTTTACTTAACATTTCGATAATTCCATTATATAAAATAATTACCTAGCATTATTATAATTTTATATTGAATAAATAAATTCAGAGGCCAGTCGTGGCGCAGGGACACAAGCGTGTGAACGTAAACGCGACGGGCTGTGGGTTCGATTTTCATTTCGCCCTGGTACAGAGGGTAAGCATGGATTGTATTCAATTCAATACGCGATATAAATAAAATAAACGTTTGACGAGTCACGTCAGATGTCACCGGATACTACCGCATGCCAGTGCAGCGCAGAATGTAAATACTGCTTAGCGAGGAAGCAAAAAGCTTGGGCAGTTTCGTTCTTTAAAGTTTCTTTGAGCAATTTCTGAGTAATTTTAAAAAAGGAGAAACCTGTAAGTGGGTTCTGGTTCTTCGTATCATTAAACGTTGCTAATAGAGCAATAGTCCTGAATACTATACATATAAATTATGTTATTTATGCTTTAATTAAAGACCGTTCATTGGTACTGTTACCTTACTGTGTACTTACACCTATGTACTTATATGAATAGGTTCCCGCAGAGAAATATTTTTTCTTTTTATATCGTGCCGTAGTAGATAGAGTTCTACAAAATCAAATCAAATTAGCTTCACGCTGTATCCCGCAAACAGCAGAATAGGCACAGGGGACTGAGTGTAAGACACTCAGTTCCTCAGTTTCCGCTGAGTTCTGGGGGCATTGTGTCATGAGTGGCGGAACTCACCGCCGTGCTTTGCCTCGACACCAGAGCGAAGAAAGGAAAGTACACATGTAAACAAATATTTCACCTCCTCAAGTGGGGATCGAACACATAACCAGTCGATTTTACAGTCACACTTAGTGCCCCTGCGCCACGACTGGCTGGCTAAAACGAATTAAGTAAATATAATCCAAAGTATATTTCAAATTAGTTTTATAATACGAAACATAGTAGCCCAATGATTTATTAAAATATTGTTACATACAACACATTTGGACATATATTTATAATTTATACATATTTAAAGAATATTTTTTTATCATCATCATCATCCAAATATTTGGTACAGCCTACCTTGAGCTCGCACCACGAGCCGGTAGCTCCGCACCTGCTCGTAGTCGAGCGGCTTCACCAGCGACACGTCCCCGCTCAGACTGTCTATGGAGAACTGCATCTGAGTGTTTCCGCCGATGATAGCGTACCGTATCGCCGCGTTCGCGCCCACGTCCGCGTCTGTGGCTCTGGAAATGGGCAATTGTTGTAATATACTATTTAAAATAGAACTTAACACTTCAAAGGAAGTATTTGTCAAATGTAGTAAGTTAACTAACTGATCTAGATCATTAATAAGAAATCTTTATTGAATTTAATCTATTCTTATAAGCGTATAGTAAAAGCATTCACATATCATGTATACTTGAGTTGTAAACTCTCAAGATATTTTTTATTTTATAGAAATACGTTGCATTATATAGAAAAATGTTACATGGCGTAGGATAGATAACAGTCTTGCTACCTTATAGTACAATCCATACAAAAATATAATCAGTGAAACAAAAACATTTTGTAGTCTATTTCTAAAATATCAAGACACAATCTTATTAAATAATACAGAACTTCCACCCGATATTTCTATTAGTGAAATTGGCCGCCGTCATACGCTCAAACAACTGCTGTCGTAACTTTAAAGTGTTCCCGACGGCTAGTCACCCTTAAAATAGATTTTACACCGACCTAGAATAGCTGAGAGGTGTAGGATTCTAGACATTTTCTTCATTTATATACTAAGTAAGATTAAAATAACTTAATTTCGCCCTCGTACCATAAAAAATAGTGAATAACCTAAAACAACCTAAAACAATCTTTGTTTGAACTAATCTATTATTATTCTATTGCATGTTTCTATTCTGACAACAATAATAGTAGAACTAATGTGATATAATTAACAAAGTCACTCTACAATTTTAATAATTCGATTGAACTAGAAATCTATTGTGTATGAAACGATTCCAATAATTGAAAAAGTTTTTAAAAAATAAAAAGTTATACCCATCCATTATACTCATATTTCTGTAAGTTTTATTGAAAGCTTTGATTTTATTTTTTATTGAAAGTTTTATTGAAACACATATGCTATGCACATATGCTATTGCTGTATTCTTTTTATATTTAATATTTAAAAAACAATACATTCCATTCCTTAAAACATATGTTATTATAATAAAATTATACACAAAGTTAAAAATAATTCAATAATAAACTACCTGTACGAGGGACGAGGAGCCAAAACTTTTCTAAAAATTTCCAAAAGTATTTCACAATAGGTTCAAACTACATATTTCACATTGCACATACCTATCGGAAAACGCAATATCCATAAACAACAATTTATTCCAGACCCATAAATACGAAAAGGCAGACGGCGTTCTAACGTTTAAAAGGATGCAAAGAAATTGACTAACATATCTCTTTTGCTCTGTAATTTAAAAGTTATATTATTTACATATTTACATACTGTCATATTTTTAAACTGATTTGCATAATATTTATAAGATATTTTTAAATACTATATCAGTTGTCTGGGAAAGGAAACTTAAACTTTTTCTGCCTTAAGATGGTATGTTTTCTTTAAAAAGGAAATATTTTCTTTTTTAAATATTTTCTTCCTTTTTTATATTTTGCTTTAAACAATATTGTACAATTTGTATGTATAAACAAAACCGCTATAAATAATGATTTCTAAACACATATATTTTGAAATTTTAATAACATCAGAAACCAGAAAATATATATGTTATAGTTTTCACAACAACAAATGGTCTTAATGAAGTCCCCAGCGTATTTCTGCAATACATCATATAAAATGTATTGAAACTGCTTTGATATTGAATTAGACTGTTTACTCTTACTCGACGCGCGGCTGTAATCGTCTTCTAATTGCTTTAACCGAGATTGCTCTAGTTCCGCTTGTTAATACGAACTGTGCAGTGTATATTTGAAAAAAAAAAATGTAGCATACGCACTAAATATGTAAAAATTAAAAGTTATTTTCACTGCTATCATTATTAAATGATGCCGTCGTGGCGCAGGTGCAAAAGTGCGACTGTAACCCGACGGTATTGGATCTAATTCCCTCGGAAAAACGAAATATTTAATATTTTTATTTCGCTCTGATAACAAACATAGCGCGGCGCTTAGTTCCGACGTAATGCCTGGAGAACTCGGCGAAAAATGAGAAACGTACTGGAATGTATTAATGGAATCGGAGGAGATTAAGACATTCCAGTACGTTTCTCATTTTTCCCAGGTTCCCTCTGCCTACCCTATTTTGTGCAGGATAAAGAGTGAAGCGAAAAATATATTACAATATTAGCTTTATTAAAACAGTTCTCTCTTAAATTAGATTATCTTAAAAGAGGGTAACTTACTTTATCCTGGCTATCACGGGACTGTCGGCGACGGTGATATCTTCGTCGACATTTACTGTGTAGGTTTTTTCACTAAACTGCGGGTAGTTGTCATTGTCATCCAAGATGTTAACGTGGATTGTTGCGCTAGAACAAAAAAAAACTATAAATACTACTAGTATTTATTTATCAAAAAAAAAAAATCAAAAGAAATCGATACTAATCTTGTTTTACTTAAACTTTACATAAACTAAATTTACAAGAAATATATAAATACTTATTGTCAGATACGCCGTGACGTATTCAGTGCTCAAAGTTAAACGATTTACCATCACAAATTGAAAAAACAAACAAATACTTGAATCACGAATTCGGATAAAAAGTAAGCTCACCTGCTCGACAGTCTGTCAGATAACGGACTTGCTTGATCCGTAGCTTTTACTATAACAGTGTATCTTGAAACTTTTTCCCTATCCAGGGCTGATCGCGTCAGCAATGCTCCACTTCGACCATCCACTCTAAATACATCCTGGGCGTCCGCTTCTGCACCTGACTCCATAGATTCGTTAAAATCTCCCGGATTCAAAGTTTCCGCTTTCACCGAGTCTATAGAATACTCGACCTGAAATAAATATTTCATTTAAAATTTTTAAAGTCGAACAAGTTTGTTCAAGCAAGATAAAATTAAAACTGTTTTCGTAACAGTAATAGAAGTTTAATACCTCAGTTTTATTTGATTTTATGAAAATCTTCTAGCGATAAAATACACTAATAATAATAACGATTGCCGGTTACTACAATTGACTTATATTATTAGATCATTTACACAATCAAATAGAGTATTCTTTCACTTTGAATATTCCGTTACGTTTAACAATTTCCACATAAGGTTAGGTACCTTACCTGCTCATTTAAAAAAAGGTTGATTACAAAGTATGAACTAAACTAATGACATTTGAGTAAAATCAATATACATTATATAAGTATGTACGAGTTCGTACAGTTTATAATAATAAATTATACGTTATTTAATAATTTGTAAAGTTTAAAAAAAACCTTGTTAATATGAGAAGAAAAGGCAATTACCTTTTCTTCTCATACTGTGACCATATGAACATAGTTTGACCCATTTAGATTGAAATAGAAGTTCTTATTTTTGTTTTCAGTATTATTTCCTTGCATTATTAAAAGCGCAATGTTTGCGGTGCAGCTCTATCAAACATTTACAGCGATGCTATTGCCTGTTATGTATTTAAATCCAACAACAATTTTTCTTTTCCATTGTAGTTTTTTTCTTTGACATATATCGCACAAAACTAAAAGTTGCACTTTGCTTCGTTGCCAGAACGAGGAAATGTAAATTTTGAATATTTCATTCCTCTGAGTGGGAATAGAATCTACAGCCGTCGCGTTTACATTATAACTAGGTAATATATCAGTCAAAATATTATATAATGTTGACTTCTGTTGTGTAAGTGTCAGTTTAATCAAGTTAAAAAATATACTTATTTAGAAAACGTTACGTTTTCTAAATAAGTATTTATCTTTCTTAAGTGTGGAATAACACTTTAAAGTTGTTGAAAAATGTATTTCATCTATTCATTCATGTAAGTTTCTCTATATCAATCCCATAACTTATTTTTACTCTATATGCAAATTAAATTTGCTTTCGCTTACCGACAGCTATAAAACGCTATAAATATCAATGCAACGAAGAAATATCTTTATTATTCCATGCCTTTGGTAATTATTTTACGATAACAAGCCACCAACAACACTGGTTGTCAAACCAGTTAATGGCGGTGCTTGTACGCTGACGCCCATAATTTATGATGCAGTAGTAAAACAATTAGTATCATAGCTTTAAAATAACTTAACACATGTACCTACTATACATTTTTAAGTCAGGTGGTTTCCTAGTAACGATTATTATATTGCTTTTTTACTAAGAGTATTAAGTGTTAAATTATTATGGCAATAAATAGTTTAAAACTAGAACTTAATCTCACTTCTGCATTCTTCCCAATATCTTGATCAGTCGCTTTTAGAGTCAGCACCGTGGTTCCAGTACTGGCGCCTTCTCTCACACTTGCTTCATATTGTTGCATCTCAAAAATAGGTGCGTGGTCATTGCAGTCCAATACATTGATCTATTAATTATCAAAAAATATGTTTATTACGTACTTGTACTAAATTATACCTTACATTTAGGGCTTTCTTCAGAATCTTAGCCAAAAGTTTAAAATTCTATTATACCTAGGAAATTAAATTTCTATCTTCTATTTACAGACAAGCAAGTAAATAATACACTCAAAATAAAAAGATGTTCTGGAACATCTAAAATTTTTTTAAAAATTAAACGTTACTTATGACTCATTTTAAACACATATTTGTATAAAATGTCATCCACTTCTTAATCGACATTAATTACCTGAAGAGTTGTGGTACCGCTTCTCGGCGGGAACGTATCATCCTGAGCGACAACTCTGAAGTAGTGAACGTCAAGCCTTTCTCTATCCAAGCGAGCCTGAGTAGTGACAACGCCAGTCCTCGTGTCAACGGCGAACATTCCAGCTGACCTGGAGTCTAAGAGACTCGACATGGAGTACGTGACTGGACTGTTTTCTGGATCGCTGTTAAAAATCAAAGAATTTCGACGTATATGTGAAAATGTAATTAATTTCATTAAAATGCATCATCATATGTTTAAAAAGAGCTTTGTATTGTTTTAATGAATTTTTATCCACTAAATGGGCAAGCATGAACATTTTAATTAAAATTCTACTTTTCCAAACAGATAAAGGGAACTTTCAGTTTCCTCTTTCTTTCTGAATATGCGCTCAAAGTAATGCATTTTCCTTCAATCTCGAATAAGGCAAATTAAAATCCAATTTGCAATTTTGAGAAAGGATATGTAGCTTAAATATTTTTCTAAAAGTTCGGAAAATTATCATACTTTATTGCGATTTATGTTTATGTATTTACTATAAAGGTATATACTATTAACACATTGAAAATAAGATGAGAAAGAAAAAATACAGGAATAAGGAAAATCAATTAAATTCAAATTCCCATTTCTGTTGCATATGCATAGGTTTCCATTTAAAAACACGTTACAACCGCATTAACTGAAGAAAACTGCGAATACAAGTCCTACACCACCGCATCTAATTATATGGGCGGCGGCGCAATAACTCCGCAAAGGAAAATCCAGTCACACGACGGTGAACCCAGGAAATTGACTAAATTGTCGGATCTTGTCTACTTAATAAAGGTGTCACGCGCTATTACATGGAACGAAAGCATCTCTATGGGATTATTATTATTATTATTAATGTCGTGGGTTTTCAGCATTCAATTGATAATTTGCAGGGGTAATAATTTTATCACTCAATTATTATTATTCTAAAGAAACAAATAATTTTCTCAATAAGCACGGTGCTCTTTTATTTACGTTTTACTTAAAAATTTACTTACCTGCCTTATGCCTTTTTTCTTTACATTATAAGCATAAGTATAGATATCTGCAATTTCTATCACAGTTAGCTTAATTAAATTAGTAATTATGAATTAAATTGCGACATGATAATATTTATGTTATGATGAATAAATTTTTCAATCATTTGGTTTTTAATGATTTAAGAAGAATTTTAATGAAGACTAAAGAAAAAAACAAGACATTGAAAAAGTTTTCAAAGCTAAAACTTTTAAGAAAAGAGAATTCGTATATAAACAAAATATAGTTATATTTAGGAAATACTTTAAATTAAAGTCAACTTCGTGGTAATTGAGGTATTTTAGTTTTATAACCCTCCGCCATTGCTATCCATCACGATTACATTGTTTCCGGACCGCATAAAATAGATGAGATCATAAAAGCTCAACGAGCCAGCTTAAAGTCAATTAAAGCAAAGCAGATGGTTTACGATCGGGGTGTTACTTCCTTGGCATTCATGACTCATTGATTAGTATAATTTGGATTAAAGACTGGAACGGCATTTGAAGAAACTTGTGGTATAGAGCTGCACTTACATAGCTCGAGGTAAGAAATACCAAAGTTAAATGTAATACATACCGCGCCCTTACAGTTGTGACGATAACTCCTGGTGTTTGTTCCTCGGCTACCGACGCTACGTAAAGTGCTTGCTCGAAATATGGAGACTGATTTCGTAATTCACGCTTCACACGTTTTGCTATATCGGTATCATTCAGTTCTTGGTGATGATACACTATTTTTAATCTATGATCAGAGTCTACAATGTTAGTCCGCTCACAATTGAACGTAAAAAGAACAGACACTTTCCACATCGGTTCTTGAATACACACGTCATCACTTGCTACTAAATCACCTTGACTATTTTCGATAACGAAACGTGGGTCACTTACATCCAGAAATTGAACTCTACACTTTTTTTGGACAGTTCGAGGTAGGAAAGCTGTTAAAGAATTTACAAATTGAGATCTTTTTAAACAAATTCCTTGCCACCGGTCAGTTGTAGGAATTGCAAAGCTGGCGTAGGTCTCAGAAATCCATTGTTTAGCTTCAGCAATTTTAACATCTATGGCCATGTCAAACGGCACTAATAGAGATCGTTTCTTTCTAGTTTTATTTATAGTTCCGAAGTCTTCAAACATCTCATTAGACCATGGATACGCCGTTGATAATACGTTATATTGACTAGAGCTCAACTCATTTTCTTCTAACAGTCTCCAATCTATACTTTCCGAAAAAATTACTTCTCGTTTATCTCTATGATGTTCATCCTCATACTGGACGGCGGCGTCATTTTGATCGTAAACTCGATCAAAATCAATATCATACAAATCTGCATGTCGCCGATTGCAATCTTCTCCAGCTACTAAAATTCTGATTGGCAGACTGTAATAGTCAATGTCTCGTATTCGTTCGGATGTAGAGTCTACGTAGAACGTAAAGAGATTGGGGTAGAATACACCATCGCATCTTAATCTTTTTCTTAAAGTTACAAGGCCCGATGTTCTGTTGACTCGCAAGATGTGGTGCACAAAGTTAGCAGTTCTATGGACGTCGATAGTGTAAGTTCGCTCCGATCCTAGTTTGTACACGGCTGCATCTAAAACGATGTGTCCTGGTGGAGCTGTATCTGGGACGATGATAAGGTAAGCGTGCACGGTAGAGAGCGCTAGAGCGGTAAGGACCGCCTGCGCCCACCGCGCCATCCTGCTTGCTGTTCACCTACAACAACGCCGCCTCATCCGCCATAAACTTCGATTGCCCATCTGTAAATAAAATGTAAAATTAAACTAATACATATATATTTTCTACTTGAATATTTTTAATATAATAATAGTAAAGTTTTAGTCTGCTATTTTATTCTGCTATTAGCCGAGTACTACAACGGTGAGCTATCAATTTCCAACAGTTAATCTTTATGCGATTAGTTCAGACATAAATACGAAAACCAACATTAGATTTTACGTTGAAAATCTTTTTTAATGATTAAAATAAATACGTAGGTTTCTATATAAAGTTTTGTGAATTACATAAAGCTTAGCCATATTGAAATCTTACAAATGATGGAAAAAAATAATATAGAACGGAATTATATTTCATGCACGCCCTTATATCATAAATATAGAAATATAAAGGAAGTTTCAAATGATAGTGTAATAATTTCTATAAAATGAAATGTTGTAAAATTATCCTCTGATATCAGTGTCTTTAAGCCTAAGCAGCTTAAACAAACATAAGCTAATCTGAGATTAGAACGTCGATGAATTCTCGAACCCTTAATCCCTTGTACAATTTAATTTGTCGGTGCTTATAAAGATCGGGAGTTTTCGACAAAATTCGGCCATTTCAGCAGGAATCGGCTGAGGTTCAAGATTAATGGCGGCAATTAATGGGAGTGCGTGGCAATTTCCGTTTACAATGTATTTATTTGATAGCTATGGAATAGTTTTTTCATTGTTAGACAGTAATAGAGAAACACCTTTATTGAATTGGGTCTAGTATTTTTTTTTGTTCTCATGAATTTACTGCTTTCTTTCCGATAGACAATTTTGTTGCCCTAACCAGACATATCTACGAATCTCTTATAAGCATTTTATCATTTAATAGAAAGTAGAGAAGTAACATAGATTATAATATTGTGCAAACTAGAAGTAAGTATTGTTTGCAAAATGTTCATGCTGTCCTTGAACATTTTGTGATTTAGTAAATGCTTCAGGCGTTTACTAACTTTGTCGGTAAAATTGTGGTGTCAAAATTCGGTTTTGGCAACGTGTGTCTATAACACATTTAGAGTATTAGGAAAATTTAATATATATGTTACAAAATAGCAGGCAGAGATATATATATATATATATATATATGTATGTGTGCTATGTATAGTTATTTATTTAATTATTTTTTGTTATAGGGGCACACTTATAAGAAAAGAATAAAATAAAAAGTTTTGTGTCAGTGATTTTTAAATTATAGTTTACTATCAACGCCACGGCTTTGCTCGCTAATTGTACAAAATATTTACATAAATTGTAGTGTGTGTTATTTTTATGTATAAGCTTTATTTACATTAGTACTATTTGTGGTTGTTACTAAATAGATTTTTCAAAAATCTAAAATGTACAAGGAAAATATAGAAAATGATGTAGCCAAAATAGATATCAGTAACAATTTCGTGGAATAAAATAAAATGCTTTTTGGGGTTGTAGGTAGAGTGTCCAAGATTTATTTAAAAGTACGGACATAATATACAAAAACAGATTTTAAAAGATATTATGAAAATTATATATATTTCTCCTTTTAATAAAGTTTAAGGTGATAATATCGTCCATATGTTTACTTTTATATAAAAACAACCTATAACCATATATTAATTTACTTAAGTAATAAATATATTTCACATTAATAAATGTTAATTATTTGTATTTAAAATTAAATAACTTGTAAAAACACACAGTACTCTTAACACTAAGTACCCTTTCCTATTCTCTTATATTCGTCATATACTGTGAAGGTGAAAAAAAGTAAAAAACAAACGTTCGTAAAAGAGAAAAAATTCCCCCAAAAGTGATGGTTTCCCATTGGTAATGGCGCTATCTATTAAACGTGTTCGGAATTGCCGATTCAATGGCTATCCCCGCCCTAAGTCGGTCATTTGATATGTACTTATATCTTATATGCGTTCGATCGCTACATTTAACGTCGATAATAAACGTTTAAATTTTATGACCTATATATATATTGCAAAAAAAAATGCATTTTATTTGAACTGAGATTCAATGGATGATTGTTAAATTGAATTGAATAAATATACAGATTTAGGATTTTTTTAGTTATGTAATTCTAGAGATTAAATCTTATCGAACTACATTATTACTTTAATAAAAAAAAATCTATAAATACCTACCAAAGTAAAAAAAGGGTGTATGAACTTAAGCGTCAGAATATGAAGAGGGTAAGACTTTATCTATGATTAACTGTTGCCTGAAGGAAGCAAAGCTGAAATAAAAAATATAGGTTTTTCTGAAGTACAGCCTTTATTATAAAAAATATTTTCATGAATTACACGTCCTTTCACAATTGTCGTCAAGTTTTAAAACGGTATAGTTTTAAGTTCATACTATTTCCCGCAGATAGCAGAGTAGGATCTCGAACCCACAACCGTCGCGCTTATAAATCACTTAATATAACCACATATACAATGCCCTTAATATAAATCTGCAGATAAGTCTAAAAATATAAATAGTCAATACTTTTGTTTTAACAAGTTACTAACCTTCTATATACAGCAAGTATTTTTTTTCTGTTATGTGGTCATTGTGATCTGCAACAAGTAAACAGTTTTTTATTAATGGTATGTTATTAAAGATAAAAATTTAATGTCATGATAATATAAGTTAAGTATTTTTTTTTTTAGATTCACGCTATATTTCGAACATAAGTGGATAGGCGGAAGGGACCCGGGAAATTAGTGTTGAGATATTCCATTTGCCAGTTAGACACTTTGGTACCCCGTTTTCCCGTGAATTCTTCAACGGCAACGCGTGTTGAGTCGCGGAACTCAACGCCGCGCTGCTTCGTTAGCTCGCTCGAACGTGAAGATAAAAAAACTAAATATTCATAATAAATACATGACCTTAAATAAACAGATCAAAATATAAGTAAAACAATATGTTCGTTATAAAAAAAGTGCTCTAAATATAAATCGGAGTCGAGATATCTCGCTGACCGCTAACCACTAAACCAACATAGTAATCAAATATTACACAATGAAGCTCAGAAAAAAATATATAGATAAATTTCTGGAAACTAAAGAAATAAGTCTTTCTCAGCTTCACGCTGTAATCCTGTACACAGTAGGATAGGCAGGCAGAGGGAACCTTGGCTCTAGAGATGCTCCATTTCTCACTTCCGCGCCGAGTTTTGACTTGCCGTTTGTCTTGTTACCAAAGCAGGGAAGCGAACAGATTAATTAATTCGTTTCCCCGAGTGGGAATCGCATCCACAACCGTCGCGTCTACAGTCACACGCTTGTGGCACTGAACTACGACGGTTCATTAAGAAATATTGGTTTACAAAATATTACTATGCTAAAATTAATGATTAAATTTTTTGCCTCGTAATGCTCTAATGAAACTAGAAATCCAGAAGAATTAACGAGAACAAAGAGGGAAGATTGTGAATATAATTAATGATTGTTTTTAGATGAATGTAAAATGAGCGGTTGGGATCAAATTTTGTGTTTATATAAAATTATGTTGAATCATTTGCATGTGCTTTATTTTAGGCTTTTACTAGAAATTTTATCTTATTTTGTAAAACGATTATATAATTAGTAATAATAGAATTAATAGTAATAGACACTGGCTTTTTTTTTTCATTTTATTTTAGTTTCTATTTTAAATTTTAACTAATTTTAATTTATTCTTCTCTCTGGTGAGACAAATGGGGCAAGTCGCGGCGTTGACTTCTACTTCTCAACACGCAATGCCTCAAGAATTGTGGGGAACGGAAGTGCTTTTAATGGGAACGGAGTGTTCTAACATTAGGTTGGCAGGTTTTCTCTACCTATGACCTATGACTATTATGACCGGGAGACAATGTGAAAGTAAAAAAATTAAGTAATAAGTTTTAATTAAATATTTAAATAAATACATCATGATTGAAATATTAAAAAAAATCTTTAACTATGTAATAAAAGTAAATATAAATGATATGTAGTAAAACATACATTTTATTTATATATCTTTGGAAGCTTAAAATAAAATAGTTATTGAATAAAATGGCAGTTACAAAAGTTTCAATTGTATTTCTGTCGTTTCTTTCTTCTAACACATTAAAAATATTTCCAACTACGAGAGTAGATAAACTTTTATATTGTTTCCTACCTATGGAACTTTTATAATGATATTTTCGTAAAAAATTGTTATTTTCTACGCTTAATTTCAAATGTATTTCGGCAAGTTGCAATCTGTCACACCCATATATGGTAGGAAGCGGGTGGAGATCGTTGATATTATCCTAATTCGGTCTAGGCCTGGCTGTAAGCTTGACGTATTGTACCCAATGGGGGACGAATAGAAATCGTTTGTCACGCCGCGTGATTTACTAGCTTATTTCCTTGTAGAGGCCTTATACTGACAGATCTGGCTTTTATTAAATCAAAAAAAAAAAGTTAAGTTAAAACGCTTTCTTTGTATTTGTTAAAATGTAGTTTAACGTAGTTTAGTAGTAATAGTTTAAGTATCAGTTCATACTTTTCTTGTTCCTTACATAGAATTAGTAAATAAATGAATGTAAAGTACTGAATAATAGATATATGGCTCATATTAAAAATTATCTTAATAATAGAGAATAATTTTATATATTATATCGACAACTTATCGAACTTTAAGTGGATAACTCTAAAAGCACAATACCTAATATACTACATAAATAAGGTTTAACTTTATAATAAAAGAAAGTTGTATTTTCCAGATAATTTACTACTAGACTATAAACTTTTTTATACTCATTACACAGGTGCTATCCATCACATAGTGTCTTATCTAATAATCTAAGCGACACTGTGACGCCGGTGAAAAATCGATCGAGTTAGTCTCTAAAGAATGTTTATATTCGTTTCTCCTAATTATATTATATTTTATATTTAAATATATATATTTAAAAACGTAATTTCACAGTAAGGCCGACAACCTAAATAATCACTCATTATTACAAGTTCTAATACATATACTTAGGTATATAGTACCCATATAGTAATAGTATATAACTTTTTTTTATTTACGACTCAACTTGACCCTTTATAGATTTTACTGAACGTGACTTAACAAAGTGCAAAGAAACATTTCGATGACGTCGCACTTGCAGTTCGAGGAAAGGAACGATAGCGTGGAATTATAAAGTTGTTAAATTAATTTACAACTCTACAATCATATAAAATTATAATTAATATTTTTTGTCTTCAACTTGCTTTCGAACTAAAAGGTTGTTCGTAATTTACTAAATATATAATTCAAATAAATAAAAAGTATTTTCCTCGTCTGTGTAATTTAAGTTCTGTCTTTTTAAAATATTTATACTTAAATGTTAAGGCCATCATAGCTCAGCGGCACAGCTGCTGACTTTGAAACGTCGACGGTTCCATCATTCATTTCCTCGCTCTGACAAGAAGACAAAGCGCGCATTTGAGCTCCATTCAACACGTCTCGCAACCGCCACTCAAAATGTAATGTCCTAATATTGGGCAGTGCTTGGGGAACCTAGTTACACAACAATAGCTTCTCTTTCTACTGCTTATAGCAATATGCGACATACAACAAGAGGCTGAAAATATTACAAAACGTAACATAACACTCCCGAACTTAAATTCAAAACGTGAAAAAAAGCCAAGCCTAAAGTAATTATTACATAAAGAACAATAAAACCTGAAATTAAGAAATAATTTGTTTAGACCACTTTAATTTTATCAAGAGCGGCACAAGTTGGGGGTCGTTAAAAGTTTAAATAATTATAATATTAAATCCGCTTACCGCTTTAATGGCCACCGACTGTTACGTTTTATTGCATTTTGACGGCTTTATTTGTGCTCTGTTTATAGCGTCGCGTCGTGACATCGTTTACAAATGACCACAGAATACGCAGTTTTTAACGAAAATTTAATCGGAAAATCCATATTATTTTCTTTGTTTAGATATTAAAAAAATATACAGGTTATATGAAAAGTCATGATGGAGAGTAATAGATTTAATTTATTTTACTTGCAGATGTGACTTACTGAGGTTTTGTTTACTATTAATTAATTAATAGCACCATTTCATTTTAGTTTGTATAATAGTCACGGCTAATAGCGGCGTTGTATCTCGCATGTAGCAGGGTAGGCAAAGGGACGCCCCCGTTAAAACCAACGAGTGTTTATTGGCGGAACTTAAAGCCGCGGTTTGCCTTAATACCAGAGAGGAGAAAATGAAAATATTACAAATTTCATTTCATCGAGTGGGAATCGAACTCTCAACCTGTAGCGTTTACGCCGTTCCGGCACAATTTTCAGTTTCGTCAAAATGCATATAATGCATACAGACCAATTCCAAATTACTATTTTAAATGTTAGCACTGATATTTATCAGTTGCAACGTCAATAACATTAATTAAAATGTATCAAACTGAAAATACAATTAATTATTTTCCAATTCCGACAGAAGGATCTATCAAAAGCAGTTTATGTTTAATTAAACTTGATCTAATTATAGCGCTTTTAATTTCCGTCAATGTAAAATGTTCAAAATAATAAAAAAATATTATATTTTTGAAAAATGTACCCATCAATGACCAGAGTAATATAATTTCCTATAATGAGATCTTTGTACCGTACCGTACTTTGTAGCGTAATTAAAAAAAAAAACAAAAAGATAAAAAAAACAATAGTAGTACTACTACTTCAATTTTCTTTTGTGTTTACCTCATTTCGTAATGTAAGTTTAATCAGACGCTTGATGAACAAACAGATAACTATGCAAGCTGTTAAGTATGTATGAGTGGTAGTTCAAACTGATGAAGTCACTGCACTTTGTTTAGGGTAAACAAAACCATAGCTGTAAGTTTGGTGACGCTTTTCTACGCATTTTTTTCTTGCTTCACGCTGTATCCCGCGCATAACAAGAGGGAACCTAGGAATACAGTGTTAAGACACTACCTTCCTATTAAGACATTTCCATTCCACACTTTCTGCTGATTTCTGGAGACATTGCGCGTTAAGTGGAGTGGTTTAGTTAATGTTTTATGACGGTTTCTTAGTTTTATGCACCATAATAAATACAAAAGTAGAAATTACATGGTGTATTATAAATAGTACAATATTATCTAGTAATAATAACAAATACGCATACGCATATTAGAAAATGTATGTGTAGAAATTATTATAAAATATATTGTATTTCTCAGCACGCAATGACTTTTTTCAGGTCTTGTACTGCAAAAAGGAATAATTTATTACTAGGTTTTTTGTCTCATGCATTAAAAAACAAATATCCTATTATAGTAATTTAATATTCCTAATGAAATTTCCCATTTTCATTTATTGAAAATTCTGGAAGATAAACCATTAAACATAACTAGAGATAATGTATGAACCTGAAGGAAATTATAAACATAGTGTTGTTAGTCAATCACCAAATTTTTCATCAAATAATAGAAATTAAATATGTGCAACTTACAAAATGAATGCATTTCCTGAGTACGAGTACATAAATTAATAAAACAAAACCTTATCGACCGTTGGGGTCGCCGTACTATGATTACGGTGAATGACGAGCTGCCAGTGCCACTTACCTATAGGGAATTTTAAAATATTAGAAACAAGTGAGTTTCCATTCTATCGATCTGAAGAATATGGGTTACGCGATATATCTAGCTAACTTTGTAAAAGTTTTTTTTCCCTTTTGTTATAAATAAAAAGCTCACGCTTTTTTTATTGTAATTTTTTGTATAACTTCAATATCAATAAGTTACGAAATTTTTAACTCACAAGATTTTCAGTTGTTAATCAAACAAAATTACTCTTAAAACTTGTGCTATTTCGAAACAAATTAAAGAATTTATTTGATTTTACTTAATTTTGGATATAAAACTTTTTGTTATTTTATAATAAATATGGAAAAATCATAGCTTCTAACGACCGTATATGATGGATGAATGTATAAACTACGTTATAAATAAATTAGATTTACATTGTCTCCCGCACACAGCAAGGAAGGCAGAGGGAATCTAGTATTAGTAAACGTTTTCCAGACTGTGCCGAATTCTCAACGCCGCGATTTGATTCGTCACCAGAGCAAATAAATGAAAATAAAATAAAGCAATAATAATAATAATCAGAGAACTTATTAATGAAAATAAAAATTTAAATAAATATTTAATTTCCTCGAGTGGGGATCGGATCCACAACCACACACCACATACCACACACACATAGGCAATGTACATAAAAGATACAATATATTTTTAATTTTAAATAAATAAAATAAGCTCAGCTCAGTCATTTTTAAAATATGTTCTGTAGGTAGGTATGTAAGACAAAACAAAAATAGAATGAATCATGTGTTCATTTCACACCAATAGTACGGGCTACGGAGGTTGTACGCGGAGACGATGAGTCATTGACCGGAACACATTACAAAGTTATAGGCACCGCTACAGTGTAAGGAATTGGATATTTGATGGATGTACTAACTATAAACACATTTATTACCCTTTGCTTATTCAAAAGTTTCGATTATATCTGTAATAACTAATATATATATATATATATATATATATATATATATATATATATATATATATATATATATATATATATATATATATATAAAGTTTTGTTTATCAGTGTGTTTACACCCATTTTAGTTTTTTTATTATCTTATATTTGTATGTTGTATTTTATTTTGAGCTAAGTATAATTACATCATATTTATTTTAATTAATTAATCAGATCAGCTTCACGCTGTAGCCCGCACACACCCTGCTGTGTGCGTGATACAATGTGAAGACAGCATAGACAGAGGGAACCTAGTGTTAAGATACTCCATTCCCCACTTTCCGCCGAAATATGGAGGCATTGCGTGTTAAATGGCGGAATTCAAAGCCGCGCTTTGGCTTGACACCAGAGCGAAGAAATGAAAATATAAAATTTAAATAAATATATCATGTCCTCGAGTGGGGATCGAACCCACAACCAGTCAATTAGCAGTCAATTTCGCAGTCATACTATATTTAAGTATACATTTGTACCTCTGCACCACGACTGGCCTCTTATACATATTTATTTTATTTTTAAAATTTTAATTTAAAATTGACCATTTGTTGAAATAATTTTGTATGTCACAAAATAAAATATTTTGTTGTGATGAGCATACAATATTAAATTAATTACGTTACCTTGCTATTTACCTTTTCATTTCACTCATTAGATACTCCCTCATTTTCCTCTTTTACAAAATTATTTATTTTTCCTATAAATAAAGTAAACATTTTGCTTCTGTCATTTCCTTACAAAATTTGCTGAAAGTGTAAAACATTTATCATGTTTTGTTCGGCAACGGTTCTTAGTCAAAGGGTCTTTGATAGAGTCATCCGCAGTTGCTTTGAGTTCAAAATAATGAGACCTGGTGTAAGGCATGATTTTAAATAAACGTCTTTATTATTTTCCTCGATCGTAACCTTAATTACGGTATTTTCTGCGATAATGATGTAATATGAGGTACCTACCTCTACCCTATTAATAATGATACGCACAAGGCTACACTTGTTTATAATAGATGTTTTCTCTTCGTTCAATTTAACCAGAAAAACCAGTATTAATAAAGTATATAACTTATATAAAAAGTGTATATTTATGAATTCATTCCTCGGCCACGTTACTACTTTAAGCATTTATGTTAGCAAAGTTAAATTAATAACGTATATAACATAATTTACACAATGAAATATTTCCAAAACTTTCATCGACATGTTCACTTCCTATACATCTCAATACGGTCTCCATTCAAAATACATTCTTACTAAAAAGCATGCCAATATAATTTATATTCCGACATTATTATTCGATCAATAAACTCTTACGTTCCACATTGCACTTGTATGTAAGGCTTTACGACGGTGGGTAAAAAGCGTAGATGTTTTTACGGCCTTGGTTCAGCATTCTCGTTCAACTATTGGCTGCTAACGGTACAACGAGACCTAGCACGAAGCTATGCAATTACAAACCGTATGAATGAAATTTAAGCGTAATTTAAAAGTAATGGCGATTCAGCAAAAAAAAGGAGAGTTTTGAACTTGGAAAAAACGTTTTTACGTCTTCTACTTATATGGCAGTCGTAAGTTTAACTTTTTATGTTCCTCCTTAGTGGATCACGTCTAGAGCGATGGCAATAAAAATTTATTTGTTATATAGCATGTTAATTTAATGTGGTATAAAAGTTTATATATGCACACGATGTAAACTATGCCGAGTTTATCTGTATGATAATCTATAACACATTTTAAATGCATGAAACTTGAGAAAGTATTAAATTTGTCTTACGGAATTTATAAGGTGATATAATATATATAATATAAGTTTGTAAAAATGTTACACCAGATGTCATTAGGCGAAATGGTGTGAAATTCTTAAATTTTTGTTTAGCTTAGTGAAAACTTTCTTAATATTATCACACTAAAAAGTCTTTCTAAATGAGTGAGTGTTCTATCTGATTTCTGTTCATATTAAAATAACAATAAAAATTTTAAATAAATATTATGAAGAAAAAGTATCCTTTCCAATAAAAAAAAATCATCGAAATCGGTTGGCGTAATATTGAGTTCCATTTGTCGCGCACATACTTAATGCAAATTTAAGATTTATGATTTTCTCATGGATAACATTGTCACAAATGGACCAAATTAAAATAGGACCACACGGAAAGCACTAGCTTTGAAATTAAAAAGAATTTTCCTATATATAAAAATAATATTTAACCGTAAATGTCTAAATATATATTTTAAAACAAAAAAAATCATAATAAATTGCTGTAAACTAAAGCGCAAATAAGAAAATAACTTATTTCAATGGGATGTCAATGCTGCTACACTAAGTACATATATTTTTTGATATAACATCAAAATAACTAGTTAAGATAACAATTTTCGTCTCGGTCTTCAACCTGCGGTAAATATAAATAACATATTATTTTCTTACCATCAATCTCAGCTTATGCACGGTTAATATCCGATTATCGCGACCGCAGAGCCATGTTCTATTTGCCTTACGTCAAATGAGATGGCGGCAAAAAAAACAAAAAAAAAAATAGACAATACAGGCGTAACTTTTGAAACAATATTTTTTAAAACAATTTGAAGAAGCAATGACACAATTGTATACAGCCTTGTTTAATCAAGCCGTCATCGCAAACAAGTGGAGCTGCGAACATAGATAAAAAAAAGAAACAGAAGTGTAATAACCGGGAGAGGTTCGTTATCTCGTCGCAGACGGCACATGTCTGAATGGGGCTATTCGACGCGCTAGGAGCATTTGAGTATTGCCCCCCTTAATTAAGAGGGACGTTGAGTGGTCTGAAGCGTCTAGGACGCGCACAATGTCTATCCCTACACCAGTTATTTTGAGCCCTCATTGTACGCCGCATCCGTATTCCACGTGGAAACGATGGAAATCTAAACTGTTGGTTAACTTGAATGAAATGCTTTCATATCCGCGTGAAGCTGCCCACTTCAAACGTGATGAAATGTTTGAAGTCTTTCAAAGTGTGATAAGATTAATTTATCTTTTTGGGGACTACTTTTGCGTATGATTATTTATATGTTGGATATGTAATTTCTGCATATCTCATGTTTAAGATATGTAGGTCAATCTAGGATATGGATATTTTAGAGATTACATTTGATTTTTTATAAACAATAACGAATTATATTATAATATACTGATATTTAAAACAAATATTTCAAGAACTAAACGTTATCTGAATGCATAACAATTTTTTTCTATCAAAGTTCGCTTTTAGAAATATTTCCTACGAAAGAATATAATATACACAGTAGATTTCTTTTCAATAGATCTAAGAGGTTTATCGGATCCTATTCATTCACCTTAGTTACTTTTCATGGCGTTAAACCAACATAAGGGGCGCTATTCAATAGATTCTTTTGTGCTGTCTTCAAGTAATGGGTTATGGGATATTCTACATGATATTCTGTAAACGTTTTTTCTTTTGTAGGTTACCATTACTTCTATTTGAACTATGTATATATAATATGGTTATAGGTACAAATTTATGAGATATTAATTTTTTTTTATTGACGAAATAAAGTAAAGTATAGTACAAAGCGGTAGTTATCTAGCTCAATCAAGCAAAGCACACAAATGTCGTACGTAATCAATGACTAAGATAAGAGTAGGTACTAAATACAGCTTCTTACTTATTAGGTATATAAATTTATTATGACATGAACAAATAAGAAATCTGGTAAGAAACAGATATATTTAATTTGGAGATCAGAGAAATAAAACGCGAGGCGTGAATGAAAAGTTTTATTACCAATTTGTTTTGTTTCTTAAGCTGTATAAAGGAAAATACATTTCATTTAAATGAAAATTCTTTAATAAAATTTTCATTTACACTAAAATGAATTTTTAGAATATTCAGTTGAATAACCCGTATATAATAGCATTGTGGTTTTGTTATTATGGTGATTAATAAAAGTCTAGTTTATAACTAAGAAAGTGTTTTATAATATATAGTTATTAGTTGAAGCCAGTCGTGGAGCAAGGACAGAAGGTGTGACTGTAAACTCGATAAGTTGTGGGTTCGATTCCAACTCGATTAACTGAAATATTTATTTAAATTTATATTTCCATTTCGTCGGTATGGTGAGTCGTCGCCAGAATCTAGAAATAGGTTTTCTCTGCCTCCCCCTGCCTGTTTATCATAAGAGCATGTAGATAACTAGAATAATTTTCAGCTTCACGCTTAGAGCCTAGAGCTAAGACACTCCGCTTCCCATTTTACGCTGAGTTTTTTAAGCATTGCTTGTTTAATGAATTGAACTCGATGCCGCACTTTGCCTGGACACTAGGGCAAAGAAATGAAAATATTAAATATTTCATTACGGCCCGCAACCCATGTGCCTCTGCGCCACGACTGTCCTCTTATACTCGTAATTAGAAATAATTTGTCATTCGAATTTATTTGTCATACACTCAGCTACCATGTTTCATTTCTAGTGTCAAAATATATCTAATAAAACGTCCATCTGAAATCCCGATATACGGGAATTCGTATTCTATTGTGCTTTGGCGCCCCATTCAATGTATTGTCCGACGTTGAATCACAGCAATTCTATACCGACCATTTACGTTGGACCTCCTGTTCCCCGGATAATAGGGCAAATTGATACAGTACTGAGGAAGCGCATGCCTTTTTGTGGGTCAACAGATACTGGTACAACCGACCATGTAATTTGTTCAGCCTACACAAAGGTGCAAAATTTATCTGTATGCTTACCCTATATTGGTATTTTTCTTTGTTCATTTGACATATTTTATAATTTGAAATAAATTGCATTGTATCAAATTTGTAGTAATCGTGTGTTCGCGAAAAAATAACTTCACGATGTGTTATATAAGTGTGTCACACGTTTATATTGAAATATCAATATATTACTAGGAGGCAACTCCTGCTCGCACTCACCAACCCTCTGCTTACAATGATCTAAAAAAAAAAATAAGTGGGGAACGGAGTCTCTTAACACTAGTTTTCCTCTGCTCTACCCTGCTGTATGCGGGACACAGCGCGAAGGTGTTTTTATTAAATCCGCAGCCACAGCTTTACTTTAAAAAATAAATTAACTCCTCTGACATCGTTTTTTCGTATACTCGAAAGACTCCCCCGCGACGCCGAAACACATTTTTATATACTAGAAATATACTTTTGGCTCAATCTCTATTTTCAAAGCTTCACCTAATTTTTCATTAACAAAATCAAAACAGGTCACTTGAAATTACATCTCGAACAAACGAAAGGTTCTGCAACCTCCAGAAATCGCCACAAAGAGTTTAAGGTTGCATCTTTTAACCTCGTTCATTATTTTTAACCTTTGATGCAATTTCCACGACCGTCATTTGCTTTATATTACTTTAACGTACATACGGGTGATACTCATTAAAAATAATTGTTTTTACGTATCTTATGCCGCGCTTTAATTACAATATTTAATTTTAGTATTGTGTGGGGACTCTAATGATGTATTTTTAGTTCAGAATACAAACAGTGTAATAAGTAAAATGACGACGTTTATTTGAATATATAATTGTTATTTTTATAAAAATCATACGCTTCGGAAATAAGATATATTATTTTGTTTTATTACCTAAATCTATGATATTTACATTTTTTTAAACGTATCTACAATACAATACTCATATAACATTTATTAACAGTTTTGTTAAAGCAGAATGATAAACTAATATTTACTTTGCCTTTATTACCGTCTGTTTTTCTCTTTAATAATGAAGGAAAGTACTTCATTAGATACACCTATAGTTACTTCCAAACACCACCTGGTGATGCAAAAAAAAAAAGATTACATAAATTTTTAATACTAATCAGCAGTCTGTCTATACGTACATTATAAATAGGTTTCAGGGGTAGAGTCTCCATCGATTTCTTACAGGCCGAGCTCGTTGTATCGCTCCTCTAGGAGTCAAGTGAGACTCTCCCTTCGAGTGGGGGTTGCCATAGAATCTCACTTATTATGGTACAGGTGTTCATATACTGCTTGTTTATGTTTATGAGTTTCCCCTACCACGCCGGCGCTTATTAATTTAGCTTATGATAAAATATCGTTTCTCGTAATTATTTATGAAAGCTCTTGGACAGATGTGATGTGAAAGCTGGTATTAATAAGGGAAATGTACTGAATAAATTTTTTTTTTTTGTTGGAGCAATATGGAAGAAACAGGTTTTTGTGTGCGTAATATAATAAAACAGTAAAAACGGAATGTACACACTCACACATCTTCGGAACTACTAGATCAATTTGTATGAAGCTTTTGCTAAATTGACGAAGGTCGTGGCGCGGAGGCACGGGCGTGCGAATATAAGCGCACAGGTTGTGGCTTCGATTCTCATTAGAGGAAATGAAATATTTAATATTTTTAAAGCACGACTGCCTACATCTGCCTACCCTGCTATGTGCAGTATAAAGATGCTAAAAAAAACTTTTTAAAAAGTATAGCTATTAGAACTGGGGAAGACTTGTGATGCAATTGATTTTAAAGACTGGAACACCTGATGTACATCCATAATATATCAGCTAAACGAGATGACATGAAGCAGTGACTCCTTAGGTAAAGTGGCTCAGCGTGACGATAAATATTTATAGACCACATAAAAATCTGAGTTCTGAGACATGTCATGTGGAGCTCTATGAAATTTTATACTAAACGCATATCAGTAAGTCCACGCGAATAAAATCGCAGACAGTAACTAGGTTAAAATAAATGTGTAAATTTATTAAGAAAAAAGAATGGTATGTATGAATTTATGTAAGTTTTGATATTGCAATAGTAAATGAATAAATGCTTAAGAAATAAAATACTTATATGCAGTTGTGAATAAAAACAAGTAAATAATGTATTGGTTAGTAAACCAATATGGCAGCCCTACCCTTATGATATGACTAACCTAAATTTAGTAAATGGGCTGAAAGGTAATACGGGCAGTAAGTAATAAGTATAGAGTGAGACTTAATACGCTATATTAGATAATTTAACACCATACATACATTCTTAAGTTACGCATTTCCGCTATGGTTTGAAATGGCTTCCTAATGTGACAGTGTTTGTTTGTTTTGCGGTCATAAAAAATAGACAAAATTAATGTAATATAAAAAAATATTTAGGGATATAAAAAATGTTTTTGTATAAAAAAATTATAGTAAAATTTCCATCCCAAATTAACATGTACTAATAACTAACACCATTGTATACTAAGGTTTACTAAATGTTATAGAAACAATAAAAGTATGTCGGTTTGTCAATAATCCTAGAAAGCAGTGAAAAGAATACCTATAGAAGTAGATGATCCCAGGAGAACCTGTACGAAGAGGTTGATGAAGTGAAAAGATAAACCGATAAATCACCGTTGAGAGTAGCCATCTTGAAAAATAATAGTTGAAAGATTTATAATATGTAGGTATATTATATTATATAGTTTAAAAAAATATGATTACATCAATATTTATTTTGTTATTTTTTTTTAAACAGAATATGTATTTAAGAAGATCTTATCGATTAATTATTTTTATTTAAACATAGTATATATAAAGCGCTTTTACTATTGTCCACTTTATATATTTACACTTAATAATGAGTACGCCGATAAACTTGCTATTGAAACCAAATATTTTGATTTGATTCTGATGGCAGCACTATTTGTACCTTAATTATTTAAAACGTAATAAGAAAGTAAGTATATTGTAATAGCGCCCCTGAAACCTACATTGTGATCGCACGACGCATGCAACAAGAAACCGAGGCACTCCAGAGATCATGTTTATTGAAGGAGTTGAACAAGACCTAAAAACTGCACTGAAAAAATATTCTGGACTAGGCCGCAACCGGGGGATGTAATGCCTTGGATGAAGATCATGCGTCAACAATAATCAATCTTCACATCATTACAATATAGAAGATAGGATTATTTTTCTTTTTTGACTCGTATATGCGTACACACACACACACACACACACACACACACACACACACACACGGAATATTTCACTTTACTACACATGCAACATATATTACATAGCACACAAGTGCTTTGTCATGACATGGTCGAAGAGGTTGACAAATTTGGGCGCAAATGATCCTTTGAGTGCTCTCCATTATGATCGTTAAATGAATAAGTAATATAAAGTCTATAATATATCACAAGTATGGAGTACGTTCAAGGCATATACATACCTACATGTAATAAGGGTTGTTTAATATATTTTTTTTAGTTTCACGTTGTTTCCCGCACACTCGGGTAGGCAGAGAAAAGTGTAGTGTTAAGACAATCCGTTCTTCACTTTCCGTCAAATTCTGGAGGCATTGCGTGATTTTATTTACATATTATATAATATTATTTGAGGGCCGTCGTGGCGTTGGAGCACAATTGTGCGGCTGTAAAGGTGACAGACTGTGAGTTCTCTTCCCACTTCAGGAAAATAATTTTTAAATATTTTAATTTCTCGCTCTGGTAATTAGGCGAAGCATGGTGTTGAGTTCCACCACTTAACACAGCTCAAAATCTTTAAAAAAAAAAAGGGAACGGAAGAGTAAATAAATGTATACGGTGCACAGATACAATATTAAATATTACATTAATAATAATACGCCATCATGTTATGTTGTTTGATAAAGTGTGTATACCTATATATCATAATATGTGATCGCAATCATAAAATACAAGCGACCATTTTAAGAGGCTGACAAATTGGATCACGGATTATCCTTCGAGTGCTCTCCATTACTGCTCGAATTCGGCGAATTCGTTGAAGAGCCACTTCTAATAATAATTTGTTAAAAAAATATAATATAATACATGCCTATTGTAGAGCATATTTGACCAAAAATGTCCTTTATGTATACCTATGTATAAAAATATTAAATATTTCATTCCTCCGATTGAATCTACAACTGTCGCACCACTGGTGCACATACGACACGACGCAACGGTCTCAATTAATTTTGCAGTAAAATCCCAAAATAATGATAGATAATAATCATAAAATAATGCTACTTTGTTGTACAGTTACTTAATAAATTTGATAATGCTATTTATCAATAAAATAGTAGTAATGTTCTCCCAAAAAGAAACACAATTTAAATCTAGTTTTAGAAATACTTAAAAGGACGTAGAAAAGAAACTGAACCTGAAAACAATAGTGCCAAGCCTATCAACTAGAATCTACGACAATAGGAAGTCTGCACTGAAGTTATTGCAAGACAATTAACTTTTCTCTTTTAAACTTCGTGTTTATTTGTTGAAGTGGAACTTACAGTATCCTTTGTATCGTACATTCCATTTACTTAAAGTGAAATCCTTTCAGGGTTGCTTGGTCTTCATAACATTACATAATAATATTATAAATAGAATATAATAAAATTATACAGCAGCGCAGCTTGCTATCCTTACCTTTTCTTACCCTGCTACCGAGTAGGTATCGTGCTAGATGGGTAGAGACCAAAAAATTGCAATTTTGAATTAATTTGAGAAACTAGTCAAGAATCTTTCTAGTGAAAATAGTTTATATTAAGTAGGAAGTGTTATTTTTGGTTTGGTTTGGTTTATATTTAAGTTCTTTAGTCTATAAAAAAAAAACCTCACCCTTTTTACGGCACAACCTGGCATGCAGAGGAAACCTTTTGTTAAGACATTCCATTCTTTTTCCGCAAAATTGTTGAGATAAGTTTTTTTTATGAACTGAACCAACAATTTCCTTATATTCAAAGTAATACTAGCGACATTAAATTCTTTTATTTAAAACAAAAACTTGTTGTTTAAAAAGTATTCAAGTAATATCTATTCATTTGGTGATTTCATTACTGCAACTCGTTCGAGACCGGCGTAAATACCTTACGAAGCTCTTAGTGGCACGCTCCGGTACAAAGCGCGAAGAAACTTGAACTAGTTGTAAATCGTTCGAAATTGTGTTGGAACTACCATGTTTGTAGTTGGAGAGACTTAAGTTTCTTTGCTTTTCCGTTTTCGTTCGGTTGTTTCAAACGTTACTTTATGTAAGTCAAAAGTTAACAAGGTAAGAGAGGAATTTAAATTATTTTGCTTTTGTCAGTATTGTAATGTTAGATTAAAGTTGTAAGTTATAACTGAACTGTGAAGTGCGTTAAGTATAAATTTTAATTTCATCTTTATTAATTTGAATCTACACCTATTGCATGCAAGGACACTACAATAGGCATTATTACAATATGAATTTTCATTCAATAAACACATGTTAAACAAAAAAAAACGGTTGATAATTGTACATATAAAAAAACTCCTTTAAAAATTAGTAGCAATATATCATACGCCTCTTTAAAAAGATAATCTCGAAAACATACAAGGTAGCAAATGAGAAAGTTATTCAATTCAACGAAGTTACAAGATAAAAATAATTTAATACAACAAATTAAAGTATTCCTAGTAATCTTGTGATTTATATTGGCACTTTAATCATTGGACTTAATAGGTCTGACCAGAGTCGAAGTAAGCGGCAGTAAATTATATGTAATTTAACTCAATTACTTGCGTAACTACTCAATGGAACTTGTATTGAACTTATCGGTAAAAGTAAGATTTATGGTCAAAAATTCCATACAAACAGAGAAAGAAGGAAACAGAAGTTTTAAAAGACGATACCATTATTAGTGCATTTTTTGTTTTGTTTTTATAAAATGCAAAAACACACGCACGTCCTGTGGCCATTATAGGTACTGCAATTTGTCAAATGGAGCTGTAATATAACAGGTAGAAGATGTAGATTCCTTTAAAGGGAGAAGGAGTAATTTGGTAAGCAATTTCCGTTAATGCAAGCCTGAGGACCGACCAGTCCCGTCTGCGTTTACCTGCACGCGTTTATACCACATTTATTTAAGGCTTCTGTTTCACTGTTTTAGTACGTCATGTTTAAAATTACGGACAATTTTACTTTGGAGCCATTAAGCTTAGGATTGTCTAATAACAGAGAATGTTATACATTCAAAGAAGACGAAACAATATATTTAAAATACCATATTATAAATTATTTTTTCAGTTTCGCATTTAGCAGGGTAGGCAGAGGAAACTTAGTATTAAGATACTCTGATCTTTCCGCCGAATTATCGAGGCCTTGCATGTTTAGTGGTGCGCTTTTTCTTTGGTATTTTTTTGGTAACGTTGGTTGGTAAATAACAGTCCATTTGAGTGAGATTCGTATCTACAACCGTCGCGTTATAGTCATATCGCCTGTGCCACTGCGTCACGAGAAGCTCAATATAAAATAAAAATAATATAAAAAAATAGATTTTCAAGTCATTTTGAAATGTATTAATGGTCAATTGACCATTTTATATGTAGGTATATAGTATAGCAACGTACATTTATATCACCGTAATCATATACAAATAAGATAATAAAATTTACTTGGTGAATTCCGAAAGAGTGGAACGTGGAGCATACCAAAATAAATCTCTTCCATGTATGTAAATTATAATTCAATAGAAGCGAAGAGCCCGAATAAAAAGGTCCATTAAGCTCCGACAATACGGGTGGTTAAAATAAGCTTAAAAAAAATCACTAGCAGTATTTAATCGGGCGCAGCTTGAGATTTAAATCCAAAATGTGATTCAATTAAACTACTTTAAATTATAAAAAAATAAGCATAATAAGAGACAAATATTCAAAATATTCAGTTTTTTATTATTAAATAAATTCTATATATTGAATATATATAACATAATTTGCCTTTTCTTTTCACCTTACCGTATTTAAGAACACACATACGAATATATTAATAATAAACAGTTAAATAATTAAAAGCTCTTCATTCTTTACGGGACCCTTTACAGTGTACACCCGTTTTTGTAAAGCGATGTTTTTTTATACAGTTTTACCGTAAACAGCTCGATGGGACCTCCGTTGCTCGTTGGTTTCTCTTATACGCATATTTGTGATGTTTCTCAGTTAGGTATTAGAAAATAGACGTATTTGCGTTTACCTTTCAAATTAAAGCTTTTTTTACAGAATAAGGAAGAAAATTTATATCTATAGGTGTTTTACTAAGACAGATATTTTTTGTTATGATAAGATTGTCCTCTTGCAAAGGATTTAAACGAAGGAGGTTATGTCAAGAACCCCATGACGAGTCACTTTATTGTCATATTCACTTTTCACAATGTGGTTACATTGTATGGGGCGGAATAGTTATGTATTGAATAAAAAAAAGCAATTTTTATTTAAGATATTAATTGCATTCAATTAATGACAATTAAATAGATATTACAAGAATACAAATATAATCATAGTGTTTCTAGAGTTCAATTCAATAGTAACATAAAACAGAAAGAAACCTTTAAAAGCTCCTATTCTAGTTAAAAGTTCAAACAAAAATTTGGTCGTGCAAGTGATAATTGACTGCTTTAAAGCAATATCCTATACAAACATCATTTACAAACACACGCCGCTAACAAGGAGCCGAGCGGGTTTGACGGGAAATATGGCAGGGACCAGGGACCGCATCCGGTGCTCCAACTTGAAGCCTACCCATTACGAACTGATAAATGCGTGTAACTGATCATGATTAGCTGTGATTTACTGCCCTTTTGAGTACGAATAGATTAATATGTATGACGAGGAGTCTTCTTTCATTAATTATTTCTTACATATAGGCTGTAGGACATTTTTTATACAGGATGTTTTTAAGGACACAAGTGACTTCAAAAGCGACTGGTTGTGAAAAACCTATCAGTGGAAATGAAATAATAATTTAAATTCTTCGCTCTGATATCATATCAAAGCGCGGTGTTGAGTTCAGCCACTCAACATGTAAAATGAGGAACTAATTGTAGTAAAACTAAGTTCCTTCTTCCTAATCTGCTGTGAGAATGTGTCTACGTCAATCATTTGTGTGCTTATAACTGTAATTCTTTACGTATATGAGATAATGAAATAAAGATTTATAATCATTGAAAATGTTCTGTCTTATTATTTATGGTTGGTTTATGGTAACGTTAAGCATACTTCCAAGTGGAATATGAATTCATGACCATAGCAAACTGTATCAATTAATAACTTGTACTCAAATCTCAGTATCAATGCTAATTACAGATAATAAAATCAATTAATAAAACTACACACATATAAGTAAAGTCGTATATTATAAAGTAAGCTGGAGCTTAATATGATTTATTGATACACCAACTTTAACAACCACTACAAACTGTTGTAAATCAACACACGGACAGATAATGTATACACTTACTTATATTTTTTTAAATCAAATCTGCTTCACGCTGTATCCCACACACAGCATACCTAAGGAACCTAGTGTCAAGACACTCCGTTTCCCCCTATTGTATATGATACGATAAATTAATTAGTGTTCTACATAATCCCGGACCATTAATAAAACAACCTCTCTAGACTTCTAGGGCTTAAGCTTCCTTCATATTACTGTGAGTAATGGAAATGTTTTTGATCTACTAAGCATATTATTAATAGATATAATCTTGACGCTGCGACGGCTCTGCATTTTAAAAATCAGGATGTGGATTCGATTCCCACACAAGGTCATATTTCTTTTTTCCCGCCCTGGTTTGGTGTTGAGTTTCACCACTAAATATACATTGCTTCGAATAAAAAGCGTAAAGCGCTGTAACATTATATATAGTTATAATAAGTCGTTATAAATTGCTTTGATCTTCCTGTATTTAGGAATATTGTATATGTTGAATGGATTAGTTACAATTTATGTAACCAAAAACAAACGCACAGCGTTTCTAATTAAATTAGTAGAAAGTCAACATTTAACCCGACTAAAACTAATAAGGCTGCAACGGTATGATTAACACGTTCGCTGCGTGTTTATCTAAATTAAGCGCCTGTTCATTACGAAACAAATTACGCATTTATTTTGTAATAAGCAAGAAAAGTCTCTCTCTCCCTCTCCCTCTATTTGTCAGTCATTTCTTTTTGAGTCGTATAGTCAAAATCCTTCATTTAAACCAAAGGTTCCCAACTTTTCCTTGATTAAGGACTACTTTTATATTATTCTTGGTAGCAGGGACCACCATGCATGTAGGTATGTTAAAAATTAACTGTGATAATCAGACAGAAACTTCGCCTCACCATCCCCAGTCATAAAATTAGAATCGTCCGCGGACCATATTTAGACTTCTATGGACCACTGGTTGGGAACCAGTGATTTAGACGGAGAAATGAAAGTAAGTTAAGTGTTTGAAACAGCAAGTAATTTACTCATAAATGTCGTCAACTCATTAATTTACATACAGTGATGCAAATACGTTTTTAAAGTTTAATTTAAAAGTTTAATACATTTTTAAAGTTTAACTTTAAATAAAGTTTAATGGTTATAATAATAAACTAAATACGCAATATCGTTACTTTTTAATAGGATCATCGACTACCTATCGATTAACCATCGAAAATGTCGAGATTTTTTATATCGAGTAATTTTAAAATTTGATATCTTGTCATAAGTCTTATTTATAAAGCCATAAGGGTTATATTCCTATACTCAATATCAAATGCTCGCGGCATTAGTTACACACGCGTGAACGCTAGCCAGATTTATTCTGAAGTGACAAAATCTGCTTGATCTGTACTGTACTGTGTCTACTTTTTCGATGGATGGATACATTTTCTTTTTTATCAAAATATCGTCCATATTTTGATAAAAAAGAAAATGTAATTATTTTTACAAATCTAATTGGGAAATGTTGTATGAGATCATTGAGGAAAACACAGAGAGAGACAATGTCTGACTTTAAGCGCGATGGTTACAGGTTTAATCCTTATTTAGGGCAAACAATAATTTTAATTTCCTTTTTCTGATAATACTAAAAAACGTAATGTATGATAACGTAATAATGTACTAAAAACCAAAAGGTACGTTACCTTTGGATTTTTTTGGTTTACATTCTCTAGTTTAATGTGTTGATTATGAATAAAATCAGCTTCACACAGCAGGGTAGGCAGAGGGAACCTAGTTTAAAGACACTCCGTTTCCCATTTTTCGCCGAATCTTGAAGGCATTACGTGTTGAATGGTAGATCTCAACGCAGCGCTTTGCCTCTACACTATAGCTACGAAATAATAATATAAATTTAAATAAATATATCATATCCTCGAGTGAGAATCGAACCCAAGACCGCAAAAGCGTTAATAGTCACACTTTGTGCCCATGCGCCACTACTGACGTAAGCGTGGCGTGGACTAAGTGAGAAAAGATCAATAAAACATAACAAATTAACCATTTGTTAACAAAACCGTTACTTAATAACCTTTTTGTGTAATCCACACTGGGAATGGCCACTTAATAAGGCCTAAGTATGAAAACATGTATCCCTTTGTAATCTCACTGTATACAGTCAAAGGTCGAGACAAACTACCCACGGACCGTTACGCCGTTACGCGCAATATATAATACTCAGAAAGTACTCTAACGGAGATGACGTTTATATATGTGATGATGGCTGTACGTACATTTATGAGAATTTGTTAGGCTAGACGTATCGTCGGTTGGGAGACGTTGAAATAGTGTTTTATATAATATACATTTGAATAAAATATTACGCACCTATTTGTTTAAAGTCTATTATTATTATATTTCAAGTAGTATTATATTTAATAATTTATATTAGTTGAATATAATAACAGTTGTGTCTCTAGGTCTTACATATTTTTTTATTAAATACCTACACATTTCCTTATTTTAAATTTCATGCTGCGTCGTTCAAAGTAAATAGATTTAAAAACATTTTATGTTATAGTATGTACCGCAAAATTCTCGATACCAAGCATTCAAGTTTAATAAAATCTTCAATTTCATCAATAAATTCCGATGCAAAATTTTATTATTCACTCGATATTGCATTTTACATTCGGAAGCGAAATAACAAAAGTGTTGGCAGTGCACCGGCGCGGTGAGGCGGTAAGAACGAATGTCTTAAGCAGGGTTGTCCAACGTACAGTGCCATTTTAACAAAATCATACCATTTCAATATATTTTAAGACATACAAATATCAAAATTACAAAAGAACATTAATATTTTATAGTGACAAGTTTAAATATTAACTTAATTTTAATGATAAATGAAATATAAGATAAGTTGGCAACCCTCAGAATACAGCAGGCAAAATTGCCAGTAGCAAAGTAAGTTAGGACTTAGCAACGAGCGTCTGGTATGCGGCGCGGACATTGAAAAGTGTCTTTAGGTCGCAATTTCGCAAAGAAAATTAAATTGCTTATTCTAATGACATTCCTTCTTCGATATTAAAATGATAAAATTAAAAGTTTTTCGATAAAGATAGTTGATGTTTAGAAAGGCAGTTATGCTAGATATATGTAATAGTCGTGTAATAAACTACCAAAGTAATTTTTAAACAAAATCAATTAATTATAATAAATTAATGTATAGATATAATATATTAATATAACTAAAGTAAATGCAGTTCAATTTCCAAAGTTAGTTTCGAAGATGATACTCTTTAAATCCAAATGCAATTCGAAACGTACGCAGAAATGGCAAAAAGTGAACAGAAAAGGACGAGAAAATAAAAAGTAAGAAGTTAAAATTCTCCCCTAATTCGTGTCCGGGCAGGAGATAAGTGGATCGTAGGCTAAGATAATTACTAGGAACAGCATGAAAGGATGTTTGGTCAGAGTTCAGAATACACTGGGCGAGTTCCAACCGAAAATTTACTCTTTAATTAAGTAGCTTTGAAACCCATTCGCTTCGGAAACTTCAACTCTGGAAACGATTTTGTAAGTTTTAGTTTTGGACCAACGCGCAACGCGCCCGCAATTTGTTTTAGGTTACAAAAAGATTAATTTTGACGAAATTAACAAGGAAAGTTTTACACGTATTGGATGAATGTGTAATTTTTGGATTAACTAAAAATAATAAAAGATAACTTAACTAAGTTGTAAGTACTTGTGAATATATAATAACTTTATTTCTTTCCATTCGAATCGAATCACTTTTAGTCTTTTGTTTCTGTACAATATAAACAAAAATATACACATCATACATTTTTATTTCTAACAATACATATTTCTCCTAATGTAAATTTTGGGCAAGTGTGTGTTTGAGCTAATATTTTTCTTGATATTTGTTTTTTATCCTCACGCATTTCTGCCATAATGCTTGTTGGCTGGGATGCCTTAGGATATACAACACGCCCATCAGCGGTCACTTTGCGGTCTGGTTAGATACGACGTGGTATTAGATTCTACTATACGGCACGCAGAACATTTTAAAATGGACGAAAATAGGAAAAAAGAATGATTTGCGATTAAGTTTTCTGACCATCCTATACTATTTAAATTATTGTTTAAGTTTAAAAATTGCAGGTATTATTTTAAATTTATACTTAACCTGTCATATAATATATTTTATAGACAAACAAAAGAAAGACTTTTAAGCAAATTTAATTTTTACTATCACAATAAGGTAAAGTGTATTTATCTAAGGCTGTAATTGCAAACAGATTCTGTATCTACTAGGTACCGCTTCCGGCGGCATTTGAACGACGTGACTTAGAACAATTTTGTGAGGCAAGAAGCTAATATACGTTGGACAAGTTAGATAATGTTGAAGTTAGACATAGTTGACTTGTTTGTTAGCAATTTATAACACATATCAAAATAATATCACAAAATCTACTTATTAAATATTTTTACCTTGCCTTTTGCTCGTAAATTTACGAAGGAACTCGATGAAGTGAAATACGGCCCCGAAAAAAAATATTTTCTTGCCAACTGGACTCCAAATATGAAACGAAAGTTTTGTATATTTTGTAATTAAAATGTTGTTTTGTTTAATGAATTTGTAAACAAACTAAGATAATGAAATTGTTCAAATTGTTTTTTATATAGCACGCTGAAACTAGTTTAAAAGATGATACATTTAAACTTAAGTTTTATTTTGTATTTCTTTTCTTTATTACTGAGTAAAGTTAGCTTTAGTGGATCTAACAAAAAAAAATCACATTTGGATACCTCAAAATGTCACTGTCAACCAGATTACATCAAGCTACAAGTAATATATAAAGTAAACTATTATCTGAACTACGATTGGAATTTGTTGTACTGCGTCATCAAATATGTAATAAAAACTCATAAAACACATTTTTATAAAATAATTGACAATAGTAAAAGAAAAAAAATTGTTTGGTCCGTTTATTGGTCCTTTACTTAGCTTTTAGTTAATCACCTGATCCTCATATCACGTATTTCACGTACCTTTGGACATGACTGACTCCAATTACGCTATAGCACGTAGCATGGAGACTATTAATAGTTAACGTTGTCCCCAGTCGGTCTGTCTGTATGTTTGTATTTATGTCAATATTAGTGGTGGATATATGTATTAATAAATTGGGTAAACAAGTTACATCCTACATGATTTCCCTTGGTTGTGTTTAGTTGTTTTAAAGACTAATTAAACTAGAGTTAAACTAAAGTAGACATTATTAGTTTTTATTTTTACTTCTAAAGTTAATACTAAACTTTCCATATATAAAAACAAGTTAATTTTTGTGGTTAATCCACGGTTTCTCACTAAAAGTAGTGGCGATGATGTATGACGAGACGCTGCGGAGAGTTCTGCAACTCGACCCGTATTGTCCTGAGTGCGGATGTAAAATGATCGGTGTCTGAGTTCTCTTTTCCTTGCTTTTAGGGATAAAGCATGAAGCTGAAAAAAATATATAAATCCTTCATAGTTATTATTTAATTTCCAGAATACATAATGAATGAAAATTCCGTAACAATGCTATAGTTTACGAGTTGAATTTTTTTTAAATCTATACATATACTGGATATTATACCATTATAACTTTTTATAGGTTTTAAGCCGTTATAGTTTTTTTATAGGTACATAAAAATCTATAGCCAATGAAAATAAAGTAATAGTGTCCCAGGACGCGTAAAGCCGTTCGAGTAAGTTGTGTCTTCAACCGTGACGAGTTTTCACGAACCGTAACCTTTACGAGCAAAATGCATTTCAATATCTTAGTCAACGTTCTCGAATCATATTACTTCTTGAGAATGGTCATTTAAATAAGCTAGTGATAGATAAAGAGTGATTGAAATTTGATTACGTAAATTTAAGTTAAATTTCGAGGACTCTTAGCGTAGTGGCACAAGCGTGCGATTCGATGCTCACTTGAGTAAATCAAAATTTGATTAAATGGAGCAAATGAAATACTTAATATTTTAGTGTCTTCGTTTTGGTAACGTGGCAAAGTACGGCGTTGATTTCTGAAACTCAATGCCTTTAGAATTGGGACGAAACTAGGGAAAGGAGGTCTCTTAATGGGGACGGAGTATCTTAACACTAGGTTTTCAATTTCCCTCTGCCTACCGTGCCATGTGCGGGAAACAATGTAAAGCTAAAAACAGGAGAAACACAAGTTTAATATTATTTAAGCAGCAACTATACAACAGTGCAATTTTCATGATTACATGTATCATGGGTACCATAAATAATAAAATATATCACCGTCCCTTGACGACGTCCCTCTGTGAAGTTTAAAGTAACTTTTTATACAGTAGTTTACATATTCGAGAAGTTAAATAATAATCGTTTAATTTTTTATGATTAAAAAAATTATTATTATTATAAACAATAAGAAAGATATATAAATATGGTTTTTTATTTACATATAAAACTAAATTTAGTGTCTTGATCTTTAGCTTATATGTGTATGGCCAATCACATAATGATATGAGGGCACGTAACCGGCGTCTCCATAAAACAAATACGTGTGCGTAACTGAGGCCAACAGTGAATGGGCCGACTCATAAAATTACGAAGCTAACAAATCGTTCAACTTCTAAGCAAAACTTCATAAAATATTGCATTTCTTTTTGTTTACGGATAATAATGTTTTGCTTTTTCGTTCATATATCTTCTTTAGTTTTGTTTTGTTTCTTTAGAACGTTCGTAAGGTGTTCGGTAATATATTTGTATGCATAATATACGACTATGTATACGATAGGTTAATAGCTAATATCACACGTCATCCTAACACAGAACTTTATGTTAATTTATTAGTTTCACGCTGCATCTAGCACCTAGCAGGGTCGGCAGAGGGAACCTAGAGTTAACCACCACTATCCTTGTTTTTTTAGATTAAATTAAATAAGATATTTTTAATTAAGGTACATAAATCCTTTTAAAAAGTAACGTTTCTTTGAGTATACTCAATAAAATAATTCTTGAGAGGTCCCCTCTTAGTGGCATGAATTTCGGCAACTCAAGTAGTCATTATGGTTAAGTTGGGAAGTTTATTAAAGGTATAAGTACCTACCTACGTTATATTTAGATACGGGACAAAAGTCTAAAAATATATTGAAATAATTACGGCAGTCGGAACACGAAGTGCCATTCAGATATATAATTAAATTTACTCAAAGAGTATTTCGTTACATTATTAATTTAAAGATCAGCGAGATAATGGTAGTGTAGTAGTAATGTCCTATTGATTCAATTAAAATTTCAGAAGGAGATATATTTTTTTATATTTAACCTCTTTTAAGAGAACCTAGTGTTAAGACACACATAATATCAAGAGACATAATATCTGGTCTTTAAGTTCTCCACGTAATGTCCCTGAAGTGGGTGACAGGAGACGGGGAGGAGGACTTACCAGCAAGAGTAACAGAGTTTCTACAGCAGTACTGGTTTAATTATAAGGTTGAGTCAAGTCAAGATGAATTCATATTATACGATTTATTTGTCTCATGTTACGTAAATAAATCGTAAGGAACTAGCAGGATTTTAGACGAAGAGTATATATTGTTAATGTCAGTCACTCAGTTGTTCTCAGTTTACAGATTACATTTATTTCATTAATTGCAATATTATATTATAATTTAATTGTTGACTACTACTACTACTATTGACGTCGTGGCGAAGGTGCACAGGCGTATGTCTGTAGACGTGACAGATTGTGGGTTTGATTCTCACTCTAGAGAATGAAATATTTCATACATTTCTTTGTTCTGGTGTCGGGTTGTGTACCGTCACTCAACACGCAATGTCTCCAGAATTCGGTGGAAAATCGGAAACGAAATGTCTTGTCACTCGAGGAAATGATATATATCTCCATATATAATAAAAGGATAGAAAAGTCAATTCTGTACATGAAAGATATAAAAAAAATAAAAATTAGGTCGGTTAATATGTCGATTATAGAACCTAAAAAACCACTCAGCAGAATTCTTGTCTGTCTGTCTGTCTGTCTGTCTGTCTGTCTGTCTGTCTGTCGGTTTGTTTGTGCGTCAATCACGCAAAAACTACCTGACAGAAATTGATGAATTTTTGCATGGTGTTAGCCTAGGGCCTCAAGGTACATTTTTTTTGGGTTTCATTCCGAATTTCATGAAAGTTTTCTTTAAAAAAAATAAAAACTGAAAAATATAAATTACCTAAAATACCGATAACTACTGTATGAAATTAAATTAATTTTGGCATGGTAATAGTTCAAAGCCTAATGTCACTTATAGGATAGCTTTTATCATGATGATCAATTAGCCTGCAGTTTACGTTTTAATTGTTATTATGTATGATGTTACGTAACGTTTCTTTACGTTTATTTATTTATATACATATTACATTTAATGAATTAAATATATTTTATAAAAGGTTCACATATGTGATAACATGTTCACACATGTGGTCCACATATGTGACCACATATTCACACATGTGGTCCACACACGTGACCACATATTCACACATGTGGTCCACATATGTGACCACATGATCACACATGTAATCTTCATATGTGACTACATATCACACATGTGGTCTACATATGTGACTACATATCACACATGTGATATGCCCATGTGAATACTTATTCACACATGTGGTACACATATATGACCACACGATGCCACATGTGGTCCACATATGTGACCACATGATCACATATGTGGTCCACATATGTGAGCACATAAACACACATGTGGTCCACACACGTGACCACATATTCACACATGTGGTCCACATATGTGACCACATGATCACACATGTAATCTTCATATGTGGCTACATATCACACATGTGGTCTACATATGTGACTACATATCACACATGTGATATGCCCATGTGAATACTTATTCACACATGTGGTACACATATATGACCACACGATGCCACATGTGGTCCACATATGTGACCACATGATCACATATGTGGTCCACATATGTGAGCACCTAAACACACATGTGGTCCACACACGTGACCACATATTCACACATGTGGTCCACACTCGTGACCACATATTCACACATGTGGTCCACATATGTGACCACATGATCACACATGTAATCTTCATATGTGACTACATATCACACATGTGGTCTACATATGTGACAACATATCACACATGCGATCTGCACATGTGAATACTTACTCACACATGTGGTTCACATATATGACCACACGATGCCACATGTGGTCCACATATGTGACCACATGTTCACATATGTGGTCCACATATATTTGAGCACATATACACACATGTGGTCCACACACGTGACCACATATTCACACATGTGGTCCACATATGTGACCACATGATAACCTATGTAATCTTCATATGTGACTACATATCACACATGTGGTCCACATATGTGACCACATTTTCCCACATGTGGTCCACATACGCGACCACATATTCACACATGTGGTCCACATATGTGACCACAGGATCACCCATGTAATCTTCATATGTGACTACATATCACACATGTGGTCCACATATGTGACCACATTTTCCCACATGTAATCCACATACGCGACCACATATTCACACATGTGGTCCACTGATGTGTCCACAAATTCTCACATGTGGTCCACATGAAAGACCACATATTCACACATGTGGTCCACATATGGGACCATATATTTACACATGTGGTCCACATATGTGACCACAAATTCTCACATGTGGTCCACATATGTGACCACATTTTCCCACATGTGGTCCACATACGCGACCACGTATTCACACATGTGGTCCACATATGTGACCACACATTCTCACATGTGGTCCACATGAAAGACCACATATTCACACATGTGGTCCACATATGTGACCACATATTCACACATGTGGTCCACATATGTGACTACATATTCACACATGTGATCTATATATGTGACTACACATTCACATAAAAAAATTTTTACTACACGAATAAACTTCAATAAAAGTTTTATAATTTAAAAAGTGCTGTCTCCTATCTGAAGTGTAGTTAAATGGAAAAACTAGGAGGACCAGTGTGTGTGTCAGTGATGACCTATTGCGTTGAGAGACAAGGTCCTTCATCCTTAGCCTCATTCGCAGGCTCCAAGTCAGCTATGGAGACAGCTATTTCTCTAAGCTACTGAATTAGAAACGATGGTACGACGAAAGAAGGTTACCGACACATTGTTTCGGTAAATGAGCGATGTATAAATGCACTTTGTCACGAAAGGTATTTTAAATTTGTATTGAAACGAACTGAAAAGTCAAAAATTAAAAGGAGTTACAAAATGTAATTTATCACATGAATTCACAAAACAATCTATACCTATTTTTTATTTTAAGAATTAAAAAAATGATGTTAGTTTTGTCTTGCCTGACCTTGTCGCACTCATTATCTTATTAATGTGATTAATCTCCATATATAATAAAAGGATAGAAAAGTCAATTCTGTACATGAAAGATATAAAAAAAATAAAAATTAGGTCGGTTAATATGTCGATTATAGAACCTAAAAAACCACTCAGCAGAATTCTTGTCTGTCTGTCTGTCTGTCTGTCTGTCTGTCGGTTTGTTTGTGCGTCAATCACGCAAAAACTACCTGACAGAAATTGATGAATTTTTGCATGGTGTTAGCCTAGGGCCTCAAGGTACATTTTTTTTGGGTTTCATTCCGAATTTCATGATAGTTTTCTTTAAAAAAAATAAAAACTGAAAAATATAAATTACCTAAAATACCGATAACTACTGTATGAAATTAAATTAATTTTGGCATGGTAATAGTTCAAAGCCTAATGTCATTTATAGGATAGCTTTTATCATGGAGTATAAAGATTTTTTTGTAGAAAAAATTACATAATTATATTTTTTAATAAAAAAAATCGACTTCTTCAATTTCAACCGGATTTCACACTCTGAACTTAACTAAACTTTCACCAAACTACCCCTTATATGTACCCTTTCTAATAAAAAAAGAATCATTAAAATCGGTTGAATTGATATTGACTTATACGTTCATTTGTCGCGCATATACTTAATGTAAATTTGAGATTTATATGATTTTCTCATAGATACCATTGTTGGATATAAACTAAATTAAAATAAGACTACACGGGAGGCATTAGCTTTCAAATAAAAAAAGAATCATTAAAATCGGTTCATACAATCAAAAGTTCTAAGGTAACAAGGCTAAAAAATACAGCCCAATTGATGACCCCTTTTAAGAAGTCGGTTAATAGTAATCTGACATAATTAAATTACGACTATTTCATTTAACCACATTTTAAAAGAAGAAAGTAAATTGAGGCCGTTCGTTGCACAGGGGCACAAAGTGTAACTGTTGTGGGTTCGATGACCACGCAAGGAAACGAAATATTTATTGAAATTTATATTTCCATTTCATCGCTCTGGTGTCGAGGTAAAGTGCGGCGTTGAGTTTCACTGCTCAGCACGCAATGCCTACAGAATTCCGAGAAAAGTAGGGAACAGAGTGTCTTAACACTAGGTGTCCTATGCCTACCCTGCTGTGTGCGGGATACAGCGTGAAGCTAAAAAAAGAAGTATAATCAATATTTGTTCAGTCTACCATAATTATTATTTTAAACGTCAACGTTGGTGATTAACAAACATAATAAAGTAGGTATATTTTACGGGATTAGCTCATATGGCGATGTGTAGAATAAAATGTATTTGGAAAGTAAATTCTGATTGTGAGTTCATAGTTTATAAAAGTTTATATTGTGTTTAGATGGATCACGTGGTGATGTCAATACGTTTTAATGTCATCTTATGTTATCTGTTAAAATAGCGTGAAGCTGATTAGACTTAGTGTTATATTCAAAAGAAATTAATTGTATGTAATACATAATATGTAATTTATTAATACGTTTCAAGTATGAAAAAAAGAAAAAATGCAATATAATTGCATTTGTGTTTCCTTCCTATATTTTGTATTTCTATTATTTATGTCGATATATCAGGAACGTAAATGCGGGAACAGAGTTGCATGCCATTTTAGTACAGAGTAACCTCTAAAAAATGTATTTACTAAACTGAATAAAAAGAATGTGTGATTCCTCTATAGAATATATTATTCTATATTATACATAAAACAGGTTAAAACAGTGCATATGAAGGTATCCTCCTGTAGTATAACTATTTTCAATTACTATCATTGTCGATACTAATGTGGTATTACAATACATTTTCAAATTTTTCCGCCATTATGATGACATAGACAATTTTTTTAATTTGGAAAAATAATATATTAACTATAAGAACGTTGGTAGTTTTTCAAAAGGTATAAGAATAAAAAATTGCCTAAACTATGCTTCTTCGCAAGTGGTTGTAATAACTATTGGTATCTATTTTCCAAAAAATCACTATAAATATTAAATATGCTCAATTATACAGAGTTTTTTTTGTTAGGACCACTTTAAATGAAACCACACTTTTAACTACTCTATAAAAGCCTATTACATATTAAATTAAAAACCCGAAAATAAAAAAGTTATTTTTTCAAACGTCAACACGCAATGCCTCCAGAAATCGGTGGAAAGTGGGGAACGAAGTGTACCAACTCTAGGTTCACAAACTCTAGGATACAGCGTGAAGCTGATTTGAATATTTTTTTTTTCATTAAGCGCCAGACATTACAAAATCATCAACAGCTCGTTGCAAGCGCTTGATACTTTGACATTAATATTTACGAGAAACATTATTTAAATAAATTTATGGAGTAGACTGGTGGTAAAATTATATTATGTTTTAAAATTCCGATTTACCAGCTGCAAAAGTAGTTATATGATATTAAATTTACGTAACATCAGTAGTGTGTAGACGGTAATGTTTTAACATTATATAGATATCTATGTACATAATTTACACATATTTCAAGCTTTATTCGATTCTTTAATTTTCCTGACAATTTATATAAATAAAATTAGGAATGAGAATGTCTTAACATAAGTCTCTTATTTAAATTTTCGAAATAAACTGTGCAGCTAAAAAATAAAAAAAAACATATATTAACTTTTTTCAGCTATAGATGATAGATCAGCCAAAAGGATAACGTTAAGAAGAACGAAAGGGTTTAAAATTGTTAATTAAATACAACAGCTTCATAATCATCAATCATAAACACATAAAATTATATTATATAATTTATTTTAAGTGTTTTATCATCTAGTTAACGAATAACGATATTGACCTATAGTAACGGCGTAACGGCGCCAAATAAATAACTTTACAGCGTTGTAAACAAAGTTATAGGAGATCGTGAATCCAACAGCATTTAATTCGAAAGGACGTATTCCGAGGCGACAAAATGATTCGGCTGAGAGCATTTCATTACACTTTGTCTTTGAATGATTTAAAAGCATTGTTGTTTATATTCATGAGAATAAATAGAGATTTATTATTTTGTTGCGGTTTTTATCGCGTACTATTATTTCATTTGGAAAGTAATATTATTTTATTTTCATGTTTTTTTTAGGTTCACGCTGTATCTCAGACATAGCAGGGTAGGCAGAAGGAACCTGGAAATCTAATGTTGAGACACTCCGTTCCTATTAAGACCCTTCCTTTTCCCACTTTACGCCGAATTCTGAAGGCATTGCGTATTAAGAGAGGGAAGTAAACGCGCTCTTGTCACCAGATCTAGTTGGTTACCAGTGCGAAAAAATGAAAATATTAAATATTTAATTCCATCGAGTGGGAATCGAGCCCAGCACCGTCGCGTTTACTATCGTAAACTTGTACACCAGCGCCATGACGGACTTGTGCTTTTTATTAAGCCCCAAAACACGTAACATTACGTGTTTACGTTAACATAAACCTCTCCGCTCTCGACGCTGTTTGTTAACAAATGAAGGAAATAAAAACATTTAATATAGTTTCTTCAATTTCGACTTATCGTTTTATATCGTTTTAAAAGAACACTTGCACTTAATAAGAAAATTTCTTATGTCAACAAATATTCCAGGTCGTATGGGAATTGCCAACAGGACTACCCATTTTAGAGTCTTTAGCCAATTATTAGCATATCCTGCAATTACATCATGTTAAGGAACCCGTATATAGCGTGCACTTTACGGCGGAACAAATTAAGATATCAGGTCATAGGTTTAATAGTAGGTAAGTGTTTAAGCTAAATCCTGAAAGACCTATGAAAGGTATCTTTTTTATTTATTTTATCTTTTTAACACTTAAATTTAGGTGGTGGAGACCTAGCAATCCGTAATTTGACTCTCTATTTTTTTTATTACTAAAAAAAAACATAATTCATAAATAAACAATACGTTGTCTAACACTGTTCTGCTCGTGATATGATGGTGACGTATAACGGTGGAATATTCATACAATCAGCCAAACGTAATCCAATAGTTATGGACCTATTGTATAACCAAACAAAGCAGCGTTAGACGCAAATTTTGTTTTTTTTAGCAATTTTTAGTTAAACTAAATGTATTATAATATAAAAAACTAGGAGTCTAGTCACTACTAGATCGAAGCCATGGTGGCGCAGTGGCACAGGGGTGGTACTACGGTTGTGGGCTCGTAGGAGAAATGAATTATTATTTATTAATATTTTTATTTCTTTGCTCTGGCCCCACAGCACAGCGCGGCGTTGAGTTCTGCTACTCAACACGCAATGCCGCTCTACACTATATTTCCTCGGCTTACCCTGCTATGTACAGGGTACAGCCGAAAAGTACAAAGCAGCATATGCAGCTATATTAAACAAAATGTCTTATAACATAAAAAAGAGAGTTGAGTCACTTATCATTATGATCTCTGCCTTTCAATAGAATGGACAACATTCGGATAGATATGAAGATATCTTTGAAAACCAAATACATTTAAACAAATTGCGTGCCATTGAATAATTTGATCGAACTCCTTATTCTGATCCTATAAAAAGTTATGGGCTCTCATTCTTTATGGCAACCAGAAATAGTGTGTCATTCAACCCGGCGAAGTTGCGATGGTAACCTATTTGCATGTAATTGAAGCAAAGTGGGGCTTATTTATCCTTGGTTGGATTAATTTTGTCGTAAGGAAGGTATCATGTTTTCTGAGTTAGCGAGCCTGATGTAAGTTCTTCCTTATGAGGACATTAATTACTTACGGACCAGTCTTATGAGGATTCTCCATGTAGTAAAACACATGTCTTAAAATAAACTGATGATAATAACTATCTGAAGATTTATACTTATTTAGAAAACGTATAAAAATGTAGCGGGACTCGAACCCGCGAAACCTGGAAACTGAAATTTTCTAAGTATGGAATAACACTTTAAAAACGTTTAAAAATATCTGAAGACTTTACAAAATGAAATGTAGAGTTTTTTTGTTATATATGTTTTTGATAATACTTCAATAGATTGTTTGTCTGTTGCCAGTACAGTTAGTTACAGTTTTAGTTTTACAAAAAAAAACTTGCTTTACATCAACAATTATATCTTGTTTCTATAAAAATATTAATACAAATAAAAAAAAAATACGTTTACGTATTTGAAAAGTTTATTTATGTCCTTCCCTTATTTTCTTGGATATATCGAAGGCAATAACTCTAGCCAACATGCCTGTCTATTACAGCTGTTCGGACGTAGGTCTTTTTACTTATTGCTGTTTCAGAAGCAACAGCACGAGGTATTTTAGTGCTCTTCGCAGCTGCATGTTGCCGTTGGACCTAAAGCTTATTAACGAATTTTAGAAAAGTAAAGCAATTTTCAGCTGCGATAGTACGTTTCGATATTTGGTTAGGTATTTTTTATTTCCTACATTAACGTTGTTCATTATAGTTTTTGTAAAATTAGCTTTTCTTTTATTGTGATTTTATTTGGTAATATCTCCGACAATTATTTTCTTGAAATACAGAATAACGTTATATGTATCTCTACGTTTAATTTTTTATACACAAATACAGCAAAAAGTAATTTTATATAAGCTGTTAGAAGTTAAAGTTTTTAATATGTAAATTATATATTTAATTGAACAACTATTGATTAGCTGTTACAAACTTAGAAAATATATTTTATACCTTTATAAAAGTAAATGTGGCAAATAAGTACTTAGTAGAATCATACCAATTATACTTACGAGCGGAATTCCAAATAAAATATTAATCTGCGTACCTGTAAAAAAAAAAGATATATTAAACCAAAATATAGCATGAATTATATTTTAATTAGTTTAAAATAAAAAAAATAATACATTTTAAATTGAAATGAAAAATTAAAAAAATTACACGTGTAAATAAAATTAGGCAAAAAGTAGAGTATGAAATTTAAAACTATTATATGTTTGCAAAACTAAGAGAAGTTAATTACATAAAAGTTCCAGCGGCGTCGTTAAACCTCTACGCTGTAGTAAAGTCCCATTGAAGGAGCTCCCTTCGGAAATAAAAATTCGGAGTGCATTTAAAATTTTATGAAGATAAATTATATAAAAATGGAGGGTAAACGAGCGAAATGAAAACTGTTAGCTTTGAGTATCCTGAACAAACAGCACCGTGGATGTTAGCTAATTACCGAGCTGTGAGAGTCAATGTAAACAAATTGTAGAGTCCGGGAACATAAACGAAATATTTAATAAGCATGCTATCAAAAATAAAATATGCATATTATATTTTATTTTTGATAGCATACTTTTATATTATGTACATATTTGTATACAGAGCCCAAAAACTCTACATTGTGTTTATGCGGGGATTACATCCTAATATAAAATCTTTCTAATACTATTTGTATTAAGAAGATTAATATGTAATTTTATTGCTTATTAAAATTAAATATGATGTATTTAGTTAGGTATCCCGCAGCGAGGGATCCTACTGTTAAGATATTTTGTAACACACCTTCCAAATTTGAAACACGGTATGTCGAGTATTGGAACTCTATGTCGCGCTTTGTTGTTTTTTTATCGGAGCGAGGAATTGAAAATAATTTAGTCCTCCGAGTGGGAATCAAAGCCACAACCATTATTCTTACAGACAGAAGCCGCTCTCCTAACATCAATATTTTATATACAGCTACAGCAGCAGATACAGCGTGAAGATAAAAAAAAGCAAAACAAAAAGTCCGTAGGCAGTATTGAGCCTTAAGATAATGGCAAACTAAAAACAGTTTAAATAGTAAAATCATTTTTAATACCAAAATATACCAAGTAAACATTACATTGCCAAAGATATTTTTTTATTTTAATTCAAACTCGATAATAATAACCTCTTTACATAATTAATGGTAACTCGATATAATTGTATATGATACAAACCGCAGACGTATTCAAACTATTAAATGCATATATAAATGATATATTCTGAAGTACAGTAAATAGAGCTATAATTATGAAATTTAAATAGATATGGTTGTGTAGCGATTACGGCCATCGTGGCGCAGGGGCAGGAACTTGCGACTGTAAACGCGACGGTTGTGGTTTCAATTCCCATTTGGGGTAATGAGATATTTAATATTTTCATTTCTTTGCTCTGACAACAGGACAAACCGCGGCATTGAGATCCATAACTCAACAAGCAATTCATCAAGAACTTGACTGTAAGTGGGGAACGGAAGTATCTTAACGGGAACGGATCATCTTGACAGGTTCTATTCTATCTAACTAGGTTCCTAGGTTCCCTGCTATACACGTTAAGCTTAATAGATATAGATAGTATAAACAGTGGTAGAATTTTACAACTTTGTTTACTACTGAATTATTAACTAGTACATATTCACATGCAGGTATAAATAATATGTACAAAACTGCGTTTAATAAATTTTGATTAAGTTAAATTACATTTGTTTTTAAAAAATCTAATCAAATCAGCTTCACGCTGTATCCCGCAGACAGCAGGGTAGGCAGAGGGAACCTAGTGTTTTAGACACTCCGTTCCCCACTTTCTGCCGAATTCTGGAGGCATTGCGTGTTGAGTGGCAGAACTCAACGCCGCGCTTAACCTCGACACCAGAGCGAAGAAAATGGAAATATAAATTTAAGTAAATATTTCATCTTCTCGAGTGGGGATCGAACCCACAACCAGTCGGTTTTACAGTCACACTTCGTGCCGCTGCGCCACGACTGGCCTCATTTGTTTTTAACTTAAATTATATTACTTTTTTATGCGGGATATTCATACATAATGCAGTGAAAAGCCCCAGACGCTAATTTTAGTCAATTAGTGTTTGGTGGTGATACCTAGCGCCGCATTTTATCTAATCTATACTTAAAATAAAATTGAAACTGATCAGTCTATATAATTATCATGGAAAATATATCAGAAAAATAGTACAACAATGATTTTGTTTGTCTGTTCGTTCCTCCTATTCCTCCTTCGTTCACGCTAATCTCAGAATCGGCCTCACCGATTTAAATGTAGGTTTCACTTTTTGATTCTGACAAGTTTCCCTTAACATACAGGGCTTGTTTTATTACAACCAATTATAAATAACAAAGTTATATCAGTTTAAAGTATGTTGTTCGACAAAATAGTTAGTTACTAAAACTAGACTTTACTAGATTTTACCACTAAGCCACTCAGACGTCGAATTATGTAATTTATGAATATATCCAACTTTAAAGCCAAATTTCACATTTCACCTCGCCGCAAGTAGCGAAATTTTGGAGCTGATTATACTTTCAGGCAAATGTTGTAATTACAGCCCCCGAGCAAATTTTATAGTCAAAGTCTACGCAAGTATGTCGAAATTTTGCTTAATATTTCCCTCGTGATTAAAAGTAATATTGGGTATTTTCTATATTATAGTATATTATTTGTTATTTTTAAATATTTGCCTGTTATAGAATAAGGAAGTATAGTGTGCAAATATATTTATTCTACTTTATAAAGAAGGAAAACGCTTTCTCCACTTATTACAAGTCGCCAGCAAATTCGTAATTTTCAATGAATTAACTAGTATTTATTTTACTATTTAATTTAGCTGAGTATGAAACGAGGTAATAGGAATAGAACTAATATGATATAAAAACTATTTTTATCTAATTCAAATAAACCAGAGAGTTTAAGGTTGAAAGCTTTGACTCGTAGATAAGTAGGTCAAATATATTTGTTTTCGTCTCTAAGCGGAATAATTTCGCTTGGTTCGTATACAATTAGTGACATTTTCAAGTGTTAAATAACATCCAAAAACTGTTTGCTTATACTTAGAGAAATTTAACTGGTGGATTAATTAAGTTCTTACTAGTTAAGGTAGATAGTACTAAGATCACTGATGTACGACTGTATGTGAAATATTGCTTTATTTTCGTAAAGTATTTTTTTATCTTCACCCTGAATTCCTCAAATAGTACGTTGTGCATAGAGAACCTAATGTCAAGACAGACTATTTTCAGTTACCTCTACGTTGGTTTCATAACTAATAGGATTTTTTTTTAAACCGTACCTAGTCTCTTAATTTTTTCTTAATTCTCTTTTTGTAATCTATATTTAACTAATCAATCTCCATCGTGCCTTCTTTGTTCTACGTGACATTGGCAAAGTAAATGTGCTCCACTGGTACGCCTAAAAACCATAAAATAAAGAACAAATAATGTAACTACGTTGCGCAATAAAATTAGTGACAATATTTTTTTAAAATATTTAAAAAAAGTTTTTATTTGGAAACCTAGTGTTAAGACACTCCGTTCCTATTAAGACACTTTCATCCCCCACATTCCGCCGAGTCCTCGTTCTCAAATTTTCTTTATTTTTAGTGAATATAAATTATAATATAAAGTTCCATATACACCAAGTATCACATAACCATTATACTAGAAATACAGTTTTCGCCTTGCCAAATAAATTATAACCTATAGATGATAATCGTTATATCTGAAGCTGTTAGGCCGCTATTTGATATTCACCCATAACCGTAAGGTGTGACACCAGGGACGGTAATTGTGTTTCTAATTAGAGGAGCAGGACAATCACTTGCATATTTCAATGCCTTCATCCCGCTTCTGCCATTGTTGTCCTTTGTTTTGGACTGTAAGCTATATTTGTAATTATTTCATATATTAGGTGAATTGGCTACTTAAAAGATTTTTCACTTTTAGATAATTTTGTTTTTTTTGTAAGTTAAAGTGTAATATTATTAAATTTCGTAAGTATGGATTGAGGACGTTCGTGGCAACAGGTTGTGAGTTCGTTTCCCACTTGAGGATATGAAATATTTGTTTATGAGGCAAAACACGTGAGTTCCGCCACTCAACATGTATGCCTCAAAAAATCGGCGGAAAGTGGGGAACGTAAGTGTATTAATATGAACGGAGTGTCTTAAGGTTCCTTCTGCGAAAGTGCCAAATATTGGCTTTAAAATATATTCTCATAGAGGTACATTCAATATACCCATATATTAAAACGGAAACCTAAAAACTAAAACGATTTTACAATGAGTAAACGTCTCTGATAGCTGTTATCAAAACAGAGAGGTATTTTGAAACGATAACAATATTCCACAAAGCTACCGCGACAGCCCGCGTCCCCCAGTGCGTTATCAAATGTTCCAGACCCCTGCCATATTTCACACTGTTTCACATTTCCTTTTTGAATAAGCGGAATGGCGAGCTCGTGCATTTTTCCCATTTTACATAAACGAAAGTGGTGACATAGAAATTGGTTCTTTTTAAAGCTGGTTGGAAAAGTATGTTACTATGTACTTTCTAAATATGTACAGTTTTTAAATAAAAATATTCATTTTTTATTATTTTGTAATTTACTAGATAGCCGATAAATGTAGCAATGTTAATATAAAATGACATCGTAAATTTGCAAAAAGAAAGGATATCCTTATGGACATTTATATTATACAGCGGCAGAGGGAAGTGTTAAGACACTCCGTTCCCCACTTCCCGCCGAATTCTGGAGGCATTGCGTGTTGAGTGGCAGAACTCAACGCCGCGCTCAGCCTTGACACCAGAGCGAGGTAATGGAAATATAACTTAAGCTCTTATTAATACGAATTACACACATACTATAAATAAATACCAATATTTATAGTAAAACATAAGCTAGATATGACATTGATATTACAACGAAGACGAGACAAGAATTTAATATAATAAATAACTTTGTTTTCTATATAAAATTTTGTGTGGCTATAACACCTAATAATGTTCTAAAAGCTTTCTCTCGTCTTTCTTCAAAATTATCTTTTAACTCAAGCACGTAATGACTCCAACGACTAACCTTTCCAAATAAACGTAAAACTTTACACCATAAAAACTGTATATATATGTTTTATATAAAATACAAGTGGTCACTACAAAATTTTGCGTGGACTTTTGGACGTAAATTAAAGTCCTTTTTTGTCGTTCGCGTAGGAATTTTGTCAATGGATTCTAATTTAGTCTTATAGTGCACCTCTATACTACCTAAACGTACGTCAGCCACTCAGTAATTGAAGTTTTATAAACATATATAGATGTATATATACACATTTGATAAATATGAGAGCTACGAATATATCGAATTCAATTTTATAAAAATAAGTAAATATTGTATTTGTTTAAACTGGAAGCAACTAGACCGTTGAGTGTACCTACATTTGGAAATTGAAATATTCCTTATATGTAGAACCCATATTTATAAGTATGTATGTATGTTTGCGTTCAATGTTTGCATTCTCGCTGACTTGTTTAGCAGTTATGGTGTGATTGAATAACACGTAATTAAAATGATTGAAATTGATCATTCGCTAACAAACTCTTTTTAAGCGAATATTACTGGTGTCAAATAAAATTAATATTTTAACTATTAATATCACATGAATTGTTTTATATTATAAGTTTACGTTAATTTATACCAGCTGTCATCGTGGCGCAGTGAGACAGGTTCGATTCTCACTGAGGGAATGATTATTTACATTTTTCCGCATTGATAAAGTACGGAATTGAGTTCCGTTAATAAACTCGAGGCAGCGGACAGCGGAATAAAATATGAAAAACCGCGTCTAATCTTATAAAATTTTTATACCTGAACTTATATATAAACAATAAAAGCTATGTTAGCTACAAAAAAATATTCATAAATCTACTTTTTGTTATTATTATATCCAAAGAAAAAAAATACTGAAATACATATAAAAAGTACATTTTAAATTAGAACTTGCCCAATATGTTACACAAACGGAAAAACATATTAAAATTTGACTCCAAAAAGAGACTGTCTCGAATTCGTTCAAGACGATTTCCATAACGGTGGTTCTCTTTAATGCCTATATCCTCCATCTGGGTTGAATACTGATATAGTTGAGTTTGTCTTTTTCCGGTTTTACGATTGTAATCCCTTTTTACCGACCGTAAAACGAGTGGTGTTGTCTGCAGGATTAAAATGGCACGAAAGCCTATTTCATCCACTAATTAAACGCAACATAAAGTGTTGTGCCTGTTTATTGCCGGTTGGCTCTTCATAAACATTGTCAAAACGTAATAAATATTTATTAAAAAGTTTCACTGAAGTAATTTGAGTGTATACTCGTATCTCTATTAAATGCTTAGTATAGGTAAATATATCTCTATATTGACTTGGTGTATTATTAAAATATAATGGAGTTTAAGAATGAAAAATATTCTTAACTTAAAATTTGATTTATTGATTTAAAAGTATTATTGTTAAAATTTTCTCATAAGTTAATAATTTAAACAATTTTTTTTTTAGTCTATATAGCCCGTTTCAATAATTTCTATAGATTGTAAGACCACGACGATTTTGTAAAAAATATTATTGATTCCGCCGTGTTGCAGGGGCACAACCGTAGTAGACGCGATGGTTGTGTATTTGATAGCTGCTCAGAGAAATTAATAAATGATTCATTTTCTCATTCCAGTATCAAGGCAAAGCGCGGCGCTGAGTTCCGCTTTTCAACACGCAATGTTCCGAGATTTTGGCGGAAAGTGGGAAATGGAGTGTCTTAATGTTAGCTTCCCTTCTGCTTCCCTGCTCTTTGTAAGATAAAACAAAAACCTGAAAAAAATATGGATTATAAATAGTACTAAAAAGACGTGAGGGTAATGTGGATCATAAAAGCTCAATTTATGTTCATTGCGTTTAGGTTCTTTTCAAAAAATAAACTTTAATTAACGTGAAATCTTGTGGAAAATCCTTCAATTAAAACTCTTGAAACTTTATTTACGGCGGAAGTTCAAGGAGTGTTAAAGTTGATTTGCAGAAGCTGGATCAGATTTAAGTAGTGTTGATATTGCATTCACTTTCGAAGGAGAAGTTGAAATAAGCTTATTTTAATTTACGCTGTAAAATAAGAAAAATAAGCTTATTTTATATGCGAAGTATAAAGAATATTTTAACCTGCATTATGTGCAAAATGAAAATGTAAAAAATTAAATTTGGAACAGTTTTATTGGTTTTTTTATGATTAATATATATATAACTATACATAACTATATAACTTCCATCTTCCAAATTACAATATAAGAAAATAAAAACGTTTCGTTTATAGTATAAAAGAAAGAAATCTACATATCTCGTGCCCCAATAATATCATAACATCTTTTACGCATCATAAGGGACCATACCCACATCGGTACCATTTTACCTTTGACCTTTACTTTATTTGTCACATTTATATGTTCTATTTGACTGAGTTGCCGATTGCGGTTCACTTAATTATAATTATAATGTCAAATATATACTTATTTACAAAACGTATAAAAAATTATCTTTTCTTTCCTAAATGTGGAATAACACTTTAAAAATGTTTTAAAATATATATATATACTTACCATTGAATATATACTGCCACAGTATAGACTGCGGCGTTGAGTTCCATCACACGTAACGTCTAGAAACGTATACCTACTGCATTTCAACTGTTCTATTTAGAAAATGTCTAAGACAAATAGATAAGGTAAACTCATTTGGGATCGCATTTGTTTATTGTTCTTCATTTAAACGTTTAGCGCAACGGAAAATTTTCAAAATTAAAAAAATAAAATCATTTTTCGAAAAACTCAATCATTTGTAGTAAAGTAAGTAGTAATATACTGAAGAATTTCAACGGGATTGTAGTGAACTCCTAGAGGCACCAAGAGCGTATCGCTATACAAACTATAATAATACAACAGATAGAGCAAAACAATCAAAGTTTAGAGCGAATGTTAGTAATTGGTTGTTGTGGCCTTCTTAAAGTCTTCTTATAACAGTAATTCAAGACTACAAAGTACCGTCACGAATTGTAGTGTTGTACAAAATCATACAATTATTTCGCTCCACTTTCCTTAGAAATCTATTAATAGTTAATACAGAAAGTCGTCTCAAAATAAAACTTAATAAGAAATACAAAATAACCTAAGAATTCGTTTTTCATTTAATCATTTAATTTTCAATAAATGTACTCAGAATGGTGATTTTAAGCAAGTTGCATTGAAGTTACTGCTTTTACTAAGCAAAATAATTTGTAGGCTAATTTACGTACAATATATTTTCTTATTTATTTGCAGATCTCAACGGAAATGTATTAGGAATTATTTTATGACGCCATAAAGTAATACGTAATTTTTATAATAAAATAACAAGCACAGTAAAATTCAGTAACTGAATTTATAGATTTCTATAAATTCAGTTACGGAGTTTAATATGTTTTTAATCTTCACATTTCGTCCAAAATTAAATATTTTTCCAATATTTTACAGGTACAATATTAAGTAAAACATATTATCGTTACTCGTACAATACGAATGGCCTAAATTAAGGTATAAAATGAGAATGTCTCTACCCTTTGATTTCACATATAAAAGCCTTATTAGGTTTTCCATATACATAAAATTCCGTTTATGTTCCCTATATAGAGAATGACAAGCCGAAAAGGGTTCATTCAATATTGATTAGTTTTCTGGATGATTTCGAAATTGAAATGGATCGACTTGATTTAATGTCGCGATAAGTCTCCATTTTGTTTGTATTTGAAACCAATAAATTAAGTCGGCCTTCGTTATTTAAATTATCCGATTAGTTAATACAATTAAGTTTTTTTATATTATGTATGTGTAAAGTAATCAATAGAAACGTAAAAGTATACTACATACTTTTTTTTAGCGTATCGCTGTATACCGCACATATCAGATTAGACAGCAGGAACATAGTGTTAAGACACTCTGTTTCCCAATTTTCGTCATATTCTGAAGCCGATTTAATAAATGTATAAAATATTTTGTTTCCTCGCGTAGGAATCGAATCCACAACCTGTCGCGTTTGCAGTCACACTTATACTTACTGTATAATTTCTATATTTCACATTCTAGCGTTAATTAATTATACTACCATTATCGAGTACAGTTGAATGTTATCAAGTGAAACGATAAAATTTTTAGCAAATTAATAAAGAAAAAAATTAAAATTTCCAACGGCTATAATTTGGAAAAACTTCTAGGGTGCGACGACGCCCTTGAAAACTGCCTCTGTATTCGTTAGCGCGGACAAGTTATGAATAATTCATACACTCATACGGGACGCCTATTCTGAATTCAGGATTTTTTTATTAAATAACTTTATCATAGAATATTATATCTACTTTATAATATTAAAAAGTGAAAATTTACTGATTTGTGGTTTTTTTTTAATAATAATGAAAACTTTTTATAAAAATATTATTAATGTTATAAATATCTTTAAAAGGTTTATTTTATGAATAATAATTTTAAACTACAAATTTTTCACAGGCCAATCGTGGCGCAGATGCACAAGCGTGCTACTGTAAACGAGACAGGTTGTGGGTTCGACTTCCATCGGAGGAAATGAAATATTAACATTTTTAATTTCTTCGTTCTGGTAAAAAAATATTAACGCCTTGGTGGAGTGGAATTATGAATACAGTAGATAATATATTATAGTACATAAAGAACGAACGTATTTTCGTTAGTTTCAGAATAAGCGTAATGCTTCCAGTAGGTAGTTTAAACATTTTTCTTCCCCTGTCCCGACTGAACAAAAGGATGACGTCATCGTTATTTATACAGGATCTTTATTTTAACGTTAGACATACGGAGACTTGACAATGATTGTGTGTTATAAAATAATGTGATTTTTTTATCAACTTCACTTCAACAGAGAACCTAGGGTCAACACAACAAATACACAAAAATGAGGAACATTTTTTGTAGTTGTGGTACCTTAGAATGGCAATACAATTGATATGGGCAAAAGGACGCTTACCTTTAGGCGTATATCCTAATCCTATAGAAAAGCGATCGTTCTCTCTCCAATAATATAAATTGAAAAGGTCGAAATGTTTGGGATTAGCACAAGCAAAACAACTTGACCTTTCAGAATGTACGAGTACTTTACATATGTCTTTGTTTAAAAGTATATTTTTTAACTGACAACCTAAAAACCCTGAACGTGAGTATTTATCTAGTTTTCTTATATATTTATTCTCTTTTTACAATACTTAATAAGTAGTAGTAGAAATTTTCGAATGATCTGGAACATTTTGGTATTAGCCAAAGTGTAAGAAATATTTGAAAAATATTTTTTTAGTAATGAGTTATACATAATACAGTACAAAATGTAAATGCCTTTAGATCGGATCAATCCTATTGTTATGTTAGGCACGTAGACAGTCCGTACAACTTCGATTACCTATCCGAGGGTTGAAGGCTAATCGGCTGAATTTTCACTACAAAATCTGCGTTATGTTTATTATATTCATATTTGGTAGTGTATTGCGTTATTTCCTCATTATATACTTTTTGTAGCTATATCCCGCATGTAGCAGGGTAGGTAGAGGTTGCCTAGTGTTGAGACACTCCGCTATCAGCTTAACAATTATAATATATCTACATCTTAATTGAAGCTTCTTTAGTTTTTATTCTTAGCTATTCATTCTCATCTATTGTTTTAGTTGTGAGGAAAACAAATAGAGTTGTTCGATTGATATTAAAATAGATAGTCACTGAAACAATGCCTTATCTAAAATAAAGAAATACGGTTAGATGTGTTTTAAAATGATACTATATTTAATTAACAGCTTAAAATTGTTATGTTTTTTTTATTTTATGAGTTCACTTTGACAAGTGAAATCTGAAAAATGTTTCTTTTATAACAGTTTGTCGGAATAAATTATTAAAACGTAATCTACATAGATTGAAAGGTATAAAGGCTAATTGGCAGTTGCAAAATTTCGTACATTCAGTAACTCCATGACCCTTCAGTTATGAGCTTAATTTGAATTATGTTGGGACAGACGGCGCGTTGCGGACGTCGTTCGATATGTATATTTACGTTTATGCTCCCCATGAGGTACAATCACAATTTTCGAATGTATATCAAATATCTTTATAATTTAAAACATGACATTTTTCACGCTGTATTTTTTATGTTATTTTTTTAGGCTTCACGCTGTATCCCATATACAGGTTGGCAGAGGATATTGAATAATAACACACCATTCTTCAGTTTCAGCCTAATTTCCGAGACGTTCAGTGTTAAGTGGAGGTATTCAACGCCGCGTTTTTTTTTCTATAGCGGCAAACTCCCCTAAGTCAACAATCAAACCGCGCAGGGACACACGCTTGTATCCCTGAGCCACGACGGCCTAAGTTTTTCTAATATATATCTTACATCCTCTTCTCATACATTATACTCTTCTCATATATTATGATTATCAAAAGATATAATTAAATAAAACAAAAACTAGAATTTTATATCGAATGTTATACTAAATTATGTTAACTTGCTATATTTACCGATAATAATACGCTGTCTTACTTATCTGTATTTATGTATTGTTATTTGATGTTTGTGAATATATGTATAAAATCAACACTAAATAATAATTCAGTTGAGGTCATTTGCTATATTGGTGTGGAGCAGTGATGGCGGGTGTTTGTGCATTGAAAAGGGTCCCAGTACTAGGCACTGCTCCCAGCTCCACGGTATTAGTATATTTTATAATTGTTAATACAATACAATCAAACGACATGAACCACACAAACAATGCGACACACGAACTGCTGATTTTTCTTTTTTTTTTTTTAAGATAACAATTAAATAAGCGCAAATGAGTCTTAGTGTGTGTCTATAAAATAAACGCTAACTTGACTTGAACAATGTGTTCACATAAAATATAATTATTATTAATGTCATGCAATTTATATGGAAAAGTCTGTTGTGCACGTCTCCAGCGTCCGGACCCCCGACAGGGATCCTTGCGGGGGTTGGAAATGTTTCACATACACTGTAGTATATAAATTTAAAAGCTTCATGTCCCACTATCAGAGGCAAAATCCAAGAAATCCAAAACGATTATTGTTATAAAGTGACAACATTTAATCTACACTCAATCACGAAGTTTTTTCTTAGTTTCACGCTGCATATAGAACTGAGTGTCTTAACACTAGCTCCTCCATATCTACTCTTGCGGAACCTACTGTTAAGACACTCCATTCTTCACTTTTTGCAGAATTTTCGAGACATTGTGTTTTAAATGGTGGAATGGTGTGTTTTAAAAACACAATGTAATATTTTCATATCGTCACTTTGGTAACAGGATAAAGCACGACATCAATGTGGTGCTATAGGTATCTTGTAACCAAAGTGAGGAAATGAGAATATTAATTTATTTATTTTTTCGGGAATCGAATCCACGCAATCGTCGCTTTTATATACACGGTGTATCACTATGGCCTCTATATTTAAATTTTTCAAAATCGCCATATTTATTTTCGACATCGAGTATTCTAGGGAATATTTTTTGTTAGGGATTTCCAATCTATTTTGGTAACAGTTATTGCAATATATATTTATAAACATTTAACCATATGCGCAAAAAGTTGCCAGTTTTAAAATATATAAATATTAAATATATATAATGTATATGATTGGTTCCAAAATTATTATAAGACCGACAACTTTTTTTTACAATAAAGACAATTAAGGACGTTGGTTTCGTCTTAATTAAGAAACTTCACCGATTCGAAGCGCAAAAACGAGGCTGTATCAAATTCTACAGAACAAGTTCCAGTGAAATTGCTAACCGCTATATGTGAAAATCCATATGTACCTATATGTATAAATTTAAAGTAATCATGCCTTGAATTAATACCACTTGTAATGTATTAGTTGAGGCCAGTCGTGGGGCACGAGTACAAGTGTGCGACTGTAAACACGCTAGGTTTTGGGTTCGATTTCCACTAAGGGAAATTAAATATTTAATATTTTCATTTCCTCGCTCTGGTTACAAGGTAAAAGCGAGGAATCGAGTTCGGCCACTTAAGATGCAATGCCTCCAGAATTTGTCGGTACTTAACTCTAGGTTCCCAGATTGCCTCATCGGCATATGGTTAGCAGGATTATAATAATTACAAAAAGACCGTTAATTATAGTCTCGACTTATCATAGTATATATATAATATAGTTAATGCAACAAATGAACCTTCTTATGACTAAAAATAACAAGGTAACTATTTAAACTTGCAAATAATAAATTGGTTGTAAGAATCACTACTTACTAAATTCAATGAAATTATATATGAATATAGATTTATGTAAATTTACTTTAAAAAAGTAGAAGCACGTCATTCGATCGTTGACTCTATTTCCGGCAGTAAAGGTAATTTCAGATAAGAGGAGTGAGCAACAAATACAAAGTCATTGGTCAATCAGGTGTGCTGTGTAAAGTTACATATATCCAGCATTTTTTTCGTTATTATTTTCTCTACATAGGAATTAATAAGTAAATCCTGTAAATTAATAATAATTAAAAAACAATTTGTGTTCGTTTTATTACTGAAATGTACTTTAATATATTTTTTCAGCTTCACACTTTATCTCACATATATCAGGTAAGCGGATTGTCTTAATACTAGAGCATAGCGAAGAAATGAAAATATTAAATATTTCATTAACTCCAGTGAGAATCGAACCCACAACTGTTACAGCCACAAGTTTGTGCCACTGCGCCACGACTGGCCTCAACAGAAACGCACTTAAATAGATAAATACACAATTTTAATCAACTTAGTGTAGTTTAGAAAAGGCGTACAATACCTTAGGGAGGTGGATTATCCCTGTCTACGGGACGCCGGCTATCCGGCTGCCGGGCTGATTAATCACATATCAACTAACAAGCTTCAGCTTTCACGTTGAGCCGATACTATGGTGCGTTGGATTTCTTAGAGAACGTAATTGAAAGTAGAGCTGAGTGGATAAAACGATAAAACTTTTAATTCACAATACTAAAAAACAATAGGTGGTTTTAAAACGTAATAAAACCAGAGTTGCATTATGTTATGTTTAGCGATCATATTGAAATGGATAGTCGAAAGGCTGCGTGGTGTTGTGGAACGGTGTTTAAAACGGTTTGATAGCTGTGGGTTTGATTACTACTCAGGGGAATAATTTATTATTATTATCTCGCCCTGGTAAGTTCTAGTAAACTCTAGTCTCAAGCCGTAGACATTGTCTCAGACTAATCTGCTAAATACGGAATAAAACGTTACGCAAAAAAAAAATTAAATGGAATAACCTTTTGAGAGTCAATTTTAAATCTAAATTCCGAACTTGTTGATTTGAGTATTTTCGACAAAAGGTAATAAAATAAAGCTATTACTTCAAACACCTAATAATGTATGAAATTGTAAATATATTACAATTTTACTCCCCGATTCAATTTCAGAGACCAAATATACTGATAAGAGACTATTTCAAGGCAGTCTATTTAAATTACTGTAGAGACATCTCGACGTAAAGCACCTAAAAAGGATTTCGAGGAGGAAATAAAAAATAGGGTGAGAGGAAAATTCAGCAGAATATCGCTGAATGAGGGGCGGAAACTAAATTTAAACCACACGGCTAGAATGGGACCGGTTCACGATTATGGTTGGGTTTTGTTTATAAAGTTGTACAATTTTTCCACATTTGATGTGGGGTTAGTTTCAACAATTCTTAGAAAGCAATATTGTAAGACTTGTTACTAAGAATATGAGGCCAGTCGTGGCGCAGCGGCAGTGTGACTGTAAAACCGACTGGTTGTGGGTTCGATCCCCAATCGAGGAGATAAAATATTTACTTAAATTTATATTTCCAATTCTTCGCTCTGGTGTCGAGGCAAGGGGCGGCGTTGAGTTCTGCCACCCAACACGCAATGCCTTCAGAAGGGAACGAAGTGTCTTAACACTAGGTTCTCTCTGCTTACCCTGCTGTGTGCCGGATACAGCGTGAAGCTGATTATTACTAAGAAATATTTCGCAATGACAAAAGCTAGCAAAATTATCATTTTGACTTTTGATTTAGTATAATGTTTTGTTTGATTAAATGATTGGATAAGGCATATAGTTATTACGCAATTTTATGTACTTACACACGTTTATAAACGTATTAAAATTTTGTAGGAAAATTTGCATGTATAATAGATTAAAATGTTGTAACGTTGAATGTTTAAAACGAAATTACATTATGAATTTTATATTCATCAAATTATATAAAAACTAGATAGTTAATCAAGGTTTCTTCGAGGCCAGTCGTGGCGAAGAAGGACAAGCGTGCGACGGGTTCTGGGTGCGATTCCTACTCAAAGAAATTAAAATATTTATTTAATATTTTTATATTCTCGCATCTGGTAGCGAAGCAAAGCGCGGCGTTGAGTTTCTCATTCAAAACGCAATGCCTCCAGAATTCGGTGGAAAAGTTGGAAACTGAAGTGTCTTAATTGAAACGGATTGTCTTAACACTAGATTCCCAGGTTCCCTCTGTCTACCCTGCCATATGCGGGCTACAGCCAAAGCTAAAACAAATAATCTTCTAATAACTATGTAATATAATATTAACATATACACGTTATATGTAAAAACTATAATAAAAAAATAACAAGTAATTTTATTGACGATTAAATAATTTATTTACAGCAATCATTTTAAAAGCTGCGGATATCGGAATTAAAATTTACTCTTAATTATCTGAATGCTCTCAGTTCTAACCGATTGAACTACAAAAACACGTGGCGTCGCCCTGATTGATTTCGCTGTCAGCTCGACGGGCGGACGCGATGATCAATCACGCTGGCTGTAAAATTTATTTGTAGTTCAATTACTCTTTAAACGGTACTATTTGTTTAATGGAAAAAAAAATTAAAAAGCACATATCCTTCACGCAACGCGTAGTATTTTATGGCGCAGAGAGAACCTAACGATTTCATACTATTGTAACCTACTTTTGACTGAAATAGAGATTTTGACATAAGATTTCTTCTTAAATATTTTTCGAAGGGAACAAAATATATGAAAGCTTTTTTTTGCAAATTAGATGATGAATTACAAGCATGAATAAAGATTTCAAAGTATTATTATTAAATAGATTAAGTCTATCGTCAAAGGCGGCAGTGCATCGGCACTGCGTGTGACCGTAAAAGCGGCGGTCGCAAGTTCGATTCGCATCTGAGGAACTATTTTTTTCATTTCATCGTTCAGGTAACATGACAAAACGCGGCGTTAAGTTCCTCCACTGAACAAGGACTTATCTTAACACTATGTCCCCTTAACCTGCCCTGCTGCAGGCAGGATACAGCGTGAAAGTAAAAAAAATATATAGTTTTCTATTAAAGGTCAACTGAGGCTCCTACTATCAGTGTATATGACCATGGTCAGGTTCATAGAAAACGTAAGCGTTACAGTTACGTATGCAGATGAGTAATTAACAATATCACGTTAAACGCTTGGGTAGCGGAGCAGAATACCCTTAACCTCGCTATGCAAATATGTCAAAGCTATTCATATTACGTTAGTAGTTAGTTACATAAGCGTAGTAAAATTTTGACACTAGTAAATACACCAACATCGCCAACATGTAATTGAAAGTCTCTTAATAAATTCGATGGTAGTAGGTTTGATTCCAATTTGTATAGATATTTATAGAACACTTGGACTAAAAATACTTAATTTTGTTTCCTATGATCTAATTACTGAACGTCTTAAACTAAAATCAAGTACTTATAGTTTAAAAAAAACACACACATATATACATATATACATATATATATATATATATATATATATATATATATATATATATATATATATACTACAACTATATATACAATAGTGCGGCGAAATTTGTCGTAAAGTCGCTGTCAGAGATTGATGTTAAGGACGCGTCGCTAAGGGTTCGATATCCATCAATCATGAATTGAGAAATTACATGGTATGTAACACCTAATGTAATTGGCACCGCGATATATGGTTGCAATATACCGTCACTGGCTTCATCTGACGTGACCTCGTTAAGGGCACTTTGTCAGGGAAATTCATAACTAGTTTATTGTTAAGAAACTGTTAGCGCGCTATAAATTTAATAAATTATTATAAACTGGAATATGAAATAGGATATAAAATATAGAATTAACAAAATATAATGACATATTTGTTTATGTTTTAATTAATTATTACCACTCTCTCACACGGGCATATTACATTGTATAACGAGAATAAACAAAAATTTTGTACTATGTATCGTAGTTTTAGTTGTATGCAACGCTCGCATTTTGCGGAGCAAAAAGACAGTAACAGTTGACATGTCATTCCAAAAATACTTTTTAGTAACGTAAGTAAATAAATATATAAAAAAAAATACAAAACGTCATTTGAACCCGCGCCTCTTGGAAACCGTTTCCAAGAGACGAGGTTCAAATCCCGCTAGTCAAAAAGTGTTTCTTTCTAATATTAAAAATGTAGTTCGAATTTCTAATTACACCTATTGTATGTAAACAAATTCTGATCCCGATAGAGTCATAAAAAAAAAAACTTCTTCACATTCACATAATTTTATTTGATTAAAAATTCTGTTATATTTTTTTTTGATGACACCAACAAAAAAAAAATAGAACAGAAGTTTTTAATATTAACAGTAATAGACTAATACATAATACATGGGTATAAGTTATATATGAACTATACGTTAAAAACGAAAGCACCGTTTTATTATTGTTTTTATGGCACGAGGGAGTGTGATGTATGCTTGGTTAGTAGTGCGAGGATTTACTCTCGCTTTATAGAGAGATTGCGATTAGATAACTTCGTGAATGACTTCATTTACACACAGCTGATATGAAAAATATGAACTTATATTGCATAAAGGATTTGTTTTTATTTTAATACCGCCGCCATTTTGTGAAATACACAAAAAATACCTAGCCAAAAGTGATAGAATTCTCGAGTTAAATTTGAACCCACATCTATGGTTTGATAAATCAATGTGTCTAACGAAAACTGCAGAGTTTTGTGGTGGCGTATATCCATATAAATATAGCGACATTTTTATCGTGGAATCTCGATTTTGCTTTAAAAGTAAAATAAAATGGAAAGTAAGTCAACGAGTATCATTTCGAATAGAACTCGTGGAGGTAACGAGTATTCTGAAGTATTAAATTTACATCATGAAAGTAATCTCTGCGGAAAAATATAATTTTATATTGAATCAAGGAAATATTGTGTTCATTTGCAATTTACTTCACAAATTGAAAAATAATTATATTTTAAATGAACAAATTAGTGATGATCCTTAAATTATCTCATATATCATTAAATTATTATAAAAATATAATGATATTTTAAAATTTATTGGGTTATTTGTTCAGTAAGTTCGAAAGGTAGCTTGTCGTAGGGGTACTACACTATTCTAAGCAAGTTTAAATTTGGGCTCAAATTTAAAATGATAATTTATTCTAAATGAATCAAAATAGATGTTTTCCCTGATTGAATAATACATATAAAACAATCAGTTCAACAATTATTTCAGCATTAAAGCCAACTTTATGCAATATTAAATCATCATTCCCAACAAAACTAGTACTAAATTGAAGAAAGGACATGCAAATTGCTATATTAAAAAGGAATAGCGATGTCTTGAAAGTCCATCTCAACCACAAATAAGTTGGCGAATGCCTCGAGATCTGTTTTAATTAAAACAACGCTATTACTACACTACGCTAAACCCTGGCTGGACGCTGTTAGCGACTGTATCTACAGATTTACTAAGTAAATACTGGGTATTTTCTAAGATTACTGGGATCGTCGGGTATGTCTAGTATTTAAGGTTTTTACTGTTGAAATTTTTATTGAGTTTGTTATACGCTATATAAGTGTTGTTTTTTTTTATTTTTCCATATTTTAATAGAAAAAAGATTAAGGTATATTTCGAAAAGAATAAAATAGGAGAAGAATATTATCATAATATAATTTAAGTTCGTTTATAATTTTTAAATTTATCTATATAGAGGATGTGCCTAACAAAATTGCTACGCTAAATATATTTTTAAAATAAAACAAGACTTAAACTCTGAACTGTTGCTCTGAGCAAACTAATATATATTTCATATTCTTTATACAAGAACGTTTATAAGTTTCCCTTCAAAAGAAAATTCCATATTTATAATTTGAAAATCATATAAGAAATAACTTGAACATGAATAAGTTAAAATACGTAGTGCCTTCTTCACTTAGAAGAAAGTTTTTAATGAAGCCAACATAACGCAAGAAACGTTAGCTGCCTAAAGCGCATCTAAGTTCTAGATCTGGTTAAGCTAAACTGGTTACTCGTAACTCTATCTTAGGACAAGTAGATAAATCGCGTGAATGCACTCTGACGCGACGAAAGACCAATACAATTAAACATTACTGGTAAATGTACAGAAATTTGGAATATTTATATACATATAAATACAATTATTTGCTATTTTTCCAACCATTAGGTGGATGTAATCAATAAAAGACAAATAATTTAAACGCAAGTAGCTCAGTGGGTCTTTATCACTGTAATTACCGATAAAAATGAATAGGTCGTAATTTCGATTCCCATTGAGAACAAATATGGTTAGCATCAAATGCGTTAGTGTTCTACATTTGTATATTAATACAGCTGTCTTGCCACCTGTGCTTTTACCAATTTAGGATCTGATGCCTTCTATGAATTGTGGGCATTTTAATCATATATTAAGATACCAGTATTAATATTCTATTTTTACAAGTATTTTTTATACATATATACATAAATTAAAGTAAAAAACAACAACAAAGTTATACCAATTTTATTAAAATGGGCAAAACTAGCTAGTTGGCGGCTTAAAAGTGGAGTTTGTAAAGTCTCAGGTGCAAACTCCGCCGCAATCATACATTCACAATTTTATTCATACCCGTACAATATCTGAATATATTTTAAAAGAAGTAGTTTTTCAAAGATCTTTTCTCTTCATATCACAGACTTGTATTTTATGTATATATATACATATTTACATAAAAAATAAGTGAGCGGGTGGGTAACTTGTAAGTCTATCCTAGGAACAGGATATTACCACGCTTGAATGAACTGTAATGCGATCAAGGAGTGAACTCCATTATATGTATTATATAGTATCCACATATTTATTTATACAATAATATAAATATATAAGATTAATATCCTTAAATCGGATTTTTTATAGCTGCATAGACACAGTGCGGGGCAGACTGAGTGACTAATGATATTTTTTTTAATTTTAATATACTTATATTAAATCTAACGCGTATTGTATTTAAGAATAAAATTGTGAATCAATATCATATCTTGAAATTATATTACAACGTGTCATAAAACAATTTTACAATTTCAAATATTTTGTAAGAAAAAGTTTAAATATAAAAATGAATATTTTCAATAACAATAGATGCCTCCGCTCATATAAACATACCGGACTATCAAGTTAACCCATGAAGCAGATGCCGACTACAAATAAGTGAAAATGTAAACCTCTTCATATTATGCAAAACATTTAACTTTACTTTATTTAATTTTGTTCTCTGTTACACCACAGTAGGGTCCAAAGTCAACAGGCTATTTGATTTATTATTCAATCTGTGTGTGTTGTCATTTAATTAAAAGAAGCCATCGACGAAGCCCGCGTAAAGGATGCAATTGATTTAATATGAGTCTGCAGTTAGATTGATTACTATAAAATGGTAATAAATTATAAAAAGCGAGATAAAGCCATTGCACAGGTAATTACCTACATAAAAGTTCTAAAGGTTCTTTCGTGTAATCATTTCAAAGTAAAGCTTTTTAATTTAGTACTGATAAAAATAACTTCTTTTTTTTGGTCAATAAAAATCAATAATTTATTGTAGTGAATTTAGTATATGTCTGACTAAACGATATTTTTAGGGTCCCGTATCTTAAAACAAAATCACGGAAATGATTTTTTTCGGTCTGTCCGTCCGTCAAAACCATTTGCCGAGAGATCATGTGTTCAGGTCTACGATCCTCTATAATCCAAAAAAATTAAAAGATACAAGCACTTATGCATCGATTTCGCTGCATTTCGTTTGAAAATCCATAGGGTACTTCCGTAGATCTACAATTATAAAATTTGGCAGGAATAAGAACTTACAATATAAATAAAGGAAAAAATCCGAAAAATAAATATTTAATAGAAAAAAAATATTGCTTATATTTGTAGTTCAATTCATACTAAATCAGTGCATACGCCCGCCAAAATAAGTTTGACAACTTTTATTAGTTGTACTTACTTTTCGTTCATCACTTTTTTTATCATGAATTAAGTAAAGTATCCGTAACTTTAACTTCCAACATTAGTACCTACTAGTACTTAACTTTAATCATAAATCAATATTGCCACATTAAAAGAAATGTCATTAAAATAATTATTTAAGGAAAAACGATTTAAATATGTCAAATTAAAATGAAAACAATGAGGATTTAAATCACAATATCCTCGACATAAGCAATTAAATCCACAGATACATATCGAGATTCTGCTGTCGACGTGTCTGGGACTCAAGCGTGAAATGCTTAATTGTTCTTAAGCGGCGGCACAGCTTAAATATAATCGTATCGTATTCTATCCCATGAATTGTGAGAAATTACTAAAATGATGATTCACAGAATGTAATAATTATATAATTAATTGAACAAGGTATTATTTTGGTGTTTTTGTATATAGGTATATATTATATGTCGACATTAAAGTAAGTTGTATCGCACACACAGTAAGACAAAGCTAACCTAGTGTTAAGATATTCCGTTTCCTACTTTCCGCCGAATTCTAGAGGCATTGCGTGTAGAGTGGCGGAACTCTACGCCGCGTTTTGCCTCGACCAGAGAGTGGGGATAGAACCAACAACCTGTCCCGTTTACCGTCACGAGTTGTGTCTCTGCGCCACGACTCAAGCAAATCATCTCCAGTGTCTCCATGATAAGCAAAGTGAATCAAGTATTAATACACTCCATAGTTCACTTGCCAGTGCAATTTCAAGAGATAATTCAACGTAACGTTTTATTTTAACAGAACAGAAAAAGATAAATAATTTAATATAATTACAGTCCCAAGTGCAAATCGAACCAGCAACCATCACGTGTACAGTGAGACACTGTTCCATAGCACACTATGGAATGAATTTAAACAGTAGCATTTTACCGGCGCAGGTTTCGTTGAGTAACCTTGGCAGCCGGCGTCTCGCCCTTGAACCGTGCCAACAATAGTCAGTTGTGATTCGACTTTAAATATTCCGACGTGGTAGTATTGTCAGTAAAATTTGTAAGCTTCTCGTTCTAGTAACACAGATTTGATTGTAACGCACAGAAAAAAAATGTGTAAGAATTTTATAGGTAAATACTTCTTTGTGCGAGACTCATTGTTGGTAATACAATAGAATCTTAATCAATAACTAGAGAAACTTTCTTAAAAATTATAACAACAATTTTAATTATAGAATCAAACGGTAATGTCCTTTTCGCTTTCGTAAAAGTTACAAATATATATATTATATCAGCCTCACAGCGTACATCACAGCATACAGCATACTAGATATTTCTTTCAAGATCAAATCGTTCTTTATCTCTGTGATGAATTAATTACGACTTAAACTTAACTATCATGATTTACGAAGGTAATCTCCACTAACAATTCAATTTTGTTTACTTTATTGTATAAAATATTATATAATAGTAAATCAAAAACATATATTTTTATCAACAGTCATATAACCCAGACGTTTCAAATGTCATTCTTGCTAGCTTGCTTGGAATCTTACCAGCGCTATATAACATTAGCAGGCAAACTAATGCCTTGAGTTTATTCAAATGACGATAACTTTTTTTTTAATGAATCAATTTTTATGAAACAAATTTTTCATTATTAAGTTGAGTTAAACCAAAGCAATTGGTGAATTATACTTTCAGAAAAAATGTAACCATAAGAATAGACAGACAGACAAACAAGAAATTTAAAAAAAAACTTTTTGCTTTCTATGAAAAATACATGATATTTTTAAGTGTCCCTCTATCCATTTCATAAAATCTAATATGTAAAACATCAAACTAGTAGAAATAAAGAAAACATCGATCTGCTTACAACAAAATGATATCCCATAAATCAAAATATATATTAATACGTAAAAGTTACATGAAATAAGTTACAGCTTTCCTAGTATTCTATAATTTATATAAGTCGATACAATATTACACGCGATACTGCGTGACCGACGCTAACTAATGCTGGGTTTATTACTCGCTCCATTATGTTAGTGGCTATAGCAAGTACAGGTTTAATATAAACAAACTGACTCGCTTTAGTGGTTAGTAAGCAGCTTAAAATCGTAAAAGCTTTTTTGTAGTACTACGAGGTAGCGTGGGCGGACAGACATACCCACATGTGTTTTTTTCCATACCTAGCGGTATATAACATACCGGTGTAATGTACTGGAATGTACTCTAATATACTGGAATAATATACTGGAATTTCCATTTATGGATTAATAATGTTCATATTAAGATATATTATTAATTATTTTTGCCGGCTAATCGGCTTTTGTGTCTGTTTCAGAAAGTACATGCTTGTTATACTAACTCCTTTAGGCAATTAGGCAGAAAATGGGGAACGGAGTGTCTACTAGGTTGTGTGAGCACTAGATTCCCACTTTCCCCGCTGGGTACCCTGCTATGTACAGGATAGCGAAAGCGATACGTCTAAAAATATATAATTAGAGACATTACGATTATTTTAATATATCGCTACATAAAAATCGTCCACACAACTGTTGATTACACGCCAACCTATCAAACCGAGAAACAAGCTGAATTCATTTACAAAAAACAAAATCAAAACAACAAACACAAGCAAATATGCACAAAAAAGAAGTTAAATGAGAAAAAGTAATTTCACTAGATAGAGCATTCGGTTTGTTCATTAAATTTTCAAGTTTGTGCAAATTTCGGGCGGAACGTAAGCGGCTTGCCAAGGAGCGGGGCCTCCAACTACTGGGCTTAAGTCTAATGAATGATGCAGACTCCCCAGTTCACTGAAACGCGGGATGGGTTGAGAATATGCCTAATTGTGTTTTGACTTTGCACTGATAAAATTGGTGATGGTTGTTTTAATTATTTTTTATTACCTTCACGGTGTTTCCCGCATGTAGGAGGACAGACAGAGGGAGTTTAGTGTCCTAATACACTGCGGTCTAGACTTTTCGTCGAATCCTGGAGGCATTGCGTGTGGAGTGACAGAACTAAACGCCGCGCTTTGCCTCTACATCAGAGCGATTGGAAATCGACCTCGAAACTGTCTCTCGTTTATATTCATACGCTTGAGTCCTTGCAGCATGACCGACCTCAATTTTTTATGATAATATAAAAACTGTGTTTTGTTATTTCTAATTAAATATAAATATTTTTATACAGTCGCGCACCACGAAAGAAACAGTTGATTTTTATGTTGGTATTTTTTTTGCTTATCAGCATCATCATATATCCAATTGGAATGAAATTCGACACACATTTTTCTCTGGAAATCAAATATCCTTATAACTTAAACAATGAAATCTCAAACATACATATAACTTGAACAATTGTTACTTTAAATTTATTTTTAAAAAGATTTCTCAAGAAGAATTTTTACTAGTACTAATATTTTTTTTGTGTGTACACATTACATGTAACGAGTTATTCTAAGACAGTCCCGTCACTATTTTAGATTCGCAACGATTGTTGACTTCTCTTGGTAAATATGTAAAGCATCAAAATTTTCTGATACAGCGTAATTAGATGAACGCTTAATGTTTTCGATATAAATATTCATGTGGGATCCGAGCAGGGCAGCATTTAAATATTGAATATGATGATCTGTTTTATGAGACGTTTATATTAAGTGAGTTATAAACTTTTTGAGTATGCTATAAAACAAAAACGTAAACTACATATTTAAAGAACATATAAGAATATTTTATATTATACATTGTTTTTAGTTTCACGCTGTATCCCGTACATAGCAGGTAGGCAGATGGAACATGTAAACTTAATGTTAAGACAGAAGGGATATTGAGTAATGGAGGTTAACGCTGCGCTTAGCCTCGTTACCAGAGAGAGGAAATGAAAATGTTAATATTATAAGGAAACTTATAAAATTTAGTGCTACCATTAGATAGTAGCCAGGTGCCTCGATAAAGTTAGCGTTTTAGTGAAGTTAGCGTTTTAGCGTTAGTATTGGAATGGTCAATAATGCATAAAGAACAGACACGTTGTGTAAAGAAGTTCCTTTCCTTACTATTAAATAACGCAACGGTTTTTGCTAGATCAGCAGATCAGCTTTTGCTGATAAGTAATCATTTGGAAGCAAGGATTTTTTATATTTGATTATGATTTGAAGGATTTGTTATATTAATTAAATCAACATAAACAACCCATTTTTAAATAACCAAAAATCCTCATGAAAATAATGAGAGCGTAAGTCAATGTATTAAGAAAATTATATTACAAGTGCGCTACCAACATATGTATACATAGAGCACAAACCTATTTCAGTTTATTAAATAAATTATGGTTTAATTGAAGCTCATGCAGGGTCGCTAGTAAATCATAAAAACATAAAATGGTTACTACATAATATTATATTTTTCGATACTATGAAGATGGGTTCTACAATCGCCAAATAGAAGACATTTGTATGAATTGCAAGATCAATAACGACAATACATCATATCGAACAGCAAATAAAAGCTCGATGCAATATATTGTCATCGTAACGCAGATCTAGTTGGAACCAAATATTTATTATCGAAGAGTCGGAGACAGAAACAAAACCTGGGAACCTCGTATTAAGACACGCCGTTTCCATCAAAACACTTTGTTCCCCACTGTGGGGATAGTATTAGTAATATAAACTTATTGATTACATAGGATGCTTCCTTGGCCTTACAGTCCTTAACCTTAAACAAGTAACATCTATTCGGAAGTCCCATAAAGTAAGTAGTTTGTGGGATTCCCGACCTCGGGTGAGGTGACATTCAGACATTCCTAACTAGTTTAAAGCTTTGGACGAGAACATAACTTTGTATGAGTGGTTTAACGTCTACCAAGTCCCAACCGAATCTGATTTGTTAATATCATTGTTGTAAACGTAATTAACGTTTTATTTTTTAACTTATTTTTTTAAAAGAAATTACATTATAGATTTATACAATAGGATACTAATGGAAGATTTAACTTGCAATGTAACATATAATTTTTTTATTAAAGTTTTTTTTTTTTTAAGTTTAATAAAACTTGCCTTATTTTGAATTTATTAAACTTTAAATAATTTACAATATGTACAAGCGCGGTATTCGTATATAGTTTATAATCGGATTACGCATTTGGTAAACTTGAATAAATAATTCAAACATTAGTGGCACATTTATTGTGTGTTAGAAGAGAATTATGTTATATTGTGGTGCTTGAATCTGTTTCTTACTAAAAATTCCCCATTTTTGAACTATCATGAAGATTTTGAGATTAAACTTTATGAATGTAAATAAATAAGGTATATTTTTGTTAAATGTATTCGACAGCATACGTAATATACAAGTATCATTAAATGTTAATTCATTAAAAGTTATTGCACTAAGCAATCTAGGAAAAAAATTCTTGAGTCGAAAATATTTATACTGTACTCTGGTAGTCTAAGCTTGGAATTAGCTCTATTCTATATACATATAATTTCATAAATTTATATGAAAACTGTATTCAGGAAAGATCCCATTCGTATTAAACTCTCCAATTAATGTTTAACGATATTGTAAACTGTTTTCTGGCTTTTCATTCAAGAACAATGCCATCTCATAAATCTAATTGTAGAAGCCTCATTTTACTGTTGATTATCTCATAAATATGGGCAAATAATATCTTTTTGTGGCGGAACGTGAGGCCAGTCGTGGCGCAGGGGCACAAAGTGTGACTGTAAAACCGACTGGTTGTGGGTTCGATCCTCACTCGAGGAGATGAAATATTTACTTAAATTTATATTTCCATTTCTTCGCTCTGGTGGAGGCACAGCGCAGCGTTGAGTTCTGCCACTCAACACACGATGTCTTTAGAATTCGGCAGAAAGTGAAGAACGTATTGTAATGTCTTAACATTAGGTTCCCTCTGCCTACTCTGCGGTGTGCGGGATACAGCGTGAAGCTAATTGTTGCAGAACGTTGCACTTTTCATAATGCAATATTACAATATCAGTATTTACCAGAAGCACACTATTTATATTCTAAGAAGGAGCAGATGCAGCGAGAGTGCACGTCGCGCGTCGGTGAGGAATGTTGTTGACAATAGTTAACTCCACTTTACATTCATGTACGTTACTGGGTTCGTTTGTCGCGTTCAGCTGTTGGGAGTTGTGTATTTTGTTATAGAATTTTAAAACTAGATATCTTATATTTGCAGATTTTTTATTATATTTTACAGTACAACCATTTATTATTTGGTTTAGAATAACGCTATATAACACCCCTACTTGTATGTAATAGTTATAAGCTCAATTTACATATAACAGAATATTAAACATTGAAAAACGATGGATGTGTTGTCGTTCGTCTGTACTTTATAAAAAGAGGTAAGCGTCATACTTACTTACTTACTTACTTTTTATATAAAATAATATTTCCTTAAAAAGATAAAAAAAATTGTACTAGTTTTATAGACCAAAAAAGTAAGCGGTACAACAAATAGCCACGATAAATATTTAATGTACTGGAAAACTACACAGCGATATGTTAAGTACCTTAGTAAAGACTAGACGTAAAAATAAAAGGTTGATTTTACAAAATTATTTAAATATATACAAATGTAACAATAAAAATTTCCTAAACATTCTCTTGCTTTAACAACTCAAGACGAGACACTCGATTTGGCAATATTTTTCGTTTCAATCCATTACACAATTTGGTTGTGTAATATAAAAGTGTACCTACACTACTTACATATGTATTTTGTATAAAGAATATGTCGTGTATCGGCATTTTATTATATTATTTGCTTAGCGCTCTTGGGATTTTCAACTTATCAATTTAGTTTTCTGTTATGATTTGATTTTTAATGTTACAATTTTTTTTATGTCATATTAGAGATCGTCGAGGTGCAGGGTCTCGTTTTAGCGTGACTATAGCCTAGAGGATTCGATTCCCACTCGAGGGAATGAAGCATTTTATATTTTCAATTCAATCCTCGCTATGGTGGAAGAAGTTATTTCTCATGAATTCGGCGAGAACGGAGTGGCTTAACACTATTACTTGCCTGCTGCTATGGGCTTCGGGTATACGGTTATGGTTGGGCTACGGGATACAGAGTAAAGCTAAATAAACTAGTTACCAGCGGTTTCCTCAGCATTGATGTCCTTAAATGACTGCCAATGATCGTTATAAGTGAATTAATTAATAAAATTTTAAATTTAAATTAGTTTATGTAACTAAAATTGGCGTTAAATATTCAAAGTCTTCGTGATCATGATACCGACTTTTTTGCGTTTCTATTTTAATAAAATATGGAGTATATTAAGCATATGTACAAAATTATAGACCTATACATGAATTATGTTTTGTTAAAAACATTTTATTTGCTTTTAATAAAATGTTTTTAACAAAAATAGAGGTCATTACACTTGTTGTAAAAACATTTACTACAATAGCGGGGTGGTTCCGGTTCGGTGCCTGGGAAATCTTTGGGAACTGGAGACCTCCCGTAACCTTTTCCACATATTACAGACGCATTTAATATAAATTAAGTCGTTTACAGTGATATGAAAAGTAGTGTTTTTATGAATGATAGAGATTTTGTTAATTATTAAAAAATACGTTGTAAAAATAAGTTTCTTTTGTTTTACATTATCTTTTTTGTATTATATATATATATATATATATATATATATATATATAATACAAAAAAGTATTTTGTATTATATATATATATATATATGTATATATATATATATATATATATATATATATATATATATATTTTGTTTTTTATTAACATATATTTTATGATAGACTCATTGACTTGAGTTATGGATTCTATAAGTCATGTGCAAACTAGAAACTTGTATATACTATATATATTTTTAGTTAAATTGTCAGTCAGATATTTCTTACACATGTGGCTTTACCATTTTAATGTTATATGTATGTATGAACGTACAAGAAAGTATTTAAATCGCTTTCAACGTGCGGAGGAAGTTAGATAACATATTACAATTGCAAATTCTTTGATGAGACTACATAGGAAGGAGTACAGCGGAATGTTTATGTTGTAATTTTGTCATTCGATATATTACTATTTCATTTTATATATCGTTTACGTCAATTTTATACCGCTATGTGCGACGATGTGGGAACCTGGGAATCTAGTGTTAAGACATTCCGTCCCCAGAAGAATTCTGGAGACATTGCGTTGAATGGTGAAACTCAACGCCGCGCATTGCCTCGTTACCAGAGCAAAAAACTAAATATTTAACATAACATTTTCTTGAACGGAACTCGAATCCATAACCTGCGCTGCCTTTGACATAAATTATTTCACTTCAATTATTTTCTATAATATTATGGCGTCATATGAAAAGGTACGTCCTACCGACGGTATAAAGTTATTAATTCAATATTTGAATTTAACTCTTTTATATTATCTAGAGAGGATGACAGTCTTAACATTATTTTTATTATATAAATGGTAAACCACTTTAACATTGGGCTCACCGCTTTTATACAATCTACAAATCATAATTCCCGCCTTGTCGCGTCGTTCCGAGACGCGTTCAGAAGTAACGAACACGGATTCTTTAATAATCTAGGGTTGTCACCTGTTACTACGAATATACTATATTTATCAAACATATGGCAAGATTATGTTTATACATAAAATAGTATAAAAAAACATGTATCTTTAAGATAAAAAAATATAATTTATATAGTTTTGTTTGTGTATATATATATGTAGTTGTATCGAGTTTGGAAGGCATTGGTTGTTGAGAGGCGGAACTCAACTAAAAAAATTGTAATATAAATAACCAAAGTGGATAAAAGCAAGAAGTCCTCTGAGAATTTATACTACGAGCTTTATTGGAAAAATATCATAGGAAACTACTTCCACTCTAACATCGCACTATCTGATTAAATAAGTTCGCAAAGTATCACCGTGAATCCGAGCTAAGTAATATTGACGTATTAGACGAAGTAATTCGATTAGGAGACTTCTACTGTTCGTTGTAAAAATATCTCGAATATCATGTGTTTCCTTTCAGAAAACTGTAATTATGATGATTTTAAGTAAATTATAAAATAATTTACCTACATATTAATATAATAATCTTTTTATTTTGGGTCTCAAATTCCACTCAAACCAAGTTGCATAAAATTAAATCAGCTTCACGCTGTAATCCGCACACAGTAGGGTAGGCAAAAGAAAGTAGTGTTAAGATACTCCGTTCCCCACCTTCCGCTAAATTTTGGAGGCTGAGTGGCGGAGCTCAACGGCGCGCTTTGCCTCAACACCAGTGCGAAGAAATGGCAATATAAATTTAAATAAATATTATTAATGTTATATAAAAGAAATATGTAAATAAATATTTCAACAGCTGTAGAAGTAGATTCCTGTTTGCTCTGATTAAATAAGTTTACAATAGAGAACCCTAGTCTACTTCATAGGGGCTATTTGGATGCGTCTCACGAACATCGAGTATGCGAGTGCGACGTCTGCGCCATTCAATGGTTATGAGTGTTACTGGAAGTGGAAGTCGATACTCAATATCTTTAGGTGGCAAGTGTATTAGAAAAGTTTAGTTTCCATAATATCTTTGAACGTCGTAAAACGTTTAACGGCTTGTTAAAGTATTCGTGGTATTTTGATAAAGAAGCTGAAGTTAGAGCCGGTTTAATAATTTCTGTTTATGTAATAGATTTTCTTTAGGTTTAAATCCAAGTAAATATTTTTTTCAAATATTTTTTTTTTGTTAAATTGCTTAGATAATTACTAATCATAATGATTAAAAAATATATTACTTAGTAAATAGTATACAAATCAACTAAGCTCCTCATATTACTATTATATCTAAAATGTTGAAGTAATCTTTAAGCCTAAATAAAATTAATAGCTCTACATATTTATCATGGTGGGTCTTAAACGCCTCACAAAAAGCTAATCGATACCACGTCTACACAGCTATGAATCAGAGCAATTATACGTCGCCTTCCTTCTTCCCGGCAATTAGGGTTGCTCGGTTTTCATTTTTATTTTCTATTTTTACGATTTTCTTAGTAAAATATGTAAATATTTAGAAGTAAGAATATGTCTATAGCGTGTAATGTATTTTAAAGGAACTTCATAAAATGTTGTTCATTCAATTACTCACATAAGGTTGTTACTAGTACAAGTAGTTTTTAATATTTAAGTCTTACATCTTGTTCGTGAGAGAACCTTTTTTTTAGCTGCCATCTATTTCTGTTTAATAACAATTTTATATGCATAATCTAAATTAGTTTGTGCCACACGGTCATAAGCGGGAGGATGTGGGTTCGATTCTCATTCGAGGAAATAAATATTATTATGTTATATTGAGGAAATAATAGTATTTAGTATTTTGATGGGAACATGGGATGTTCTGGTAACGAAGCGCGGCGCTTAGTTTCGTCACTCTACACGCAATTACTCCATAATTATCAGAAAAGTTTTTAACGTAAGTATTTAATACAAATAGAGTGTCTCAACACTGCGTTCCCAGGTTCCCTCTGTCTAACCTGCTATGTTAAGGATACAGCGTGAAGCTTTATCCTTAACTTTAGTTTAGATTTAAATTCGTATATAAAATTAAAGAACAAAAAAAAAATTTATAAAATTGATTCCGAATTCAATACAGCATTTCTGATTTTCAACTTCAAAACCTCACCATAAAAATGATATAACACAAAATTTCAATTACGAGCACTTAAATGTATTGGAAACCGGGAACATTTATAAGTCTGACATGAATTTTAATTTTAATTACGGAGCCACCCTCCTCGATAAGGCCAGTCGTTTATCTTACAATAAGAACAAAAAAAGTATTAAATCATTATAAAACCCTTGTTTTGCTTTTGACAACCCAGTTAATTTAGTCGATGGTGCTAATGTTAGAGTGTATATTCAAATGCCTTTTTGTAGTGTTAGTTAGTCTTTCTGCGTTCAAATGTTTACGTCAATAAGTTCATAAAATTTGTTCTTAAATGAACATTGTGTTCTTTTTTGTACATTTTTAATGCCAGTCGTTTCACAGAGGCACATATCTTATAGTCACACTTTGACTGTAAAATAGACTGGTTGTGAGCTCGATCGCCATTCGAGAAAGTGAAATACTATGGTGTCGAGGCAAAGCGCGGCGCTGAGTTCCGCCACTCAACACGCAATGCCTCCGGAAAGTGCGGAACGGGGTGCCTTGACACTATACATCGTGAAGCTGATTTAATTTTTGATTTGATTTTTAACAACTATTATAAAAGCTGAAGTTTATATTTATAGATACTATGTATACAAAGACAAAAAAATATAGGTAAAAAGATAACTTTAATAGACTATCGCTTAAACTGAAGTACAAGTCATTTCCATGAATGGGCCACTTAGTAAGGATTTATTTCAATTTAGCCTCCAATAACATAAAGTATAGGATAAAATAAAGGTATTAAACAGATTTGTGACTAAGATTGTAAGCTTAAGCGTAAGTAAAAAACTCGTTTATCTATGATATATAAAGTATCCATTATAGACGCGCAATGGACGTGGTCCATTGAAATTGGAAAAATTGATTATGGTTATGATTGGCGTTGCTGCTTTGTCTGGCAGGAATGAAAAATGGCCAAATTTCAACAGAAGTAGAGTATCATAATTTTGTGATATAATTATTGTATTACGTCATAATAAATATTAAGTAAATCTAAAAGTGTATAGATTTACTTAACTCTACATCAACTTTTTAAATATTTTTTTATTTAAAAAGTTGATGTTTGAGGCCGTCATATCATAGCGCAGTGCCATATTTGAACCGCGATGGAAGGAGTTCAATGCATATACAAGGTAATTAGTTTTTTATCCCTTGGCTTGGTTAGACGGCGTTGAGTTCCGCAACTAAACAATCTATGTATGTCTCGAACTCGGGGGGAAATCGAGGAATAGTCTCCCAAATAACTTTTAAGGTTTTATATATGCAAGAAAAATTGAAAAGCTTAAAAAATGTTGAAATGTTACTTAGCGTCGACTTAAATGATTCACCACTAACTCGAGCCAAACTTACAACGACACGTTCTTATATAGAAATGACACTTGTAGTATGCTTGTCTACAAATGTTAGCTAAGTATGTTACTTCTACGAAATCGTTTTCATTTCTAAAGCGTGTTTAAAGAAATGCTTAGAGTTTTTAAATATATAGGTATATGTAGAAACAAAATATCATTAAAAAAACCATTAATTATTAGAATTTTCGTAAATTTTCACATTTTACTTATATATTGTATATATAGAAATATTCTTTATATATTAATATTGTTATAACAAAACATATAAATAAACTACAAATGATATGCAACAATTATAATTATTGACTATATTCTAACTGATTCTCATAATAATAAACAACAACATATTTTTTCAGATTTTCTACAACAAACTTTCGACCTTTGTTGTTGCTTAATGGCAACTTATATGCTGAGAATGATGCATATATTTTTTTCGCTTTTCACTGTATCCCGCATGCAGCGGGGTAGACAGATCCCTCTCCCCGCTAGAGTGTCTTAACATCAGTTCGCCTATGTGGAAACCAAACCGACGTTGGTTTGGCTAGGTTCCCATCTAATCGAACTGGTGTTAAGACATTCCGTTCCTCAATTTTCGTAGAATTCTGCAACTCGACACTAGGGCCAGGTGCTGAAATATTTCATTTCTTCGAATGGCAGCAACCATTCGTCGCGTCTACAACCACTTATGCCTCTGTGCCACGACCATAGAAAGATACATAGTAAAACAAAACATAGCATAGCACACGCCTTATTGTTATACGAATAACTACTAAAATAAACACTGTATATGAAAAATGAGGCCAGTCGTGGTGCAGTGGCACAAAGTGTGACTGTAAAACCGACTGGTTGTGGGTTCGATCCCCACTCGAAGAGATGGAATATTTACTTAAATTTATATTTCCATTTCTTCGCTCTGGTGTCGAGGCAAAGCGCGGCGTTGAGCTCTGCCACTCAACACGCAATGCCTCCAAAATTCGGCAGAAAGTGGAGAACGGAGTGTCTTACACTAGGTTCCCTCTGCCTACCCTGCTGTGTGCGGGATATAGCGTGAAGCTAATTTTTTTTTTTATATGAAAAATACAACAGCGCTACAACAAAGCTATAATATAGAGTTATATGCTTTCGCATTACATACGATTTTAAAATAAATTAATAAAAAAATAACCTATTAAACTCACCTTTTATTGACTTCCCAATACAATATTGTCCAAATCTGTAACAAAAGAATATTTAAGTAACAGTTAGTGAAGTGGATACAAAATACATTAGTAATTTATTTCACTACAACTACTTCATTGTAGCAACATAAATACTCAGCGTGGCATCGTCGAGCACTTAGGGGGTCCATTGACAAATTTATGATTAAGAACGTTAACGATTCTCTCTGCTTTTGGTTATTTTGAGATTTATTCCAAAGCCGTGAAAGAAAAGTGATTTTGTTTCGTGTGTGAGCTGTATATTTTTGCAGGCCATCAAAGAGCAACAACATAGCGTCTGACCATAAACGCGTCGTTTGTGAGTTAAATTTCCACTTGAGAGATTTTTTTTTCATTCCTCGCTCTGGTAACTAAACAAAGCAGAACTTTTATTTTGTTTCTCTCAGCAGGAGTGCTTTAAAAATAGTTTCGCTTAAACTAAAAAATGTATGTTTAGTAATATCTTAATTTTTAGCCGATACTATCACTACTTACATTTATAAATATTTCAACGTCAAAGGTTAATTTCAAAATTTAATAGTTTATATATAAAGATGTACAAAATTTTCTAAATTTCTGAAAACCATTCTAATATAACATTTAAATGAACGAGCTCGAAAAATAAAATAAATATATATTGGCGACCTGTCTGTAACAGTATTAGCGAAATATCCGTGTTCATTCGTCCGTTATATTGCTCCAAAACTACTCGTGCGATCGAACTTTTTATTACTTTCCTAAGCTTGAAAATATTTAAACCAACGTTTAAAGCTATCGCATATCTTATCTTTGACGAAATTTTAAATATTTTTTAGACTTTTTTTAAGTTTGTGTATAGAGTAAAATAAAATAAAATAAATCAGCTTCACGCTGTATCCCGCACACAGCAGGGTAGGCAGAGGGAACCTAGTGTTAAGACACTCCATTCCCCACTTTCTGCCGAATTCTGGAGGCATTGCGTGTTGAGTGGCAGAACTCAAGGCCGCGCTTAGCCTCGACACCAGAGCGAAGAAATAGAAATATAAGTCTAAGTAAATATTTCATCTCCTCGAGTGGGGATCGAACCCACAACCAGTCGGTGTAAAATAGTGCAGTATAAATAATTTAATTTAATATGAAAAAAACTAGTGAAGTTGCAACTACTCTACTATAGCTTTGAGTTGTCATTTTTTTAAATTGTATGTTTAATTCTGGTTGAATAAATAGTATCTTATTAAAAAAATTAATGTAATACTCTAATCCTACAGAAAAATATATAAAAAGCGTGGGTTAATAATATTAAATTAAATTTAATAAAATAACTTTTTAATCTTAATAAATAAAATTAATTGTGTACCAAACATAATCGACTCAACAACATAATAACTCTGCTCATTTACCTTTAAAAGCATAAGAGCCGAGTTAATGTGAACATTAATCTAATTTTGGTTATGGCGTTCCCAAAGACATTCCCTAACGTTACGTCCAATACTATTATCCGTTGTAACTTTAGGTATTTGAAAGCACACAAACTTAGTTCTAAAATATGTTTCATTCCATTATCTCCCTATTCAATAAGTGAATCATCCCCTTTGAGCGCGTCTTGGTTAGGCTGGCTTCCTACCAAGCAAAATATAGCTTGCAAAATATACATGTTTTTTTTTCGCTTTACGCTGTAGTACGCACGTAGGCCGGCCAGGGAAACCTAGAAACCAAGTGTTAGGACACATCCATTTCCCTCTTTCTTCGCGTTATCTCAAGGAAATTAATTATGATAGGTTACGGGTTGAGGGTGTCATTTCCACTTGAGAAAATGAAATAATGAATATTTTCATTTTTCTAGCTTTTGTTAGGAGCAGAATTGCGGTGTTGAGTTCCACCACACGATACCTGCAGAATTCGGTGGAAAGTGGTACGTATAAAATTGTAATTATTTAAACAGTACATTGTTATTGGCTATAAAAAGCTATAAGACAAATGGAGAACGCACCTAGTTGAAATGTATAAAAAATGTATAAAAGTTCAATGAACACGTCGACACTAACTTACGAAGTTTCCACCGTACGACAGAATTATGAGGCAAGTTGGCTTTCAACTTTGAATGGGAGAAAACAAAATATTTATAGCTCTCGTAAATTGGAAGGCAATTGGAAGTTTTTCAACGTGAGCTCCTCGGATTTATAATTCACAGGAAGAGCGCCCGAAGCAACGCCTGTAGAGATAGTTTGAAGCTATTCTGTCTACAATCTAAACGTTTATTCTAATCATAGCCTTATCTAGTCTTGAAATTATACATTAAATTGGAGTTATTATGGTAAGTATTAAAAAAAATTAAATTAGCTTCACGCTATATCCCGCACACAGCAGGGTAGGCAGAGGGAACCCGGTGTTAAGACACTCCGTTCCCCACTTTCTGCCGAATTTTGGAGGCATTGCGTGTTGAGTGGCAGAACTCAACGCCGCGCTTTTGCCTCGACACCAGAGCGAAGAAATGAAAATATAAATTTAAGTAAATATTTCATCTCCTCGAGTGGGGATCGAACCCGCAACCAGTCGGTTTTACAGTCACACTTTGTACCACTGCGCCACGACAGGCCTCAATCAGGTAAGAATAATATAATAAATTCTAAAAACCACAAAACAATAATGGTTCAGTAAATTGGTACATATAAAAGACCTTGTCAGACACAATAATTATGTAGTTAGGACACTATTACAAGGTATCTAGTATAAACTAGTATGAAATGTGGCCTAACACCTCGCCACGGGGCTCTCGTACTCGTAAAACTGTACTTACGTTTCTGCGTCATTTCCCTGGGGTGAGGTGATAAAGTAGCTCACATTTTTCAAAATATTACGACTCGTTTTCCATATAATCCTTGTCAATAAATTAAAGTTAATGTGCGAATAGTTTAGAATGACCTGTCTGTGTCTTTTACAATGTAAATAATAAATCAGCTTCACGCTGTACCCCGCACTCAGTATTAAAGCACTCCGTTCCGCCAACATCTGAAGGCATTGCGTGTTGAGCGGAGGAACTCAACGCTGCGCTTTATCAAATATACTTCAAATTTATTAAAACAGATTATTGTCCACTGAGAAATGTTCACAAAGGATTGTTTTATGTTTAAATAAACAAAGAAATATTTTCTTTTTATTTTCTAACCAATCTTTACAAAACTGTAAGGAAAAATATTTAAACAAGTACCAGTCTTAGAAGATATGTATATTCAAAGGTAAAAGGAGCTATTCACGGAACTGTTCACAGCAAAGCAAAGTGGCGCAGCTAGCATTTTAACTGAAAACGTTTTGCCTCTTTGCAGAGGCGATACGACGTACTATAGACAGACGTACTTAATCGTGAAATATCACGATACTTAATATCACGATATTACTAAATATGAAATTATAGTAATATCAAGGGCAGTGCATTTTTTACAATTTCTAAATTATAAGCCGCTAGTGTTGAAACACTCCCCTCACTACTTTCCGGTGAATTCTGGAGGCATTGCGTGTTGAGTGGCGGAACTCAATATTGCGCTTTGCCTCGACACTAGAGCGAAGAAATGAAAATATTAAACATTTCATATCCTCGACCGGTAATCGAACCCACAACCTGTCGCGTTTAAGCTTGTGTCCCTGTGCCAAAGTCGGCAAGAATTTTTAAAATAAAATATAAATACTAATGAAGAATAAGTATTGTTTACAGAAAATAAAATATTTTTGCCGGTCAGGCAGAATCAAATGCTGTCTAGTTTAAAATGTCAAAAGTTTTGATTCAATACACGTGTCAGTGGAGTGCATGTTGAACTAAAGATTGAATAAAGATGCTTTACAACTATAACTGATATTAAAATTTAACATACATTTCATTTCCGCTCAATATATATTCGTCATACACTTAGGAATGAGCAATGTGACAGTTTGTGACAGCATGTATGTTTGTTTCACTGTCACACAAAAACTATTAAACGGATTTATTCGAAACTTTACATTACTATTGATTTTAAACCAAAATAGCATATGAGCTACAATTTCAAAACGTTATATAATTAGGCTATAAAATAACAATAAGCATAAGTGGGCGAAGCCGCTTTCGGTCGCTAGTTTTAAAAAAGTAAATAGTTAATAAAGTAAATATGTCGCTTTTCTACTTAACATCAAAATGAGATAAGTGTAGATAAAAAAGGGAATAAATTTGCCACGAACGCACTGTTAATTAACGGCAAATAAAAGCCTTACTTGTAATTACTAGAGCCATTCTGAAACTAGTTCGATACCTAATTTGTTAAGCACAAACTCGAAAGACGTGTACAGCAATTATTTTTAAAATGGAGTGGTTTCTATAAATAATATCTATTTTGAATTATATAGATAAGCTGTACGAGCTATACAATACGACTTAGGCAGGTGTATTATTTTACAGTGAGCAACCAAGCCGAGTCTGTGCATTATCAAATATATTTCAACACAATTGAATATATTTTATTTTAAATGTTAAAAATTATCCTTAAAAAAATGTTTCATCAAAAAATATCAATATCAAAACAGAGGTGAATAAAATCAAAATTAAATAAAAAAAATACATTTTAAAATAAAAGAAACAAATAATTTTACCAAATATTACTTAATTTTGAATGATTCGAATGACTTGATTCGAAACGTGTACTTCAATCATTAAATTAAAATATCAAATTTTACCACTCACATAAAAACTAGTCCGATAAGAGATACAACCGGTCTCAATTTTACTAGTAGACTAGCCTACAAGACAATGTTAACGACAAACATTCCTTACATAGTAGAAAACATGAGTTCATTGTTTCTTTCGCATTGAGCAATGCCGCCTACATTAATAAACGTAAAATTTTTATTTGTTTACATTTTAAATAATATTTTGTTGTCTTTATAAGATTACAATTTTTTAAAATCAACTTAGCGCCAAATATTATTTTATTTCATTACCGTTTGTCAACTGACATCTCCCCTGCGCAAAGGCAATAAATCACTTGAATAATTATCTAATTGGTTTCTTTAAAAAAGTTATAATTTTGTATCTACACTGTACAATAATATATCATGAACATTCATGATATATTATTGTACAGCAAATGAAATAGTTAATAATTTTTTTTTTAAATTATTAACTATTTCAAGGCAAATGAAATAGTTAATAATTTTAAAATTAAGCATAGGAAACTTTTAAAATAAAATAAAATAATCAGGATAAAATTTAGGATCCATATTTCACTTGTTTATTGTTTGTATGTTTATCTTCAGATACTAAGCCAAATATGTATCAATTTAATAATCGAACACGAGACGGATGACTAGAAGCCAGTAGATAAAAAATTGTCGAGTGAAATATAGAGCTTAAATACTATACCTACTGGACAGAGAACATTAGAAATCGGTACCCATATTATTTGTACCCATTTAACTTAGCTCTCACTTCACGTTTTGGTTTATGACGGGATATACATACATACACATAAGTTGCAATTTAAACATTAACTACTGCTATTCAAATACAAATGCATATCTAAATGTATATCCGCTTTGTAAAGTCCTCTCGTACGCGTTAGGGTGGCTTAGGCCCAGTAGGGGATGATCCCTAACAACAAAAGATGTTAGCAACGCGTATCGATTCGGTATTCGCTACCCTTTAAACTTGTTTAATGTCTAATGAACGAATGTGCACATTTTTAGAGTGGAAAATTGGTAATTTATCTATGTAAAGGGTTATTTTATTTTATAATAGGTTATACCTATTATAGAAAATATAAATGAAATAAAAACAAAAGTATTACTATATTAAACAGACTAGTAAAACGTACAACTGTATTATTATATCAGTAAACTTTTTTAGATTACTTTGTTGCAAGTTAATCTTAATACGTATGTACGTGTTTATAATTAATTATTTTTAAGAAATTACAAATAATTTATTTTTTAAAGTAGTGATATCACGAAAAATGATACGTTCGTATCTACCTATAATTTTTTTTTGTCTGTTGGTCCACCTAGTGGTAAACGACTTTCAAGTTAACTCGAAAATTATGGGGTTCCTGGATCTTAACAAATGTCCATGTAATGAGCGAGTATTCTGTTGTTAGAGGGTTATCAATTTACACATTCATCTGTAAGTTTTTTTTTATAATATAAAAATATATATCTGGTACGACTATCACTATTCATAGGTGTTTGTACATCTAATAAATGGCTCCAGAATTCGAGGAATAATGGGGAACGGAGTGTTTTAACACTTTGTTCTCTCAGCCTACCCTGCCGTGTGCGGGATGCAGCGTGAAGCTGTATACACAGACACGTATAATGTTAAATAAAACAAAAGGTCAAACCTTTACAGGCCCAACCAGAGCAAAACACCAACAATGAGGCAGCTAGGTGATTATTCAATTGTCAAGGCCGATTCGGATGGATCTAATGACGCCGTGGGCAGACACGGTCATTATATATAAAGCTGATCGAGTAAACACTGTTTAGCAGTGAAGTTACAATGGGTTTACGTGTGGCTGTGGTGTTTGCGGCGATCGCTGTGTGTGCGGCGGCTCCGAGTGATCGTGAGTCGATTGTTTATATCTATATGTGCATATTGAATTAATTTTAGGTGTGGCTTTTTGAGGTTTTTGTAGGGACTTTTTTTAGCGTCACACTGTATCCCGCACACAGCAGGGTAGGCATAAGGAACCTGGCGTAAGGAAACTCCGTTCTTCATTTTTAGTCGAATTCTGGAGGCATTGCGTGTTAAATGGCCAAACTCAACGCCGCGGTTTGCTTCAACATTAGATAATAAAATATGAAATATTAATATATGTCATTTTCTCGAGTTGAGAGTGTCTCCCTAAAGAGAAAGAAAGTAAGAGTCGAGGCCTAGGAATTTTGATGTAAAGTTATTAAAATTTCATTTACTTTGTTATACTTTACTACCAATTGTTAAAATGTATATGAGAATTAAATACAGTGATTCTAAATTTTAAATATAATAATTTATAATAATAGCTGCTTAACAGAATACAAGGAAAAATGTCAATATAAAACATACAAAATTTTAAATGCACAAACTAAATAATGATAAACAAAATACGATTCTTATGCAGATTATTACGTACGTACTACATAATAAACTATTCAATACACATAAGTGTGTATATAAAACATTGTAATACAAATATTTACCCGTGGAGAGTCATTCAAGTGGCGTTGGTCCAGTGCTCGCTCTAAACCCCAGCCGGTCGATGGTCCTGCATATTTGATAACTGGTTTATATATCATTCCTTAGATAGCGAGATGCCGAGATAATATACATAATTGTAGACCAGTAGGCGCTCCATTGATGAAAGTAACAAGTTGAAAATAATATAGTTATTTGTTTCAAGCAATTGCATCGTTGTTGTTCAGTTCGTTAGTGCGTAGTTAGAGGTGTTTTTAGTTACATATGTATATAAAATGTATTAACTGGCTTCGGACAAATGAAGAACTAACGGACAATGTGCTTTGATTTTATATGTAAAGTTTTCTAAACATTTTCCAATAACATTTAGGATTTACATTTAATATTTATTACTGGAACACGATGAATACGATTTCTCGACTTAAGACAATAAATAAATAGTGTATTACAATAAAAAATCTTAAAATAAGATAACGATTACTTTTCTAATTAAAAATATTCTATATACGTTCAAATAAAATTCCACAATGAAAAGTAGGCAATTCATCTCAAGAACTTTATCGACTCGTTACTCATTCAGGCCTGAAGATTTATCTTAACTTTCCAGGGAAATAATTTTGTATATTCATTTGAATACGTGCGATGTTTGGAAATGGTTTTAGGTTTTATAAGTTTACTTTTAAGTCACTAATATATAAAAAAATATTCAAAATTTTATCATTGTAAATCGGTACGTAAATTGATGTCAAATAAAACACAACAAAAATATTATAATAGATGAAAAATATATTGAATATAACATCTATCTGATATTACCACAGATAAGATACTAACATCCCGAAAAAGGTTAAACATACTTTGCACTTTTGCATGCCCGACTTCACGATAAAGCTATCGATACCGAACTTTCTATCCTCAGAAGGGACTTACCTCAGGGCAGATCAAATGCAAGATTTAAAATAAATTAAGGGAATTTCAACCTTATACATTTATAAATAAAGCATAAAAAATTCCAAACCCGAAAAAGCTAAAACTCAGAGGTCTAACGCGTTATAAATAACCCGGCTGGTCCTTTACGTTTTCGGAGGAAAACAATCGAAGTGTTATTTTAAACAACGACCGCGGTAATGGGAATTTTATTTTGCAAGGAAAGAATATTTATATGACGATGTAAAAGTTACTGGGAAAAATACGTTTTATTTTAAGTTCATTTTATACGAACAGGCAGGTAAGTGTATGTGTATAAAATATAACCTCATTAAAAATTTCAAAATTTCTAATATTTAAAAGTTTCTATTATATTGTCAATGATATATTCCTAGAAACGTATATTTATTGTCTCTTTCACTTACACTGAATTAGACAAAGATAACAAAAGTACAAAAGAAGTGGATTGGAACCAGTTTGTTCGTTGCCTGACGGTCATGTAATCGATCCAACTAATGCGCTGGGTTTTTTACCTACATAACAGATTTTTGAGTTCGTTTAAAAATAATTAAAGCAGGTAGCGTTCTAACCGTTGATTACCGAGATTAATGGTTAGCTGGAATTAAATATCAGATGTTGAACGAGATATTGTTTTTTATTGTAGCATTCTTAAGTTTCCATAATAATTTAAAACGTAAATAAAAAGGGTAACAGTATCGTGGAGTTATGGTGGAGTGCTTAAAATTTTATAATTTTAAAAATAAAGCTATAACTATATATTTAAAAAACAATAATGGTACACACTTTAGGAAATGCAACTCACTTTCTATAAGACATCGCCACGATTACCACATTCCGCCAAATTTTCGAAGCATTGCGAATAAAATAAATGCAAACATTTCCCCACTATTGGCATAGATGGCGTATATTTTTTTAATGACGATTAAAACTAAGTATATTGAAATAGATTTTCATTAAAATAAAATATCACCATATTTTTTTTTAATGAGAACCTATATATGTATCTATTTTTATAAAAACTATAATATATTTTTAATCATTGGTTTCAGATGTAGTGTAACCGCATTTTAAATTAACAGGTTCAGGTAGTTTTTATAGGTTTCTCATAATTTAATGTTACCAGCACAATAATGGCTTACCATTCACACGAAGGCCTTATATTTTAAAATGAAAAAAAGAAACCTCCATTTTATTATAAAAGTCGATTATGAATTTAAAATGTGATATTAATATATATACCTATTTTTTCAAATTAGACAGCGTAAATATATATATATTTTAAGATGCAATGATTGTTTTTATTTTGCATATATATATACTTATTAACCAATATGTTTTCCCTCTCCATATTTTTAATGAAAAGCTAAAATAAGAAACCAATAAACCTGATTTTAAATGATATGTTCTGTTGTCTCAATACACATCAAACACAAACAACTATTGATACTAGCAACACCGTAACCACTGACTTAGTGCACACGTCACACACACTGCGTCTGGAACTCCACACAATGGAGACCGAGCTTGTAGAATGTAGACAATCAACCAAGTACTCAACAAACTTAGTCCAATATTCATATACATACATAAATATTAGAGAAGTCCATACACTTTCAAATTTCAACCAAAACTATATTCTACTTTGGGGTCTCTGTGGTAAATCTGTAGTGGTAATTAATTTTGTTAAAAATTTATTGTTATACTTCACCGCTTTCTTCAATTTCAAACAAAATATTTAAAATATTTGCTTATATGAGACTATGAGAAGAGACACATATTTAAGAAACAATAGAAAAACTACAGCTTCACGCTTTATCTTAACGCTAGGTTCCCTGGCCTGGTGCTAACACAGTCCGCTCCCCAAACTACAAATAAAAAATATCCAACACACAAAATTAAAAAATACTGCAAGAAATAATTTGTGTAACTATATTATACACAAGCATCTTCTTATTACACACATCTTCATCATACTACATCTTCTATTGTATGAGTTAGAGGATAATGAATTCCGATATAACTCCTCAAAACAAGATATGAAGTTGAAGTCAAACCCAATATGTACAGAAAGGAGGAACAAATGAAGACTTTAAGAGAATTAGTTGGGAGTAAACTTTTGGAGTAATCTATTCAAAATTCATCAGAGTCTTGTTAACAGTGATTAAGGATGCCAGGCACCTCTTAGGACCTAACCACGTCAAAGCCTTGGATGATTGCTTAATTAATGAGGTTACTTTGTTTGATACACTTCTGTGGAGCTAAAGGAAGCTCTTCGATGAACTTTCGCCTTGCGATATTGGATAAATCTGATAGTTTACTTGTGTTGTTCTGGAGTGGTTTCTCAGCCTATTAATAATATTTGTTCAGTTAAAACAAATCTAACAGAAAATATTAATAATTTCGTTTTAAATAAGAGGAATTACTTAGTAAAAATCAGTTTTACGCTGTATCCCGCACACAGCATGGTAAGCAGAGAGAATCTAGTGTTAAGACACTCCGTTCCCTACTTTTCGCCGAGTTCTGGAGGCATTGCGTGTTGAGTGGCGGAATTCAACGCCACGCTTGGCGATGCACCAGAGCAAATAAAAATATAAATGTTAATAAATATTTCATTTTCTCGATGGGAGTCAACCCACAACCAGTCGATTTTACAGTCACACTTTGTGCCCCTGTGCCACGACTGGAGTTGAGAACAATTGAGTAAATATATTATATATATTTATACTAATTATACAAAGATATCTCATTTAGATAAACGTTAAGTCTCGGATAGTCACTGTCATAGAATCCATACTAGCTTCTAAGACCTCTTTGACCAAACGACAATTATAAATTAACCGAGCGAATTAACGCGAATTAAACACAATTTAATTTACTATATTTAGTTCGTATAGAAATTATTCTAATCTTGAAACTAATGGGATATCCATTGAAATTGAGTTCCGAAAAGTAATTTGGTACAAATGGCGCAACCAAGCGTCGCATTACATTCGGATACTTGTACATACAAACGACTACGGAAAGCCTAGGTTTCAAAGGAAATTAGTAGGGTTCGCTACGGGAGACTGGGTTTAAGGGACGGATCGTGGAATGTACCGATGAATATTAAGGAATTATATATGGGTATAGTATTTACATATTGATATTAGACAGCCTTTTTCATAAAGGAAAAATACAAGAGATTTTTTTATATACCAATACATACATACATACCTTTTAGCTTTATCCGGCACTTTGCGGGGACGACAGAGGGAACCTCTGCGAACTACGTTGCCATTAGGACACTTCCGTTCCTAAATTTCCGCCGAATTCAGAAGGCATTGCATGTTAGGCACACCAAACTCGCACTATCGTAAATAATTTTATTTCACCACTAAATATGTTGGTAATCATATTGGTGTAAGAATATTTTATAAGTGATAAAAGTTTATTTTCACACAACGAATAATAATTTACTTAAATGTTATATTAAAACGGACAGCAGACCAATATATGACAGTTACTTTAATTCCGCAGAGCTATAAATTGCGAAAATTTTAATCCGTTTATCTGCCGGCCCCATTCTGCCCTTTGTCCAGGGCCAAACAAGAATACCGGGGATTAGGACCGAAATGGCCGTATGTTGAAGATTTAAAAGTCCTATGGATCGTGATAATGTTTGAAATGTGTTAATGGATTATACACGCATAAGTTTATAGCTTTCCATTTTAATATTATCCGCTCATTAATCTATAAATACGGACTATTTTTTTTTCCTTGACGCTGTATCTCACATGTACAAGGGCCACTCCACTCCCCGCTTGCCTGGTTGAATCCTAGAGGCCTTGCGTGTGGTGTGAGTGGCGGAACTCAACGCCGCGGTTTATCTTGTATGAAATATTTCATTTCCTCGACTGGGAATTGAATCCGATGCCTACCGCGTATACAGTCGCACACTTGTGCCCTTTCGCCACGAGTGGCCCTTTTATAAGTCTCCTATTTTAAATTTTATAGTATTATGAAAATCTTAAAATATAAAGTGTCTATACGGTGTTTGTAGGTGTAATAGAAACATATTTATATGTAAGTATAAGTCTTTCTCGAATATGTTTAAAGAAAAGGCAAAGACAGGGTAATATCGCCACGTGCATTTTGGCAATATGAGGTAGACTCCACCACAACGGCGTTTGAATAATAATTATTTATATAAAAACTAAAAAATACACTATAACTACAGCTAAGCAAATGGCTTATATAGGAATCACAAATATTTTAGTAGACATTTTAGACATAATAATTTAATAAACCTAGCTGGGCATTTTAAAATTACGGCTTTAAAACAAAAAATGTATATTTCAAAAACTATGAGTTTTACTAGTCACAATTATGTAAGTATATGCGCTAGGGGGCTGTGGTTATCCAAGCGGAACTGGAGAACCCTCGCTTAAGCTGATGAGGGTTGGGAGCAGCTGCTTATAGGGTTATGTAATGTGGTGTTTTAGTAAATATCACGATTAGAGATAAATTGTACCTAGGACTGAAAGGGGTCTCAACAAGATTATACAAGTGCTAATGTATACTGCGCTAGGAAAAGAGAAACGGCTTGTTTTATATAGTAGAAACTACAGCCCTCAGTTATACAGATACTACCTTGAGTAACTACCATGTAATCTTTTGTACGTAAATAAGCGTAAGTATATCGGTATATCGTATATGGAAAACGTTCTAAATATTGCTAAACATTCATTGATTTTCGTTAATAGATATATATTTTTACCCGACTACGGCGAAACAAACTATTTTTTAAAACTAATTATAAAATCATAAACGTATAACAAATTAAAAATTGTCGAAACAAACGAGCTAGTCGAGTAACCTAACAATATCCACACTAGATTGCCCTGTCGCGTCGAAATATTAGTTGACTCGTGGTCTCACATCACATATTAGGCATACCAAATAAGTGCATGCAATTACACAGGGGACACTAATTAATTCATACAAAAATAGTTCTTTTCAGCCAAATAATAGAGGTTATATTTCAGTGTTTAGTAATGTATTGTGATATCGGCTACACGGAGTCATGGTTGCAATTAACGCGGTGAATGTGTTGTTTGGTCGTTACCGCGTCTATACGGCTCGTCCGCACTTTGTAAATACTGTGACCTGCCCAGTGCCCAGTGCCCAGTGCCCGTCCATTCGTCCTTCAGTGGACGTAGGTTGTCGTGGTAAATGAATAGTTATTAGGCAATTCTGTGCACTTTCAGTGTAGATAGGGTGTTGTTATATGTGTTTATTTCTGAGCATTTACTTTTGTGTAAGTTACCTTCACGTGTAATCCGCATGGAGCAGGGCAGGCGAGAGAACTTAGTGTTAAGACACCCCGTTTCCCACGTTTATTTATTTTTATTTGTTTTAACTTAAAGCTAGATAAATTATCGACAAGTAACTTTCAATTATAGACGTAAAACAGATTTATGTTATATCAGGCCAAAGAAATTCAATATATATTTAACGCCTTATGAGATTAGATAAAATATTTTAGGTAAAACAAAATATGTATGTTTGAATGAATGAAGTATTTCTCAATTTCTTTCTCCCTTTACAATTGCACTATTATTATAATACACAATTCATAAAAAATATGATGTTCTAAAGAAGAAGTCAGTTTACGATACATAAAGCTTTTTGTTAAAGTTATTTATGAAATGTAACATTATCGTTTAAAAAATACTCGACATATTGATATTCTTAACATTCTCTTACAAACATGAATCTCTCAATTCCACCCGTTAGCATTAACATAAAAGTTTATTGCATTTGTGCGTGAGAACTTGGAACACGAACTAGCTATACTTTATGATAATATTTCGTCAGATAATTGCGGACGATCTCTTATGCATGTAAAGAATCGATGTCACGGAAGTTTATTTCTTAAATTTAGTGATGTTCTGTTGGAATATAGTATCTATATCATATAATATATACTGCATAGCTACCAAAAACCGAAAAGAAAAAGAAAATGGCACCGTAAAGAATAACCGTAAAAATAGTTTTTTTTTGTTTGTAAGTAACGCTCTGTTAAAAATGCTGATTTGTGACCAAACAAGATATAGTCAGCAATCGTTAAATATAATATAGTAATTCGTAACTACCCTTACTAATAAATAAAACCTAGTTTCAAATAACATTAAATATTTATAAAATTTCCAACAGGCACGTTAGATCAAATATATGAAAAGAACCACAAATCAATAATGAAAAATCATAGATAGACGCAAATATCATAAAAATATATTTTAATAACTGTACAAGTGCGTACATACATACATATCTGCATCAAACGCTATTTTAATTAATCGAAGTGGGCAAAATATTATTAAAAACCGATGTTCAACCGCTTCACAGTCAGTGACTGCGCAATATTCGATTTCAATGATCGCTACCAGACAAACCCCTTGTAATCAAATGCTAGACAATCCCCCAGCGTAGTTTTAATTTAAAATCCATTTACAAATAAAATTCCGGCGGCTCTGATGGGAGGAGCACTCTCATGATAAAGTGTAAAAAATATATCACATTTTTATGTAGAGTTACTTATTCTATGTTCGGCTGAGATTATTCACGGTACGGAAAGGAAATAACATTTGGGATGACGATACATTTTTTTTCTAAAATGATTACATCGAAAGGGAAATACCCTCGTAGACGTAATAACTTAATATAAAAAATCTATTTGTTAAGTACCAGACCAGTACTGAGGCCCGTTGTGGCGCAGAAGCTAGGACTAGTGTATGACTGTAAACGCTTGTTTGTGGATTCGATCTCCACGCGAGGAAACATTTAATATTTATTAAAATTAATACTTTAATTTCGTCGCTCTGGTGTCGAGGCATAACCGCGAATCCGGCGGTAAATGGTGAACGAAATGGAATACTAGCTTCCATCTGCTTACCCGCTTCGCTCGGTACCTATATATAAATAAATCCATTTCTTTTAAATTATATAAATATTGAATAACATCGAAGCTCTAACCCTTGAACTTTAATTCTAATTAAATAATTTATAATGGAAATCATAGAGGAATATGGACGAGGGTCACGCATTAATTACGTTTATTTTGCTTTCCCCACTCTCCGTTACGTGAGAAACAACGATATAGCAAATTATTGCCGGCCATTATATTTTTACTGCGAGCTTTATTTGAGCGCTCATACAAAATTTTGTATCAATTCTATACTACATGAATTTCGATGTAGGCATATACTTCATGATATTAAAAGAAATATCTATATACAAATATGTTTGGTCAAAGACTGTTCAATGATTTTCATTGAGTGGTAGCGAAACCCAATTAAGAAATAGTTTTTTTCAGCTTCAGCATATAGTAGGGTATATTTATATAGTTGTAGATTTTCTCCCGCATATAATAAGGTAAGTAAAGAGAATTTAGTGTTAAGACGCTCCGTTCTCCACTTTCGGGCTGAATTTTAAGCGTGGCTATGAACAACACAAAGCAAAGCCATTTAATTTATAAGCAAAAATATTTCATTGCCAAAAGAACGAACATATCCCACGATGGCCTCTCCTCGTTTATATTGTAAATATTTAATAAACATAACGTTCTCTAAATTAAATGCTAACGGACAACTATCGCATTTGGACCGACCTATATATTCATATCAGTAACTTATATATTTATTTTCTAATAATCAAGATATTGTTTAAGAAATATTTTACTTACTGTGTTTGATGAAGAAGTCGTATCTCACGTTCTACAAATAAAACGATTGCTCGTCAACCACAATCCAACTTTAATCTGTTGCGATTGCTTTTCGTTTTGTTCGCGAGATTATCGAGCTGAGATGATCAATCAAAGGAACACAAAAACTTTGTGATACAATCTCGAGTTTGTATTTGTGTAAATATGGGATATAGAATTTTTTTTTTCGGTTTAGATGAAATATCAATAACCCCACATATAACAGAATAGGTAGAGAGAACCAAATGTTAAAACACTGTGTTTCACACTTATCGTACAACTTTCAATACATTGCGCCTTGAGTGGCGGAACTCAATGCTGCGTTTTGTCTTGTCATCAGAGCTAAGAACTGAAAGTAATCCAATCTTAAATACAATTAATGTGTATGTGTACTACACTTTCTATTCGTTTGTGAGGCACACACATAAAAAGGGTATAAATTATGGCACTAGTTCATCTAGGGTTGGTAGGTCATTATTCTTTATATAATACCTAATAAGCACCCTCCTTACATAAGATACGTCGCGCTCCGTCCTCGTTAGCTCATATTTGAGTAGTTTCTCACAAACAATTACTGGCACGTGCAAGTTCAACGGGATCTTTAGTCATGCTGTCAACGTCAAAGCGATCTGGTGGGTGACAGCCCACCATTTTTTTGTCCCCACCATTTACAATTCAATGGTAAAGCATTATACGCCATACTTTTTTTTAACCAATATTCTAACATGATTTTCATAAACGTGCAGAGATTTCAAAGCTATTGAATTTCATAACTTTTCACTGAAGTTTTCGGAATAGCTAAAGTTGTTTGGCATACAAATTTTGTGTTTTGAACCTATTTTGCTTATAGCTTTCGATGTTAGTTAGAGGTTATGTTAAGCGAGTATAAGTAAATTCATTGGTTTTTTTAACGAATATGTTAAGTACACTTTAGAAGCTAGCGTTTCAAGTATTTCGCAAATTAATACAAAAAAGGTAGTGGTCAATTACTCCGTTCTATGCTATTCACGTCCTGAGGTCCAGAACTAAATGTTGCGCTCTGTCGAAGGTGTCCAAGGAAACATTTAATATTTTTAACTAATAGTAAACTTACCTAAACGTGTGGAATTTGAACCGGTAAAACCATCTTATTTACACGACATAGCTACGCTAAAAACCGTCAAGTATACTTATGCATTAATGCTATAGTAAAATAAATTAATGACATTGTGTGGCTTCACATGAGTGAAAAGAGCTTTCATTTAGCTTGTTATTTTCAATTTGTTTCGAATGACAACTAAAACAAGCGGAGTATTACCTTAAAAAATATTAGAACAATAATCAAAATTTTCTGATACTTGAAATTCGATCCCATTTTATTTTCCTTCAATTGCCCTTTTGGAAAAATTGCCCTTGTAGCCAACGAAGGCAATTGTTCGCCAAAACGTATTAGACCAATTGATTCCTGTTTTAAATTAAAAAAAATAAAATATTCTTAACGAACTATTTCAAATTAGGTTTAATTTGAAATAGTTCGCTTCACGCTGTATCCCGCACAGAGCAGGATAGGTAGAGAGAACCTAGTGTAAAAGCACTACGTTTCCCACTTTCCGCTAAATTCCGGCACCAGAGCGAAGAGGAAAAAAACGGAATATAAATTCAAATAAATATTGAATTTCTGCGAGGAGGATCGAACCCATAAGCAATCGCGCTTACAGTCACTACATGCCCCTGCGCCACGACGAGCCTTTATCTGTTATCTTGGGAATAATCAAAATTCTTCAAAGCAAAGTAGTTAAAACAACACAGAAGCGTTAATTCCTCCCCAACACTAATAAAAAGTGCAACAGCATAAAGGAAAATATAAAAGAAAAACAACCCAATCCAATTTGTGGGAATCGAGAATGTTGGCACAAGTACGCCGCGAATGAATCACAAAATCGATGTTTGTAGCGTGTAAACGATCCCAAAGTGTAAGTTCAATGTGGTTGCCGTCTAAAGGTCAACTGAAAATACATATTTTGTAAAGAAATATATAAAATATTTTGTAAGTGAAGGTTTTGGAGGTGTGGTTCTCTATCATATCTATTCAACGCTTATTGTCAAGCGCAATCGCTTCATTCCACCATTCCTTCATTCTATCACTTTAATTGTTATTAATTGATAAAAAAAATATTTAGAATAAATAAAAATAAAATCAGCTTAACGCTGAATTCCGCACGCAGCAACAGATAGAAGGAACCTAGTGTTAAGACACTCCGTTCCACATATAACGATAAAAATCTTTTGAAAAATTTGAAAATGTTCGTAAAAAACTAAATTGTTCAGTTCAGAAAATATATCCAAGTCTAAATATTATTAGATTTGGCATAAATTACCTTAAAATTAAATAAGCCAATCGATATAGTCTGTAAACAACATTAGTCGAGTAAAGTACTTTCACCGACTAATGGTCACGTATTTCCCGATTAACATTTTAAGCGAGGAAATGAGTGAAATATGAAGACAGGTGTTATTAACGACCCAATGTAGATAGCAAATATAAAAGTGGTTTTTGGCAAGGGAATGAATTACACTACTTAAGTAATTTAATATAATGTGAAAGTTATTTGAAGTTTTGATTCAAATAGCTTATTCTCAAGTCTACAAATAAAATATTGGAAATCCCTAATTATTTTAACTTATCAGAAATAGAATCGACATCGGGTTTTACACCAGGACGAACATTTTTATATTTCAATCAATTTATTAAGCACAAGGGAAAACTTATACACAACATATAACAAGGTAAAAATATATGCAATGCATATTTTTGTCTATAGTAATAAAACTTTAACACCGTATGTGGATCTACATGAAGTATAAAAGTTAACGTACGTACGTACAAGGCCATAATTTTCATGGAAGTCGTAAAAAGACGCGCTCCGCCATGTTGGCTGTGTTTTGGCGGGAAAGCTTCAGTGTTATGTTTCTTTTGGGGAGAAAAGTTTTTGGTTGGCATAAAACAAACTGCTTAAAAGCTCGACTCGTTAGGGGCTCGTTTTACTAATGGTAGTCTATTTTTCAAGAATTATAGTCTATTATTAATATAGTTTTTTTATAACATCACGCTGCATTCCGTATACAGAAGAGAACAAATAGTGTTTAGAAACTCCATTCGCCAAGTTTTTGAGACGTTGCTGTCACCAGAGCAAAAAAATGGAAAGATTCCCTTGAGTGAAACTGGAAACCATAACCAGTCCTGTTCATAATCAAACATTCTACCACTGCGCCATTACGCGTAACATAAAACCTAAATAATATTTATAATCCGCCACTTCCATCCCAAAGCTCCAATTTGTAGAATCTAAGTAAATCTGTTAAGTTACACATCTACTTAGTAAAGTTATCGCATCAACGCCGTTTTGGGTAATATTAAATCTGGAACCTTACAGCCCGCATATAAATGTAGGTTTGTATTTCTTATCTTAAGCCTTTAAGAGTTATATAAATGAAAACGGTTTTGTTTAACTGACTTCTGTAAGAAAAGAAGGTTTTAATGTTTGTTACCTCACAACTTCTGGGTGAACCGATTTTGATGATTCTTTTTTTTATTTGAAAGCTGGTGCTCCCCGCGTGGTCCTATTTAAAAATCACATAAGTCTTAAATTTGTATTAGGTATATGCGCGACAAATGGACAAATACACAGTATCACGCCAACTGATTTCGATTATTCTTTTTAATAGAAACGATTTACCTCAAGGATAGTTTGGTTAGGTTCTGATTATGGGATCCGGTTGAAATTGAACAACCAAATTTTTTTGTTATTTCAATATATTAAATTTGGGAGTTAATTAATTTAGTAAATAAATTAACTGTTTAAGTACCTATATTTATAATTACTTTGTTAAATGGAAACTATAAGAAAAAATGTTAGCTATTAGGTATTATTGTAGTCTTCATTCAGTTAATTATTATTGTTTATAATAGAAAATTTTTAAAGCTCTTTCTTCTTTAACATAATTTTTCTTTAATATTGTTTAGAATTTATTTGCTACTCATAATTCCGAACCCACTCAAAATATTCTGAAAAAATTACCAAGTTAAGACCAACAAAATTACTAAAGCCACTCAACGATTACTCCAAAATAAGTACACAATGAAGTACCAAATCTCTTGTGAGATTTCCAGTTTGATTAAATTTTTTATCGTCCCAAACCCATTTACTGGCAACGCGTGGAAGTGTCACTAATCAACCTCCCAGACTATATTATAATAAGGATTCAGCCTCGTCCATTAAAAGTCCCGGCAGAAATTATTCAAATGACATTTTCAAATAAAGCAAAGTGATGGGGAGAACCGAGGACGTGGTAGATGAGTGTCATCTGACGTGCGACGTTATTGCTACACAAAACAATTCATGTTTATATTATCTATGGTGGACATGGAGAATGTAATAGACTTTTAGTGACAAGCACTCTTCTGTTCTTTTATAATGGTGGCATTTATCACTTTACCAATTTCACGTTGAATTGGAGGATGGAGAATGTACGGAAAAAAAAGAGTTAATATTACACGATAGGAGAATTGTAACTGGAGCAGAATTTAGAAGGAGCAATATTGTACTGGTTCTGGTACTGGTTTTTTTTTGATGAAATGAAAAATGGTGACAACTTCTTAGTTAGGAACAAAGACAATTTTATATGCATTCGTTTTTTTGTGTTACGTGAATTGGAATTTGTGTTTTTTAGAGAAGCATTTTGTTTTATGCTGTCCTCTTATGATTTCTAAACTTATTATATTATCTTAATGTTACTTGCCTAATTTGAAAGATAGTTTTTTTTTACACCTTTAACGGAGACGTTGCATGTTCAATGGAACACAACGCCGCGTTTTCTTTTACCAGAGCAGGAAAATGAAAATATATTTTTTCAAGTCAAATTCGACCTAGAAACTATTGCGTGTCGATGTCTCAACTATGCCACTGAACAGAGGAATATAGTATATAATATATAATTTATATAAATAACTAAAATTATTGGAAGCAAAATATTTCACAAATTATAACAGAATTCCACTGTGAACGGACACGGCCATATTAATTGAGTTATAAGCCGTAGGTATAAATTCTTAACGCCATTCATGGCGCGCTTGTCGGTACATGGCATCTCGACCGCAACCGTTTTCAGTGTTTTCACTGTAAAATATTATAAATGTTATATATAATTCGAGGATAATTGAATTTCGTCAATAAAACATTGCAAAAGAGATTTTCGCAGTGAGATGTGTCATTGTAATTACATTTCTTTTGTCGAAATAACATGGTTGATATAATTACTTTCAGATTTACTTAATTAATATACTTTAAGTAGACGGAACCCGGAAGGTTCCGTCTACTTAAAATGCGTAAAATTTGTCTCTAAATAATAATATGCGGAATACAGCGTGAAGCTGATTTATTTGATTTATTTTTAGTCTCTAAATAGATGGTATGTAGAGAAAAGCTATATGTAACTTCACTCTTCTGCGTTTTTTAAAGTGAAAGAGATGCGTGAATTAAAAATAATCAAATATTTTTAAGTGTTATGGTAAAACGAATACCAATTCCGAGTCCCCCAGTTCTAACATAGTGTTGTCATTCCGTCATTTGGGTGAATCACGCTAACTTTTGTTAATTTTATAGGGGATAAGCTCAACATAAAAATGAAGATACTCGAAAGATAGTTTAGTATAATTTTACAATAAAACCTAAATTGCTACTGTTGCTGTAGATTATTTGATTTTATAAGACGTAAGTTTCAATTTTCGTAACCATCGATGAATTTAGACTTTCTTTCGAAATTATTGTAACATTCAGTATTCCAGTTTATATTCTTTAATTTTCAATAGTTAGTTTGGAAAGAGAAGATAACTTGTAGTAGAGTGAATATTAATGTAAAATAGTGTAAACCCAGATTTTGATGCGTACACTGTTACTATATAGTAGGTACTGGCAACATGCAAATTTATACAAATCTGTGAATTTGTTTGTGGGATGCCGACGCCACGTGTGTGGAATCTCTCATGTCCACTAACCGTATACTTAATTGTAAATTCATAATAATCATATTTTGAATATAATATTACGGTAGGATGTTGTTTTATTTTCAAACATTTGATAAAATATTATACAATAAATATATTTGTTAAATTCTTGCATTACGATTTGTTTGAGAGGGTTCTTGTTTATAATAAATTGTTTTTTTGTCTTATATTTAATGATAAAATATATAAATATCACAAAGATAAAATGGCAAATCGCACATTTTATAAATAAGTACCTGAATAAAGCAAATCTATTTCAAATAAAAAAATCTATTGAATTTCAAAACTATTCAATGTATTCCTGAACAACCCTAAAAGACGACTGATAGGTCAAAAACAAAATTAGATGGGTCCAAAAAGCCCAGATCAATAGTGAATGCATGCGGTATGGTACGGTGTACTAAGGGTAGTACGTGCAAGGGTCCTCCCCTCTGAGTCATAAAGAGGGTGGCGGCTCCCTCTCACTTTTGAGGGTTTGGTCGATATGCCTCTCTTTTGTTTTCGCACTTTCAACTTACTGTGTCTCGTTCCGACTTGATTTTTGGAAACTTTTTTCTTGGTCATAATAAATAATTAATACTAATATGTACCCAATTACTCCTTACGAATATATTTTAGTTAATTCTCGTAATATCGCGATAAATTTTAATATTATGTGAATATAGATGTATTTCTCAATTAACAGAATTATCATAATACTTTATATGTTTTTTATTCGCTTCAAAAAATTTTTGTGTAAAAGATTTCACGATTTAAAAATCCATACAATTTCAATCATTTACCTAGTAGATGGACTTTAGAATTATTCAAACACTAAATAATCAGTTTAACGCCTGATTGTCCTATTTGGTACTATAAAATTACTTATTTATTAAAATCAAAATTTAAATTAGATTAAATTAGCTTCACGCTGTATCCCGCACACAGCAGGGTAGGCAAAGGGAACGTAGTGTTAAGACACTCCGTTCCCCACTTTCTGCCGAATTCTGGAGGCATTGTGTTTTGAGTGGCAGAACTCAATGCCGCGCTTTGCCTTGACACGAGAGCGAAGAAATGGAAATATAAATTTTAAGTAAATATTTCATTCATTCATTACAACGTTTTTACAGTCACACTTCGTGCCGCTGCGCCACGACTGGCCTCATTTATTTATTTTATTTATTATTTTGTAAAGAAAATATTATTATTTTACTAATATGCACACTTTTTATATTCGTGGGTCACTTTAATAAATGTTCTACTATAATCCACCCTCGAATATTCGTGGCTTCGGTCATTGAACCATAGGGGTGCATTTTTATGATCAATGAACAATTGCATGATAAATGCCATTTGTACGAAATATGCATATTATTTAAGATATGGTATCTTTTTACGATTTATTGGTGAACCCAATTTTCATTAAATCCCTCCCCAGTCACTCCCCAGTGAATATGTATCATAAAAAAAACAAATTATGTTAATATAACTAAATATATTATATCTTTCAAACTACGATCAAAACGTTCGATTAAATAAACATTAGAACAGGTACCGCTTTATTTCACATAGTACATGATTTATCCTGTGCAGAATATGCAACACGTCATTGCTCTACATATTTCTGTGCATAAAATACACGGACTCCAAAAAACAACAGCCAGTAAAAACAACATTATATCTCTAAATTGTTTATATAAAGTAATTAAAGACAAAAAGTGTGGATAAATCCAGGGGCATCTATCATAAATGCATAAACACGGCCTCTTTCTAAGTGAGCCCATATAAAGGCTGCATCCATAATCGAGACGTTCACGGTGACGCACTTGCCTTTTCGGCTTTATAATTCGCTTTTTAGGATCCTTGGCCGCTATGTGCAATAAAAATCTGGTTACAGCAAAGCTTTCTAGTGCACGCTTAATCCTTTTTATTCCTTTCATAGCCAAACACCTAAGACGTACTCGTCGAACGGTACCCGCTACACCGCTGTCACCTATAGCGTTTTTTAGGTTTCGCGTAATTAGCTGTGGATTTTGCTTCATATCTTTAAGATTACGAATAGCCTGTTTCGGATTGGACGAAATTCTGACAACACCACGTAATATGTCCGTACAAGCCGTAATACCCAATTTACCAATATCGATCATTGATTCAGCACATAAAACTAAATCGCTGGATTTTTTATTAATTTGTTTCTCTCTTTGCTTGTCCGTTTTTCTACGTTTGCATCTTCGAATCTCGTCTTCTTTACGCTGTTGTTTAAGGCGATCCTTAAGTTGTTTCGATACCTGTTTTTGTTTTATTGCTTTGCGTTTTTTTATTTCTTCATCTTGCACTTTTTGGCAAATACACGTCATTTGATCTGGGTCCGCTGAAATTCCTTTCATAATAGCAGATTCACGATTGCAAATTGGACTTGCACATACGCAAGGTTTCCAAAGACTTTTTTTACTATCAGGTGATATTACAGTTTTATTCTTTTCCGCGCATTTTAAGCTTCCACAAACACATGGTTGAGGTTTATTACATCTTTTTAGCTTTGATGAAATATGTTTATTTTTTCCTATCACACATATACAGCATCGACACGACTCGCTGTGTTTTTTACTTTTTGATTCTTTATGGTTTTTATTTACGCTGAGACTTGCAAAATTACCCATAACGTCATCTTTATTTACTATATTATAATTACTAGAATTTAACAGCATTTCGAATGCAGGTTCGTGCGTGTCTTGGTTATCACAAACCTTGCGACAATTTTTACTTCTAAATATGCGTTTTAATCTATCAAAAGAAGATTCACTAAGTTTACAATGTTTTCTTCTTGTCTCAGAATAATCACCCGCTCCTTTTCGTATCTCCTCTGTGTTTATTAATCTACCACAAGAACGGCAACGTTGCTGTACTTGAGATTTAGTGTTATTTGATTTAACATGTTTTTTTTTTCTTTTCTTTCTGTCTAAAAACTCAGTCTGTGATATTACAAGAGGATCTAAAAAACGTACATTCAGTCTAGGTGATGATAAATTATTTCGGTTAATCTCTTCTTGCATCTTATTTTGGCAAAATAAACACAAAGTATTATTTATCAAATAGTCTTTAGTCTGTTCTCGAAATAAATCACATGTACAATGAATATTAGATTTATTTTTGTAATCTTTCATAGTAAGCACTTTATTACTTTTAGTATTGATTTGATTCGTGTTTTTTTTAGTCCTTAATGATGAGCTTATTTTTTTTTTATCGTCGTCATATGTTGCATGCTTTCCAATTAAAAAAGGACATTCTGTTTGGGAACATGATTTATATTTTTTTGACTTTGCTGTCTTTGGCTTACTTTTTTTTACTTTTTTTACAGGACAACGCTTGTTTTGGCATAATTTTAAAACATCTTCAACTGTTAGTTCTTCAGATTTATTAGCACATCGTGTACTATTATTATCGAAATGAATATCTTCAGTTACGTTCTCAATTGGAAGAAAATCATCTTTTTTAGGGCTTAATAAATGTACACATTGACACAAAAATCTTTTTATGTTGAATCCGCCATTTTTTTTATCTATATCATACTTTGGATACTTAACAATATTGATCCCTTTAAGACTTTTTTTTCTGGTTAATCTTTTGTTTATAGCTTTTTTGTTTACGTTATGATAACTTTCTATTTGTTGTCTAGAAAGCAACGTTTTACTATTGGATCTGTTGAACTTTTTAGGAGTATATGGAAGAATAGTTGTCATCTCATTACTGTTATCGTGTTCACAAGGTGGACAAAAATAGCAGTGACATTGTTTATTAACTCTTTTCTTTTTTGTTTTATTTTTCGATTGCGTTCCAACTGTCCTTATAGGAGCTATTGTTTGTAGTGCAATTTGTTTTGGTTGTCTCTGAATCGATACTCTTCTAACTTCAAGAACTTGCGGATAGTGATGAATTCCTAATTTAGGCATATTTTTCTTTATAGACATTGAATTCATGTCTTGTAATTTTAAAGTACAGAAACATCGTTTTAAAAATTTATTTACTTGCAAACCTTTTGTCCTTGACTGCAGTCTTTTCACTTGAGAAGTTTGACTACTAGAATAACGGGGCTTACTGTAGGAGTGCCACTTTTGCTTTGAAATGCCATAGTTGTGATCGACATTAATAAATTCCGTTTTAGGTAGTCTTTGCTTAAGAAAATCTATATGAAAACTGACATTTGAACCTATGTTTAAGGCTTGCTTATTAATGTTTTTTTTAAATTGATGTGCTTCAACTAATCTTTTATTTGATTTATCTTGTTTTGAAAACTTATCAATAAAATTTGTTTGAATATTTTTTTTATATTTTACAGTTTTCATATCATTACTTTTATCAGAACGCTGTTTTACTACCTGGGAAGTAGCATCTCGAGATTTTCTTTTACGTTCATCATATTTGTCAGGAGAATTTGAAAGAAACATATTTAAATTAGCAGGCGTGACATTTGACATAACGGACCTTTGGCATGGTTTTATTTTTATGAAATTATTTTTATAGTGTCGATATCCAAATGATTTTTCTGGCAATTTTTGAAGTCTTAAAGTACAAAAACACCTCTTTAACGGAGACTTTATTGATACGTTATTAAGATTGGCGTGCTGCATTTTGGATTGTAATGCATAATTGCGCATTAATTTAGTATTTGTGGTTCGATGGCTTTTATTAACATATTTTTCATTATCCAAAACCTTTTTAATGTGTATGTCGGGTTTTTGATAACGATTTTTAAAAAATTCTATGTTAAAACTAAATTCTGACCCTATACGACAAACATTTCTATTGATATTATGATTCTGAGAATTTCTAGCATTTTGTTTTTCTTTTTGTTTCATTGATTTCGATATTTGTAGTTTAACAGATTTTTTTCTCGTCGTTTTAGTTCCTCTTCGTTTAGAACGTAATATATTTTCAGTCTGTTGGTTAAACTCTTTTAAATTACGTTTATTTATTCGTTTCTTACATTCAAATGGATCACACATTCCAGGTATGCAAACACCAGGTTCACATTCATAAGGTAGTAGTTTTTGCTGCTTGCTCAGTTTATTATTATTATCAGTATTTGAATAAACTGTCTTACTAGTTGTGATTACGGGCCTAGGTTTGGTTTTAAATTTGTTAAGCTTCAAGATGCGAAAACATTTCTTAGAAAAAGATTTTAGATCTGATTTTGCTTCGTTTTTCATATATTTAGTATGTATCTGAGTAAATACAGGAGGAAGAGAAGTTTGTTGAGGTTTGTGTATCTTTATATTTTTTTTTGGTGTATCTTTCATCTGTCGAATACTTTTATCTATCGTATAGCCTTTTACATCTGGTATATTTGTAGTTTTGTAAAACTGTATATCAAAATTAAATTTCGATCCTATTCTTACAATTTGCTTATTAGGTAAACTCGAGGCCAAAATATCTTTTGCAGTTGCGCTAGGCATAACTAAATTATTTTTAATTTGTATTTGGTTCATTTTATTTTTTGATTTAGTATTTGGTTTAGCTGTTGTACTTGTAGTAGACTTATGATAATGAGCTGCCGTTCCAAGGTTCTTAGTTTGATATTCTCTTTTCTTTATTCTTTTTAAGCACTCAATAGGGTTGCATTCTCCTGGGATGCAAGTTGAAGGTTCACATTCATATGGCAGTAAAATAAGTTTACTTTGTTTTTCCGTCCTTAACATATGCTTTTCTTTTCTTCGAGCTTGTATTATTTTATCACATTTATGTGGGTCACATTGATAGGGAATACATACACCAGGTTCACATTCGTAAGGCAGTAATGGGTCTGTAGTTAATGTATTATTTTCAGTCATTATGCTTTTTGTTCTTGTTTTAAAATTATGTTTTTTTGTGTCCTTATTATAAAATTGCATAGTGCAAAAGCAACGTTTAATAATACTATTTATGCCCTCATTTTTTAGTTTTAAGCGCGGAGCTTGGGATCCTTTAAGCCAACATAAACATTTTGTAAGAAATGAAGTATTTAGTTGTTTTTTATAATTTATTACGATATTCTTATCATTACTTCTCTGGAGCTTTGCGGTGCAAAAGCAACGTTTTACAAAAGTAGATGTCATCGAGGAAGTCTTTTTAACAATATTTTGAACTTGAGATTTTTTCTGCTTCAATTTTTTAAATTTTAAACCTTCTAAATGTTTTTCTTGAAAACTAGTTGGCTTTAAACTGAATTCTTGTTTCGCATTGTTTAAATATTTTACATGACGATTATCATTTAAAATTCGACCGTCGAGAGAACAATCCTTAAAAAATTCTATATTAAAACTAAAATTTGATCCAATACGTACAGTCTGTTTTGATGGAATAATATAATTTGAGTCAACACCACCTAATCTTAACTTCTGTTGAGTTTTTGGAGTATCGCGATATGGGCTTACACTTTGGGAACCTTTTGATTTATAATTTGTAGTTAAGCTGTACACAGATTTATTTTTATGCAAATTTACTGGATCGATACCAAAATTTTGAACGTGCTTATATTTCTTATTCCTTGTCATTATATCCAAGCATTGGTATGGATCGCAGTTATCTGGATCACATATATTTGGTTCGCATTCGTAAGGTTGTAACTGATATGGAACTTTGTTTTTTTTTGTATTTTGACTTTTACTAGCAGTTTTTATTTTAAAAGCGTTTTGGTCATAAAAAAGAGTAGGCTTCGCATCTTCTAAAGCAAGTTTTTTGTATATCTTTCCTTTTTTATGTAGTTTTAATGTGCAAAAACATCTATTTAATATAGGCAAAGTAGCAGACCCCTTATGTGCCCCATTAGTTAGTATTGACTGTGATTGCATATTACGATAATTCTGTTCGTTCATTTTTGTTCCCAAACTTTTGGATGGGTTTGAGAAATTATTTTTATTTTTTCCTGTTTTCTTATAAGGCACGTATGGTGACATCAAGGTACGTTCATAAATATTATTATTATTTGTTAACATTTTTGCATTCTTAAAAAATTCTATGTCAAAACTAAAATTAGATCCAATACGAACGACACGACTATTATTAGGGTCAAACAATTCCTTACGATTTTCTGATAAATTCTTTCTTAAGAGTAATTTTTTCATAGTTTTCGTTGATTTACTTATAAAAGGATAAGTATTACTAGAACCAGATTGAGTAACTATTTTACCAGTATTATTTTCTATCGACTTGTATCCTCTATCTCTTTTCATAATCAGCTTTATACATTCATTCGGATCACATTGTCCTGGTACGCATATTCCAGGTTCACATTCGTATGGATGAATAAAATTCCTGGGATACTTTTTTATTGTACTACTTTCTAGATTATTTTTCTTTCTAAATGTTGTATTGTAGAAATTATTATGATTATATTTATTTTCTATATGTAAATTCATTGTACAAAAACATTTTTTATAATATTGTGATATATTTTTTTGCATTTGAGTTGATACTGGCGAATATATAGAGATTTCTTCTGCGTCTTTACTATTATCACAATGGTGAATATCATGATACTTTTTGGGAATGTAGGTTACACAAGACTTTCTCGGAATTAGAGCCAGATTTTTATAGATAGGACTGGATTTATTTAAGCAGATCTGTTTTGAATCAATTTCTACAGATTCTAACATACGGACAGTAGATTCAAACATACACAATGATTTAGTTGTTCCCTTGTTATAATTTTTTTTTATAACTCTCGATGACTTTTTTGATTGATATAGGTGAAGATTATTAACTGATATGATATGGTTATTTTTAAAGACATGTTTTGTAAACATTGCATCATCATTATTTCTATTACACCTATAATGATGACAAGTTTTTTCAGTTAAAATTCTATTAACTGTATAAACATTATTCCTTATCGCATTAGGAAAAAAATTATTCAATAAATGTTGTTTGTTTTTTTTCTGAAAGTTCAATGTACAGAAACATCTCTTTATTAATGGGCGCATTATGGAAGTTTTGTGATGTCTTCTAGGTTTTTCTATTTGTGTGTCATGAGTGGAAATATTCCATATTTTATTATTGGTATTCTTATTTATCAAAGCTTTTCTTTTAGGGGAACATTTTAGCGTTGTAGGTAATCTATTTTTTTTAAATTCAATATTAAAACTAAACGATGAACCTATATTTACTGATTGCTTGTCTCCAAAATCGTTGCAACTTTTTTCGTCAAACTTTAGTTTTTCACCTTTTTCTAATTTTGCCCTTGCAAAATTCTTTTCATGTTTCGATTTGAATTTAGGTCGAACTTGAATAAATTTAGAAGATATTTCCGAGTGGGTTGTACTCGAACCTTCTTCTCTCAATTGTGGTTTAGTAAAAGCACTGGCGTCTTTCAGTTGTACATGACGTTTTTTTATTCTTTCTAAACATAAATATGGATCACACTCTCCCGGAACGCACACAAAAGGTTCACACTCAAAAGCCTCCAATAACCTTATTCTCTTTCGGTCCATCTTAGTGCCTCTGTTCAGCATTAGAATATTGAAGTATGAATTATCTGCCGTCGCAGTTGCCGTAGAGTGCATTTTTCGTTTTTTATTTTTTAAAAACTTATTTCCTTGTAATTTTAATGTACAAAAACATTTTTTAGGACCAATTTTCTTATGATTTTTCACCGCCCTTATTATATAATGATCACTAGAAATTTCTTGGTTTTTTGGCATCATTTTATATTGTGTATTTTGTTTTTTTTGAACCTTTGTTTTATGCATTGGTTTCATCGATAAGATCTGACGAGTTGTGGATTGTTCAGACAGAGGGTTCTTATTCTTATAGAATTCGATATTAAAGCTAAAAGAAGATCCAATACGCATGGCTTGGCGAGTATCATTAATAATTGGCTTTTGAGGAGTTTTAAGTTTTTTTACAGGTTTTTTAATATGTTTTGGCTTTACTACTTGTTTCTTAACATTTTTTGGACTTTTTGAGTATGTTATAACTGATTGTACATAATTTGTTGTTGTAGGGGTGAATCTTGATGTTAAACTAGAAGTCGCTTTAGTTTTATCGGAACAAAGACATTTGACTGAGCGTTTCTTAACTTTCGCGTGTCTCGTATTCATAAGTTTTATACAATTAAATGGATCGCATTGATCAAGTACGCAAATACCATCATCGCATACTTTTGGCAAAATCTGTTGACTCCTTTTCGGCTTTTTTACTTTTCTATAAGTTTCGTTCTTATGTTTAGATTCTGAAAGCCTAACACCGACATATTCATTATATGCATCAGTCTGAGTATGTTTTACCCTTTGTGCTTTGCATTCTGGTACATTGCATATATTTTTCCATTTACAGTTTTCAATTACCTTATTTTTAAAGATGCTACTTTTATTGCCTTTGAATGATAAAGTACAGAAACATCTCTTTAAAGTAGTTCTCTTTTTCTTTGCCCTTTTTATGTTAACTGCACTCTGTGAGCTGCGATTATAGCGTTTGCTATTTGAACTATTATTTTTTTTGGGTTTATATTTGATATATTTTATTGGAAGAGATTGTTTACTCAAATGAGACCCTCTTGATTGTGGTGCAGGAATTTTCTCATTTGGTGCATTTATATTTTTATAAAATTCGATATTGAAAGAGAAAGAAGATCCAATACGAACAGCTTGTCTCGAGTTTCTTTCTCTGACTTGATTATCGTGGATATTTGTCTTATTTTTTTTGTCTGCTTGCCTTTGTTTTTTAGTTCTAGTCTTTAAGGTTATAGAATTGCCAGAACTAGCTGCTTCTTCTAGTCGTTGACTTCGAATTTTCTTTGACTTACCTACCGTCTCTGTACGCTTATTCATTCCATTTTGAATATCAATATTTTTACGTAATTGTGGCTTATGTTTGCGTATTTCCTTCTGTCCAAGTTTTACATAGCATTCTTTTGGGTTACATGTGTGTTCGATACAATCGGGTTTACATTCCCATTCTTTCATTTTATGTTTCCTCCTTAAATCATCTTTAAATTTAATAAGAGAGTCTTTTTTAATCTGTGATAGTAAGTCTTTTTCAGTACATTTACACACTAATTGAATATTCTTTTCTGGGTTGATTGTTACATTATCTTTTTGATTATGAAAGTTTTTATTAGTCGTTGCCTTTTCTACAGTTTGCTTCAATTTTTCCAACGATTTTTTCACATTAATTTCAAATTTTTCTTGTATTTTTGTTTTGGAATCACTTAAGTTTTTAACACCTTCCAAGAATGCGTCTGTCCTAAGTTCTTTCTGATGTTTTATGTTTTGGTACACTGTCGCCGATAAGCTTCGTTTAGGCTTTATATTTTCTTCTGTCATTGATAAATCGAATGGTACAGGTAGTGGCGAAGACGTACGGAGTTTTTTAAATTTCGTCTCAGAATACTTCTTTAGCAAACCACTTAATTTAAAGGTGCAAGTACAAGGATCAGATTGTATATGCTTAGTCTTAAATCTTACTCCTTTCTTTCCCCCATACACACTTGTCTCCGCTTTGTAACGATCCGTTCTATACATACCAATATAAGGGTGCTTGCGCTTATATCTTTTTGGTAGTTGATCATCGGTGTTAATTTTAGAAGAACAACTACAACAACTACAGCATTCACTTAATTTCTTTGAACTGAACGCTCCATTTTGATGTCTCATATTCGCTAATTTTAATAACGTGCTCGAATTTTTTGCAGGTAATCTATTCCTAGGCACAAGCTTTCTGTTTCTTTTAATACCAAGTGTACTATCAGAATCAATTTGGGCCTTTAAGTCATCGTACACCGCTTTAGTTCTTACTAGCCTTTTCAGTAGTTTTTTCTCTCTGAGTGGAATATATTTGCCATAGTAAAGGCGATCTATTCTAGATCCTAGGGCAAGCAAATTTCTTATTGATTGACGATCTGATTCACTTTTGAATAGACATGAGGAACATGAACAGTTTGAGTCCGTGTTTAATTTAGTAATAGAACCCATGGTGTTCCTTTTCTAACTTACACGTACTTAACATACATAACACCAATAAATAACTTCAGTTTATTTGTACATGTTACTCGGATTTGCACAAACATAGGACATATCAAAGAAATACACACCTAAAAATTTTTTATGAATATTAGTTTCAATTTTGATTATACGTAAATGCAAGGAGTAAAGTATAAAACAGTAACTAACAATACAAGTAATTTTAGGGCTTTATAAAAATATAAGATCGAATTTCATCAAAGTGTTCAACAATCGCTGCGCGCGATGTTTTGTTACATTGTTAAGAACAAATGTTATCAGCTTCACGCTGTATCCCGCACTCAGCAGGATAGCCTGCTAGCCCGACGCATTTCGGAGTCATTGCGCGTTGAGATTCACTTGGACACCGGAGCGAAAAAATGAAAATATTCATTTCAATAAATAATTCATTTCATCGAACCCACAACCAGTCGCGTTTACAGTGCGTGCCCCTGCCAAATTTTTATTAACGAATTTATGTAATAAAATATGATTTTATAATCTAGTGTATTCAAAAAAATGTAGCGTTTAAAATAATCTTGCTTCTTACCAAATAATAGCAAAACAAGACAAATAATAGGTCACATACATATTAGGTCTTAAATACGTAAAAATATCTTTCATTGTCAGCTCTGAAACATTTTATACCTAAATCGTCAAAAATTGACGAAATTACAAAAAATTTACAAATAAAAATGGTATAATAATGTTAATAAAGAATTTGAAAACTATTATCTAAGCTTAAAAAAAACAATGACATTTTTAGCTGCCAGTAGTAGTTAAGTCTTTTTTATTGAAAAGAAATATTTTTTTACTGCTTTCTTTTTAAGATTAATGTCTGATATTTTTTTTTATTGTTTTTCAATTTATTTTTAAAATAAATCTTTTTTTTTCAACGCATCTGGAAAGCACAATATATTTATTCATCTCGGAGGTTAGTGACTTGAGAGTGAGACACCTGCGTGACAGGTTGCACAAAAGTTAAGTCTCGAAACTTACCTTATAAGTTTAAAAGTTCTATCCGTAAAGTTACTTTCCAATAAGAGAACATGCACAAAAAACACAACACTATTATTTCACAGTAACCACACTTTAAAAGTAAGTCATATATTAGTTTTACCGCGAGTTCAGAACAAAACTCCGTACGTGACGAAACAACTCCCACACTCCAGCATTCATAGGAAACTAAAATAACGGACGGAAGCGGCAAGCGAAGCAGTTAAACACGTTGCATTCGTGAAGTCATTTCAAAACAAAGTCATAGTAGCGCCATCTATGATTTGCAAGAAAAACTAAATGAAGAACTCAATTAGTTTTACTTAAAGCTTAACATAGGTTCGAACTTCTGTAGCGCCGCCATCTTTTCATATCATGAGAACCGAAATGAGCAATTTCGTCATTGTGCTTATAGATGGCAGTACAAGTATTTTTATTAAAACTGACATGATAGGAATTCGTGGCGGAGAAGCACAAGCAGGACTGTAAACACGTCGGTTGTGAGTTTGATTCCCACTCAATATCTAAATGTGTCTTAGGTTCAAGATACCAAAACATAAATAGTAAATAATAGAAATCGATTTTATTAATTGACTCCTTATAAATATGTACCTTTATTATTTACGAGAAATAAATGTAACATTTTTAAATATAAATTAATATAAAAAATACATTTAAAAATATAAAAGCATACTCTTCCTATGGTAGAATAATGTTCGAGTCTGTTAGTGATTATGGCTTTCCCTGGATACTTACTGATACATGCCGTCTGAAGTAATACTACCACCTGCACCTGTTTCTTGATCCAACAATTAAGCAATAACCTCTTAAGATGTTGGTCGAAACTTTTCACAATGATATGTCAATGTGTGTCATACCACATAATAGGAATAAAAGAATAAAAATTCAATATATTTTAAGATTTATTTACATTTCAAACAATGAGTTACTGTAAAAGAAACATTAAAAATACAGATATAGTTTTAGTTTTTTTATGAACATACACAAATTTTATGCATAAATATTTTCCTTTTTTACAGCTAATTACACAAATTGATTAACATCACTTTTTGAAAAATCTCAAATAGTAATATGCAAAACCACTTGAAATAATAACTTTTTAAGTTAATAACATCTTTCTATAGAAATAAAGGTTTACAAATAACACTAAACAAGAACATTTTTGTGAGTAAAAAATTGATGTCACTTTCATTAACTCTTATGAAAATTATTGTAATAATAGAATGCAACAGCAAATGTTACATGATATTTTTTTTTTATAACCCTTCTGAATAAAATTAAAATAAATCAGTCCATCACATTCTACCTGTCATAGAACCAAGTACTGAAAAAGTCAAATAAGTTATTTATTTTTCTGCTTCACATTGTATCCCTCAGGGTAGGCAGGGGTAATTTTGTGTCAAGTTTACACTGTACAGTTTTGATACAGTATTTTTAGAAGTTTTGTCTTTATTTAAATGTACTTAAAGATTTTTTTAAATGATATTTGAAAGTAATTTAAATATGCATACAGATTATTCCATTATATTTCTCTCTTTTTTGTTTCAAGGAGATAATCAATTCATGCAATAATGAATGTGTTAATATTTTTACTGACTTTTTTCACTTTCAGTGTCAGAATCACTTGATGGCCACATCTTTCTGGTATCGGTTTCATTACTAGCATTCTCCAAATATTTATTTTGCGCTTCAATTACACTTTTACTGTCTGTACATTTAGCATACATATCTAAAGCTTCAGAATTTAATTCTAGGAATGAATGTCCCCAAGAAAACTTTGATAGATAAAAAGTTGCTTCCCTTTTATGCCCTGTAATAAACATTGCGGCCGCTAAAGCTTCAACACAACTTAATTGATATGGTTTTCCATAATTTATAGGGTTAGCAGCAACAAGAAATGGTAAAAGTCTTGGGTGCGGAGATTTCATTCTACCAAAAGGAGTTACATCAATTTTAGCCCATGAACAGTCTATTACTGCTAATCCATACTGCTCTATAATATTTTTATCATTTGGACTAACACATTGTGTTCCTACAGGAGATAATACGAGTCCTTGAAATTTTTGTCCAAGTTTTAAATTGTTTATAAGGTTATGTCGCAATAGTTTACGACCGGAACATTTTTTTGGATCGCAATGGTTTAAATCCCACATGCTTACTGCAAATGTGGCTTCGATCCCTTCGTCCTCAGAATCATCTGTCCCATCATCACTGCTCTCTGAAGATTGTATGCTTAAATCGTTTAGTCTCTCTGCATAGTTTCTTTGAACATGTTGATTAGACCGTTTTCCGCGGGTTGCTCCTTTTTTACCAGGGGACATTATGGCTGAGAAAAATATTTAATTGGCCTGTATATGTAAGGAGATAATAAAGATTATAAATTTTATTTATAGCAAGAAAAGCTAAGTTTGTTTTGAAATACACTGAAACACAACCAACACATTTTATTGACAGTGACAGCCATCAAATCTAACCAATGACAATTTTTAAAGTGACTAGCCTGGTTACGTTCTGAAATTGTATTACTTTCAAACGTGAATTATATAGACCTTCATTTCAATATAAATAAAAAGTAAAAAGAAAACAGTTCAAGTGACATTTATTTGTTTTTTATACATTACTTCGAATAGTAAAAAATTGAAAACCACATTAGTCATTATTTTATTTCGGAGATTACAAATAACTTCAAAATTGATTTTACTCGGGGCAGGATGAGCAGCGCCTCAATGGCGGGTAAGTTTGAAAATAAGAAATAAAATAATAAAAAATATATATTTTTAATTATTTAAAAATCTTAATATATTGAATAAGTGGAATGTGTAGCTCCCGTGGTTTTAATATGTTATTTCCTCAATACATATTTTATCGCATATATGTAAGTTATTTTAAATTCTAACATAGGCTATAGCAATTAGAGTAGATATATTAGCAATGTGCCTGTCTCGTGACTCATTATAATTAGGTATTCCATAACAATACAGTAATAATGAGACCTAGGTTGATATATAGAATAACGTTCATTCTATGTCATTAGTTATTCAAGGACATGCTATATTAGGGGTAAGTTTTATAAAATTACTTTAAAAATAAATATTTAATGATAAGATTTTTTTTATGATTTATACTCATATGGCTGGTCGTGGCGCGGGGGCACAAGGGTGTGATTATAACGCAACGGTAGTAGGGTTCGATCCCCACTCGTGAGGATGAATTATTATTTATTAATATTTTCATTTCTTTGCTCTGGCACCAAGGTAAAAACCTGGCGTTGGGTTCCGCCGCCACTCTATACGCAATGCCTCGAAAAATTGGAAAGTGATGAACGGAGTATCTTAACCTTGGTCTCCCTGCTATAAACGGAGAGGGAAACGGCTTTCTGATTTTTTTAATACTCATATGAAAATTCTTCATATAAAATGACTTATTTATAAATAAAACTCATACTATATTCATTAATTTAATAAACTCATACAACTGTTGTTATTCGTAATTATATTTATATAGGTACATGTCATCACATATTATACAGTAAATAATTAGAATAACTAACATATTTTCAAATCTAAAAAGTCTCGCTATAGAGCACAACTTTAAAGTATCTTCCCGTTAACATAATATGCGGAAGAGTGAATTTTTATAATAGACGTTTTAATTATTTTAATTAAAACTTATACTTAGATGATTACTAACGCGTGAAGTAAGTTTCTAGATTAAATTTGAGGAAATCTTATTCGATTCTAAAAGAGAGCAAGGTTGGTTTATCCCCGCCATTGTGAGTCATAATGCTCTAACAGTAAAACGAAGTAAAACCAACGCATTGCAGTGTATACAGTGAGGCTGTGACTTTTAAAGGAAATAACTATTTAAACAAATTATTTTATTTATTTATATTCTCTCTATATTTTAAAAGCTTTAGGTTTAGGTATTATTTGATTCGATTCACATTACACTATCTCACGCTTTATCAAATTTCTATAGAAATTAAAATAGCTGTAATTTACAAAACAATACAACGACAGCCGGTACATAATTTAAGTGAACCGATCGATGTTCCGTGTTTGACAATTGTCAACCAGAACCATCATTAATGACTCAGGAGTGAGCACCGGCAGGCGGCTTTTCGTATTTGCAAATACGTTATAGAAATTTACTAATAATAATAAGCGGTAAGTCCGTCAGGGTTTGTTAACTTCGTATGTTAAAATTGTGCTTAAAATTTCTCTACTAAATAAGTAATTAAATATGATAAAACTTATTTGAAGATTCGCAGTGATTGTTAATTTGCCTTTTTTTTATAAATGCTATGCTTTTTTTTTAAATGTACGTTACCTATATAAGGATATATATCTTTTTTGTGCATTTTGAGTGTTATTTAATAGACGGCATCTTTAGACTTGAGGCCGTCGCGGTGCAATGGCGCAACGTCTGTATGTTTAACGACTATAGGTTCGATTCCTACTTGAAAAGGTGATTATATTTTAATTTTGTTTCCATTTTTACTCTGATAGACAAGGTGCTTGAGTTCCGCCACTCAACACGAAGAATTGAAAATTGAGTCATGAATTGTCTTAATATCAGCCCTTTTCAGGCCTTTTTTGCAGTTTTAGACTAAAAAGACAAGACAATAATATTTAAAAAACGTTTATATGACAAATGTACCTTTAAAATCTCTGTATTTAAACAGGCTTATCTGGCCTGTAATGCTAGAAAAGGAAAACATTAAAAATAAGAGACAGATTTGGGATTTTATTTGCACTATTTTTTTCTTGTATATGTATTACATATCTACTGTACTGTACATTATTATTTTATTTGGGCCAATTATGAATTAATAAGACCTCTATTGAATTCATACTCTGGATTTTCTACGTTCAAAATTAAGATAAGCTATTCTGTTGGAGACCAATGCGGATGCACTGTCTGCAAAATTTTACGTAACATTTATAACGTTACGTATATGAAATTCACAGCCTCCTAAAAATGTATTATATACGTAATGGATTTAAGGAGTATTGCTTTTAGTAGTAAACTAAATGATCCAATGAATGGCCGACTGTAAACGTAACGTTTCTGGATTCGATTCTCACTCGGGGAATTGAATTATCTAATATTTAATTCGGTCTAGTAACAATATTAAACGTGATGTTAAGTTCCGTCACTCACGCACAATTGTCAAACATTTGGCAGGAAGTTAGAGACGAAGTGTCTTAACACAAGGTTCGCTTTGCCTACACCGTTTCATACTAGATACAACATGGATCTAAAAAAGGGATTTCGATATCCTTGTGAAATAGACATCCCATAGTTATTTACATGTGAATATTTTATTCAAGCGTGAACAATCAACGTATATGGTTTATAGCGTGGGCTTGGTTTGAGTCACGTCGACCGTGACCGGTGTCTCCGATCATCAATTGAAACAATGGGTCTTTTATCTTTAACCAACTGCTTGATTCTATCTGTTTGATTGCTAATCTTTATTGAGGGCAGTTTGTTTTTATTTTTCAATTTGAAATATATTTTGTTTTATTCCAATTATATATATATTTTGATTTAAATATATTTTTGTCGTATCCCTTTTTAGCTTTCCGCTGCATTTAGGGGTAGAGTGGCGGATTATTTATACGGCATATTATATCGTACTTCTGCTACCGTCTTCACGTTGTAAATTTTTGTATTTGTAATCTATCATAATTGTAGGCCACAGTTTTGCCTCTTTGGTCTTAATCATTATTTTGTTCTTTATTAATTTAATAATGTAGTTATAATTTTGTATGTCTTTTGTAATTGTAACAACCCAGTAAAAGATTTGAATCTGTCACGACGAATTGGTATTGCTCTACGAGTATACGTGCTGTAATGTAGATTATATTATTATGTCGACTCAATCGATGTCTAATAGATCATAGGTAGCCCGCCGTATTAGTCTATTTTATAATTCAAAACCATCGCCATTAAAGTTTTATAGGTCACATTCATATTTTATTGATTTCTTACTAAGTATATTAAACTTTTTCGTTTTAGTGTTTATAATATGCTCTTTGTATTTACAATAAATGATGTCTATATTTTTTAAATATATTTATTTAACTTTTATATTATTTTAAATATATGGTCGTTTTTTTTCTCGTATAGAGTCATTACGAATCGAATTGTGGCTGACTGTAAACTTAAAGATTGTGGGTTCGATTCCCTTTCGAGGAATTTAAATATCTTCAATTCTTCGCTCTAATAATCGCCACTCGACATCACACAATGTCACGAAAATTGGATGGAAAGCCCGGAGCGGAGAGAAGGCTCCCACTTTACTTTACTATATTCAGGATACCGCAAACCAATAATTTTTAGTAGTACAAAGCTAACTCTTACCGTGAAGTAGCTACGCCATTCTTCGCCATACATCTTCCTGGCTCCTGAGTCTAGTTGCGTAACTCTTTGGATCGTAATGCAAAAGACTTATATAACCCCATTTTGGACTCCATCCAAATATATTATGGATGTTTCTTAAATGTGGTGAGCATTGCCTTAAAAGGATAGTTCTCGAACGGTCGTGTTTCTAAGCTGTGTTGCCGGCGGAGTACAAGTTCGATACCTGTTACGTTTCTAGATATTTGTGTGATATAATATGTACTGTGTGATAAAGTATTAATTTTGTCGGAAAATAAAACTTTGTTTTCATCAAATAACCCCAGGTATGGAGGCCAGTCGTGGCGCAGCGGCACGAAGTGTGACTGTAAAACAGACTGGTTGTGGGTTCGATCCCCACTCGAGGTGATGAATATTTACTTAAATTTATATTTCCATTTCTTCGCTCTGTTGTCGAGGCTAAGCGCGGCGTTGAGTTCTGCCATCCAACACGCAATGCCTCCAGAATTCGGCAGAAAGTGGGGAATGTAGTGTCTTAACACTAAGTTCCCTCTGCCTACCCTGCTGTGTGCGGGATACATAATATAAATATTTCAATATAAATAGTAAAAGATATTTAAAGATATAAATTTAGGTAAAAATCTATTATATTGTACGTACATACGGCTTATGAAAATTCCCAAGAGTTGTAACATATTTACTTCTTTACTTTTCATAATTAGTTTAACTTTAATTTCCCTCGACGTTTATTTAGAATTGGGTTAACTATCAGCATAAACGACTACTTACGTAGCGCCCTTTACTTACATGAAATTTGGTAATTAATTAAGCAGAAAAATTTATTATTTTCTATTTGGTTTGTTTCAAATAAAATAACCAACAATCACTTAATTTCAGATACGTATAAAGTATATTTTATAATTATTTTGAAAACGTATAAAACGTATAAAGATTTGGATTCGAACCCGCGCCTCTGGCCCTGGAATATGACCTGCTCGGATTTAAAATTTTTATACGTTTTCTAAATAAGTATTTTTATTTCGTGTCAATAATAACACTTAAAATTAAATTGATAAAGTATATTTTGATAGGAATTAAAATTAAAAAATATCAAATCAATCGTGAAATATATTGTAATTTTGAAAATATTAGTAAAAAATACAGTTTTTGAAATATACATAAGATTACAGAGATATCAAAAGACAATATTGAAAATATCAGATTCCTTTGTAAGGCTTTTTCATTATATATATATTATATTTTTAATTTCTTTAAGTAGGTTATATTTATAGAAGCTATGTTAATATTAACTCGTAATATTATTGTTTGCAGCCTGCTTTAATTACGGCGACGCGCCTAACATCAACAAAGGCGACAAGAAGGACAACAACTTGAACATAATGGACGTTGGACGTAAGTATCTGACCATTTATGTATGTTTTAATTGTTAGAGATCTTTTTCAGTTGGAGGATTGAAATCAGAAATTCAAAAACAATGTTACTGGCTATCCCTATATGGCTAACTATAACTATAAATTCTAATATTATTTCTGCTAGCTCCAATTAAAATATTTATCTAAATTGAGGCATCGAAATTATTTTTTGGACATTGGTTTACTACATGTAAAACATTATAAAAAATTAAATAAACAACTGATGACTTATACTTATACCCGCGCCTTTTCCAGGAGGCGCGGGTTCGAGTCCCGCTGCGTTCAAATTTTTATACGTTTTCTAAATAAGTATTTTTCTTTCCTAAGTGTGGAATAACACTTTAAAAAACATTTAAAAACTGATGACTTAATTTGATTATTATTAGTTATTGATATGTAGGGCCTATATTCCCCATAGAAGAAAGGGTTTCCTTGAGTTCCACGACTCAGTAGAAATATGTCGAATTCCGGCGGAAAAATAATAGTTAGTAGTACTGAAACTAAAACAAATGAAAATTATCTAAATACATTGTACTTAAAATGTCTCATCCAATTACCACAGATAGAGTTGAAGGATAAAGGTTGGCTTTAAAAATCAATACTTCCGGTACCTACCATATAATTTTAAATGCGCTACAAATACTAACTTCTGTGTCCGTGTTGCATAAATTAAAAATACCGTTTTATGTGTGTAGACAAGAAATGCGGGTAAACGCTAATATCGACCTATTGCACAGTAGAACTATTAATTTAAATTAAAAGTAAGTACTGCCTATTGGTTCCCGTTTCCGAGCGGAAAGCGGAGAATGGAGTGACACACACTAAGTAGTTATTTAACTCTCTGCCTATTGCATATATGTAAAATTTATATTTAAGCTTATACGGTAATTGTACTAATAAAACTGTACTAATAGTAAGAAATGTAGTATATTATAGTAGCAATTTTGATGTCCTTAACTACTTGAACATAATCTTCAACATCTTTGTATAAACTGCTTAACAATATCTGTACTATTATTTTTTAATAAAATTGAGACGTTTCTCCATCTAATCTTATTATCCTATAGACTGTGTCTATATATGCATGTGAGTTCATATTACAATTCATTTGTATAACAATATCACTGAGTTATGATAAAAAGAAAGTAGATCTCGCGTCTAAGTTGCAATTTTAGGTATATTATCTCCATATTAAATTTAGTCGAAATATTTTTAGTTATATTTCTTTTATCGATTTCACTTAACATTTAATTTTAACCAATTGCTTAAAATATACTTTCTAATAATATAACATAACATATTTTATATCGAGAAAGACTTATCGATTTTAAAGGTTAGTTGTTAAATTGACCTAGAAAACCACTTTGTTTCGTGTTTCTATTAACTAAGATCCTTCTGTTAGGTTCACACGAGGAATTTTACTATTTACATTCCCATTTCTCGTTACAGTATTCTTTAGGTAATATATTACTTAATAATATTGGTCCCTATATCAATTGTTAATAGTTCGTTAGTGTTGACGCTATCGTATTACCCTTGCATGTCGATGATTACATTCGGGCTGACTTTCCACACGCAACTACAATACAATTCTTAGATCCTTTATAAAACCAAACAATATCCTGGGATTTACAGACTATAATTATTACACAAACTAAATTAATTTATTACTAAAAAGTTTGTTATTTTTCGTTTTATATGCACAGGCTTAGTGTTGGCTGTTTCTTATTTTTCTATATTTTGTTCACTCCTGTAGCTATTATGTTTAATTTCTAATATTTGTCTTTACAATTAGATTCAATAAAAGAAAAATAAATACCTTGTATTGATAAATTATTGAGTAATTTCATTTATAGGAATCAGAACTTACATTATAGACTAAACATGCACCAAATTTCAATTTAGGTTTAATAAAAATAATTAGTTAGATTGTGGGTTCGATTCCCACTTGAGGAAAGAAAATATTTCAATTTTTCACTCTTTAGTCTTGGTGTCGAGACAAAGCGCGCTATCTACCTTAATGTATGCGGGATACAGCGTGAAACTTAAAAAGAAATGTTGAAAAGAATACATAATTGTGTTATTCTGTGTATGTTCAATGGACCTTGTACTGGTAATTGATTGTATTGTTTTCTTGTCCTTGTAGTTCAATTTAATAAACCGATGTACTTGACCTACAAATGGTATAATATGGGATATCGTTTAACAAAAACAAAAATAAGTTAAAAAATTTTGCCTGTTTAATGTAATGTAATGGATGTACTTAAAATAAATCGTTATATTATTTTTTTTCTATACAACACGCAATATTTTCAAAATTTGTCGAAAAGAGTGGAGCATTTTATATAGTGAAGCTGTTTAGACAAATGCACGAAAAGAAAGAGATAGACTACGGGAAAAAATTCGAAAATAATTTATACTTATTTCAATAAGAGTAATTTATGTTTATTTTACAAAGTTAAGGTTCCATTAATTGTCTTTTAATTATGAAAACTGACTACAATGGGTCAGTGACTGCTACGAAATTACGGTTTAAGTCCTACGAAACGACAGCCGGCCATTCCGCGAGTGTGACAGACGCCAGTCGTCCGTAGCGCGCTCTACGATGCGAACGTGTTTCTTTTGTTCCTTAAAATGGTTTCCATCTTCCTGAACAGTGTATAACCTGCAAATATATCAAAAATGTATCGAAAGTCGAAGACAACTTCTAATAGTAAGTTTGTAATAGTAGTTTATTATAGTTATAAGAATTTTAGTCACAATTTATTCATATTTTTTTCTATTCCGTCTTTGAAAATGTATTTTGATTAACATTATGTTGCTATATTGTTTATTATATAAAGGTAAGGTTAATATTAATATTATGTAGGTAGGTAAACATTATTAAGTAATTGATAAATTGGTAGTCGCCGCACATCCATCAGTGAACATGTGAGGTATTCACGAGGAATCATTTAATTATAAATAATTTATTTTTAATATCAAAAGAATAGTTTTTGTTATGCCTTTCCTTTTGTTAATGGAACCTAAGTAAAGAAATGTTTCTTAGTACTAAAGCATGACAAGATATGGTACCCTGTGTCAGCCGGATGCTGTTTATAGGACTAACTTATAGATGTGTTATCGTTGTGCAATATCTGAAGAATAGCTTATATTCTTCATATATTTATATTGAATCAAGTATATTTACATACTGTCATGAGATTCAGTTAAAATGTATCATACATACGATGGTTTTAGGTTCGAATCAAGTTTAAATTAGATCTTATATATAAATGAAATTATATACGATTTAATAATCATATTATTTTTTTCGTAACATAATTAATTACAAAGCTACAGAACTTTATAATCTACAAACATTTTCATGAGTCAACTTCATGACTTCACACATTTACATCTACATACATATTAATGTATATTAGTTTATGGTCTAGTTAAGTTAGAAGTAGTGTGGGTGTCAAATATACTAAACGGAAGAGCCTCGAAATTTAATAGGTAAATTATTTACTTTCTTTTTATAAAAATAAAGCGATTGATGTGTATTTTTTCCTCCAGGTTCACGCTGTACCCAGCATGTAGCAGGGTAGGCAAAAGGAGTCCAGTGAACCTGTGCTCCACACTTTCCAGCAAATTCTGAAGATATTGCGTGTTTGATGCGTGTTCCTGGAACTCACTGGGAATCGAATCCACAATCTGTGGCGTTTACAGTCACAATACAACAGTTTTTTTTCTTTTAAGTGGACTAATATATGTTTGTACAATAAGTTTTATTAAGATAATGTGACGTTTATTGTTTCACCTAATGTGTTAGCAATAATTTATTTTAAGCGTAAGTGTAGGCTGGCAAGGAGCGCCTGTGTGTTTACTCGTGCTATAAAATATGTATGTAGGTGCCCCCGGCGTCCCCTCGCTGTACGTTTATATTATTAAACAGGTAATAATGATACTTTGTACTGATTCTTATAGTGCAGCAATGTACATACATTTTGCAGGGAAAACAGATCTAGTGGCGTATATTCAAATTCAGAGAGATGAGACATACACGATGACGATATACGGAGATGTAAAGGCGTTAATTTGAAACATGTGGAAAGTTAACCTAATTTGAATTATCATCTTTACAGTAGCTCTGCACCGTCCCCAGTCAGCGTCTTCGCGTGTAGATGAAGAGCTCATTCAGAAGAGCACCCGGGCCCTCGCAAATACCACCGACCCGTTAGAGAGACTGCGTCTCTTATGTTTGTCCCGTGGTGCCTCAGGGATTGTCGGCATTGGAAGGTTAGTTTATTCTGCTTTAAAAATAATCGTTCCTTGAGATTTATTTCGGATCAAACCCCACAATCATTGCTTTTCAGTCTAAGTCACTGATATACCGCTGTGCCACGATAGTGTTAAGTAATCCAATTATTTATTGTGTTAATATTTAAAAATGTTGTATAGTTTTATTTTGTATAATAACGATATATTAATTTTCGTCTTTATTTTTTAAACACTAACTGATTTTTAATCGCTTTGCAAGTGTTTATTCAATTAAATTTATCGCGTTATATCGTTTATACTAATAGTTTGTTTTTAATTAGCACTCTTAATTAAAGTACTGTGGACCTTGTTTTTTGATTACCAAGCGTATAATAAGTAACACACATACATACTCATAAATAAATTAGTTAATTTTTAACCAAAAGAAAAACCGACTTCAAACAACGAACTAAAAAGTAAAAAATAATTTGACATAATGTAAAACGTACTTTGATTTTGTTGGACAAAAATAATTAATAAAAGATTTTATAATTTTGAAGTCGGTTTTGAAGGTATTTCAAATTCAAACGTACAAATAACTTCCAGCTCGAAAAGCAGTTCTGCTTTAAGGGACCTCCAGCAGGAATTTTAGTGTCGATTATACGTTTATTATGTACGTATTACGTTTTATAACCGACACTATGGAAAATAGACATTTAAATAGTATTGTTGTGGGCGAGTGCTTGTATAACTATATAACTTTTTTTATAATCACGCTATGTCTCGCACATAGCAGTATATGCAGAAGGAACCTAGGAACCCAGTGTTGAGACGCTTCCGTCACCCACTTTCCACCGAAATCCTTGCCACATTACTAGAGCGACACAATATGTTCAATATTAAATATTTTATTTCCTCAAGTGGAAATCGAACACACAGTCGTCGTAGACGCTTGTGCCCCTGCGCCACGACTGGCCTCAACTATATACTAAAAAAAAAAAAAACTATTAAATTACTAAATTAGCTTCACGCTATATCCCGCACACAGCAGGGTAGGCAGAGGGAACCCCTAGTGTTAAGACACCCCGTTCCACACTTTCTGCCGAATTTTGGAGGCATTGCGTGTTGAGTGGCAGAACTCAACGCCGCGCTTTTGCCTCGACACCAGAGCGAAGAAATTAAAATATAAATTTAAGTAAATATTTCATCTCCTCGAGTGGGGATCGAACCCACAACCAGTCGATTTACACTTTGTGCCGCTGCGCCACGACTATATACTAACTGTTGTATATTTAATTGGGTCAAGCAAGAATACTACACTATTCAGCGACGAGTAGAGTCATTGTGAAGAGTTCTTTGATGCTAGGACCGGGGAGATATTCTTTTGTTATTTTGAACGCTAATTACGTCACGTTTCACATGTACGTAAAAAGAGATTAAGTTAATATGAGTCAATTGTATGATGTTTGGGTAAACGTATAGTTAAAACTTAGTTCCTCATTATTATTTATAAAAATTATACAATCTACTAATTTAATCGAGTGTGTTTATTTAGAATCTATTTACAACATCATTTTTAAAAACATACTTTTTATATAATACTAACGACCCGCTCGCGGCTTCGCCCGCTTAAACCACAGAATTATTTACTTAACACACTGAATTATGTTCGTGTTTTGATATACTTATAAATTATAATGTATGTTTGCAATGTAATGAAGATTTTTTATTAGAAAGTTGTTAAAACCCATAAGAATCTTCAATTGAATGTTTGAAATAAAAACACAACTTATCGATACTTACTATATGTGCGTTTCTTCACGATAATCTCAGAAACGGCTTAACCGATTTAAATACTTTTTTGTTTGTATTCTGGCAAACTGCCCTTAAATATTAAGTATTAGTTTTATTTTAAGCAGCTTCATGCTAGTCAGAGGGAGGAACCTAGTATTAAGACACTCCGTTCCCCACTTTCTACCGAATTCTGGACGCATTGCGTGTTGAGTGGCAGAACGCAACGCCGTGCTTAACCTCGACCCCAGAGCGAAGAAATGGAAATATAAATTTAAGTAAATATTTCATCTCCTCGTGTGGGGATCGAACTCAGAAAACCAGTCGGTCTTACAGTCACACTTTGTGCCGCTGCGCCACGACTGGCCTCAACTGGACTGGACTTTATTTTAATCGGTTCACATAAAGTTAAAACCAGATCCACGCATTATCCCGCCCTTAGTAGGGCAACTTAGTGTAAGATATTGGGTATAATGTGTGACTGATGTGCGAAATGAAAATATTATTAAATTATAATTCAATCCTGCATGTGTGGATCGGACCCACAACGTCGCGTTACAGTTACAATTGGGCATATAGGGTAAAATAGTTTAAACCCGTACCTAAAGAATTTAAGCAAGATACATCAACAGTGAAGACGTAGGTTTTTTTCTTATTTCACAATGTTGATTCATATCTATATTTCGTATGACGCGGTTACGCATAGGTACCAATAATGTAAACACATACTACTACAAAAATAGTACTAAAATGTTTAGAACTTTAAACTTATAGCCGCCAATACCTACGCGTAATAATACCTAGTATGCGGCGGTTTCCCTTTGATAGGTTTATGTGTGCGTGCGTCGTTCTTGACAAATTGTATTTTATTTTACAACGATCATTTTATTATTTATTTTGTTTGAAAAAACACCTTTTTTATTTTCGGGTTTTTAATTTAATATGTAATAGGCTTTTATAGAGTAGTTAAACTGTGGTTTCATTTAAAGTGGTCCTAACAAAAAAACTCTGTATAATTGAGCATATTTAATATTTATAGTGATTTTTTGGAAAATAGCAATAGTTATTACAACCACTTGCGAAGAAGCATAGTTTAGGTAATTTTTTATTCTTATACCTTTTGAATAACTACCAACGTTCTTATAGTTAATATATTATTTTTGAGGCCAGTCGTAGCGCAGCGGCACGAAGTGTCACTGTAAAACCGACTGGTTGCGGGTTCGATCCCCACTCGAGGAGATGAGATATTTACTTAAATTTATATTTTCATTTCTTCGCTCTGGTGTCGAGGCAAAAGCGCGGCGTTGAGTTCTGCCACTCAACACGCAATGCCTATAAAATTCGGCAGAAAGTGGGGAACGGGGTGTCTTAACACTAAGTTCCCTCTGCCTACCCTGCTGTGTGCGGGATATAGCGTGAAGCTAATTTATTTATTTTTATTTATTTTTTCAAATTAAAAAAATTGTCTATGTCATCATAATGGCGGAAAAATATTCAAAATGTAGTGTTGGTAGTAATTGAAAATAGTTATACTACAGGAAGACCTTCATATGCACTGTTTTAACCTGTTTTATGTATAATATAGAATAATATATTCTATAGAGGAATCACACATTCTTTTTATTCAGTTTAGTAAATACATTTTTTAGAGGTTACTCTGTACTAAAATGGCATGCAACTCTGTTCCCGCATTTACGTTCCTGATATATCGATTTAAATAATAGAATAACAAAATATAGGAAGGAAACACAAATGCAATTATATTGCATTTTTTCTTTTTTTCATACTTGAAACGTATTAATAAATTACATATTATGTATTACATACAATTAATTTCTTTTGAATATAACACTAAGTTTAATCAGCTTCACGCTATTTTAACAGATAACATAAGATGACATTAAAATGTATTGACATCACCACGTGATCCATCTAAACACAATATAAACTTTTATAAACTATGAACTCACAATCAGAATTTACTTTCTAAATACATATACCTTTTATTCTATACATCGCCATATGAGCTAATCCCGTAAAATATGCCTACTTTATTATGTTTGTTAATATCACCAACGTTGACGTTTAAAATAATAATTATGGTAGACTGAACAAATATTGATTATACTTCTTTTTTTAGCTTCACGCTGTATCCCGCACACAGCGGGGTAGGCATAGGACACCTAGTGTTAAGACACTCTGTTCCCTACTTTCCTCGGAATTCTGTAGGCATTGCGTGCTGAGTAGTGAAACTCAACGCCGCACTTTACCTCGACACCAGAGCGATGAAATGGAAATATAAATTTAAATAAATATTTCGTTTCCTTGCGTGGTCATCGAACCCACAACAGTTACACTTTGTGCTCCTGTGCAACGAACGGCCTCAATTTACTTTCTTCTTTTAAAATGTGGTTAAATGAAATAGTCGTAATTTAATTATGTCAGATTAGTATTAACCGACTTCTTAAAAGGGGTCATCAATTGGACTGTATTTTTTATCCTTGTTACCTTAGAACTTTTGATTGTATGAACCGATTTTAATGATGCTTTTTTTATTTGAAAGGTAATGCGTCCCGTGTAGTCTTATTTTAATTTAGTTTATATCCAACAATGATATCTATGAGAAAATCATATAAATCTCAAATTTACATTAAGTATATGCGCGACAAATGAACGTATAAGTCAATATCAATTCAACCGATTTTAATGATTCTTTTTTTATTAGAAAGGGTACATATAAGGGGTAGTTTGGTGAAAGTTTAGGTAAGTTCAGAGTGTGAAATCCGGTTGAAATTGAAGAAGTCGATTTTTTTTATTAAAAAATATAATTATGTAATTTTTTCTACAAAAAAATCTTTATACTCCATGATAAAAACTATCCTATAAGTGACATTAGGCTTTGAACTATTACCATGCCAAAATTAATTTAATTTCATACAGTAGTTATCGGTATTTTAGGTAATTTATATTTTTCAGTTTTTATATTTTTTAAAGAAAACTATCATGAAATTCGGAATAAAACCAAAAAAAAATGTACCTTGAGGCCCTAGGCTAACACCATGCAAAAATTCATCAATTTCTGTCAGGTAGTTTTTGCGTGATTGACGCACAAACAAACCGACAGACAGACAGACAGACAGACAGACAGACAGACAGACAGACAGACAGACAGACAGACAAGAATTCTGCTGAGTGGTTTTTTAGGTTCTATAATCGACATATTAACCGACCTAATTTTTATTTTTTTTATATCTTTCATGTACAGAATTGACTTTTCTATCCTTTTATTATATATGGAGATAAGAAACAGAAAGAAATTGTTGAATCTGAATTGTTGTTTTTTTACATACCAATGTTATATTATAATACTGTCTTTTATAATTTAACCATGTAAAGCAGTCTTTTACAATTGAACTAAATATTTTTTATTATCTTGAGAATATTTATCCTAAATATAATATTGTAATTTTTGCTTTAAGAGTTTTTCGTCGTATGGACGACGACGGCAGCAAGCAGCTAAATAAAGAAGAATTCATCAACGGCATCAAAGAAACAGGATTGGAAGTGAGCAAAGATGTGAGTAAAACGTTAATACAATAAAATAAATAAATTTTATTAATTTCCTTTAGAGAATGGTAGAATCTACTTTACTATATAGCTATCTATCATTTTATCAAATTGAAATTGTAAACAAAACATGTGATTATATCATTTTTAATAAATTTACCCTCGAAACTTGAATCATAGGAATATATTATGATCATATTTTAGAAATTTCGTTTAATGTACTGCACAGGATACAATCTAGTAGTAGTAGTATATAACAGGGTAGGCATAGGGAACCAAGTACTAAGACGCTTCCCGCCCAGCTTCAGATACATTGCATTGACAACGATAAGAAGTCAACGCGTTTTGTTTTGTTACATCGGCTAATATACCTCTTAATCCTGAATTTTATGTAATTTAACGTCGAAAGTAGAATTATTTATATATTTATTCATATTTATTGAGATAATAGATTCATTATTTGTATTGTTTCAGGAAGCTGAAGAGCTGTTTAACAAGTTCGATACAGACAAAAGCGGTTCTATCAGCCTTAACGAGTTCCTCATTCAGATCAGGGTGAGACTGTTTTAAATTATATTAAAGGTCACTCTTATTTCAGTTTTTTTATGGAATATTTTTTTTATATCTTAGCTAGCTTTGTAATTACAAAAAAATGTACAACACATCCTAAGAGCCCGAGGTAACTCTGACCACGGATACTGTGTATCTAAACCATTAACGGTCTATATTATTATTATTCATCCAAGAAGTTTCTTCGATGAATAAATATAATAATAAATAAATAAGATTATATACTTAGATTATCAGCTCTTTTCTATCTTCTTCTTCTGTAAGAAAAGGAGGTTATCAATTTTTTTTATCTCAGATAATGTTTTCCTTATGGTTTTTTTTCCCTTTCCCTTTGGACCATTTCTGACAATGGTATTCACGAAGAAATTATATACGTACTATATTTGCATTAAGTAAATGAACGAATAACTCAATATCCCGCCCACCGATTACGATGATTATTAGGGTTCCGTGCCATTTAAAAAAAAAAGGAACCCTTATAAGATCGTTTTGTTGTCCATCTGTCTGTCAAGAGCCATCAAGCCAACTCAGATCTACGGCCTATGATTAACTGAAAAAAAAAATTCTACGTCTATTTAAAAAAAGATATGGCCGTTTATATCGCTAGAATTAATAAAAAGTTCAAAACTAATAGATTACTTTCGGTTGACTTAGAATTATGAAATTGGTAGCTAGCATCTACAGGTAGTAAGTACTAATTCAAGAAAAAACTATTAAAGTCGCTTTTTCTAGTTACGCTTGAATTTCAGAAAAAGCTCCCATTTTTGTACGCAATCCTCGGTGAGCGAGCCCCTACTTGCGCTTGTCAACTTTTCATTTTTTTTTATTGGAAAGTGTACACTTCAAGGCTACTTTTTGTTTGGTTAGGTTCTTATTATGGGATCCATTAAAGGATATTGCCCGTAAACACCACGCTGGACAGGTGTGTTGGTGATCGCAGAACGTAGCTTCTGCACGTTATCAATCTAACTTTTAGTTACGTCTAAATTGGTATAACCACACCGCCATTAATCAGTCACCAGAGTCTCGTTCGTCATTTGGCATGTTGCACCACGTGCAGATGTGGTTGACTGAGAGTACTGAGATGGGAGTGTACCCCCTTAAAACTATACAGTTAGATAGAAACAACTCCGAGATGGAGGATCGTAGAAGAATACAGCTTGGCAGCATTTAGGCCTCTACAAAAAGTTGTTTCGACGAAGGTCTTTAACGAGTGCGTCCTACCAGTTATGACATTCTGAACCTAAACGTGGATACTGACAGTACGACTGGTCCACCACTTAGAAGTGTTATAGAAGCGGCTATACTTGGAGCATCTTCAGAGATACTCCAAGTATAGCCGCGTCGAATTTGAAATGAAATAATCCGACTGAGAACCAATGTTATTGACATAGCCCAAAGGATTAGCAGGCTGAAGTGGCAGTGAGCTGGTTACGTTTGTCGCAGAACCGATGACCGTATTGGTAAACGCGTTCCAGAGTAGAGACAGCAAAGTGGCTGGCAACGGCTGAATGCGACGAGGTGGAGATTGAGCTCAGTAGCGTGCATTGGAGAAGCCAATGTCCAGCAATGGACGAGGACAGGCTGATGGGATCCGGTTTATGGATCGGGGGCTTTTAATTAAAAAATATTTTTATACTTACTTATCTATGAATTAATTCGTTTCAGCCACCAATGTCTGAATCTCGTCGTGCTATAGTGGAGCAAGCGTTCAAGAAGTTGGACAAATCTGGTGATGGAGTGATCACTATCGATGATATTCGCGGCGTTTACTCTGCCACTGCACATCCTCGGTAATAATATTTTTGACATAATATTTTTTGACATAATATTTTTAATTAAACATATATAGAACAGTGATAAGAACACTACCTTCTTCAAGCTCCATCTAATTTTCGAGATAGCGTCTGTTGAGTAGGTACCTGTATTGTATGTTCAAAATTGATTATTCTTTCCATTATAATTTTTAGGTACATGAGTGGCGAAGAGTCAGCAGATGCAATCCTAAACAAGTTCCTCGCAAATTTTGAAAGTGAAGGCTCTGTTGATGGGAAGGTTTGTACTTTTGTTGCTGTTATTGTTTTGGTACTGTACGTTATTTTATTGATTTGTTTGATCAAGCAGAGTGAACTTGATAATAGTGAAAAAATATCTAGATCCAATTCTTGCACTTCCGCTCCTCACTTCCCGCCGAATTCTGCCGCTGGTTATAAGACAATTTGCAATGCCGAAAGTCTTATAACCAGAGCGAGGAAATGAAATCAATTTATTCCTACGAGTACGAATCGAACTCACAAACCGCCGCGTTTACGCGATTACGAATCCTTTTATTTGTACTTGTTTAACTATGTTTAATTTTTTCAGATAACACTAGAAGAGTTTATGAATTATTACAGTGGCATAAGCGTCTCCATCGACAACGACTGTTACTTCGACCTCATGATGCGTCAGGCGTACAAGCTGTAACTCGCTTGTATGTTTGTCTCACTCGCACACTACATGAGGAAGAGAGATGGATATATAGCACCATGTTTGATATTTTAACAAATGTTTGACTAAATTATTGTGTGTATTCATTATTATTAGTTAATAAATATTTTAACTTGACTGCTGTTGTTTTCTGTTATGTTTTGAGTTGGGACTTGAGTCTTTTCGCAGTTAACTTTCTCACAGCTATTTTAAAAGATTCCAAGACGGAGCTTTTTGATATCAAACCGAAGCAATGATTAAATGTGGCAATATCTCTTTAGCAAACTAAAATATTCATGAAATAATTTGTGTGTCTTATCCTTACTCCGCTATATGCGGGACACAACATGAAACTGAAAAAAATCGCGAAAGTAATTCAGATGAGAAAATAAATAAATACGTTAGAATAAAATACATTTTTAAAATATAGGTAGCTATTTATTGTATCATTATTCATTATAATACTTTTTAAAGTAAAAGTTTTGTGAATATAGACTACTGCTACATGTAAAAAAATAAAAAACAGTAATAATTAAAAAAAAAACCTATGTTTATGATGTAACATATTTTATGAAAAAATAAAAACACATGACACATTATTTTTGACATTACTTTAGATTGACATTTTATAAATAGTGATCTTTTATCCATACATTTTCTATTCACATAAATTAACTATATGATATTTATTAAAAAGAGGTATGAATGGATGGATAAATAGTAATTTATTAATTTGTATAAGTTATTTATAAGAATATTCTACAGTTTCAGGTTCCAAAATGTGTCGAACGGTCCACGCTGTGCTTCAAACCGCAATATGCGGTATACAAATGTTAGTTCGAGTGTTTATGACAATTATTCTTATGATAGAAAACCTTATAAGAATGATTCTACAGACTTTATATAATTTTATATCTTTCTTGCTGCAAATGATATCTTTGATACCTATTTGCGTAGTGTTCCTTCTTACTGCAAGGTTGAAGTGTTTCATGTGTGGAGGAGGTGGCGGATGTCCGGTTAATCGAGGTGGCGCTTGCGACTGTATAATGTCTGCGTTAGCCATAGTTATCCTCTTCTTCATATTTAGAGCCACAGGCGTCCTTGATAAAATTTTCTACAGCCTAGGCTATGCGAAAGCTAGACCAGTCGTTCACCGATTTGTACCCACACCTGGCGATATAACCGAATGTTCGAGAAACGATACAGATTATCCGGACGAAATAACCACATTTAATGATTCAGATATTTCCACGACAATCTTACTATCTGATATCATGTTAAATGAAACGTTATCATTAGGCCTAGATTTAACTAATTTTGATAATGTGAACACAACAGAAGAATTAAGCACATTAGGGTCTGATGTAAGCTTTTATGATACTGTGCAAGAAGCATCGTACTCAATAGATACTGAGTCTACAGAAGAATCAATGACAGAATATAGCATTCCCACGAGAGAGGGACGTTTCATGGAACTTTTGCGTGGAAATAAAAAGTTTATGAACCTACCTTCTTATGTTTTATAGCAATAATTAAAATGTTTTTGTTTTTATATTATAAATGTCATATTTACTATTTTTGAGAAAATATATAATTTATTTCATAGCCGCCATGATTGGACTTGTTACCTGATACTGACCTGATCTTTACGATAACATAACGATAAACGCATTTTTTATATTGCCAGAATGACTTTAAATCCAATATTCTTAGGTCCGATTCATCCAGTGTACGCAGCAGGCTTATAACGATCTATGCGGCTTAGACAGTATTTTTAGTAGTGATTGAACAGACAAAATAATCAATATGGATATCCCTCCTCCATTGATATATAAAAAAATTAGCGTAGAATAAATTAAATATATATATATATATATATATATATATTACCTTCGTACTTGTATTACCGAAATGAAAATGATTTTAAATGATTTTACCGTAGGCCGAAAGAACCTGATGTAATATTTTGATTCAGCTTTTGATCAAAATTGTAATTTTGATAATGAACTGAAATATTAATTTGACTCTGTCAAAGTCTCACAAGCACCTGAGATAAACGTTCCGCGCCAGCGAAAGGGGCCGATATAAGCCTGCTGGGCCGATATGTGGTATTAAAACCTGCGTCGTATAATTTCTCACAAGTATAAGTAAAAATAAAATAGATAACTCAGAATCAGAATATGCTGTAAAAAAGCAACAAGTGGGAACTAAACCTCACAGAAGGATAGGAATAGGGATACACTAAAATTGATACACTTAGTTCCTAATTTTTTTTAATATTATTAAAATATGTAGAGTACAGACAATTAGGGTAACTTTGAAACCTCGGAACTAGTTTCGATATTTTTTCAGCATGATACTATATTTAGCGAACTGAAATTTAATACTTAAGTTCTTAATTTTTTTTTGTTTAAATTATTTTGGTTTGTTTTCTTTTTTATTTGCCTAAAAGTGTTCTATTAAGCGTGATTTTAAGTATTGTAATTAAAAATATATAGTTTGTTTTTTTATTTTTTTGGAATGATTGTTTTATTACATCAGTTACATTCATTATTTAATAAAAACATGAACCAATGTTACCTAGATTAATAAAAAGAATAATTATTACTACTTTTTTTACTTACTTTGCGATAAGACTACTTTTAAACTTTTTTTGAAGAATTATTCATATAGTTCATTGTGTGTCAAAATTTTATGGGGGTAGCTTTGACAAACTACAAAATTGAGATTTATTTGATATTGACGTACTTTAAAATTTATGTAACTATGGCACTAAGAAAATAAAAACACTTTTGCAATGTGCTTTAAACTTGATGACAGTGTAAAATATCGCTCGTATCAGTCAAAGTTTTCCTGGTTAATTTTTTGATATGAAATAAATATTATTTTGTCAGCAATAATTTCAGTGGAATTAAAAAACGAATTAGTTTATTTTTAGTATCTGTGCTCGGTCATTTTGACATTTAAAATGAAATCAAAACAAACTTTATAATTTTTTTATTAAAATTTAAACAAAAAAAGGAAAAATGTATGTAAATGTATAAAAATATAACGTTAAACTTATATTTATAATGTAATTTAATATAAAAAAAGCTTAAATCAAGAAAATATGTGTTACACTTTGTACGTGCCAATAGTGTGCACTCTACAAACTGCATCAAGAATCATTATTACCATATTACTAGCTACAGAAGACCTTATACGTATGATAGTTCAAACAATTCATAATTATATTTCAATGTGTCTACAGTGCATTGCAATACTTCCTATGTGCATGGCTTTTTGTTGTGTAAAGAAATGTTGCCATTCTCATATTTTCGATACCGGATGCTATCCTAGAGGTCATAACTGTGGTTGTACGTTTGCACTTCTCGTAGTTGTAATAATAATTATTGTAGTATTATTTTTTGTGTTTTCATTTGACGACGTTTTAGAAAAAACTGGGTTAGCAACTTGTAATCTGATTAACAATTTAAAGGAAATGTTCAAAATGTTTCATATGGAAATCAAAAATCACACTTGCGGTGTGATAGTTAAAGGAAATAAAAGAACAATTGATATATTATAGGAGACACAGGATCAGTTTAAGTACGAAGCAGAAAAAATAAACTTTGATTTCGAGAATTTTATTGATAAAGTTATGAAAGAAGAAGAATTAAGAAAGAACAAAGCTGCTTATTTTACAAGATCTGGAACATTAAGTAGTATTTCTTCAAAAATTACACAGCCATCCTTTGATAGTCGAAATACGACACTTATGATGCAAAAAATTTTAGATAAAATTATATAGTATAATTAACAATCATGTGTTGTAATAAACATACAAAAAATATAAGTTTATTAAATGTTATAGAAATAGCTCTTAGAGTTGAAGTTATTTTACTTTTTATGTACCTTTATACACATTTTATTGCATTTCAAAATTTAATTAACAAAATATAAACGTGAGTAAAAAAATTCTCAAAATGTTCTATTTAAAAAAAATATTTTATTAAATAAAATACAATTTTCACTAAAACTAGTTTAACAAGCTTAACTATAAGAGTGACGGTAGTGGAATCATTTATTCCATTTAATTTTTTGCTGTTGTTCTGGACTGGTCTTGACAGCGTTACCGGGCGAAGAGGCCCCTCTGGGCCCGGAGAGTAGCTAGTCCCTGAAGTATGAGCTTTGATGGACGCCACTGAAGAGTTGGCGATCGCTAGGGAATGCTATGCGTACTTTAATCAGGGAGGATTTCGACCGTTAGGCCCCGTCGCGCCGAGGCGCGGACGTGCCATGAGATAGGACTGGCCTCGTCGCCACCGACGGTTGCGGAGTGTGTCGTGATTGAAGAGTAAATCTTGCCTATATATTAAGCGTTTGTGGCATTGATTGGATCTTCGGAACAGATATATTCCCCAGGTTGGTCGGCTTTTATACAAATGTCCCTACTCTGGTGGCTGGTTTCCCACGAGGCTGTGGTATTTTACATAAACACTCATTGACCATTAAATGGGCTTATTGTTTGGCATAATGTATTCTTAGGAGATTTTCATGGAAATTCTCATGGAGTTCTTATAACAAATTCCTTCGACCGGCCTCATGATATCGGAAAGTTTGTCAATATTAAAAGGTAATAAATTTTATTACCTTTAAAAACAAACCTCAGAGATCTCTCTCTGATTCTGTCTCACAGAATTTTTTTGAGCTAAACTTAAAATGCTACTCGACTGTGTAATATATTTAAGAGGTGATTACTTAATATTTATAAAATTTAGGACACTATACAAAAAAAAATACAAAAATTATAGGTAAAAATTAAGGGGACCGCAATGTAAACACCGTATGAGATTTGCTTAATCCTATCAATGAGTTCGAATAAATAATTTAAATGACAACTATATTGACATTTTAAGTATTATTTGTTACTAAGCTGTTGTGTTGGTTATAAATTATTTCTAAAACATAATGAATAACTTTGGTAAAGTTTACTAAGATTCATTTTCAAATTTGACGCTAAGATTCAAAAGTTTCACCTAAAAAATTCGATGAGTTTCAGTAATTTCATTTACCGTGATGGCTACTAAGATATTATTAAAAATAATCAAATAAAATAGAGATAATCACAAAAACATTCAAGACTGTTTGCATAATAATATTTATACAGCAAAATATTTTTAATGTCGATGGTCGAGTTTGTGACGAGGTAAATAACAATGTACTGTAATAGATCCAACATGCATTCTAAAGTTATCAAAGGAAACACACTATACCCTGTAGGACAATGTTCTCATAATCAAAAATCTTCTACATCGTGTCGGTCTCAGGGTCATGTTCACAATCTAATGTGCTTGCGAGTACCAGTAATCCACTTTCCAGAAGGAAATAAAATAACTACTGCATCAATTAATTCTTGTTTGAGTCAAAAATCGCTTAAAAATAAGAGAATTACATTGAATGGACGAAAAAGTGTCAATACTGTTCCTGTGAAACATAACGTTGTAAAAGTTCATGATAGATATACAGAGCCACGTAAACATCTTAAAGTTATGAAGCATACAAATGAGGTGGGTGTACAATTTTGTCACAATTGGAAAATACCACCCGAAAAACAATATTTTAAGAAATCAAACAATGCGTATAGTAAGACCCTATTAAACTCTTTAAATAATGTTAAAAATCTTGACAAAGAATCTTACCAATCTTGTGAACACATACGTAAAAAAAGCAGTAGTAAAAACTGTAATGTACAGATTAAGAATGCTATCAATACCTTCCAACAACCAATAAACCAACTTTTAAATTACGATATAGCCAAATGTAATAGTCATATTCAGACTAAAGGTTGTAATAATAAAAATATATGTTGTGGGAGAAAAAGTAAAATTGCCACCCCTGCGGTACATGACCCTTGCCAATGCCCTTTAGAAACAGTCCCAATAGGAAATTGTTCATATAGCAATGCACATGAAAATTGTTTTATGAAATATTACAAAACAAATGAAAAAAAATCATATTCAGACCAAAAATTAGGGAAAACTCAAAACAGACTTCCTATTTGTAATGAACATCATTTTGTTTTAAAAAGGAAAATACGAAGAGAACCTTGCAAAGTTGTATGTTCAGATATTGTCACATGCTGCAAGCACGATGACACTTTAATTAAAAGGAAACCTAAAATATACTGCCAAAACTCTATCAGATATCACACCAAAACACCAAAACCAATTTGTCAGTATTTAAGAAATCTACAACTAGAACAACCTATAAGAAATGCAGAAATAATTTGCTCTACACAATTTAAAAAACATTTGAATATTTGTCAAGACAATCAATCTCATCTAAATAATGATAGAAATGTATTCCAGCGTCACGCACTTCATCCACGACTTTGTGATACACTAACAGCACGACGACATCGATCTTGTTATCGTCCCGATAAAACTTATGTACATATACCATTTAAACTATGGAAATGTAAAATATATTTGTGTGATCATCTACATAACAAATCAAATTTATATAAATCAGGACGTATAGCAAAGAGAAAGAGATTTTTACACTGTGTGAAAAAATACTCAAGTACATCTCACAAATGTGGAAAAAACAAGCGAAATAAAAGATGCAAATGCGTGATTACATATCTAAAATGTTTTTGCAATAAAATTAAAAATAAATACAAAATGTACCGTAAGTGTCGGGAAATTAAATGTAAAAGAAGAACCCGTACTGACTATGACTGCAACCAATTCTTTGAACATATGCTAAGAAGACGGCCAGTTTATCCGGATTGCTTTCAATTCTGTCGATTACAGTTCACACAGTGTATGCAAATGATGTGTATGGCCTGCACGTTTCTAATTTGGTGTCCATTCTTTGTTACTTTTGAAATTTGTAAATTATGTTTTTGTTTATAAAAGATTATTTATTACAATATAATTTTATACAACATTGTCATGCATTTTTACTTTTATATCATTAAAAAATCTTCTGTTGTCAAATGAAACGTACTACTAAGTTATATGGTACAATGTCGTACTTTAAAAATAAATAAGCTGAAATTAATTTTAAAATGTCAATATGTTTTATACTCCAGAATTCGGCAGAAAGTGAGGAACGGAGTGTCTTAACAATAAGTTCGCTCTGCCTAGTCGAGTGATTTATTTATTTTTAATTTTTATAATATAAACACCTACTTACTGTAGAGATGAATGAAGCTAAACAAATAAATAAATAAAAATAAAAAATCGACCCACATTACGCATTTTGTAATAAATAAATTAGACAGACCTATTTGTAAATTAGCTTAAATTATAGTTGAAAGGAGAATACAGAGAAATTAAAGATATTTATGAAACAAAACGTTTATTATTTACTTTACAAAGACAACACTACTACTTACAAAATCTAATGCGTGCACAATAAACAACACAAAAAGGACCGACACAATTCAAAAGAAACGATACACGGCGTCCAACATAGAATAGCAATCAAATATATAATTAAATGAAAAATATTTTTCATAAAGGCTATTAAACTAAGACATTGTGGATACATGTCTGGACAGATATGATAAAACCAAAGACACGGAGTCTTCCTCATTGTAGTCAAAATCATATGTCGGCATCCGTATAGAGCTTCTTCATGTCTTTTTCTTATTCTTTTCTGTCTAAGACGTTTTTGTCTCTCGTATGCTGCTCTCTCTTTTTGAGTTTTGCCTTTGTTGGCAAATAGAGTTTCGTATACTGGTAAACCTTCAATTTGATCAGCAATTACACTCATAGCGTTTGAGTCCTTCACTGTTTGAGATATTTTTGATGTTTTATTTGACCACGTCCTGCTTATCCATTGGCCAAATCTATTTAATGTTCCTTGGGGATTTTTAGCTCTTTCTCTGATATAAATATAACTTCCGATTGGGTTAAAAAATATAGAAAAGATTGCTGAAAATATGTTTTTGATTGATGTTAGCAATACATTTAAAAAGCCAGATACTAAATTTGTTAAACAGTTCCAGTTGTGTGTATTTTCTTTTAATGCTTGTTGTTGCATGTGTATCTCTTTCTGATGCATTTTTTTCTGTACTATTTCATTTCTCTTGAACTCTTCTTCTTTCTCCTTAATCTGCTTCACGCATCGTTTTCGTTTTCTTCGTAAGCATTTCATTATATATTGCGTTACTGTTGAATTTTGTCGTCGTTGTTTCATATTTATTAAGTGATGATTTGGTTTCTTGTTAGATTTTTTTCTTTTGATGACTTTTTTTACTCTTTTTGATTTAACTTTTTTAGATCTTGATGATTGTTCTCTTTTTCTTGTATTATTTTCATCACATTCGCAATAACATTTGCAGAAATCTACTTGATCTTCTTCTCCTATGAACATGAAATAAAGTAATAAGTGTTTATTCATAATATATTCTGGATTTTTATAAAATATATTAAGGACGAACTTATTTCTCTACATGACCTAACAATGTTAGGAAAATCGTTATAAGTTGACTATCTAATGATACTTTATTATTAAAGTTAGATTCGATCGAATCGATCTATTATTTCACAAAAGTATGTATTAGGAACTATATTTTGATCATGATACATAAGATATTTAGTGAAAAAGTTACGCAGGAAAGCAGTCTTACAGTACTCCTGCTCGTAGCAGAGTAGGCGTTGTTCCGCCACGAGTACTAATAACTATCTATGAATTACCAAGAATTTTACGGAATAAGTTATAGATTAGATTAATATCGTTATAGTAAAACGACTTTATATAACTACGCAAAATATACAGAACAAACACATAGTCGATCAGATTTTAATAAAGGCACGACACCTTTAATTTCCTTAGGCACACGCGATAAATTCGTATTATACGATTTTTTTATTCTTCTTGTTCCATGATCTGAATTCATATCTTCACGTCTTCTTAGCTGTGGTGCCCCATGATAATAATCTGATAAATTTTCCGACTTGCTAAATATACGGGAGCACAAGTAAAATAGTTTACATCTTTTATGAGGGTGGCATGATTGCAGCGTACATTCTTTGATATTAGGAATTATCTTTTTATTTAAACATTTGCAATTTAAATTTATGTGTTTTTTGGCAGCAACGTTACAAATACCAGTAGGGCATATTTTATTGTTAGCGTCAGCCAAAATATTTTTAATTTCATGTGAATTTAAAACTGTCATGTTAGAATCTATCATTACTTCAAACAACGGATTATTTTGGGTCTCGTACTTCGAAGACTTTCCTCTATTCTTTTTAATTGACTTATTTTTTGTATCACATGTAGTGTCTTTGCATTCAATCGAATGTTTTTGACCACACCTACATTTGAATCTACCATTTCTCTGTATTAACGCTCGTTCGCAGATCCCTCTATTGCATACATTTTTTGAAGCCGTCAAACGAGAAGGACAAATGCATTGTTTTTCTTCAAGTGTCCCAAATTTTTTTACATTGATTTGTACTTCTCTTGGATTCAAAACGCGCATTTCTTCTGAATCAACTTTCATTTCAAACATTGGTTCTCTTTTAATAGGTTCATTTGGTACTTTACTATTGACTTTGTGTATACTCGCCAGGTTTTTTAATTTTCTTATGAAATTAGATGGATGAGATTTGTTCTCTTTCTTTTCTGTGGCACTGGGAATAGTTCGATCACCTTGGCCTTCCATGAGAATTTTTTTATGCACTCTAATATTCGTTTTATTCACTTCATTTTTCTTTTTACTAACTTGTTTTTCTCCTCCATTTTGTGGAATGTAGTTTAAAGCTAAATTTGTCCTACAAGGTCCTCCAACACAAGAGTCACCGGTTGCATCAGGGTGAGTCGAAGCTTTTTGATTTCTCTTTTTTGATTTCTCATTTTTTTTTAATTTAATGTCAATAATGGGATGTTCGTCCTTGACAACGTTATCACTATGTAAAGCGTTTTTTTGTTTTTCATTTTGCTTATAATAGATACCTTTGGATTTTTTTGCATATCTATTATTATCTTTTTTGTTCCACCGTGAGCGGTTAAATACTGTTATAGGTATTTGCTCTTTGTTATCCCAAACCTTAGTAGTGTCTTGATTACCATACATATCAGCTATGGACTGCCAAGCTTTTGGCTGATGACTTTCATGGCATTGGCAAAGATTTGAATTGGTACAAATATTTTTAGACTTATGTTTTTTAAAGTATTCAGTATTTGATTTAAGTGACACTCTTTCATATGGCGGTGGTGCAAAAGTAGCATCGGTTATTTGCAGATTCTTTTGTACTTTTCGATCTCTTTTTTTCTTAGCCATGTTTATTAACTAACCAAATTGAAAATAAATTATTATCAAATACACTATAATGTATTTGATTATATTTTATACACCAAAGTTTCATATTTTTATTTTTTTAACAGATTTGTCCTTCTTAGTTTTAAGTTGTTATTAGAAAAAAATGTTAAACTTATGAAATAAGATTTGAAAATAAAATTTACATGTATACTCAAAATTTAGATCAAATGTCAATGTGTACATCTATTAAAACACCATTTTATGTTATGGCTTATATACAACAGTTTAAAGAGGTTCAATTAAGAGTACCGCAATTGTAAAAAACGGGAATTAAAATTTTATGATATATAAAAGACAACAATACAATAATTTAGTTTCTGCTAAAACTTAGCTATTATAACATTATTAATAAAAATATAATTTGATGCATTCAATATTACCATAAGCAAATAAACAATAACGCAATGTACATGGCAATACAGAATGAACGAAAACGTAGCAGATTAGAAGTTAGGATTGACGTTCATCAGTCGCAACTCGCTAAACGGAATCGAAATTTTTGTTCAGTCTCAGTCATCATTCAGTTTTGCCGTAAGTGTCGCATTGGTTGTACGCGTAGTGTACAATATTTCGTGCATTAATGTAATACGAAACCGGTTTTTGTTTAGCTACTTTTGGTTTTTTCCATTTTGTGTGTATAATATTTACAGCAACTGACCTGCAGAAACCACAACATGGCTCTAAAATACCTTATATTCGTTGTATGCATTGGTAAGTTTCTTTTTTGTGAAATTAAAATATAATCGAACTAAAACGTGTTTTAAATTGAAGTATGTATTATTTAGGTACTGCTTAAATATACATATTAATTAAAATTTAAATATATTAAAAATTTCGAATCTACTGCGACAATGATTTTCGTAACCATTACTGATTCAATTTAGATACCAAAGGTTCATAGTTCAAAAAACTAGTGCTACTTCCGTTAACAACAGATTCATTTGATAAAGTTGATATTACCAATTAAATCAAAGTAAAAAACGTGATTTTTATTTTATTTCTGGTATTATTTTTATAATTTTATAAATACAAGCATAACAAAAAACTATCATTAACACAATTTGATAGTTATTGTTGATACGTAAATATCATTAGTATATATGTACGTAAATACAAAATATAATGGACCATTTTTTTCCTGGGCACATTTCATAAAATGAGTATTTAATAAAGTAAAATGTATAAAATTCACTCAATTAATCAATGATTTCAAATATTTCAAATTATTTTAGGAATGGCTTGGGCCCAAAGTGAACCATCACTTTCGGACGCCATAAACAATTTGCCTCCTGAATTGCAAGGCAAGGTTGATGAAAAACAAGTAACAGAACTGAGAAATAAATCTATGCAAGTATTCAAGAAGAAATGTGAAGATAATGGAGGGCCTGATGCCTATCAATCCAGTGAGGTAAGCATTTTGTTTGTTTTCTTACAACTCACATGGCAGGGTTAACGGAGTGTTAAGATACTCTACTTCTGACTTAATGCCTAATTTTAGAGCTAATGTATGTTGAATGGCAGAACTCAATGCCATCCTGCCGGTTTCCAGAGAGAAAGGAAATAAAACTTAATTTCCCACAATAGATATCACAACTCACATTTACAGTCAGATCCTGATAAAAAATATTTTTGTATATTTTTTGTTTTGTGAAAGCTAAAAGTTAAATTATGTCATATTAATAGTTTTGTGCCTACAATCAGAGTTACTTCCTGCACTTAAAATGAAGTGTTTCAAAAAACGTATTTATTTGATAATAGCTAGCAATCATTACGTAAGAATGATTTATAACTAAAACTATACAAAAAACATTTGTTTAATGCGTATTATGTATGCTTGAGTTAAATAATAGAATCTTAGCATTGACCCTAAGTCAAAGGTATTTCTTAACAGTATTTAATATTTAAAATAATACCAGATTTGAAAATATATATTTCATCAAACATGTAGAAGAGGAAGAATATAATTCTTATTTAATTTCCATTGCAAACAAGTTTTCCTCATAATCGTTTATCTATTAATCTTTTGATTAATTGATTATTTATATTATGATCAAGAAATTGTGCTATAAATCATCACCATTACCAGTTATTCCATATAACGGCTGATCCATTTCCCACAATATAAATTATTTCCATATTATAATAGCAGCATTTGTTTTTTGTTTTTGTTGAATGCTATAATTTGGGGTCACTTGAGTCCCCTCAAGTGTCCTATCCCAGAGTATAGAGATTAAATTTTTTTCAGTCCATTACTATGTAAAGATAAATTATGGCATTGAACATGAATGTCTTAAATTTAGGAAGCAAATGGAGAATGGACTGTTTTGACATTAGTTTTTCTCTATTACCAATTAGAGTAGTAGTAATAAGTAAAAAATGTGTTAAATATAAAAAGACATTTTAAACTTTTTATTATATATTTTTACAATGATACATTTATTAATAAATTACAATATAATCTAAACCAACACTCTTAAAAGCAATTAAAGTTTATGCACACTACAACTTTCTTAGAAGAGAAGCTTTGAAACTGTTATTGTTAATTTAATGATTATGTGTAGTGGGAAAAAATTGTTGTGACTGTGTAAGCAATGGCTTATGTCTGCAATATTGAAAGTTGGGGATTCCCACAAGTCCCGAGACTTTCAAGATATAGCTTACTTCTAGAAAACTGATAAATTATATGTGAATTTGGAAATGTAAAGTTTCTGAAATTATAAAGTTGTAGAAGGTGTATGTAATGAAGAAGCATATAGTTAGCTCAGTAGGACCATGAGCCCAAAAATGTCATGGTTGTGGATTCAATACTTATTCATTTTATTTTCTTCTTTGGTAAGATAAAATGTGGTGTTGAATTTTGTTATTACACATGTAATGTCTCCAAATTGCATGGAAAATTTAGATGTTATTAAATGTAGGTTTGCCTTTCCTACCTTAATGCAGCATATGTATAATCTTTTTATAAGTAATTAATTTTAAAGATTGAAATACCCGGGTCGGTTTTTTTTTAGTTTTAATAGTAAAATGGCCAGTAATTTAAAGGTTACTCAAAATGACAAAGAAATATTTAGCTTTAGTTGCTTGCCAATCGTGGCGCAGAGGCAATTGGTTGTGGATTCAATCTCATTTGAGGCAATAAAATATTAATGTATATTTCATTTCTTTGCTCTGGTGTCGAGGCAAAGCACGGCGCTGAGTTCCGCCATTCAACACGCAATACATCCAGAATTCGGCGGAGAGAGAGGAGTGTCTTAACACTAGGCTCCCTTTGCCTACCCTGTTACGTTCAAAATTAAGTGTGAAGCTTAAAAAAAAAGATATAATATAAAATGAAATTTATAATATTGTACATTTAGCTTACAAGGTCTACTACTTGGATTAATTACCTCGAAAAATAAACGTTACTTTTATCCGACATCATTTATTTTAAAATGTATACCTACGTATTTTATGCATATTTTAAGTATGTGTGGAACTTGCCCTTTTTAATAAAAATGGCAAATGCTGGGAAACGGGTCATCGGACCGGTTTTAATGAACTCCCAAACTTTTGAACACATGTGTTATATGCATGCAAAGTTAGCGTGTAATTATATCTTGATTTTGGTCAGGAAACAGCAACCCGATATATTAAAGAGTAAGGACGACATGCAAACTTCGCCTTTTTAAATATATATTTATTTAAATTCTGCTTAATGTTGAAATCAACATTATACAAGATTTATAATGTCTTAATAGTTAGACAATGTGAAATTGTATTTTTTTGTTATTGTGTATTACACTTTCTATTTGCAAAGCCGAAAGTTGAACGGAGTGTTTACAACACAAAGTTCCTTTTGCCTATATAGCTGTATTCGAAAACTGAAAAAAATAACCACCCATGAAATATTTATTATTTTCAATTTTTCGCTCTAGTTTCGAGGCAAAAGTGCAGCGTTAAATTCAGCCACTCAACATACAATGCCTCCAGAAATTGGCGGAAAGTAAGCAACAAAGTGTCTTAACATAAGGTTCCCTCCGACCCTGTGACATCCGAGAAACCGCGTGAAACTGATAAAAAATACTTTCTTTATTTCCATATACTACTACTATTATATTAACAGATTTCAATAAAGCGTGTCTTAAAAGACAGCGTAATAAATTAATAATATTTAAAATCATTATTCGTTTAATTTTAACCTACAACGATTGAGTGTAATTAAAAATTTCCCAATTGTTTTTAGACGGCTCATAACTAATGATAGTTTTTCCCTAAATTAGTGTTTTTACGTACAAATCAATTATGATATGGACTTTTTTAACAAAAAGAGAAGCATTACCAAATCATATTTTGTCAGTCAGTCTTCAGAGGAAGTACATTACGGTAGTAATAACACCTACCACTTACCGTATTACATTACTTCTTTTAAGGTCATGACAAAAAATAAATTTTCAATGCTGTTTCCTCGTAAAGTCATTGTGATTCACAAGATTCTTTGTTCTCTCGTCTTCCCGGGCAGCGGAAAACTCGTGTCTGTTTCAATATAACTCCACCCGCTGTGAATAGAACTACTCACATTAATTTTGTATGATCTATTAGAATACTCAGTTAGGTTTATTATTTTTTATTTATCCCACGTATATGTAGAAGAGTAGGCAGAAAGAACTTGCGAAGTTGGTGTTGAGACACTCCGTTCCCCATGTTCCGCCGAATTCGGGAAGTGTTCAGCGGCGGAACTCTATGCCGCGTGTTGCCTTTTTGTTGGGGCGAGGATTTGAAAATATTTAATACTTCTTTACTTTACTTACTGAATGGGAATCGAACCCACAAGCGTTGCGCCACGACTGGGCCAGTCGTCGTCGTCTTTAAATCCTTAATACAAATATTTTCTAAGCAAACTAACACCAAAATCTTAGACTAAATTCGAAGATCAAATATATAATTAGAAATTTTAACCTGTCGAACACGTACGGCGTACAAACATAGTAGGTAATATGTGTAAACACGTTTTTTAGTTTTTCGCATCTCCTTAATAAAGACACACCGTCCGCCACTATCCACAAATTTATAAATGCATTTAACGGATAAATAAATTATCTTACTCGACCGTGTAAATGTTAATAATATTAATACAAACATTTCACCGAGTGGAAACGAACCCACACCTCCCGCGAGTACAACGAATCCCACACTACACACATGTTGACGGCACAGTTGTTTAAAAATCAGCTTCACGCTGTATCCCGCACACAGCAGGGTAGGCATAGGAAACCTAGTGTTAAGACACAGTTGCCTCAACACCAGAGCGAAGAAATAAATAAATATAAAAAAAAAAAAAATATTTCACTTCCTCGAGTGGTGATCGAACCCACAACCAGTCGATTTTACAGTCACACTGCCTCTGCGCCACGACTGGCCTCACAGTTGTTTAGTTACAGATTAATCCATTGTACTTGTCGTAGGGTTAACGTAAAAAACTTTTTTCTAGGAGGCAGTGTCTTTAGGTCGGGTGTTTGTCAAGTTCAATGTAAGATACGTGATACGTACGAGTATAAGACTATAACTTCAAGTATAGGCTGAAGTACAATATACTGTGATATACATTTGTATACCTTTGGGAGGAGGAGGTTCATTTTTAGAAACATTTAAGCTTATTTTTTTAGTTTAAGATCAAATTAGTAAATTTAATCTTAAGAAAAAGAAAGTGCAATGATGGACGATTTTTAAGGGTTTTGCCTTCCTTGTGAATATTAACAGAATATTCCTTATGAAATAACAGAACAGGCTTTCTAAATCTCCATTACAAACAAATGACGATATTTAAGTTGATGGATGCGCGTTATGGGTTTTTGCTATTTGCTTGCATAATTTACAAATGCTTACGTTAGCGAAGCCTTATATAAGTAACCACTGCTTTTTACCTTTTCTAATAAAGTGAAATTCCAACGTGTATAAATGTAAATTACTCAACAAACCACTCAACACGCAATGCCTCCACAATTTGGCGGAAAGTGGGGAATGGAGTGTTTTAACAGTAATATCTCCTCTTGCTTACCCTGTTTTGTGCTGGATGCATCGTGAAATCGTAAGTCTCTGTGTCATTTTGAAATCGTGATAACTGCTTAAACAGCTTAACTGACGCATCATTTTATTATTAAAATATAACTTATTTCGTCAAATTGTTTATTACGTACATGACTCGATTTTGATAAAGCTTAATCGGTTTTATCAACCTTGTATTACGAAATGAATGTGATTTACGCAAAGAATGTCGGTACCAAAGTACAAGTATGATTTCTTTGTGTAGGTTTGTTTTTTTTGGTTGTATTATGTATGTTAGTATAGTGGTGTTTAAGTTTGAAATTTACAGGTAGACTAAATATAAACGATATAAACTTCATTATAACGTGTTTAAAGTGTTCATTCATACTTAGGAAGGAACAATATTTATTAAGAAAACGTGTAAAAAATTTAACGTAGTGGGGATTTGGACTCGCGCCTCTTGGAAACCGACCAACCTTGGATTTAGCTTTCCCAGAAGCGCGGGTTCAAATCCCACTACTCTACGTACTAAATAAGTATATTGCCTTGTTTTGTTATCGTTATTGTATGTCGTGTATCAACGGAACACTCGCTAAAACTAACAGTACTAAGAATATAAAAATGTTGTTCCATGTTTCACTACTATCTAATAATTTACCGTTAACTTCCTGGCATACTGTTCCGTACTACCTTTTCTTTGTTGCAATAAATAAAAAAAAATAATAGATCTGCCATATAACCTAACTGTAACGATAGCAGACAATGGTAAATTCGGTTTCATGCTTAAATTGGGTACTTTTGGCCATGTATTCACATTAGCTTTGGCTTTGTATTTTAATTATTAATATGAAATAATATTATTGGGTAAATATTAATATTATAAAATACTAGCGGCCTACTCGCGGCTTTGCCCGCATGCCACCTATACGAATTTTATTAGGTTGCATTTGCCAACAGATACATAAAATCATAAATAACTTTTTATCATAATTCTGAGAAAATTTCATCAAGTGGATGTCATCGACGAGACCAGCGGCCGCCTCCCGCGCTATACCTGCCTAGGGTTGCAACCGAAAGCAGAGCGTTGAATAATTTAAATTTTACTTTTTGTCCAGAAGTATTACTTATTATTACTTCCAAATTACATACTATAAAAGTCGAAGCTTATCTTCATAAAATTTCCTTGATGATGGAATGAGTTTCGCTCGTAAGTTACAAAATCGTAGTCAAATAAAAAACGATGAGATACCACCTTGCAATTTTCAAATATGTTCTGTTAAAAATACCTTATGGTGATTTATTTATAAGAGATAGATATATGGCGCCGCTGACATTTTTTTAAACTTACAAAATGAAATATTTTTGTCATACAATATAGGCACTATACATATTTAGTCATTTTTGCAGCGCACGCGCTTAAAGCAATTCGACGGCGTTCATTATTATTGTTATTTAGTTATTTAGAGCTAAATAAAACTTATTCTGTAATATTCACTCCTGAAGAATGTAGCTTTCATACAAAACAAAAAAAAAAGTAAATTGGACCAGTAGATAAAGAGATCTTAGCGTTTGCATAAACAAACAAACTCTATTAGTATTCTTGGCAGTATTTTTTTAAATATTTATTATTGTCTTTCCACACATTTTATTCCGCACGTCAGGTAGGGATAACCTTATATCACTCTATGCAAATTCAAAGTATTGTGGGTTAATGGCGGAACTAAACGCTTTTGATTGCCCGTGGAACTCAACGCCTAGGAAATTGAACCAACAAACATCGTGTTACTATCTGAAGCTGTCCAACTGCGCCATGATGGCCTCATACTTTTACTTAAAAATTATAATATATGCGATGGAGAACTGCTATTACCTACAGAAGTTTCGCTTATGAGGTATGATACATAGCAGACCAGAGGTCGATGACACTATGTTTTGCCACATTAATGTCGTAATTTGTTTTGCTTCGATACTTACTTGACGAAATACTTATGCTACAGTTTATAAATATATTTATTTATATTTATTCAACAAGTACTATTATTTTATTTCACATTTAGAAAGATAGAAGATTACTAGAATAAAATGTATCGTGAGTATATGCTATAAAGATAGACTTCCCAAATAACTAATTCCAATTCAAATTAAAAATATTCTTCAAATAAACTCTTTTGAGCACTTTTGAATCGTCGAATGAACATATAAACAAAAAAAAGCTACCACCGGTTGGAAAGGCAGTTCTGCTGAGAAGAGCCGGCAAGAAACTCAAAAGTTGCTCTTTTCAAAGTCAATGGTAATAAATAATTAATATTATCTTATAGACATACAAAATAATTATTATATGTTCAAGATTTTTTTTAATTAACGATAATAGTAGGTAACAATTCATATGATTTGTAAAAAATATGTAAAAATAAAATGCATTAGTCAAATGCGTATCTCCTAGATATTGCTATTCGAAACCTGTGAAACCAAAAATTATAGCTTATCTGGCAGATACGGCTGTCCGGGACTTATCAGCCAGTGGTGAAACTGACCCTAATTAATTTCCATTTGCCGGAATGTAATGGAATGCCTTAAGTAGGAATAAGATCGTTTATTGAATATCTCCAAGAAATGCGGTTTTCCACTACTACATTCTTGTTACCAAATTTCACTATGTTTTTAATCTAACATACATTGAATTGAATTTATTATTACAAGATTTTTTTTTCTGTATAGAAATAGCGTACGAATGATGTACTCATAATGTCAACTAAAACAATAGTTATTGTTTTAAAATATGTAAAAATTAAAGAATAAAATATTGAGTATTAAAGAGTACAAAGGTCTGCAAAATGAACAACGTATATACCTACACTTCTCAGATAAACCTAGCGGGGTGGCGTTGGCTCCGGTCCAAATGCTCTCTCATCAGAACTGACTTTGTACGACCTTAGCATATTATCCCAATGGAACATAAATATATGTTTGCCGTATAGGTAAACGGAATATTATTCACATTTTGGAATTACATGCAAAAGTTAAAAATGTTTTGGGGCTTATTTAAATAATTTATCCTTTTTTTATGTCTTGCGTTTACTACGACCGTAAGCAAATATATATTTTATTAGGCCGAGAGAAGAACTGAATTCTTTTCTTTTCGTCCAGTCACAGTACATAATTTTGTTAGTTTTGCGAGATTTTTTGCTCATTTGTATACAACAAATACTCAAATAACGGGGCAAACGCTTATTCTTGATTGCTTTCTTATTTACAAAAATTATATATTATACGCTCTACATTCTATAAATAGTTCAAGATGCACAAATATTACATACATATTGTTGTAAACAAATCATATTGTAAAATGTAGGATGCATAATGCATCGTCCTACATAAAAAAGTAACTAAAAAGAAACTACATTACATTTTATCAAAATGATACATTTTTTTAAATGGACTAATCATATCTTTGTTTCGCGCAAAGGACTTAATATGACGCAAGGATATTGTTACTCGATAAAGAGCCGGCTAGAGAAATTATATGACGGTTAAGATTTTCTTGAAATATAACATGAATTTAGATTGATTTGGAGGAGACCTCAGAACTTCTAGTTTTACGTATGGATATGGAGTTTAGCACTATTTTTGTATATATATGTCCAAATATCGACTTTCGTACAAAATTTCATTAGCTTTACAAGACTCTTTTTAATTTTAACTTTAATAATAGAATGCTAGTCTCTACAATAATTCTCTCACTCACTTCTTTCAATTAGAGAATGACAATTAAAATTAATTACAATTAATTATGCGATGTGTAGATCAAATTAATTATTTTTCCCATTAAATACTATAGTATATGTAGATGTCTAGTCGCACGCAATATGAGTAGGCCAACTAATAAGTTAATGTATGTTAGCTTAGTGCTGTCAAGTATCCAAGTAATTTGGTACCTCTCCAGAGGTGAGGTGTGTCCTATTTTAAATGTTGTTGACTACTGTACATACGAGGTCATTATTTTCATATATAGTTGTTATAGCTATGTATCGTTTTTTTTTAATGAAAACACATAAATGACATTGTAAAGTTTGCAATTTATGTTTTTATTTTAATGTTTTAATACTTGCTACTTTGCAACTTTTAAATATATTTTAAAGGTGTGTGTCATACGTTTTATAGTTTTAGTTTTAACATTAAAAGGTAAATCATCAAAGGTTTGTTTTATACCAGGGGGGAATTCTTTGATGCCTTTTGCTTTTACAGTTATATGACAGAACAATAATTTCGTTAAATTTTTTCTACCTCACTTCAGTCTAGTTTAGTTTGGTAATATGGAATTTATTGTCAGTAAAAGTATCTATTACATGCTTAAATAACGTTTTAACGTATCTACTAATAATATATGTGAAGGGCAACTGTTATCAACTTTTAATTACCGCGATAAAATATTAAATCAATTTTTGATATAGATTAAAATGTATTATTGGAAAGAATTTTGGGCCATTTAAGAAACGAAAATGTATTTTTTTAGGTCCGACATTCTGTATCCATTAAGACAATTCTCACTTTTCAAAATTTTTGCCGAATTCTGCAAGCATTGCCTCGTTACCAGGGAAAACATGAAAATATTAAATATATAATTTATTTCAGTGGTAATAGAACCTACAACCTATTAGGTCTACAGTCACACGCTTGTGACTCAGAGCGCCGAAACTGGCGATGGAATGTTCATGTATTAGAATAATAATCCTTTAAAACATTTTCACTACGGAGATCCTATTTTTAATTGTCATCCTTTGTTTCTATGATTTGTTTTTAACTGTGGCTTTTGTAATCGATTTAAATGTATTCAGCGTATGCTATTTATTAATAAAAATTGTAGTCGTTTCTAAACCTTCTAAACCTTTTTTTATCTATTTTTTTTTAAGCAATTTTTCCCAATATAACTAAGGTTTGATTTTTTATGTTTAAAAATATTATTTACATTATAACGCTTGCGAAATCCATCGGTTATTCGTTAAAAATAATTTTATTTCGCAATTAAATTTCATACGCAATACGAATTTTCCACTTATATGTCAGGTGAGTAGGCCTTGAGTATTTTATTTAAGACTATTGTGCCCTAAATATTTCTCCATTGAAATCTATAGATTAGAATATATTTTAGGTTATCTGTACGTCCATCTAGAAAGTATACTTTTTAGCAAAAAAAGACCAAGATATACGTATTTAGTTTATTAATAATAATAAGAGATAGGTACATGCGTATGCGCACCATGTATTTTAATTCACGTAAACCGATAACAATAATATAAATTTGAATTTATCACGAAGGTCTCAACCCGCTCTGGTTAGATAAAATACGGCATTCGTTTTCACTTCTAAAAACGCAATACATGCAATATTAGCGGAAACTAGAGTACAATGACTCATTACTGAAGAAACATGATACTTTAATATGCTTGCGAAATCATGAAGTTGAATAGATTCCATATTTTCTACACCAGTGAAATTTGTGTTACTTAGAGGCTGACACTGGTTTTGGTGAATGTAGAGCAGCCTTAAGAGGGGATTTCTCGATTTGTAACTATAGGCAGAAGGAACCTAGTGTTTAGGCATTCCGACCTCATTAAAACACGTCCGTTCAAATTTCCACCGTATTGGAGGCATTGAGTGTTAACAACGCAACTTGACTCTGCATTGTTAATAATTACAATTAAAAAATTAGCTTCACGGCGTATCCCGCACACAGCAGGGTAGGCAGAGGGAACCTTTTGTTGAGACACTCCGTTCCCCACTTTCTGCCGAATTCTGGAGGCATTGCGTGTTGGAGGTTTCCTCTGCCTACCATGCTGTATGGATACAGTGTGAAGCTATAGCACTATCGAAGAATGTAGCTTTCATACAAAACAAACAAAAAGTAAATCTGATCAGTAGTTCCAGAAATCTTAAATCTTACACAAATTCTTCCGCTTTATTATATTAGTAACTCTATTTACATATTTCTAATCAATAAGAAATAACAATTATACAAGTCATTTATATATAGTTTGTTGAAATATAAAATAATATTTTATTGTTTATATAAAACGTACTTATAAGTATCAATTAAGTTTCTAATTATTGTTTCAGAAAGCATTTTTAGGATTTATGGAATGTTTGAAAGAGCTGGTGGATCCTTCGAAGTTGCAAGAAGAAATAGAAGATGCTAAGCCAAACGGCCGTGTGGATGAAGTCTTTAAGAAGTGAGATAGCTATATTTATTTAATTCTTATAAAGTTTTCAAAATATTTAAGATTATGGGGAATGTATTATTTTCATTACCTCACCCTAAATAATAACAAGGCTAAAGCACGATGTTGTGTTACGACTCAATTTTTGACTTGGGGCGGAAAGTGGAGTGCTTTCTACATTCTCTGCTATGCGGAATAAAGCGTGAAATTCTTAAAAAAAAAAATATAGGATTAATTTAATATGGCATCGATTAAAGTACTCTATTAAAGAGAATTTTCAGATAATTAATTAAAAAAACCAAAAAGTAAATTATGGACAAAAACTTTCTATTTGTTTTTTTTTACTTTAATGAATAACTTGAAGGGTTTATTAATTTCGATAAACGATTCATTGACATATGGTTGAAATGATTAACGCGCTAAATCGTGGGAAAACTTATATTAAAAATTAGGTAATATTTCCGGTCGCGGTGTTCTTTGGTCCATCACGCCAAATGTGAAAAATGAGTGGAAAGAAGAAACAGATCAAGTATCTAGGTTCTATATTCACAATCGGCGTTATCGGGAAAATACGTGATCGGAAAATTTGATAATAAAAATAAAATAATTATAATGTGTAAACTAAAGCCCCATATAAAATATTTAATAAGGAAACGTATAAAATGTATTTGAACGTAGCGTGATTTGGACGGTTTCCAAGAGGCGCGGGTTCAAATCCCGCAACGTTGAGGTATAAGTTAAGGTATAAATAATGAAAGTAATTTATTTCTAAGTGTGGAAATCAGCTTAAAAATGTTAAAAATAATTTGTCTTTCAGATACTGTGACAAAACGCCATCATTCAAGTCGTGTTTCCGTAACCTAACAGAAACTGTTAAGACTTGCTTCTCCATAGAAGAACAAAAGAATCTTAAAACGGTTTATAACATAACCGAACAAATGGCTGACTTCATATGTTTTAAGGAGGGTGATAGAATTGCCCGTGAGTTTTTAATACCTATAACCTTTTTAATAACATAAGCTAATAGTATTTTTTTTGCAGAATATTTAATTATAATATTTTTATATTATATAGAATTTTGATCGCTACTTTTCACCCTAAGATAGATATTTTGTCTTGTGGCGAAAGAAATCAATGTATTATGGATGAATTCGAATTATCGTAATAACTTATCACAGGACCTGGGACCGGTCTAGGACGTACCTATCGATTGATTTAAAAATTGACAATTTATTAGGAACCTACAGAAAGAGGAGATTATAGATTGTTAAAATAGTTTTGCTTTTTTAATAAAATCGAGCCTAACAAAAGCTAGGTTTCTTCCATTCTAGTAGCAGCATAAAAAAATATAAATCAACTTAAATCATATAGCAGCATATTCCGGCATATTCACGATAGACGAAACAGTCGAAGTTAACAAAATTATAGTTAGAGAATGCCTAGAGAAAATGTATGAATATAAACGTGAGTACCGCATTTTGTGGAAATAGTTGGAAATTACTCGAGAAATAGAGCACAATGGGCTTACCTTGTACCGCGTTATATAAACTCTGCCTTTATTTTGTCTTTATGTGTCCCATTCATGCGAGGGTCGGACGAGGTCGACTGAATATACCTTTATTGTGAATCGATATCTTATATGTGGATACGTAAATAGGACGTATCTTCAAAAATGTTTCTTGGTGCACACAAAATAATAAACTAATTGTATTCTTGGAATAGTTAATAGATAATGATTAAGATCATTTTTTAGAAAAGTAAATTTGCGTTCAACTACGAATATACACTTGAAAAAGACGTAAAAAAATGTTTTTATTCAAATTTAAAGCAATCAAAAGTATTCATTTGAAATACATTTTCAATTATAATAAATATTCAATACTAAGCTAAAATTTGATTGTAGTCAATTAACTAATGTATGTACATATATATTACACGATTCGAAGCTCCCTTTTTGTTACGATCATTGCGCAGTGTCAGTAATTAACTCGAACATTCATAGTTGTCGAGGCCGTCGTGGTGTGTGACTGTAACGCGACAGTTGTGTGTTCGATCCCTACTTTGAGTAATGAATTATTATTTATTAATATTATATTTTTTTCGCTCTGGTAACAACATAAATAAGTTGTAACAAGCGTATAAAAATTTCGACGTAGCTTGACGAGAACGCATGGCTTAGTGGTCAGAGCGCCTGGTCGGTTTCCAGGAGGCGCGGGCCCGACTCCCGCTACGTTCAAATTTTTATACGTTTTCTAAATAAGTACAATTCAAACTTGTTTAATTTAATATATTTTTTATTCCTTACTTCTTATATGATTTAAATTGATATATATCTATCTTTCCATTATGTTGCCTCTTGTAAAATTTTACGCTTTTTTTTACTTTAAAAAACATTGCTATTTAAAAATACTTTATCTTTTCCCATTAGTATTCATATCGGAGAACGGGCCGGAATGTTTCAACGAGAAGAAGGTGGAAATTGAAAATTGTTTGAACAGCACCTTTGGTTCGGAGATGAATGTGGATACACAAAAGCTCTCATTAGATAGCATTCCTGAAATTAAGTTCGGAGTGAGTGTGAATTTGTATATATTTTTAATAAATTAAAATTTATTTTAAAGGCCGTCGTCGTAAATGTACACGCGACGGTCGTGGACTCGATTCCCACTCGAGGAAATCCATCATTTTACATTTTTATTCGGTGAGAATTCGGTGGTGAATGGTGAGAAACGAAGTCTCTAACTCTAGGCCTGGTTAAAATAAATCTTCTGTTTTTAATTAATATATATATTTCTGTGGGACAAAAATATATTTAAATATTTTGCTATATACCGAATTTAGTCAGTATTTCAAGTAGAATCGGGTATTGTGATAATTGTTTAATAAAAAAAATAATGTCACAGGCGTCTTGCTCAGGTACATCCAATTCTTCAAGGCTTTTTTTTCTTCTGCAACCTTCAAGATCCAATGTCTAACTATTAATTTCCATTTGCGTTAATTGACTTACGAGTTACGTATCAACTTCGCAGGGAACAAAACCGGTTATTATTGAAGCAGAATTTAATACAATTAGTAAGTTATGCATATACCTTGTTAAGGTTTATAAAATAAATATTACATGCACGCTATGTTATTGTGTAATATATTTTTTAATATATAATTACATTAAAATACAAAAAAAATACGTTACGTAGCATGGACTATCTTTTTAATTTTTTTGTTGATACTTATTCAGGTAACGTATAAAAATTTGAACGTAGCGGGACTCTAACCCGCGCCTCCTGGAAACCAGAGTGTACACATAGCTTAGTGGTCAGAGCCCCTGGTCGGTTTCCAGGACGCGCGGGTTCGAGTCCCGCTACGTTAAATTTTTTATACCTTTCCAAAATAAGTATTTTTCTTTCCTTAGTATGGAATAACACGTTAAATTTAAACATTTGTTTAAAAAAAAATTAATGTTTTTTTCTTTACTTTTTGGGTTACAATATCCGCAGATATTGAACAAAGACATCCCTTGTTATAATAATGGCACATTCAGATTGCATATCATAAGTGATCTTTGTTTATTTAAGTGTTAAAACAAAAAAGGAAATAAAAACAAGCCTATATGAATTTTGTCGTAGCTTGACGACAACATGACGACAACATGACGGCTTAGTGGTCAGGGTACTTGAGCGGGTTTTAAGAGAGTTTAAATCGCGCTACATTATTTTTGTATACGTTATGTAAAAAAGTAACCTTTTTTTCTTTAATTTTACAGGATAAAGAGTGCAAACAATTCGCCGACCTACAAACGTGCATAGTTGGAGCTTTAGAAACATGCTCAGCGCCCACTTCTGCCAACATCGTAGAGTCTCTATTCAAATACGCCAGGAAGTCTACACCGTGCAAGGAATTGCCTGTAAGTTGATGAAGTTGTTGTAATAATTATATATTACAATATTAGGGGACAGTGTTCGGTTGCAAACGCGATGGTTGTGGGTTCGATTCGCATTAAATTATTTTTATTTCAATGTTTTGAGACACAAAGTGCAGAGATGACGGTGTTTCGATACGAAAACTTTCCCTGCCTGACCATTAATTACGTCTTATGAATTTTGTTATTTTTCCATCATCGGTTTTTTTTTATTAAAACAGTAGTTCTGAAACTATGTTAAGAATAAATATAATCTTAATAAATTTTACTAAATTGTTAGAATGTTTTCGCTTAAAATGTATAGGTATGTGCATAATAAAGAAGTTCCTTTTCGTTGATCAAACAAAATATTATTAAATTAATATAAATGAATGAATGGAAAAGTGATTGTAATAATAATAATAATATTTTTATTAGGAAGTAGAAGAAGACAATATGAGGAGTCACACAGTAAGTTTAGGAGCTTGCTTTAGAAATTTCAGTTTTTTTGCACAGTTTATAGAAACAAATAATACAAAATTTATAAAACAATGCACAATTTATTAATTTATGATATTGAAGGTAGTTACATTTTTAATAAAAATGCCTTTTTGTTATTTTTTTCTGACTGCGCCTACTTAAGAATAACATAAAGTAGAAGTTGACAGTTTCTTTGTTTTGTTTTTACTATTTCGCTAAAGTATCGCATGTCGTTATTTTTTATACATAGTCTTAGTGGTATGTTTCATTTCAAATAATTATATTTTTTTATTTAATTAAAGGAAATGAACCGATTAGACCTCCTTGATTACCATCAAGATGTATTAATTTAGGTCTGAAAAAAAAATATTATTTGTCCATATTTTTAAAACGTCTCCATTTAATGATACATTATGACGTAAATTTATATTAATTAGTATTCATTTATTTCTTTAAGGCTTGTTGGACACTTTATATGCATGTTAAAACTGTAGAATTACCAAATACTGTATTGTATATATATATAGTATTATTTTGATATTTATCATTATTTTGAGTCAAAATAATGCTGTTCTCTCATAAGAATTGATGCACCAAAATGACACTTAATTAAAATAAATGATATCTTAATTTTTCATTTCATTACTTTTAAAATAGATCATTAAGGGAGTTTTGCGGCTTCAGTGAGCCTGTCTGTAAACACAAAATTTATATTTTCATTTCCCCGCTCTGGTAACAAGGCAAAGCTTGGCGTTAAAGTCGGGTGATTCGTGTGCAACAGAATGTCTTGCCACTAGGTTCTCTCTGCTTACTCTGCAATTAGCAAAAAACGTAAAGCTAAAGATAATAAAACATTAAATAAAATATTTTTTGATTCCAGGACCCAAAATCAAAGAAGGAACTACCGAATTCGGCCAATACTTTAACTCAATCCCTATTAATGGGTTTATTTGCGCTCGCTCTTTTCTTCTAACTCTACGTACTTTGTGACGCTCTGGTACTTCTGTTTTATTACTCTTTGCCAAAGGTCATTGAACAATTTTGCCAGAACTGCCATTACATATACATACATATGTATGTTGATAATAAGTTAGTGCAAAATTAACTAATTATATGAAACTGACTTGTTAGTTAAAATATATGTTAATGTAATTACTTCTTTATAATTTATTATCTAGAATTTTCATCTATTTTATTTATATTATGTTCTTAAACCTTAAATCAAGAATTGAAGGAAATAATCAAATTTTGATATACATTAGTATTTAGATTATTATTTGTATCTTTGCTTATTATATTTTATATTTTTTTATTTTTTATTACCAATCTTTTATTTTGAATCATTTAATAAACGTGGAGTTCAGCAAAATTCTTCAATATCTATAAAAAATGCTATTGTAAAGATAAAAGTAGATAAGTATATTTCTATTTTTGTAGCTATTTTTGTTTCAGTCGAAACTAAATGAAAATGAAATACATATTTAGATTATTTAGCAAGATACAAGATGTTATTGTATTAGAAAGCTTAAGCGTAACCAGCTTTACATATATTTGGCTCGGCGTTTAAACAGCTTAGAAAAAAATATTAATAGTGCCAATAGTTACTTTTAATGTTGTACAACTTTTAAAGTTAACTGTTGAAGTTTTTAATATATTATATTTCTATCAAACATTCTGTGAAGTTTTAATTTTAAAGATCAATATTATTTTTTAATAATTACAATATAACTTATAATATTTTAATGTCATCATACTGGTTTCATTTAATGTCATCACACAGTTTATACTTTTATTTAAACTCTTCACTGAATGAAAGCAAAATGGCTATAATTAAAAAAAATTGTTCATTCGATTGTCAAATTTCCTTGAACGACCGAGTCAAATTCATAGTAGTACATATCTATAACAATATCAATATATAATTTTTCCTTATACATACATATAAATACACGAATCATATAGAAGCAAGAAAAGCAATCTCCAATCAGACCAATATTTGGAAAATAAAAGAAAACATGATTTCGTTCTAATTTCCATAATTTTTCAACAAGCACTACTGCACCATAATCGAGAAATTATAAGTTGTTTGTATTATGTATTATTAGAAAATAAAATAATCACTTATTTATACATAAAACTCTATTAATAAGTCCATTCTGGAAACATTTTGCTGTATTTGCTTCAATATGATTCAAATACTCTTATGCCAAATTCGCCAAATTTTCGCTTCCATCCGAATTAGATAAGTATTGCATCGATATTTTTAATAAAAGCTATTCGATATACGTGTGTGTGATGCTAAATCGATTTTTTATTGTATTTAGTATAGATTTACCATTTATTTCTTTTTTTTAATTGTATGTTACTTCAGTTTAATGTTTGTTCTACAGAATTTTAAAAAATATTAATTTTTAATACATTAAAAAATATAATTTTTTAAAATAAATGTAAGTAATGTAGTGAATATGAATTTTAAAAATTATACCTAATTCTTTATCATATTACATTTTTGTACTTTTTAATTAAATCTTATGTAAACTTTTATTATTTCTAAAACAAGTAAAGGTTTTCTTGTACTTTGTCAAGTGATATATTAAAAAAAAAACGTTATTTTAGGCCGGTCCCTATTGATTATGATAAAATCATACCTGAGCGGGTTGTGAAATATAACAAACAGACATTACAATTATATTATAAATATCTCAGTTAGGCTTTAAAAGTATATAAGACATTAATTTTTACGTAAGTAGCGGTTTTAGAGAACTTCCGATTGATATTAGGTTTAGTTGAGTTTTGACTATTACTTTAACTGAACTACTAGTGCTAGTTAAATATTGAGCATTATATAAAATTAAAAAAAAACATTTTATAATTAGTAGTACAGATTACAAATCTAAATATGCATATAATAATGTTATATGTAATTCTGAGATTTGACTAAATAGCATCCATAGTAGTATAAAATAGTTTGGCAATTAAATAAATTTAAATCCTTATATTATTTTCTAAACAGGTATTTTAAAATTTTAGTAACTTTGGCCATATATAGTTTTATTTAACAAAGAACAAAAAAAACGATATAGATAATATGGAGGACAATTTTCTAAAATTTATTTATCTTTTTTTCAATTAAACTGAAACTTTTTTGAATAAAGTGAAACTTACCAAACTGCTTTATTATATTTATTTAATACATATAATACTACCGGCCTAGTAAGTATCGATAAGTTTACGTTATTATATATTAAATATGAATGATTACCTAATTTAACATTCCTTGACATTTTTTTTAATGTGTTAATATAATTATTTTAATGTACGAAGTGATATTTTGCTATTTTTCTATGATATTATACTTAGCGAGTACCGTAGCGTGGGTGTAGTTGTGTAGCAGTATGTCGGTCGTTGTATTGAATGTTGCTTTATAAAATGGGAGTTAAAAGTTTTAATGTGTTTTATTTCTAAATCCTTCACCTTCATGTTTTTTTTTTATTTGTGGAAAATGCATTTACGTAAATCGTCCATGCAGTAAGTTTCTTACGGTCATCCGTATTTTATAGAGCTCATGCTCTATAAAATTTTATAAATTAAGTCAAATTAAATCGAGTTCAATGAAAGTTTTTCAAATTATAAAGCGGACACAGCATGGAAGAGTAAAACAACAAGTGAGTAAAATAAAATAAAATGTTGAAAATATGCAGTGTTTTTGTCAGTACCACTTTAAATAAAATCACAGTTTTTAACTACTCTACACAAACTTAAACTCTATAAAAGCGTAATACAATTAAATTGTTTTATTTATCAAAATGAAGAAATGTTTTTTTTAAATAAATAATAAAATTGTCGTTGTAACATAAAACGCCATTTGTCAAGAGCGACGCACGCACACATAAACCTATCAAAGCGAAACCTCATTCGAAATCAAGTCGTAGGTATTGGCGGCAAAGTTCATTAAACTTAAGTAGTATTTTTGTGGTAGATGTGTTTACGTTATTGGTATCTATGCGTAACTGCGTCACACGAAATACAGGATTGATAAATATCGTGAAATGAAAAAAATCCAACGTCTGTTGATAATTATTTACTTAGTAATATGAATCACTTTCGTGTTCTTCTCTCTTATATCCTAATTACATTAAAACCAATTCAATAAAACAGTTATTTTATAGAAATGTTGTTCTAATTTTTTTATATTGATATAATGTTTTATTGAAACCGTTTGAAATAAACAATAATGTTAAGGGAAGTTGTCCATTCGTTACGCCGTTTCAGAGATTAGCGTGCACACACGCACAAACAGATAAATAAATGTTTTGGGTTCGATTACATTTATAAATGCTGCCAATAATGTACTGAAGTTTTTTTTCATAGTAATTTTCTAAAGTAACGAAGAGTATGTTAATAAAACTTCTAATTATATTTTTTTAATGTTTTAATAATGATATATGATCTTTAAATGGCACTAAATGACAGTTCTTCACAGTCTTCGCTTGTACGCTACATTTGCGCTGTTTAGTTGTTCTGCAATCAAAAAGAAATAAATATAGATTAAAGAAAAGAAAATTGGAAACATTTTTTTTTACTGATTAGAACAGTGACTGAGCTCAAGGTTTAGGTCAATGTGTATACTCGTGTTGTGTGCGATATACCAACTTACGATCCTCATTTTTTAGGGTTTTTTTCCATAGTTCTTCATTTTATTCATCTATAAGAAGGTAAATAAAATTGTAAATATTGATCTTTTAACGAAAGGGTATCGTAGCGCTTCGTTCTCTCTGACTACCTCGCTAGGGACACGGGGTGAATGTAAATTAGATATAACAAGCTATTACGAAACTCTCTTGTGAAGAAATAGAAAAGCCACTTTGTAAAGACAAATTTTAAAGAGGCGCGGGTTCGAATCCCGCTACGTTCAAATTTTTACACATTTTCTAAAAAATATTTTTCTAAGTGTGGAATAAGTGTGGAACAACACTTATATTTCAAAAATCTACTTAATTTCCTCGGTACAAAAGCTACTTTTGCCAGAATAAATTGTTGATTCCGGGAAAAATAAAAATTTATATCTTACCTTGCAGGGGGTAGTTTTGCGCACAAACCGGAATAGCGACTCCACCATATTCCCTGGGGTAGGTGTGCTACACTCCTCCAATGCCTTCACTACGCAAGCGGAAAGCTCGTCAAATTTAGCGCATTGGTCCTGCAATTTAAAAAAAGATGCTTTAATGCAAATGATGTTGAGTTACTTCACTGAACACCCAAACTCTAGATAGTCTGGGCGAAATGTAGAGAACGGAAGTTACTCACACTGCGGTTTTATTGAATTTTATTTAAGGCTAAATTCTTTTTTTTAATGTAATAAGAATTAAGAACTCCATTTAAATAGCACTTACATCTAAAGACAATTTCTTGGCCTCGTCCAAACCACCAACGCTTTCCTTCATCTTAGTGGCGCACTCGTTGATAGAGCTGGCCTTCTCTTTGAAACACTCAGGGCCGCCTTCCGCAATGAACACTGAAACAATCAAATTAACCTAGCTTTATAAGTTGGTTGCGAGTTTGTATGTAGGTACTTATGTTTAAGAAATGTAAATTCACGCTGTATCCCATACAAAGTAGGGTAGGAAGAGGGAACAATGATAAGACATTTTGTTCCCCACTTTCCGCCCAATTTTTCGAGGCATTGCGTGTTGAGTGGCGGAACTCAACATAGGACTTTTCCTTTGGTGCCAGAGCGAAGAAATGAAAATTTTAAGTAATAATAATTTTAAAATTTGAATTTATATTTATAAGAGATGTTAAATTACCATACTTATGTAAACAAAATATGGAATGGTAAACATTGGTAGAGGTGGGTTACTTACAAGCGATTCTATCACCGTCCTTGTAGCACACGAAATCAATGAACTGGTCGGTGGCGTTGTCGGCGGCGCCGATGTGCTCCCGGACGCTGGGGTCCACGCAGGGGGCGACGCCGGCCGTGAGACTGTGCAGGCAGCTCTTCAGTTGTGGTGATTTTGCACAATACCTAAACAAAAGTGCTCAAACCTTTACAATATTTTACTACTAGGTTTAGTAACTAACCTCTTAGATATCATGGAAATATTTTTAAAAACATAAAGGGCATATAATAAATAACACTAAATTAAAAATAACAACAACAAAAATAAAACAACTCGATAAATAAGTGTGTTAGGTTTTGCTATGGACGGTTAAAATCTAGTGCCTTACGGTTTACGTTTTACGTTTGTATAGCATATACAAACGTAAATATGCTATACAAACGTAAAACGTAAACCGTAAGGCAAAAAGGGCCGACTATAACGAAAATTTCACTTACTTTTTGAATACCTCATCAAGAGCACCATTGGGTTTGGCTTCTTCTATTTCCTTCTTAATAGTTTCAGCGTCAAACAACCCCTTCACGCAGTCGAAAAAAGATCTGATTTGTCCCTGAAAATAAATGTATAATATGCAAAGGTTATTTCTACTTCTTCCTACAAACTATATACTCTATTTTTAAAAAAATATTTAAAGTTTCGTTTCGATTCAAAATACTGGTACAAGCGCGATTTTTTTGTTCAGTGTACAACTTCTTTTCTGCGTAGCACTGCTACGGTTACTGCGTGGATAGCGAAAGTTCCCCGTTTTCCGTACGATTTTTAGAACATGAGGCTCTTATTGTAAAAAAAAATATTGTTTTTTTTTTCATCTAAACTCGAATTCGGTTAAGATTGTGTTAAGGGATATTATTAACATCTGCAACCGGTAGCTTTTTTCGAATTTTGTTAACCTAATATGTATAGATTAGGTTAACAATTGAATTGTGTTTTACTTAAGTATTTGTTGAAATTGAAGAGAATTGTACTGTACCTACTCTTAAATATTTATTACGATCATTCAATTAAACATCATCTGTTTAGACGTAAGCGTGTTGTCTTACATACATATCAAATTATGTAAATAATATAATTGTGAATGTTAGAACAAAAATGAGTTATTGTGCTAAAACTTACTTCCACAGAATCTACTTTGTCTTCTGCGCCGTATTTCTTGCACGATTGCTTAAGCATTTCCTTGAATTGTTGGCGTTGGTCTTCACTGATCTTGTACTCGGCGAGGACACCTAATTTAACAAACAGAATAATTGAATAAATAAGATGTATTTCAAATACTCAAATATATTTATTCAAATTTATCTGGATTCATTTGTGAATCGCTCGTGCAGTTTACAATCGCTTATCGTCCAGGCAGGGATATATCTAGAGATATTTTCTAAGGGGCTGTAACTTAAGCTTTGAAGTCATATTTTTATATAATGTTTTTCTGAGTAATTTTTTTTATTAGTAAAAATTTTAGGGGTGGGCACTAGATTAACAAAGGGCGGACACATACACCCCTGTGCCTACGCCCATACCATTGCCTACAATAAATTTCCAAGTTATTATAGGCATAACATAACAATAAAAGTTATTCATAGTTTCGTTAAATATTGCTCTAAAAAATTATCTTATCTCACAAAAAATATTAGTTACTATGTTAATATATATATTTTTACTGTTACTATGTTTATATGTATATATATATATATGTATATATTTAGTTGTTAAAAATATGAAATAATGACTTTAAATATAGGTACTATACGTGATATAACTACAAAATGAATAACAGTTCAAAGGCTAAATTGGATATATCGGAACGGATTTATCAGCTAGTTTTAATAAAAACAATTGTTTATCGTCGTAAACATAAGACTCTAACAACCTTTTAACCTCTATAGTGATTATCTAAAACAAACAATCGTTTGTGTGATCAATAAATACCTATTATTTGTTAGTTAATATGTATCTGTAATGTCATTTGCTAATATAGATATGCATTTACTGACTTAACTAAGGCGCTCGTGTTAAACGTAAAAGTCATAGGAAAGTAACGAAAATGTATCGTTTGTTATTATGTTCTTATCATTTTTATTTACTTGTATCTTATATTTACTTATTTCCTTTTATCGGCGTGAATCATTTCGAAAAACTACATTTTTATAATTTTAGCGACATCGGGATATATTATTCATATATATGAACATAAAACAATAAAATATATATTTATATCGCATCTTACTAATATTTCAAATTCAAAAGTTTATGAGGATGGAAGTCTGTTCCAGTGTTACACAAAAACCGAACAGATTTGGATGAGACTATGCAGTATTAAAAATAAACATATATATAAAGATTTCGTATAAGTAACCTATAGTATAAGGATAAATTTAAACGACCGAAGCCGAAGTTCACGATAGAAAGGGTCCAGGAAACAATTGTAAAATAGCCTGTTTAACCCATTTGGATTGGTATTAAGTGTTTCGTCGAGGTAAATTGGTAAATCGTCTGGAGTGTTGCACAGGAAGAGGGGACTGGACCATGCACCGAACAAGCTAAGATGGAGCCGTTATACCAATATAGATTTATTAAGTGGATTCGGACGTAGCAAAGTGTTGTCGCTATCACAATATTAAATAATTCACCCTTCAGGGTGTTATATGTTGATTACTAGTGACAGATACTTGAGACTTGAGAATTGACTACATCACTAGAAGAAAAGATATAAATAAACAACGATAGACAAAATTATTATTTGTTCGATTTTCTTACATCTATCCGAAGATAGCGCGTAGCACACACACATTCTGTTTAAGTGGTGATAACAAAAAATATTATAGAAAAAAAAATTGGATCGAATATAGGACATACAAATAACTATCTTATATTTTAAATGATTTACGCAAGTTTCTTGCAAGCCGATGGTAGCTTTATGATAATCGATAATTCGAAGACTGAAAAGTGTTTTTAAATGTCTATTTTCATAAAGAATATATTGAATTTGAAAGACCATAAGACCATAGACCATATTTTGTGTCTACGTTGGTGAATTACCCATAGCCAGTCGCTAGTCGTTAAATTACACAATAAGATGAAGTTAGATTAGTATCTAGGTATCTTGTTGATGTTATCGTTTCGCAGTAGTATTGTACGACTGGACAATATGATCGTTAATTTAAATTCGAGGCAGGCGAAAAATATATTTATAACAGTTTAAAATTATATGTTCTAGACTGTACAGAAAGAATACTTTAACTTTAAAGCTTAATTTTGATTTATTTTAACACCCTATTTACGCTACATTTATATTAAGTTAATACTTGTGCCCCTACGCCAATACTGGCCTCTAACTCTACAGGTTCTTAAATGTTTTTAAAATATCAAATTCATTCTTCTTCTTTACAATGAAACTGTGATGTTGTTGAGGTTCCAATAAGAAACGCGCAATGTTTGCTAATTCACAGAAAATAGAAAATGAAAGTGACCTATAAATAGACAGCAATACTTAAAACTTACATAAAAAATCATTTGGCCTTTTAGTACGTAATATATAGATATCTGAGTACTTAACTAAACTACAGTAGTAAACTGATTACTACGAACTGATAGTGTCATTTTATAAATTAGGTAATGTGTGGTAATGTCCTACCTTTTACGTTATATTATAAAGCTGATATTTTGAAGGGCGTCAAATGTAATGTAAACAAAATCGCTCCAGAAATGTTGCGTTTAACGAACGTATTTAAAAAAAAATGTTATTACTTCAATTTGTTATAATAATTTAAAAATATTTTTGTTGTATATGAATATATAACGAAGATTACTTTAACTTTATTATAAAGTATAATTATAACAATAAATATGTAATTATTTTTAATTCACACACAATAAAATAAATGCAGGAATCTATATATTGTTAATTTAAAATTTAACTACTACCTAAATAGTAAAAATAATACACATTTTACACTTACCAACCGCAAGGAACGCGATTATAATTGATTTCCAAATCATTTTGTTGTATTTTATACAAATTCTCAGAAACCACGTCTTTTGTGCCTTGAAGTCGTATGTCAACTGAAGCTCTACATGGTCTAAGTTCGTTATATATAATATTAACACGCTGCTGACTCACAAAATGTGATTATTCTTAAAACGATCGACATTTATCTATGAAAAATGTCACTACAGTTAATTGAAGTAAATATGTAACAACTAGGTGACTAGCTAGTTAATTTCATTTCTTCGAGTGGGATCAAACTCACAACCTTTTTACAATCAACTACTACTACTTTGAGCCGCTGCGCCACGACTGGCTTCAATAAATGTTCAATAATTTAATTTATTAATTTGTTATTTTGTTATGGAACTTTACTAAATATATATAACGTAGACGTTTAAAATATACGCATAAAAAATAGATAGATATCAACGATTGGACGGAAATAAAAGGAGGTTATATTACTATTCCTGAAATTCGTGCTTACATATTTTTGCGTGGCACAAGGCACAAGGGTGCAAAGCACAAGGGACACACATGCTGAATGTAAATGCCACAAGATGTGGGTTCAAAGATATGAAATATTAAATATTTTCATTTATCCGCTGTGGTGTTGAGACTAAGCGCGGCGTTGAGTTCCGCCACTAAAGACGCTCTGCCTACCCAGATACATGCGGGATACAACGTGAGATAAAAAAAATCATACAAAAAAAAGTTACATTCATGGATGAGTAACGTATGCTTACATAATAGAGTACTTCAAATGGCGAATTACAGTGGCTGCATTATAGAGCAACCTGACCCCCAGAGTAATGTCTCTGATCATCGGGGTTATCAGTGTCAGCACTTGAGTAGAAATTCTCGTGAAAACAGACAATAAATAGTACCTAAATAACATAAAAATATATTTAAATAATTAATAAGCACCGTCACGTCTTAGTTACATTTTACATGTGATGATGAGATTTAAGAATAAAAACGACGAAAAAGAAAGGAAGTGTCTTAATGGAGAACAGAGTGTCTTAACACTTGGTTCCTAGGTTCCCTCTGCCTAACCTGCCATGTGCCGGATAACGTGAAGTTAAAAAATATATATTAATTTCGCTAGTCATGTGAGACAAAGACGATAGCGAAGCGAAAGACGAAGGCGAACTCTTACAGCCACCAAGTACCAACCAGTTAAGTTACCTAATGTAACTAATTACATTTTTTTATTTTATTAAATAAAAATTTTCTTTTCTCCTTTTTAAGACACATACATAATATAAATAATAATTATAATACAACAATAAATTCTTTTGTAAAAACTGTAGTCGGGATTGATTTTAATTTTATAGAGGTCCAAATTATTATGATTTACTTGTTTGAAGAATAAGATTATATTTAATTATATATATTATATATTATATAAATTGATAACCTTAATGAGCTATTGAGGCCAGTCGTGGCGCAAGAGGCACAAAATATAACTTAGTTATGGGTTTGATTCCCACTCGAGGACATGAAATATTTATTTAAATGTGTATTTTAATTTTTTCGCTCTCGTGTCAAAGCGCAGCGTAGAGTTAAGCCACTCAACAAGTCAACACGCAATGCCTCCAGAATTTGGTAGAAAGTGGGGAACGGAGTATCTTATCACTAGGTTTCCTATGCTTGCGGTATGCTGTGATAATACAGCATGAAGCTTATTTCATTTTTTTTATAACTATTGACCTATCTTTTTCTTTATGATTCTCACTTTTTTACTATGATTTACCTTTAAACTTCGTTAGCTTTACTAACTTCGTTAGCCTTGTTAGGATCGTTTGTTGAATATTCTTTAAGTATAATTACGTGTGTGTATAAGTCAACGACCAAGTCACATAAAATTTTGTCTATATTCATATAAAAGTCACATTAAGAGACCTTACTTTTTACATTAAAGCTTTGCTGTACCTAGAGATTTCATTGTTTTCTACTAATAGTAATGTGCAGAGGTAGTATGTCGACATGTATCTACATATATAGCTTGGCTGGGCTCTTCAAGTTGTAGATCAGATTGTAGTCCAGATCTTTAATGTTCCTACATTTGCGTTCCTACAGTTTCCTCCCTATGTGGATATCAAACCCTGCAACCGTATGTATCAGTAAGAAAGTGCGTGAGTGAATCAGTGTCGAGATAGTGAAACTTTGCTTTCGCATCACTTCGAAATTATATGACGATAGTTTGAAAACTTTAAGTTCTAGTGTATGCTTATAGCTCACTAGCAGACGATAACTTCAAACCTCTAAACATTTACAGAGATTCTTAAATAAGGGCACGAAAATACGCAAAAATAGTTACTTTGCCCTCGACTTGTTGGGGGGACTACCATGACACCTAATAATATTCTTATGAATTAGGTTTTGATAATTTGTACTAATATTATATTTTTCAGTTTGAGACCTAAGTTCAATAAGTGGGGAACTACAACAATTAAAATAAAACTTCAGTAACAAAAGTTACTAGAAGGTTTACTTTGTTGTCTTTTGTGTGTGGTGTGGGCTCATCTCCCCTAATAAGGATAATTTTTGACAATTATAACGTCGTAGTTCCAATTAAAAGCCGATAACACAAAGTATATTAATTTCTACCAATCACTATCATAAAGCATATTACATTTATAAATACCAACGTTGTATTGGCTGGATTTCCCAGACATCTCAACAGATCGCGTCGCAACTGATAAGCTTAGAAACTCTAAGAGAGCGCAATCACGCAGACATAACGGTACTTAAATCTTAATTAAATAGTACCAATTTTATGTGAAGTGAATAAAATAATGTGGCGTTTGACAGTGGTTTTGTTGCTTTTGACGTCAGTGGATTGTCGTCCTAAGAGCATGGTGAACATCGCAATAGAAGAATATGGTGAAGAAGTAGTGGATCTCGTTCTGCCTGTGTCTCCAAAAACAGTGACAAAGAAGCATGTGCGGGCACATGCTCATAGGGAAGAATTATTTTTCATGGACGGCTACGGCCGTATAGCATTTATGCTGCCCCCGGATTATCTTAAAGCGACCTTAAACATGTCAACACCGTCATCGCCACCGGAGCGCTGAGTATTTTTTTTTTGTTTTATGAGGGGCTATGTTCTGTTTAAAACATTTTATTAGTTAATTTTAATAGTATTTGTTTTTAAGCTATTTACCAATTTTTATAAAAACATATTTTTTATTTATATCACAAAAGTAGGCACTTTCTCAATATTTTTCAGTGTAATATACGCATGACCTTGCATATAAACACTTCATATACTTTTATTATATTAAAATATTTATGATAATTGGTAGTGTTAAAGTGTAAATTCGCCATTTTTAAGAAAAGAGACGGTAACATTCAGCACATAATGTATTACACTCAAGTCCTAGAAACATATTTTTTTAAAACTATCGTAATTACGAAAACTGAAGTGTAATTTACATATACAGGGTGGAAGTGTCAGCGCTCTGTTTAAACCCATACCTAAAAAAAATTATCAAGATACCTCAAAAGTTTAGACGTAGGACTTTTTTCATTTTACGAATTTTTTTAACATTATTTAATTTATTTAACATCATTTATTTTCTTTGAAAAAATAACTTTATTTTTTGGGAAAAAAATAATAATTGTATTAGGCTTTTATAGAGTAGTTAAAACTGTGGTTTCGTTTAAAGTGACGCTGACACATCCAACCTGTATATATATATATATATATTGCTTAATTTGAACCAAATGTTCATTTTGTTTTTAAGCAAAAAATTATATAATTTGTCTCTACAGAAGAAGAAGGAAATTAAAAGATAACAAATTTATTGTATAGTTTTATTTTGAACATCCATTAATAAAATTGATGGAGCGCTACATACTGTTGTTTTTTAACTAAGTATAGGTACTGCAGTATATATTAAGGTACATTTTAAATATAATACAATTGATGAAATGCAACAATCATTCTTCAAAAAATTGTCTCTTATAATATAATTAATACACTTGGACATAGTCCAAGTCCGCCACCCGCTTTGTTCTAACTTCGATAATTTACAAATATTATGTTAGAGTGAAAAAATAAATGGTAGATTATTTTTCTATAATGTATGTTTGTATGAAAGGACATTTCTAAGCAACTAAGCCTAAAACTGTATAGTATATAATAACATAGTATCGTAAGTGACTAGCGGGCGGTGCGAATAATCGGTACTTTAATAATGAGATTAGTCCAAGCCGAAATTGCATTTTCATCACTTTTTCAAGTTACAATAACTCTATTTGTATTGCTTCCTACAAAATAGATCAAGTCATATTCTATTTAAAAGTTCTCATAAATATAACACAAGTATTTCAACTTTATAGTCGGGCAACAACTCGACACATATAAAATGGAGAGTAACTGATATATCATTATTATATTATAATATTCCTTATATAATTCACATCTCATCAGTGACAAATTCAACAGATCTAAAACTTGTTCTTAATGTGAACGCAAGAAAAGAACATTTTTATTTACAGCCGGCGAAATCAGATACATTATTAAAATGCTATTATATGAACATTTCGTTTGCCATAAAATTAATTAATATAATAAACTAAAACTTTTTCGATCACCAGTGGTCGTGCGGTGCGGACGTGTCCGTACTTTGTAACTCAATAAATATCGTAAAATATTGTGTCACAGTGTGGAGTGCACGGCAATTGCAAGCGGAGCGTAAACGAGATAGTTAAAATAATTCATCTTGCTCGCACTTGTACGTTAATCATCTAGTACGAAATAAGGATGAGCGTCCATCACTCACCTAAAACCGGACAGCTAAGAAGCGATACCGGGGGTGGATCTCAGCCAGATCTACGTACTTTCTTTGAGAAAAGTGCCATAAAAAGAAAACACCCCGAATGTGAACATAAAGAAGAAATGGAATCCCTTCGGAAACAAATGGAATCCCTTCAAAAAGATATAAAAGGCTACTTTGCGGATTTTATAAGGTTACAAAAAGAGGATAAAGCCGAAATTAAGAAGGATTTAGCGGAAATTAAATATGAGTTCATTAATATTAAGCAAATAACTGAAGACTTATCCAAACAGTATCAAAATTTGAAAGAGAAAGTAGTGAACATTTTAACTGAAAATAAGTACATACAGGAGAAAATTGACAGCTTAGAATCAACAGTGCAAGCAATAAATTCAATCGAAAAAAATACCACCGGGACGAATTCGAATTTTATCGCCGCCGCGGTCGGCCGCTCCGTGGACAACATACCTAATACTTCGCACGAAGCTTTGTTTTTTGAAATCGAAGAACGTCAGCGTCGAGCGAACAATTTAATTTTCGTGGGTATCCCCGAAATAACAGAAAAAAGTTTTAAGGTGCGCCAGGAACATGATGTGAGAGAAATTATGAAAATTTTGCAAATAACAGATGATGAATACTCAGAACCTACAAAGATATTAAGATTAGGTAAATACAGCTATGGAAAGGATCGTCCTCTTCGAGTTTGTTTCCAGTCCACCGACATCGTTAAACAGCTTCTACGTTCTAAGTCCAAGTTCACCGGTTCCGTACGTGTTTACGCTGATTTGACATTGTCACAGAGAAATTATTTTAATAGTCTAAAGAAAAAATTATTGGATCGGGAGCGGAATGGTGAAAAAGATCTCATTATAAAGTACATCAACGGTTTTCCAAAAATTGTTAAGAAGGTTTCAAAAAACTCCAACTAGTCACATCTGTATCCCCCAGTGCACCCCTTTGTAAGCCCTTAAGTGTCCCTTATAACAATATCAATTATTATATTAAGTCTAAATACGAAAATATCTCCGAACACTCTTCTACTTTAAAATTTTTTTATGCTAATATGCGCAGCGTTCGTACTAGAGGTAAGTTTGATGAGTTAAAGTGCATAATAAAGTCAATAAATTGTGTAATACACATAATTATTTTAACAGAAACATGGATTTCAAATGAGGCAGAAGCCAAATTATATTGTTTACCTAACTATAATCATGTTTGTAACTATAGAACAATAAAACGGGGTGGAGGTGTTTCGGTCTACGTACATAATAGTATAGCATATGATTTTTTAGAGGAATTGTATGATGACGGTGTTCATTTTATGTGGATATACCTTAATCGTTTCGCACTAAATATAGGTGTTGTATACAGGCCTAATAAATCTCAAACGCAGCATTTTATCGACACATATTGTCCGCTGTTAGAAAAACGTAGCAGGTGTTTAGTTTTTGGTGATTTTAACATAGATTTATTAACGAATAGAAGCGATACAGTTAAATATATTAGTATGTTACAAGAAACGGGCTATGAAATAATAAATATGATTAATGAAATTTATTGTACCCGCGAAACAAGCACCACAAAAACTTTATTAGATCACATCAGCACAAATATTCGAGGTTTGTCCTGCAATCTGACAATTCTAGAATCTTCACTATCTGATCATAAACAGTTGTTTTTAGAACTATTACAGCATAGACATACTCTAAGACAAAAAAATAATTATGAAACCGTAGATTTTAAAAAACTTAAAAATATAATGAATAATATACATTTTGACAATGAAAACATATCTTATATTACATTTGAAAAAATTCTGAACAAATGCATTGAAGATAGTAAAGTATCTAAATTAAAAATACAAAATGGTCCTCGCAATGATTGGATCAATAAGACGATACTGAAAGGCATCGAATATAGAAATTTATTTTGGCAATTACTTAAAAAAGAACCTAAAAATGAAAAATTAAGAACTGATTTTAATATAGAAAGAAATAAAACAAGTTTGTTAATAAAACATACAAAGGCAAAATATTATTTACATAAATTTAGAAATTGCAAGGGTCCAAAAGATATGTGGAAATTAATAGATTCATTGGTCACTGACAAAAATAAAGATAATTCCCTCCCTTCTAAATTAATTGTTAATGATTGTAGCATGGTAGAAGACCCCACTCAAGTTTGTGAGGTCCTTAATTGTTTTTTCTCGTCTATAGGTAAAGAATTAGCCAACGCAATACCTAAAACATACATAAATAATACTTTTTATACTCTGGCCTACCATAATAAAGATGTAGCCTCTGAGATGAGCGAGCTCCGACTATGCACTGCTAACGAAGTAGATAAAATTATTAAAAATCTTGACTCAAACACTAGTACCGGTCTAGATGGTATAAGTCCTAAGGTTGTTAAGAGTATAGCTGGTAACATAATCCATGTCCTAACGAACTGTATCAATAAGTGTATCTGTGAGGGCGATTTTCCTGATAGTTTAAAGTTAGCAAAGGTTGTACCTATCTTCAAGTCCGGTAGCAAAACCGAACCTGGTAATTACCGGCCTATTTCTGTTTTACCCGTTATATCCAAGGTGTTTGAAAAAATATTATATACCAGATTAGAGCAGCATTTACTGACGTTAAACTTTTTATATGAACACCAATACGGCTTCAGATCAAAATCAAGTACGTTATCTGCCACCATAGATTTAATTACTAAAATTAAAATAAATATAGACGAAAAATGTTATTGCTTAGGAGTATTTATTGATTTAAAAAAAGCATTCGATACGGTTAGTCACACAATATTGTTAAATAAACTAAGAGATTTGGGTATAACGGGTACAGCACTAAAAATGTTTAAATCGTATCTCAGAAATAGACTTCAAGTTGTTAAAGTTGGTAGTTTCCAAAGTAGCCCAAGGGCCGTCAAATTTGGAATACCGCAGGGCTCAGTGCTCGGTCCTCTATTGTTTTTGATTTATGTCAATAATATTAGTAAAATAGGCCTCACTGGACACATAACTCTATATGCCGATGATACCTGCTTGTTTTATTTCGGACGCAACTTACTTGACTTACTAAAGCAAGCACAGACCGATCTATTTAAATTCAACATCTGGTGTCAAAGCAATTTGTTGTCAATAAATTCTAAAAAGACAAGCTACATGATTTTCTGTGCAAAAAATAAAAAAATACCAAAATATACACCTTTAACTTTAAATAACATATCAATACATCGCTCACACCAGGAAAAATATTTAGGATTGCATCTAGACGACAAATTAGATTGGCGTGCACATATCGACCACGTCAAATCCAAAGTATCATCAATTACAGGAGCTTTACGCAGGGCAGTGGGCTGTATACCTCGTGAAGTTCGAATGACCATCTACAACTCGTTAGTTAAATCTCATTTGGAATATCTTGTAGAAATATGGGGATGTGCCGCTGAAACAAATCTTAAACCGCTCCAGGCGGCTCAAAACAAATTAGTAAAAATCTTATTTCATTACGATTTCTTTACAAATACATTAGTTCTTTATAAAGAAACCAAAATATTTAATATAAAACAATTATATACGTATGCAACGTGTAACTTAATAAAGAAAATTATGTGCGGTAATCTACATTCGAGCCTAAAATTTACAATTCAAACTTATAAACATACAATGAGACATAAACACAAAATTCAAACAAGAAAGCCAAGAACTACCTGCTACGGAATTAAAAATATTATGTTTGAGGGTGTTCAACTATTTAATAACTTGCCAAATAGTATTAAGACGTGTACAACAGTAAAAGAATTTAAGAAAAATCTCAAATCATATGTATACTCGTTGCTGAATTAATACTTATTTATTTATTAAAGTACCTATTAAAAATACCTATTAAATTGTTTGTTACACGCGACCACTGGAAATTTGTTTATTTAAGATAACTTTAAGTAGTTATATATTAGTATGTAAGCTCAATATAAGCGAACATTGTTCTTTTTGAGTAAATAAAGTTTTCTATAACCTTAAAATATATTACAAAAAAAACCACTACAACATCGATTAAGAACAAAGTCTTGTCGTACAAGATCCAATACGATAATTTATAAAATCACAGGTAATTCTTATGACTAGGCATATTTAAAATTTCATTTCTCTTATAGAGAAAAAAATATGGGTATCGATATTATTTATTATATAACCCAACGAAAAAACATTTAACGTGAAATAAAATCGTAAATGATATATAACATAGTCTTATTAGCTTAGAAGGTACGCGATGTATGGACTGGATCTTATTGTTAGACGTAGGCGATGTTACTCCTGAAGACCGGCCGTACTACCCGTGATAATGTTCTATATCATATATGATATATTGTACATGAAATATAACCATTAAGGGTTAGTGTACACTTATTACAATTTAAATATATATTATAATTTAATTAATAATCCATTATAATTTAAAGTACCTTAATTATTCAGCTTCACACAGTATCCCGCATATAACAGTTAAGACAGGCGGTTCTTCACTTTCCGTCGAACTTGTCGAGGGCGTGTTGAGTGGCTGGAACTCAATGCGACGCGCTTGCCTTGGCATCAGAGCGAAGAAATAAAAATATTAACCCGAGTGGGAATCGAACCCACAACCGTCGCGTTACAGATACACGCCTGTGCCCTAGCGCCACGACAGCATCTAATGTTATTCAAAGAATTTTTATTCAGAGTACACTGACCCTTAAGAGTATCAGTACATTCAATAATGTATTACAACCAGACATAGTCTCCAAAAGTGTAAATATATTTACTTTACATTTAAAAAGTATTTAATGAATGTCACATATTTATATTATGCTTATATTTAAGTTTAACTTTAATTATATGATGTTATTTAATCTATACATTATATACGTATTAAAATATTATGATCACCTTAATATATTTATAATATTTATAAGAACTTTAAGAAATCTACTTAATATTTTTTTTAGAGTAACAAAAAAAAACAATTAAGGAGCTACATTTAAAACATGAAAAAAAAAACGCTTAAGCAATCCGAATCATTTTGAAGATTAAGTACAGTACACTTGTCATACAAACACCCAAGAATGTATATATTTTGGTCAGTTAAAATCATTAAAGCCCTATGTAGGCTTTATATTATGTCAAATTCCGTATAATTAGGTTTTTTTTTATTTTCTATATTACATAGATTATACTTCATATTATTAAATGATGAAAGTAAACATGCAGAAATATAATATCATGTCTACACATTTAACAAAGTTTCTTGACCAGATGCCACCATTTTTATGCAGTAACACTGTTTAGCGAGCAACATTAAATTATCGTCATACCTTTTTTTGTAAAGGGGAAAAATAATCTTCTATTATAATTTTTCCCCCTTTTTTCTCAAACCTTGAACCCACAACCCTAGAAAAGAAGTCCTTATCAATTAAACAATTAAATTAAGAAAAATTACAGTTTTCCTTGATAACGCTCGTGTTATATAAAATCTACTGTTTTTTATATTACATGCAGTGTGCATCGGCGTAGGAATGGAGGAATGGTGGGAATGTGGGGGGACTGGTAGTCAGTGCCCACCCCAAAAAAATATTTAAAAAAAAAGAAAATATCTTTAGATTACAGACTATCGACGTAATAATTTATATTAATAATTATTACTATTTACTTTTTTTTTTATTTTAGGCTAAAAAATATTTTTAAGTTCTCCTTTCTTTTAAATATTTTTACACATTTAAATTTGTCTGTTGTGTCTTGCTTAGCGTACTTAAAATACAAAACATTAAAAAGGCAAAAAAGTAATGTTTTCCAAATTTTCATCCTTATTTCTTGAATTATAATTTCGTTGTATTTTTTAGTTAAACGTAATCATATTTTGCCAAAGTAAGAACAATATTAATATGATGTCATTTTCACTATTGGGTGCGTCGATATTGCAAGAGAACTTTTGACTGCTACAATAAAAAACATTATATTCTACAATTTTACAAATTGGACTATTTGATATTACTGTATTAAAATAATTCTTGCAGAATTTGGTTTTATATAAATTATGTACCTCTTCTTAATTTATCTAAATTTTCGAAAGATAACATACAACAGGGCTATCTATGTATTTATATGTAATATAAAATAATGTTACATCATTTGCATGATGAATATTAATAAGTAAATTAAGTATATATCATATAATTGTAGGTCGTCGTCGTCGTCACAGCGGCACAATGTATGACTGTAAATACGACGGTTGTGGGTTTGATTTCCATTTGGAGAAATGCATTTCTTCGCGTTGGTACAAGCCAAAGAGGGCGTTGAGCTCCGTCACTCAGCACGCGCAGTCTCGAAAATTAATCGGAGTGCCTTAAGTCTAGGTTCCCTCTGCCAACCTTGTTATTTGTGGGGCACAGCTTGAAACTGCTTTTCTAAAAAGATGTACTGTAAGTAGTTAATTTAAACATGTTTTTGTTTATTTATTAATGCGTTGAGCAGTTTTATCCTGGCCTTAATGGTCTTGTAGCGTTGATATTCTTCTTCGTGTCCTATCTTGTCGTCTCTTTGGACTTTTCTACTGTTCTGCATTTCAAAATTAACTTCGTACTCCTTGATGCTTCGGCGTAAAACCTGATAAGATTTTTTTATTTTAAAAATATTTTATGAAACGTTTAACACTTTTTACTAAATAAAACTTTGAATCATGAACCTACATCTCTATAAACCAAGGCCACTAACCACTAACAAAAAAAAACATATTTTGATATAAATTATAAATTTGTATGACTTAATGGTCAGAGTGCCCGGACGGTTTCCAAGTAGTAAGAGGTTCGAGTCTCATCTCGTTAATTTTTTATACGTTTTGTATTTATCGAAATACCCACATATTAATATAAGGTAATTGTGAGGTCATCGTGGCGCGGTGAAACAATGCCTCACTTTAAGTACATAGGTTGTACCTTGAATCCAAATTCGAGGGAATGATCATATTTAATTATTTTCAATATCTCGCTCCTATCTACAAGGCGCGGCGTTGAGTTCCGTCACTTAATAGCAGGGTAAGCAGAGGGAGCCTAGTGTTAAGACACTTCGCTCCCCACTTTCCGCCGATTTCTGGAGGCATTGCCAATTCAGTGGCGGAACTCATCGCTGCGCTTTTGCCTCGACACCAGAGCGAAGAAATTACAATATTAAAAATTAAATTTCCACGAATGGAAATCGAATCCATAATCTGTCGTGTATACAGTCACACGCTTCCGCCCTCGCGTCAACGTCAATGTCTCGAATATTGGGAAAAATCACTATTCAGTAGTCACTTACATATTTAAGCATTTTAGCTTCTGTGAGGGCTCTAGTGAGATCTTCAAGTCCCATGCAATGCAAGCCCTCGTTGGGAGCTTCTTCGCTAGTTGTGGCAGATTTGGCAGACGAGGTTGAAGACGGCATCTCCTCCACGCCCTCGCGAGTTGGCGGTGATTGGAGAGGAGTATCTATGGTTTCCTGTAAATTATGTATTACGAATAAGAAAAAAATATTATATTTAAATAATAAACTATGAGCTTTCTCTAACTTTAAATAAATAATAAATAAAAATTGTTTGTGGTAAACATAAATATATGCGCAGAAGCACTAATGTGACTGAAAACGCGACCGACATGGGTTTGATTCCTACTTGGGAGAGTTAAGTATTTAATATTTGCATTTCCTCGCTCTAGTAACGAGGCAAAGCACGGCGTCATGTTCCATACCTTCACAAGTAATGCCTCAATAATTCGGCAAAAATGGAGAATGGAAGGTTCTTAATACCAAAGAAGCGTCTTAACAATAGGCTCCCTCCACGTATACCTACGTATAATATGTGCGGGATATATCAGTAAAACTCAAATCGATCGTCAATACCTCAGAGGAACATATAGTATCAAAATTACATACGTTAGATATCGTTTCATATAAAAAATAACACAAAAAAATAAACGTATAGCATATCCAACCTGAGAAGAATCTGAAGGTTTCTCTTGCGAGTCACTGGAGCTGTCCACGCTCGTGTTGAACAGCATCGTCTCGTGTTCATGGATAGTAGCTAGCTCGCCGTTGGTGCCTCCGATAATCTGAAATATATACAAGAAATATTTTTGTATAATAACAATATGTGATATTACTGTTTAGAAGAAAAGTGGAGAACGAAGTCATGTCATGTCACATAAAATAAAAATAAATAAATCAGCTTCACGCTGTATCCCGCACACAGCAGGGTAGGCAGAGGGAACCTAGTGTTTTTTTTAGACACTCCGTTCCCCACTTTCTGCCGAATTCTGGAGGCATTGCGTGTTGAGTGGCAGAACTCAACGCCGCGCTTAGCCTCGACACCAGAGCAAAGAAATGGAAATATAAATTTAAGTAAATATTTCATCTCCTCGAGTGGGGATCGAACTCACAACCAGTCGGTTTACAGTCACACTTTGTGCCGCTGCGCCACGACTGGCCTCAACGTACATGTAGGTACATATTATATTAAAATGCTGTCATCTTTCAGATTAGTTGAACCTATGGTTACATGTTAATTTCAGGGTCTATTGATTGAATTAAAAAAATACTGTTGTATTGGTTGGTTAATTCTATATTCGCTATCAAAGTGAAAAAGATATTTTGAAAATAATATAGAAACAAAACTGTACACTTACAGCATCCGGTCTAAAGCTGGCCAAAGCTCGTTTGACAGCTCTATATCTTTCATACAAATGTCTTGCAGCACCTCGCTCCTCCGAATGTGCTGGAGGTCTCCCACGTGCTGCTTCTAAGCGTAGGAGAGCTCTTTGTACACATGACTTCTCTGCAGCTAACTGGGATGCTGTCCAGTTCGATTCTTGCACGCTGGCTCTGCCGGCTGCTTGTCGACAGCCTTCTACCCACTTGGAATTTTATAAATTGTTAAGTTAATTTCATGGACTTTTTTTGAGAATTGTTTTTTCTAGAATAAAATCTTAATTACAATAACCAGTTAAATATCTAAAAACCAATAAATATTTTTCACAGTTACTTTTATTTGTATGTATTCGAAAATTATCCTGTCGTATATGCGAAAGATTTTAATGAAAATTAAAATATTTACAATAAATTAAATCAGCTTCGCGTTGTATGTCGAATACAGCAGGGTAGGCAGAGGAAATCTAGTATTAAGATATTCCGTTCCCCACTTTTCGTCAAATACTGGAGGCATTGCGTGTTGAGTGGCGGAACTCAACACAGCGCTTTGCCTCGACACAAGATCACCTTTCTTACACCAGGTTCCCTCTGTCTTCTCGGATTTGTGCGGGACACAGCGTGAAGCTGACAAAAAAAGAAAGTTTAGTTATTACGCTTACCTCCTCTATATCCCGTACCAATTCAGTCATAGGCTTGTCGCTCTTCAAAGCTGCATCTAGTTTATCATCTCGTTCTTTCTGCAATTTTTCCGCTTGGACTTTCAAAGCATATTCAACGGGATCCGCTTTGATACAACGCTTTTCGGCTTGCAGCTGTCGTACAGTTTCATACATGCGGACCAGCTGGACGTCCGTCATACGATCACCTTGAGTAATGGCATGCCCGTTTTGAGCTTCAAAATCGGTTTCGTATTTAGCAATGTTCTTCTTCAGTACGTTTATCTGGAAATAGAGAAAAATTATTATTAATAAGACATAGTTGGCTTTGTTTTATTTTTATAGAGCTATTTTTATATTTTGTTACATCTAATTTACTGTAAATAGAATGGGTTCTGTAATATTTGAATGTATTGATTAGGAACAAATATAAACGATTGGGAACATACAATTTCTATTTTATTGAAAAAAAAATATCGGGATTTCTTGAATACCACAAATAGCATCTGATAAAATATTTAGTATCTACATATTTTTATTAACGTTAACGTAAAAAGGCAAAGTACAACGTTGAGTTCCGCCACTCATCACGCAATGCCTTTAGAATTCGACGGAAATTGGGCAACGGAAGTGTCTTAATAGGAACGGAGTATCTAAACACTTGGTTCTCATGTTCCCTCCGCTTACCTACCTATAAAAGAATATACCCACCTATATAGGTGCTCTAAATACAATCATGGCATGTAAGCAAAACTCAAATACTACTTATGTAAGCAAAAGTATCGAATTACCCTCGTGTTACGTAAGTTGCATAATCGGCTTGCAACCACAACTAACCGATCAATTGTACTCTCTACAAGTATTAGATTACTGATTAAATTAAACTACAATGTGATTGCTTCTGTTATACAATTAAATAAAATACATGGCTTTCGTGGCTTGCTGTAAATAAATATATGAATAAGTCTTTATTAAATACTACTACATTAATCTACATGGAGAAGGCACAAAGTGTGACTGTAAACCGACTGGTTGTGGGATCGATCCCCACTCGAGGAGATGAAATATTTACTTAAATTTATATTTCCATTTCTTCGCTCTGGTGTCGAGGCTAAGCGCGGCGTTGAGTTCTGCCACTCAACACGCAATGCCTCCAAAATTCGGCAGAAAGTGGGGAACGGAGTGTGTTAACACTAGGTTCCCTCTGCCTACCCTGCTGTGTGCGGGACATAGCGTGAAGCTAATTTAATTTATTTTTTTTTTTACTAGCACTTAAGCCATTTTGACATCGTTTGATATGAGCTCGTGACAAGCCCATATTTGTTACATTCAAATCACCCCACAATACCCTTTCACCGATCGATCATATACGAATAATGTCATTGTTGTAATTGCGACATAGTTTAGTAACTTAAAACCGACAGACGCTTATCGCATCGTTTTAATAATATGTATCTCGAAAATATTTTAAAAGCTTCGAGCAAAAATGTAGCTAGCTGAACGAATTTGATCCACTCGCGTGTATGTTTATTTATCTGAATCCTCCATTGGGGAATAATAGAAATAGAGGGTGCGAAAACAATAAAATATATATTTTATTTTAGTCTCATATCTCGAATGTCTCGAAGGCCGACAGAAGTAGAAAGTAGCAAGAAGACACTCGGTCCTATCAAAAGCTAATCTTTTTACACGCTCTTAATACCTAACTAAAATATAAATAGCCGTAAGAAAATCAGAATTCCGATTTCAAAAAAAAAAACAAACGGAACTTTTATAGTATCATTGTAAAAAAACAATTGTCCGTGTGTACAAAAACATTTTTTTTTTCAAAAAAGTTTTTTTTATGAGGAGCTTGTTTATGGAGGTTGATATATAAATAAGCGGAAATCAATATCTAATATCCAAGGATAAAGTTTCTTAGAGCACAGAAAAAAAAACTTTAGAGCCAACGATACCAAGATATACCTATATAAATCATTTTAAATATAATGTGAGGCCAGTCGTGGCGCAGTGGCACGAAGTGTGACTGTAAAACCGACTGGTTGTGGGTTCGATCCCACTCGAGTAGATGAAATATTTACTTAAATTTATATTTCCATTTCTTCGCTCTGGTGTCGAGGCTAAGCGCGGTGTTGAGTTCTGCCACTCAACACGCAATACCTCCAGAATTCGGCAGAAAGTGGGGAATGGAGTGTCTTAACACTAGGTTCCCTCTGCCTACCCTGCTGTGTGCAGGATACAGCGTGAAGCTGTTTTTTTTTTTTTTAAATATAATGTGATTTTTTACCTTTTTGCTAAGTTTCTCAATACGTCGGTCGGGGCTGGTTTGAGTGCGTCGTGGTGGTTCACTTCTTTCGTCACGACGCGCATGTTCTGCCTCCTCATGGCGAATGCTGGCGCTAACAACGTTGAACGATCTCTCAGTTTCTTCACATACTGGATATATAAATAGTTATTTTAAACTAACATTTAATTCTCATTTTCGACGGACTCATTTCTTTCATGAGGTATTATCAAAGAAAAAGTTAAAAACATTAACCCCTATTACAGCTTCACCCTTTTTCCCACAAATCAGACTGAACCTGGTGTCTCATTTTTCACCCAATTTTCCAGACATTTCGTGTTGAGACGAAATTCAATGTGCGCTTTGTCTACTAGAGCGGAGAAAAAAAATTAAATGTCTATAAAAAAACAAAAAAATATATAAAACAAGTGCTTACTTTCAGGCTTCTGTTGCACGACATACTCAAAATGCGGTGGAGTGCCGCTTCTAGTCTCATCAGTGTGCCTGTCGTTCTCTTTAGGCTGGCGAGGAAGGCGCGCGGTAGCTCTGCGTCTCTTGCCGCCGTACTGTGGGCGTCTTGCTCGAGATAATCTTTCTGCTCGACGTTCAGACTGAAACAAATTTTAAAAATAATGTAAATAATGGCTTTATAATAATATATATTAGGCTACAATTTTGAGAATAATGTTTGTTTATAAGTAATACTAGCCTCGGAACCTGCGTCTTTTTTTTGGTTGTTGCGTGGACTTCAAAATCCAGTACCTACACTAAAAATTTATTAATATGTTTGAAAAATTATGTATCTTATGATATGTCTATTAATTTTAGAGGTTTTATGTTGATTGAGTAACAAATACTAAAAATATCTACTAATGTAATAAAAGAATTGTTAATGTATTTCAAGTTGCTCTACATAGACAAGAGTCTCACCTCGAGCCTGTTGTAGTCGTGCAGAGGTGGAGGCGGCGGAGGCGGCGGTGTCCTCTCCTCGCTGTGCGGCCTCCGCTCCTTGCGCTCGTGCGCGCAGCCCGAGTCGCGGCGCTCGCGGCGCTTGCGCGCCTCTCGCTCGCACTCTGGCGCCGCCATGTCTGCCCTCTCGCTCTCACAGCACTGCGCACGCCACGCGAGCCCAGATATTACAACCCGGCCCTCACTCGAGCACTCAGAGTCGTGCCCGTAGCCCTAGCACGTGTATGTATTAGTATGGTGTGGGTAAGTAGAGTGTGCTCGTTGTAAGCCTCTTGCGGATGATACAATGTCGTGTGATCGTCTGATGTGGTATGGTCGTGTAGCGCTAGTAAATTGTACGAGTGTACTTTAAAAATTTCCAAAGCCAATAGTTCTAAGTGTGACCAATCTATATGTTTTTTCCAAGCGTTCTCACATATTGTACAAAAGGACCTACACAGTAAGCAAGGCTACTGAAATATCTAGAACACCGTATTGTTTTTACAGAAAATGACTACTTTTTCAGTAACCTCTCCTCTTAGCGAAGCGTATATAAAGCTATTTATATATATTATTAAATATATAATAAAAAAAACTTTAGTTAGTATATAATATATTGTTTAAGGTAACTAAGTAATGTTTAATTCTAATAATGAAAACCCCACAGCCTTTGTCTTTACAAGTACCTGATTAATTTCCAACACAACCATGTTCGCTTCAGATTTTAAATTCTAACTCGAAATTAAATTTCCCAAAATCCAAAAGCGATCGGCCGTTACGTGATTCTGAAATTAAATTATATCCGACACTGAAGACTCCAATAAAACATCATATATTCCTAGTGAAGTCACCTTTGTTTATTAGTTAGTTGGCAGTGTTCCAAATGAGTTATAAGAAACGACGTCGAGCATTACATCAAACAATAATATGTAGATCGGCAACATGCTCTATGGAGTCTCACGTCATTTAGTAAATATTATATAAACGGAGAACGGAGAATACTTACAATGCAATATCTCGCAGCGCCTACGATTGACTCCAAGATCCTAGAAATGCTGTGCCGGCTCTGACTGGCCAGTGTAACGCCGGGTCCCGAAGCCGGCCGAGACCCTTGGTGATCGACAACCAATGAAACTAGGCTATTGCTTATCCTTTGATGTAAAACAAAATATAAGAAACAAAACGAAACGGTGGGGCGAATTCGCGCGCCGTCTTGCCGGAAAACTACACTAGATGTCTCGACGCGTTTTCTCTAAGTGTTTATTTGATGATGTCACTACATTGCACCGACATATCGCGATCACGGCACATATTGGTACGGCACTACTGTCTCTAGGTACGTACGTAACGTCTTGAAAAAAGTTACGGTTGCTTCAAAAAATGCGTAGAGACGAGTCTGTAATTTAACATTGATAGCTTGGAGGAGGTATTGGAGCGGTAGCGCTCACTAGTGCTTGTTTGATATCATTATTTTCTCTTCTGTAAACATTTTGGCGATGAAAATTTAAATGTAACGTTTAAGCTCAACTATCGTCTATCATTTTGATCTTTTATTTAACACACACTAAACACTTTCCACGATGGGGATGGCGGTGCCGGATCTGTAACAAAAATATACAAGTATGCATACTTCATAAAATACTGAAAATAAAAACTATAATATTAAATACAATATGTCTATTTATAAGACACAAGGTTGATATTTTATTGAAGAAGTCGAGGGGTAGTAATAAAATATTTGAATTTACCTAATGTCTATATTGTGTGTCGAATAAAATGTTAAAAATAATAAATTAAATTAAAGTTAAAAATAAATGTTAAATATAATATTTACTTTTACGTCTAACACGCATTGTTTTCTCTGTAAAATGAGGGAGATGTGAATGCGATACAAAAGATATTAATTTTCAAAATTCGGGCGGCTTCGCCTACTTGAACTATAGTCAGACGTAACGGGGTAGTCAGAGAAAACGGAGCGCCAAACGCTACGGTCTCTTTGCGCGTACTTCTTTCGCCTCGTCCACTATCATCGACCTCTTCATAAATGCCCTCTGACATTCATCCCCACAGGATTCATCTTTTTTTTTATGGAAAAGGACAAGGCAAATGAGCGTTCGGTTAACCTGATGGTAAATGATTACCGCCGCCCACGACCCCGTGCAACACCAGAGGAGCTAAAGGAGCGTTGCTGGCCTTTAAGGCGGATAAGTCTATATCCGCTTTTTGAAGGTACCCATATCATATCGACCTGGAACCATTGCCGCGGGTATGCCATTCCACAAATCCGTAGCGCGTGTCAGGGAGTTCCTACGAACTACTACTTTCGTTCATTCTTCTTCTGTAATACCCACGTTTTGCTGTATAACAACGTCGTAACAAACACTGCCTATTGTACAATCAAACGTGCAGCTGGGCTCAGATTTTGCCGTCTCAATAGCTAAGGCACCATTAACCATGTTACTGGCAACAATACGCCTCTCCGCATACATCTTCTTACTCGAATTCCTCTTACTCGCTTTCATGCTCAGACCATTATTTTCACTCCATTCTTTCAGAGTGGTGGCTAGTGCCTGTAACTCTAATTTTGATAATGCAATAAGCACTGCATCATCTGCGTGCAGGCGACAAGTTACACTCAAGTCACTTTCACTCCCATGTCCCTTGGAAACAGCTTGGAAACAGCAAACCAAGGCAACATGTTAGCTCATACTCGCGCACAGGCCGAGTGACCTCTGTAAAGAAACTTCACAGCCTGCAGCAAGTGTTCGCTCACATTGTACCTGGATAGTATCTCATATAATTTCGCTCTCACAAATCTGTCAAATGCCTTTCCCAAATCCACAAAAGCACAGAAAACTTTTTGGTTAATAGCCTAGGAGTTTTCAGTGATCATTCGGAGTTTAAGTATATTAAAAGAAGAAATAACTAATTATTTCAGATCTATTTAGGTAAGCGTTATGTACTTGCACAGGGCAACCTCAATTATTCCTGCGTTCATTTCGACCCCGCGAGAATTTTGGGATAAAATATAGCTTATATGTTGCTCCACAACCCCTCTAATTTCCAATGTTAGTGTCATTACAATCATTTCACATAACCCGGAGAAACGGAAAGATAGATAAAAAAATACATTATTTGTTTCTATATTATTGAAAAAAAAACACGGATGTTTTGAAATAACAGACAGACCTTTGAATTTTATTTATAGACTTTATAAACAAAACATAATAAAAAAGAAATTAATATATAATCTCTCGAAATGTCCTTAATATTCAATAAAGACGTAAACTTACACTGGAGAATCCTAAATCATACAACCTCATTTTTTTGTCACTACACAAATACTAATTTCATAAACAATATCAACCAACATAACCCTTCCTTAGCAGTTGAGAAAAATATCGAAAACTAAATCATTGTTTTGGATCCTAATACATTAATAAAATAAATAAATTAAAAATAAATTAAATTAGCTTCACGCTATATCCCGCACACAGCAGGGTAGGCAGAGGGAACCTAGTGTAAGACACTTCGTTCCCCACTTTCTGCCGAATTTTGGAGGCATTGCGTGTTGAGTGGCAGAACTCAACGCTGCGCTTTGCCTCGACACCAGAGCGAAGAAATGGAAATATAAATTTAAGTAAATATTCCATCTCTTCGAGTGGGGATCGAACCCACAACCAGTCGGTTTTCACACTTTGTGCCACTGCGCCACGACTGGCCTCAATACATTAATAAAGGTCTCCAATAATATTTTTCCTTATATATATTTCATGTACAGACACCGATCTGTTACTTTTTTATTATAAGTATAGAGTTTACGCGCTTAAAACGAGTCTATTCTAAAACAGGATTGTGATGAAGAAAATGGTGGATTTTCGATTAAATAATTATTTATTATTCTACTAAGTGTAAAAGAAATAAATCTCATTTGCTATGAAGTCTCAACATGAGGCAACTATTTACTTAAAGTCTAACTTGTTAGGCTTAATCTATTAATGGCATTAAAGAATACCGTAGACAAATCTAGGTTACAGAAGCTATAGAATTATATATAGCTATTTTTTCAAGAAAAAATAAGAAAAAAACTGTCACAAAAAAAATCCATTGAAGATTTTTTGAGGGTTGGACACATGTAATGCAAATATATGAAAAACAAAATAATATTTCTCTATTCACTGGCTACTGCACGAATTAAATAATCTGTTTTTAAATATATTTTTTCACTATCATTAAAAATACTTTACTTAAAAATACATATTTTTCAGTGTCTCCAAGAAAAATAATTTTATAGAGATCTGACGTAGCACTACTGTAGCTCGTAGCATTAATTTATGAAAAATATACATACTATGATTTGTTTCAAATATTATTATAATACAGTCAACGTTTATATATTAGCAATTAATAAAACATATACTTAGTTGGTTACATACATCTGGGGCATACCACGCAAAAAGCAAGTTCATTTTATTAATGCCACATCCAAACTTATATCTAAACCATTTTTTATCTATAATAATAATTATTACGGTATCGCACCAATATAATATAGAATGTATTACAAGGGATCGAGTTTTTCCTTTCAGCTCCATAACATGTGCTATAAATATATAGATCTTTTTAAAGGTAAAGGTAGAACCTTTAAAAAGATCTATAAAAAATAGAACCTCTAACATCTATCCCGAATTTACTTGAAGTTTTACAACGAAAAGCGCTTTCGAACGATTATGCTTGAAGCGAATTTAGTTTGCAGCATAACGTGCTGCAGCATATTTTTCTTTGTTCGCTACAGCACTAGTACTGGGCGATGTTTTTATACGTGGGTTGGTTGCATACAACCGACTACGTGAAACGAGAGGCTCTCGTAATTAAATTATTCAAGCATAACATTCGTAACAATGGAGAAAATTGTTTACATTATATTCCAAAGCCCAATCTCAGAGTTTAAAAATTGTGATATATATTTTTTAATAATGTGAAGGTTTAACATTGTTTCTTAGGTGGATATTATTATTGACATGGGATGGTTTCTTTTTTCCAGCTCAATTTGCAGGTTGCTGATTTCAACATTTGAATGTTTTTAGGGTATATTTAATTGTGAAGGATACAATACAAGGAAATTTATATAAATCAGATTCACGCGTTATCACGCACACAACAAGGTAGAGAGTAAAAGTTCTGGTTGGTAAAGTTCTGGCCAAGGCTGGGGCTGGTTGAGGCCAAGCGCGGCTTTGCCTGAACTACATCAACCAAAGCGAACAAATGTAAATGTTTAATTCAAATAAATATTTAATTTCCTCGAGTGGATATCGAACCCACAATCAGTCGCGTTTACAGTCACACACGTGTGCCCTGTGTGACTGGCCTCAATAATATTTACATATTGGATTCTATGTGCAATTAAATGCGTTTACTTTAAAAGTATAAGAAGCGCTAATGTGATTTATGAACAAACATCTATATAATAATACAAGAGAGGATAAGAAATGAAATGTGGGATCTCAGATGACCTTCGAAACAACAGTCGATAATACGAGAGGAAGGTCACGTACACAGCATAAAAATCTCTTAGAGGGTTTAATACTTATTTACTTATTTAAAAAACGTATAAAAATTTGAACGCAGCGGGACTCGAACCCGCGCCTCCTGGAAACCGACCAGGAACCAGAAAGAAACTGATAACAGTTCGTGCACAGATAACAGCTACTGCATTTCTGATTAAAAAAAACTTTCTGACTAAAACTAAAAAAAAAAATTACTATTATTTATAGTGTACACTAGTTTTATATTGAATTACAATAACACAATAAAATATATGTTGTTGAGAAAGCCAGTAGCTACGCGACCTGACCGATGAAATATCACGGGTTATGTTGATTACATTCACTTGAAGATTTTTTTCGAATTATGAAAATTCTTGACATGTTGTGAGTGTGTAAATATTCACAATCTAAAAAATTTTCATACATCATAAGCATAATAATAATTGAATTCAAAGTTATATGTTTTACGCGTAGATAAAAGGATAGACTTCCTACGAGAACTTACTTTTAGTTTTTATTGTACCCCGGATCCGCCCAAAATAGTTTTGGATATTGCTCCGTTATTACAACAAAGGTAATATAACAATTGATTATCAGCTTAGATTATTTAACAAAATATAAGATAAATGTAAACAGAGAACCTGACCTGATTTCAACGGGGTTCGATGATCGCGGGTGGGCGTGTCGGTGGTACGACGTAATCCATCAATGGAAATTATTTAACCGGAGAGAAGTCTAAGATAATATCATTTCAATTTAATTATAATATCGATGTAACTTTTTAGATTAATTGTAATCCACTGTTTTTCCTTAATATTGAAGGAAATCAAGTTATAGTGAAAAGCGCTATGTACGATTTTACATACACTTACAGCTTTCTAACCACAATGACACGTCAAAAGGATATTTACTTGTACATATTTATACTATCATTATAGTCAACAGAAAATGAGAATTCCTGTAAAGTATATGATACTATCGTATACTCACAGGATGAAAGCAAAATATGGTAAATGCAAAGCCCACATAAATTGATACAATCTATTCTATTGTAGCCAATTCAGTTTCATGAAATGTTATAATAAAATATTCAAGCATGAGTTGAGTTGTATAAATGATTTATAAAATTGACATAAAAGTAAAAATTGCATATATATAAACATACAGACATACAAATTTATATAATAAGTGTGTAATAAATATGGCCTATAAGTCATATAGTAGATAGAAAACACTGCACTAATTAAAATGGTTTCGGAACGAAAATCAATTGTGAAAAATACTCGACATACTCCCATTCATATTTGCTATAACTAGGAAGCCGGTTTTAACGTATATATGTATACAATGTACACACACTGTACATAATGTAGAGCAGACAGTGAATACTGAAGAGTCGTCCTTGAAAACTGAAGAGCGCTTTCACCATAGCGCTCCTTTTGTTATAGAAAATAATTTCTTACCTTTTCTAGAAGGTTAACAGCAGTTTTGCCAATTCCTAAGCAGTGCGGATAAACAAGGAAGTAGAAATTGCTTAATGGCGTTCTAACGGCAACGAGTAAAATGTCCGCACGCCTCCGACCGGCGAGAGTGACTGAAGGGAGGAGCGGGCGATAGTGAGGGGCGAGTGATTACCCAGCTGTAGAGCTTTTGATTTATTCTGTCGACATATATACATATGTATTTAAATTGATGCAATTGAAGCAAAATCAATTACATATAACAAATTATAAATAGATATATGTAGTAATGCACATTGTTTTCCATATATATGTAAGTATATAAGGTGCGCTGGGACAAGGTTGTGGGTTCGATCCCCACTCAAGAAAACTAAATATTTAATATTTTCATTTCTTCGGTCTGGTGTATGGCGTTCTGTTTCACTATTCAACACGCAACTCCTTCCAGAATTGGGAGGAAAGTGAAGAGAAGATTGTCTTAACACTAGGCTCTCTTTGCCAACCTATACGCGGGATACAGCGTTAAATTTGAATTTCATGTGAAGAAAAAATGCATTTATAATATATGTATATGTACTTATAAAAAGTTATTGACATTCTGTTGAAAAGGCTGTTTTATTTGTTATTTTATATATTGTTTGTCTCTATCTTCAGCTAACTATATTTAAACTGCATCACATAATAAAAGCTAAACCCATAAATTACATTAATAAATGGTAAGTAATAAAAAAACAGTAGATAATTACAAAAGCATCTTATCTGAAAGTGATTCAGACGAATTCGTAAGTCAGAACTAGTAGAAGTTAATACGATAGTGACCATTATTTGCTTTAAAAAAGCCAAATTTCACTTTCAACTAATAATTACACATAACAAAAACATATCGATATTGCTAAAAATTGATATATTGCCAATAAAAAATTATCGATATCGAAACAGTCTATGCCCATGTCTAGCTAGTGTAGAATGAAGCACACCCACAAAGTGCCGGCCGGCGGCGCAGCGCCGAACTTGTGGGAGCATAACGTACCGTCTTCCACCTATTGTTCCACCTAATGTATAGAAAGAAGCTTTTATTTTGGAGAGTGAAACAAGGGAATTATACATGCTTATTATTTTTGTTATTGTTTTTTTCTTTTTCTACAGTGTAACTGAAATTCTTGGAACTAATGAAAATATGGGCGGGCGTTAATATTTTTTTTCGTATTGAATATTAATTGTTTATTGCCAATGATACCAACCGAAGCGTAAGTGTAAACGTGCGATTATAAAGGCTTTAGGTTGTGGGTTCGATTTCTACTCGAGGAAATGAATTATTTAATATATTTAATTTCCCTGGCTTTGAGTTCCGCCACTTTACTCAATGCCTTCAGAATTCGGTGAAAAGTGGGGAATGGTACTTCCGTTCTCCACTTTCCGTTTCATATTTATTTCTTAATGAGAACAGAGTGTCTTAAGAGTAGGTTCCCAGGTTCCGTCTGCCCTGTTAAGTGCGAGATACATAAAAAAATATATATTGCACATTAAAAGTGTATGTTCTGAACGTATAAGTACGTAATGTCATAACTTATACTATGTAATAGAATAATTCCCCGAATCGATGAACGATTTTCTGTAAATTGAATGACAATGCCAATAAGATTTCATTTATAGAAGGTTTTCTTAGTTGCCTATGTTTGACTTTGTAGTAACTTATTAAAGTTTGCTAAATTGTAATTGTAGGCGTAATATGATATTAGATCAAATTAACAGAGGAGCGATTTTCAACTTTTAATACAATATTTGTGATGGGAGCGATATAGTTCTATAAATAGAAACAAGCTTTTCCGAAATAGCGAGAAGGTTCAATGGTTTTGCGTGACATTTTATGACGGAGAAAGGTTTTCCGGAGCTACAGGAATGGTGTCCCGTGAAAGAATTTATATCATATTCGGGAATATTGTAAATGTGAATAATATTATTTCCTATTCTTTTAAATAAAAAGCAACATAGTTTATTCTCTACTTTTTTGTTACATATATATTTTTTTCTGGTATATAATTTTTTTTAGCTTCACGCTTTATCCCGCACATAGCAGGGGAGTCCATTAAGACATTTCCGTTCCCTACTTTCTGCTGGATTCTAGAGACATATATAGTGTTTGAGTCGCGGAACTCAACGTTGGAACAGTACGATAGCGAAAAAATAAAATTATTAAATATTAAATTTTTACTTGAGTGGGAATCGAACCGACAATCTGTCGCGTTTACAGTCGCACGGTTGTGCAGGGTATAAAGTACAACGTCATGACTTTTTTTTTCTCAACCTCAAACAATACTTCTGTATATCGTACAAACCATTATTATTACCTTTTTTTTTCAAATTATTTTTAATGTAAAGTTCACTATATTGTAAAATTTTTGCACTTAAGTCCTTCAAATTTTTTCAAATTTTTTCATGTCTAATCCATTCTAAGGATTGTGTTAGCTTCGATTTTAACCAATTTTACTTTACGAAGATTAGTGTTTTGAGAAACATGAGGAAGAAGCACTTACGTCAATTAACAGACATTTAATGTTAAGTCCCGAAAATGAAACAAAGTGACATGAGAGTAAAAGTAGGTGACTTGGGTGTAAATTGCCTGCGAACTTGTACGAAGATGATGCAGTGATCATTACATCATCAGAAAGCGAGTTGCGGGCATCACTCTGAAAAAGTGATGAAAGATTGGCAAAAATATTAGAAGGAAAAGTGAACGGTGAGAGAGATAGGGGGAGACCTCGGTTGACCTCCGAAAACACAGTATCAAGGAGAGATTCCTCCGAGATACCCTCGGGGGAGTTTGAGTATGAAGAAGTTAATGACAGTGGACGAGGCGAAAGAGGTATGCATCGAACGTAGCGTTTGGCGCTCTGTTCTCTCTAAATATTTCGAGAAGGGTTACAGCATGAAGTTAAGTTGTCTATGTATATACGTTTAGATTTTCTTAAATAGTAAAAAAAAATATTAAGAAATGATCTAGTGGAAGTACTAAAGAAATTGTCTTAAATATCTAAATTAGTTGTACTACCATGAAAACTATGTTCTAAAAATCTTATATGTATTGCTACATGTAGAGTTTACTTTATAATGATGTACCTACAACATTATAAAGTAAACTCTACATCTTCACTACGTGTTTGTTTTAATAATATAAGATTCCAATCAAGTATTTTAAGTCGTCCTTTTTTTATAATCAGTTTGTTCTTTTATATATGTAATTAATAATAACATTATTACCATAAAATAATAGATAAATATTATGTAACATTTTACTTTACCCATTCACCTCAACAATTGATGAAAAATATGAAAAAAAAACACAGTTTCTATCTGTAAAAGTAGAGTATATACATATTGTGGTTTCTAGAGACAAATTCGACACTATCGAATTTCTTTTGAATTACTGAATGAATTATAATATTACATTCGATTCCCTCTTGGGGATTTTAATATATTGACATAGGAACGTAATTTATCTATTTATTCGTTATATATTACGCACTATGATTCGAGATTACTCGATAAGTATAAGAATCTCTTGAAACTAGATTCTTCCGCCCACTTGTAGGTTAGATAAAGCGTAACTTTGAAAGTACAACAACTGCTGGAAACTTATGTTTTTAGTAACCTTATGTTTTAGTAGTATTATATCCTTAGTGCGACCCAAGCTGAATTGAGTAACATGGAAAAGAGTGAAAAATTCACAATTTAATCATTACAATTTTTTCATACTTTTGATATAACTTTTCAAATTAGCACATTCTTTATTATATATTTAAATATAATAAGAATATAGCTTGCATTTAGAGTTCCGTACTTTTTAAGGAAAAGGAACCTTTATAAGATCACTCTCTTGTCCGTCTATCTGTCTCTCTATCGAGACCCCTTATCTCAGGAACGCTTGGAGACATCAAGTTGAAATTCAAACCATATACTCACATGGCAACCCCATGATTTTCTAAAAAAAACGTATTTATATAATTACTTGAATAAAAGATATGGCCGTTTATATCGCAAAAAACGCGTATTTCGAGGCAATAAAGCAATAAAAAATTATAGAATACTTCCAGTTGACCTAGATTTTGGCAGCTAGCATTTTTCATTTCATTAAACTATCCATTTGTGGTTAAATTCCAAAAAAAATATTTAGTCTTAAAAGTGGGCAAAATTTGGTATCAAAGCCGTAGCAGTTCAAGCGAGGTATAAGATGAAAGGGCTCTGGCTAAGCTAAGCCTGAATTTCAGAAAAAGCTCGAGACCTCCAATTTTTATACGGAACCAACGGTGGACGAGCTCGACTCGCACTTGTCCGGTTTTTATATAGAATTGTATACATATATAGTATAAATTTCGATATTAATCTTTACTTTATATTACTTTATATTGCTCATTTTTCGATTGTCAACAAAGAATAGCCGACAGTTAAAAATAACAGAAAACTATTACTTACTAGCATAAAATCCATGCCACTACTCATTTATCTTTCATACATCGTATAATAATGAAAGAGTAAAGCAAATACAAACACAAATACGACGTAAACAGTACAACAATGAAGCAGTCTACTAATTAAGGTCAAGTGAACCTTAAGTTATCATAAATAGAAGAGAATAAAAGAAAACAAATCACAAAGTCTTTTATTCAGTTCAGAAACACGTGTTACGAACTAAGTTTAATAATTTATTGCAATTCATAACGGTGTACTTAAAAACCTTTTCTAAATATACACAACTATCATGACTTCGGGTGCAAATCAAACAATTTAAGATGGACGTAATAATCATACATTACATAGACACAATGAGGGACGGAGTGTCTTAACACTACCCACTCTTCCTCCCTCCCACTGACTACCCTACATAGCATACATCCTACTATGTTCAATAGAATCCTACATCGCCTTTTACGTTAGTCATTTCTTTTCTCTAGAAAGATCTAAAGCAAAGCAATAATATTAGTATTGCTTTATGTTGCGGGAGAAGATTAGAATAGAAATCGAACCCATAACAGGGACGAGGTTTCTTGTTAAACATATGTCACCATTGTTTTTTTAATTCATATCAAACGACACGAGCGACTATTTGAAAAAAAAAGCACAACGCATTAATCCAAACGGAATCAATTTATTATATTGATGAATAGGTAAATGTTTATGTTTAGCAATTTTTTACATTATGTTTACTAACAGTCTGGCGGCAATTCGCTTTTCTATTGGAAAGAGAAACACTATGTCGATATTTCTGTCTCTGTCCGCGATCGATGTGACCTTGGCAGTGCGATGCGGGGTGGTAAACTAATGGTAATAGCTATAATTCGTTGCTGAGACGCCATTATGATTAGGTGACAAAATGCACCCCCTAGGTACCTACTCACCATTAGAGGTCACGGGTCTTTTGCTTTTTAAATCTTAAAAATGTATTGTGGGATTTCTGTTATAATACTAAATGTTATTATTAACATTTTAACTTTTATACTTTATAGATCTCCTGTATTTTAGGAACTACTAACACTATGTACTCTGCATATAGTATTTAAGGTACTCGTTTTCAAGCTTTTATTTACCATTCTTGTTCGTACTTTAATGACTTAATGCATTTCTCAGGTTAGTTAAATTTCATTAAACCAACGAAACAATAAATACTGATTTATATTTTCAATTTATGCATCGTATAATATGTATAATAATTACAATGTGACCAGTGTATCGCACTGGGATAATTTACTTCAAGCATCATGGTCGTGTGTACAATCGATTATATATGTTTTTATTTTTTAAAGTGTTTCGCTGCTTTGGTAAGGTCAAAGCGGAGTTAAGTTCCGCCACTTAACATGCATTGTCATGATGATGTACTATGTACTTAGGTATTCTGAAAACAAATAAAAAAAACAATTGAACAATTTTTTAGGATCCGCACTTTATCATGTAAGCATTGAAACGCACACTGGCCAATAAACCTACACTACATTTCAAAGGGACAAAAAAGACAAAATATGTAGGTGGCATATTATTAATTATTATAAATTTAATAAAATAAGTACATACTCAACGACTTACTTATTTTATTATAAATATTAAATTTATGAAACCGAGTTCTACAGTTTATTGTTCTCGATTTCCCAAGAGGAAGCTGGAGCATTCCTGGTTAGAATATAGAGGTATGTATGAAATAACATTTACTTCTTTATCAAGGTAAATAAACACTTTCTTGTTTTCTTTTGAACTTTAATACAATTTGATATTTTTATGGTTTCAGTTGGTTTCGGTTTTATTATTCGATTTAAAGGGAAATATTAATATTAAGACCAGCGTCTCTTAAGACTAATCAAGGTCTTCGAGTTAAATTTTTATTTGGTGACCAACTGGAACGTAATTACCAGCCCCAAGTAAAGTATGGTGAAGACGGATATGATTAAGAATAGAAATGTAGCTGCATCTTATATTAATAAAATAAAATAAATATATATTAATAAATTAAATATCTAAAAATTCCAAATTGGAATCCGTTGAAACTTACATGTACTTACATACTGTATACTATATCAATATATTAGTATACTTCAGTACCAGGATCCATATACCTAATATGGATCTATTAAGCAAAACGCTACGAATATAGAGTAACAGTTACACATGCTCACTACTAGCTACTACATAGTAGGATGGGAAATCAACAGCGGGGGAAGGGGCGTGCTTTTAGCGCGTGTTTGGTTATTGGGCATGCTAGTGTCGATGAGACGCTCTCGGAAGTATTGTTAGTTTATATCGCGAATAAATCCATTATTCGCTTCGAGCACGCTTATACTCGAGCATTCCCACATATAGCAAAGAAGGCAGAGGGAACCTGTGAACCTAGTGTTAGGACCCTTACCATTAGGACTTACCACTTCCGTTCGTCACTTTCTGCCGAATCCTGGATGCGTTACGGGTTTGGGGATATTCAATTACAACCACTTGTACATTATTGTGTTACATTTGTAACGTAAAACTCCATATTAATATGAAAATGAAAGGACAAAGTTTTTTAATGTTGTTGTGAAATATATAGAAATCAAAATATCTATAAATAAAAAACGTCCTTGAAAATTAGCGAAGATTCAGTTGTATATTATTTAGTACCCGTCTCGCAATTTAACCTATTTATAAATTCAACGAAAAGAAAAGAACGATGGTACGGCTTTGTTGAGTGCTTTTTGAGACATCTTCACTTGACGTCATACTTAAAGAACTGCGTGTTTGGCTTTGGACTAACTACTAGCTAAAATTTGTCATAGTGAAACATTCAAAACTGTATTCCGCACACAGCAGGGTAGGCAGAGGGAATCTAGTAGCGTGAAACTTATTTAATAGCTATAGTCATTTCCGTTACGAAGTCGGTACATCACTAGTCAATAAAAGTCTAGTAAAATATATAGAACGTAAAAAGACTTTTGTTTTTTTAAGTTTTTTTAATAGAATTTAATAGAATGAAGCTGCATTTACGGTTATTTTTAGATAAACCTTTTATGATATTTGTTTTCGTAATTTGTCTATTAAAAATCGATTACAATTTTGGAAAGTACAGAAGTTCTATATTCAATAATCCATCCAATTCAGAGAACATTAAACTAATCAAAAGTAGGCATATAATTAAATTCATTTCAAATATCAAAATTATTTTTTCATATCGATGCATCCAACGATAACGTCAAGTTGTACGCATAGGCCTTGTAGGCTATACCTATCCTGCGTTTAGTCCTGCGAACTGCGTTCAGATTACAGGGGGAAGTCGATAGCTCCACGCATGCGCAGTAGAGCCTCAAATATCAGATGAGATAACACGTAGAACCTTTATTCTATTAACATAAGGTTTAAATTAACCAACCACCTATAGGGGACAAAGAAGAGCTTCAAGGAGTAGGATAATTTATCTCTATTGAGCTTTCACTAAGTTATAAAGTCTCTTCTTGTTGAAAACTCTCTTGTGCGTAGTGAAAATGACTTGCACGATTAATGACATGAAACTTTTGTGTGGTCGCTAGTCTTAAGAGACGTACTATGGAGCTTTTTTCGTACTATTTAATTTTGAGTAGACAAAAATATACTACAAAAAAAAGTAATATTTCGAAAATTCCACAGTAGAAAAAAAATTAAATAATTTAAGTAATGAATCTCGGGGAACGAAGTGTCTTAACACTAGGTTCCCTTTGCCTACCCTGCTGCGTGCGGGATACAGCGTGAAGCTGATTTATTTTATTTTATTTAAGTAATAATGTAGTTTATTTTTAAAGGTTCTATTACCTACGTAAATATGATAAATATAAAACCAGTCAACGGATAAAGAATAACAAAAAGCCGCACTGCACCCAAATCTCGGTAGGAGATTGGAGCCAGTAACTATTTGGATTAAAAAATTCTCAAATAAAGGACTGTCGTTTTTGGACGTTCCAATTTATTTCTTCCATAGCAGATATTACCAAGTTTATTGACAGTTGCAGCTGGACGCCAGCCATACGTTTGAAACGTTAAGTCAAAAATCTTTCACAAAGATCACTTTGATATTTTATAATACTAGAAAAGTTGTAAAGCACATTCTTTTGTATAAATGTTATTTTTTACCTGACCTGATCCCACTTTTATTAAATAGTAAATAAGCAGCTTAACGCTGTATTCCGCACACAGCAGGTTAGGCAGAGGGAACCTAGTGTTAAGACACTCCATTCCCCACTATATACTTAAATAGTATGTTAGTGTTATTTTTTTTTAAGTGTCTGTTCGAATCCATTCCGAGGAATGTTAATATTTTTTTGTAGATATATATTTAATATGTTTTAGTAGACAATGATTAATTGATCAAAATTTAGACGAGAAATTTAGTTTTTACTATTCCTCGTGATAAGCAAGTTTCTCACTAAAGCTTAGTTTACTTGAAATACTCGAATATGACGTTATAAATACAGAAAATGCATGTATCACTTTCTATTATTTCTTTATATATTTACTTTAATTAAAATTTCATTAATTTTTAAAGGTGTGGTTGGTGGCTGTATAATTTTTTATGCATTTTTCTTTGCAATCGGGCCCTTGCAAAATAAATATTGATAGAATTTCAGCTTATCTGTTTATGTTTGTAATTTGTATGTTCATGTACGCGGCGTAAAAGCTGTTGCACGTATTGGATGCGGTTTTCACAGCTGTATTGATGGAAGTCTAACTTATTATTATGTTTTATTTTGGTACGCTGCCAAGAAACAAAATTGTATGCCAGCTATGATACCGTGGCGGGTACTGGATAAATACTTACTAAACTTGCTAAATATTTAAAGAAATTGGTCCCACATGGGAACGTACAAAAAAATACAAAAGAACACATGCCATAAGTATTTTCTTACCAGATAATATTTCAGACAATGTTATTTTTCAATATAGAAATTTTAAAAAATGTGATGTACTAGTCGGACTTACTGAGGGAACCAAATTCATAGGTTAACAGGAAGTATGACTTATAAAGGTTGCAAAAACTTAAGTTTGCTTACGTACTTGTAAACCGAGATATTGTATTAAATGAACTACAAACGAACCATACCGTATATGTGCGTAACCAAAAATTACCAATTTGCGATTCTAACTAAACTTAACTTATAACTCTTGATCAGCCTTAAAAGTTTTAATCATGCGATTTATTTATACAAAATGCGCTAAAAACGAAACAAAATAAAGATACAAAGATACCTTTTGAGTGCATTGAATTAGATAGAAGCTTAAACTTTCCGGGCTTCCAGGAACTACAAATCTTAACCAGAATAAATCAAATTATATTATTTTCAGCTTATTACCTTTCTCTCTCATCGTGTAGAGGTAATAAGAAAATACGAACATACGAACAATATAGTAATCCGATAAGTGTTTCTATCTATGTCTTATTTATTTGCAATAAGAAATAATACAATACTGTATTTTTGTCATACCTCAAAAGAAAAAAAAACATAATACTCATATAATTAGATACTTTATTGTTCGTCTTTGTGTATTTTTCTTAGTTGTTATTTGTGAACAAATAGCATTATACTAAAATATTGTCATTGAACTAGTAAGTTTATCTAGACATTATATATTACGTAGTTCTTCCAAATTCTTGTAAAATATGTCATACGTTTAGTCAATTAGGTAATACGTTCTTTGTATGTAGGCAAATCTACAGGTTTCTGTAATCTAATCTGAAAACTGTACCTTGTGTTTATTATATAACTGTACCTTTTGTTTATATTATAGGGGCACCTTTTAAGGCTATTATTTTTTAGGATAACATAGGAAATAAACTCATAACCAAACATAGGAACTCTCGGTGGGCTAGCCTGACTTGCTCTTGTCCAGTTTTTATTTTGAATTTTGAGATTGTCCGTAGTTTATACGGTAATTCACAATTTTTTTGCTTTATCTTTGGCGAGATAGCCTGAGAAAATAAAGCGTCAAAAGTTTCGGTTTCTGCATACTTTTTTCCCTTTATTCACTGTCATTAATATTTACTTAAAATATAGCCCTCCAGGGTATCCACCATTTCTACATGACCTTCCTCCAGTATCATCGGTGCAGTGCTGTCGTACGTTCACCGAGGTCTTTCCCTGCCTCTCTTACCACTTACTCTTGCTTAATAAACCTTTTTGATTTATTTCTTTCCTAATTCATTCTTATGTCACGCCATTCTGTATATCTCTTCTTTGAATCGATTTCGAATAGAATGGAATGCACATAGCCAAATTAGTTTATAAGTAGATATATATTTACATTGATAAAATATGCTGTTGCAATACATATTTCTACACTATTGGTAAGTTTACAGACAGCAACGAGTGCATCTGGACGCAGGCCAGCGACCAGACGCTGAGCCAAGTTTAAACAAATGTAGATAATTTTTTACTGTTAAATATAGAATGGAACGTGTGTTATATTATTTAAGATTAGGTAGTGCTAAATTATTATGAATTAACTTGTCGTGGTACCGTTGAAACATTATTTTATATAAATTCATATGTAAACAAAATATTTACGAAGTTTAGTAAAAAGACGCAAAGTTAGAATCCGCTACCACAAATGTAATAAGGCACGTGGCACATCGCCAGACTGTAAGAGCAGCGGTTATGGATTCGATTCCCACACGGGGGAACGAATTGTTTTCGTTTAATCGCTCTTTAGTTCTCAAATTCGCGAAGCGTGCGATAGCTATAGACAAAAAAAACATGTATGTAAATAAAGCAACTTCAAATTAGAAACTATTTCATTTGTACGAACTACCAACAAAATTTTACTTTGTTTATACAAGCTAAAATAAACTATGAACCTAAAACGTGTGTAATTAAAACTTTATACGTATACAAAAGTTTTCAATTACATGCAGAGAGGTTTATTCTATAGTATAGGTAAATAACTTGACTTTGATAATACATCCATGTTACTGTTGTTATGTTTATTATTTACTTTATATAACTAGCTGTTACTAGCTACTGTTAACTAGCTCTATTATTCACTGAATTTGATGTCTTAAACACAATTCAAATTAGAAATGATGTAAACTTTTTTTTGCCGTGAGATCCCGGCCTAAAATAGGAACATCCTGGAACTGGTGGTGGTGGTGGCGGTAGTAAGAGGCGACTAAAGTGCGTATGGTAGAGTCACGTCGCCAGCAACGGCAACACGCATGGGCAGACTCGACCGGATTATCACAACCCCCGGCGTGAAGTACTGACTTTATGCCACTGTGTTTCGCATCAGGTAGTGCCTGACTCCGGCGCCCAACCCAACCTTAAGGGCCGGCAACGCACCTGTATCTCCTCTGGTGTTGCACGGGGCCGTGGGAGCGGTAATCACTAACCATAAGGTGATCCGAACGCTCGTTTGCCTTGTCTTTTCCTTAAAAAAAAACTAAAATAGTAATGAACTTAAGTATGTATACGAATACTCAAAAATAGTTCTCGTCATGTACTATACATATTGTAAAATATTAGCACAATGTAAAAACTTTAATTATTTATTAAACACGCGCTAACTATGTTCTTATTGGTATAAGAACATTCCTAAATAGAACCACTAGGAAGTTGCCAACAACTTCTTGAAGGATCTGGCAAAGATTTGAATTTTAGATGCCAAAACTAGTTTAACAAATATGCTTTATTAGATGAAAGTAAATCTGAACACACTATTTTGGAAATATTATTATATTTTACTAATATATTTATCGATAACAATCAGTAGTACCTATACATATAATTTCTAAATTTTATAAATCTATAAAAAATTCTTGTATAAAGACCATAGTCTTGACATCACTTCTCAGACGTAAATTATCAAATTAACTGAATTTGATGCCTAGTGTGATATGATGACTAATAAAAATTGATATCAAATATGGGTCTAATCTGATGATTTGATTAAATCCTAAAACGTTAAAATAACAAAGTGACTTCTTCTTCTTCTACATACTTTTAATAAAAGAAACAAAACTAACAACCATGTTCTCATTTAAAAAATTGAATGTTGAACAAAAAAACTAAAAAAGGACAGTATTGCATACACGACCTACGCAATTTGTAGCACAAGACCCCTAGTAGGTATTTACATATCAAGACAATTTAACCTTTAAGCTTTTCTAGAAGGTAAAGGATTTCCTTTTCCGTTTTGACAAATGACGATGTCAATATATTTTATATCAAAGTTAATTTTGCTCTATAATAAGTATTGAGGAGACCGTCGTAGCCCTGTGGCACAAGTGTGACTAGAGTAAACGCGGTGGTATATTTTCATTGTCTCTCCGGTAACGAAGCAAAGTGTGGCGTTAAGATCCGCCACTCAACATGCAACCCAAGAATTGGGCGAAAAGTGGGAGCACAGTATCTTAAAACTATGCATCCTCTGCCTACACTGTTATATACGGGGATAAAGTGTGAAGTTGAAGCTGAAGAAAATTTATTAAAGTAATAAAAAGAGAGATAACAACTCAGGTGAATTTAATATAAGAAAATCAATATTTTTTTTAAACATTTTATCACGAAATTACCTTCCACAAAACATATATAATGGACCTACTGCAGTTATAAATAACAAAAAGGGTGGCGCAATATAAGTGAGCGTTGAGTAAGGTCAGTAAGTAAACTCAAAAGTTAGGAGTTAGGATGTGGTTGCACTTAAAGTTTAAAACAACTCGAGCGTTTCTGAGAGCTTTTTCAATTTAATATTTTAGTGTAACTTTTAAATGTTACTTAGAAGTTTATTATTATATTTTATTTATTATTATTATATTTCATTATTAAAAAAACTAAATAACTGAAACTTAAAAAATATAATTTTAGTTTATTTCTAAACATTTAAATTTAAAATGTTTCACGTTCAAAAGCTCCATCGTATCGTACACGTAGAGCAGAATTAGTTGAATTTGATGCTTAGTACCCGCTGTGTTGGTTGTAAAATATTTCTTAAAATACAGAATTCTTAAACAAGTAGCAAGCAAACATTACCTCTAAACGGACAAATAGGGAAAACGCAGCCATATTTTGTGTGTAGTGAAACGAAACGTCAAAATAAAAATAAGGAAAACCTTTTAATGTACGTCGTACAGGCGAAAACTTATCAATGACCGCTGGTAGAAATCAATAATGATTAAAAAAAACAACAAAAATAATACGATTTCTACGAAATAAACGCGAATATTTAATTAGTTAGAACGTTCTAGGTCGGTAAGATGCAGTGGTGCATCGATCGCGACCTACTTGCAGGTCAACTGCCGTGCACCTTTAACCCCACCCACCCCAGGGTTGGAGCTTGAGAGATTTAATAAATAACTTTTCTAGTTTGCTCTGCTTTTAATTAATAAATAAATGTATATACATTATTATTGTTATTTAGATTTATATTCACGTTGTATATATATTTGTATTTTCGCTTTAGGTCAATGTATAATATACCCAGTTGTGGATAACGAAATTATATAGTAATCAAATTCTTTCCAGTTCTGATGTGATGGCGTCAAGAATTTGTACCTTTAATAGAAACATTTTAAAATATGTAGGTAGGTACCTATAGAGTCAGATAATAAATAACACAAGACATATGAATATTCAAACCATATACTTACCTACCATTTTTATATTAACCTTATTGCAAAAATGAAAGCAATTAATATGTAATTATGGTTTCGAGTGAGAATCGAACGCGCAACAATCGCTATATAGTATCATGGCAGTGAAAAGTTGCCCCTATATACCACGATAGTTAAATAAAATATTTACCTCATATATTTTATGGTCTTGCTTTTTAACTTTTTAACGGTACGAAATGTATCGAATGTGCAAAACGGATGTGCCATAAAGAGACCGGAGTCTTAGCATTAGGTTCTAAGGTTCCCTTTACCAAACCTGATACGTGTAGAATTCGACGTGAAGCTAAAAATAAAAAAAAAACGGAATAATCGTATACTTATATCATTTAATATTTAATGAGAAACCACTTTCATAGTCAACCCTAGAAAAACCACTGATTTCATTCAAGTCTTAGTTATTCAAATTGTTCTTTCTCCGCACACCTTTTTACTAATTCATTTGCATTTTCTTGCTTAATAAAAAGTAATAAAAATATAAATGATGTATATTTTAGAAGAATTCCACTCAAAATGTGGATTATATTCCACATTTTCATCTTCATTCAAGTAGTAGTAAAAATAATGTATTAAAAAACCGGACAAGCGCGAGTCGGTCTTGAACCAAATACCAAATTTTGTCCCCTTAGGCTATTATTTTTTAGGATTAAACCTCAAATGCTAATGTTTCAATTTTTTTCCTGAACTAGTACTACTTGTAAATGCTAGCTATCAAATTTCATAATTCTACGTCAGCCGGAAGTACCGTATTAATCTTGGTTTCCTTTTTAGTATCACCATACGCGTTTTTTTGCAATATAAACGGACATATCTTTTTTTAAAATAAATTTAGAAACAGGTTCTTTTTTCAGGAAATTATGGAGCCCTATATTTAAGTATATGGTTTGAATTGCAACTCTATATCTTCTAGCGTTCTGGAGATACATATAGGCTTTTGACAGACAGACAGACGGACAACAAGGTGATCTTATAAAGGTTCCCTTTACCTTATAAGATACGGAACCCTAAAAATATTAGTGTAAATTACTTTCTCAGGATGAAGTTTTAATTCTTGTTTATTAAAATAAATTAGCTTCACGCTGTATCCCGCCCACAGCAGGGTAGACAGAGGGAACCTAGTGTTAAAACACTCCGTTCCCCACTTTCTGCCAAATTCTGGAGGCATTGCGTGTTGAGTGACAGAACTCAAGGCCGCGGTTTGCCTCGACACCAGAGAGAAGAAATGGAAATATAAATTTTAGTAATATTTCTTCTCCTCGAGTGGGGAGCTACAACCAGTCGGTTTTAGTTACACTTTGTGTCCCTATTTATTTTTTTCACAATTTTCATTACTATAAAAAGAATGAGGGTAATAATAAATAATTGCATATTTATTTCGGACTTAAATTCAAAAATTAATTTAATCTGAAAAAGGAAAGTTGTTCAAGGTCGTTCCAATAACATAAATTTATTTCAATGAAAACCGGCCAATTGCGAGTCGGACTCGCACACGAAGGGTTCACAGTCAGTACGTTACATAGTGCACGTTCCCTTAAATATTTTATTTTGTTCTGTTTTTAGTATTTAGTATTTGTAGTTTAATTCTAAAACATGTTTGACATTTTAATGATTACTTGTTATTTTTTGCTTGACAATAAAAGGGTCTAATAGGGTGTTAATAAGAAAATATAAATAAACATTTTATATTTTCCTTTATTAACAATAAAGGTCAATAAAATCAGTCAGCCATTAAGCTTTGTACTTTGTATAATATATTTTGTCATTATAATTATGTTACAGAACAAAATGCATATAATATTACGATTATAAAAGAACAATTTATTATGTCAATGTTCTTCAACTACATTAATTAGGTTACAAAAAATACTATAACAGTTATTCAAACAATTAGAAAAGTAAGTTTGTATCTAACTCTACATTCTTAAAGTTAATATAATTTTCGACATTATAGGAGTAAGCAGAAGGATATTATTTTACACGAACGATTTTTTACTTACAATTTTTTATCTGTAACATATTTTTAGAAAAAGCCAAAAAATTTAAGTAGCGGGACTCGAACTCACTCCTTTTGAACCGTCCAAGCGCACTGATCACTAAGCCGCACCCTCGCATCAAGCTAACAAGTACGTTGAAACTCTTAATACGCTTTTTGCAGCTTACGTTGTTAGCATCTCAGTAGGGAGACTTTCTGAGGGCATGTTTTTAATTTTTTTTTTACATTTTTATACCTTTGCTAAAAATATTTCCCTTTACTTAGTGTAGATATTAAAACAGTCAGCTATATTACGTACGAAAAAAAATATTAAAGGTATTTCTTATTCTTAAAGAAATTATTAAAATCGATAATATGATTATGATGCTTAGAACTAGATATAACCGTGACCTCTTTTAAATACATTATAATACAATTATTACTAACGTTATTTAGTTGATATATGTATATACACAGTATTTATTTACAATAAAGATTAGAAAACTAAACAATATTTAATAAATCTCCCATAATAATGTGTAAAATATAGAGAACATAAGTGACATTTTATTTTTCGTTGCTTATTGAGTGTCAATTCATTAAAAAAATATTTTTATACATGTTAAATACTAGCGACCTAGCCGCGGCTTTGCCCGGCTTAAGCTTGTTGAAGGCTGTAGCTAAACTACACACAATTTTTACATAAATTTTAGCTATATTTTACATAATTTTTACATAAATTTTAGCTTATTTGAATGATACATATAGGCATAATGATACATACATACATACAGGGTTATTAAGTTTATATTTTGCCTTAATTTTGTTCAATCATAAAACGTATTTCACAATACAGTGTCTAAATAACAAAGATATATATCTAATACTTACATTTGAATTTCACTTATATTTATAAAATAAATTGGAAAACCACCGATTCACTACAAAAAATGTCAAAACCACTATAACAGAATTAAAAAAAAACGAAACAAGGTTGTCCACAGACTAGTCTAAAGTCTAGACTAGTCTTTTCACGACTCAGCGTGAATTATGATATTTAATATATTTGTTATATCAGTAACGATGTCTGTTTGGATACATGTTGTTCTGCACATTGGGGTTGTTTTGCTGCACTGGGTAACCTTGAGTTATACTGCCGGGCTTTGAAGACTGGAAGTATAAAATATTATATGTGTGTTAATAAATACAAATGAAGTACAGTCTATATATTATTTAGGTCTTAAGTCAAAATTTTAAAAGATTATTACTAAATTAGGCATTTTGTTGAAATGTGTGGGTTGACTCTCTTCAATATGAAAACGACGAAATATTCTTTACATAATTTGTCAGTAAAAGATCAGATCATTTTACTTTTGATAGCAATACACTCTTTTCTATAATAACACTATTGTGAGATACAATAAAAATATTGGATTCACAAAACAAAATACACCTTTTAACACAAAAACTGAGACTGAAACTCGCTAAAAGAGGTTTGGATATTAATTTCACAACTGTATGTTTTGTTTTCAGGCGTATGCATATGCATTCATTTTGTATGAAATGAACTAGAAAAATATAAACTTAATGATTCAAGCTCACCTGCATATTGGAGTGCTGCGGCGCGGTGTGGATAGCGAGGTGGCGGCTGGAGGGCGGCGGCTGCGCGTACGCCACGCCGCTGCTCACCGACGGGTGGTGCGCCTCGCTCAGGCCGATCAGCACTTGCGGCTTTATTCACATACAATTATTATTATTATTAATTTAACTAGTATTTAAAAAAATACTTTACTTGCTAAACCAGTTTAACATAACAAAGATTATGGTAAATACATTTTTAAAATGCACAGATCTCCTTTAAAAAATATCCAGTATTCATAAATTTATATTCTAAATATGTTTAATTTTTTTTTGTATGCTTAATAATTTTTTTAGCTATTTCCGACAATTTTTCTACTAATTTAAATTTTTTGGCGTTGACATTATTCTTAATTGTTGTTTACTTTTATATTGTTCATATGATTTTATGTAAATAATATTCATATTACAATAAAAAAAATTGTGAATTGTTTTTTATTGTTTAATCTTTCTTAGTAGTTCTAAAATTTTATAAGGGAACAGCAATACTCAGATCCAGAGTCACATCACCATATTAAAATAATTAATTTCTGTTTTGTAATTTTTGCATGATTGAAGAACAAACTAACAGAGAGAAAAACAAACTCATTTGAGTGTCCTGTTCGTCAAATCCTCTTTCCCTATTCTTTCTAATCATTAATTAGATATATGCCCTGCTATCCACCTGAGCCTCCTTCTTCTGTTCGGCGGCGTGCTGGGCGTCCCTGTTCTTCAGCATGTCGAGGTACATGGGCTGCGCGGGCGCGTACATGAGGTTGGAGTGGTGCGGCGTGTGCGGCGTGTGCGGCGTGTGCGCGTGCGGCGTGTGCGCGTGGTGCGCGTACAGCAGCGGCGGCGGGCGCTCCGCCACCACGCCCACCACGCCCGACGTCGGCAGCGCGTAGTACCCGCTCGACGACACCGCCGCGCCGCCCGACCCGTACTGCGACGGCGTGTGCTCTGAGGGAAAAAAAGTCCATCCTTGAAGAATTGCTCTTCCAAAATATTACATTCTCTATGACTATGACTATAACTGATATTGTAAGTATACTGATATTGTGAGTGCTCAGAAATAATTTTAAATCCTTTTTTTTTTTTGTATTCTATTTTTTTTTATTATTATATTGTATTTTTGTATATTAAAAGGATTCAACCCATTTCATTATTTTTTTATCTCATCTTCCAAGCCCATATGAATCCCATCAACACTTGTCTATTTTCTTAAAACAAACTTAACAATAATATTTACTTTACTTCTTTTTTAATATTATTTAAACCGTGCAATATACATGAGTATTATGTACAATGGATTATATTTTTTAAAGTTAAGATAAAACATATAAAGTGGACAACACATCTACAAGGCAATGTTAAAATACAAAAGAAATAGGAAAAATTATTAACAAAAATGTGATATAGATGAAGAGGGAATACAAAAGGAAATTAGTTTGTTAAATGAAAATGTGATTGACATAACACCATAATATTCTTATTCCATATCTTATATGTCAATAATCAATTAATGTTAAATAGCTCCTTATTGAAAAAGATAAATACTTAAATAAAATATTTTGTAACATTTTCTATTAAACGTTATTATATATTTATATTACTAAAATAATGACCACACTGTCATAGAAGAATGAATGTTATGTATTTATATATATTTATATATATATATATATATATATATATATATATATATATATATATATATATATATATATATATATATATATATATATATATATATATATATATATATATATATATATATATATATATTGTAAACTCTCATACACACAAGACAACTCATAAGAAATAAATAACAAAATTTAGAAATAAAATTAAAAGTATGAATATGAATAACCACTTATTTTATATTTCTATTTTCGTGCATGATATTGTTTCTTCAATACATTTTTAACGAATTAAGATAAATTTAAGATATTAACTTTAATAATAATGAAACTTTGAATTAACCTCCAAATAATAAATCGATATGGAATAAGACGAAATAAAAAAGATGAGCGTGCAAGGTACCAAGCGACAGTGATCCTAATGACACCTAGATTACAACTCACTGTTCCATAGCACTGCGCGCGCCATTTGGCGGCCCATGCGATTGTCCTCTACTTCTGTAAAAGATTTATTATATACCACACATATATAATTATATATATTTAGTTGTTTAAATATATACATAATTATTATATTATTTCAAGAATTTATACATTATTTTTTTATTTCTATAATTTTTTCTCTAAACTTTAAAATCTAAAGCAGGGGTTCCCAACCTTCACTTGATCAGGGACCACTCTTATATCATTCTTGGTAGCAGGGACCACTATGCATGTAAGAATAATAAAAATTAACTATGATAATCATATAGAAACTAAGTCTCACAATCCCCAGTCATAAAATTAGAATTGTTTGCGGACCATATTTAGGCTTCTGCGGACCACTGGTAGTCTGTGGACCACTGGTTAGCAACCATTGGTCTAAAGAATGAAAAATAAATTATAATATGAAATCACATACATTGATCTTCATATATTTAAAAAGACTTAAAATAAAATTACACTTGGTATAACAATTACTTTAACAAGTACCATACTATTTTAAATAGTACTAAAAAGTGTAGACAATTGTAACGAGTATCTATCTATACCAAATATATGACATAAAAATAACAAAATAAAATCACTTACTATGATCAGAATAAACAGCCTGATGTTTCATAGGTGGCTGATGAATTCTATGTGCATATAAGGCATATGTTGGTGATGGACTCCTTTGTCGTTTAACACTGGACTGTATGGGTCTTACAAGACTTTGCTGTTGCGGAAACAACATGTAGTTTGAGTGCTTATTCTTGAACAAAGAGAACATGTGCATGAAGTGTTTGTAGTTAATGATTATTTAAATAGAGGAGATAGAAAAACTTTTTTTTAATATTAGGCTTTCTCCCACATATTGAGGGAACCTAGTGTTAAGATCCTACATTTATATCTGTGTTTCGTAAGGATATAGTGAGGACATAAGCCCACAATCATGATAAGTATAGTATAGTAGTGTGCTTGAAAAGTTTTCTTGAAAATTAGAATTGAAATTCATAATCATAACAAGGCCTTGCCAATAATACATCAGTGAACCATGACTTTTATCATCAGTTCAAAAGAACCAGTGTTTTGTTTTTTTTTTGTTTTCTCAAATATGTATTGTTGCTTTTTAAAAATAACATCAATCAATACAATCAATAATTGATGAAAAGTATTATTCAACACGAAAGGTCAAAAATTTACTATTGCTTATATTTTTTAACTAACATATTTACATTTTATGTATTTTAATATATTTTTTTATTAATTAGATAAACTGTGCCTCTGCTCCACAAAAACCACGTAGAATACATATTTTGTCTTACTTTATTTATCATGTGTGGTGCAATTGGAGGCCTTCCCTGAGATGGTGGAGGTTCACCTTGCCCAGTAGATGAAGGCATTGCAAACATTGGTATATGAATATTACCCATTGGCATCTTCATTGGTTGCATTTCACTGGAAATTATAAAATATAATATATTGTTGTAATATAATATCTTCAAAAAGCTTTATATTTTTGTTTATATTTAGGCTGTATCCTGAATACATCAGAGTAGCAACTGATATGTCACTAGTGTTATAACACGCTGTTTCTCATTATCTATATTTTTCATTGCATCTAACAAAGTACTTAATTTTAGCAGAGTGGGAAAATGAAAATAATAAATCTCACAAGTGGAAATTGAGTCCACAAAGATTTACAAAACATACAACTAAAAAAGTTTAAAACTTCCTACTTAGTCTCTTTTTGCTGCTGTCTTTTCCTATTTTCATCTTCATTGAGCACTCTCTTTAATTGCATGAACAACTGTTGTTTTTCCTTTTCAAGGTGCTTTAATTTTTGTTCCAGTTGTTCTATTTGTTCTTTTGTTTCCTCTGCAAGATAGTAATCATTTTACATTTTCCTGAGTGTCGATTATGTTAATACCGTACAATCCTTAATAATTGCTAAAATCGTAATAGTTTTGCAAAAAAGTATAATGTTCTTACCTAATGTCATAACATCTTGTCTTTCTCTGGCTTCACGCTCTTTTCTCAACCTCTCTTCCTCGACTTCAGCCTCGTATTCTGTTAAAGACATTATATTACATAAACAAATAAATGTAATACACTTAAGCCATTATATACAGTAACATAATAAATTATCAAATATACCCTCTTTTTTCCTTTGCCTTTCTCGTATAATATATCTTTTAAGTGCACTCCACATTTTCTCATTCGCATCATTTTGTTCTTCAACCGTTGTAGAAGTCACCGCAGGCATTTTGCTTTTATTGTATCAAGTTATAAAGTAATAAAATATCAGTTATTTAATAGCTCGAGTGTATTATTTCTGTCAAATTAGATAAATCGTAAATAAGAATTAACTAATAAATAAACATATACACAGTATAAATTTGTTTGACATAAATATGATACTTGTAGGTTTCAGTCTGTATAGACAATCATAGACTATAGACAATTTAACTATAGATTACAATAAAAAGAAAATTTTGCATTTGAAGTAAAAACATAAAATAAATCCATCAAAAAATTACATGATTGATAAACGATAATAAAATGGAATAGTTGTATGAAATGAAATATGATATATAATAGTGACACAACTTATAATAAATTTACTGTTATAAAGTGATTATGATAATGTTTATTTAATTAGAACTAGCAGCCTAAACGCGTCTTTACCTGGTTGCAGTCATTGTTATATTACAGTAAAATTATACAAACTCGACATATTTATATGAATTATATGTTATTCTTATGTATAAGCTATATTACCATTATAAAGTTTTATCTAAATCTGTTTAGGAGTTTTTGTGTGAAACTGGAATAAACATCCATCGTCATTAATCTTCACATTTATAATGTTAGTAGGATTACAGTTTATTCAGAATCCGCATAGATGTGTTACTGATATTTTTATAAGCACAAAATTAGAAAGAGTAAATTACTTATTGTTATTTCACTTTACCTTTATTTCATTTTTTTCTTATTTTAATTTGTACTATATTCAATTGTAAATTATAATGTTATTACACTATAGTAATAAAACTTATTTGTAATTATAATAGTTATTTAATTTTATATATCAATAATTTTTATTGTATATCAAAATAAATACTGGTCTATGCTTTCAATTTTTTATGTCAAAGTCCAAATTCAAAAGCGACAAGCGTAAATCGCTACTTTACAGTAGACTTGCTAGTTGACATTGGCAATATTTTTTAATTTTGATTATTGAAGGATGATAAGAAACTAAAGTCAAACATTGATAATAAGTGACAATATTATACTTGTCTAAAAAGTTATACTCATCATCTACCTATACCACAATAAGTAGGTCAAAAGTTTCTACTACTAACTATCTTACCATGGACGAACCTTCAAGACCTAGAAAAAAGCTTAAAGCTGTAAGTAAAATGTATATACTTATTATACAAAATATTGTGGACCGTGATATAAAAAAATTATCAATGATAATTGTAGATAAGCTGTTATTATAACGTATTTTTAATTAATGTAATTGAGGTATTCGTATTTATTTATTATCGCAAATCGCTTAGGTCGGAATTGTAATACTATCATAACTATTTAGTGCTTATTTTTTTTCGCTTATTACCTTTATACAGGCGTAGCTGATAACAATGATTTATATACACCTGAAATAAATTAGTGAATATTATTATATTAAAGGTGATAAGGCCGCCTTTGCACTGTACTAAATTATAAATGTTATCGAATTTATGTTTTATTTTGGTGCAATAAAGTGTTTTTGATTTGATTTGATTTAAATATTGATAAAAATATAACACAACAATACTTTCAAATATTCATGTAATGGCATATAATATATGCAACTTATACATGTATTAAATATAATTAATAGTATTTTTGCATTCAATTCAATATAATAAAAAATATTTAAATTTTATTTACATTTACAACACTTTCTATTATATAACAGTTATCAATTTGAAAATAGTTGCAGTACTCAATACTTTTATATCACAACAGTAAGATAAATCAAATTTTAAAGAAAAGTAAAATAAAACAAGTCTAAAATATTTGCAGAAAAGCCTTACTCAATTTTGGAACAAGTGTCTAATTGGACTCTTATAATAAACCTATGTAAAAAACAGTAGAAAAACCTGAGGACATAAGTATATAACTTTGATATCCAGATTGGATATTTTCCGATACTCCAGATTTTTTTAAGCTAATAAGTACTTGAAACCTATCAATGGTCAGGTCAGGAATGGTAGGAGTAGGAGGGTGGAGTATGACAGTGAAATCTCTTCATAGTTTATTAAAAAAAGTTAGGTCTAACTATCATTTAATTTCTAGAATTTACTTTGAACAATAAACAAAGAAATTGTTATATATGTAAACCATTTGCGATGTAAATAGGTAGATAAAAAGAAAAAGACTCAATGATGGTGAGTGTAAATGTGCATTTTTAAGGGACCTCTTAAATCTACATATGAGTCACTTTTCACTCATTTTTATTGCAATAATAACCGTATTAATGTTACAAACTTTACATTTTTCATAAAAATAATATTGTATTTTTTCTCTTTAATTTCAGTTAAAGATCTTGACAAACAAACTTGAATTATTAAAATTTTCAAGTAATTCCTTTAATTCAATGAATTTACTCATAGTTTTTGCTTTTAAACAATGACACTAAATTACTTGTACATTTTAAACTTAATCAAGGTGTTAAATGTAACTATGTCAATTTTAATTTACTTAATTTGCTTACAATCTATTAAGGATGATTTGTTTGTTATAATTTAAATTATTGATTATATGAATGCATAATATCCACTTTTTGTAAAGGTATAATTAATGATAAATATAATAATAATAAAATAAAGGTGAGTAGAGCTCACCCTCTGAGTTCCCAACCTTTTTCTAACATTCAGGCATAGCTTAGAGAACTTTATTTTACTTCCATTTAAACATGTAATACCAAATTTTGTGCCTCTTATTATATTTATTATATTTATTTAACCACAGATGAATAGTTTCATATTATTTTTTGAATTGCACTACCTATAGATGCTAGGTGCCAAATTTCATAATTTTAGATCATCCGGAACAATCCTATTAATTTTGATTCCTTTCTAGTGTCAAAATACACCATCTTGCGATATAAAGGATGATAGTTTGTTTAAGTAAATGAAGAAATACTATTTGTTCAGGAAATCAAAGGACCATAGATTTGAGTTTGTGATTTGAATTTCAACTCTTATCTGAAAGCGTTCCTGAGGTAAAATCTCTTGACAGACAGACAGTAGATGGACAGCAAAGTGATGTTATAAGGGTTCCTTTTTTCCTTAAAAGCTAAGGAACCCTAAAAAAAATATTCATATTAATCTTTTCCGCCTAATTTGCGTGTTGGCCGCTGCGTTTTGTCTTCTTATTAGAATTGAAAGTAATAAATTTTCCTGTGCGGAAATCGATCCTACAACCGTCATGTTTAATAATGTGCCACGATGGTGGTACCATCGTTCTATTACCTACATTAGATAATTATCTAGCTCAAGTCAATACCAATAGAAGCTGGTGAATGCCATACCAATACAAAATACAACTTAACCACAGTACTATTAACGAGATCATTAAATCGGAACGCGGCACGTACCTGCACGGGTCAGTGCATTTTATCATTAAAAATTACATTCGAAGTTAGCAACGTTGCAAGTATAAGGTAATCGCGAACGTCTGTGCCGTACGCCAGTGTCGGTCGCAGCGGCTCGCGGGCACTGTCGTGTAACCGGTTGATGTAACTGTTTGGCGCGAAAGTTCCGTTTTATTTACGCTTTTTTTTTTAAATAATTATTTTGAATCTTTAAAAATGAGCCTGGAGCAGAGAAATGAAAAGATCAAAGCCACTTTTGAAAAATATAAAATTGGAGAATGGGGATACGGAACGAATAGGACGGTTCGTTTTTATTTTTTTCTTATTATTTTTCTTACTAATAGTAATAAGTAAATATTATTGCTAAAATAGCAATCACAAAATTAATAGCGGATATTGAGTATATGATACACTTTCACTAATCTTATTTCCTCTAATAAAAAACTAGTGTCCGATCATCAAATCGTGTTATAAAACTTTCGTTTATAACATTCCTTTTCTTTATGATAAATATTTTTTTATAATTCTATCGCATTGGCCATCTGTGTTATTATATTTAATAACATGACGTCATGTTATACACTTAAATATATTTTAGGAAAAACTAATTTGATATTCCTTGGTTGTTATTATTTTAAATGATATGTTATTCTGATAAACTACTGTATAGATAGTAGATAGTTGTCGTAGAATGATAATATGGTAGTGTTACGGACGATTAAACTGAAGAAATGAAGAATCGCATAATTTTTTTAATGTTTATTTCTTTCTACTACATTTACTATAACATTCTCAACTATATTTACTATAAAACCAATAATCATATTACTATAAATTTTAAACGACTATATTTTTCTTTTAAAGAAAAGATTTAAAATAATCGTGGTTTTATTTTCAATGTATTAATTAGAGTGATTTTGGAATTAAAGACAAAATTCAGAATTTATTTTCTACCTCACGACCGACCCGCTTCTACATACTACGCATTATTTACTTTTTAATCTGAATAATTTTCATGATTTAATAACATTATCTTTTTAATTAAAGACAATGTTCATACAATGAAAACTAAAGTTTCAGCCAATTAATAAAACGCTTATTTAACAATATGTAGCAATATTGTCGCATGCAACAATTTATATACATTACTTTTAATTTGATTTAAATATTTTTTTATTATATGTATAGATAACTTAGGTAGCGCATGCCATGATTTTAAAAGCAAAACTTTCTTTGTCTCTGCCTAGAGCTATTATTTATGAAATTTATGACAAAACGCGTATTCTATGACATTGTAGTGAAAGTTTTGAAATTTAGTCTTTGTGTTGTTTTTCCTGAGAAAAATAGAGGTGCTGCTATTAACGTTTTAATTGTTTGTGAACAAAATTGTGAAAGAATGTCAAAATAATACAATGAAACTTAATTAGTTGGGAAAAAGGTTTTTTTTTTTGAAAATGTAAAATGGTTTTTTTTAATTGTTATCAACAATTCGGAAAAATATTTCGCCTTACGTATTATAAATATAACCAATAAGATTCATACAAGTAACAAATAAGATAAAATAATATATATATTATATTACATTATGATGTAAGGTCCTTAAAACAATATGTTATTCTATATTACACACAGTCTAATATTTTTTTTTTTTTAATTTTGTATCTGTTTTGTATTATATCCCTGCTCCCTCCGTTCTGATAAGGGCGCACATTGACATCTATTAGGCACCGTATATAATTTTATATAGATTACTTTATATTTCAACAAAAAATTATATTAATTTCAATTGAGTTTGGAATTATTGTCGACGCAAATCAAATTTAAATTGATTTTTTACTTGAAAACATGCGTGAAATAAAAGTAAGAGATGTTTGTTGTTAAAGTCCTAGGTAATACTTTATATGTATCGATCTTGAGATGCAGTCTTCATTAATGATATCTACGAATGAAAAAAGCATCTTAAAATCGATCTCAGAATTGAGAGCGATTTTTAAATACGGGCAAAGAAATATTCTATGTAGTGCAGATTGCGTGTAATTTTGATCATAAACTATCAGCAATTGTAGCCATAATAAACTAAATAGGTTTCATTGTAGTTTCAAAGTAAATATTGACTAAATGCAATGTTGTTTTTTCTATATCACAGCTTTGTTCCTGTATGGCAGTTCAAATACAGCACCGTAGGTTTGTTTAATTTACAATGTGTTGTTACGAAAATAGAACTCAGGATCTTATCAATTTCCAGCAAACATGTTAAATAATTAATAAATAAAATGTTAATAATAATGATGGCTGATAAATAATAATGAAAGCATTTTATTATTTAAAATAACGTTTTAAAAGAAGTTATCTCGAACTGTGCCGATGTTGTTTTATACAAAATCCCCACATGTGTTTGTAATTAGTAGATTTCGTCACAGTAAACATAATTTTTAAACATATTAAATTAATGTATATTTACATTTTACTAATACTATTTTAATTATTTTATATAAAACTATTTAATGGGATTAATCGCGTATATTTATTATTATACATTTACACGAGAAGACTAAGGTGGTATTAGTCTGTCAGTTCACCGTATTTAAAAATAAATCAGCTTCACGCTGTATCTCGCACACAGCTGAGTAGGCAGAGGAAACCTAATGTTAAGACACTCCGTTTCTGCCGAATTCTGGAGGCATTGCATGTTGAGTGGCATAACTCATTGCTGCGCTTTGCATCGACTCCAGAGTGAAGAAATGGAAATATAAATTGAAGTAAATATTTCATCTCGAGTGGGGATCGAACCCACAACCAGTCGGTTTTACAGTCATACTTTGCGCCACTGCGCCACGACTGGCCTCGTAATAGCTAATGATAAAAGTTAAATAAAAACGTACATAATTTACGTACGTAATTTTTTAGTTTCACGCGGTACCCCGAACCTAGCAGGATAGGCAGACGGAAGCTGGGGACCTATTGTTAACACACTCTGTTCCCATTAAGATACTTAGGTTCCCCACTTTCCACCGAATTCTGGAGGCATTGCATGTTGAGTGGAGGAATTCAATGACGCGCTTTGCCTCTTTACCAGAGCAAAGAAATTGTTGTTTAATAAATACATTTCATTTAATAACGGTTACATTTTAATTCATTTTGAATAAAATAAATGAACAAAAATATTAAGAATTTTCATATTTTTAAGCATTCTACTTGTTTGTTAAAAAAAACACATTAAAAGTCACAAGTTCCTTATGTTTTAATATTTTAACATTTTTTAAATTTTATTTCACCTTTTATTTCCTAAAAGAAAGAAATATACTTTAAGCGTGAACACCGTCCAAAAATTCATAAAAAATAATATGAGATACATACTATACTATCAAAAAGATTTTGAAAATTGATTTGTATTCTCTATTTTGTGACATACTAGTGACCCATGCGCGGGTTCGCCCGCTTCTTTATGTTACTTAAGTATATTAAGAAAATAATGATTAAAAATTCCGCCCGATGTTATCCCAACGTATGTTATTCATTTTACGTCTTTATGTCACTTAAGTATATTTAAAAAAAAATGATTAAAATGATTTTTCACACTCCGTCGTGATGATACTTACCTTTTACATTTAGTAAGTAAAGTAATTTTTAAAATTTAATAGAAAGTTCGAACTTAAATTAAACTCAGTTCTGTTGATTTAATATATTATTAAATATGGACTATTAGTCTATAGAAATATTTTATCCGCTTTTTCTCACATAATTAATTGTTTCGTTTATCAGCATATAGCATTGGTAAAACATAACCACTGATCCACTGATCGCTAAGTCAGCACGAAATGGTGTCGCGTTTATTGTGACTAACATTAAAAAATTATGCCTAAATCGCCGGCAATTTATTCAGTACGATCTTGCCCATCACCAATCTTATCACAACGTAATGATATATACTTCTTCTTGAAATCCCAACAAAAAAGGCATGACTATTAGTTTTATAAACCAATAACATATATGTACTTAAATCTCCTCGTTAAGTACGTTATCAGTTGCGCTTTTGTTTGTTCTCATTACCGTGCCAGTCAACGACCTGTAAATTGTCTTTATATATCTATTTAATCTTAGTATCTTTGATCTCGTTCTAAACTAGTTTTCCTAAAATAGGTGAAATTTAACCCTTTTTCTTCTTACTTCTTATTTTCGCAGCTGTTATACCTATGCTACTATACTATGAATTATATCACAATGTTGGTGGGTTCCCTCCCACCTTCGACAATGTTATATTTTTAATATATGTTATATATTTTTTAGTCCCACGGTTTTCAGAAGGTTAGTCGTGGTGGAGGGGCACAAGCGTGCGACTGTCAACGCGGCAGGTTGTGCTTGTGGGTGCGATTTCTACGCGAGGAAATAGAATCCGCACTGTCTATGACGCAATGGACCAAACTGCTGATCCAATTGGGATAACATTTCATATAGAGATACTTGAGGATCTTAGAATGAACATAGGCTCCTATTTGTAATATTATCAATATACACAAATATATATTGATATTATATTTATTTGATATGCAATTTCTTGTCTGACATGTTGTTAAGTAAAACAAACAGGCTTAATAATTTGATATTGTAGTAAAGTTGTTGTAGCAATAGTTTGACACCGATGTTAAGTCAGCAAATTTTTTAGTTTTTAGTTTATTGTTTGAAGTCGATTTTTTTTTTGTTAAAAAAAACTTATTTTACGATTTTAAGTGTTGGATGGAGGATCTTGCTTGAAACGATGCTTTTCAAATTAGTAGATAGGTTAACCTATGTAAAACTTCAATCTTAATTAAGTATGATTCTTGTACACGCTAACATTTTGGCATATTGACAAGAACATACAAAAAAACCTCTCCTTTTTTAAAAAAATAAGGTGAAAATGAGAACATCCTCTTTTATGAAGTTGGTTGAAAGTAAACAGTGGTTCGCCAATTTTAACAATGTGTTTTCAATTTCAACCGGATCCCATAATTAGAACCTAACCAAACTTTCACCAAACTATCTTCCATCCATAAACATATATCATCGTGGATTTTTTTATATATCTATAATATAAAAATAATGGTATATGTTTATCAATAATACTTTCTTTTTCATATGTGTAAATTTGTCATATGTGAATCATGAGTGAAGATGCGTAAGGATAAAAAAAATCTTTCTTCTTCCTTATGCACATTATCAGATCACATAGAGTACCGACTTCTATTGCTTGGAAAAAACCAACGCACCTATTCCATTTGCTCTTGAAACCACATGTACTTTTCATATCTAAAACTAACAAATTTAATATTATGTGTACTACCTAGAGCATGAGACGCACGCATGCAGAAACTGCGTCCAGTTCAGTTGCAATATCTAACATTTCTACTCGTTATGTGGCTTTGTTTACGTAAACAAACTTTCTCCTTTTCCTTGCTATTTCTATATCGATATTACATATCTTGGTAGATTTATTACTAATTTAAGAAGTTTAGTATTTTTTTTAAAAACTAGATAGGTTGTTTACTAGAAGGTCAAATTACAAAACAAGGAAACGTGATTTAGTTACGTTTATATTGTTGTTTTCAATTTCCTGCGCTAAAACCTTTTTATTTAAATCTATTTGCAATTTTATAAATAAATTGCTATTACGTACAGTAAGTAATATGTAATAATAATATCTATACCTACAGAGGATGAGAGATATGCAATTGTTACACTGCTACTAAATATATATGTAACTGTTTTTAGGAACTTGGACATGAAACTGCGAGAAGCATATAGAAAGAGTACAAATATAATATATATTTTTTTATTTTGACACATTTCGAGCCATTTAGGTATTTCAGTAATTTGTCTTTTCTCGTAAACTCGCAAAGTTTACTCGCACAGAGGCTCAGTTTAATATGACTTCTATTAGTAGCTTCTTGACGGCTTGACACCGGCTTACTTGAAACTTACTTAAAGCTGATTATCAGACGAAATGCTTTTGTCATCTTTATTTTTATGCCCTGTGAATGTTCTTTCTTGATAGAACTGTTATCAACATAGGAAAAACACGCTTTTGTGTTTTTTATGCCTGCAAGGGGTAGCGTGATAGGCTGATAAGATATTGTCAGCTCCGCAACCGTCACTTTTATATGAGCGACAAACAATTGACGAAGCATTGCAATAAAGTATTACGTTTATTGATTATTATACAATATATGTACCTACTTACGTGCGTACGTTAGATAAGCAGATAAATAAACTAATTCCATTATATCTTTGTATTTACCTTTAAACGTCATTCCTGATATATTAGATACCAATTTCTGAATCTTTCTATCAAATGGCTTATAAAAAATTGTAAATTTGTAAATTATGTGCATCTACGTCCATCTTCCTATATGCAAGAGAAATTTGAAAAAAAAAGAAAGTGGAATTTTGTTTTTAGAAGGCGCCATCAGACAAATTCTATGAAATGTATAATTGTTACTGTTAGTATATATAAATTATTATTTATTAAGTATTAGTTATATATACTAACAGTAACAAGTAATTTGATAGTAAATGAATATATCACATTAATTATCGAAATGTATTATTTAAATTATAAGTATTTTGTTTCGATTATGATAATATGTAGTTTTATCTTTCCAATATTGGTAGCTATTATAAATAATCTCGTATCCTGTATGGTTTAGACACGTCGTGTTTTGAGTTGTAGATTCCATTTCCGCTTTATGTCAAACGAAAACCGAAAATGTCTTGATTAATCTTGATTTTCGTGATTTTTACACATAAATGAAACTCAGTTAACGAGTTTCATATCAAATTAACCCACAGAGCCCCTCTAGCGCATTCACTAATGCACCTATTGCGGCAAGAGTCCCTACCCATAAAATATAAATGTATATTGAGATTTAATGTTTTAATGTAGTTCTAATTATAATTGTGCCCACTGTGGACTAAACTTAACTATACATGGGGATGAAAATTGATAACTAGGAAGAGGAAACTAGTTCAGCTAACTTGTTCTAGTCTTATAGATGTAATACTTAACTTGACCTTTTGTTAAGGTTAAGTTTAATCACTTTACTATCACTTCTGGTAACTAATCTACCATTGCAGTTCTGCAGTACATTCACCAGTTTTTCCATACATTTTTAATTACCGTTACGAAAATATCGTGGTCAATTTATTTGGTACGTGGTCTATTGTAGTTAAAGACATACAACCTCCAAACAAATGAACTGTGTATTTTCCGCGTTTCAATCATTTCCACTTTTTTTATTTCACCTTGAATCGCAGGCGCACTGTCTAGATAAATTTTAGATTTTAATTGAGTTGGGTAGTTGGTAATTTAAAAAACCTATCTTGTATTCTACGGAAGTAACGGTACCACTAATTTAAGTTTATTATTACAGCTACAATTACAATCCATATTTATGTCAGTCGTAAAGCCATGATCATTTATCGAGATAAAGCGTGTCCTAGTCCTAGGTATCAATCTACATTGTAGGTTATCTAATAGCATGTATTCACTCTATCAAATAACCCTTTATGGTAACTGGTAACAAAAATTGCGCCGTTAGTTTTGTAAATCCTCCTTCAGGGGGGGCTTATATTACAAATTGTACAATGTGCAATTGTATATTGTTCGATTTAGCTAAACATATATGTATGTATCTTATTGAGACCGGTCGTGGCGTAGGGGCACAAGCGTGTCACTGTAAACGGGGGTGGTGGTGGTGGTCGATAGGTGGTGGGTTCGATTCCCACTCTACAAAAGTTAATATTTAACATTTTCATTTCTTCGCTGTGGTGTATAGGAAATTCGAGTTGAGTTCCGCCACTCAACACGCAATGTCTTCGGAATTCGGCGGGAAGTGGAGAATGGAAATGTCTTAGTAGAAACGGAGTGTCTAAATACTAAGTTCCCAGGTTCACCGTGCCTACCTCGCTACGTGCTGAATATAGCGTGAAGCTAAAAAAACATCTGTCGCTTAATAGGCTCAAACACTTACTCAATGCATGCGGTGTCCGTTCAAATCCTGTTAAGATAAAATTTAAACATAATCCTAATGCACTTGAAGATAAGGTTTGATAAGGTTTTAAGATATTCAACAATAAACATTTTAAAACAATGCATTTATTTTCACTAAGTACCTGAAACCTGCAAATTGTCTATTTTGGACAAACTAACTAACTATCAACTATTGATAATCAACATTTTCGTTTACCATAAGGTTTAATTGAGCACTTTCTTAAAGCAAACCAGGCCATTAATGTAATATGTATGTAATATTTGTTGCAGTGCGCCCAAGTAGCCACTAATGTAGTGGAGCAGAAACATCAAGTGTCCAGAGCTAAGAGGAGCAGGGCTTTAGGCAGCAGAGCGTTCAGAGGCAGCACTGTCTGGTTTACTGGCCTTAGTGGTGCAGGGAAGACCAGTATTGCATTTGCTCTCGAAGCTTACCTCGTTTCTAAGGGTGAGTAGATTTTAATAGATATTTTTTAACTTCAAGCTTTTTCTGTCACGCATATCGCGGTAAACAGAGAGTAGAAATTTAAGTGTCTTTCCCACTTCCACCTCTTTTGCGACGGTTACGGGTTCGACTCCCACTCGGGGAAATGTAATATTAAATACTTTTATTTTATAATAGATTTATACTTTTGGTTCTTGGTTGCTAACATAATCAACAATAACTAGCTTAATACAATTATACTGAAACCGTATAGTAGAATCTTCTATTATATCATTTCTTAATCTGTTGTTTATCAATGATTACTTTTGACATGATGTTATCTCTTACTGTCGATAGCCTTTATGACAACATATCTTTCGGTTTGTATTTTTCCGTCAACACTTCAGTGACGCTTGAAATAAAATTTTACAATAGTATTGCAAGTAGGTATCATTTTTATCTACGGTCATGTTTTTTGAAAATATCGCAGTTTATGTGCTGCATAAATATTTGTGTTTAATATGATAAGAAGTCAACCACAGTCAAAGTGGTGTTGTAAACTTTAAGATTTAAAGAAGAAGAAAATTGCGGGAACGGAAAATAAAATAGAAAATTCGGATTTAAACATTTGGATACTATATTTTTGCATAAAATTGATTTATAACGATATATTATTCGTGAAATGAAAATCTTTAAACATATTTATAAAATGAAATGAATTATGAATTTTATTACCGAAACGTGTATGTATTATGTTCATTCATCACTATATTTTCAATAGTTGAATGAAACATAAGTCGAAATTTCCTATTCACGTGCGTTGCAATTGTGCTATTACAGTACGGCCAACAAGTCGTGGCCTGAAATAAATTGTAGACCGCTGCGCAGATATAATTATAGCATTTCTCTTACTTACGAATATTTCCTTTCCTAATGGACATTGCTCCAAGGTTCGGAAAATCTAACTTCAGTGCGACCACGACTTGTTGGTCGTACTGTACATAATTTGTAGTTATACCCAGATCTATTTTGAGCGACTACATGAGGCCGACATCGACGACAATTACCTACTTTATAGTTTATACCTACAAATGTTGATTGTGTTCAATCGTTTTACTGCATAAGCGTGTAACTTGTTAGTTACGACTAAATCTTATATTTTTTCCGCTGTTTTAAGAAAGTATTGTATGTTTATTTGTTCATGTTTAATAATAAGATTTCCTAAATGCTTATTAAATAAGATTTTATTAATTAATAAGTTTCTGTTATTTCGTGTAGTTAGCGCGACACGCAATGCAATCTTTAAAAATTTTAATTTTATGTGCATTTATTACAATTACTATGTTCTACTTTGTGCATTGGCAACGGTTTGTTTTGAACAAAGAGTTTATTTTTCATTCATACATTTTACATTTAGTTTAATAACACAACTATATTTATATTGTTGTTTTTTTATTTATATATTAAAATAAATTGTTTTTATTATTCACGAGGTAGTTTGCATAACCTTGTATTTAAAATTCATATTTTAAATATTCTGTATTGAAATAGACTTTTACAAGCAATTTTGTATCGTCGAATGAACTAAAATACGAGTAGAATTTTATTCGAGTTAATATAAATACTCTGGTCACGGCAAAATGAAATAAAAAAAAACAGCTTCACGCTGTATTTCGCACACAGCAGGGTAGGCGGAAGGAGACACTCCGTTCCCCATTTTGTTGAGTGCCGGAACTCAACAGCGGGCTTTTTTTACTTGATGACATAGTGAAAAAATGAAAATATTAATAAATAATTATTTATTCTCTCGAGTGGAGATCGAACTCAAAACCCCCTCACGTTACAGTTTCACCCTTGTGCCCATATGCAACGAAAGCCTCAACAAAACTGAAAAAAGAAAATCTAATTTCAAAATAAAATGTCTAGGTTGCTGTACTTTACCGTACGTACCTATATTTAAGTATGATCTTGTTTACAGGTATCCCAGCCTACGGCTTAGACGGTGATAATATACGCACGGGTCTAAACAAGAATTTGGGCTTCTCGAAAGAAGATAGAGAAGAGAACATTCGCAGAGTGGCAGAAGTGGGAAAATTATTTGCCGATAGTGGGGTCGTGTGTTTATGCAGCTTTGTTTCTCCTTTTGCGGAGGTAAGATATGATAAAATTTCAATTTAGTAGGTCTATTTTTGGAGATAGAATGGAATGGATTCTTTTTAAACAACATAGATTTTTTTTAACAAATTTAAATGATTAATAATGTGTTAGTAGTTGGTTATATAGCATGTGGTTTTTTGATTTTTTACCGCAATTCCATGAAAAGTAGATACATACATGCGTTAAAATGATTGCAATAAGTGGTAAAGTGGCATATTTTATAATAAGTTGATTTGTTTTATTTATTTAAAAAGTAAGTAGCTACATAATACTTAAATGTTCAAATGCAAAAAGTGACAACTAAAATCGATTAAAGAAATAATAATCGATTATTATTATAATTGCAATCATTAAATTAAAAAAAATTATGAAATTTTATTTTTTTACATTGAATAAATCACGACTTACGTCATGATTAGATTGTTTTAAATTTTTAATTAAAGAACATTGTAGAATTAATAAGGGATAAGGAGTCAATAAAATTAAAATTCGTAGTATATAATACATAGTACCTATTCTACTTTAATAAAAAATATAATTAAAATAAAAGAGGCTTTTGATTATTATATATTATACTGTACATACTGTACATGACGCCAGTCGTGGCGCAGTGGCACGAAGTGTGACTGTAAAACCGACTGGTTGTGGGTTCGATCCCCACTCGAGGAGATGAAATATTTACTTAAATTTGTATTTCCATTTCTTCGCTCTGGTGTCGAGGCTAAGCGCGGCGTGAGTGCGAGCGTGAGTTCTGCCACTCAACACGCAATGCCTCCAGAATTCGGCAGAAAGTGGGGAGCGGAGTGTCTTAACACTAGGTTCCCTCTGCCTACCCTGCTGTGAGCGGGATACAGCGTGAAGCTGATTTTTTTTATACTGTACATAGGAATTAAACATTAAACCATCACGAGTAATACATACTTTTAATTTTTTATAACTTTTCAGGACAGAGAAGTGGCGCGTAGAATTCACACAGATTCGGATTTACCGTTCTTCGAAGTATTCATCGATACCCCACTTGAGGTGTGCGAACAAAGGGACACGAAAGGCCTTTACAAAAAGGCTAGAGAAGGTCAGATTAAGGTAATATATTTTATATTTATTTAATATAGCTTAGAATTTAGACGTAAATCGTCTTAATAAACATACTTAAAAAACTTACACAAACTACAAAAAAACTAAAAAAAATTAATGTTTTTACATATACATACTGTGTTGCTAGTAACATATTTCTTTTTTCCACTAAAGAATATTTTAGAAGACAGTCATATACTTGTGTGCATTTAGTTTGGTGTATAAATTTGGAAAATTTATATATAAAATACACGTATGGATTGTGTAAAATGTATATGTGTAATGTATATTATATATGCTGTGTTTATATTAATTAGATATTTCCTTATTCTGTAGAAGCATTAAAATTCATATTCGCTATACAGTAAGAACATCTTATCTGTACTCAATATAGTTTTGGAGAACAATATAAGAAATAATAAACGGTAACGATTCTTCTGTTTTCATTTTTAACAGATTTTTCTCATAATTTTTTACATTATTGTACGATATAATAATAAGCTTCACGTTGTAGGCAGAGGGAAGTGTTAAGACATTCCGCTCGCTATTTTCTGCTAAATTACGTGGTGAGTGCCAGAACTTAACGCCGCGCTTTTTCTCGATATCAGAGCAAGGAAATCAATATATTCGTATTTCGTTTCTTCGAGTGGGAATCGAACACTTGTGGGCTCGATTTGCAGTCACACGCTTATGCCACTGCGCCAACTACTACGATTGACCTCAAATACTGTATATTATAATACAGTATTCTTATATTGTAGCAATAAGAACACAGAAGTATATAATTTTATATTTGAGTGAAAAAGAAATAAACGATTGTAATTAATACGTAATTGTTTTGTTGGTCTTGATAAAAAAATGGATATTTTTGTATGTATTAAGAATGAGTAAAAAAGTGAGAAATTAATTCAATTGTACTAAATCGTAATCACTTTTCATTGTTTTCTTAAAAGGAGAACAAAAAAATCTCACCAAAATAATACGTTAGTTTCATCATTTCTCATTGTATTTTTTTCTTAGAAATTATATATGCATTCATTAAGAGTAAAATACACTTTCCAGTTGTAAATTAATTTAGAAAACTAGTACTAGTAATTAGGATGTTGAATCTGCCTGATGGAGCTGGTCCCGATTGGCAGTCTAACATCTAGTTAAACTATTATAACCATATTATTGAGTGTTACTCAACCAACTAAATGCTTAGTGTGCTTTATATATGTTGTTTTCCCACCCAACAAGAAATGAAGAGAAACTAAATGATAAAAAAGCTTCATAATTGAATATAAAAATCGTCATAATTCAAGGTTTAAAATAACAAAAAGAAAAACACTCACTGTAATTTTTTTTAGTCTTAAAAATTTTCAGTTTTAAAATTGTAATTCAAAGGGTAAAAGTCTAAAGTTAAGTTATCTGTTTGCGATTTTCGTTTGAAGGTATTGAAAATTATCAATTGTATTGTATTATATACGGGGTGGAAGCGTCTGCCATTCTTTCACAGGAACAGCATGTAGGATAAAATATTTTAAATCCATACCCAAAGAAATTAATCAATATACCTCAACAGTTTAGCCGAAGATTTTTTTTTCATTTCACGGTGTTTCATGTTGTTTGTTTTCATACAAACTGTATTTCGTGTGACGCAGTTACTAATAAAAACCAATTACGTTAACACCTACTACTACAAAAATACTCATTCTCAAAAAACATATTATACAAGAACGAGAAAGGGATATCTCGTTCTATTTTATTGCAATTCAACATCGCCCCCATTACCTACTACTAGATTTCGTGTATGAGAATTTTAATTGTAAAGAGTGACAAATTAATTAAGGAAAAAAAAACTGTTTGAAGGACCACTATGTACCATTCATATATAACATTTTTTGATTTCACATAAAAAATAAAACGTTTCACTCTTTTAAATCTAAATAATTATAATTTATTTTTGTCTGCTATTATTTAATTTTATAAGTTAATTTCATTTAAAATATTAAATTATATATTATTTTCTTCTTAGTTTATTTATTTTTCTTGTATTCCCAAAATATATGAATAATTTTAGTTGAATCATTGACCATCTTATTAAGAGATAATAATAAAACAATAATGTGTTATATACATTTTAAATAATAAATTTAATTGTTATATTATATTCCGACATACATGCACTATATTTAAAGAAATATTACAGATGATTTTATTTACAAAATAAGAAAAAAATATTTGTTTTAAATGTAAGCATTTCCTCGAATTAAAAATGGATTCCAAATCCATTACGTTTATAATATCTAACACTACATCAACGAGACTTAATTAAAATCTTAATGCGAGTAAAGGTATATTTTTTTTTAATTTGTTTCAGGGCTTCACTGGTATAACTCAAGAATATGAACGCCCTGAAGCACCTGAGCTTGTCATACAAACGGTTGGACGATCTGTGGAAGAATCAACTATGGAAGTCGTTCGGTTGTTGGAATCACAGGTAGAGTATGCCTTATAATTATTTTATTTATGCAGTTGTAGTGTTTTAATAGATTATTATTTCTCCCTGTTAATTAAATGCAAGTTTAACTATAGCCAACCAAAATATAATTTAACGTACATCTGCAGATTATAAAGCACATTCAAATTTGATTATAGACACATATACTTATTTAAAATTTGTTATACATTTATTACAGGGTATTATCCCACGTTACGAGGTGAACAGTTCAGGTGTAGAGGAACTATTCATATACGGCAATAGGCTCAGCAGCGCCGTCGAGGAAGCGGCTAGATTGCCCCAGATTGAAATTACCAAACTCGATTTACAGTGGGTCCAAGTAAGTTTATAAAGTAGCTTCAAGCTCTTTTCTGTACAGGATAGGCAAGTGTTAAGGAATTTGTTCAACACCCTTTGTTTTGCAAATCAGTGAAATCGAACCCACAACCGTCACGTTTACAATCAGACGCTGCACCACAACTTCCCCAAATAAATAATGTGATACCTTAGAGACCTTAGGCCCGCACTCTTTTTCGTCATAAGAATAATGTGCATAATATATATTTTACTATATAAAAAATAATAAGAGATATTATGCACACTATTAGCTAATACTGTGTTTAATTAACTCCAACAGGTACTCTCTGAGGGATGGGCATACCCACTGAAAGGATTTATGCGAGAGACAGAGTATTTACAAGTAAGTATTGTTTTTTTCTACAATATTTACTTAAAACGAGATTTGCTTAAAATGTGAATTATATTTATGATTTTTTTTATGCTTTTCAGGCGTTACATTCAAACTGTCTAACGTTACCCGAAGGTTCATTAGTAAACCAGTCCGTGCCAATCGTCCTGCCAGTACAAACTGCGGATAAGGAAAGACTAACTGGCGTAAATGCCATAGCTCTTGTGCATTCTGGCAAAACAGTGGCAATATTGCGAGCGCCCGAATTCTATCCACATAGAAAACAGGAGAGATGCTGTCGTCAGTTTGGAATTTATCATACTGGACATCCTTATATTAAGGTAAATTTCTTTTAGTTTGTAATTATTCACTGTGAAATCTTTTAGTTAAGAAATAGTGAGTTTTAGACTCAATCTTTTTCAACCATGGAGACAAAATAGCTATATCACAAAAAAATTATTATTAATATACAATAAACTTGAGTTATTTAACATTTATTAGAATATAATGTTATAATGTTTTGACTTTTTTCTTTAGTAATGTCAACTGAATTTTGTAGTCTTATGTTATTTGACTAAGTAAGATTTACTCATGAGATTTCACATGTTCATTGATTCTAACCTATTTCAATTCAATATGTATAATAAAATATTTTTGTATTTATTTTATAGATACTTCTAGCATTTTTAAAACGTTAATTCAAATTTTAAAAATGTTTAATTCAAAAGGTTGGACGATTTCCAAGAAGTGCGAATTCAAATCCCGCTGCATACATTTTTAATACGATCTTTAAAAAAATATATTTGTTTTAAAGATGATCGAAGAATCCGGTGATTGGCTCGTGGGTGGTAACTTGGAAGTGTTTGAACGTATTCGTTGGAACGACGGCTTGGACTCGTATCGACTAACGCCTAACGAGCTGAGGCAAAAGTTTAAAGAACTGAACGCAGATGCCGTTTTCGCTTTCCAGGTAAACTTTCAAAGCTGTATATAAGATTGTAAAACGTGAAGGTACTATTTTATAGATATAAATTTTCTTCTTTCATTACTGTGGCGAATTTTACTCACAATTATTGCACTCTTTCATGCAAATTTCCACTTAGGCTTACTACGGCAACTTTCTCTTGATAATACTAAAACTAATTATTGAACTCCCTGTTTATAAACATGTCGACTGTATGTTCATCATCGCTCTAGTAACAAGACAAAGCACGGCGTTGAATTCTGCCAGCAAACACGCATGTCACTAAATAGGGCGAAAAATGGGGAATTTGGGAAACTTAAAACTATGCACACTGCTATATGCTATATATAGCATAAAGCTAACAAATATAATATTTAATATATATTTTTTTTGTTCACATAATACTTATATATAATAATAATTTTTCTTTCAGCTTCGTAACCCCATCCACAATGGGCACGCGTTGTTAATGCAAGACACTCAAAGGCAACTCGTTGAACGAGGATACAAAAAACCTGTCCTCTTACTGCATCCTCTTGGTAAGCACATTTGGATTGAATAAAGATTACGTGTATTCTAATGAAGATGTGAAGGAAACGAACCCACGCCGTCCATACGCTGTATCTACTAAATAATATATTAAATTAAACAATCAGTTTTAGTAGTATTAGTATTTTAAGCAATTTCAATATGATAATTCTATTTGAACTCCTTTCTTCAATATATGCACTATTGTATATTGAAAATTAATACATTTTCCAATATTCCCTAAATAAGAGGCTATCCATAAAATATAACCTACTTTTTAAACACTCTGTTACCTCACTTTCCATCAGATTCTGGAGGCATTGCGTGATGAATGTTATATTAGAGCGAAAAACAAAAAAAAAAATTATTAAATATTTATTTTTTTCGAATGGGAATCGAACCCACAATCTGTCGATTGGCTTCAAGTCTAGCAAGACTTAGTATCACCTTTCAAAATATCAAAATATATATTATATGATTATAATTAAGGCATTGCCGTTTTAGTTTTATAATTTTTATATTGATAATTTGACATCAAATTAGGGCGGGTGAAAAGTGAAAGTTTATTTATTTTTTATTTTAATGAGACGGATAAAGGGTTATCCTTGAGCTTTGCTTAAATCAGGTAATTCGTATGACGTAATTTATAGACTCCTAACGTATCCATGTCTTACTCCTAGTGTCTATAACATAATATAAAATTACAACAGGTGGATGGACAAAAGACGATGATGTGCCTCTAGAAACACGCATCAATCAACACAAAGCAGTTTTGAATGAAGGTGTATTGGACTCCCAATCCACGGTTCTTGCTATTTTCCCCTCTCCCATGATGTATGCTGGACCCACTGAGGTAATTGCAGAAATTTATTTAATGTTTTAGTTTATCATTAAATTCATTAATGAAATGTTTTATATTTTTTTTAATACAATATTTCTTTTTAATATGTAACAATAGTAAAAACAATAATAATTTATAAAGGGTAGGTTAGGTTAAAAGTTATCAAAATTTTATTCTAAGAATAGTAAGCAATCTTAGAATGAAATTTTAATAACTTTTAAATCATAATATAATTAAAAATAAGTATATACACATTTATGATTACTTTATTTTAATAATGATAATTGGAGAAAACTGTTGTAGAGGTTTGAGTGATTTCATTAAATTAATTCCCGTCGCCGCAGGTGCAGTGGCACGCCAAGTGCCGCATGAACGCGGGCGCCAACCACTACATAGTGGGGCGCGACCCGGCCGGCCTGCCGCACCCCGCGCCCGCGCCCGCCCCCGCCCCCGCCGACCTCTACGACCCGCGCCACGGCGCGCTCGTGCTCGCCGCCGCGCCCGGACTGGCCGACCTCGAGGTAGGGAAGTTATCCATACCTGTGTTTCGTGTGATGCAGTTATGTAATACCTACTATGTACGACTCGATTTCGCAATGAGGCGTATGCGGCAGTTTCCCTTTGATAGGTTTATGTGTGCGTGCGTCGTTCTTCGCGTCTACTATAAAATAAGGGAATTGTTCTCTCAATAAAATATAATCACGTTTTAAAATAGATAGTTTTTTTTTTCAACTATTTTTTTACTTTATAGATAATTCCATTCCGTGTTGCTGCATACGACTCATCTGTCGGTAAAATGGCGTTCTTCGATCCCACACGCAAAGAAGACTTTGATTTTATATCTGGAACAAGAATGAGAGGTAATTTATATATATTTTATTGCTTCGCGATTTATCCGCATAACCTATATATCTAATAACACTTCCGTTTACTAAACGCCGATTTTTAGAAGCCCATCTTGTTGAATGGCGGTAGTCGACGCTGCGTTTTGTCTTATCTGAGGGGAGAAAATACATTACCTCGTTCCCCACGTACGAATTGAACACATAACAATCATTTTTATGAAACATTAAACTTTCACAGGTCTTGCAAAATCGGGTAAGGAACCACCAAAAGGCTTCATGGCGCCAACCGCTTGGAAAGTATTATCAGAATATTATCAATCGTTAAAATCCAAAATGGATACTAATTAAAGTTATAATAACTTATATCAGAAAATATATTAATTTAAATTCAAACTAATTATATCCTATAAAAGCATTAAATTTAACAATGAAGTAAGTACATTCCTACAGTATAAATTGTGTAGTTTTACACATTCCATGTTTTATTTTATTTTTCTTTAACATAAAATTTTTTAAATTTTTTTGATTTCAGTTAAGACACTTAGTTCCTCACTCATCGCCAATTTCAAGACATTTCGTCTTGTCTCGTCTTGTTGCCAGAGCGAGGAAATAAAAATAATTCGTTTTCATTGTTAGGAAAAGAACCTACTCTAGTGTTTTCAGTCAGACGCTGTGTATTAATAAATATATTTTGGAATTTTTAATTCGATTTATTTTTGAATAAAGCATAAATATGTTAAATTTTTAGAAAAAAATAAAAATAAATGTACTTTATGTATATAAATATTTCTTACAGTGAAATAATTGCTAGATAAAAATTAACAAATCATGTTATTTTTTGACATAAAAAAGCGTTTGTTTTTTTTTATTTTTAGTAACAGTACTATTGTATTTTTAGTAACATATATATATTTTAATATTTTTTTTGCTGACTGTATAATCTATTTGAATGCTTGAATAACTTATGATATTTTTATTTATTTACTTTTCGTTTCTTTTTCACATAGTGATGGATTTGAATATAGTGTTTTATTTTGGTTATATAATTTAATATTACTTAATTTTTACAGTGCATATCTTTTATTTTTTGACAATTAATTTTATAAATATATTAATTTTTATTTTTAAGATATGTCATCATGGAGATTTAAATTTTAATATAAAAATGCGAAGTACTCATAAAATTCTTCTATATAATTGATCTTTTTGTTAATATTTTTCTGTAAATTAATTTTATTTTTTTAAATTATTATTTAATGAAATTAATAAGTATTATTTACTTTCGATCAATTAATACGTAATGTATAGTGATTATATTTTAATATTTGGCAATATTAATTTACATTTACATGTATTAAATCGTTCTTTTAAAATATGATTTACAAATTAGTCACAAAATTTTTCTTAGTGCCCCATATCAAATTATGTAGCCATTTTGCATACATTTTACAAATATGAGTATTATTTAAAATTTCATTTATAACCATAATAAACCATAATGAAAATGGCCGTTTTGTTTAGTTTTAATTTAAATTAGTCACAAGTCACAACTATACTTAACTACAATGTTGTTTAACCTAATAATCTTATATTTTTGTTTATTTTCATTTTCGCTTTTTTTTATTATATTCCGCACAAAATAAATAAAACTTGATGATATAACTAGGTTTGTTCAAATATCAAATACTAAATAATTTAAGGGCAGATTGTTATTTATAAGAGGTTTATTGAATATATTAAATTATGTAATTATTGTTGCAATTACGAAGTAACAACGGTGGTGCTTAAAGCTATATACATAGATTTATTAAATATACAAATAAAGTTGATAATTATAACGTTTTTTTTTTCGTTTATTGATCACTGATATTTTTTTTTGGTAACTTCACACTGTATACCGCACATAGCAGGGTAGGCATCCTGGGAACCTAGTAGTTCCCTTATTTTCCGCCGAATTCTCGAAACTTTGTACATTGAGCGGCGGGACTCCACGCCTTGATTGACCTCGTTATCACAGCGAGAAAATGTAAATATTTCATTCTCCGAGTGGGAATCGAAATCACAGCCGTATTCACACGCTTATAGTCTCACGCTTGTGCTCCTGCGCCATGACGACCTCAAATTAAGTGAGAATATTTCGAAAATTTCTGATTACGGTATTTCTATTCATACTATAATGTATAAAACTAAGTAAATACAGAAAATTCGAAAATTATAAGTAATATGCAACCTCGATATTACCATTTCAGTTGGTGTATTGAATACTCCAGTCCGTCGTATTTATGTATATCTAGTACTTAGTGCATATTTTTTATAGTTAATTAACTGACTACCTTAATAATATTTTTTCATTATTATTAACAGTTATTAATAAATGTGAGCATTATACTATACATTATTATAATAAAACTGTGACTCATCGCTATCTGAACAAGGAAGATTAAAAAGGAAATCTAATAATTGATACATTTATATATACATAATAGAACACAAACAATGATTTTTTGTCCGTTTATCGATTTTTTTTTTGTGCACGGTTATTTTAGAAATGACTTAACCATTTTAGATGCAGTTTTCATTGTTGTGTTTTGGAAAACTTCCTAAGTATTTAGAGTATGTTAGAGTGTTATGTCACTTTAAAAGTATTGCACGCGACAATATTTCTACAAAATGTGTATTTTATTAAAATGGCTAAAAGTTTAGCTTTCCACGTATGGATATTGTCTTTAAAATTATAATGTTATTAAATCATGAACGTAATTCAGGTAAGAAAATAAATAATTGTGCAGTACAAGCAGGCGAAGCCGCGACCAGGACGCTATTTAATTATATATAGCTTTACTTTCTAAGCCCAACACTAAAGTCCATGCAAGTAAAATTACAAAAGAACGAAAAAGATATAATAAATATTTAGCGTTAATAATTATATAATATTAAAAAATACGTACCTACGCATGCTAAAGTATGTTTTAATATCACGTAATACAAAGATATAATTTTCTTATAATTATTATCAAATCGTAATACGAGATTTGGTGGCAAAAATTCACTATCTTATCACTAACCAACAAGAGAACAAAATGAACAATAGTATATTAATGTTTGTTACCAGTTATCAGCAAGTTCAGTATTTAATTGTCATTTATGTATAATTCATGTAAAGCGAGTTGTAGTTGTAGTGTACTATAAGTAAAGGTTTATATTGTTTATTAAGTTAGTTGACTTTAGTTAACCAGAGGTTATCGTTGGACTAAGTCGTGTTTAACTTAAGTATGGCTTTAAGACTCGGTAGAGTGAAGCAAATTGTTGAAAGATGTATGGGGAACACGGTACCTCGGTTCATGTCGTACTATCCCATCGATGAACACATTTTCGGATTGTCCAGTGAACAGCAACAGGTATTTTTTTTTGTTTTATATTAAATTTTGGTTTGATATTAATTTTATATTTTAAATGATTGAATAGAAATATTTAAATGAAAATAAACTTTCTGTTAGACTGTTTTATACTGAATTTAATTTTTAGTAATCACTTATATTATGTAAGAAATATATATTTTTAAATGAAAATGAATTCATGTTTATTAAAACTTTATTATAGTCGACACTAAATTCATTCTGTTATCAACAATCACCATGTTTATTATTTTTCGTATATAATAAGTATTATTTCATACGTCATAGTTAAATTTATTTTCATACAACTAAGAATTATCATGAAAGACTTAAGTATGTATTGTTATTATTAAAAACTAAATTTGTACATTATATTTATCAGCTTCACGCTGTATCCCGCACACAGCAGGGTAGGCAGAGGGAACCTAGTGTTAAGACACTCCGTTCCCCACTTTCCGCCGAATTCTGGAGGCATTGCGTGTTGAGTGGCAGAACTCAACGCCGCGCTTAGCCTCGACACCAGAGCGAAGAAATGGAAATATAAATTTAAGTAAATATTTCATCTCCTCGAGTGGGGATCGAACCCACAACCAGTCGGTTTTACAGTCACACTTCGTGCCGCTGCGCCACGACTGGCCTCAAACAACATTATATTTATGTATATACAATATAATATTATTTGTATGTTTTAGTTACGCCAGCTAGTTTTTGATTTTGCCCAAAAAGAGTTGGCGCCCAAAGCTGCAGAAATCGATAGAGAAAATGATTTTAAAGGGTTAAGAGATTGCTGGAAGAAACTTGGAAACCTAGGTTTACTTGGTAAGATATAACATTTTAGTAGCATGTAGAAATTATAATGTATGCAGTTTTTTTTACTTTATTTATTTTAATTATGTATATAGGTATAATGTATTTTGTTATCTCTATGCACTTTAATAAATGAGTACATAGATATCAACAAAATAAAGAAACCTACGTACGTTTAACTACGTTTACGTTTATAATAAGTCCTGGTCGCCCTGAATTTACAGAGTTCGGTTTTTAGGTATATCTCTAATTTTTATACTGTTACTATTAACCTTTTTATCCGTAGTTTATCATATAGAGACGACGTACGTGTGAAACGGTATCGTTTTATTTTGAAAATTGTATTGATTTGTGACTGTAAGCGCGACAGGTTGCAGGTTCGATTGTCACTGGAGGTTATGAAATATTTTCATTTCTTCTCTCTGGTGTCGAAGCAAAGCGCGGCGTTAAGATCCGCCACCCAACACGCAATGCCTCCAGAATAAGAATGGTATTTGACGTTTATATTTATATAATACAAAAGCTCAAATTTCTACTTAAAAAATAAACGGCACATGCTTTTTATAAGCTAACATTGGTAGACATATATATATATATATACATATGCTATCGTATAATCTAAACATCGACATATATACGAGATTTGTGTTTCACAAGGCTACTAACCAATAAATATTTTTATGTAGATGTTATTATAATAATTTTAAAAAATAAAAAATAATAGTAAAAATATTTTTTATTTATTTTAAAATAAATAATATATGGGTATAAACTCGTATTCCTATATACATAAGGATTTTAACTGCCTTATAATGTGGTATATACACGAGAATTGTATTTCACGAGGCCACTAACCAAGAAATATTTTTATGTAGGTAGATGCTATTATAATAATTGTAAAAAATAAAAAATAATAATAAAAAATATTTTTTATTTACTTTAAAATAAATAATGTATGGGTTTAAACTGGGTATTCCTATATACATATATATATACATACATACATATATTTTCTCACATAAGTCGGTTCTACTGTGAATATAAATTATTTTTGTTACTTTTGATTAGTAATCTAATTTGTATTACAGGAATTACCGCAAGCCCAGAATATGGTGGTACAGGAGGCAAATACACCGACCACTGTGTAGTCCTAGAAGAGATCTCGAGGTAAGATATTTTCGTGCTACTGTTATAATTACTTTGTATTATTTTTTAATATTTTATCTACTTTTTGGGCCAATATATTATAATTTCTTTTTAAATAACGTGCCTTCGGGATACCCGACTGGTTGTTTAATATTTATATATATAATATGGGAAATGCCGTTGTGGCGTAGGGGCACAAGGGTGTGACTAAAAGCAAAAGGCAAAAGTTTTTAATTTAATAATTTTAATAATTATTAAGAGTTGTTTAGGGTACTTCAGTAGTTAGTTTAGGACAAGGTATTTTAAATATTTTGTGTAATATGTAAAAGCCGATTTGTAATAAACCTTTGATTTTTTTTGAGGCCGTCGTGGCCCAGTGGCGCAAGGGTGTGACTGAATTTCGACGGTTGTGGGTTTGATCCCCACTCGAGGAAATGCATTATTAATTTTTAATATTTTTATTTCTTTGCTCTAGCATTAAGGCAAAAGTCCGGCGTTGAGTTCCGTTACTTAACACGCAATGCTTCGATGACTTACACCAAGTAACATGCGATATTTTCAAAATTAGGGGAAAATCGGCGAACAGAAGCAAAAAAAACTTTTTGAACAGGCTCTATTCTATGTAGATTAATTTCAGTCAATTTTATTATATCATAAAATTACTTTCCTTTAAATCTAATGCACCTACTTATATTTACTATTTTCACATACATACCTTAGAAAGGATAATATATTTGTTTCCAGGGCTAGTGGAGCTATTGGCTTATCTTACGGGGCGCATTCCAATTTATGCATTAACCAAATAAACAGAAATGGAAACCACGAACAGAAGAGTAAATATTTACCAAAAGTAAGAATTCATTCAAAGTCATATTAAATGTTTATTGATGCACGTATCTCAAATTTAGGGGGCTTGGTTGTATCTGTGACAATTATTTTCTCTTCTGTGATGATTTTTATGTTATAAATAATAACTTATAAAATAAGGATTACTTATCAGTAATATTTCCTTGAAACAGATTATTATAATTTTCTACCTCAGTTATATAAAAGTTCTGTTGTAGAATTAGATACGATTATAATAAGATAGATTTTTTTTCCGGAAATAAACACATTGTTATTGTCCGCAACTATAATTGCACGAAAACTTTTATTTTATTTATTCTAGAAATTTTGGAAAATCCTCTATTACCTACGTATACGTCCCAATTTTTTCGGTTATATCTTGTCAGTCACCATCTCACGAAATTAATTATGTTAATTTCGTGAGTCGTTTTGTTATAAGCGCGGAGTTTAGTTCCGCCAGTCAACACGTAACGAACGAAATATGAAAAGCTGTAAAATAATATATATTATATTTAGACAACATTTTTTAGTTGTGTTCAGGAGAACACATCGGAGCGCTAGCGATGTCTGAGCCTGGGGCTGGTAGCGATGTAGTGTCAATGAAACTAAGGGCAGAGAAAAAAGGAGACTATTACGTGCTAAATGGAAATAAATTTTGGATTACAAACGGGCCGGATGCTGATGTTTTAGTGGTAAGGAGTTAAAAAAATATAAAATAATGTATGAAAACGAAGAAGGCATCAAGGAATCCTTTGTTGCTTATCGCTATAAGTATCATTAAAAGAAACTATTAAATAATTACCACTTTTAATAACAATATCTGTTATTATATACTTACATTATATAAAATTATATAAATAATATTTTTTATTTAGGTGTACGCAAAAACAAGTCAAACGAATAAGCCTCAACACAGTATATCAACGTTCCTAATAGAAAAAGACTATCCAGGATTTTCAACAGCTCAGAAACTAGATAAACTGGGCATGAGAGGCTCTAACACTGGTGAATTAGTTTTTGAAGATTGTAAGGTAAAAATATTTTTATTGTTGCTGTTGTTATTATTTTATATATTCAGCATTTCTGTAACCAGTACAGTTTGTGATTGTAAAATTATGTTAAATTAAAAACATAATCTACATATAGAATATACCTATCTATATTTTTTAAAATAAATTAATACTCATCTCAAAAATATGTGCTTGCCGTCACATATTTTTTGAAATTCATCATATCATGTGTGTCGTTTTTTATTTCTGTCCATAATCTATGGTCAAAATGACTTTTCTGATATTTGCATATTAAAGATATTATATTTTCTCTTTTTACCGTACAATTTCTTTCGTGTTTTCATCACACAACGTGACATTGGCGAAGTGTTATGTGCTCTACTGGCACGCTCGGAACGCCATAATCAAAGAACCAAATCATATCAAACCAAGATGTTATAGTTCCTATTAAATTAAAAGGCTGTGTTACTAATAGTTAGTGAATTCATGTTGACGATATATAAAAATTAGTCAAAAACCAAAAATTTTTCGTCTTTTAGTGCGTATGACTATTACGGATAATTTCATTAAATTATCCGTATTACACTTCAAGTAATATTCAAATATAGACTAATACTTCGGTTAGAACTTAATTTAAAAATTGTTATATATATTTTGTTTTTGTCATAATTTACATTTCTTTTCATTATTGTTTATCTTTAGATATTACTTGGAACTAGATTTACGTTATTATATTTATATAAAATATCCAGTCATTCATTTAAGTTACCAAATTAACTATAACAACAACTTCAAAAGTGCTGATTATAAATGAATAAACATATAACAGTAATCTAAACTACATGCATAAATAAATTAAACATACATAATAAATAAAATTAACCTAATTGATTACAAAATAATTGCTCATTATGGATTTCATTATAAATTTTTTACAATATATAAATTGCTACAATATTATTGCAATATACAACTATATAAATATTTCTTACGGTTGGGGAAATTGAGACGTGGATGGCAATACCATGGCCATGATGGAGGACATGAGCGCTTCGTTTCCATCTTTTATGGCCGACGTCCTCACCACTGCTGTAGGAACATCTGTTTGTGTGACGCGTTATTGCTACAATTACATGTGAAACGCTGTCATGTAGCTGTAGTTTCTAACTTAACGTAACTTTGTGTTCACTACCATGGCCGTCGTGTTTGTAAGACATTGGGCTTCATTGATAGTCAGTACTTTTTTTAAATTTATTTTCTAAGCAAGTAAAAAATACTCTAGAGTATATTATAATTTAGTACCTATAGAGTCGTGACAATTTTAATACACAGGTTGGAAGCGAGCGCTCCTTTTACGGAAGCAGCATATAGGGTAAAATATTTTAAACCCATACTTAAAAAAAATATCAAGATTCCTTAATATATACTATCCTTCCTTAATTATTTTTTCCTTAATATTTTTTTCACTGCATGACTTATCCATACTGTATCAAGTGTGATGTAGTTTCGAATAGATATTCTATACTCTCTCTCTCTCTCAACTCAATTATCTATTTTCTATAAACCTAATCTGTCATCGCAAAATCAGGCCATTAAATAAAAAAAATCTAAACAAATTATCTACGACTCGATTTTGCGAGTGAGGCGTGTGCGACGTTGTCGCTTTGACAGGTTAGTGTCCGTGTATGTCATTCTTAACAAATAGCTTTTTATTTTACAACAATAATTTTATTTTTTTGTCTGAAAAAAAAAACACTCTTTAATTTTTGGTAAAAAAATGTTTTAATTGTATTAGATTTTTATAGCGTAGTTGAAACGTTGAAAACTGAGCTTTTATTAAAAGTGTTGAAGGTAAAAACACTTTATTTATGAAAAATGTTATTATTACGAAATCAAAAAAATATATTTCCTTTGTTGCGAAATATATAATACACTATCGAAAATCCGTGAGGCCATTGCCCATTGTGGCTCAGGGATGTGACTGTGAAGAGGGTGCCGTAACGCGACTGTTGTGGGAGTGTCTTAACACTAGGTTCCCTCTGTCTCCCCTGTTGTATGGGCAATACAGCGTTAAGTTGATTTAATTTATTTTATTCATTCAATGCAATTTTATGCCACTAGTCGAATTGAGATACTTCATTATTCTATATTCAAAATATAGGCAAGATTTTAGTGTGCTATCTCATACAAAAGGTCCCAGCATCCAATCTCCTTGGAGAAGAGAATAAGGGAGTCTACGTGTTAATGTCGGGACTGGACTTAGAGAGGCTGGTGCTGGCCGCGGGGCCCGTCGGCCTGATGCAGGCTGCTATAGACGTCGCCTTCGAGTACGCGCATACCAGGAAACAGTTTGGCGTCAACATTGGAGAATTTCAACTTTTACAGGTAAACTATTTGTGCCTACTCTTTCTGTATACATTATTATCTTAATAAAGCTCAATTAGGGCCAGCGCCTGTCTGTAAACGCCTAGTTAATAGTTGCCGGTACTGCGGTTACCCCATAAATAAATATAATATGAGATTCGATATAATAATATGAGATTCATACGTGACGATATGCAAATGAAAATAGTGTAAATTGAAAAGCCATTCGTTTTGAACCTGAAATGTTTTGACGTCAATGGCCCATTTACAATTACGTTGTGCATAACTACGTAAATAAAATGCATTACTCTAATTTTATATGAATCCCACGCAAATTGTTTGGGATTCATTCACGGGACTAGGTAGGTATCTATATGTAATATCACATACCTACATAAATTATTATAAAGTTACACAGCTCTGTGGCGTATGTAATAAGTGCTTTCATGCATTGTAAATTTCTATTACGTCGCAGTTTCAATAATAGCCAAGTCTAAGAATAACTCTACTTCCGTTGTCGTAAGAAGTATGTTATTAGTGGAGTCCATTCATATTTCAATATTGATGTTTGTAGCCATATTTAATATAGATATTTTTTTTTTTCATATAAACTAAATATATATTCCCTTTTCATTTTATATTAATAATTATAAATCAAAAAAATATTACAAAACATAGGTATACAATGTATCTAAACTTACCTACTTATATAACAAAATTAGACGCTATATTTTAATAATTAAAATAGTTTTATTTATTGCTGAACAACTCACTAGATTGAATTTGCTATCGGATTGTAATACCATTATCATTTCAAGACAATTTAATAAAGGTCATTCGTAGTAGTTTTGCCGTACCAAATTATTTAAATTGATATCATTTTTTGGAAGGAGTGGTAGTGCAGTGGCTTAGTTAAATGGTTAAGGAAGTTTTACTAAAGTACAATATGGGGAACACTGTACTTGAGTATAGCTATAAATGCCGCTATATATCTTCTCTGTACAGACAGCGTTTACTTACATTTTTATTATTATACTGATATACAATGATGTACCTACATTTATATTCTTTTTAGGGTAAAATGGCGGACATGTACACAACATTGAGTGCGTGCAGGAGCTACTTGTACAGCGTCTCTAGGGCGTGCGACGAGGGGCACGTCAACAGCAAGGACTGCGCCGGCGTTATTTTATATTGCGCTGAAAAAGCAACGCAAATTGCTTTAGACGCTATACAAATTTTAGGTAAGAACCTCTCTACACTAAGCAGAGTAGTTTATTTTTAATATCAATATAGTAGGTATTAGTAGCATTTGAACGAAGGGACGCGGGATTAAATAAGCGTGCGACTGTAAACGGTACGGTACGTGGGTTCGATTTCCACTTGGAGGAATGAAATATTTAAAGTTTTCATTTCTTCGCTCTGGTAACGAGGCAAAGAGCGGCGGATTCCGACACTCAATATCTCGAGAATTTTCGGAAAGTGAGGAATAGAAGATAGATATAATTTAAAGTAATTATCATTATTTTCCAGGTGGCAACGGCTTCATTAATGACTACCCTACTGGCAGAATAATGAGAGATGCTAAACTTTATGAAATAGGGGCTGGTACGTCAGAAGTTAGAAGGATGCTCATAGGAAGGGCTTTGAACAGTGAATACAAATAAAATACCTGTTTAAAATATTTATTTTTAATAAATAATTATTTATACAATGGCGTTTGACTTATTCTTTAGTTTAAATAACCTCTACATCATTCACATTCACAAAAAATTATATCATATATCGTAGGTAATTCATACATTAGGGATCATTTTTTACACGCATTCTCCAATTGTGTAACATTATCTATTTTTTACCATAAACTTTTGTGTCTTCTCCATATAACTTAACATCGGTGAAGTAATATGTGCTCAGCTGGCACGATTCCAATTTCCAATCAAAGAACCATACTATACTATACAACACTTTAGGAGAAGACGAGAATGTTTGCAAAGTTTTAAATCAAGTATGTATTATATCAAAATATAATATCATCAATAATTAAAACACGAAATTTTAATGAATAATAATAATTTTTAAACTATTGTTTTAATATAATTTAATAAAATGTAAATGGAGAGAATGTCAAAGATTTATGAAATCTGTGTAAAGTAATTATGGATGACCCCAAAAGAAAGTAATCCCACATATTACAAGTCTTGTTTTAATGAAATGAGCAAAAAAGAAGAGTTATTAAACAATAAAATATATATTTATAACTTTTATACCATAAATCAAATTTTAATAAGATTTTTTATGCATTCCTTTAGTTTTTTCTTAAAATATTTTTTTTTGTTCAACCATTAATTACAAACTATCTCTAAACTTATTATAAGTAAATCTCTTTGCTATCAAAGAGATTACATATTGATATACTACTAAGTGATCATTATTTGGACATAGAAAAATTTGTGGCTGGTTAGGGTGGGTACCTCAGTATAGTTTGATGCTCACTCCAAAATAATTACTAACAAAAAAAAAATACACAAATAATGAATCATTATGTCAAATTTATACACTAACACAACAAAGGTTATAAAATAAATTATAACACAACAATTATACAACCAAAATGTTTATTTACAAGTTAGTATAAAATTTTATATTTGAGGCAGCAATGGTGTAGTCTGACTATAATTGGCATGGTTGTGGGTTTGACTCCCACTTAGGAGAATGATTATTTTTATTAACTGTGGTCACAAGACAAATTTGCGGCATTGAGCTCTGTCAATCAACACTCAACTTCAAGAAATTGGGCAGTGCAGTGAGTGAACAACAGTATTTTCCCTATGGTGTCCTTTTCATATGCAGGATACAGTGTGAAGCAAAAAATAAATAAATTCAATTCTAGTCCCACCAAAAACTTACAGAAAAGCTAACAGACAGTGATTCAACAAAATGCCACCATTTTGGTGGAATATAAAGCATTTGCCCTGCTTTTAAAATGCAGTAGTGTCCTTTGATTTCTTTATATTTTGGATATTTTTCTAAGTCAGGTTGCCTAGGATCTACTCTTGCAGTATTTCCTAATAACTCATGACTGTGTGGATATAATTTTTCTGATTCATCTGGAGAAAATAAAAATATCAATTTCTCTCCTACAACTTGCGCCAGTAAATTTTTTTTGGGGTCATGGTGTAATGGCGACACTGTACCTCTAGGACCATACCAGGCCATAATATCAACTGAACTATTGTTATCAGAAAAACAACAATATTCAGGCTCTATGATATCCTTTTTTAATTCCGGTATTTGATCAAAAAGCTGATATTGAGCTAAATATCCAGTCATCCCATTATTATTATAAATATGGTTTTTTATAAATTCTTCTATTGTCATTAATTTTTGAGTCCATTTCGAATCTGTGTAGTCTCTACCTAATTCTATTGCCACTGTTCTTAAACCAGCAAGTTTAATAAAGTAATTTTGATCTTGCCATTTTGTTATAGCTGGCCAATGATTTATACAATTATCTAATATAACTGGTTTCTCAGCTAAGATATAGTTTGTGAAGAAATGTTCCATACTAGGACAGTTTATTACATTTAAAATGTTGCAATTGTAAATATTGCTTACATTTTTATGAGTACTATTTAAAATACTTTTTTCATCAAATTCTGGTACAGTTTTGTCATAATTTATAGAAGAATGAAGGTGAGAAGCACAAGCTTGTAAAAGGTTTGGCACACCATCTGTTGGACAGCCAAATAGTATTCCAAAGTCAATTATTTTGAGACCTTCTTTTATAACTTCATTACTCAAATTGGCACTTAACTTCAAATGTACTAAGAGACGAATATAAGTCGCAATAGTTAGTGTTTTCCGAAGATACGACCTCACTTCTTTCCAGTTCCCAATGTTTACTTGTTCATACATATAATCTATGACTGCTTGTATTTTTAATGCAGATTTTTGATTGATAGAGTTGGCACTTTTAAGAAGATGCTCTATAATAGATTTACAGGTTATATCCAGGTCAGATATTTCTGTTAATGATGTGATAACTGTAGGTTTAAACTGTTCAATTTCATTATAAGTATCTCGTAAACTAGACATGATAACAAATATATTAATAGCTTAATATCTATGTGAGAAATATCCTTATATACTGCATGTCGTACATCAGCGGTTTTATTTATATTTTTCGTAAAAAAGGACAATCAAAATAAAACAATAACATTGCAAGGATTCAGTAATAAACTGACAAATGACAATCAAAACTTGCGTTCCGGTGTACGCCAATATTGTCTATCAAATATAGGACGGCAGTAAATACAAACGAAAATCACATTAATACAATATATTTTAGAGAAATCAGTATATTTTTAGTTTCATTAAGATCAGATCAGAATCTAAGTAAATAGTTTTTAAAATCTTAATAGCATAAAAAATAAGCAAAGGTTAAACAATATATTAGATAACAATATATCAGATTATTTATGAGAAGCTCAATACGTGTAATGAAACGCTTAATGAAATCTATGGTTTATTATTTAATGGTTTACCAATTTAGCGTTTATTTATTATTTATTAGTTAATGATTATTTAAAATGTTAAATAATAATATTCTTTAAAATTACTTAACTTCATAACAAATCTTGACATATCAATCAAAATTTGTGCGGCCTTGACCTTTACAAAAAATAAACACGCTGTCTATGGAAAATCATATGACTTTCGCACGTGATCTGTCAGATTATTTACATTTTATATTCAGTGTTTTTCAAATACCATGAAAAAATATATATTTTTGATAACCACTACGTAACAAGATAAACATAATAATGTCATCTGACTCTGATTCTGAGGATAATATGATATGGTGTGTGTGACACAATGGCATTAATCGAAAAAATATTTTCTATAAAGAGAAAACTTGATAATGACTATTGGGACTCACGAAACTGGGACAGGTACGTCATTGTGAATACATATTATTTATTATTGTCTATCTGTGTTTTAAAAATATGTAAATAAATTGACGCACTAAGCTTTCAACGGACCTTTGAGTAGTAAAATAGGGTGTTTGTGACGCACAAAGTCTGGCAGTACTGTAAGTATTGCCGTCACCGACTAGCATGAACCGTGGAAGTTTCGAAGCATGTGATAAGCGCGGGGGGTGCGGGTAGCGTGGGCGACAGCCTGACTGCGTCACCGAGGAAGAGGGGCGACCCTCTGTTCAATCAATGTTTACTTATTATTTACATGCGAGGTAGTACACTCGCACATTCCAAACCGCACGGCCGCCAGTCTATTGTCTTATGGCTGTTAAAGTGCATTTAAAGTGAAATCTTTTCATGAATGTATTTCTTGTGCAGTGAGTGTATGTGGCATACATTACGCCTATTATATCGCAATTTATTTATCGTGATTTACGTTATTGGAGAACAGCTGTGGATTTAATTAACCGACTATGAAATAAAATGAAATTTAGGTAAAGAAATGATCATAACTTGAAGTAAAGTTATATTAAAAAATATTTTACCTTTACTGCTATTCAGCTTTTATATTGTTTATAAAAGACAAGTTCTTGTCTGAAGTGTGGTTTGAAGCAGTAATATCCCGCCTTTCATTGTATCAGTTTAGTACAGAATATATATGGTAAAATTTATAAATTGTTATTAGTACATTCAGAATTGTCTGTTATTTATTGTAAATTGATTTATTTAAACAACAAACATTATTTTTTTTTATATCAATATTCAGTAATAATATTATAAAATACCTCTATGCTTAAAATATATATAATACATAATATTTGATATTAAAACTCTATAGTGCTCCTAATATATTTGGCAAAGAAGCATGTGACTGCAATATTGTGAAGAGAAAGTTTTTGTAATCTACTTTGTTCAAAATCACTTAACTTTTTTGTAACTATTTTTAAATATGCTTATTGCACATATGTAAATATACTTATTCACATTGTTTTTAATGTGTAGTAATAAGAACAAATTTTACAGCCATGTAAATTTCTAGTAAAAATAAAATAATTGTTCTTTATGTTGACACAGAAATGGGTGCAAAACTATGCTATTATTTACTGTTATTTAGGTATTGTTAAATTATTTACTTATATATTTTTTATCTTTTTATGTATTTAGCTTTACATTTTATTACACATGTAATGGGGCAGGTAGAGAAAACCTAGTGCTTAGACACTCCATGATGTTCCCTACATTCTGCCCAATCTTTGAGATCTCAGGTGGAACTTAATATTTCTAGAGATTAGAGAGTGAAAATGAAAATAATTCATATTTACAAATGGGAATCAAATTAACAACTTATAGTCAATTGCTGCTGCACCACAATAGCATTTTTTCATCACAAATGATATATTTAATGTTTATGTCAGTAGGTCCTGCGAAATAACATTGGAGCAAGTGAGATTGCTTCTTTATAAAGAGTGTGATCGTAGAGGAAGAAAAGTTTTGTTTGACTCGTCAACAATTGAAAAAGTACCATCTCGGAAAGATGATAAGCCAGAGCTTAGAAGTAGTGAAATACCATCTATTGTGGAGGTTGCTGATGGATACACATATATTGTGAGTATATTTTTTTCATGTTTGTGTTGTATTTTACTTACTTGTACTAGCTATTATACACGGGTTTGTCTACATGGTGAAATGAAAATAACAAAAAGTGGAAACAATTAATGTGATATGATAAAGATTCAGCTTCCTTAATAAATGGCCTATGTGACGCTTTTGTGTTAAAAGATTTTTCTTTAGAACCAGTAGTTGATTGTTAAATCAAATAAACCGTTCAGTTTTGTAATATTTGTGTAGATAATATATTAATTTTTTCATAACATGAAATTCTTGAAATAAAAATATATAAATACTTACTTTTTTATATATCTTATTGTTATATATTATTTTGTAGTATAATGTAAGTGCCAGTAAATACAAATTTTCAATAGTTCTTTATAAGCTAACAAACTTGTAAAACTTGAATGAAATGTTGTCACATGTTTTGTGATGAAATATATACACATATTGGTTCTTAGTTAATAAGGTAATCATAATAGTATTATTATAATTTAAAGGATGATGAAGTCAATAAAGATATTGAATTAAGATATATAAGGTAGAGTGGTTTACTCTTTAGATAGGTTTTTGCATCACAAATTTGTAATTTTATGTAGTAGTAAGCTTATTTGTATGCGTTGCAAATATATGTCTTCTTGGAGCAGTTAATACATGTTGAAATGCATGTGCCTTTATAATATACCTACATGTATCTCCATGTGTCGTTGGGTCATGAAAGCCGAAGCGCAATGCTTCTATATTCGCAACATGTAGAAAATATAAAACAAAAACAACAGTAGTTTTACTTCCTTCCTGTCTATCTATAGAAATAATACTTCCTTATTTACATTTTTTTAAGCTTCATTTTCATACCGCACCGTAAATAGCAGTGTAAGCAGAGTGAACCTAGTGTTCAGACAGTCCGCTCCCCTCGCACCTCCGAATTATAGAGACCAATGTCTCTTAAATTGTGTCCAGTAGCTGAACTTGTTACCAAAGCGAGGAAATGAACATATTAAATTATTCATTGCCCTGAGTTGGAATCGAACCTACAACCGTCTCTTGACACACACACGCTCGTGCCACTGCGCCTCGACGGCGCCCTATTTACATAATATAGAACATTCGATATAATCGCCTTTTATTTCCACATAACCGCCCCTTATCAAAGACGTAACGAACGCTTTATAAATAAATACAACAATTGGAACACAGCGTCACGAGACTTCCAATTTACAGTTTATTCGCATTGAGTTTCTATATATAGCTCTTACACGTTAGCCTTTTTGATTACGGATGAGCTTCTAAGTGGTTCTCATAGTGTGGCGTTCGATAGTGTCATTTCTCAGTTCTAATTCCACGATGGTCACATGCAATCGCTCAGTGACAATTGAAGGGTTATCTGGGTTATATTATGTGTGTATTCAGCCTTGAGTCGTGGGAAACAAAAACTCTTTATACATGTATAGTACTACTGCGTAAAGATATCTGTTGTTTTTTTTTTGGATTATATTTTTTTGATATTCGTGGTAATCATGTTGAGGATATGTTTTAACTATTCTAATGGAAAATAGAAAAAAAATTAAGTACAAGACAGATTTCAAATATGATTTCTTATATCGATATTACTATAGGAAAACCTCCATACAAAGTACTTTACTTGCGTACGTACTTAATCACCAAGAATATTTTCATTATAAGTAATAGTACATATATCTTTATATTAAATAAGCATTGCATCTAAAATTACATTTCTTTATTTATATATTAATTTAAACTGCAGTTTATATATATACAATTTCCAGAAATAAAGATTTCATATCCTAATTAGGGGGCTGTCAGGCACAAGGTAAACAAACCATGAAAAGGTCATGATTAATGTGTGGAGTTAATATATTATATTTTATTAAAATATTTTAATATATTTTATTAAAAAAATAGCTATGAAATTTACCGAACACTGTGGAGCCAAATGACACTATTTGGCTCCACAAGACTTAATACTTTAAAAAATCGATGAATATAAAAGTCAAAGTCAAGTCAAAGTCAAATAATTTTATTCAAAATAAGAAGTTACATGCTTAATTTTTTGAACGTCAAATAATTTACCACCAGTTCACTAAAGTTAGTGCCAAAGACCTGCGAAGAACTGGCGCAAGAAACTCAGCGGGACTTATTTTTTTAGATATAGGAGACCATTTTAAAGAAAAAATAAATATCTTGTATTGGGCAGTTTTATTTAAGTAGTTTTATATTAGCTTAGCTTTTTACTAATACTTTTCACCGACCATTGCCTTGTTTAACTGACTTCTATAAAAGGAGGTCATCAATACGACTGTATTTTTCACTCAGAACTTTTGATTGGGTCCACCGATTTTGATTATTATTTTTTTAATTGAAAACTGGTGCTATCTGTGTGGTTCCTTCAGTCTTTTATTTGGCCCATTTCTAACAATGTTATCTATGAGATAATCAAATAAGTTTTAAATTTAATTAACATTAAGTATGTACGCGGCAAGTGGACGAATAATTCAATATCACGCTAACTGATTTAGATCGTTTTTTTTTTATTACTAATTTGTAGTTTGATGAGAATTTTGTTGGTTTTTTTGGTTGGGTTCTGATTATAGGATCCGGTGGAAGAGGGTTTTTTTCTGTTAAAGAAAGGAAAGGAGAGGAGTAGAGCTCTGTAAATTGCAAAGTTTAAAAATAATTTAATTAATTCAATAACTCCGTGCTTCATGGTATGTTTAATCGTAATTTACTTCACCATTGCCACGTTTTACATAATTATATATAAGAAAATTTTAAATCGATGTAAATAACCAGACCTTCATTTGGCATTGGCGAGACTCATGTGACTGACGATTACAATGTTCACATTCGATTATAAATGGCACTTCCTCATTTGATAATGTAATATATCTAGAGAAAACTTACTTACTGTTGTTACTATTGTCTTAAAATACATAGGTTTACAGCGTTTGGAGGTTTTGTTAAGGAAACAATTTCAATACAACATTATACTAAACTTTCTTAAACATTCTACTTTTAGGAAAGAAAAATATTTTTTTTGGAAACCTATAAAAATTTGAACGTAGCGGAATACGTACCTTTACGTTACGAACGAAATTTATTGTACTTTCAAATAATATCTTTACAAGATTTTGTTTAGTTTCAAGAGCACCATGTTTTTTAACTTAAACTTATATATCCAACAACTAATAAAGTTAAATTTTGAACCATTCTATTATTATTATATTTCAAATTGGGTTGAATATTAAAGCTAGATATGGAAATCAAACCTAGGGTTAATAACGTTTTAAATCTTATATAGTAGCGTTATACATTAGTAATTTATGTAAATTTTGTCTAGTACAAAGGTCAGGCGGCAGATGCGAGCGTCCTCGGTGAGATGATATTTGGGGCCGTCGCGATGAACTGCAAGAGCGTCTCATTAAAAATTCACATTATGAATGATCCTAGACGGTGAGATATTTTCATTCATCTTCTTTATGCATCATTCATCTTCTTTATGCGTCTTTCACTTTGTACAGTATTTTTTTCAACTTAACGCATATTAGTATTTTGTCTTTTTTCTTGAAACAAGGAGTCGAGTTTTCTTTTCCAGGCACTATTTTCAAGAAGTGAAAATACAAAATACTAGGACTGGGATAGTCCTTACGCTACTATAACACCGTTAATGACCAAATAAAATGTTTTGAAGTAACAAACTTATAAAATGTCTATTATATGTTTAAAATAATCTAATTTATTATATTTTATGAAGATATTTTGTCCAGGCTTATGTGCACCAAAATATTCAGCGTGCCACCACCTAGAATAACTCGAGTGGAGCGTAAGACTGACATCAGTAAGAGTGATCTGATGAACCGATCGACGCCTCTCAACGTGCCATTGGTGAAGGAGGAAGGCGTGTCGTTAAGCTTTTCACTGGATAGGGGAGATTCTGGTTAGTTTCTTTATATATTATCTTTTATATTACACCTTATATATATATATTTGTATGTAAACAATAGACATTAAAAATAACATTATTGGTTTACGTTTACATAAAATGAAGTTTATTGCAGTGAAAGGAAACGATCAATCGTTTAGGATTTTCAAAGTCACTTTTTAAAAAATCGATCATGATTTGTTACGTTATCGTAAATATCTATACAAATAAGATAATAATGTATAGATAAATTATCTTTTTAGACAAATAAGTACGTTACTAGTGCATTCTATTATTTCTGTAATCAATATTACCTTATACATTCCTTTCAAGGAGTGGAGTATGCAATACTTGCATATATCATATAAAATGCCATAAAGGTTAACGCTAACTTATTTTATGTACATTTTGTAATGTGTATCATGAGGTGTCCAAACCTGTGACTATATTCTATTCCAACTTTATACGGGCGAGAGTATACCTATTAGTATATTGATCCAATGTTTTAAAGAAACCTTGACTTCGTACTCTTGATTAACCTTTTCATGGAATAGAAACTATATTTTAATTAGAGCTATATTATTATAACAATATAAGTAAAGTAATATTTTATTATTAATTAATTACTCAAAGCTCTCCATTTTTTCTCAAAAAAGGGCGAATCTTAATGACAAAAAAAGATCTTAAATCATACCGTATTTTTACAATGTTAGAACTGTCTTATTAGAATTTTTGTACCAATAGGTACTTGAATTTAATGTTGTTGTCAAATGGAAAAAATAAGAAAATTGCTAAAAAGTAAGTAAATAACTTAGTCGATGTTCTTTTGCTAATATTGAGTGTGTATCGCTGGAATGACTTTTTTTTTTAATTGTTAGATGTAACCTAGTTCAGTGATACTCAATCTTTTTTTGTTTAACGATTTCAAAATTTGGCGGCACACAAAGAAAAAGATAAAAATTATTTACTTACTACAACTTATATAAAAATATAACATTTTATATAACAAAAATATGACATTTTAAACATGTATAATTGATATAATAGATTATTACATTATCTTTATTAAAATTTGATTATGTCTATACTTAGAACTTTTGTACGTATAATTGGAACGGAAACGACAAATAATTTTTGTTTTGCAACTAAAAAGGTTCATATTATTTTAGAATTGTTAAATTGTACTATAGATAAGTATATTTATTTAAACTAAGAAGATTATCAAATTGTAGTACAGTAAAATTTGATAATCTTGGCCAAATTAAAGAGAAATAGGAACCTTTTTGTAGAAGTATACAGATTTACCTTTCTATAGAGGGTAATGTTTTCCTTTCTGTTTCGACATGTCTAAATATTCAATATATTTGTGGATTTATATGTTGTGAGTTCATACTTATGATAAGTACTGCTTAGATAAAAGAAGAAGAATTACGTTAAAATTAAAATACATACAAGGACGTATATAATACATACATCATTACGGTCAGGAAACGGTTTTTTTTTTATCATATATCATATTATAGGGTTCTACGGGGAACAATCACCGTACAGCAGTGTCGGATCTACCTTAGATTATTTCTCAATGTTCGACACTTGGGATGGGAACGCCGCAGATGAATATTGTTTTCGCAGTAAGTATTCTTACAAAAATACAACTGTTTCATGATTTTTTTTCGCAAAGCATAAGAAGCGTGTATCTAAAGGGCATAAGAAGTTAAGACACGTCTTTCACTCCTTCTTACTTTCCATTAAATTTTCAAGACATTGCGTGTTAAATGGCGGAAAAAACGCCGCCATTTGTCTTTAAAAGATATTAAATATAATCACTTCTCTAGAGTAGGGATCGAACCCACAATTGCCGCGTTGACAGTGAACTGTTCCACTGCGACACAAGGGTATCAATTAAGGTAAGTATTCTTATAAGATAATGAAGTTTTCATTTGATTTAATTAACTTCGAATTGGGATATGAACATTTTTGTAAAATTTTTGATAGAATATTATAATTTTGTAAATTTTGCTGGTGTTATGTATGCTCGTTTTTTTTTAATATAGACATCAATTGCCAGTCACTTTTTTTTATTTGTTTTCTCTAACAATGTTAACTGCCGCACTTAAGGAGCAATATTATATTAATAGGCGTTGATTTCCCCAGCGCCGAGCGGACGGAAGTTAAGCAACTCGAGTAACGGTAGCTGGCAAAGGAGAACCTTCCAGAGCATGGCCACGAGGTTTGATCTAGGACAGAACAACACTTTGAGAGTGCCCTCGTCGGTTTCTAGTGTGGATTCACAGGTAACTATTGTTTTGATCTTGTTTTGCTTTTGCTAAAATGTTATTTATCCCAAATATCCAATTACCACAAAGTTAATATATGGAATCCATTGTCACTTTCTTTAAAACTGGATTGTCTATCGAAATTATTGTCGCACCTAACGGGCCAAACGTCTCGTTGTATCTCTGGTGCGTCCCGGTGTCCCGACAAAACAGATGTCCAAAGCAACGAACCCTAAAAAAAACAAAGCACACCTTTCAAAAAACTTAAGCCTTCCTAAAAAAATTAAAGCTACCCTAAAAAACAAGATTCCTCTACAAAACGGCAATAAAGCTAAAAGCAAAACGACACATGAAAAAGTTAAATGTTACTTTATTATACAATAGTTAAAAAATAATAAAAATTGCAAACTACAGAATCGATGTCCTGTTTTGAGCCGAACAATGAATGGTCACGGTAGACATGACTATATTTTTCTTAATACGTTGTAATTATGAAAAAAAAAAAACAATAACATGAAATAAACTAGTTATTTCATACTTTTTCCTTTTGGACTAAAACTATGTAAGTCAAATTAATCAAATAACTTTTTTATTAGCCGAAATAACCGTTTTTAAGTATTTTTTATTGCACTTAGCATTTCAAACCAAAATAGACACACAAAATCCATTTTTAGCAATATCCACGCGCATGACGGATCACATGAGTGGCCGGCGCTTGGTCACATGACAGAAGACAGACTACTTGATTACAATTATGTCATGATATTGTAACATTTTATTGTTATTATGCTATTTGAAGCGTCGATATTATAAATTGTATGTGTGGATAGTGTTTCTTTAGAAGGTGGCGCATGGATGTCTTTTTTTTGGTAATTAAGTATTTTAACTGGTTGTTTATTATGCGCTGCCTAGAGAGAACTCAATGAAGTCTTTCCGTTATAAAAAAACCTCATTTCATTTTAGTGACATTTTTTTTGGGGTGGGTGCGCATTGTAAAATGATAAAATATCGTTTCATTTTCTCGCTCTGGTTACAAGACAGAGCGAGGCGTTAAGTTCCGCCGTTTAACTCGATCGCAAATTGTCTCGAAAGCTAGCCGTAGAGAGAATAAAATAAATATGGATATTACATTATTTAATAATTTTAGATCATGTAATGGAGTTTCTCGATGTTTACAGTGTCAATACTAACTTTACCTTGTGATAGTTGGAAAGTTATTAATATTTATTCACATATTGTATTGACTATTTACATATACATACTGACGTCACGATGTAACTCGTAATGTCGTTTTATTAACATTCCAAGTTTTGCCGTCTATAGGCACATACAAACTATAGTTAAAATTGATTTATATTGTTTAATCTTGACAAGATTTTTTTTTTATTTAATCTTGAAATGCATACAATGGTTATAATATTAATTTTCGACAAATATATTATATTGAAAAAAAAATCGAAAATAGGTCTGAAAATAGGCAACGTACCCTACGTTGCCTATTTTCCGACTGGATGTCTTATCATTAGATAGTCAGATCATTAATAAGAGATCACTAGATAAGACATCCTTCTGTATGCAGGGCTATCCAGGATGCGGCGTAACATATTAGTATTAAATTTGTTTTTATTGTCCAGATATACAGCAATAGTTCCACAAGCGGCACAAATGACAGCTTGGCGAGTTTTACATCAGTGGTGCAAAGGCGAGGAAAACTGGGTCTAGCCTTACTGATATCTGTATCAGAATCTGCTGATATGTAAGTTTTTATACTAAAACTCTATATTATAACAAATTACCAACTATGGAGGATAAAGATAAGGAGCACTGTCTTATATGAGGATTCAACTGTAAAAGTACCGAATTGAACCGAAATGGCACTAATATCAATAAATATATAACATGAATTGAATAATTAAAGTTTGGATAATTGTTATTTTTAATGGCTCGAGTTGTTTGAATCATTATTTAGCCTCATTTTCCGTGTTTTGATGGACACTTTGTCATACACGACGACGGTCCTCCCTACTCTACCCTCCATATAGTTAACACATTTATAAATGTAAATAAATATATAACAAAGGTGATATTGCATGACACATGACACATTCTAAGTACTTCAGATACAATCATCACCTATTAAGCATTCCTCTGCAACATAGTTTTTTATTCGAAAAATTAGTTCCTGAGATCAATTCGGTCAACTTAACAAGCTCTTTGGCTTTATATTAGTATATATTAATTTCTAATTTGTTTATACGTTGTGAATGTAAATATTTATTATATAAAAAGATTTTTATCTGTCCTTTGCTGCTATATAATGGGGAATTGTAAATGTCTCTTAAATAACAGGAAAGTTATAGGAATTAAGAAGCAAGTTTATAGGTAAATAAATATAGAGACGTAAACCCACATTTTTCACATATACAATATTATATTTTAGATTAAATATTCATATACATATAGATTAAATATATATAAGTTGTCACGAGGGACTTTTTTTAAATAAATTGACAAATGTTAAAGTAATTTAACGCGTCATTCATTCTCGATGGCGCGCAGCGTTCGGAAATGTAGTGGAATTTTGTAGTAATTTAAAAATAGCGGCCTACTTTTATCACGTGGTAAATTGATTGAACGCGATATAAACAATTAAATGAACGAGTTTTTTGTTTTTAGTTTTAAATTTGACTTTTTATTATGTAATTTTGTGACATTATGTAATATTATGTTCTTATATTTCAATACCTATATACATATTGTGTTGCATTTTTATTTCTTTTTAAGACGCAAAATAATATAGGTAGGCTCTATAAAAATGCAATACACTATCAATTTGAGTCTGTCTATTTGAGATGAAAAGTTACATATTTTCTGACTAGTATAAAAAAAAAATACATAACGATTATCGTATCTAGAGACATTTTCCGGGGGAGTCTTAGTTTCGTGTAAATGTAGGTTTTTTTTTTAATTTTTCGGGGCAAATTTTGTTGCAAGTAAAATTCCTGGGGTGGAGACTGTCCAGACTATTCTGGACAGTCTCCACCCCAGGATGTTCATAACAGAATAAAACTTTAAAGTCTTTAAAGAAAATCATATTTCAATTTCACACAAATAAGAGTTATTTTTCATCCAGATTATTGATTGGCACATAATTTTAGTTGTCAACATAAAATTGAAGAAAAATAATGGCGTCATAAAATTATTAGAGCTATTTTATTCGAGTCAAATATTTTTAAAACGTACACTACATTAACTATGACATGTACGACATTTATTGGTAGTTAAAAATTCTAGAACTAGAGAAAATAATGAATTTTTTATTGGCCCATAATCTATTATTAACTATTATTGTACTTCAATAATAGTACGTTATTATGTACAAAAAGCATATGACCTAAGACAAGTAAAAGTAAAAGTAAAAGAAATATACAAAAATGCGTTTCATTTTATAATGATATATACTAATTATTTCATTTACGACACGTTTTTATATAAGTAAATAGTTAATTTATATAAAAGATCATTTAAAAGTTTACTATTGTAACTAATAATCTAGTGATAGTGCTAAACAACTCCTATGCATCGCACCTTAAATGTACAATTCTATTGATTTAAAACACGCAACTTTGTCGTAAAATTTGTCTATATATTACCTTTATATATATTTTTATATTTTTTAGTATATATTTTTTTCTTAATTGTGGAATAAAAATACTCTTTTAAAAGTTTTTCTCAAAGTATTATTCGTTTAAGTTCATTATAACACTTAGGATATAAAATTTTATCTGGTATGTGATTGCCAGAATTACTTGTGCACTAGCATTGGCTACTTCCAATTCACTGGTCCACCTTACGTGTGTGCGCAGGGACGTGGTGCGGCGCTGCATGGAGCAGTCCCCGCAGCTGCGGGCGCTGGTGTGGCGGCTGCGGCGCGCGGCGGGGGCGGGGGCGGGGGGCTTCGTGTCCACGCTGCACGCCGCCGCGCGCGACGCGGCCAGCTGGTGAGTCACGCAAGTAGCCGCGCTTCACATCGTTACCAGAGCGAGGAAGTGAAAATAGTAAATAATACATTTCCCCGAGTAGGAATCGAATCCACATCCTTTGCTTTTTCAATCTCTTGCAGACAGATATCGTACAGTCAAAGATATTTTTCGTAGAAAACTCAAATTGGACATGTAAACCTAATCTCAATCTCACGAGAAACGAAAAATAGTACTTTAATAAAGTAGTTTTAAAAACCACGCAAACGAAGTGGAAAGCGGGAGTTTTGAATTTAATATATTTGGTTAAAAAAAAAGTTATATACAATTCTTTTATCGATGTAAATTAATTATTAACAATTCATCTATATATTGTCTGTGTAATAATTTGAAATTTTTTATTTCAAATTATTTATATATAATTTAGTTCCATTTTAACTACAATTCTGAAACATTTCTCAAAACTTTGATAATAATGCAAAATTCCAATTAATTATAATTCCTTCACCGACATAAGTAGAACACATTAATAAACGTATTTAGTATCGATGTAGTTGAATAGATGGTGATCCACTTAATATATAGGGGCTTAAATTCGACTTCAGGGGCAAATCGATTTTATAGTCCATAATAATTTATTTTAATAGGTTAAAATCGATTATTTATCCTTTCATACTTCAAGTTTATGTACCAAAATCAATATTAAACTAACATCGTTATGCCCAATTTGTTTTGTAATCGATGTTTTTAGTCTTTGGCTGGACTAAAGCCAAAAGTGCTTAAAACTATGAAGCGTATGTGTTATTGTCAGTTGTCGGAAATCATAAGAAAAAATATTTGCTTTATATCGTTAAGAACTATTTCAACGGTCGTGTGTCTTTTATTACAAAAATATTATGTCAAGAATATTTTTTTATATTGTAGCAGTGATATCTTTATGAATTCTATGTAGTTTTATATTTAAAAATGTTTGATTGAACGTGTGCTAAAAGATTTATATACGATGACGCTCAAATATATTTGTACAAAGTACTTGCAAATTGTAGTATTTTTTTAACAAATAAAAAAAATTGAGCAATGTACTGGTATCGTGTAGAGCAAGCTTCATGATAGAATATATCTATTCTATTAAAAAAAAAAAATTAAAATAGCTTCACGCTATATCCCGCACACAGCAGGGTAGGCAGAGGGAACCTAGTGTTAAGACACTCCGTTCCCCACTTTCTGCCGAATTATGGAGGCATTGCGTGTTGAGTGGCAGAACTCAACGCCGCGCTTTGCCTCGACACCAGAGCGAAGAAATGAAAATATAAATTTAAATAAATATTTCATCTCCTCGAGTGGGGATCGAACCCACAACCAGTCGGTTTTACAGTCACACTTTGTACCACTGCGCCACGACTGGCCTCTTTATATCTATTCTTCTTTTAAATATTTTCAGTTAAATATTTCCAATATATAATTTTTGTTTGTATTACTAATTTTGATATGCTAATCATGCTAAAATATATATTTTCGTCTTCTAACCTCTAAAAGGAAAGCAATCTATAAAATTGAATTAATAACAAGAATTTATAGTAATATCATATTCACACTTGTGCCATAATTATTTAGCACGTGTAGAAGTGATAAAATCTAAAACTTTAAAATAGTCAGATATTTTTATATTATACTATTTTTGTGTTTGAATATCTATTTAGTACTTTTATTTATATCTTCGTGCTATTCATGTCAAGTAAAAACAATGAAATTCGTTCTGTCCTATTCTAATAACTACATAACTATTGTATGTACTTATATCGCACTGAGTCACTACTTTATTTTTGTGTATCAACAAACCTTATACTTTTAAGTTTCCAATGATTTTTTTATGTTTGATGAATTATTTTAAGTTTACATTTAAATGTATTTTTTGATTACTATAGTATCAAAAAGCAAAAGTTTCATCAATAAATAGTTAAAATTAACGTTGAAATTAACTCGGTTCGCAGTAATTTTAAAATTAACAATTCTAGGGAGCGGAGTGAACTAATTTCAAAATACAAAACTCTTTGTTGGTGAACTGTAGATCTATTTTATTTAAGAGAATTGCCTGCATTTTATATGAAAATTTTCTCCCCATGATTTTACACTTATAACGGTCGTATATCGTATGATAAGTGTAATTACGTGTCAATAAATTTCAGGCTATCAGATCTCATATACGGGCCGCGGCTGCAATCGGTATGGCTGGAGCTGGTCACGAGTGACCCGCACCTGTCTAACAAAATGGCGGATAGACTGTTGACGGATTTATGTTCGGTTCTAACAGCTGGTGACACGAAGAACACGAATTTGTGAGTATTTTTTTGTGCTGATTGTACTGTAGACTTAAGTTTTTTTCTAAATAAATTAACTTTTGAATAAATTATCTAACGTAATGCCTGTATATCGCTTTGTTCTATATTTTGCAGTCATTAGGATTCGTAATTCAAAAATATTTTAAGAACAATTTTATGTGGAAATTGAATTGTCTATTATCATAACAGTTAGGCATATGTCAACTACTCGATGTAAATATTACATGTACCTTTATAAATATTTATTCTAATCACGAGATTACTTTATAACAATACGACAAGTATACCAAAATAAAATTATATAGTTTTATAGAAAATTATGAATCACGTGAACGTTTACTATAATAAAATTTATATTTCCGGACGTTAAAAACACGTGATGTTGGTGGGTGATAAAAATATTTCGTTTAGTTTTATTAAGAGTTTTCACGTTATTTTATGACGCACTTTTATAACGGCTACGCCTCTGTTACAATCACATGATGATGATAAATGGATACGTAAATATATATATATTTTTAGTCTATATTATTTATCCGTTTCGAGGTCCTATGTAGCTTTATAAAGTTAATTTATCGTCATGAGCGATTATCATTTTGTAATTTAGTAATTAAAATTTTCTTTATGCCTAGTGTCGTAGTTGTTTAAATGTAATCAGACCTAAGTAATAAGTATATCCTGTTCCTATATATGTATATATGCAATTATGTCAAGAGCTCTGTCATATTGATCTCTCTCTCTGTCGTATTGTAGAATATGTGCTTTCATCTTTGGAGATAATAATTATTTATAATATTTTTTATTGATATTTTATTCTGCCTGTTTTATTTAACCATTTGTATAATTAATTTGTGAATTTATTATAAAATTTTGGTAATTTATTGTATAAATTTTCATCATTCAGATCAATAGCCTAACATTAACAGCTGCCATCATGTCAATATTAATAATATGTCAATAAGAAATAACATGAAATATTTTGCTACCATTCTGTTAAAAGAAATTTCATAAATTGCTTAGTAAACCATAAACAATTAATGACGTATAAAATTCAAGATAAATAATCTGTATTTGTTTTGGGCAGCATCCAAAATGCTAATATTAAATATTTTTTTGCCAAAAAACCGTTTATCTTTGGACAATTTCTTCGTCCGTTAATTAGTGACACGTGTAAATGGCATCATTGTCAAGTGCAAGTGCTTTTATTTATTTTTAACGTCGTTTTATAATTTTGGCCTGTTATTTTTATGCCCCTTGTTTACGTGTTTCTCACGTGATTGTGTCTCACGCCATTTTCAATGGACTGACGTTTACAAATTGTTGAAATTAGTTGCGTAATTCGTGTGGGTGTTAGGACAAGCGATTCCAGTCTAATATATACGTTTTAAAATTTATTTTGGGAGTATAATGATTTATAGATGAAGGCGACTGTTAATTGACGCCCTTCTGACGGAAATATTACGTAGCCTGGTTTTGTGAAGATTTTAAGTGATAAATAATATTTATTATTTATCACTTAAAATCTTTATTGGACAAAAGGTCCAATACCTGTCATTGTCAATGTAATTTATTGGCTTATTTTTAATAAATTATCGTAAAAAAAATGTGACAGTAACAAATGTGTATGCATCTTCTAATTCTATTTGTACAGTTGTTCCCGACTGTTTACTTTATAAATATTATGAATAACAATTTTATTTTCTCTTTTACAGTTTTATCAGTACTCTACTGACGTACGTGTTAACACATCATCTTGGGTGGGTCACTACAGTCAGTCCTTACGACACCATTGATCCTCAAAACTTTCCATCTGACCAGAACGATACTAGAAGGTCCTATAACGCCCTATGGGCGCAATTGACGGACCTCTGCGGTAGTATCGGGTTCCCACCCCGATCTGCTAGAACAATTATAGCGGGGTCAAAAAACGTACAATTTATTAACAGACTTTTGGCCGTTCTAACATATTTTGTGCGTTGTGGTGACGTAAGGAAGAACGACTTCAAGTATGAAGACTGTTTGCTCAAAGAACCGAAATTTGTTGATGTCCAAAATGTAGAGCAATCGAGGACGAAGTATGATGTTAAAGAATGTTCCAACTTAAAAGTACCGTCATTTGACAACAGTAATAGCAATGGTAGTGACAGTACGTTGACGGCAAGCGATCTAAGTCTCAAGAAAACTGCAACGTTAATTAATTTGCGCTCGCTCTCTAGTTCCGACTTAATGGGAAGGGCCAATCAAAGCCAAGGCAAGTTGCGGCGACTCCCAAGTATGCTTCCGTTACAAGACTCCTCCGATTCAGGCACAGATTTATCATCAGAAGAATGTGATACAAAACAAGTCGTGTTCGTCCTTGGTGACGACGAGAAGTTAGTGGGACTGAAAAATAAGTCTAATGGAAGAAAAAACACGAAGAAATCGTCTAAAAATATCAACGAAACGCCAGAACTAGAGAAGTTAGATGAGAATTCTTGCTCCAACGTATGCGAGGAAACCAAACGAAACAGTCCGTCTAAATGCTGCGGTCAGACACTTCAACATTCCAAACCAATAAAACATTCCGGTTTTAAGTTCGAGTTCGACAAATACCCACAGATAGTCACTAATTATATGAAGAGCAAAAACTTAGAAATACTAGATAGACATTATATAGGGAAACCGGGGAATTTGAAGTTGGATAACTTTCAGTTCGACCCGACTTTCGTTCCGCCGATACAAGAGGAGAGATGTGAGACGTGTTACAAGTGCCAATTAATGGAGTCGATGTTGCAAACGCCCACTAATGCTTCGGAAATGGAATATATGAACGACATGCCTCGGTCGGAGCCACAATATGCAAAAGAGACTGTAGTTAAAGAAACTACACATCGTGAGTTATCCCCAAAATCGTTTGTTAGAACGCGAAAGGAAAACACGTTAGTCGTTAACGTTAAAAGTAAAGAGTCGCTAGAAAAGATAGGATGTAATAATAAAATTATGAATGTAAAGCAAGTGATAGAGTTCCCGTTGAAGCCGGTTTGTTCGAGTAAAGTGCAAAGTCAAATGCGATCGGGCTATGACGCGTCGCTGCTCGGTGGAGTTACAAACCATTATGTACCTGATTTAATTTTACAGGGTCAGTCTATATTAAAATATTATTAAAATTAGTTTAATTAAGTCCTCTGGGACGTAATGGTACAACGGCTGACTGTGAAAGCGATGGTGTTGTTGTGATTTGTTGTGGAGAAACGAGTGTTTTGGCTCTAGGTTCTATATCTTTGCCGCCTACGTGCTTTGCGTGATTAGTGAAATGTTATGTTATACTCTTATGTACACTAAAATATTATGAATATAAATCAGCATCACGCTAATTTCCTCACACAGCAGGGTAGGCAGAGGGAACCTAGTGTTAAAACACTCCGTTCCCCGCTTTCTGCCCAATTCTGGAGGCATTGCGTGTTGAGTGGCAGAACTCAACGCCGCGCTTAGCCTTGACACCAGAGCGAATAAAATGAAAATATAAATTTAAATAAATATTTCATATCCTCGAATGGGGATCGAACACACAACCAGTCGGTTTTACAGTCACACTTTGTAATTAAATTTCACAACACGCTTTCTGTGAGTAGAGCGTAAACGTAGGTAGAGAGACCCTAGAGACAGGGTTAACTTACGCCTTATAGTTATACTATTTCGCTTCATCCATTTTGTTTTATTCATCCAATATATAAATATTTGTAAGAGGCCGTCGTGGCGAGATGGCACAAGCGTGTAACTGAAAACACGACAGTTGTGGGTTCGATTACCTCTCCTATACTACTCGGAGGAATTATACAATCTTCAATGTTCATTTCCTTGCTCTAGCAACAAGGCAAAACGCAGCGCTAAGTATCTCCATTAGGTGAGATGTTTGGCGGAAAGTCGGGAACGTAGTGATTTAATACTAGGTTTTCTCTATCTGCTGTTGCGGGATTCTGCGTGAACCTAAAAAAATGTATGTACTTTATCGGTTTTTATATCCATTTTTATAATTAAAGGAACACTATCAAGCCCCAGCGCGTGGGAGGCGGACCTCCGCCGGGACCTAGATCTCACATCGTACCTGAATAAAACCCTTAACTCACCAGTACAAGCTGTGGCCATCATCGGAGATACTAACACGTGGTGAGATTTATATTATACTAGTATTTATGTACGTCAATTAGGTATAACTAAGAGTTTTGCATACTTAATCGTTCTAAGTGTCCATCTATATGAGACGCCGCAGGATTGCCCACGCATAGTACTATAACGTATCGCCACCGTCGCCTTCAGGGTGCCCAAAGTTCCACCTAAGACACCCACAGCCTCGTTGACTTGCAGAACCTGCCAGGTCAGGAGTGGCCTGACCCTGCTGCAGTAGGTCCTCTAAAATAAGAAGAGTTGCAGATGCGCATGTCACCTACAGTTGCGTTCAGTGCAATGACTAATTCACAGAAGAAACGGCCTACCGTCGGGGACCCTTGATATCCTCTCTATCGCTGATACTTACAGCACACCCTCGATCGCTATAAACGTCCACTTGTGTTCCAGGGAGGTGCGCCTGGTGGGGCGGCAGTGCGGGTGCGGCGGCCTGTCCCCGCTGGTGGGCGGCATGCTGGACGCCATACCCGCCATGCGACACGCCCGCGTGCCTCCACACCAGGTGAATAATGCATTTTTTATTTCTTCATTTCTTTTAACTTTATATTATTATTTTTAAAGTTTTTATCGGAATATTTTATGTCACCAATAATGATAAATCTAATGAAGTTTTGCTATTTCCACATGAAACTATGCTTAGTTTCCATGAGATTTGCATGCTTTAGTGTAAATTTTTAATAAAACTGATTAACATATTTTTATTTGTTCCAGTGTTTCCTCTACCTAGAAAGTAAACTCCGTGAACTATGTGTGTTATCAAAAACTTTAGCTGACATGTTGATGTCGACCGATTTCTGTGACATTGCAACTCTAACTAAATCGTTAAATATCGATGTAAATGATGTACCGCTGCTGTTGGCAGTCGCCACGACACACACGCCACAAGTCGCCATGAGATATGGTGTAAGTTATAGATGAAAATAATGAAACTAAATTAAATTATCATTGTGGAAAGTAACGAAAGTTGTTATACTTTAATGAATGAAATCATTAAATATCGATATAAATGAAGTCATTATATTTAATAGTCGGCACCCACATATACTTCCAAAGTTGCTATATATGACAAAAGCTATAGATTAAATTAATAAACAATAAAAAGGAATCATTATAATTTTATTTATTTTTGTGGAAATCGGTGTAACTCTGTTTTAATAGGTACAAATGATTCTATCACTTTTGGCCGTCTGTACAACACTTTTAAATAAAATTAATATGAAAACAAAGAAAATTGTAATTGTGTCTATTTAGTGAAAATTTGTATAAGTTAATATTTGTGGGAAGTCATTAAATAATGTGATTAATTTAAATATCCCTTTGGGATAAAATTTATGTGTAAAAAAAATATAAGTATTTACATATTCCACAGTCTCGTTAAATAAAATGTTGGTAAACTGAGTAAATAACATAATTACCTGTATCCACTCTGCTTATCCCACACAATGATATAACATTTAGAAATAATAAATGAAACTGACTACCATTCTATGTTACAAAAAGTATTAAAAGTTATACAAATTTAATTCAATTATATTTTGTTCTTGGAAGATGGCTTTTATGAATGTAAAGTTACGTTTTAAAATATACATGCGCGTATAAGATTAAATGTTTAATAATTATTTGAAATAGTTTTCAACATTGATTGACATTGTAATACGTATAGTACGGTCGACGAGTGGTGACTGCTTTGAAGTTATGTTTTCTAAAGTTTTGCACAAATTCCACTTGGATAAAAGTAATGAAAAGTAAGGAAATGAATTCAAATCGGCGCAGCTCCATATCTAACCCCAGGGCGGCCACGACTCGTCTACCGTAGTGTACTTGCTATATCTATGTTTCAATATCTTTACCTTTATTACGCCAAGAAAAACACTAGTATTTACATATGTATGTATCAATAAAAATCACTGAAAGTGTACAAAATATAAGATTTTTTATAAATTATATATTAAAATATTTATTATAGTATATGAAAATAATATGAAACTGTGATTGAAGAAAAGAAATTTGTATATATTATTTTGTTATCATTGAAATAAAAAGTATTTAATTTATATACGGTCACATGGTGTACCATAAAGTATTAAAATAATATATTTTTGATTTGTTGTTTAACAAAATCGAAGTTAATTCCTACTAATATATAAAAAATATTTTATTATTTATATTCAAACTACCGAACTTTATAAAATTACATAGTTAAAAAAAAATATTTTAAATACTTATTTAAATGGCATCTATATTCATTATCTATATGCAAAATTGTAACTTGATTTTTCCATTTTGTATTTTAATCTATCCTCTTTATTCATTCTTTTAATTACTCTTAGCCCATTATTGAGATATTAGAATGCTACTGTACACGGACAATTTATATTTTTTTCATGGCATTTCAATTCACAACTGTTGCTAATCTCCCGCTGCTTTTTAAGTGTATGAGATTAATAGAACATTCTTTTGATCATATTAATGCATAATAAATTTATGTACAGCTTCTAAGGCAGTCCTTTTATATTATAACTTAATATTAAGTTATTTACTTATAAATATTCGATATATTAGTTTTCAAATCGATTTAGCTAACTGATATAAGTCAACCATAATACTTTGTTTTTTAATCTGTGGGTTACTCGAACTTAATACGCTTTTTTATTATGTCACTTAAGTGATATTATAGTTATTATAATAAACATATCTCTTGTATATTACAAATATGAAATGAAGATATTTAAATAGCTCATAATAGATTTAGTATAATAGTGGATATTACGATGTAAAATACTCTTTCAAATGTACCTTAATATAATCAACATAACGAAGGTGATATGTAAAATATAGAATTGTGATTAATTTGAAATATTTTTTTTATATTTAGTAAGATAATAAATTATTTTTTCATATTGAATTCTGTTTTTAATTTTAATTGAATATCCCATTATTAACATCATTCGGCTTCGCTAGAAGCATCACATCGCCCACTCTTTCTCCCAATCGCTTAGAGTACAAGTTTGCAATATATATATGTTTGTCGTTACACAAAACAAAAGTAGGAGTGCACACAAACACTACAATTAATGGGTGTATCAATATAAAAACATTATTATTATAATCGTTTGGGAGACGAAGAGAGGAAATTGCGCGTTATTCGAGGGTATTAGCAAATCCCTGTACCCCTACCATATATGTATGTATATTTTTTTTTCTACAATTTTTAAAGTGTATTCCAACACTTATGAAAAAAAACATTTATATAGAAAACGTATCAAGTAGCATTCTCTCTTGCCAGATAATAATTCTTCAGATATTCTTTGGGTAGCGGAAATTTGTAAAAATCTCCCTACAGAGATGTAACAACATACATAAAAGTTGTAACAAGCGTATAAAAATTTCGACGTAGCTTGATGAGAACGTATGGCTTAGTGGTCAGAGCGCCTGGCCGGTGTCCACGAGGCGCCGGTTCGAGTCCCGCTATGTTCAAATTATACGTTTATTGTACGTTTTCTAAATAAGTATTTATGTATAATATTTTTTGACAGCTAAGTTGCTCTACTACTATTTTATAATTGGTTTGAATGGTTCAATATGGGTGTTTTATGTTATTTGTTAATATCAGTGTATTGTTCTTTTTATATCAGCAAATAATAATAACAATAAAACGCCGGTTAGTCTAAAATTAGTAATCTAGAAACTCTTAGCGTGTCGTAATCATATTTACATTCTTTACATGTTGAAAATTATTTTTTTTAATTTTGAAGCACTATTATATAATATTTTATAGAATAAAGTAAACAAAATTGAATTGTTAGTTAGAAAATCACAAATTCTTATAGAAATTACGATAATGTCATAAAATTCTAATATGATTTCATATTACAATTTTACAGATTAAAGTAATAAAAAATCATATTAGAAGTCATTTTAGTTGTCAATCAATTCTGTTTATTAAATCAATAAACATGTAGTTTAAGCGGGCGAAGCCGCTGGCGAACAGCTAGTATTAAATAAAAAAAGAAAAAAGCAGGTGAATCCGCGCTGGGGTAGCTAACTTGTAAATAAAGCTTAGCTTTAAAATTAACAAGATTTTCATGATATTTATTAAAAACATGTTAGTATGTGCACGTCTCTTACAAGCTGGTGCCATTACCGGAATTACTTTATCACGAATATGCATTGAAAACCGACGAGATTTTGCCACATTTATATTTTTGGGTTGGAAATTCGGTTTGAAATTCTCTTGACACACCAAATAGGTGAATATCTCGTTAGTTTGATTGCCTTCTATTGAATAATATTACAGAAAAAGCAGATATTTTTTGTGATTTCTTAAATAATAATTTTACTATGTGAGCTTTAATTTTGTTAGTACATATATAGAAATTTGTTCACTTTCCATCTTTCATTCAATTTAGGCATCTGAAAATAAAAATTGCGACGGAAATTAGAAAACAAAAGCTTTACACATTCCTTTCTAAGCTTTACAACTGATTCCTTTCCGCACAATTTGTTCGCAAAATTACAAAAGCCTACAGGCGTTTATTTAGATTTATACTCCTAATAGTAACAGTACCATTCCATTAATGGCGGACCTCCTCGATAAATACCGGGAAACATTGCCGGAAATCACGAAAATTTATATAAGGGTTGTTAGAAATGTTCAGGATCAAAACTTCGGTTAGCCAGTTCCACGCCTCGTTTCGATAAGAAATTGCTAGAACTCTACTATTAATATATATACAAATCAAGTTTTATTGCTTTATTTTAGTTATTTATATTATGAAATTTGCTATCCCGCTGTAATAGGGTTCAAGTCATAATAGATCGAGGAAGCATACTGGAAATAGAAATAAATAGGTCGGGAGTTCAAATCTCATGAGAATTTTCTCATGAGATTTGAACTCCCGACTACTAACTATTCCTAGTTTTATTGTACGACTTTGACTAAGAACGAGTAACTGGATAATTTCCCTCGTTTATTTCAATAACATGAGAAAGTGGCAATGTTGCGTAAATGATTGTAAAATTATAGGAAAATTATAATAGGGCGTGTAATTATGATCCATCCCCCCGCGACCACGCCGGGATAGATGAGGTATCTATATAACTATATATTTATATGTACACGTATGATATATAAAGTGAAGCCTAAGGTTGCTCTTTATCTCAATCAAAGGAGGAAAACATTTGTGCGTGTATTTGTTGCAATGTAAATTGAACTAGTTCTATTTGTGATTCTAGGCTATTGTCCTCTTTCACTTCTTTTTTTTTCTTCTCTATTCCAACCGAATGACTACGGCAACATTTAAAGTTTTTTGTTAACATTTTATAAAAGTTTAAAAATAAGACTGTCAGCTGCCGTGAACAACATTTTGCATTTTGTATAGTTGAAGCTTGAAATTAGTATAATAACTTACAGCTCAAGGTTTCACAAGGAAAAAAATCTGTATTCTATGATCTGTAGAGACTGAGCTATTTTTGAAAATGCGCCAACGTTAAATTTAATTTGCTGCTTTTTAGATGTTAACATTTAAACTCAAAATATTCTTTATTCAAATAGATGTCGAATGAAGATGAAGCTCGAGAGGCACCGGCTTGGAAGGCAGTTCTGCTGAGAAGAACTGGCAAGATAGTCGTTTCTCTTTTCAATATTGAAGTTACAATATATTGCTTAATAGAATATTAGCCTAAGGGTAGTAGTTTCTTGAATGAAATTCGATAATTAAAAATAATTTTACCCTTTATATATTCGGGGACTTTCAAAAGTCCCCGTCGTTTTTTGGCATTTATTGACAATGGAGTACTCAAGATCTTGACCAAATCTAAACACTCTCTTAATTTTTAATATTTGACCACTGTTTTTATTGCTACTTCGACTGTACCTGCTCGTACTAATAATAATTGCACGTGCTACAACTCCCGTACATTTAGCGCATATTCAATGTGCCCATTGATCTACCGTGTGGTTTGCGGTTTCTCCTACATCAGTAGGGGAATTACCCACGTAATGTCATAATCAGATTTGCCTTCGGTTACTAGACAAGTGGCTACGGCCACAGCTATAGTGCTGCTTTACACAATAATATATACTTTTATTATACAATAAAAAATAATTTTATATTTTTAAATATTAATTGTTATAAAAATATTTTATATAATGTACACGAAGTATATACCAAGAAGTTTTAATCACTCTCTGTAAAGTTGCTGTTATTTTACAAATCAGAATCCGGAAATTAAATAGATAATAAGCTTTATATATATCGTTCGTAGATAATTAATAAAATAAGTTTATCTACGAACCTTCCATCTTCAGCTATTATGGAAGACGAAATAATTTTATTTTAATTTCCAATTTATGTGAATATTCACGGAGTAAAATAAATAAAAATACATTCGATTTAAAATATATAAGAATATTAATTGATGTCAAAAACTCAACCTTACTTTACATGAATTAATATATTCTCAAAATAAAAAAAAATATGTCGTCTTGGATGTAACATTACATTAAAGATAGTATTCACTAAATGACAGAACATACGCATTACATAACTTTTGATTTAAAATTTAATTAAACCTTTCTTATAAGTATTTTAAACACCCTATAATTTTAATAGAGTCTTAAAATTTGCCAAAACTTAAATTGAAATGAAACTTCTTGAAAGCATTTTAGAGCAAACTGTTTTATCTAAGTATTGAAACTTTTTTTACGGATTATTTTAATGGTCTGTCTGTTACTTGATAATTGTAAAGGTATGTATAATATTATATATATATATATATATATATATATATAAAAGCTTGAACCCTTTAAAAAGAAGAACCCTTTAAGAAAGAAGGCTTAAAACCTTTAAGATTTACGTAAAATAGAGTCCTATTAGAGTCATAGAGATAGTTATAGTCATCCTATTATTTACCTTGTTAGTAAAGAAAAGTTATGGTCCATTCTTGTTAGGCAAATATTATATTTTGAAGCTTATGTGTGGACTAAAAGTTAGATAGTTGTGACAGATACAATAAAAAACAATTGGCAATCATTTACAGCAAAATTGTTAAATGAAGTGGAATTGTAAAATATTATTTTACCTAAATAAATGTACATTTTGACCACTCATCTCATTCAACGCAGAAAATTAAAGAAAACTAACGGAACATGTAATACTACCGAGGGTGGGTTAGCCCTGTTTATCTAACTGACAAACCCTTAAGGGTGAAAACCTATACAAATATCTATATTGACTGTAGTTTCACACAACTACCTACATTCTATTTGTATGACATGCATATTTGTAACAGTTTTATTTTCATGGAAATATATGATATTTATCATAAATGACAAATAAATATTGACAAACAAAATTAAATAACATAATAAAAAAAAAAACAAAACAGCCTTACTACCTAAAAACGTCGATGAATTCCGCAATTTAGACTATAATTTGTTTTATATTTATTTCATTTCTTCGCTCTGGTGTCGAGGCATAGCGCGGCGTTGAGTTCCGCTACTCAATACGCAATGCTTCCAGATTTCGGAGGAAAGTAGAGAATGGAGTGTCCTAACACTAGGTTCCCTCTATCTACTCAGATGTATGTGGGATACAGCGTGAAGCTGTCGTATAATTTCATTACAAACATAATACGGTATAAATATTTTGCATTTACATCATACGACTTATATCATAAACTGTCACAATTAGCGCACAGAAAACCGCAACCCACCTAAAATTATTTGCAGGTTATATATGTTAAAAATAATTAATAATTAATTAGCTTCACGCTATTTCCCGCACACAGCAGGGTAGGCAGAGGGAACCTAGTGTTAAGACACTCCGTTCCCCACTTTCTGCCGAATTTTTGGAGGCATTGCGTGTTGAGTGGCAGAATTCAACGCCGCGCTTTGCCTCGACACCAGAGCGAAGAAATGAAAATATAAATTTAAGTAAATATTTCATCTCCTCGAGTGGGGATCGAACCCACAACCAGTCGGTTTTACAGTCACACTTTGTACCACTGCGCCACGACTGGCCTCAGGTTATATATGTGAATTCCAAATATTTATTCCAGTTCTATACACCACTCGTCGTCCCTCGTTAGGTATTGTAAACGAGAGGCATAAAGGCGGCCTCATTATGATAATGGCCCATTCGATCAATTAGAGAACTTTTATGTTGATCATCGCCGCAGAGGTGGGTTACGGGTAAAAACTTTTCTCATTTTCCATTCTAATAAAGAAAATTAATCATTGAGGGTTGATAAGAAAGTTTTAGCGTAAATTTAAATTGTGAAGTAGTCTAAAGGAATTTTAGCTAAATGTTTTGTTAAAGTAAACATACATGTTGTTATATTTGTTTGGGTACGAAGTTCAAGGCTTTTAGCGTTTATTTTATAGATTGTATATGTTAGTTTTTTTATTTTGAAATCTTTTTAAATTTAATGGTTAGTGATTATGTTGTCGTGGCTTCTATTGATTTTAAGTTTCAGGCTTTTATTTTAAACCAGCTTCATGAATGAAGCATTTATATTTTCGTTCGGATACAGTGGTTACAGATCCATTTTGGACGTCGTTCCAATAGGGATTTTTTTAGGACATCCCAGTTGTTTCCTAAAAATAAATAAAAAAGAATAGTGACATACCGATAATATAATTTTGAAAACCATAATAAACGTCAAGTGAAAATTTTCAAATTATTTTTAAAATAATATACAAACGGAGAGAAAAATCAAAGCTCTTATTTAAATTTATATATTAGTTTTTAAGTTAGCAGTAGTTATTCATAAATAATTAATATTTTATATACATAAATAGGTACATATCGTTTACGTGATCAGTTATAATTTTGCTACGTTACCTTTTTTTAGCCTTAGGCCTTATCGTGTAGTCGTGGTTGGGTGTACTTGATAATGTAGAACAATGTCTTCCTCATTTTCTGCCGATATTTCGAGACATGCGTTTTGATTTATATTGGCGTTGCCACTTTGTGATTTGTCAAATAATTAATTCTCCCGAGAGTGAAGTGAACCTATATACGGTGCCTTTATAGTCACACGCTTGTACTATTGACCCACGACGGCCTCTGCTAACTTTAAATAACAATATTTTCTGTTTCTTTGCTTTGGTGAAGAGGCAAAGGGCGGCGTTGCGTTGAAACACTCAACACACGATGCCTCCAGAATTCTGCAGAAAGTGGGAAACGGAATGTCTTAACACTAGGTTCCCTCTGCTTAACATGCTGTGCGCGGGATACAGCGTGAAGCTGATTTATTTATACATTATAACATACACATATCAATCCATAAACAAAATTCCTATCATTTTCCAATAATGTAATAAATGAACAACAGGCGCTGGATGAAAGCACAGTAATGACTGCATTATCGGTTTCACCTCAGGGTGTGCTCGATTAAGCGGACAATATATCCATATACATTACAATATTATTATACATTGTGGGGTTATAAGAGATAATGGACACTGAAAATAATGTAACGTTTAAATTATTATATAAAAAATGTAATATATCTAAAGCAAAAAAATAAAAATGAATCAGCTTCACGCTGTATCCTGCATACAGAAAGGCAGGCAGAGGGAAAATCTTGTGTTAAGTTCACTCCGTTCCCCAATTTCCGTCGAATTTTTCGAAGCAATGCGTGTTGAGTGCCGGATTTCAACGCCGGGGCTTTTGCCTTGGTGTCAGAGCGGAGATATGAAAATATTTAGAAGTTACAATTCATTTCCTCGAGTGCAGATCGAACCCATAATCGTCGCGTTACAGTTGCCTCACGTTATATTAAAATAATACAAAATTTGATATGGCCTAACTTTATGGTTTCTGTAATATTTTTTTATTTTTTATTATGATCCTATCTTTAGTTCTCATTTGGACTAGGACCTACTTAGGTGATTCATACAATAATAGCCAAGATAATAAAACGAAAGGATTATTATATATATGTATATATATATATAGATAGATAGTAGATGTAGATATATTTTTCCCATTTTCACGCTGCATCTTGCAGAACAGAGTAGGTAAAAAAAATCTAGGGTTGCGCGAATTATAGACACTCACGTTGTTCAACGCTGCGTGTAGCACAGACATTATAATCTTTTCAAAAATAAATTTGTGGAAGCTTTATAAAAATGCCTGAAAGTTTGAAAAGCGCTAAGCATAAATCTTCTCACTTCTTCCGTACAATATATCTATACGTACGTACGGCTATATATATACATGTATAGCCGACCCTACTTAACGCTGTGTACACTGTGGTTAGGGCGGTGGCAGCGATCGATTCATTAGCTAGGTGTTTCTCGAGGACTGACTGATATAAGGTTTTGCAGCGTTTCTGATATGAGCACAGAAAAAGTGTTTATGAAAGTTTCACATTATTTAAATTTCTGTGTTTAACAAAAATAAATTAAAATTTGATATATTAAAATGTTTATACATAACAATTCGATTTTTCGTCATATTAGCCAAGTATTGATAAATATATAATAATCTTTAAATATTAAATGTTGGTATTACATTAAAGTAATAAAGGTATGTGATATGCATGAAAGCATTATTTATACGCATTTCATATAAAAATGATATAATTGCACTTTTTAAAATATTGCAGGAGATGCAATCAAAGTTGGTAAATTTGTAGTTGGCTGTCTGGGTACATTGATGAATTTAACTTTTTGTAAAAAAGTCTAATTACGCCAAAAGTTGCACCAAATGTGCGATATATGAAAATACAATTTTACTTTGCTACAGAGCAATCACATTTACAAAAAATTCATACATTCACAGCTTATATTGATAGATGAATACAAATTTACGAATATTGTACAATAGTGCCAAACAAATGTAAAGAATTTTGAGATCTAAAAAGTTTTTATACGAAATCAAAAAAAAAAATCAGCTTCACACTGTATCCCGCAAACTGCAGGGTAGGCAGAGGGAACCTAGTGTTAAGACACTCCGTTCCCCGCTTTCTGCCGAATTCTGGAGGCATTGCGTGTAGAGTGGCAGAACTCAACGCCGCGCTTGTCCTCGACACCAGAGCGAAGAAATGGAAATATAAATTTAAGTAAATATTTCATCTCCTCGAGTGGGGATCGAACCCACAGCCAGTCGGTTTTACAGTCACACTTTGTGCCACTGCGCCACGACTGGCCTCATACGAAATATAAGTCATATTAAATTATCAAATACATACACTAACAATCATTGTTTTTCACTTTACCGCTCAAGTAAGACAAAGCGCGGTGCTGAGTTCCGACAATAAGTACGCAATGTCTGTAATTGGAATTGTAATGATCAGATATATTTTATAATGGCTTCTGTCATTTTATTAATAGAGAAATCTCTCTCTCTCTCTTAATGAATAGTGTTTATTAATTTTCACTGTTGTAGAGTCTATTCATAAATGTGTATTTGCCAAAATTAAAAAAATGATACCTTATTGAAACTTTTCAATTTATATTCTGTTGACGCATACGTGTTAATAATGGGATTTGCATGTCACTTTATAAACAGAATTATACAGATTGTCGGTATCAGATATATTAATAAATGTTATAGTAAGCAGTGTGTATTATACTTATTTTATTAATTTAATGTATCTTTTGCAGAATTCAGAAAATATACATTATACTTTATATAATGTAGTGTATTACAATATAGAATATTTTATGATAAGCGACACTATATTATTGTGTTGAAAGACTCTGGAGTTGAGATAACTTTGACTTGATTTTATAATAACAAATAGGGTTTAATTTTGATACACACTAAGGTAAGAAAACTTCGCGCGTATCCTATTTTTGATGTTAGAATTTTTAAAAACTAGATAAAAACACTTACGTCTTATATGTATGCATATACTACATTCTAAAATACGGATAGAGATTCTGTATCTATCCTCTTTTACAAGAGTTTGCTAACAGTATAGAATTTTTGCTTTGCAGATGCAAGAATTATATATTTCATACCGTTTCCTATGCAAATATAGATTAACTTTAGCGAGCGCTTTCTGGGGATTACAGTGGGGCCTTCAGTTTGTATATTCGTAAATAATCCCTCGAGACGTCTGCGTTTTCAATCTGAACGTTTTATTAATCTCCAGCAAATAAGTTGACTATATATTTTTATATTTGTATGTTTATAACTTAATATTAAGTTTAGTAAATGTACTGTAGCTACAATTATTCTCACTTGTAAATTCAGGGGATTTGTTAGATACTTTTATTTTTTTATCGGGAAGTCCCTTCTTTACTTCACTCCACTTTGATTGTTTTTGGTTTTTGCAAATGCTATTAAAAAAAAAAGTAATATAGACAAATCTTTTCCATTTTATAGAAATATAATAAGCATATTAATGAAAAAAGAATACTTTGTCAATAATTACTTTTTTTATAAAATTGTTAATTATTAAATTCTCTGCTTATAAGATTTAGCTAAAATTGAGAAATCTGTATAGAGAATGCTTATTCATAAGAACTAAGAGGTAATAAATTTTCCAAATTTTGATACAATTATTTGTTCTTTTCAAATTCATACGAGTGTGTATTAACATTTTCTTATTACCTACTATGAAAAGTTTCTGAGATTTCATTTAAATTTATCAATGTAGTAGTAGGTATATCTATAAAATCTCCCTATTTTATACTGTAAATTCAAAAAGTTTTGGTAAATTTGATTTCAGTCGTTTATAGCTCTACTCGAAGTTGTAACTTGTCTGTGTCTTGACAAATTTTATAGATTTCTACGGACGTCAATTCTCTTTGCCAAAATTTTGTGAACTTGCAAATTTTGATCCATGCAATTTTGTCGTCTCTTTAAAGTTATTATAACATTGGCTAATCATGTAAATGACAATTTTTAAAATAAATAAATTGGACTTTAGTTTTTTTATCAAGCATAGGTACATGTACGAAATACCTCTCGGGTCTTTTATTAAGTGAGTAGTGAAGTCTCGTACATGATCTTCTCGTATTTCTCAAGTCTTTATCGACAGTGTGCTGAGGGCGTTGCTAGGAAGGCCTCGGCATTGCAGTTTAAGATGGGGCTAAGAAAAGACTCTTGTCAGACTCAATATGAGCGTAGGGGTGACTCGGAAAAGACTTGTCTAAGCCCTATTACGATAGGTACGAGGTGACCGAGAAAAGACTCTTGTTAGACTCTGTTTGAGCGTAGGGGTGACTTAGACTCCTATCATTCAAATGTTAAAACAATTCATGTAAATTGTATACATGTACTAAATAAAAATAAAAACTGTTTCCAAATTTATAAGTGGTGACCAGTGTAAATTAGAGTTTATGCCGCTCCTAGCGGTAGGTCTGAGCAGGCGCGAGGACGCCTGCCCGTCAGGAGAGGCCGTGTTAGCATACTCGTGTAAATGAGGGTAGATTTAGGTAAAAACAATTATAAAAGCAGTGGAATTGTGTCAGTCGGGGGACAGTTGCTTGTAAGTGACGGCCCCTATTGGAAGGAAACTAGTGTAAAGTATTGTTAGTAGGTGATACATATCACGTATTGCAATTACATAGTATCCTTTCCAAATAGTTTAGAATCATATGGACGATGTGTGTCTTTTAACATGTTTTTTTATTAACGTTACCCACTTCCGATTTCTAACAAAAGCATAAATACTGTACGTAACCGTATTTTTTTAATTATGTTGACTTAGAAGTTTGATTTCATTCCTTCAAGAAATTACAAATCTAAGTATTGGATAATATTTACAGTTTAACACTTCTACGTATTCAAAGAAAATGGGTCTTGAGATCCGCATAGTAGATACGGCCAACTAAATAGATCCCTTATGGGGATTCCAATTTTATCTTTTGAGATGGGGGAACCTAAAAAATAAATGTTGCTAAATTACATAGCTACAAAAATTCTCCTAAAATTTAAAAATGTTATCGAATCGAATTCGAATACGGATTGGAAATAGAATATAAAAGTGCCTATACCTAAGTAGGAAGTATGTTAATGTACTTGTACTCTTTTTTTTATAAGGCATACAGCCATTTCTTCTATAAAATTAGACTGATTATTTTTAATAAAAAAACCTTTTACTGTAAAATTCTTTGAAATAGTTCCCAGCAAGTTAATTAAACTCATTCCAATTAAACCTCCGATCGAGTTTGATTGAAAAAACAGTAACTTTTAATTTAAATTGAAGTTACTGGGAAATTAACGAACTATCATACCGATATTATTGAAGAGAGAATTTTCATACTGCTTAAAATAATAAAAGTTGTCAGGGCGCAGTTGAAACATCTGACTATGTATAGTATGAAATATAAAAATCATAGCTTTCGTTTCCGCTACGGGGTTTTCATTAATGACTGTTTCTATGTAAACAATGGAGAGACTATCCTATTTTACAATCGCACGGAACGCTGAAGCTATGTTAAAAATTATATTTTTTTTATTATCTTAGAATTTTCTTATTTTAAATGTTATTTTGTAATTAATTGATTTTCTTAAAAAAATGCCACTATATTGAAGTTTATAATGGATAATCCGCCCATGTATAACAGGAAGTGAGGTTAGTGACCTCTTTAATTGTTTTCATTAAATTCACCCAATTACAAAAAATCATTAACCAGTCGTGGCGCAGCGGCACAAAGAGTGACTGTAAACCGACTGGTTGTGGGTTCGATCCCCACTCGAGGAGATGAAATATTTACTTAAATTTATATCTCCATTTCTTCGCTCTGGTGTCGAGGCTAAGCGCGGCGTTGAGTTCTGCCACTCAATACGCAATGCCTCCAGACCTACTCTGCTGTGTGCGGGATACAGCGTGAAGCTGATTTAAACGTAAGTAAGCTTTCTAAATTTTTTATAATTTATAATTTTAATTTCCCCAAGCATAGTTGATTTTACTATATAAGGTAATCGAGATCGAGATCACTTTATTTTGTGACTATTGATGCTGGATGGAAAAAAATACAAGAAAAAATCTTTCTCCTAAATTCTCTTATATCGAAATTAAATTATCAGTCATAGCCTATTTGTTATACATCTAATATTAAATGAATTTTTGTTACATAATGTACTGAGCTAATACTCCACTCATTAAGTTAATAGCGAGTCCAATCACTTACAGAACGGTATGTGGATCATCCTTGCTGAGGTATACTTACATAAATTACATTTCTCATTTCACGATTAGCTACTGTATACAGTTTAATTGAAATAAAATATTTTAGAAATTTTTGTTTTTGTCCTGGAATGTTTCTTTTCCTTGTAATATTAATAATATTGCTTATTACATTAAATTAAATTAGCTTCACGCTATATCCCGCACACAGCAGGGTAGGCAGAGGGAACCTAGTGTAAGATACTCCGTTCCCCACTTTCTGCCGAATTTTGGAGGCATTGCGTGTTGAGTGGCCGAACTCAACGCTGCGCTTTGTCTCGACACCAGGGCGAAGAAATGGAAATATAAATTTAAGCAAATATTTCATCTCCTCGAGTGGGGATCGAACCCACAACCAGTCGGTTTTCAGTCACACTTTGTGCCACTGCGCCACGACTGGCCTCAATAATATTGCTTATATTACTGCTAAATATTAAACTTAGCAGAATATAAGCAGGAGATAAATTATTATATACTCTCAGCTTTTTCTACACGAACATGTATATCTTTGTGCTTAGTGCTCAATATATTGGTTAAGTCCTATTACGTCAGTGGACTTCGACTAAATTTGTTTTCACTAACAAAATTGATTAGTCGTTTCACTATTATTGAGTATATAAATGCTACCCAACCACAATTCATTTCAGTACTGGTTTAAATTCACAGGATCGTTAAAAGCATTCAGAGAATACTTTTATAAAACGACGAGAGCAATTATAGAGCGTTATTTTTCTAAAAAGACTTTCTAAGTAAAACTACCTAAGATTTACAATTTTTTATATCTTGATCTTCTTTCCATCAACGTTGAGCCAATCAAAAAATATACTTTATCAATTACTTTTCCATTATGCAAATAAACTGTAGACCAGCGCTGCAAATACCCGGCGCATTGAAACGCTATTGAAACACAATAACGGGTTTATCGATAAAATAGCAATATTTCTGTGTGGACGATATTATCTTTGGGTAAAAAATATATGATTTCATATAAGCACAAACTTGGCACTTTTTTTTATTCCATAAAAAAATGTTGATAGTAATATTTCATAAGAAAAAACATGGGGATTAACGACAATGGACAATAACTCCATAGACATCTATTCGACTATGGACATCTATAGTATTAGAGGAGTTGCGGATGCGTCTTCGGCGTTGACGTGGATTCATCCTTCTTCATTTTAGACAAGTACTTGAAATATTATCAAGTAAATATTTCAAAGGAGTGGAAGTAGATATAGTACTGATTATAAATTGAATCGTTAATATTTCATCTGGGATTGTTTGATGAACCATTCTGCATTTTCTCATTTTATAACCTGAGCGAGTTTATTGAGTGATATAAGCGTATATCGATTTGCAGAATAAGTGCCAACGAAACTATATGCGTAAAGCAAAGTAAAGTGTCGAGGTAAAGCGCGGCGTTGATTTCCGTCCTGCTCACTATATACGTGATGTGGTGTGATGCTGATCTTTGCAGTATAAGGCAATGCGTGTTGAGTGGCGAAAATCAACGCCGCGCTTTGGTTCCACACCAGAGAAAAAATATTTATTTCCCTCGAGTATTTGAGCCCACAACCTGTCGCGCTTACAATCACACGCCCCTGTGCGACTGGCCTCAGCTAATTATTCATACAATAAAAAAGAATTTTACAGAGAAATTTTTTTTTAAAGATGCTTTCGTTCGCAATCCTGTAATATACGACGGACGTAGAATTTAATACTCCACGAGGCGGCCACGCTCGGCTCGTGCATTATGGAAATTGTTCTCAGCAAGTACCGTAAGTAGTAATAAGAACGGAGTGTCTTAACACTACGTTTCCTCTGCCTACCCTGCTGTGTACAGGATACAGCGTGAAGCTGACCGTCGATACTTATTATGCAAATCGATAAACGCTTTTATCGCTCAACAAACTCGGGTTGGATTATAAAGCGGGAAATTGCGGAATGTTGGTTAAACAATCCCAGATGATAAAGAAAATATTAACAATTAAATTTGTAATCTGTGCTATAATTTTGTTTTTGACATTTCTAGGAAAATAGAAAAGATAAGTACTTATTTAGTAAACGAATAAAAAAATCCGATACGTTTACGCTTTGTACATTTTCTATATAAGTACAGTACTATAATCACTTCCACCCCTTACAAATAATTACTTAAATAATAATTAGTTATATGTCAATCTTACTATGTGTAATATGAATGATCCGTCTGGTCCAGGCTTAAGAAAAAAAAAAGAAATTCTAATTATCCATGTTTAATTTTAAACAGGGTCAAGTAGTGACACAGTGTGCTTTTGATGATTATTGATTTTGGTTAGCGTAACCTAGAAAGAGCGTTCCACATCTCTTTTTGTGTCAACATGACGCAACAGCATCTATGTAGTACCTAGTTTTGATTGGTTCCCTATCGTTGTAGAGGCTTTTGTCGAATATTCAAATGAAGTGCAGCTTTATTCGGCTGCTTCGTGTAATATTTGGGAGTATGTGCTGCAATCCGTTTTGTAATCCCAATGAATATGCAAGCGTATATATGGATTTTTCGGTTAATTTATTTCATATTGTATTTTAATAAGAGTGTAGATACAGCTATTTTAAATGGATATATTATCATAATATATGTACATAAAATACTGTGTACCGTGTATGTATATATAAAAAAAAACGTTTATAAATATAAAATAATGAAATTTCTTTTTGAGTATATAAATAACACATTTTTTAAATTTGTGAAATTAAAATGTGATCAAAATATCACATTTTATTATTTAGAAAAGGTTGATCAAGTTTAGATGACGTTTGGTATAGTTGATTGAATTCAATTGCCTTTTACCCCAACTGGCATATAACACTGTATAGCTGGAGTGTTCCACTTCATATTATGTAAGATTAAATTATTAATTGGGGCGTAAGGGAGTACAAATCCATCTCAGTACACTCAGTCAACCTCACCTGCACGTGGTGCACCCTGCTAAGTAACGAACGAGGCTCTGGCGACCGGTTAATGGCGGTATAACCATTTCATTTAGACGTAGCTAAAATATTAGATTGGTAACGGGCAGCAGCGTTACCGGTGCGAGAAGCTACGTTCTGCGATCACCAACACGCATGCCCAGCGTGGTGATTATGGGCAATATCCTTTATGGCACTGTACAACCACACACAAAGGCCCTCAGTTCCCGGTCGCCCCGCTATTCCAAGCCAAGGTGGCGGCTCTGGTAACGGCGGGGCAGGGGGTGCTAAGAATCCCCGGGTTACGGTAGGCCGCCAACACCAACTGACTCTGGCTACGTATAACGGACGCACGCTACGACTCGACGAACATCTAGCGCAACTTGAGGAAGAGCTGACCAACATAAGATGGCACATCTTGGGGTTATGTGAAGTCCGACGAGAGGGGGAGGATACTGTAACTTTAGAGTCAGGCCATCTTATGTATTTCAGAGAGGGAGACCAACGATCCCAAGGCGGTGTTGGGTTTATGGTCCACAAGACTCTATCTGACAACGTTATAGAAATATCAAGTGTGTCGACAAGGGTAGCTTACCTTGTGATTAGACTTACCAAAAGATATAATCTCAAGGTAATTCAAGTGTATGCACCGACTTCAGCACACTCAGATAATGAAGTGGAGGAAATGTATGAAGACATTACAAAGGCCTTACATACCACACAAAAGGCCCATTTTAACGTTGTCATGGGGGACTTTAACGCCAAAGTAGGAGTACAACCTAACAGAGAATCAGTAGTAGGACCACATGGATTTGGAAGCAGAAATCACAGGGGGCAAATGCTCATCAACTTCCTGGAGAAAGAGGGGCTGTTTTTAATGAACTCTTTCTTTAAAAAACATCCTAATCGGAGGTGGACGTGGCGGAGCCCTGACGCTGTGACACGAAGTGAGATAGATTACATTATAGCAGACAAAAGACGAATATTTAGAGATGTCTCCGTAGTTACAAGGTTCAACACCGGGAGTGATCACCGTCTTGTGCGAGGCACACTAAATATTCACTACAAATTCGAACGCCTACGTCTCATAAGATCTACACTGCGGCCACATCTGCTTCGAATTGATGCTGGGTCTGAAACATTTCAGTTGAAACTGGAGAACCGATTTGCTGTCTTGGAAACTACAAGCGACGTTGATATTGACCACAAACTCGACCAAGTGGTGGGAATCCTTCGTGATGAAGGGACGAAATTCTACCAGACGCAAAATTCCAGAAAGAAATCCAAACTTTCGTTGGAGTCCCTACGGCTAATACAGAGGCGTCGTGAAAATCCTACTGGCGCTTTGTCAGATTTGAATAAAAAAATATCAAGGCTGGTAAGGCGTGACCTCCGAAGCTCCAATACACGTTTTATAACAGAAACGATTGAGCAAAATCGGGGGCCAAAAGTCTTTGTACGACGCTTGGGGCGAAGCCATCTTACAAAGTTAACCACTTATAGCGGAAAAATTGTCACCTCTAAGCCGGGGATTCTTGCGGAAGTTGAGGATTTCTACGGTAAACTTTATACCTCAAAAGCGTCCCGTCCTGAGCCCGATCTGGGCGATCCCAGAGCCACTTTATCCCGCCACCTCTCAGAAAACTTGCCGGAAGTAACACAGGACGAAATTTCGATTGCCTTGAGGCAGCTTAAAAATGGAAAAGCTCCCGGAGAAGACGGAATAACGACGGAGTTACTAAAAGCTGGCGGAAAACCTATAATTGCATGTCTCCAACGTATATTTAATTCCGTCTTGTTTTCGGGAAAAACTCCAAAGGCATGGGACAACGGTATTGTCGTCTTGTTTTTCAAAAAGGGAGACAAAACCCTATTGAGGAACTACCGACCAATTTCCCTGTTGAGCCATGTCTATAAGCTGTTTTCTAGGGTCATCATGAATCGTCTTACGCGTAGACTTGACGAATTCCAGCCTGTCGAACAGGCCGGATTTCGTAAAGGCTTTGGTACCATAGACCATATTCACACGGTACGTCAGATTATACAGAAGACCGAAGAGTATAATCTGCCCTTGTGCTTAGCGTTTGTGGACTATGAGAAAGCTTTTGACACCATAGAAATCTGGTCTATTCTTGAGTCCTTGCAACGGTGCCAAGTCGATTGGCGATATATCGAATTGTTGGAAAGCCTTTATAATGCAGCGACTATAACCGTCCAAGTACAAAATCAGCAGTCTAAACGTATCCACCTGCATCGAGGAGTGAGACAAGGGGACGTAATTTCTCCCAAATTGTTCACTAATGCATTGGAGGATATGTTCAAGACGCTGCACTGGAAAGGACGAGGCATAAACATAGATGGCAAGTTCTTCTCACACTTGAGGTTTGCAGACGACATTGTTATTGTGGCTGAAACCGTGCAGGACCTGCAATATATGTTGAGCACCTTGGCTGAGTCTTCTGCTCGCATCGGTCTTCGGATGAACTTGGACAAAACTAAGATAATGTTCAACGAACATGTTATACCTGAACCGATTGCACTTGATGGGGTACCTCTTGAGGTTGTTCAGGAATATGTCTACCTTGGTCAAACTGTACAGCTACGTAGAAACAACTTCGAGATGGAGGTTCGCAGAAGAATACAGCTTGGGTGGGCAGCATACAGGCAACTGCGTGAAGTCTTTTCGTCACCGATACCGCAAAGCCTAAAGACGAAAGTCTTTAACGAGTGCATCCTACCAGTTATGACATACGGGGCCGAGACGTGGACACTGACAGTGCGTTTAATCCACCACTTTAAAGTCGCTCAGCGTGCTATGGAAAGGGCTATGCTTGGAATATCTCTGAAGGATCGAATTCGAAATGAAGTAATCCGACAGAGAACCAATGTTATCGACATAGCCCAAAGGATTAGCAGGCTGAAGTGGCAGTGGGCTGGTCACATTTGTCGCAGAACCGATGACCGTTGGAGTAAACGCATTTTAGAGTGGAGACCACGCCTCGGCAAGCGTAATGTGGGACGTCCACCAGCTAGATGGGGTGACGATATTCGCAAAGTGGCTGGCATTTGCTGGATGCGAAGTGCTCAAGACAGAGCTCTGTGGCGTGCCATTGGAGAGGCCTATGTCCAGCAGTGGACTAGGATAGGCTGATGATGATGATGATGATGATGAAATTATTAATACATAATTAACTCATTCCAATGTTCATAGTAACAATTTCGTAATAAGAAATATTTAGGTATAGCGTTGTAAGATAATTGTTTATGTTCAGGTCCATAGGAACTTAAAGCTTTGTTTTGTTATCAGAGCGAGAAAATGAAAATAAATTATTTCCCCCATTGGAAATGGAACACATAACCATCAATTTATAATCAAACGTTTTGCCACTACACCAAAACAGCCTGGATAGTGCAGTGATATAATAGATATAAAACATCTCTATCCTTAATTACCTCACACAATAGGCAAAAGACTAAAGGCATCTTCTATAAAAATAACAAAATTGTATCTTTAATGTTGAAACGTAACAGCTATGAAAATTCAGGTGAACATCCTGTTTGTTTTATTAACAGGCTTACATAAAAATGGCGATATATTTCATTACATAGAAGGTGAAGTGGATTACGAGCTTTCAGCGTTGTAATTAGTAGGCAGTCAAATGAACAACATTATTTATTTCTATCAACAGTAAATCTTAAATTATGAAAATTTATGGAAACGTGTATTTAATGTATTGTAATGTTTTCTTTATTGTATTTAAGAATTGTATTTAGATATTATTATACAAAAATACTTTTTTTACACCTGCATTTCTATCAACAGCATATTTTTAGTGGAAATTAATAGAATGTGCTTATTACTTCTAATTAGTCGAATACCAAATCGTATCCGTTTGTATATTATCAAGATCTATGGCAAAAAAAAATTTATAATTTTCCTTTCCATCTTTTCTCATTTTTCATCCGAGGGTATTCCCTCTTCCATACATTTTGTTATTTTTTCATTTTAGCTTAGGTAAAGGGAACCTAACCAAGACTACATCACACTACCGTTTTTGTTTTTACAGCAGTAAGATCAAAATAATGTATATATAATTCACCAGAGTGTATCTAAACATAGTGTATACAATCAAAATATACTTAAAGTTTTTTATGAGGCTTCTTGGTACATAAATCCACTTCTTACACGAATCTGCTACCTTCACTAGAAAGCAATATCGAAATTAAACGACGTCACCTATATCTATATAATTGCATCTGTATCAAAGGATGTCTTTGGGGCTCACTCCTTTGTCTCCGTACCAATATCCGTCCGTAAAGCCCCATTGTTTTGTGGAGCTCACTCTGGAGGCACTAGTTCCTCGGGACAGAATATTAATATTAATTTTAATTATGAGAAATAGTCGATCATAACTTAAGAAATAATATAGAGTTGTTATAACTGTAATATAATAGTTATAAATATAATAATATTGTTTTATTCCTTACTTTTTATTACTTTAAAGGATCTTGTGTTATAAAACATTTAATTTTACGAAACCATATTTGCCAATGTATGTATGTATTTTACTTTATAAAATCACGCTGTATATGTAGCAGGGTAGGAGAGAATTCCGGAGGCATCGGTGATGAAGAAATTAAAATATTAACTATTTGATTCTCGATTCCTCGAGAGGGCACCAAACCCACAACCTATCGCGTTTAAAATTAATGCCCCTGCGTCACAACTAGCTTCTAATCAAATCTAAAAGGATATCTAAAATAAAAAATTCCACAAAGAAAACACAAAAAAATCGATATTGTAAATATAAATACATTGTACACGTGGTGCCCTGCTTAGTGAAGCTCGTTCATCAAGTACGTTTCGGTACTTGCTGAGAACAATTTCCATAATGCACGAGCCGAGCGCGGCCTCGTGGAGTATTAAATTCTACGTCCGTCGTATATTACAGGATTGCGAACGAAAGCATCTTTCATATTTATCTTGTAGCGTGTTTTGTAAAATTCTTTTTTATGTTTAAATAATTAGCTGAGGCCAGTCGCACAGGGGCGTGTGTAAGCACGACAGGTTGTGGGCTCAAAAACTCGAGGGAAATAAATATTTAGTATTTTCAATTGGCGTGCGTGACGCTGAGTTCCGCTACTCAACACGTAATGGTTTATGCTGCAAAAGTCAGCATCGCACGATATCGCGCTTGTTGCAGAGTAAGCAGCCCGGAGCCTAGTGTTAAAACTCTCCGCTTCCCACTTTCCGGCTAATTCTGGAGGCATTGTAGGTTGAATGGCGAAAATCAACGCCGCTCTTTGTTTCAACACCAGAGTGAAGAAATGGAAATATTAAATATTGCTCAACACCTGTCGCAAATTATATGAGTACTGCCAGCAAATATAGGTTCGTTATCTATTATAATGGTCTGAATCACACAGGTTTTTAAAAATTTAATATTAATAGACGTGCTTAGCCTTTATGTATATAGTTTCATTGACACTTATTATGCAAATTGATTTACGCTTATATCACTCAATAAGCTCGCTCGGTTTCTCGCCATAAAGCGGGAAAATGCAGACTGATTGATCAAAAAATCCCAGATCATAAAGAGAATATTAACGATTCAATCTGTTATCAGTACTATAATTACTTCCACTTTGACATAGTTACTTGGTAATATTTCAAGCCCCAGTGTAAAATGAAAGAGGTCCAGGTTGAAATTCAGCGTTTTAAAATTTTCTTTCACACTCTCTTAAAGCTTAAAAAAAAATAAAAGCAAAAAGTTCTAATTATCCGTTTTCCATTTGAAACAGAGTCAAGCAATGCTATCCAAGTCGACATAGTGCTTTTTATCGTTATTGATCTTGGTTACGTAACCTAGAAAGAGCGTCCCACATCACTTTTTGTGTCAACATGACGAAACAGCATCCATATAGTTCCTAGTTTTGATTGGATCCCATCGTTGTAGAGGCTTTTGTCGAATATTCGAATGGAATGCAGCTTTATTCGGCTGCTTCGTGTAATATTTGGGTGTATGTGTTGCAATCCGTTTTGTAATCCCAATGAATATGCAAGCGTATATATCGTTTTTAATATAGCTTTCATTTATAAATTAAACTAAAATAGCTTCACGCTATATCTTGAACACAGCAGGGTAGGCAGAGGGTAACGTAGTGTTAAGACACTCCGTTACCCACTTTCTGCCGAATTTTGGAGGCATTGGTACTTGCTCAGAACAATTTCCATATTGCAAGAGCTGAGCGCGGCCGCCTCGTGAAGTATTAAATTCTCCATCCCTCGTATATTACAAGGATTGCGAACAAAAGCATCGTTCATATTTATCTTGTAGTGTATTTTGAAAAATATTTTGCCAATAATCATCTGAGGGCTGACGTGGCGCAGAGTAAACTGTAAACGAGGGTTCTATTTCCACTCGGGGAAATTAAATATTGAATATTTTCATTTCTTCATGCTGTATTCTAAATGTAGCAGGGTAGGTAGAACAAGAGTAATATTGGACACTCCACTCCTCATTTTTGGCCAAATTCTCCTTACCACATTTTCGGCATTGCATGTGTTCAGAATTTGGCCACTTTCGTTTCGGTTGCTTAGCCTCGACACCAGTACGAATAAATGAAAATATTAAATATTTCTTTTCCTCTAGTGGGGATAGAACCCACAATATATCGCATTTAGTCACAGGCCTCGTTCGAGTCTATCTTTATTAATATCAAATATCTGTATGTAGATATGTATGTACATATATGCCTTTATGTCCTTATAGTATTAGCAATCTGGAATTCAAGCCTCTAACCTATTTACCGATGCATTACCCATATAACCGCAGAGCTGACCACAGCGGCTTACGACGACATACTCTAGGGTAAACCATATATTTGTGTTACGTTTACTTTATACCTCAGAGATTTATAATTTCGTATATTAATATAATATTATATTTATTTTGAAAGATGTTAGGAAATTATCGTAGCTTATTTTTTTTAACAAAGACAACGCGTTCCTACAATATGTATATAAACAACGGAACTAGGTTTATTGTGCATTTGTTTCTCATATCTTCCACATATAGAGAGAATATTTTAAACAAATTTAAACACATCGTGGTGCACTGGCGAAACTAAAGGCAGTATTTTGTTTTACAAAGCGATACAAATATAAGTAACTTTATTACAATTATTATTTACCCGAGTTCCATTAAACTATGCGGATAGTGGATCCGCATAGTGGGATATATAATGGTATGTCCATAGCTTCTTTCTCAGAAATGCTTGGAGGTATCAAAATGAAATTCAAGCCATATACTTAGATCTACGGCCTAATAATGTCCTGAAATCAAAAATGTAGTGGTTAACTACAATAACTCAGAAATTTATTTTTATTAGATTTTTTTTATTTAATTAGTAAGTAAGTACTAAATCTTGCTTAACACTCGATAAAACTATAAAAAATAGTTCTACATTGACATAAAAAATACATATAGACGTTTACATTGTAAAAACGCGTATTTCGACACTATCAAGGGAATAAAAATTCATAAGGTACTTCCGGTTGACCTAGAGTTATAAAATTTTGCACCTAGCATCTACAGGTAGCTAGTACTAATTCAGGGAAAAATCTGAAAACTATACATTTGTGTTTAAATCTGAAAACATAATAGAAATAAAACATAGTAAAAAAGGGGGAAAAATTTGGTATTAAAGCCGCTGGTTCAAGTGAGGTATCAGATGAAAGGGATCTGGCTAAGCTAAGCCTGAATTTCAGGATAAGCTCAAGATCTCCAAATTTTTGACGGAACCCTCAATGCGCTCGCAACATGCGTTTGTCCAGTTTTTATATATTTTTTTTTCTTAATTATTTTAAGGCGTGTGTAAAAAAACTCGTATGTAATTAAATAAATGTCTGTTCCAATATTAAACGTAAAAAGTAAAAGCTTAAATACACACGCTACATAATCTCTATATCGTAATTAAAAAATCTCTTTTCATTTTTACATCTACATATAGTATAGGCTTTTAACGTTAATTGACATGTCGCTAGTGAAAAGCGAATCCCAGTAATTGTATTACATCCGACGATTTTTACTACGAAACGAATATTATTTGGCACACATTTCGACTACATTGTACTTTAGTTTTATATAGGAGAAATTATAATTTAGTTGTGGATTCGATTACCACTTGAGGGGTGAAAAATTTAATATTTCATTTGTTCACTCTGGTAGCTAGGCAAGACACAGATTGAGTTCTGCCACTCAACAAGCAAAAGCAGACTAACTGTAAACATGATGGTTGTGATTTCAATTGTTACTCGGAAGAATGACTGTATTTAAATAATTTTTATTTCTCGCTATAGAAGACGAAGCGCGGCGTTGAGTTCCACCACTGAACACGCTATGTCTCAATAATTCAATGAAGTGTCTTGACACTCTCCCCACCTAACCGTGTTATGCAGTAAATTGGGGTGAGGGTGCTTCGTTATTATTATACTATAACAACAATATGATATTCTTAAAAAATAAAATTGAAAAAATAAAATTGGAAGTTTGACTACTGAAAGTTACGAAAGTACGACGCTTTAGGCGTTTCAGATTGAGTTGATTTTCAAGAAGTATTGTTAAAGAGGGATAAAATTTTCTTAAGCTTAATTGAATTTATTTTATAAATCTAATTGGGAAATGGCCAACTGTCGGTGGTGTATAAGGATGTTATTTTAATAATCTTCATTTGGAATCATATTTTAAAGAAAGAGAGAATAATTAATTAATATCGATTACCGTATCGGTAGATATTAGTGGTAAATTCACTCGTACGTTCATGAAGTACAACGTCAAAATATAAAAAAAATGTATTTATAAATTATATTATTGAGGCCTGTCGTGTTAAAGTCACAAAATGTGACTGGTTGTGGGTTCAATCCCTCGAAATTCGAGGAAATGAAATATTTATATAAATTTATACACTAAGCTCCGAGGTTCCCTTCGCCTACTCTGCTATGTGCGGGAAACAGTGTGAACCAAAAGAAATAAAATGTTTTTTTGCTCCACTGAAAAACAATCTTATTATTGTATATACGCAGGACGGTCCTCTGAGAATTAAATTCCCAGCGGTAGCTGTAAACACCATCCCATTCAGGTTATTTGTTGAAATATGCATTTTTATTTACCTCGTGATGCTGTTACGAACTTATTTTATTTACTTTGTTTGTTTTCTAAAATATTATTTCGTTTAATGTTCTTATTTCTGTTAGGATTTTAAACCTTTTTTATAATAAAGTCAATCTATTGTGGCATACATTCTATGTACGAAAATAAATCAACTGTAATCTAATAGTAGTTTACACAATAGTTGGTCAGTTCTTGTTGTGCTCAGTTGTAGTTGTAGGTTTATAGAGGTACTCTATAAACGATTGACAATCTTTTCCTTCAAGATGATTTTGTTATGATTGGACAAACTTTTAAACATGAGTAAATTATTAAGATTTTTTAAGGTTATCGCTACTAAAGTGTGTTAATTTTTTTTAAGCATTATACGATCTATCTTAAAAAAGAGGAAATATGTTGAATGTTTTACTAAGCTTATGGATTGCAATCCTAATGGTATTCTGTTCTATAATACTAACGTAAGTAAAATATGACCTTATATGAGAAAAATAGTCCTTAATCGATATAAATAATCCATTACAGTACTACGAAAATTCTATATTTGTTCATTTAAACTAAGTCTAAGTATTTTAATGAACTTTATTTTATGGCACAAGGCAAACGAGTGGGTCACCTGAAAATATGTTCTATTTTGTAGGCTGTGTCGCGCGGTTGGGCAATCTGAAACTACATCAGGAGCAATAAGGCCGGCCGTGCCGTAGGGGTTGCAGTGGAGCTTATGCCTCGTTTGCCTAGCTTGTAGCGTGGTACTTTGTTCTTCCCAGAACTCGACGGACAGCGAATTAGGAGCCAGAGCCCGGCATTAAATGCTAAACGCAGTGATAAAGCCAATACTTAACGCCAGTTTAAAATGCCGGGGGTGGTAATGATCCGGTCAAGGGTGTCCATACGTGTTGCCATTGTTGGTGACGCGACTCGCCTCTCGTGACGTGTGGGATCATGTACTTTAGTCGCCTCTTTTGACACCAACAGTACTATCGTGATCCTATTTTAAGCCCGGAACGTATGGCGAAAATGACACTTATTTCTACATTTTATTTGCTTTTACTATACCTTTTCTTTGATATTTTTAACGATTACTGTTTTATTTTTATTTGATTTTTTTTTCAGTTATCACCTATTTTATAAAGGTTGATTGTATAAAAATTGTGCAGTGAACTTAAGCTCACTTTTACCCAATCTCTAATAACTCGGCTGTTAGATTTCTAAAACTGACTGAATTTTCAGGGAAAATGATGTACCTGAATCTATTAAATCATACTATTTTCATCTCTACATTCTGGGCCCAATAATCGTTTCTGTCTCTATTTAACTCTTTGTATTATAATAATAAAAGGCTTTGACTTTGCATTGCGGTCGACCATTAGTCGTCACTCTAACGATTTACCAGAAGTTAATTGAATTTGTAAGTTCTCCGTTAATTCCCTGTTGAATTATTTATATCAATCTTATATATGCTTAATTTCAATTAAGATGAAATATTCATCAAGGTTTATGTAGGTTATTAGAATGTTATGAAAAGGCGAAATGGCGGCGTTGGGTTCCGCTACTTTTCTAAGTGAATAAATAACAAGCGTCTTAGCAATAGTTTCTCTCCAAAAATACAGTAAGGGGTTCTCTCTCGTAGGGTGTAATTTTTTTTTTTTTTTTTTTAGCTTCACGCTGTATCCCACTTTCTGCCGAATTCTGGGGCATTGCGTGTTGAGTGGCAGAACTCAACGAAATGGAAATTTAAGTAAATTTTTCATCTCCTCGGGTGGGGATCGAACCCAGAACCAGAAGGTTTTGCAGTCACACTTCGAGCCGCTGCGCTACGACTGGCCTCGTAGGGTGTAATTAAGAAATTTAATTATTGTTGTTAGTCTATCTTAGACTCTTATGTTGTCCTCAGTTACAGTTTTAGACTTGTGCATCACGAGTGTGCTCTGAGTATCACGCATATATATTATAGATACCTAATTATTTATATAGGCTATATTAGAAAAGGTTGTGCTTTCCTTTTAGTTCTTATAAATTGCTTAGTTTAGTGAGTGACTCATGCCAACTAAATAAAAAAGAAAAATATTTCCTTACAAGTGCTATAAATAATAAATCAAAATATTATTTTCAAGAATATTTTTTTATTAGCCAGTAAGCAAGCATTTCTATAGAAAAATTCAAAGGACAGTGTAAATATCAAACTAAGTTTCGACCCGGAGTTAATAGTTTTTTTTATTTCCTTTGACTTTTCCCTCATTATAAGTTCGTGTTCACAAGTCAGTTATTAGTAGTAGCGGTCGTTTAGGCCACCATATACATAGGCATTTCTTTTGAATGTGTACGTGACTGTTAAATAATGATTAAAAGAAATATAAAAATGCAATATAATTTAAAAATTCATATATTCATTAAACGTCTGTGTGAGTGTTTGTCTACATTTTAAAAAACGTTGAACAATATAGGGGGGGCCTGTCATACACTTAAGGTGAGGCAGATATCTCTCTATGTAAGGATTTTTTGACTTGTGGCGAGACCATTCTGATACTTGATTCTCTTTATCTAAACAGAAAGAAATCTCAAGACTTTCCATCCTCCGTTTTCCTTTCGAAGTTGACGCGGTCCTAATGCCTTACGCGTGTTCCGAAACTTTTTTTAACAATTAATAGATATTATAAAATAAATAAATAAGCTTTGTATCCCGCACACCGCGGTGTAGGCACATAGAACCTAGTGTTAAGGCACTCCTTTCCCCACTTTCTGCCGAATTCTGGAGGCGTTGCCTGTTGAGTGCCAGAACTCAACGCCGCGTTTTGCCTCGACACCAGAGCGAAGAAATGGAAATGTAAATTTAAGTAAATATTTCATCTACTTGAGTGGGGTTCGAACCCACAACCAGTCAGTTAAAAAGAATTATGATTTACATTGTAGTGTTGTGGGTTAAAGTTCCAATCGGGTGAATGAATATATTTTAACTTTCTCTGTTCAAAGCAAAAGGAAAAGTATGAAAAGGAGTGTCTTAAACCTATGTTCACTCTGCCTATCCTGAGTAAAGCAAAAAAGGAACAAAATATAGTTTACTCGTACATTTTTTTTTTATATAAATCATAATGTCCGACATATACAAGAATGTGAGCCGAAACTGAAACCAAAATCAAAACTTTCTTAAAACACAATATAAATAAAGTCAAACTGAAGCTCGATAGAGATGGTAATTAATAGTAATATTACATATCACTAATCAGTAAAGTACTAAAACTAGCTTTCATTAATTATATATAAGTTAATACGAAATTTAAACGATATTAATTATGACATTGCAAGGTTTTCTGTAAGTTTTATAAAAAATAAGGTATGATTTTTGTTTTTTTTTTATTTTTAAATCGAGACGTGGCTTGCTGAGTGGCAGAACTCAACACCGCATATAAAAAAAATATTTATTTATAAAAAGACACACATTTTAGCAGACGTGAACGCTACTCATTTCGCAAATCCCTATTTTAATTAAAGTAATGTAGCCTACTTTAATAAAACAAATCAAAGTTTTATAGAAATTTTTAAGTACTTGAAATGTGAAATTATTTTAACTGTAAATGCATATATATGCCTGCGAATGACGGACTAATGTTTATATAATTCTGGAATCTAGCCACACATGGTCGTGACGTTCGTGGTTGTTATATTTATATAACATAACAATATTTATGTTACCTTCATTTCCTAAATATATAATTATATACATATTTTATTTTTATAATCATCATCATTTTTGTGGTCTCTAGTGCCTGTAGTGTCTACTTATATATGTATGTATATGCAACACAAGTAAAATAATTTTATTTAAAGTGTGTATAATACTCGCGAATAAATATAGAACAAATTTATTATTATTATTTACTAACATTAAGGAAAAATGTAGAGGACTACGTGGCGCAGGAGCATAAGGGTTAGACAGTAACGCAACAGTTGTGGATTTGACCCTCACTCGGGGGAAAGAATTATTATTTCTTAATATTTTGATTTATTCTCCCTGACATCAAGCCCGGCAATGCGTTTCACCGCCCTACACGCAATAGAAAAAAATGGCAGGTAGTGGAGAACGGAATGTCTTATTTCCTCTTCCTGCTGTGCCATATACGGAATAAAGAGACAAACTGATTTAAGGAAATATATAACAATTATGACTTTATACATTCTTTAGACGTTATGTCTCATTTTCATAACGATAAATCTACAAGTGTAAGTAGTCGCAATGTCATATGATATTACTTATGCAAGTTTAGAATTTGTGCTGCTCATATTAAATTTACTGAAACTTGTCGGTTATACATTGGATCATGGATCAATAACGTGTCTTTGGAAACTCACGGCATGGTATGATGACTACTAATAGCTTAAAATGGTCAAATCTACTTTACGTCAAAATATTGTTTAGTCTTAAAAAAATATAATTTAACAAATTTTAAATATATTTTATTAAAATATTTGTAAGTACTTTCTTTTATATGTTTTGTTTATTTATTGTTTGAATATGATATTCCCAAAGTGCCAGTTCATTTATATGAATATATAAAGGAACCTAATGATAATTTTGGAGGAATCTTAATATTCCTCTATGGATAGTCTGCCCATAATTTTCTCCTAAATTATACGAAGTGCATGTATTCATCCAATTGTATCAGAAACATATGTCAATACTACACCATAGTACTAGTAAATTAAAAAGAGATTTAAATCTACAATTTACAATATAGAATCAGACACATCCCTGCACCAAATATCAATGTTTTACTTCGTCAATATTAGTTGTTTCTTGAGTTTGGACAAAAATTGATTAGAATTGTTTAAAATAGTTTTTTCATCAGCTTCACGCTTTATCCCGCACACAGCAGAAGGAAGCTTATGTTAAAAACATGTATTTAAAATAGTTAACATAATTTCATAGTGAAGTAATGAGTGAAGAACCTCCCAGTGGAATAAAAAGGCTGTACGTAGCAGTTCCAAGTAACATGTGCGTTCCAATATATTAAGTTGAAGCAACTTTCTGTAAACACTGCCCTAATTATTCGACCCACACCCAATTTAACGGGCGTTCGAGCTAACTTCGTAAAATGCCTGAGCAGGGAAATTGCCTAATTTGTTGGTAAGTCGAGTTATAATATATATATGACTTGACGGATTAAAACAAAATCATTATTAATGTAGGGTTTGCGAGATATTAAAATATTTATCAGTTAAATGTGTCAAAGGATATAATATTATTAAACAGAAAATTAGTTTTGTTTAGATTATTGTTAAATCTCTTCGCTGGTAAACAGTGCGCGGTTTTGTGTTTGCTGTGGCTTTTCAAAATACAATATTTTAATAATCGGGCGGGAAATAAGAAATGACAATGGACAATAGGTTCCCTATGCCTCTGCTATGCTGTGGGGGAACAAGCATGAAACCGCTGTTTTTTAGGATTCCGTACCTTTTAAGGAAAAAAGGAACACTTATAGGATCACTTTGTTGCTCTTTTTGTTTTGAACCTTAAGAAACCTTAGATTACAGAATGCAGCATCTGTTTCTAATTAATAAATAATAAATATTTTGTGACAGATGGAACAGAAAGCAACAGAAAGGCCTAGTTTTTTAGCATATTCTAATAAAGGCCTCTATATCTCCAGTTAAGTATTCACAAAGTCCCTCTTTTAAACACGTCCACGCTCAATGCCGTCAGACAAGAGTCTCTTGTAATTGGGAAACTCCTATTGTTCACTAAGTAAAGCATCAAAAAGGCTCACTTTATTACTTGGAGTGTTTTGTCCAAGAGGGCTGTGATAAAATGAAATGTACTGCACTATATAAAATACCCATTTTTAAACTTATATTCATCTAAATGGACCTGACAGATGGAAGTTGAAGTTTACACGGTATAAAATAAAAAAAAAAGTGACATTAAGTCAGAGAAGGATAATAGAGCTATGTCTTGCCGTTAGTGTCCAAACTTTCACTTGACTTACATTCCCACTTAGATAAACAATAGAAAAATCCAGCTAACCATCCATTCCAGGTCTATATGTAAATGTGAAAGTAAAAATATTGACAAACTTGAGTTTACAGGTCTTTAAATTCATTTTGTATGAAATGATCTACGATCACATCTTTGTAATGGTTTTTTTCTCCTAATTTAAGTCAAAAATATTTTTTGGATTATTTCCTTCTTATGTACTCTAAGTCACTTCTTGCTAAACTTACTTGACTTGATTAAGCAGGCAATTTTCATCACAAAACGAGGAATACTAAGCATAAGCCCTCATATCTTTTAATTGCGTTGATTTAACATCTCAATCTTTTATGTGCTCTAAACGACTACAGAATAATATTTGTCATCATTTCAGCTTGATACCTTCACGTCATCTTGAGAAAAAGAACTTAACAGACACACAGATAAACACACAGACAGACGGACAAAATCTATAAGGGTTTCCTTTTTTTATTTAAGGTACAGCACTCCAATTTACAGAAAACAAACCGTAAACTAGATTAGGTTCCCTCTGCCGGCAAGGCAAAAAAAAATATAAGTACTAAAACGACTTAATATTATAACTCGTAGAATATCCGATTGTGGGTTTTGCATTTAGTTATACAACTTTGGATAGCAATTCAAAGTTAAATATCTTAAGGCTGGCTTTGGATTATTGAATTGTGCTGACAATGAACGATTAGTGGAGAACGGTAACGCGGCAATTTACTCTCCAAGTTCTGCTGCTTTAAAGAGCTGACAAAGGGATACACATTTTATAGCGTTAGCTAGTTTTACTTCAAGGGAAATTACGTTCGGATGAGTGCACGTTTGTATGTTAATTTATATCATAAGATATATTCTTGTAGATTTTAGGAAATAGAGGTTTAATACAATTATTTAGATACAAAAAACATACTTAAGGTTGTGGATTCGATTTCCATTCGAAGCAATGAATTATTTCTATTTCTTCGCTCATTGCAATGTAAAGTTGAGTGGTGTTTGAGGAACGGAGTGTCTTAATACTAAGTTTACATAACACTTAACACTAAGTTCCATCTGCCTACCCTGCTATGTGCGGGATACAGCGTGAAGCTGTTTTATTTTTATATATTCTTTTTATTATGCATATTTAAATACAAATCCTTTCTTAGGAGAGCCGATTAACTTTATTTGTGCTTTAATAAATATAAACCACATTGCAGCTGATATGAGTATGAATATTATTTTACGCTACACTTTTTGTTATTTGAATTTTGTGTGATGTACGTTTGATTTGAACAATTTATTGGAGATATACAAATGAATTTGTGACTATATTTGTGATTTCTTATATAATTGAAATTTTTTTTCAATAACTAAATATTACTACTCGGTAGGAGTACATTGGCGTTATTTAAGCCACATCTTGAATGGCTCCCGTAGCCGCGGCCTGAGGCAGTCCTGAAAGAGCACGGTTGGGTTCTACTGTGATGTGATAAAAAAACCTCTTTGAAGATGATATTTTCATAAGTAAGAATTCAGTTTGTTCTCGATTATCTACTGCATCATGTAAATGGTCTTGTAAAAAAAAATGAAATATTTGAATCTCTTCTTCTCTTCTATCTTCTAAAGTGAATGAGATAATTAAGACCCTTCTGAGCCGAGCCCGAATGGCGTTAATTTTTTTAATGAGAATTAAATTTCCCTCCATATACATAGTTATAACAGAGGACAAACAGTACAAAATAAGTTAATAAAATTATTTCAACTTTCGAATCTAATTCGATTAGTTTCACAGCCTGTTAGCGTAAGATTTAATTAGGCGTTGGAAAGCAACGGGGAGTAAGATAAGTCTCTTCTCCCTTCGTTTGTATATATACATATACTCTTATTTGTATATATATATATATATATATATATATATATATATATATATATATATATATATATATATATAAATAAAAGAATATTTATAGTTTTATTTAATGTACATATCTAATGATTTAAACTAATTTCAAGAAAAGTGATAAAATAATATTGTTTTAAGTAAAGAAGTGTTTGTAACAAAACTTAAATTCTAACACATTAAAATTGTTTCTCTAAAATTCATTTGAAGCAAGTTGTTTACGTTTTGTTTAGTATTCTTTTCTTGCCCAAGGATAGCAATCCGATTACAGTATCGTCCAATCTCATTACGCCGCTTGAAACGTTGGATTTAATTTTTAAACACAGTCTCACGTTTCTATTGGCCATTATGTTGTTTTGTATTTGTTTCAAGTTTATTTTAATTTAAATCAGTTTGAAGGCACTCCGTTTCCACTTTTCATCCGAATTAGTTGTTTTTAAGAACTCAAAACACTCGACCTCGCTTTGTCTTTTTTTTTTATTTTCACCATGTATCCCGCAACATAGCAGGGTAAAAATATTAATGACGTCATTCCCCGGGTAGGAATTACCTACAAAAATCACATTTTAAAGTAGCTTCTTGTTTCGTTAAGTCTGGGAAATAAAATAATGTATTGCCCTAAGTAGAGGTCCAATGTATTTAACTTACTGTGCTTAAAGCGAAACGCCATCTCCATCCCACTGCGCTTATCATTTTTTATATAGAAATATAATAAAATCAAATAAATCAGCTTCACGCTGTATCCCGCACACAGCAGGGTAGGCAGAGGGAACCTAGTGTTAAGACACTCCGTTTCCCACTTTCTGCCGAATTCTGGAGGCATTGCGTGTTGAGTGGCAGAACTCAACGCCGCGCTTAGCCTCGACACCAGAGCGAAGAAATGGAAATATAAATTTAAGTAAATATTTCATCTCCTCGAGTGGGGATCGAACCCACAACCAGTCGGGTTTACAGTCACACTTCGTGCCACTGCGCCACGACTAGCCTCAAAATATAATAATAGTATAAATTCATTTTTAATTTCATTTTTTACCCTTATTTATCAGATATTTGCAAATAATATGAAGCAGTGACATTCGCTTATAATTGTAAGTCTCAAAATGAAGAATACGCAGCCTCTAATGAGGCTGCGTTACAATCGATAGTCGTTTTCACAAAAGCTGGTGTAGGCGTTTATACTTACCCGTATTATTTTGGGCGTACGTGGGGTGCTTTGTGCAATCATTTTTTTTTAATTTCCGAGCTACTTCGGCGGAAACAACACATACATATATAGATATATATTTTATTTTAAATATATTTTAAATTACATTTTCTTATATTACCTAATACCTATATTATATATTATATCTTATACAAGCGTACGTGGGGTATTTTTTTTGATATTGTTTCTTTTTTATTTCCACGCTTTTAACACGGAAAGAAAACCTAGAGATACATTTTAATCTCCTAATCATTCGTCCTCCTTCTCTTTATATATTTGTTAGGTTATGTAATATGAAAAAAAATAATTATAGAGGGAAAAATATTAATTTGATTGTTTTTCTTTACATATCTCGCATATGTAAAGAAAAACGTAGGTAGGAGGTAACCTAGCAATCCGTTCTCCCCTTTTAGCCGAATTTTTCGAGGTATTGTGTGTTGAGTAATATAATTTTAAAGATACTTAGATTTTATAAAATACTTACAGAATGGATGGATCATTAATATTAACGAATTAAGCAACAAAATCGTTTTAAACAAAAATGAAACCAAAAACACAATTAACATTTTCATAAATATGAATTCCGATCACGTTTGTAAAGAAATATGGCTCAATTTCATTAATCGTAATCAGATCTCCGAGTTACGTGAAAAACTGCTTTTTGCTCGTTGGTACAACGGTCACGTACGTATTGTAATTATTGCTTTTTGTGATCGTTTACAGAAAATCGCAAAAATTCGGTAAAATAATGTGAAAAGAATTTAAAAAAATAAATCAGTATCCCACACACAGCAGATAGGCAGGTAGGCACAGAGCACCTAGTGTTAAAACACTCCGTTTGCCACTTTTTCGCCAAGTTCTGGAGAGAGTGGGGATCGAACCCACAACCAGTTGATTTTACAGTTATATTATACTTTATCCCGATGCGCCACGACCGGCTAAAATAAATTTTAGATACGTCACGCTGTATCTCGCATACAGCAGAGTAGACAGAAGGAACCTAGTGTTAAGCCACTCCGTTTCCCTTTCGGCTGAATTTTGGAAGGATTGCGTGCTGAGTGGCTCAACGACTCGCTTTGCCTCGACACCAGAGTGTTCGAGTGGAGATCGAACCCACAACCAGCCGCGTTTACAGTCACGCTTTGTGTCCCTACACCATGACTGGCTTCTTAGGTACTTATAATTAATATAAATATTAATTAAGAATAGTATTTATAATTTTTCTCATCGAATTTGAGCAAAACTACTATTTCGATTAATTTATAATTGTAATAATATACACAATTTTCAGATTCAAAAATATATATAAGTAATAATAACAGAAAGTGATAAATTAAGATATTATATTTGTTCATATTATAATCTTTAAAAGTATAAATGTCATGTTTGGGGTAAGGTTATAATTTTCTAGGAAAAATGTTGTAAAAATGTCACTTTATACAAACAAATGTTCTGTAAGCATTGGCGTAATTACTCACTCCGGGCAAACAGCGTGGGCGTAACTTTACGTTTATCTAAACAAGGTAATTACCTAATCCACATATCATATTATTTTTGGGTCGATGGGTAAGGTGGTGGTGGTGGGAACGTGTTTGTTTAGTACTTTTACATCTTTTGTATATTATTTACCGCCTTTAAGTAAAAGTTTACGTTTATTAAATATTTTTTAAAATTAGCAAGCTTTTTTTTAGGGTTTGGCAACTCTAAAGGAAAAAACAAAATCCTTATATGATAATTTTGTTATCCATCTGTCAGTCTGTCAGGACCAATTCTGTCGAGATTGCGTAAAGGTATCAAACTGAATGTAATATCAAATGTCTACGTCCCTTATAGTACAAAATTAAATCACACTACTAAGTCATCTCGATCAAAAGATGCGACCATTTATGTATTGTTCGTGAAAACTAGGCACGAAGTGATTATTATTATTATATAAACAAAGGAGAAAAACAGAAAAGTGAAAATTCTGTAAATAATTATTGCTAACTTATATTTGTAGGTTATTTCATACAAAATGAGTGAATACAAACTTAAATTTGGACGAAAATTGGCATGAAATGAGAATTTACTTATAAATAAAAGAAAATATCGGAAAATAGAAATTTATTTTTGTATTTATATCTGTAGAGTACGGATAAATATAAGCTGATAAATTAAATTAGCTTCACGCTATATCCCGCATACAGCAGGGTAGGCAGAGGGAACCTAAAGTTAAGACACTCCGTTCCCCACTTTCTGCCGAATTTTTGAGGCATTGCGTGTTGAGTGGCAGAACTCAACGCCGCACTTTTGCCTCGACACCAGAGCGAAGAAATGAAAATATAAATTTAAGTAAATATTTCATCTCCTCGAGTGGGGATCGAACCCACAACCAGTCAGTTTTACAGTCACACTTCGTGCCGCTGCGCTATGACTGGCCTCATGCTTATAATTCATTATATATCATTTTGTTATTTGTAAGTACAGTATTTCTCGTTGAACTACAATCCTGAAATTAGTACGAAAGCCTAAGTGCGCGAGATCGATTCTCACTTGACTTAGTTTTTTATATTAAAGTACTATTTATAATTAGCTTGCTAAATAAAAAAAATATATAATATCAGTTACTTTAGTAAATACTTGTTTTAATAATACTTTTAGAATTAGACACCACATTAATACTTTCAGTTCTTCCACTAAACAGAATGAACATAATCCAAAATAACTTTCAATTCTCATATAATATATCGTAAATCTAGAGCAAAAACCGGAACATCGTAACATAAATATATGGAGCAAGTCTATAGAAAGCAATTTTCCATATTTTCATAAGTTTATACATACATATAGTGCGAAGCTTAATTTCCCCGCTGTTGAGTCACGTCCTCTCCTGCCGCTGTACGGCGTAGTGTAACTAGAACGTCTATATTACGTTTGACGTCGGCCAATTTACATATGTGATATACAGTTTCAAATTGAACTGGAGGTAGTATACGGATACTTCTGTTATATTGTTTAAAAATTTGAGAAATTAAATCATGCTTCACGCTCTATCTCTATCCCGCACACAGTTGGGTGGGCAGAGGGAACCTATTGTTAAGACACTCCGTACCCCACTTTACGCCAAAATTCCGGAAGCATTGCGTGTAGAGTGGCGGAACTCAACGTCGCGCTTTGACTTGCTTGTTGTCATGACATAAATAAATGTAAATTTAAATAAATATTTCAATTTCTCGAGTGGGGATCGAACCCACAATCAGTCGGTTTTACAGTCACACTTTGTACCACTGTGCCACGACTGGCCTCTTTTCTACACCTATCTAACATAATATCAGTAGTATTTGAAGATAATAACTTTATTACATTTCAATTGGTTTAACATTCATCTATGTAGTATATATGTCTATTGTTCCAGATATCAGGTGTATAATTAAAATGCTACACTATATATGCAAACAAACATTACATATTAAAAATACAAAAAAATGTAAAAGCATTTTTAAATATTGACCTGGCTGCTTCTATTGTCAGGCTGAAATAGGTGAAGAAAGTTTCTTATAATACCTCGACGTATTGTGAACGATTGCTTGCTATGCATTTCGTAGAAGCATTACGCTAACATCTTCAAGTAAACACTTTTAAGTAAGTATATACAAGGCGAGTTCATTGCGATGCTATAAATACGGTGGCTGTAGGTTCGATTCCCATTAACAATATTAATTCTCACCATTTCCAATATGTTTGGATAAAGTGCGACGTTAAGTTCCGCATCTCCGCACGTAATATCTCAAATTCGGGCACAAAATACGCTACTAACGAGATAGAGCGTATAAAAAACATATAAACTAAAATATTTATATGTTATTTCGAAACATTTATACCCAGAGATACATCAGAAACGAGTCAATTTTCGAAGTGACATGTCACGTTTCACTTATACCTATCACGCTCTCGGTTACGTCTGACACTAGACAACGACCAATTCCATTCGATTACCAGTAGTAGTAGTGCTGGTGCCATACTTTCATTGTTTATGTAATGTATATCTATTGGATATAGTTGGAAAACATATCTATTTCTATTTCTATTCTTTCTCATATAAAATATATATTAGAGGATATTTAGATGTATATAATAAAGTTATAGGATGACTGTAGATGTTATGATGAAATTATTAATTTTCGTTTTCTTCATCTGGCAGAAATATAATAAAATATAATAATTGGTAGGCAGAGGAAACCTAGTGTTAAGACACTCGTTGAACTTTTTTACGGGCACTTTTACCTAGAGGTCCGCCTCTTGAGTTCCGACTCAACGCCGGAATTTGGTGCCAAAGCACCAAGGCAAAATTCCTCCAAGAAGAAATGAAAATATTACTAAATAATGATTCATCCCTAATAGTGGGGGTCGAACCCACAACCGTCGCGTTACAGTTACACTCTTGTGCCTTATGCACTTATAGTAAACATCATCATTACATTACAGTGTACTGTAAAGTATCAATTTTGTATTTATTCTATCGTAATTAAATATGCTATTTTTACATTTAGTTATTGCTAAGCAATTTAGAGTGTGAACACTTCGAATATTTTACAGAGTCCATTCACTCAACATAAAATTGCATTTGATGAAAGACACTAGTTTTTCTCTATCTACCGCTCGATGTTCAAAGAAATAGTTTTTTTTTTTAAATATTAACTACCGTAACGCAATAGCTATTAAATTTGCCTCTAATCGCAATGAAAATTTAAATAGATATAGCAAACGGTGACGCTAAGCTAACATGTCTGTCACACCGTTCCTTTTAATTTCCGGCTGAATGACATTCTATATTTTAAATATAACTTCAAAGTAATTTATGTTAGAGAAATATCCTATATTTTTAAATTGCGGATATAAAATATTTTAGCAGGATAGGCGTAGGGAACTTAGTTACTACTAACTCGCTCCGTTTCTCATGATTGGCCAAATTCGGGAAGTATTGTGTGTTTAGTAGTAGAATTTAGCGTTACGCTTTGCCTCGACACCAGAGCGAAAATAAGAAATGATTAAATATTTCAATTCCTCGAGTGGAAATCGAATCCACAACTCGATCCAATATATTTTTAATTTCTTATGTATTAAACAATTTTGAATATGTTTGATAAGAAAGCTAAATTAAATGGGTATTTTGTAAATGTAATGTAATGAAAGGAAATCATTAATTTTAGAGTGATGAAGTAAAAGGAAAAAAAAAAAAACAAGAAAACGTGATTTTTCTGTAAGACAGGGTATTAACTATAGCTGTTTCGCTTAAAAAATAATTATAAAAAAGATTAACATTTGTGTCCATCATATTATGTGTTTGTGATTTCAGTTACATTACAGTATGTTTGTACTATTTTTTTCCGACGAAAGAAAGTTAAGGTGACACCGTAAGAATTTTGCAGTTAGGGCTCGGTTCTCCGATTTCCGTCCAATTTAGATATTTTGGGCTTTGTGTAGCGGAACCGAATGCTACGCTTTATATAGTTTTCAAAGTGCGGAAATTTTCCTTTCTATGAATCGAACCTACAACCATCGAGTTTAGAGTAGGTACACTACGTAGCGCCGCGACGACCTCATTTGTCGTAATACATATTTTTATTAAATTAAAAATTAATTATTCATAATTAGTTTTTTTTTAAACACAAGTATATGTAAATTTTTTTACAATTTTTAATTTTTTAATTTTTTTTTAGATTTAAAAAAAAAATTCAAAATTAAATTATTTAAAGCAATACTTCACAAATTTAAAATAAATTTTGTTTTAAAAATGATTTTGAGGTGACTTAACTAAAAAAATACAACATAAAGATTAATTTATTCAGCTTACGCTACATAAGTTATAAGCAAATAGTTTATCAAATAAATTTTATAACATAATATTTTAAAATAACTTTTAAATTAAAGTATTTAAATTTCAAATGGAAATTAAAATGTTTGTAACTGGAATGAATTTTAACTCCGTAATGGTAAAAAATGTTAAACGATTACTAAATTGAATCCAGCGATTAAATAGGTTTTATAAAAGTAGTAAAGAAAAGCAATATAATGTAAGACAAAAAAAGACAGTGTAAAATATGGCATCTGTTTAAATTTAATAAAATTAAGTGATGCCATAGTATAAGGTTTGAATCCCACCAAAGAGTATCTTATATTATAATTAACATGTGAAAAAAAAATACTTTACATTAAAAAAATCTTGTACGTCTTCGCTTAAGCCTTAAAGTAAGATAAAATACATTTTCAGTTCTCAAGTTAACATGGCAGTGGGTTTGCTAAGCCGTTCTAAGCCAGAATGACATGTAACCTAGTACTTGGACAGACTGTGTGTGCGATTGCGATAAAAATGGTTGCCTTGTTGGAAATCGTCCATTTGTTCTTGACTAGATTTTTTTTATTTTTTTTTTGTTTTGAGAACGCAGATGTTTGATCTTGTCATTCTTGTAGTTAAATATAGTACTTTTTTTAATTGTATAAATTTTATCCACATTTTTGTACTTCGTATAAGTAAAAGCTTTTTATGACATTTACGCGGTAGTATTAGGAGCAAGTGGTATAACAGTAAAATCTCTTTTAAGTAGAGATTGACTCGCATAGTGAATCTATGAAGAATTTTTTTCGTGATAAACACAACAATAATGTATACGTACCTTAATACAGTCCAATTTTTTATGATTTTATTTGTTGTTATTCCACCACCGAAGATAAATAACTGTGTTTTTCCTCTGAACATTTCACTAAACAGAATTCTATAACTTAATTTGTACACAAAAATAGTTACATATTCAAATTTCAATATGTTTATAAAAATATTTTCAAAACATACAGCGTACTAAATATTTATTCAGGGCGAGCGCTTCAACTTATTATTCACTAGTTTTTACTATTCACGCAGTGAGGAAAATAACATGTCACAGCATCTTTTGTTGGAAAAATATATATAGAATGTTAATGCTAGTAACATATATTTTACTAGAACATTAAACTAAAATAAATCAGCTTCACGCTGTATCCCGCATATAGCAGGATAGGCAGGGGGAACTTAGGGCACGTGGACACTCCGTTACCCACTCTCTGATGAATATTCCGGGCATTGTGTTTTGAGTGGCACTAGTGGTACTCACTTGTTTTTGCCTTAGTGTCTGAGCAAAAAAAAAAATATTAAAAAATAATAATTCGTTCCCTCGAGTGGGAACCGAACCCACAACCGTCGCGTTACAGTTACACCCTTGTGCCCCTGCGCCACGACGGCCTCGTTAAAGTATGGCTGAAATAATCTTATTATAAAATGAATAATGTAGTATGAACTAAATCAAAGCTCTTAGAGCTCTCGCTTCTCTTACATCCATTTAGCGCCTGGGATCCAACTTTGACAGTAATTTTACTCTAATTACAGACCAATTTAGCTTGCCATTAGGTACGTTTCTACTCTCGTTAAAATGAAATGTATCCTGACATTTGTATTAGGTACTGTGACTATAATAAGATGGTAGAACGTTTGACCACAGCAACAACTGTAAAGCGACGGTTGTGGATTCGATCCCTCCCCAGGGGGAGTTAATAATTATTTATTAATATTTTAAATTTTTCGTTCTGGCACCATGGCTTCGCTCTGGCTCAGCGTGAAGTTCCGCATATTTGTATTGGTGTATATGTATATTTCTAACTGTGGGGAACGGAGTATCTTAACACTAGGTTCCCTCTGCCTACCCTGCTGTGTGCAGGATACAGCGTGAAGCTGATTTGATTTTTTATTTGATTTGTATATTTCTAATATGTATACATTTTTAGAGAACTAACTGAAATTAGATTATATATAATGTTTTTTTGATGTAAATGAGAAATTAAAATCCGTTGAGTATACAAGTTCTTTAAATTACTTTTTATAGGTAAACATAAAATAAAATAAAAATAATAAAGAACATAGATTTTAATAAATTTATTTAGAAACTGTAACATAACGTTTAACTAGCTCTATATCCATGAAGTTGTGTAACAAGTGACTTGTCCTAAATTCTGTTGTACACGTACAATAGCTTTCTCTTTAGAAAACCCCCACAATATTCTCGTCCTCTTATTCGCAAACAACCAGAACAATATGGAAAATGCACAATGGTAGACTGTAATAATATTAAAAAATATGAAAAATAAGGGCGTACACTTACTTTTGTCATTTCTATTAAATATTAAATACGTTAGTTTATAAGCGTCTAATATGGCTTGTTGACAGCTAAATGTAAAAATAAGAATGATCATTACAACAATAATTCTGGGATTGCTTTCAATTTTACTTTTGTTTGTGATTAAAATACTTTTTAAAACTGAAATAAGTAGAACGCCGTTAGCGATTAAAACTGGCCATTTTAGTATTAATAAGTATATGAGAAAAGATTTAAGATGATTTTCCATTGGTAGGTTGTGACTAATGCGAAAGAGAACTGATATGACACCAGGGATTAGCCAAGCACACAGGGACACTTTACGTAAGCCCGTGGTGGTAACGAACACTCTCACAAAGCTGTCGTACATTTGTTTGCTAAACACAAACATCCAAGTCACTAGAGCCATTTCAGAATATCCCATCGGTAAAACGTCTAAAAATACTGGTGTGAAATATCCGGTGTTTTCCAAAAAAACGTCGGCCATGTCGTAGATGTATCGAACTCCTGTGTAGAAGAATCTTGCTATCATAAATTGGATGAGCAGTTGGTTTTTGTAATTCTGTCTCCATTCGGTGAAAAGTACAGCTGTCAGTAGAAGGAGAACCAGAGCAGTGAAACACAGAACCATTCCAAATGTGCTGCATGCGAATGTTAATACTGGTATGAAGGTAGAATTGCCTTTTGCAGTTATAATCATAATCTCCATGTTTCTCTTTTGAACTCTTTTCCAAGTTATTGTTTAAAAGAATATATTTTCAAATCAAAGTTTGTTCTCTTATTAATTCGCTAAAACATGATATTGTATATATAATTGATATTTTGTCACTCCTAAACAAAAGAAATCTAAATAATTCCATTTTCCACTGTTTTCTACTTTATTTTCATCGTCCTTTATGTACGTTTATAACAGAGAGAGTACACGCGGCACTCTTTCTAAAAAGCTTATATTACAGTAAACTGTTATTTAGTTGTAAACATGTGATAAGCCTTATCTTCAGAAGATTAGAGCGTCCTTCAAAAATTAATAAAACAAATCACAGAGTACTTATTAATATTGTTTTCATAGCAATCAAAAGTTAGTTGTTGGGGGTATACTATATGAAAAAAAAAAACTTTATAAATAATTGATACTATTTTAATTTTTCTTTCTAGCAAGCTATAGTTGCCGTCGTTGCATTCTTACGATGTCCCTTGATGCTTATGGGCATTCACAGGTTTCCCAGGATAGTCGGTTCTACGACGATCTCAGCAGGGAACCTACCTGTCTGCCGCCCGCCCGCTTGTGGTCAGGTTCTGGTGATAATTGCCCCTTGGGAACCCATACACCTAAACGGCCTTCGGTTCAAGTTAACGAACGCATCTTTGAATTTTATAAAAGTTTTCTTTGTTTAAAATATATATTGTTATTTAGATGTGGAGTAAAATTTTCACTAATTATCCTAAAAATATATGCTATATAAGGTTAAAGGTTATAGGTGTTATTATTTTTATAAAGGTATTTATGAAATAAAACGCAAGTTAAGAAACACAGAGAATATATTTCAGATATAACATCACGACAGGTCCAAAATAAAACTCACACAAGTGAGGAATAGGAAACCACGAATATATAAAACTCTATACAAATAGTCAACAAGGTGAGTCATATTTTATACAATTTGTATTTGTGTAAACATGACTTTAAGGTAAAGACAATTTTTAGTTTTTAACCACAGTTTGTCAAACTTAGTACAAGAAGATTGTATTAAATTTAGGATTAATATAAAAAAATCATTTAAATTCATCATGAGCAAAAATGGATTTTAAAATAGTTAAAATCTAAAAATTGTCTATATGTTTATAAGTATTTATGGATAAAGCGCATGACAGACAGGACAGCAGACAGGTTAATTAAACCTAAACAGTAAGCTTATACAACTACAAGTAAGTGCATCTACTTACGAAATATTATTGCATTTTCTAATTTACATAACATCTAATAATAATTAAGTTATAACCACCGTTTCTATCAATTTTTGTTAACGTTCAAAACTGACTATTTAAAAGGAAATGTGGCAAAGGATCATTCAAAATCAATGTTTTCAGGTTTGCGTACTCATAAGCCATATTTATAAAATCAATTTCATATTTATGTTATTAAATAGTAACTCATGAATACCTCATTTATATTTTTATGTCAATTGTTAATGTAATTTCTAATTTTTGATGACTCGTTGAAAGAAAGTAAACTCAAATTCATATATTAAAAATTTTACTTTAAGAATTCTGTCAAGACTGAAGACTGCATGTTATAAATGTCGAAATTTATCGCTCTAAATATCAATAAGTGCACCCGATAATATATCAACGTCAGAATTTTATAGCTCATACTGTAGAGGGGAATATATCAAACTTTACAACTGCAACGAGCTTTAGATGTTAGAGGATTATAGTTAACATAGTTTTGAAATTAATGTTGTTAATGTTTTACAATTAAAACTAGGTGGTAACTAGATTTAGTATTATATAACACTAAGTTATCATAGGGGTAACTTTAATTATGTACTTACATAGAAGTCTTTATAAGGGATCACAGTTTGGAAAACTAGTTCGACATAACCTTAGAACGAAGAGTATGTAGAAATGAAGGTATGCGATATCTTGAGACAAATGTTACACTTAACTACATCGGATTATGTATGATTTAGCCGCGAATGTGCATTTGCTCTAAGCATTTCTAAAAATTTCCTACTTCTGAGGTCATTATTGATCAGCAAATTATTTTTAAGCCTACAGCTAACAACTATTATATGTAATGTCTAAGACACATAAAAATAAAAACAAGAATAAAAAAATTAAACAAGTTAACCTTTTAAAATAAAAGTATTCATTGTTTTTATAATTTCATTTAATTAACTTATATTAATTAATTACTATCTAAATAAAACGTAAAAAAAAATTCTTTAAAACGCACAATATGACTAAATTATAAAAGATTCAAACTGCCACTATGAAATAACAATATTTATGCACTTTTTTTATAATCAACAAGTAACACGAGCATGTACTTTACTATATATAGATCTAAAGACCAGTTCTTTTAAATTAAGACATAATTTAAGTATAAGTATGGGCATAGATGCGGAATAAATATATATAAGCAAACTTAAATTATTAGTAACAAAATAAATAGGTCATAAAACAGACCTAAAATAATTGTAAAGTGCAATTGAAAAAATATTACAACAGAAAGTTCTAGAAACTGGTCTGAAAAACTAAACTACTTCTACAAGATCACATTGCATAGAGGCTAGAAGGCTATAACTTACAGATAGACTAGTCTAATGAAATTACTTCTAGTTAATATTAAGGCAGAAACTGATTCTTCAAACAATAACAACTTCATTATGTCACTTTAACCATTTCATAAGTGATTAAGGAAGCTAAATGAATTTCTTAAAATTTAAATAATCTTTAACAACATAATTTTTTATCAATAACTGGGAATAAATTAAATATCGTAAGGGAATATTATTAACAAATTGCATTAATAATGTGTTTCTACCTTCAAAATATGCTTACAGTGTAAGTAGCAGTTATCGAATATAAACATAATAGCCGTTTACATCAGTTTAGTCTCAGCCGAACTTTCCTATTCATAACATTCAATTTGTAATAATAAACAAAAGTTGAGAGCCAGTGGAAACAAATGCTTGTGTAAATGCTTATTTGAATTGCAAATTGTTAATGGATTTTAAGTATTTTTTATTGACCTGGCTTCGCTTGGCTTCTAATGTTATCAGAGCTCTGAGGTATGATTTTGTTTTAATTGAATTGGTTTCTGGTTTGATGTCAGGTCTTTGTAAATAATAGAAACATATTTTTTTTTCAAATTATAAAATCGACATAAGTAGAGTAAAATATATTGTATATATAGGTGTATAGACAAATAGAGACCAGCTCTTTAAGTAATTCAAAATTAATGGTATTGAAATTACGTTATTCGGTACGAATTGATCACTCCACCATGTGTTCTGAAAGAAAAATATAAAATAAATATTTAATCTGATTATTAAAGTGTTTTGATTTTTATATTGTAATAGTTAGATACAAATTACAAACGTTTTGACCCAATTTCGCCCTCTTTTCTATAGAGTGTGTGATAATAAAATCAAATGTAATGGCAAATTCGAAAATATTCTCACAATTATGTATATAGTAAATGAGTGTACAAGAATGTATAGCTTAGTTTTGTAAAATCATGTAAACATACAGATTTTGCTATAAAAGAATACGATATACTCGACTAAATAAAATTAAATTATAAGTTATAAAAAGTTATTCTAGCAAATAGCTGGAACGAAGACATCGCATTATTTTCATTTCATTCTGTGGTGACGTTTTCACAAACTTTGAACGGGATTTAAAAACATCAATGTTTTTTTTTCTTCAGTTGAGTTTTAAGCTGTCGAAGTTTGCTTAAGCAGTTTTGGAGGTATTTTTCGAGTAATTTCAATTTGAACCAATATTTTGTATAATTTTCATGTATCAAAATGTGGTAGATAATAATAATCTGATAATTTTAATAAAATAATTAATTAAAAACTTTAAAATGTGAACTTAATTTTGGTCTTTTTTGTATGAGGCAAGAAGGTAATTATTATTAATAATATATGGAAAATCACACAAAATATTGTGGTAGATTCTACTACCTATAAACATGTTAACATCGCATACTAACCTTGTTCTTCGACTGGCGTGTGATCTTCATCTGATGAATCCACTTTCTCGATGAGAGAACTTTGCTTGGAAAGTGACTGAAACAATAAAGTTACGTAAAATTTTATCCTAGCCGCAAAGGTTGGTAAAAAAAGTTAGTTATAAGTTACTTCTTTGGGGACTGAAGTAAGCACAAAAAATACTTTACGCAAATTGAATTGGAGATATGAATACAATATAATGTTTTTTTTTTCATTTAAAAACATGGAATATAAAATGACGAACACGTGAATGACTGCATAATACCATTATTCTTCTTCTTCTTCCTGGCATTAATCCCGGCTATTTGCCAGGGTCTGCCTTCCTACTCAACCTACTCCACTTTGCACGGTCTTTAGCGTCCTTTAGACTTTTTTGTTTAGGCATAATACCATTATTGTATTTCCAAATACCAATATTGTAGTTACAAATTCAGATCAACAAAAAGCCGATATCTACGAATGACAATGAAAACAGCAATAATCGATTTCATAATATAAATAATATGATCAACATCTTGCAGACACTTTTGTTACATTTTTTGATGTAAAGCACGTAGTCTATGTGCCTTATATTAAAAAAAGTTGGATAAATGTGTATAATAAAGATACCTATTTAATATTGAAAACAATAGAATCAACGTAAAAAAATGAAAAATACTTAAGAATATATTTTTTTACACAACATAAAAATGAAATTCTAAAGATTTTTGTTTATTTTTTATTATGGCAATTCTATGAAAAGATTTCATTGAACGCTTTCTACTAACATTCAAAAAGTTTTTATAGCAAATGAAAGTCAAACAAAAATGCGAATATTCGATATCCTACATATTAAAATAGCTTACCTTATTGGATCGTCGTCGCGGCGGCGATATTTTATTCCATAGAGCTTCCAGTTGATCGAAGTGCTGCGATTGCGCTATCGCGGCCTGCTCAGGGCCGAGGCTTACCTGAGATTTGATAATGCTCCTTAATAAATGTTATTTTATTATTATATTTATTGATCGTCATACTTATTTAACTTTTATAATTTTTATCTTAAAGGTAAATAATTATAATTTGTTTCTATAAGGTTTTGAAAAGAAATCATCAACAAAAAAAATAAATAATATAAATAAATATATTTCTAGAAAACAATTATTATCATGAGAATTTTTTAATCATATAAAATATTATAAAAAGGATATAATTAAAATAAAATAGAAATTGATCACCATCACTATTTATCCACAACCAATTAACGATGTAAACCAAACAACTTCCATTACAGCTTTAAACGTTAGAGCCTAGCTTTTGTAACGCTTCAATAAGTTTTGTCTATTATAAAATAGGTTTGTATCAAAATTGGCTTCGATCCCAATTTTCCAAGTGAGTAGACTTCGGAATCGCAATTCAAAGGTAAAGATTGATGCGTGAACATATGTATAACTGAATATGTAGGTATTGGCTGCTATTAATATATCATTGTAACAGGAACAATGGGTTGTATACAACACATTTTTAAGTTTTTTACACACAGCAGTATGGGCAGAGGGAACCTAATGTTAAGACACTCCGTTCCCCACTTTCTGCCGAATTCAGGAGGCATTGCGTGTTGAGTGGAAGAACTTACTTAACTGCACTGGTTGATTTGATATATAAGTTCTCTTATAAATGAAATAGACGATCAATAATTACATACTAAATCGTAAATTGTTAAAGCAGACATGGCCACAAGTAAGTAATAAGACTGCGACTGTCAACGCAACAATTGTGGATTTGATTCCCACTCGGATTAATGAAATATCAACTCTTTGGCTCCCTCAACAAGGCACAGCGCGACGTTGAATTTCGCCACTCAACACGAAATAATTAAAGAGTGTCTTAACAGTTGGTTTCCAGGTATCCCTGTTATATGCAGGATTGCAGGGTAAAGCTAAAAAATGCTAAATATCCTAGTAAATATATTATCATATATCACCTGTGAGCCTAAGTCCTTATTCTTCGCTTCTTGTATTTTCGATATTTCTTCCATCGACGCTGACACCGAAAACCTATGAATGATGTTTATAACAATAACACATTTGTATTTAATTGTTCGGTTCGCTTTGTAGCGATTCCAATTATATTGTTGTCGGTATTCATATTGAATTAAAAGGAAAATATCGATGGAACTATGATTTCTTAGAATCGATTATTGATTTATGATAGTACGTTATCGAACAGTATTAAAGTGATCTAAATTTAAATATTTTTTATGGTATACCTAATAAATATAACTATTTTTTTTATATTTTTGGGTACATTATATTTGAGTATATTCAGGTAGACTTAAACATTGTTAACGTTTCATGTAAAAAAATATTGAGTTCCAGAACATAACACCCGAATTTTTTTCTTATACTCTACATATGTATATAAAAATATATGTTATAAAAATTTTACCGTCTCTTCAATCGCTCATCCACTTGTGCCATCATAGCAGCTGACGTCAAATGACCGTATTTCTTCTGCCACGTGTACGTGTCTAAAGAAACTTCCTTCTTGAGCAATCGTTTCATTGGCCGCTTTGGTGCCAGAGGTCGTAATTCTGAACAAAAAATCTTTATTTATATCTTATAATCGATTACTAATTCGATAAAATGTTTGCGAGGTAAAAATCGATATAGAAATTGAAACATAAATGTTACACCCCTACGGAAGTGTTAGGGTGCGCCTTATTACGGCAAATGTGGGAGGCAATTGCTTAATCATATTGTGTAGTACTCTATTTTTTTAATAAAACTGTCTACGATACGGTCTGTATACTGTTAACTGTGGCTAACAAAATGGCTGGGTAGATGTAACTTTAAGGTTTTTCTTACATTTGATTATTTTCTTCCCGAATGTACAATGTGCAAAATTTGGCAAAGCCTCACTTTACTTAGGGCGGCCACGACGCGCCGTCCGTAATAGCATTTTAATTTTAGCATAGGAATACAACATGAAGATAGATTATAAAAGCATGTACTGCTTTACTGAGTAAATTTAAACGAAATTTATAATGGCGGAGAGTTTGTTTTGAACTAATAGATCGAATTGAAGTAGCCTTTCTATGTAAGATAGTCCATCCAATGAGGAAGGCTGTACTCTACGACTACTAGATATTATGTAGTATATGTTTTACATAACTCTTAGTTATTTCCATTTAAATATGGCGGCGAAGCCATGAAGCTTTGATGAAAGAAGTTGTTGTTGTTTTTTCATTTACTCAGACCATACAGAGATAAAGAAACATATAAACATGCTCCAGAGAACCCAGAGCGGAAACTAAATGTTTTTAACTACGACATTAAACAATATTTTTGCATAAGATATAATATTAAATATAATAGACTCAGAAATAAACTTTACAACTAATTCATACATAAAAATCAGTTGCACTTTAACAAAAGGTATCTTACCATCAACGTCTTTAGTGGGCGCCGCATATGTCGGTATCTTGACGTACGTGGCTGGCGTGTTGTGCAAGCAGATTATCGGCAAGCAACCTGTTGAGTGTAATAAGCTTCTGTTATCACATATTAAACCATTAGTTATCTATTCTAGATAGGTTAGACGTCTGTATATATGAAGACATATGAAGCAAAAACTTTGTATTTCTTTTTAGGAAAATTTTGCAGACGGAGAAGTACCAAATTTGGCACAATTATATTTAACAAAGAAAAATTTTATATAAAATTATTAAAATAATGTAACAACGCGTACTGCCATGTGTTCGATGATGTGATACGCTTTTGTATAACATACACGCTGCTATGGAAATGCGTACTGTACGCAGCAATTGATCCTCTACTATACGAAAATTATTAAATAAATCTTTAATTGTTTAAAAATAAAAATAAATTCTGCCATTCTTATTTATGCTATAGCATAAAATTTAATTTAATCCGCAGTTCATAAAAATACGCAATATATTTCCCATTGAAACTGAATACCAACAAAATTATAGTCATCTGCATTTATGTAAAAGAGTATTCTATTCAACGCTGAAAGGATCCTCATTTTTTACTCCCGCAGAATAGTGGACAGATCGTGTCGTTGAATAGTAATGAAAATGCATTCGTCAAATTTGAATTGAATTTTCAACTGAAATTTTTTATTGGAATTTTTTGAAATACAAATATAAAAAATTGTTATATTAATAAAATATAGACTGATAATTTGTTAAATCTACGAAAACACAAGCGGTCGTTTGTTTGTTTGTAAATAAATGTTAGGAATTATATATTGAACCTAGCATGTATTTATAATTGAATGTATTTATCGTCGACGTTCTTAATACTTTTAGGCCAGTCGTGGCGCAGGATCACAAAGTGTGCCTACAAAAGCAGTTCTGGGTTCGATTCTCATTCGAAAAAATTAAATATTTATTTGAATTTATCCTTACATTTCTTTGCTCTGGTGTCGAGACAAAGCACGGCGTTGAGGTCCATCACTCAACAAGCAACGTCTGCGCGGAAAGTAGGAATCGAAGTGTCTTAACAAGAGGTTCTCTCTGCCTACCTTGCAGTATATAGGATACAGCGTGAAGGATAAATTAATACATACCTAATATTGAATATTTCTCTAAAATAAAATATACTTTTTACTTTCACGCATTTTGCGGCATATAACAGACAGTATTTAATATTTAATAAATTTAATTCTACACTTAAGAAAAGAAAAATGTCAGTGATGATCTATCTTTTTTCTTTTTGTACATACCTCTATCTAACAGATGCACGACGATTCGGGAGCAATCGCTGGTTATCTGGAAACCTAGTAAGGGGACGTGAAGCGATAAGGAAGTCAGCGCCAGGCCTCGCTTCGTTTCCCATATTATAAGTGTTTTATCTTCTGCGCCTGTTAGAGAAAAAAAGGCTTCTGAATAATATTTTTATGTTTATTATTATTAATTTATTCATAGAAAATGAAATTATCTTAATCTATTATATATAATAATAGATTAATTTAAGCATATATTTTTTGGACTCATGTTAGTGGATGATAATAATGCTACACTATTAACGACTTCTATTAATATTTTATCGATTTTTACAACATTTTTACCATTTATCTAGTATATCACTATGATTCAAGGTCCAGTACATTTTTTTTAAAGAGAACGTTGCTCTTTATTCTGCGTTACCATAACTAACTATCAATAGCACCTAATTTATGTTTTTTAGATGTGGAAAGTATTCTTTTGTTTTTCCTTTCCCTACGGAGTATATCTCTAAGAATAGTATATTATCTCACAACGGCAAATCTCATCAACAAAAGAAATGATTTGTAATTTTCAAATACAGTGTAATATTTTGTCGTGGGTTTTCTTTTTGTCTCTGGCTTCGTTGTCGACAATTTAATAGAAATGCCAAGCATATGTAATATGTAAATAAAAACCTACGCAACTTCCGAAATAGAGTCAACCAATATAGTTCATATTGATATATTAACAAAACATTAAACAAAACAATATTTAATTGAAATAGTAACAAAATCTGTAAACGACAAGACACTTTCGACAAATTAAAAAATATATATAATTTTTCATTACTTTATATTATTAACAATGAATTAAAAAAAATAAATAATAATAGTTGCTATTTAAATTTTATTCTAGTTTTAACTTAGATTATACAAAACAAGTACATACCAGAAACAGCTATCGAGCCGTCACCAGTGACCTTCACACAGGTGACTTTGCCCAAATGACCGGACAGCAAGTGGACATCAGACCCGGTATTTATATCCCATACTATCAAATTGTAATCCCAAGATCCTGATACAACTTGCGTTTTGTTTGTTATTGACACGGCCACACAGGTTACTATGTCAGAGTGGCCCACTAGTACCTGCGGTTTCGAAGTTAATTATTACAAAATATAATATTTTTAAAAAATAATAATTTAAAAATTAATAAAACTACAGATGTACAGCTCTCTCCAGCTCTCTTGCTTTTTCTCCCTATATTTTTTTTTATTTTCCAGCAAGTAGCAGGGTGGGTAAAAAGAACCTGGAAAATTTTAACCTAGTTTGAAGAGACTCTGTTCCCATTAAGACACTTCCGTTGCAAACTTTCTACCGAATTCTTAAAGCATTGATTTTCAGTGGTAGAATTCAACGCCACCCTCTGCCTCCTTATCTTATTATTATTATTTTATTATATAACATTTAAAATATATACATATAAATAAAATCTAAACCTAGCAGTGAGTGAGGCCTAAACGAGTTTTTGCTCTTTTTGACACAATAAAAATATAGTATAAGAATAGCTAACTGATGAAGTAGTTAAAAACTTTTAATGGATATATACGCGATGGCTTCGGTTTCTTCTCGCGAGATTTTTTATTTTTTTGTTTCTTACATTGTCAACGACAGTATTGCACTCCGATAAACATAATCTTTAATAAGGCCGATATTTTTTTATTTGTTTTAGGCAAAAATTTTAAAAATATCCGAAAAGTTCTAAATTTAAGCCCAAGTCAAATTAAAAGTAAATATAGACCAACCAAACCAATCACTTAAGTAACTAATACACCTGTATATGGTTTGGTTATAGTATATTATAAAGTTTTATAAAAATAAAATATATATATATATATATATATATATATATATATATATATATTTTTCCTGAATTAAAAGACATCTTTAATTCTTTGTTAAACTAAAATAAACAATAATTATAACGTTTAAATTTAAAACCATAATATGTACTATTCGAATAATTTTAATAAATAAAAATAGCATAGCAATATTATGAAACAAACAAAACACAATTTATTTCAATAAGGCAAAGGTATCTTTACTACCACTAAAGCCATACGGATAGCGCTAATATTTTACGACGTCGTGAAGTAAATAGGATTAGATAGATACTCTGTTTAAGTAGAACATAAAATATGGACGAATATATTAAAAATTAAGTGATTTTTTTTATATTATAAGACATTATGTTTTTGTCTGAACTTAAAAATAATAAATTTAGTGATAAAATATATTTATTATTTTAAAATTTGCAATCAAAAACCCAATAGGAGCTAACAATAATATAGGTAATAAATTATTAATTATAATATATGAAGACATTTTACAGACAATCTCCGCTGTTAAGAAATTAAGTTAATATTTTTTCTAAACTTATTTAATTTCGCGATTCAACGCGCAATGCCTTGAAAATTCGGTGGAAATAGGGAAACGGAGTACCTTAACACTATTTTCCCTCTGCCTACCTTGCAATATGCGGAATACAGCATGAAGTCGATTATTTTTTAAATATAATATTTTTTTTCTCATAATATATATATTAAATAGTTAAGTTACCTGGGACAATTTCCCACCGTGCAGCTGCCACACTTTTAGTGACATATCCATCGAACCGGTAACAACGTGCTGCGAGTCTGCCGTCAGCGCAAAGCACGTGACCCGTTCCGCATGAGATATGGAACGTTTCTCCTCCCCACTGTCCCCTTCGGCTAATGCCCAAATACGAACCGAGTTGTCACCGTCAGATAACACCTGGGGAGTAGAGTTAGGTATTGAAGGACATTCGTTTATGATAATTTTTAAAAATATGTATGTATAACATTCTATTTTAATAAGGATATGGTTTTAAATTAATATAAAATATAATGTATTATTTTTAACATTTTTAAAGTGTTATTTCCACACTTAGGGAATAAAAATGCTTATTAGTAAAAAAAATAAATGTAGCGGGATTAGAAACTGCGCGCCTCTTTGAACGCATGGCTTAGTTAGTTAGAGCGCTTGGACGGTTTCCACAGAGACGCGGGTTCAAATTCCGATACATTAATAATTTTATACGTTTTATTAATAATTATTAGTTACTATTATATTGAAATCCTTCATTACACACAAAATAAAAAATATACAGGCTCAAAAGGCGAGCTTAACGCTAAAAAGCAATCTCCACCAGCCATATTGCTAACTGCGTGTACTTTTTCAGTTATATAATTGATAACTTTAATATTATATTCGTAACGGTAGTATAAAATTGATACTTGTTTTTTTAGCATTATATGTAATAATTTCTATATACTATTGATACTAAGCCATCCTAACCTTTTCAGTCCACTGCCGCCTAATTTACCATGAAAGATTAAGGATCGTAATGACAAAAAGATAATCGATAAGATCCCCTCACTAATCTGAGAGAGTCGTGACAGACTTTCATTGAACGTTACACCATGAGACAGCGTGTCTTCTCAAATTTGCTTAATGGAAAAAGTTTTTGACTGCGACAAGCGGGATGGAAGCGAAAACCGTTAAAACTTGTTCAAAAATACAATAATGGCTGATTACTTAATATTGAAGAACAACGACAGCAAGGTGAAATTCGATTTTACGCAATTTCACTTAAATTAAAACGCTTAAAAGCAATCTATCGTTGACATTGTCTTTTTTAATCTGAAGGACCGGAAAGTTGAGTTGAGTCTCTAATGAGCTTCCCGTAAAGTCTATTGATTTTGACAATTGATGAAAAAGTTCTTTTTGTTGTCCAAAATTAATTTGGAAGATTTAACTTAATAAAAAAATGATCTACTACATATCAATTAAAATTCTTAGTACTGCATATGTATGTACGAGTTTAAATAAACTAACTACAAAGCTTTTTGATTGATAAGTAGTAGATAAAAACATTTTTTTAACCTTTTTAGGTTTACGTATTAAAATCTCGACCAAGTAAAATGGGCTCTCTTTGTTAAGACGTTTATTATACCTATAATGTCTTTAATTAAACGCAACTTGCAGATGACTGCTATTAAGCAGCTAAATGTATCAACCTCAGAAACTTCGAGATTAGTTTCGTGCAATATGTCATAACGACAGAAACGCGATGTATACATTAGTTCTAGTAAAAGCAATTTTCATTTATTTTAACTTATATTTTTAATGTTTTGTTCTGGTGTCGAGGCGAAGCGCGGCGTTGAGTTCCGACACTCAACATGCAATGCCTTCAGAATTTAGCGGAAAATGGGCAACAGAGTGTCTTAACACTAAGTTCCCTCTGCCTATCCTGCTGTGTGTGTGGGATACAGTGTGAAGCTGATAATAATAAATTGTTTTAGGTTTTACTATATATTATTTGTATTTTGATCGAATCGTTAGCAATTTTTTTTGTCATTTATCATAAAACAATACATTTTTTTGTTCTATACATATAAAGGGAGAAAATTCCTTGGATAAGTAGATTAGTAAACCACAAGCCCGTAAACGTATAACTTTGAAAATCTCAAATTAAATTGTGTGAAAATAGCTGCTCAGAATGTTAATTTTCCTTATCGCTTTATAATTTTGTTGTAACTTCAGCAAAATGAAATTATTATTTGGAAAGATAAGAAGTTTATTGTAAATATATGCAATATATTTTTATAAAGTATATTTCTTAATGCGGTTTAAAATTTCTATAGATTGTTTGAGTCATAGTAACCAATAACTATTTTATCTATGATTATTAATTTTGTTATAGATTTTTTTTAGCTTCACGCTGTATCCCGCACACAGCAGGGTAGGCAGAAGGCACTTAGTGTGAAGACATTCCCCATTTTCCGCCAAGTTCTAGAGGCATTGCGTGTTAAGTGGCGGAAGTCATCGAAACGCTTTACCTCGACACCAGAGCGAAGAAACGAAAATATAAATGTAAATAAATATTTCACTTCCTCGAGTGGGGATCGAACCTACAAACAGTCGATTTTACAGTCACACTTTGTGCTCCAGCGCCACGACTGGCCTCTTGTTATAGATTCATAGAATATAAGTTAAATTCTATTTTATAATCATGAACAACCTTAAAACAAAAATTTTCGTAACCCAGAAACATACTTTTTATGACAAACCACAATATAAGCTAGCTTTGAGTGATTGACGCATCCATTTTGAAAAGGTGTATTATAATAGAATATCATAAAATGTTTAAAGATAACTTACCGCATACTTCATATTGAGTGTAACGTCAACACTAGTGCTGGGTGCGTTAACCGAATGTAGCACAATCCCGGAGTCCACGAGCCACACGTGGACGTTGCGAGCTCTGTCCCCCGACATAGCACGGCGACCGTCCGACATCATCAGGAGGGTTTGAAGAGCGGATTGGTGCCCCTGGATATTTTTTTATGCTATACTTTTCTATGTATATTTTTAATTAAGAATTTTAAGAAGAACATAGTTTTTATTCTTTTATCATTCTTTCATACATTGTACTTAGTTTTATCAGAAACGCAAACGTCGTATATCATAAGAAAGTGGACTGATGAACGTAGTTGTTATTATATTTAATTGTATTTGATCTTTTTCAGATTTTCGTTCGATTTTATTTTATTCAGCAGCTGAACTGACATACTGGATACACAATAAAGCTTAAAACCTAAAACCCTTTTTTTACTTAAAACCTTTATCTTCAATTTTATTTAATTATATAGCTTGCTGAGAAAAAAACGATACTTCTATAGAAAGGAGAATCGATTACTTATTATTGGGTAAAATAGATTAAAACAAAGTACTTGTCCCGCCTAAGCTTCTAACCCATCTTAATGAAATTTGACAGGGATCTCCTTTTGTATTAGGATTATATGATGTATGCTACATAAAACCTTTTACAACATCATAAATTTCAAATAACAAATACTAATACAAATTTATGAACAATTATGTAAAATAAAATAACTTTTAATATTAAATAAGCAAAAATAAATTCTTACCTTATAAGTCAAAGATGGAGAATTATCAGCCAATTGCCATACAACAACAGTCCTATCTTCAGATCCACTGAGCACTAACAGATTGTTGGGGCTGAAAGTGACACAAGTGATGTGCCCCATATGACCATTGAGGGTAGTTTGCAATCGGTGTGTGGACAGTTGCCAAACTCGGACTAAGCCACGAGCGCACCCGCTAGCGGCGAGTTGCCCATCCCTAGACACTTCTAAACAACTGATCGGTATTAGTTCGCTTTGTTCGGCCTGGTGGATACAATAACTTGTTAATTTGGTTCGGTTTGTACATTGAAGTTGTAATTAAATAAGCTTTTTCTAAGAACATGTTGTTGAGATCGTCGTAGAGGAGCGCGTGACTGTAAACGCGACGGTTGTCTTGTTCGATTCCCACTCAGGGAAGTGAATTATTATTTATGAATATTTTCAATTTTTCGCTCTGGTAACGAGACTAAGCGCGGCGATGACTTCCGCCTAAGTGGTGACTGAAAATGGGAAACGGAGTGTTTTAACACTTGGTTAATTAACTCAAGTAAACGTTATTTGGTTACAGAAAGCATTTCTTTAAGTAAAACAGATTGTTTTATATATTTATTAAATATATTTATTAAAATATATCAGCAATCGTTATTATCCAACTAACCTGTAATAAAGTGACGTTTGTTGTTGATTTCGTTTGCCGCCTCTTCAGTTGCTTGGTTGGGCGGAAGTTGGTGAGATTATCCTCAGTGTGGAATGAATATATTGTTACTCTATTGCCACCTAAAATATTTTTTTTAGTATTATTATAAAATAAAAGTCAAACAAACTGTCTTATATAGAATGTTACTCGTATTATAAAAAACAAAACCATGTCGATCAAAATATTGGCATTCTAAAATAATAATTTAAATTAAATAATAATGAATAAAACTGAAAAATAAAACAAGAGGTTTTTTTTACCAGCAGCTAAAAGAAAATGATCCTTGTCGGCAATAGCCAAAGCCGCCAGATCGTGGGCGGCGGCTAAAGTACGTAACAATTGAGCACTGTGTAGACTGTATATGTAGATGCGTTGGTCAGCACAACCAACCGCCGCTCTGGACGAGTCGTGTCCCACACAGAAACATTTTACCTAAACAAAAAAAGGGTCTCAACAATTATCCGTTTTTTTTAGATTCGTAGCATATATCAGGAGAGACATAGGGAATTTAGACATAAAATACTCCGTTCCAGAAATATTCGAGACATTGGTAGTAGAGTAGCGGAACTTAACTTAGCCTCACTTCGCTCTTGTTACCAGAGCGGTAAAATAAAAATACTAAATAATTCATTTAATCACACGAGTGAGAATCGAACTCACAACCATTGTGTTTACAGTCACACGCCCGTGCCACTGCTCCACACCGGCTTCAATAATAATCTTCTTACTTTTTAAAACTAATGATATAGTAATGGAGATAAAGAATTCTGAAGTTCATAACGTGAATTTTAACTTACTCAAAGGAGTTTTTTAATGCTCAGATGATGTTAGCAAAGTTTGAAAAACAAGCAACAATAACTCGTGAATTCAAATATGTATCAAATTACAGAACCAAATTTAACGAGTTCCAATGTTCAAGCATTCCAAAGTTTGTTAAGCAGATATAAAATACATACAATCTTGACTAAATAAGAATAGCGGGGTCTATTATATTTTTTATATTTTTTCTTCACGCATTTATCACATTTTGCAACAGTGATACGGCACTCCATCTTCAATTGGATGGATAGTCAACTTTGTCCTCTATTACATTAGACCAGAGAAAAATTGCCTCTAGCACAAATATTAACCTGAGTTTGATTCGAATCCTGAATATTACTGTTTTGTAAACGCGACAATGTGTTTTATTCTCACTTGAGCAAATAAAATAATTACTATTTTCATTTCTTCGCTCCGGTGTGGAGGCAAAGCGTGGCGTTGAGTTCCACCACTAAACACGCAATGTCTAGAATTCAGCGGAAAGTGGGGTACTGAGTGTCTTAACACTAGGCTCCCTCTGCCTAATAGCAGAACAGGCAAGGAAATCTAGTGTTAAGATACTCCATACAATAATATAACAACACAATCAATCGACTACTACTAAACAATACACCGTATACTGTATATGGTTGGGCACAGTAAAAGGGATCTATCGGCTCGTTACATTTCAATCTACAACCTTTCCACATCTAAATCAATTGCGGACTGTCGGACAAAAGCTAATCACGTTCAAATGTAATAAGAGAGAATGGTCTAAGGGCACTTACTAGAAATTGACAGTAATTTATTTCTATACCGAAGTGTAAGTAAGAGCTAAAACAATTTAGTGCTCCTCAATTACAACACCCGAAGAGGGTCGAGGAGAGCATTCAGGGTAACCTTTGCTCATTATAACGAAATTTACCTTGTTAAGAACGTTCTAGATGGCACTTATTAAGACTTTAATTCTCTAATAGATTTATTGTATGTTTGTTTCGCTTTGTTCAGGTTAATTTTTGGATGTAACCTCACTGGTATCGTAAGTGTTTGTAAGCTCGGTAGTTGTGAGTTCGATTCTTCAGTAAGAGGTGTAAATTTTTTGGCTTCGTAGTAACACTTTGGGCAATTTTGATGATTCTATACAAATCGATTAATCTTAGCCTTTCGAGTGTCACTACACATAGTATAGTGATCAAAATTCACCACAGCGACAAACATGCGCCATTTTGTCTACATTTTAAAAAAATATCGAGGAACTACATTAAGTTGGATGACATTGAATAAGTAATAAAAAAATAATTTTATTAGGTTTCCTTTCCCGTTCTCGTTCCAATTCCCGTTATTTTTCATTTACGTAAGTGTTTAGAATATATAGCAATTTAAAGTTGATTGAATAATTATTTAATTGATAATTGCGTTACTGGTACTTTAGTATTATTAGGTTGTATACTGCTAGCGGACTGTGATAGCGGGTTCAATCCTCGGCGATATTAACTATCCGGGAAATTATTAAAATTAATAAAAAAAACAGCTTAACACTATGTTCCTGACACGGCAGCGTAGGGGACATAGTGTTTAGACACTCAATACGAAAATGTCTAAATTTAAAAAAATACTCATTTAAATTTTATAGAACTTCCTGTGAAGATTTTGTTGGTCGGAGAATACGTCCCAACTGTTATTCTTAAGTAAATATCGAACTTATTTTTTTCTTTTATACAATTGAGTTTTTCTTTTTTTTTTGTAATTATTTGTTTATTATGAAGATTGATTGTTTTATTATAAGTTTCATAATATTTTTCTTAACCATGAATAGGTCATGGTATCATTTCTACAAAACCTTCTATAGTCACGTCAAAAGGACATCTTAAAGGAATTGGGTCCACATTTCCAAGCTATCAAATCTACAATCGAGAAAATGGGGACTATTAAGGAAATTGTAACGTAATTGGATTACTTATTTCAAGTAATAAAGAAATACGAATTAGGAAGAAATAAGTTCTTAGGGATTTCTCCGTAGATTTCGTAAAATTTTACAGGTAGATTTGCATATTTTAATATATTTAATTTAGAAGTTAAAATTTAAATGCCTTCAAATAAAGCTTATATTCTTTTTTTCAGTTTAGATGTTAAAATGTTCATTAGGTATAATAACTGTTTTTCTTTATATAACATATTGTTATTGAAGCCAGTCGTAGCCCAGGGGCATAAAGCGTGACTGTAAAATCGACTGTTTGTGAGTTCGATAGTGGGTACTAGGGGAAATAACGTATTTATTTACATTTATATTCTGTAGTATAAGCTCTGGTGTAGAGGCAAAGCGCGGCGTTGAGTCCACCACTCAACACGCAATGTCTCCAGAACTTGGCGGAAAGTGGGGAACGGAGTGTCTTAGCACTAGGTTCCCTCTGCCTACTCTGCTGTGTGCGGGATACAGAGTGAAGCTGATTTAATTAGATTTTTTATATTTTGTATATGAGTATAAAAGGTAATTTGAAATTTTTGGGACATGAATAATTTTTCATAGTTTTATTTGTAACTTCCTTAAATAATTATTTAATGTGTGTATTTAAAGAGATAATAGTTAATTTAAAGTAATAATTAATATAACATGCTTATGATCAATACATAATGATAATAATTTAATATATAAGACTTATATTTTAATAAAGCCAAGAAATGTGGAATATAATTTAATATTCCCCTTTATAAAATGATGTTGAATGACTAAATATTTCTTTTATTGTTTTGGTAAATATTTTTAATGATACAACCAAATTGTAATCAATAAATTAATATAATCTGTGTATGTATAATAAATTGTAAAATCTATGTATAAAATTATATAATTAACTTTTTGTAATGGTATGGTATCAGAAATAAAGGATATTTTTATTTATTAATTATTTATATGTGTATACCGATATAATTAAATACCCATATAAACTTTTAGTATATATAAATATTAATATTTTGCAACATTGACATCGACAAAAATATTGCGACATCTGGCTACTTAAACGACGTGAATGTTTCCGCTAATCCGCAATGCAGCGTTCAAACATTTAGAAAAACCTACAAGCTCTCATACCTCTTTTAAAAGTTATATAACAGACCGCATTGACACAGGTAAGAATGCGAGATGCAATGGCTGTGGCTGTTTTATTTTTCTTATTTTTTGTATTAATTTAAGGCACTCTTTACGGTAGCGTTAAGATATTCCTCGAGTGGGAATCGAACCTGCCGCGCCTACAGTCATACGCTTGTGCTACTACGCCACTACTGGTCTATATTAGTTGACACATTTGATATTATTGTTATGTTTTTTGTACTTTGTAAATAGTCGATTTTAATTTTAAAAAAATAGTGTTATTAATTAAAATATTTTTTAACTTTGAATAATATTTTTATTATAGGTAAAATTAATATACGTAAACATAACGCTGACATAAAATATTGTACAAATAGATTCATTTCTTACCTTAGCTTTATGCCTCTTCAATACATGCAAATAAGTCCCAGTTATAAATGTGCGGATATGTAATTCATTTTCTCCTTGCAGAGTGACTAAAAACACATTGTCTTCAGTAACTTCCATCGCGTGGACAGGCACGCCGGCGGACACCGTATTGAGTAACGTAAAATTGTCCACATTCCACGTACAGATTGTGCCATCTTGGGAACAGGTTACCAAAATGTCACCATCTAGTATCACTTTGATTGATGTTACTGGGCCTCGATGGTGGTCGAGTTTTGTTACCTTTGAACAGAACATTGTAATAAAGCATACAATTTAATATAAAAGATCGAAAATGTTTCTAAAACTAGTTTGTTACGTTATAAAATATCATCTGTTGATTACGTTATAGTATGTACCCATGTATTTGTATATAAAATATATGACCAATACAAAAATCGTAACTGTTAAATAATTTTCTTTGTCAAACAGCTTAAATTTTCTCCTGGAAAAGGAAAACTCCACTTCCCAATCATAATCTTCCCAATCCTACTTTACGTATCGACATCAATGAGTTTTTATTGTTTTGTAAAATAGAATTTCTTTTTTTTATTTTTATTATTTTTAAAGAAATTTATATTTTAACTATTCTATACTTAGAAAAGAAAAAAATCTTTTTAGAAAATTTCCAAGAAGTACGAGTTTAAATCGCACTGCCTTCAAATAAATCTTTTTCTTTATGTTTTCTATATTTATCTAAATACTTACCAAGGCCCCATTAATAAGTGATGTGACAATAACCGCCGAGTCCTCCCCTCCGCTAATCACTAACGAGCGGTTGACTATTGCTGCGACGCACAATACAGGGGCTATGTGCTCTCTGGAGAAAAGAAATGTATACTGATATTACTAAAGAAATGATATTTTTACAATATATCTTCACAAATGAATTAATTTAATGGTTTTATATGATTTAAAACTTAGTAATGAGTATTATGAATATAAACATTGAGAAATTTTATTGAGGCCAGTCGTGGCGTATTTGTACAAATGAGTTACTGTAAGCGCGACAGGTTGTGGGTTCTATTCACCCTAGAGGAAATGAAATATATTATATTTTATTTTTTTCTCTGGTGTTGACACGAATTATATATATAAGCATTCTAATTTTTGAAATATTCAGTTAAAAGTACACACAGAAAACAGCTTCAAACGTAATAATATATATTTAGTTATAGCACGCTAACTCCATAGTTATATTATTTTATTACCAAAAACTATAAATATTTATAACACTATAAACAATAGTTTATTAACAAAAACTATATTATATTATTATTGTTCAAAAATATTAAACATTTTTCGTATTTTAAAACACACAATTGTACTACTTAAAGTTACTAAAAGTTGCCGAGAAATAAAAAAAAAATTCCGTGCATAAAAATTATTCGTTCCAACAAAGCACCGTAGTAGAACAGAAGCTAACGAACTTTTACTTGCTAGTTACAAAAGCGGCTGTTAGTTTTGATATCAAGGTTGTTTGAGCTTTGTTACTTTTAAATTACGTTTTTTTTATAATAATTATAGTTAGCGAGGCCAGTCGTGGCGTAGGGGCGCAAGCGTGTGAATAAGCGCGACAGGTTAAGGGTTCAATTCCCAATCGAGGATATTAAATAATTAATATTTTCAGTTCCTCGCTCCTATGTCGAAGGTAAGCGAGGTGTTGTGGCAGCGGTATATCGAGAGCGGAGAGTTTTAACGCTCTGCCTACCCTGCTACATGCAAGTTGTGAAATATTCCAAAGAGTAATAATACCCAGTGAAAAAATAAAATTTTTAGTTATTTTGATTTAAAGTATGAAAGCGTTAATTATTTATCCACCAAGCTTAGAACATCGAACCAATCTTTATTTATTTATGATAAGTCAAACAATATCTAAATAATCTAAGCTTATTAAAAATACGCTTAAAATTGAAATAATGAATTAGATAAAATTTTAAATAAATATATCGAGACTCGAATCTGAATTATCGCAGCATTTTCAGTTACACCTTAAAAATCAGTTTCCTGAGGTTGGATGCAAATAATCCTTATAACTTAAAATTTAATGACAATTGTATCTAATAGTGCCACATTGTATCCCACCCATAGCAGGGTAAAGAGAGGCAACCTGGAAACCTAGTTTTAACACCATTACCACATTCCCTACTTTTCGCCGGCATTCTAGAGGCCTTGCTTGTTATGTTTCTGAACTCAACGCCACACTTTCCCTCTACACTAGATTGAAAAAATGAAAATATTTTATACCTCACTTCCGCGAGTGGGAATCAAATCCACAACCTCCTCAAAAATTTCGCGAGGCGCGGGTTCGAGTCCCGCTGCGTTCAAAATTTTTATACGTTTTCTAAATAAGTATATAATATTAAATTTGGTGAAGGAGGTTGTGGATTTCTTTCCTAAGTGTGGAATAACACTTTAAAAAATGTTTAAAAAATTAATATTATATAGCACAAAATTATTAAATCTCCGCAAGAAACACTGTAGTTTGCATTGTGTTTAGAGTTAGCGCTAAACTTTCCAAAATGAAAGCTTATTCTAATTAATTATATAAGTTGTCTTGAACTGATACCGCCAACGTATTTACTAAGTATTTAAGTGAGGAAACTGAGTGTAAACGGAATTTCAAAGCAAAGTTCCCAAGTAAACATGCCAACCCATTAAATTGTGGATATTAATGATGTATTATGTTACAATAGGAGCTCCACTACGTACGAGGGAGGGTAAGTTATTACCAACAGGCACGTTCTAGTTTTACTGGTGATATCCATTATTATATTTATTATTGTACTCGTATACAGGTTTGTAATGTTTCTCTTTTCTTATTTTTATTCTCTTGCAGGCGGCTTAAAAATATAGATTTGCAGAATTTTATTAAAGCAAAATAAGTAACATTATCCATGGTACTTATTTTTACTTTTAAATATTTTTTTTGAATCAGCTAATAATAATAATAATATATTGTTATATATTGTAAAAAATTATCATTTGCTATAAGATTTGATCTTTTAATCGGTATAGATAGAGGCATAGATATGGGCTATATCTATAATTTTAAAATAAAGCGAAATTGAAATTGTTTTCAATAAACTAAAGTATAAAAAATTACCATAAAAAATATTTGTTTGTACCACTTTAACCTAAAAATAACACGCAGCTTCATATAACAAATTATGTATTAAAATTTATACTCACAAAATTTTCGTCTTAACAGCCAAAGTGTGTAAATCCCATACAACGACGCTCGTATCCTCTGACCCGGTGAGGAGATACTGTGACTCGCGCGTGACGCACATACACAATATCCGACCTGAGTGACCTGGAACATAACTTTGGGTTATAGCTTTTGATGTTGAACTTCGATAGGTTAAGATAACTGGAAGGAGAAATAATTATTTAAGTTATAGGTACAAGAGATATATAACGGAAAGCATTTTTCGCTTTAGCGTTTTAATATGAAGAAAATATGTTAAATTTCGTATAATACAAGGTAGAGGGAATCTGGTGTTAGGACACTCAGTTCCATACATTCCTTGAAATATTGTATTTTCAATGGCGGAACTCAACTCCACTCCATGTCTTAGTAACAGAACGACGAAATAAATATAATTTATTCCCCTGAGCGAGAGTCGCAACCACAACCGACTGTGAAGTCGGACGAGTTCGAACAATTGTCGATATAATGTTTAAATGGATAAAATGTTAAATTATCTTGGTTTGGTTATTAAAAGTACTGTGTTTAGTGCGACAATACTCCACGCATCATAACAAGTAGAAAATAGAGACCGAAATGACCTATCATTACATACTCTCTGTCTATCCGAAATAAAGAGGATAGATTAATAATATAGAAAAAAAAACCTATATATTAATTATTTATATCACAATAATATCTAATTCCCTTATTAATCACGTATAAATTAATATATTTCCAATATAGCTAAGCGCCGGTAAATCTGTTCGAGCTACAATTACGTAATATGAAACCACATATTAAACTAATCGGTGGCTCAAACGTAACACGGCGTAATAAGGATTGAAGGGTGTACCTAATTATTAATAATACAACTATTATTGACTTCGAGATTTGATGTTTTGATGTTAATACGAGTACATTATATATTAAATTATTAATTTGAATGCCATTTGAGGAAATGAAATGTTAATTTAAATTAATATTTGTTTTAATTTAACATTTCTTTTCCTCATTTCTTCGCTCTTGTGTCGATGCAAACCGCGGCGTTAAGTTCCGCCGCGAGTCTCCACAATTCGGCGAACAATGGGGAACTTAGTATCTGAAAGTTTCCCCATTTTCATTCACAGTGCTAGTTAGTAAATAAAAAGTTAGATTTAGCGTTAAATATTAATTTTTTTTTATATACAAAACTATTTTTTATACACAAAATTATTTTATACACAAAAAATAACTTAATAATAAATAATTTGTGTACTTTGTTTATATAATCAGAACTCCACTGCGCAACAATTGGTTTAATTTACAAATATGTAACAGTACAACAAGCTTACAGCTGTATAAAGGAAGCATATTCCATGTTATATATAAAAATATTTGAGAAATTTCTTAGGGTGTATCGGTAGGTACTTAAAGACGTCGAAAACCGTGTTTCAGTCAAACAAGGGGATTTACTCTCAACATGAGAATAACTCAACAATCATAATAATCGATCTTAGTTGGTATAATGCAATCTAAATTGAGATATCGATTTTCTTCTCGATATACACATTCGTTGTAGGATCAAATTATATGGTTCAGTTATAGCTGACATTTATATTTTTATTGATCGTATATTAATAATCTTTTCAAAGGTTACTTATTACAAGATTAGACCTTAAAAGGTCAAATAGTTTTTGCGTAGTGTAATTGCCGGAAGTTAAGAAATATTAATTATAACTTTACTTAATTCATTTTCATTTAAGGAAATGAATTTCATATAAATAACATATAAAAAAGGCAGGAGAATATTCCATCTGGTAACAAGACAACGTGCTGCGTTAAGTTCCGTCACTGTTGAGTGACGTAATGTCTCCAAAATTTGAGCACAGAACGAAGACTCTTTAACACTATCTTGAAAAAAATGCCTTATATCAATAAAAATAAATAATTCGATATTCAGCCTAATTACTTTATGACAAATATTATAATATCAAAATCAAACAGAAAAATGTCAAATTTAATCATCGAACATAAAGAAAATTATGCGAATTCTGATGAATGACAAGTTATCGATATAAAACAGTCTATAATACAACACTCAATACAGTCTCGAACACTCATTATAAGATCATAAATTATATTTATTCATTTCTTAGGAAACATTTCTTTTTCGTGCCACAAATGATGCCTTTGTATATAAAGATATCTTGATGAGATAGAATTGTTCTTTAAATTCTACGTAGTAAATAGGTTTAAATAATTTATTTGGATATAGGTTCCCAGGTTCCTACTGCCTGTCCTGTTATGGGATGAGGGAACCTCGGAAGGGACACAGCGAGAAGCTAAATAAATTTGGAATAGACCAAAGTGTAAAAGAAGAGTCATTTATATAAAATAGTATTTATCTTATTATATAATAGTTAAAGTCACTATAATATTTCATTGAAACCCATATGACGTTGGCGATTATGATGAAATAAAAATTTCACAATAGCAAAATTATTTGAAACTAGTTCCTCATGAAACCCAGTTATATCTTCTATTTTCTGAACGAAGTAGTTAGAAAGTACTTGTGATTTACTTTTCAGTTTACTATCACGAATTTTAATAAATTCACTAGATTTTTAATAGTGAGTACGTTGTCTCCCGTAATTATAGGTCAGACAGAGGGAATCTAGGGTATTGCGAGTTAAATGGCGGAATGCAACTCCGAGCTTTTGCCTAGGTGCCAGAGCGAAGAAATGAAAATATTAATAAATACTAGTCCTGGTTCGATCCCCTTTTGGAGAAATTTTCCAAAAGGGGATCGAACCAGGAACCGTTGCGTTACATTTACGCCCTTGCCGACACGACAACCGCGTCCTACTCGGCCAAAGTTTTATATGAAAAAAAAATGTATATACTTATATATTACATTTAGTAAGAATACATTTATAAGAGCACTCGAGAGTATTTATCCACTCAAAGTTCTGTGAATCGCGTAATCTGGTAAGTGCTGCCTATTTTTATAAAAAACAAAACGTACAAACCTCAAATATATATCATATATACTACAACTTCTAATATATTACAATTTTATGTTAAAAATATTATTGCAGGTAGAATTAATGATTTTTTACTATATTCTAGGTAAGTAAAAAGCTCTCTAAAGTATATTATAACTTATTATCTATAAATTAGTGGCAAAATAACACATAGATATATGAAAAACTAAATTATAACAAAATAAAAAACATATATTAATACTTTTGTTGCGAAATATACAATAAATACACTATAGAAAATGGACGATTTAATAAAATTTCTAACAAAAACTGCTCTCGGCTTCTCTATAATGTAAGAAGACGATATTTTATATCCCAGACAACAATTCACAGCTGGTGAAGGAAATACTAGAGCAATATCAAAGGAGTTTCGCACTGTTCAATTAAATTTAATATTGTACACTCGCTGGCAAACATTTAGTTGTTATTGTTTGTGACCAATGGTACTGATATATACTATTATATTATTATCAAAATATGACGTCTTTATGCCTATTATTATAGGTAATTTAGTTTTGGGTTCGATACTAATTGATGGAATTACTATAAATAAATAATCTCATTTAATCTAAATTTTGTTTTGATTTCGGCCGTTTGATATTTTACAAAACAAAGGAGAAATGTAAAACAGAAAATGATTATGTATTATATTTTTCAAGACCTTCATAATATTTTTTTAAATCTACAACATATAGTAAGGTAGGCTTTTCGTTCATTTAAACCAGGGGTTCCCAATCTTTTCTTGATGAAGGAGCACTTTTATATCATTCTTGGTAGCAGGGATCACTTTGCGAGAAACTTCACCTTACCATCCCCAGTCAAAAAATTAAAATGGCTCGCGGACCATTTTTAAACTTTTGCAAATCACTGGTTGGGTACCAGTGATTTAAACAAATCTCGTCTTGAGTGACGGAACGCACAAGAATGAGAGAATTAACATTATTCAAATACAATTAGAATTTAAATTATATTAAGGGATTGAATCTAGAACAACGCGCACTAAGTCAGGATCTGTTCCACTGCGCCTCCATGACCTCAATTCATAACAATAATGTTCATAACAAATATAGATTTAGTTAGAACTCTCTATTATTCTTGTATACTTTCGTTATATCTAACTCATGATGTACTATATAGTTTAACGACTCTATTGTTCAGTTACACGCCTCATCATGGCTGCTAATGGTGTCTGTAATTTATATCGACCGTTGATTCCGAATCCGATTATTTGCATAAATAATAATATGAAATATTGCTGATTCATATGTATATGTAGGCCAGTCGTGGGTAATACTGTAAACAGGTTGTGGATTCGATTCCGCCACTCAATACCTCCAGAATTCGACGAAGAGTGGAGAGCGGACTGTCTTAACACTAGATCCTATTTCTACACTGCTACAATATGAAACTATAGTCTATATACGTACTATGTATGTATGGAAATGTTGATTTGCAATTTTGTATCAGATGTTTTGATTTAAGTGTTTTTAGTAATGTTTATTTTCATTTTGTTTGCCGGTAATTGCTTGTTCACTTCTATTTTAATAGATTTAGTTCGGTTTGGTACGTACACATATTGTAGGAAGCTCTTAGGTGTCATTTCGCAATGTCTTTATATATCTTTATTTGAGAAGAGGTTTCATATTATAAAATAAATATTTTTAAATACACTATTTTCTTCTCTTTTACAATATACTACTAGGTCAACTTTGTCTAGGCAGATCGAGATAACATAACGTATTTTACAATAAAACATATATTTACATGTGTCAAGATAAAAAAAAAATGTTTGAGCCGACGACCATCTCATATTAAAAAAAATCAATACACAATGACATGAAATATTATAAATAAGGAAACTGATTTTGTGGTGAATTAAGAATTCAAGAATCGCTTTAGGGCGGATCGGTATTTAAATTTTGCTTTGATGTTTGCTTCTGTTTCTATTACTGGTTGGCCCTTAAGCGATTTCCGTCGTTTATTATTATATTATAAATTGTATGGTTTGATAAAATATACTTTGTTATGTAAAATGATGTAAAAATGAACTCAATGGTGCCTTATCGAGAAAATTTCTTGCCATTCCTTTTAAAAATCATTCTGATTATTTATTATTATTTTTTACTTTTCCATCATCATAAAATTCTATGTTTTGTATTTACCAAGTTGAATATAGTCGTTTTTAAGTAAATAAAAAAATTGTATATATATTATTAATTGTATATATTGAGGACAGTCGTGGCGCAGTGGTACAAAGTGTGACTGTAAAACCGACTGGTTGTGGGTTCGATCCCCACTCGAGGAGATGAAATATTTACTTAAATTTATATTTTCATTTCTTCGCTCTGATGTCGAGGCAAAGCGCGGCGTTGAGTTCTGCCACTCAACACGCAATGCCTCCAAAATTCGGCAGAAAGTGGGGAACGGAGTGTCTTAACACTAGGTTCCCTCTGCCTACCCTTTTGTGTGCGGGTAATAGCGTGAAGCTAATTTTTTATTTTGTATATATATTATGCAAATAGAACAAATGGCAGTATCTATTAAATATATGATTTTTGTTTTAACGAAATAAAATATGAAAATTTAGTTTTTTTTTTATTATGTACACTCTTGGTTAGTCATGGTATGTATTGAGTGATTGAGTGATGAAATCCATAGTTTCATTTTATCCGAGACCTGGGACACGATAACATTTAAGGCTAAACGAATTCTTACAGGAAAAAATATATCCGTGTTTATGTCTGCGTGCGTCGTTCTTAACAAATGGCGTTTTATTTTACAAGGATAATCTTATTAATTATTTTGTTTGAAAAAATAACTTTTTTTTATTTTTCATTCATTTAAAGTGGTGATAACAAAATCACTCTATATGTACATACTTACCCACGTCCCAAATACATCAAGGTGGTATTTCATGTACTTAAATAACGAATATCCATTAAAAAAAATTAAAAAGCACAGGAACAGAGATCATTAAATTAAATAAACATAAATCGATACAAAAGAATGAAATAGGGACAAAGTTCTGCTCAATACAAAGTTGCGAAGTAATGGCTAAAAGGGATTTCTCTTGTTAATTAAGGATGCGTGGGATGAAGAAACAAATGTTAATAACGTTTCTTGCCGAGAAAAAGCGAGTAACACTATATGGGTAAATTTGGGACGTATGTTTATTTTCCTCGCTCTTAGTATATACAAATTTTAATGTACTTTGTCCTTTTTTACACATTTAGACAGAAAGCTGCTAATGATGTTCTATATTCAAATTCTAATTCAAATTTAGTGTGTGTAGTGTAGTAGGGACCACCCTACACTAAACTTGGGCAAAAAGCGGAGAATGAAATGTTTTGACACTAGGTTCTTTTTGCTTGTATACGGGTTAACAGTGAAGCTAAAAAAATATTGTTTAGGGTTCATTTACTAAGTAAAGGATGACGATGTCAATACCAATCAATTGATGGGACTCTGCAATAAAAAAAAAACAACAAAATTATTTATATTTTTATTTGTAGTAGTATTACAAATTTTAATTAATCTTTTAAATTGATTTTTTGTACTAAAAGTACATAGAGACTTGGGAAGTGAAAAGAGCTTTCTTAAGCTTTACAATTGTCACTCGAAACCTTTACAGTGCTCATCAAGGGAAGAAGGTACGTAATGCTTAGTCATAGAATTACAATCGCTTTGGAAACACTTTTTTGTAATACTTTCCTATTTATTCGAGTTTAATATTATATTTTCGGGTTAATAATTGTAAGTATATATAAATTAATTAATTAACATTAATTAGCTTCACGCTGATAGCAGACACAGCAGGTTAGGCAGAAGGAACGTAGTCACTCCGTTCCCCATAAAAATATATATTAAAATAACAATAATTGAAATACTGTAGTTGTTGCAACTTTATTATTTGCAATATTTAGACAAATTTACTACCCATATATATTTTATGGATATATACATTAAAAAGGGTATAAATCACATAGTTACAATACAACTTTAAGGTTTCTTTAAAATTCTCTGAGAATCTATCATCAGATAATATCTTTGTGGGGAATCACAACAAACAACGCTTCTTCTAAAAAGTCTTTCTAATAAAATATAAATATATTTAAAATCTCTTCACAGATGACGAAGACAGCGACATACATATAGGAATGGAACAAAGAAAATGTATATAATTTTGCACACTATATATAGACTAGAGATAAGTACCGTGTAATGCCTAGGAAGGTTTTTGGCGCGTTAATTGAGTGTAGTTGAAAAGCGCCAGCCAACCTTTATATTGTAGCTTCCTGTTATTAAGAAGATAGACGAGAAAAAAAATTGCATGTTCAGTTTTAATGTAATTCTTTATATAATAATACTGTTTTTAAGATTACACAAAAATACATGTTGGATTCATATAAGTGGCACTTGTAACAGTATGTACCTCCGATATAAGTAAAAAATAAATAAATAAATAAAATAAAATATGCATGGCAATACACATAAATAACGTAGTTATTTATGAATAATACAAACTATATATTTTTGATACCATAATAGTCGAGACGAGTTCGTGTATTGTCGTCCCGAATGTCGCGACCGTCGTTCTGTCTATATAGGTGGTGGTGATGCTGGAAGGCAGCGGTCGAGTAGAACTCTAAAGTACTACGGTACTAATAAATATGATGCACATAAAGACTCGTACCAAATATATAATGAATATAATATGATAGTTCGAAGTCTATGATGGCACGATCTTTTAGGATCGAATTCCTTATAAAGGAATTATATGTGTAGGAGCGACACATATTATGGATTAAAGTTATCTTTGACCAATATTATAATATTAAATGTTGCTTGACGTCGCGGAAGCTGACGTGATGGGCTTATGCGAACTGTTGCAGTGACATTAACTATGTCGTGGCTGATGCCGTCTCGCAGTACGCTCGCGGTACGTAAGCTGTGTTTGTATGGCGTTAGCCATTGATATATTGATATACCATTTCTACGACTTGGTATACGACTAGTAGGTGTGTGGTGCTATTTTATGTCCCAGCTCCGGTGTATGTAGTAGTGTCCGCTCGTCTCATACGGGTGCGTGGTGCTATTTTATGTCCTGGAACTCTGGTGTATGTAGTAGTGTCCGCCTACGGTTCGAGACACGACTGTGGGGTGTGTGCCGTGCGTTTATTTAACATATCGGCCGCCTTGCGGCAGTGCGTTCGTTCCAACGACTTATATTGATCTCACAAATCAATCAACATCACGAATCACAATTCTAATATAATAATCTTAATATAAACAAGCGTAACAAAGTACCTTCAGACTGATCACACACAAACGTCCCGGAGAGTTCATTAAGACTGTTGCAGCCGCAGTCAGGTAGGAATTCACGGTGTAGGGCGGGGAGGTGCCCGTACTCTTTCTTCCTTTTATTATAACTAGTTCGCGTTATGACAATGTCATATTGTCGACTTTCCAGTTACTTCTAATGGCATAATATAAAATTCTTAACACTGTTACCTCTGAATCTCTAAAAGATTTTGGGTTCTTCACGATCACAACTATAGACGGTTCTAACCACTAGACACATCACGAGCCAAGGCGTTATTTATTAAATAAAATTCTCAAGGGAGTTTGAGATAACAGTTACACACTTAAGATAAAATTCCAATTGAATCCTGACGAAAATGGATTCTGGTCTTAATGAGAACGGAGTATCTTAACCTGGGAACCTATTCCGAAATTTCCTCTGGTTATTTTACTATGTGCGGGAAGCTAAAAGAAAGTGTTGCATTTAGTTTGACAAGTTTGCTTTCAGCATGTACAAATTAGTACTGTTTTTAGAGAACGTCTCTATTTGTTAGTGGTAAATAATATCTTATACGTTTCGAAATATAATGACGAGATGTCACAAAATTTTATTTTATATGATTAAAAATACAAAAATAACTGAGTAAATTGTAATTGAATTGTCGCGTAACATAATCAATATGTTGATGATAGCTTTGCCTTGCATGTTAAATTATTTAAGTGATTACGAAAGCTGTAATACAATATGGGAATAAAGACACGTGGGCGTCCTGTTAAGTAAAGTTGGGGAATATTGTGAAGAGGCGATTGTAGGTCAACTTCGTGACATAGATTGATTTTGCAAACACAATTTTTTTTCGAGCAGGAATCAAATCCACAAAGTGTCGCATTTATATATAGTTAATGCTCCTGTGCCATCTCATATATTTCAATACTAATATTATAAAACTAAATAGTTAATTTATATAAATGCCCTTCTTACTGCTCTTAATTTAAAAGATATCTGATAGTTCATTTATCAAGCAATTTTGCTCGTTTCAATTTAACCTTCGCTACTTGCAGTTAGTGCTACCTACTTCTGCTAATTTGGGAGCGAAGTGTCTTCACACTATTTTATTTCTGCTTTACCTGCTTACGAATATATATTGAAAATAATAAATTCTCATCGTAGTACAGTATAATAAAATCATTCCATCCATCGACATTATTATAATATTAAAAGTAAACATGATTGTGGTGCAGTTATGAACTGAAGAACTGATTAATGAGTATTTGTTGGAGAAATATTTATATTAAAATTAAAACATAATTTCTATGGTTTAGTGATGCAAAGCGAGGCATCAGGTTTCGTGCCCAAACAGATTATAGGCAAAACCTCGAAAGTAAACAACGATTTAAGAAGAAAAACATTGTATGAATTGTTTCTTCAGTTTAATGTACGAAATATCATACGTTTTAATACAAAAACAACAAATTCCTTTTAAGTCGCTTACCTTTGAACGTGTGTACTTTCGAATTAGACATGATATGCCACAACTGAGGGTCACCAGCGGACGGTGCCAGTACAAGATGCTGTCCAGATGGTGCGAGCTGTAGGAGTCGAACACCCGCTCCAGGGGTTGATCCTCCCACGGATACTACACGGACCGTTGAAGCGATTGGTGGATGTAGCCTAATAAACCATATAAAATGTAAGTTACTTTACTCTTTAATTTTGTATGAATATTCTATTTCATTTGTTTTTATAAGCTTATATATTTTTAAGAGACCTTTAAAGGGCCAGTGGTGGCGCAGGGGCACAAAATGTGACAGTAAGACGCGACTGACTGTGGGTTCGTTCTCCACTTGAGGAAATGAAATATTTTTTAGAATTTATTTCTTCGCTATGGTGTCTTACTCTGTGTACCCTGCTGTGTGGGAGATATAGCGTGAAGCTGATTAGATATTTTTATCATATATTTATTACATCGATAAACAAGTTAACTATTAAAATATAAATGCTAAAATCGTATTAACAAATACATATTATTAAATGAATTGTATAAAACTAAAATCAATAACAATAAACCAAACAGAAGTCTCCAAATAAACATTTCACTTAATTAAAATGAACAACCTCTCTTATTAACATAACATGAGATACATTTACTGAGGCTAGTCGTGGCACAGTGGCACAAAGTGTGATTGTGAATGCGACGGGTTGTGGCTTCAATTCCCATTCGAAGAAATGAAATATTTAATATTTTAATTTCCTAGGTCTAGTAACGAGACAAAGCGTGGCGTTAAGTTCCACTACTCAACACGCAATAACTCCAGAGGTCTACGGAAAATGGAGAATGGAGTGTCTAAACACTAGGTCCCCTCTACCCTGCTGTGTGCGGAATACAGCATGACGCTAAAAAAAAACAGAAAGAAAAAATATTTTATATATACGGTACACAGAACATGGAAAACGGCAATTTCCATAACAGTCCCCATACGCCATAATGATCGTTAAAATGGCTCGAACAATTTCCCAAATGGTCTCCCCGTACTGTCGATGGGGTCAGAAAGTTAATGAGAACGATAAACAAAACAATTAGCGGTTTGATTACAGGACTACTCTTTCCGACAAACCTAATTTATTGGTGGCTTTATCACACCTGTTTAGTGGTGACAGTCACGCTAAGTATGCCATTCATATAAATTTGGTTTGAATTGCCATTGAGGAAATTGAGATGAAGGGAAGAGCGTAACAATGGACACGAGGTGGTTATGGGTTCAATCACTACTCGAGGAAATTCAATTTCATATCACCCTCTAGCAAGTACCTAATAGCAAGTAATATAGCTATTATACGTAACTGTATGTATTATTTATATTTATTTCCTCGCTCTAGTAACGTAACAAAGCGTGGCGTTCAGTTCCGCCATTCAAAACACAATATCCAAAGAGGTGAATAAAACGGAAGTATCTTAGTGAAAACATAGTATCATAACACTAGGTTTTCCGGTTCCCTATGCCTGCTACGTGCGGAATACAGTGTTTCATACTGTAGAAGAGACATCTCCATAAAAATAAGGTAGAGTGTTATAATTACTGACCGAAAATACAGTAGGAAATGTTACACTATGTTTGGAAACTCTGATTCGACCGAACAAAACATAATAGATATAACATTGTTGAATTTTCCCTGAGTTAAATTCAATCCAGTATCACTGCCTTTATTTAGATACTCGATAACTATATGTAGTTGGAATGTGATGTATTCATCTATTAAGTTAAAAGTTACATTTATTTTTCTTCAGTTTCATGCTGTCTTGCGTGTTTAGTGGCCGAACTCAACGCCGCACTTTGCCTTGGTAGTTACCAGAACAGTGGTGAAATAATAAATAATTAATTCCCCGGAGTGGGTCTCCTAATAGTACAACATAGTAACATTTAATACGTTTTCCCCAATCTATCAGGACACGATGAAAGTAGTTGGCGAAGGAATCACTGCGGCTTCCTATAAGACATGATTTGTACATATATAAGTATGTTGTGAAACAAAAAGATAAGTTACCGACTAGCCAGTTACGTGCAGACATTCTAATGGATTGGTAGAAATATTTTCGACTTTGTTATTATTTTTATAGTTAGTAACATTACAGTTATGACGGGAATATTTGTAGTTTAAATTTTTCTATTACTCTTTTTATTAACATCCATCTCGTGTATGAAAAGGAAAATCTAGTGCTATAAACTTTAACTGGAAGCCTACTTCTATCAGACGAAAGAAACTCAAATTATACTTTTTAGAAAACTTGTATAAATAATTTTTAACGTAGCGGGATTTGAACCCGCGCCTCTTGGAAACCGTCCAAGAGTTTGAACGTATGGTTTAGCGGTCAGAGCGCTTGGAGCGTGAGTTCTAATTTTTAAAGGTTTTCAAAAAATTTTTTTTTTCCTAAGTGTAGAATAACACTTTAAAATTGTACAAATAATTTATTGTATGATCATTTCCCAGGTGGAGAGCGAAGCCACAATAATAAAGATTATAATCTGAGGGTGGGTTATTCATATATTGTAATTGTTTATTGTTTCTTATATTTAACAAAAATCTAAAACATAAAAAAAAATAAAAATCCATGCTATTTTACATTGATAGTAAACAAAAGTTAACAAAACAACAAAACGACGTACCTTTGGATATATTGACCATAGCAAAACATAAACTTCACTAATCAAACTCTGTATTGTATTCTTGTGATACCACCACGATATGAAATGTTCGATGAAAATGTTTCGATATTACAGTATTATATTTCGTTGAATCGAATCACAATCGGGAGTTGAGCGCGATGGATGTTGATTGGTTTACCACTGTTAATGGTTATATAAAAATAAATGTACGATATTTAACAAAATATGGCCAAGAGCGAGTCGGTTTAAAATTATTAACAAATTTTTTAAATACCTAATTGTTATTATCAATTTTGACTATAAAGATAATTAAAAAATTAAAATAATATTATAATTATTTCTATTGTTGAGGCCAGTCGTGGCGCAGAGGCAGAAATGTGTAACTGAAAGCGCGGCAGGTTATGTGTTCGATACCCACTCGGGGAAATGAAATATTTAACATTTCCATTTTCTTCGCCCTGGTGTGGAGGCAAAGCGCGGTATTGAGTTCTACCACACAACACGTAATGCATCTGGGATTCAGTGGAGAGTGGGAAACGGAGTGTCTTAACACTACGTTCATGTATTATATTCTACATCATGAGTTTAAGTGTGTTAAAGTTATTTCTATTAGGAAGTAGGGCAAGTCACCGCCTAAGTATTTATGAACAAAGGATGTGGGTAACAGGTGCGGTTCGTTTCTGGCGGCGAAAGCTACCACAATAACTATAAACTAAAATATATATTTATGTTTTTTAACAGAAAATACACAATGGCTTACAGTAAAGTTGGATTGTGGAAAAGGCTTTTGTTCTTTTGGACAAAAATGTGGTAAAATAAATCGGCTTTTTAGTTTTACCTACAGTTATAAATCACGGTTGCTTTGATTCAGAATTGAGGATATTTATTTTTATTTATCACTTACTCAATTATATCGTCATTTTATTTGGTTTTTCTTATATGTATCAAGTATATATGAAAAGTTTGAGAATTGAATAAAAAAGTTTATTATAGACAGTACCTGTTTGTTTTTATATTTAAAAAATGCTTTAGAAGTAAAATTGCTTTTTTAGTATTGATTTTTAGTTTTGCATTTCATTTCATTTTTTGAAAATAAATAGTGAATTCGTTAATGTCGTTCAAGTTTCTAGTTTGCTAAGTTCAGTCAATATTTATGAGAGATTTATAAAAGATTTATAATATTGGAAGAGAAAAATTTAAGAAAAGTTCTGATCTCAACACGTGTTGCGCCAATTAGTGAATCGGTAAAGAAGTTTCGAGAGTTAACTTGGATTGTGTATATTATTAGTCGTATAAGTTTCTTATATACTATAAAAAAACAAATATTTTAGTTATTAAAGTACCTATATAACATTAATAGAGATAATAATACTTAAAATATGCCTTGTTTCTTTGATTGAACAAAATGCAGCGTGAAGACTTCCTAGAGTGGACTCAAAGGACTTCCTAGAGTGCTAAAAATGCGTTGAAAACAAGAAGTAAATATTCGTATTTTGTTTTTCAATTTCACGCTGTTTCCCGCAAATAGTGTTCTGATCGAGTGTTACACCCCGTTTCTCACATTCCGCCACTTTTTTTCGAAGTATTGCGTGTTGAATGGAAGAACTTAACGCCGCGCTTTTGTCTTAGCAGCAGAGCAAGGAAATAAAAATATTAATAATTAATAATTTATCCTCCCGAGTGGGAATCGAAATAACGACCATCGCATTATAATCATACGCTTGTGCCACTGCTATACGACAACCTCATTCAACATTACTTGGACAGTAATTATATTTTAAATGCAATAGATATAATACTTTTTTTGATTTAATACGTTTTTGCTTTTAAATACACTTGACAAGATTGCATTTTTAATAACTTTTCTGTTGTCGTGCTGTATAAATATTAAACTTTTTCATCGCAAATCCAACCTACTTTCCGTTTAAACTAAGAGTAGTGTAATCTTTGTGTACCGTGTTTTCTTGCATTTTTAATATTAATACTGTAGTAAAACTTTTAAATATAAAATTATGTTATGTAGATTTACATACTATTTAAATAAATATACTTGTTTACATTGTTATATGAGAAACGTAGTCTAAACAACTCGACAATACAGTCTAACGCCAAGTAAACATTTTTTCTATAACAAATTTTTACCTTTCGGGGCAAAGCGCGGCGTCGGGTTCTGCCACTCAAAACGCATTGCCTCCAGAATTCGACAGAAAGTGGGTAACGGAATGTTTTAACACTAGGTTCCCTCTGCCTAAACTGCTGTGTGCGGGATACAGCGTGTAGCTGATTTAATTTTTTATTTTTTTTTATTTTTACCAGCGGCATTGCCCCTGGCCCCCGTCCCGTATCAGGTGAGAATAAATATTAGTTGTGTATGACATTCAGTACGTATAGTATGTCGTGGGTATATATATCAATAGCGATAGCCTATAAATAACATATATAAATGGACTATCCAAAACTAAAATATTTTTATAATTCGAACCAATAACTCAAGTGCTTAGCGCGTTCAACCAAATAAATTCTAGCTTTACTATATAGATAGATATAAATAGAAAAGATATACAAATATCAAAGAACAGTCCACAATTCATAAATTTAAACATCACATTCGGAACAGCTGTCATTAACATTACTTCTAATGAGATTTGAAGCCGCAACCGTTGCGGTAACATAAAAATTCTCTTAGATAAATTGAAGTGTTAAGTTTAATTTAATAACTGCCATATATTAACTGATTTATGGAGTAAAATATATTATGCATGCCTCCAATAGATTCAGCAACAATGGCTTCAAATATTGGACTGAGCTCGACTATGTTTTGTTAAAATGTGACTGTATAATAAATCAAAAGAACTTTCTCATTTTGTTTTGATTGATGTTGTACGAGAGGTTCGTACAATGTGCTTTCATTGTGAATCTGGTATTATACGGGTGAAATATTCATTATTTTTACAAATGTTTCATATTTAACTTTTAAATATTATTCCTTTCTTTACATAGCGTGCTTGCTCTTTTTAATTAAAAATGGTAAAACATTATCCTATGATTTTATTTCCTAAATCTTCATTAGTAAGCCCTAGGCTTCAACAAATTACATATGTTTTAAAAACACTTGTGTATATTTACTATTTATTTGATATACTCTATTTTACTCTAGCTTCACGCTGTATAATCCGCTGTTCGCCGGATAGTCAAAGAGAACGGAGCGTCAAAGGCTACGGTCTCTACGTAACTCTTTCTCCTCGTCCCCGGTCATCGACCTTTCTAATGCAGCTAAGGCTCCGTTAACCCTGTTACCGGCAGCAATACGCCTTTCCACATCCATCTCGCATCTTCCAACTCTACTGACCATACTTCCCAAAATATACCATTTCTTCATAGATTAAAATAATTTAGTTTCAGAATCCTACTATACAATGTTATTGAAATTAAATAGATGTAATTTCTATATCATGGGTAGGTTATATTATCTATATGAACATAATTATACAAAGAATAAAATAACTAAAAATCTATGATATATTTTTCCACACACAATTGTGCCCCTGCGCCTCGTCCTCTAAAAAAATACATTAATAAAAAAAACTCACCATCCATTAAGTGGCACAAGAAGAGGTTTATCGTAGCCGTCGCACCAGGCCATAGCGGCTGTGACCAGAGTAGCGAGGACCCCGCGTCTGGCAACTGCTGGACGCAGCCATGCTATTATCTAAATAAAAAAATAAGATGTTATATACCTATAAATGAAATGACAATAATAATAAAATAAATCTATACATGAACTGATCTGGAAATCTGGATGTGGAGATCCGCTGTCTTGAATTTATAAAAGTATAGCCCAAAACCAATTTTTTCAAATATTGCATGTTTGTCAGTGCGTTTATGCAAGCTAATCCAGAAACGCATAAACTACTTAACTGTACTTTTGTAAACTTTTCTAAACATTTTGTGTTTGTTTTACTTCATTCAGTTCATAAATGAAAAAGTTATATGAATTGACGGTCACGCGCAGGCGAAGTCATGAGCATAGTTAATCTACAATGAGGAAGGAAAAGATTGTGACGAAATTGGTGAAGACTGACTAAACGTGACGGTTATACGTTTTAATCCTTCTCAAGGGCTTGACGCCAGGAGTGACCCAGGGGCACATGCGTGTGACTGTAAGCACGACTGGTTGTGGATACAATTCTCCCTCGAGGAAATCAATCAAATTTTTAGTATTTTAATTTTTTGCGCTCTCGTCGTCGCTTCTCGTTCTTTGTCTCGCAAATTCTGGCGTTGAGTTCTGCCACTTAATACGCAATACCTCCAGAATTCTGCAAAAAGGGATAGCCGAAGTGTCTTAACGCTAGGTTCCCGCTGCCTACCACGTGCATACAGCGTGAAGCTGAAAACAACCCTTCTCCAGGGGCAATAAAGGTAATTAAGAAAGCTCACAAACAAAACTTACACAAATCTATATATGCGGAATGCTATCGAAAAGAATAAAATGCTTAGAATATAAACTTTAATGCATTAATTTCTTCTCATATTTACGATAATATTTTCTTTACAAAAAATTATAATAAAGTACTTGTTGAACTCTCTTCACATTTTTTACAATTTTATTGATTGAAATTTCATCGAAAATTGGATTTATGAACTTATAAATCATCATGTATTATTTTCTTTATATAGGTAAGTTTAGGACTAATATATGTTTCTTTTGTACAGATAGGTTTACACAAGACCCTATATCTGACGAAGGTAAAGCCGAGCGGCTTAAACCTGTCAACGGAGTTTTGAGTTATTCGATATTAGCCGTAATTTGATTAAAAATGTCGTTAAGATTAAGGTAAACTCAATAGATAAGTAAGAAGGTTCTTTATAAAAGAGACTACAAAATTGAAGATAAAGAATTTTTACTAGAATCGCTATGTTTGTTTTACAGTTTCAGGCTGTATGCCACATTAAGTAGGATAGACAGAGGGAACCTGGGAACCTATTGTCAAGGTACTCCGTTTCCATTATGACACTTCCGTTCTCAACTTTTCGCGGAATTCTGTAGGCACTGCGTGTTGACTGGTGGAATTCATCGCCGTGCTTTTGCCTCGTAACCGGAGCGAGAAAACGAAAATATTAAATACTTCAAGTCCTCTGAGTGAGAGTGGGAATCGAACCCAAAAACATTTGCGTTTACAGTAGCACGCGCGTGCCTCTAAAGAAACACCATATGGCATGTAATATATCGAATCTAATAATTGTTTCAAAAACTCCATTTCATAACGAGTAAAATTCTACTACAATATTATTTGTGAAGCTTTCATGAAGGCGGCTTTACTAACAACACTAAAATGGTTTAGTTAATCCTTTTTAAACAAATTGGATGTGAAAGCATTCCCATGCATACGCTAGAGCTTTTATATTTTAAACTTTTTTATTTATACATGTCAACTAATAGTGCCGAGGTTTATTAAATTTTTCAAAGCAATTATTATTTATACATGTATGTTTATATAATATATATAAATATATGCATATATTTTTTTATTTATATATAATTATTTAAATATATATTTTATTACATTTGAATTAGAAATTTAAATAAATATTTCATTTTTTCGAGTGGGGATTGAACCCACAACCAGTTCGCGTTTACACTTACACTTTGTGCCCTATCGCCACGACTGGCCACGGAAAGTAAGGAGATGCTAAAATTATGGCATAATTAGCCATAAGAATTTTAACAAAAAAAAAATCAGTTTCACGTTGTATCTGCATTTAGCAAGATAAGCACAGGAAACCTAGTGTTAAGACACTTCGGTCCCTACTTTCCGCCGAATTTTCAACACATTGCGTGTTGAGTGGTGGAATTCAACGCCGGCTTTTTGCCGTTGTGCCAGAGCGAATATATAGAAATATTGAGGCCAGTCGTGGCACAATGGTACAAAGTGTGACTGTAAAACCGACTGGTTGTGGGTTCGATCCCCACTCGAGGAGATAAAATATTTACTTAAATTTATATTTTCATTTCTTCGCTCTTGTGTCGAGGCAAAGCGCGGCGTTGAGTTCTGCCACTCAATAAGCAATGCCTCCAAAATTCGGCAGAAAGTGGGGAACGGAGTGTCTTAACACTAGGTTTCCTCTGCCTACCCTGCTGTGTGCGGGATATAGCGTGAAGCAATTTTTTTTTGTTTTTTTAATTAATTTTGCCGAATGAGGATCGAACCCATAACCATTCTATTCTTCAAATCACAGCATTATTCTCTTTCATTACGACTGTCAAAACTATTCAACATTTGTATTATAAACCGAATTGTAAATAATATAATCATACTATTTAAATTCTAAGTTAAATAAAGCGTGTTAACAAAACACTTTATGAATATATTCATAAAAAAAATCAATGGTGACAAAAGGGACTAATGGTATTAACCGGGGTCTTATTTATACACTTGCCCCTAAGAGGGTTATCTCTAGCTATTTGAACTTGGAGGGTTTGTACAGTACTGCGAGTAAAGGACAGATTTAACTACAAAGGTTCAAAATTAGATAACTTTGCTAATTCAGTATTTACTTTAATTTGCAAATGGAATTAAGTTGATTAGGTCACTTACGTAAAAGGTAAAAAATGTTAATTTATAAAATACTTCGAACAAAGACAAAATGCGAAATGTTTTATTTTAATAAGTTGTTTAGTTTTTTGTTCGGCTTCTGAATCCCGCTCATGGCAGAATAGACAGAGGGAACCTGGGAACCTAGTGTTAAGATGGAATGCCTTAACACTCCCCATTAAGACAATTCTCGAGCTTAACTTATTTACTTTCTAGTTTCTATTTCAATCTTGCGGTTTTCATTGAATGAAATGCAATCTGAACGTGAAAATGGACGAGAAAAAATATTTAGGTATAATATAAACTTATAAAGACTAGAAATCATTTTATAATATGCATATATATTAACGAAAATATGTTTTATATCGTCACTATTGTATTATGTTATAAGGTTATAGGCGCTTTACCTAGACACCAGAGCGAAGAAATGGATATATAAATTTAAATAATATTCTATTATCTCCTCGAGTGAGGATTGAACCCACATCCACTCGATTTTACAGTTAAACTTTGTGTCCCTGCGTAACGATTGGCCTCATTTTTAAACTCATTTACTTCTTTTAAATTTTGCTTACGCTCGATATAAAAGTTCTGTAGGAGTATGGTGACTTATCATTAAACTCCGTTTACAACAAAAGATATACAAAATAATGAAAAAATATAATAATGGGATCAAAATATAACCATTTGATTGATCATAGGTAACTCTCAGACGCGTAACATTTTATTAGCAACCTACATTTTTAATTTGCTTCGTCCATAAAGTTGCTATAAAAATCCCATCACGGAATTTTATCGTGTTTGTCTTTCTGTATAAGGTCGCTTTGATTGACAGTAAGCTACCGACTTAATGAATTGAACATTATCTTCGAATCTTTTAGCTATTTTCTTAATTAATACGTTTTCAAATGTCACCATATTTTTTTAAACTTTTATTCCTCAGTTATTAAAAAAGTTATTCTCAGAGATTATCTGTGGTTCTAAAGATGTGAATAATATTTTATTATTATCGTTTTTTTTTTATTATTTTACAATTCGAATATGGAACAAAAAAGAAATATTTTTTTAACTTTGGAGCTGAGGCTATTTACCGGTTTACCAAATATATTACATTTTACCAAAAATAAAAAAAAATCGGAATGTTTGCAGTAATAACATTTATTGTTTCCATGCATAAATTTTTATCTTACGATACAAATCAAAAACTGTTTCATTTAACGGTCTTCCTTTTTTATCCCAATAGGATATTGCGTGTTATATAGTAACACCCCACGTCGCCCTTGGTCTAACTAGATTGAAGCATCATTTATATTTTAAGCGGAAATATTCCTACAAGTAAGATTTGAAGCTACACCCACTACAATTGAAATTTCACTTAAATTGAAACTGCATTTCTACTCCTCTGCGACGAGGTCAGTTTATTGTTTTACATGTATCTATTTGATAAATTAACGTTCTCCGATGATGATTTAAACAACTATGTACAGTATAAAGTTGTAAATTAGTTGAATGTTAAATATTTCAAATAGATATTAAATGATATAAAATAATTTACAATTCAATAACGAAGTGGATCAGCATTCAAGCGGATCAAATATTGAAATAGAATATATAATTTTATGTGTTTCTGATTATTTTATTTTATCTCGATATTACTAGAGTAAAATTGCATATTGAATTAAAGTGAAGTACGCATTTTAAATAGAATTATATATTTGTACTTCAATCAAGCATTCGAGCCAATCAAATTGTACGAATCTGAAACTAAGCAAAAAACGTAACATGAAATAATTACTGATGCTAACTTTAAAGCAAAAATAAATTAAATAACGTAATGGAAAATTGGGAACGGAGTGTCGTAACACGATTTTCTCTATGTCTACTTTTTTATTCGAAATCACAGTAAAGTTACAAAGCGCAGTTCTGTGATACTGAACCGTAAAAACACCTTTTTAATATAATATACTGTACCTGAGCGCCCAATTGCATGGGATCTCTAGTTAGGATGTCACTCGATTTCCTGACGGCACCGTACACGAGCTCTACATCCCGATCCAGGATATAACAACGGACGTGTTCCAGGATACACCGGAGATATGATATAGTTACAGTTTGCACCTGTTAGAAGAGACATAATTAAGGTTATAATATTGTTTATTGTTAAATTGATATTTTTATATGATAATCATTGGAATGAAATGCTATTATTTCAGTATATATACTTTAATTTCAAAGATTTTTATTGGCACTGAGAAAAACAGAAAAACTAAAATACATTTTCCAAGATAAGTAGAAAGATGAATAAATTAAAGAGTTAAACTTTTGAGAAAAATCACATTTAACTTACAGCGGCGAGTAAAAAGTCGAAATTGCAGACAGTTAGGTCTTTAAGTTTGGAGAAATCTCCTGCCAGAAGTAGATGGAGCCAAGATTCTTCTACGTGGCGTTGTGTAAAGGCAGCCGCTGTTCTACTGGCCGAGTGGAACGGTGTCGAATCCAAGAGTGCATCGTCTTCGTCCACACAACCTGGTTACCCAAACATACACAATATGTACAAAAGATATATTTTTCTAAAAAATAATAATAATTCATTTAGTAGATAACATTTCGCAAATTAAAGATGGGAACTATGGATTAAAAATACTTTTGAAGCTTATTTTAATGTTATGTGCGAATTGATTTGTGAAAATCAGTCTGTATTTTCATCTTGTTTAGTCTGGTACATTTTAATAATATTAGGATGTTGTTTAATACAAAAAGGAATATAATAATATTTAGTTAATATATTACTTGGTACATATATATATTATATTTATACATTATAACATAATATATTCCATCAGTCTAATAATAAAAAAAGTTGGGGGGAAGAACATTTTACGATAACAGGTTACCAGTTGTTATGACGATATTAGTGAATTACATTGAAATCCATTCAATCTCAAAGCTTCCGTTTATCCACACATATGTACACCAAAAAAATATTCTTAGTAGAAAATTGTAAACGTTCTATATACTAACTTATTTAGAAAACGTATTCCACATCTAGAAAAGAAATCCACAACCTTCTTCACTAAATTTAATATTATATAATTCTTAGTAATTATTTGGGTAGCGGAAATTTGTAAAAATCTCCCTACAGAGATGCTAACAACATAAATAAGTTGTAACAAGCGTATAAAAATTTCGACGTAGCTTGGCGAGAACGCATGGCTTAGTGGTCAGAGTGCCTGGTCGGTTCCCAGGAGGCGCGGGTTCGAGTCCCGCTGCGTTCAAATTTTTATACGTTTTCTAAATAAGTATTTTTTTTCCTAAGTGTAAAATAACACTTTAAAAAATGTTTAAATAGTTCTATATACTTGTTTATATATTTTGTTTATTGAATAAATATTAATTAGATTCTGAATTTAATGATATTTTTAAACAATAAAACATAAAAATATATATACCTTCTTATACATATATGTTTTTATGTTCCATATCAGCACTATATTGTCAATTTCACTATAAACATACAAACCTGGTTCTTGCGTTTCACTAGTGTCAGTATCATCAGCATCGTTGAGGAAATTAGCAAAATGCAAAGCGGCGAGATCAGAATGAGCGTCTCTCAACGCACTCTGGACGCGCACGTACCGGCGACGCGCCCGCGAGCTGGCGGCCGCGGCGCGCCACCGCCACGTGCTACGACCAGACACTACGTTCTCCGATATTATTGATTCTGTTAAAAATGTAAATGGTGAAATTTTGTTAAAATTATTTTATATTTTGTTTAATATTTGTATAAATTATTGTGTAATATTGACAAAAATAAAAATAATGTGTTCATGTAATATTAATTAATTAATTACATTATATTTTAAAAATGATACTTTACAAAATTTATTAATAATATTTAAATCTTAAATCAGTATGAGTAAATGAGCGTTTGGTTTATATGTTTTGTATATTTTTTTTTAAAACGATAACTAGCGCAGTAATTCTTTTATATTAAAGTGTTCTACTTTTTAATAGACATTTTAATCATTGGTCATAACTTGACAAAACACAAGATAGACGTTAAATATTTAAAATACTAGTACCTTGAATAGAATTGGACCTCTATCAATTATGATTATAATATATCACGATAAATTAATAAAACATGTACATTCACTAACTTTTATATTAAAAAAATATCTCACGTATCTTATCTTTATAAATCAAAAAATTAAAGTTCTCTCAAAATCTAGATTTATAATACATTTTCGATCAGATACTACACATTTTCAGACAGCGTCCTCGGCGCAATCGGGATTACACTTCAAAGTGATTATAAAACGGACGTACACAAGCTTCAACATTTCATAACATCTTAAATTATAATTTTATATTCGCATCAACACTTTATATGTGTTCCAAGAACTGGATGTATGGAGTACACTGGTCTAGATATATCATAATTTTCCATATGGAACATCTATGCTTTCATTTTCCTAGAAATGGAAGCTTTTATATTATTATTTTTAAGTTATTTGTTTTAAATTTTGATACCTTTTAAAAAAAGCAAATGTGGAACACGTTGAAATATTTTTTAAAGTATGTAATTTATATAACATACAGTAGATGTCAAATAGTAAAACTCTTTAGAGAATAAATACTTTATATATCTACCTAAATGCATTTAATTTATTTAAATACTGTGCAATATATAAACGTATCTCTTTGTATGATATTTTGAGTATTAAAAGAATTGCATTACTGCTATTAGAGACCAGACATACAGTAAAATGAAAGCTTCAGGTGATAAGAACTTTGCTTCGTTGCCAGAGCGAGAAACTGAAAATAATTATATGTGGGAATCGAACCCACAACCTTAAATATATGTGTACATATAGCTAAAGAAACAAAAAGAACAAATAATTACATCAAAAAATACTCACTCATCATATATTTAGCAACACATAAAGTAGAAAAGTTAAAGTTCGCATCCTTAAGTGTGATAACAGCTTCACTATTACTGGTTGGCATCAAAAGCTCCAAAAGTTCTAGTTCTGTCAACCCGAATTCGGAACATGTTATGTAACCTGAAACGTTCACAATTTAAATAACAAAATTCAACGTAAAATATTAGGCGTTTGACGTACACATATTTTTAAACTGCGTCCCGTTTTGATTGTGGATTCCAATGTTTCTCTATTGCATATAAAACAATTTAACTATTTCGTGGAGTAAAACTTTTTTTTTTCATTTTAGTAAGTGTTTTGTACTTTTCACTGAAATGGATTGAAAAATTGAAAATATGAAACAATTGTAGTATTTTTTAAAATAAGAGGGAATCTGCACTGAGGTAACAGACGTACGTTACGCTACACACAATAAAGAACAAATGAATTTAGTCCTAATCACAGCAATACTACAAATGCTTTCTGGAGATCAGTTTATTCTCGGTGGGGGTGAACTGACTAACTCTCGCTCAGCAGTCAGTGCCATCGAAAATTAAATAAACAAAATAAATAAAAATATGAGGCCAGTCGTAGCGCAGTGGCACGAAGTGTGACTGTAAAACCGACTGGTTGTGGGTTCGATCCCCACTCGAGGAGATGAAATATTTACTTAAATTTATATTTTCATTTCTTCGCTCTGGTGTCGAGGCAAAAGCGCGGCGTTGAGTTCTGCCACTCAACACGCAATGTCTCCAAAATTCGGCAGAAAGTGGGGAACGGAGTGTCTTAACACTAGGTTCCCTCTGCGTACCCTGCTGTATGCGGGATATAGCGTGAAGCTAATTTAATTTTTTTTTTTTTTTTAAATAAAAATATATATGTATATTACAATTACAAATGCAAATAAACCAACAACTTACCAGCTAATTTACTGAAAGCCTTAGAGCCAAACACAACTTCTAAATGATCAAAGGCACCGTCAATAAAGTCTCCTGAACTATTATTATCCGAGGTTTCCTCGATAGCGTCCAACAAGTAGTAACAATTCTGAACTTTAAACTTTTCCTTTTGAGCTGGCGTTAGTTGTAATTGTTCTAAAGATACTGAACTCGTACAAACTAAGAATACGTTTCTCGGTAACGACATTGGAAGCCACGACAATCCCGTCACGATATCACACTCCAAAGGATTAACTCTATGTACATTATCTATGAAGATTAGCAATATCTCATTTTCCATATCCTCGCATCGTTTGAGCAAACTTTGGAACCAATTGTTTATATACAATGGATCGAAACTTGCGTCTTTTGGAAGATAGCCCTCTGGAATGTTCAGGATGATCGATATTTGTTGGCACATAACTCTCAGTAGTTCGAGATTGTAAGCCGATCTTGGCGTGGAAGCGGAAAACCTTATTATTCTTAGCACAGGCTTAGAGAATATCTGTTCGAACTTGAAATACAGATGAGTTAGCAGTGTACTCTTTCCGGAAGCATCGGGCCCGTATATCAAGACGGGGGGATGCCGTGATTTACTTTGGTAGTTTTCTTTTGCGTTATCTAATATACTTCTAGTTGCGTCTTCGATTTGCTTAACATTTACGCTATATAATCGATTGTGTTCTATACATATCCTAAGGTGAGTAATGTGCTCCAGAAATACTTCCTAAAAGTTTTATTTAATTAAAATAAAAATCAATAATTTAATTTTTATTTTTATATTAAATGTCTCTTACATAGTAATAAATGTATATTTGTATTATTAAAAGTTAAATTTAATTTTTAATTTTATAAAATATATCTTGCATATTGATAAATGTATTTTATGTGTGTTTTGTGCAATGCACATATGTATATCAATTCTAACCTGGACAGTCTTTTTCCTTCCTTTACCCTGATCAGGTTCAGTGCTTAGGCTGTCATCGACTAGCGAACTGACTACAGTTTGTACACGATCTCTGAATGGAGACAACTTCTCCTCAGTATCGGATGCTGCGTCTGTTCGAGATGAATCTGCAGATATTGCTCTAAAGAAACAATTTTGTTAATTGAAAGAAATATTTTCAAGAAATTCTCATGAAACATTGACATTGGCATTTATAAATATAAAATCATCAGATAACTAACAAGCTCATACAAATAATAACACTAATAGGATATATGTAAATTCTATTTTTATGTTTAAACTAATTATTAGCGTCTGTTTAGGGTTCACCTCAAAACAAAAAAAAAACAGAACATTATAAAATCTATTTGATGTCCTGAATCACTGTGTTGTCTGTCAAGATCATTTACCTCAAGATGGTGTGGAGGCAAAAAATTAAGTCTTAGTGAACACAATCAAAAGATACGAGTAATCGCATGTTCGCAATCGTTTTTACTTCATTCCGTATAAAATTCACCACATAATTAAAACCTATAGGGGACTTCTCGTCGACCTACAGTTACGATATTTTGTACGAAGTGAGAACTTAAAATACAAATAAAGAATAATAATCAGAAAAATGAAAATTTTATAGTATTTCAAGAAAGAACCTAGAAAGAATAACTTAATTTATAGAGTTCATGCACGCTTAAGTTTATCAACTTTTATAAGTTGTACTTTCCGTTGACCTATAACCCTGACATTAATACGAAACTCTCGGTGAACATGACCGTTTCACACTTGACTGGTTTAAATAATGATATTTACGTAATGTTTTTTTTAATTAAAACAAAAAACCTTATTTAAATATTAGAATGCCCTAAATTTTTTGAGTACAACGTTATGTAAATATATAGAACTTAATTGAGCCACTTATTTATGCTTGTAAAAATATTTCAATGAATACTTTCATTTTATAATAACACCATTATGAAATGAAGTTCATCGCATAAGGGATATTGTTGGTGCAGTATAACGTTAATTACTCTGTCAATATTGCATTACTGCACGAGCTTCTCTCATTGTGTAATATGAATTAAAAAAACACATTTTTTATATAATTATTTTCATTCTTGTTTATTGAAAAATATTGAAAATGTCGAAGCACATAAATTTGAGTTTACAATTACATTATATTATTTAGATATGTTTGTGTTGCTACTTATTGTTCATTTTATTTCATTATCTTCAGGCATCACTAGGGTCTTTATTGATAACGTAGTGCCTTGACACTACGTATTTGTGTGTATGTATTGTGGAGATTGAATCCACAACCATCGTATTTAAGAACACTGTCCAATTGCACCACGATATTTAAAAATGGTATAAAAATATGTAACAAAGCAATCGAAGGACAGGTCTACCTAGTCACCACAAACTACTGCAAAATGTTTGAAACAGCAGGTTTTAAAATGTTATAAATTTTAGAAAAAAAAAATTTACAGTGAGTTCTAGGTTAGGTACTTACTCAAGCCTTATAACATGTGTTTCCGGTAAAAGATCCTCTAATTTTTTTTGTAATCTTTTTAATCTTTGGTGTGTTAATACTGTTAGTTTGGAGTCATCTGGCTCCAAATCTGGAATGTCTCGTAACACAGCAATAAGACCTTTTGGATGTTTTCCATTTTTTAATAATTCTGCAACAAATTATTTTTTGAATATACGTTATATATTATCAATATGTAGGTATTAAATAAATATTTATTTATCTTAACGCATACTTCAAATTATAGTTTTTTTTAGCTCGGTGATTTTAGAGGTATTAGTAGTTTGTAATTTTTTTTTGTTGTTTATAAAAAAAAAATGCTAAGCAGTTTAGTGTGTAAGGAACTGTCGCTGTATTCTGTCTAACAAAGTCGAAAAGACCGTTACTGTACCGTAAAAGATGTTAAGGTTAATATAAGATTATTTTTTATCGTTACATACAGTGGGGCAGGCAGAGGGACTCATATTCTTTGTTCACAGATTCCGCTCCCCATTTTGTAATTTTGAACGCATTGCGTGTTGAAGGTTAGAACTCAATACCGCGCTTTGCCTCGACGCCAGAGCTAATATAAGAATATTTCTTTCCTCGAGTGGGATTCGAACCCATAACCTGTCGCGTTCACAGTCACACTTTGTGCCCCTGAGCCACGATCAGCCTTGTACATACATACTAATTTTTTTACAAATCAATTTTTCCAATATAATTTGAACACCAAGAAAGTAACGTCAAATATATTACTCTATTTTATACTGTACGAGAGCAATTTATATTGTAGAGCATATATCATTCTATCGATTTAACGTTTTAAAACCCAGTTTAGATAAATTCACGCTTGAGAAATCCTCCACATCTGAACACAATATTGCATCCCGTGATACCTACGAGTGTTGTAGAAATTCACCTTTCAGATTATTTCAAATGAAAGAAACACCTCGACGTTAGAAAGTATGGCGTTCCATTTATTTTGTATCAAATGGAGGAAGGACGCGGGTAGCTGTCCAAATGATATTTCAAGTTATAAAAATCAACTACCATGCGTATTTCAAAATATTATTATTATTCCTTTGAATGGTGGTGTTGGTATATCTTTATTAGCTTCAATTTTTGATATATTGATTTGGCATAATTCGAGCACTACTTTACGTATCGGTTCGTATCTATTTCTTACGTTCACACGAATGAAACTACGGCCATAACTTGTTTTTAATAAAACATATTAAGATATCAATCAAAATTACCACTGCCGATAAAAACAAACAGAGCGAGAAAATGAAAATAATTCATTCTCCCAAGTGGGAATTGATCCCTCAACCGCTGCATCATGGTAGCATCAAATATTAAATTACTAGTTCGATTTCTCTCTCGAGGAAATGAGATATTTAATATTTTAATTTCTTCACGCTGGTGTCGAGTCAAAGCGCGGAATTAAGATCCGCCAATCAATACGCTATACCTACATAATTTGGCAAAAAGAGCGGAGTGTCTTAACACTAGGCTTCCCTTGTCTAGCCTGCTTCATGCGGAATACAGCGTGACGTTAAAAAATATATAAAAAAATGGAAAATATAGGTACATAAAAATTAATCTGTCGATAAAACATTGCTAGAGACAGATGTAGGTAAAGTGCAAGTTTATTTTTGTTTTATTCTAGCCAATCAACAAGTGACGCAAAGAGCGTAGCGATATTTCAATGCAGGCGAAGTCGTTTCCGGGAAATTGGGTTATAACGATTGGACTATTTTTTATGATTAAAACACGCTGAGAATTCCTTTTTTACTTATTTTGTCAGCAATTTTCGTTCAATCGTCACAGTTTTTTTTTTCAAAGTCAAAAATATATTTTGGTGAAGTGGATGTGTATAGTAAGTATCAAGATACTTTAAAAAGTCATTATTTTAATTTCATAATTTCATTTGATACTATATTTCATAAAAATTTCAGCATACATTATTTTTGTCTTAAAATATGTATCAATTAATTTTAGCTATATATATATATATAAGATACGTATATTATATATATTTCATTTTAATGTGATGTTAGAACACGAAAGTAATGCAGGTTAGAGAATATAGTTAAAAATTAAATTAAATTAAATTAGCTTCACGCTGTATCCCGCACACAGCAGGGTAGGCAGAGGTAACCTAGTGTTAAGACACTCCATTGCCCATTTTCTGCAGAATTCTGGAAGCATTGTGTGTTGAGTGGCTTAACTCAACGCTGCGCTTTGCCTCGACCAGAGTGAAGACATGAAAATATAAATTTGAGTAAATAAAAATATAGTATTATTGTATATTGACTTACCAAGTGCGATTTCACATTGTATTTCCACAGGGCTTCGTAACAATTCGCCGACGCTCGCGCCGCCTTCCAGCGCTTCGAGAGCCAACGTATTGAAAACTTTCTGAACCGTCGATAGCCGCTTCCGCTGTTCTTCCCGTTCCAGTAAATCACTGTACCTGGTTAAAAATAAACAAGAAAGTATAATTTTAAATTTTATCGTACATTTTGAATAGAATTTCTGCGTTAGTATTTGCTGTAATGAATGCAATTGTATAGAGATATTTATGTTTTCAGCTCTATGTCTAGAAAACCTAATGTCAATACTACGCCCCGCCATAGTGTGAGCAAATCAAAGAAGTTCACTTCCCCAAATAGGAGAAGAACCCAGAACCATCGCCTTTACATATTTATATCTATACATTTTATAACCTCTTCAACTAGTACACAAAACATACATACATTGCCAATATAAATACATTTTAATAAGACCCTAACACAAATGCAATCCTTTTATAATTCCGAATGATCAAACCCAAAAATATGAAAAAGATATATACCAAATACGAAATGAAATATCCTAGGTCGCGTCGTTGGGTCCCAAATAGTTTTTGATCCAATTCGTGATAACCTTTTACGTCCCTACATAAGCATTAAGGCGAGGTACGGGTCAGAACATATTGAATAATGCAGGTAATCTCGCCTTCCCTTGGATTTTGCCGGTTTTCGTTCTACCAGCTAAAGAAAATGTTAAGCTCGTATGTGAAGCAATATTTATATATAAAAATCGTGTTTTGATGTATAAATAAATTTAAAGTGTTACATTAAATCTACTGGATTTTGATTTAGATCTATCTATATACATATGTACCATATGTAAGATATATATGCTTTTTAAACAAGTATTTTTTCTTTCCTAAGTGTGGATTAACATTTTAATAATACCCCTATTATAGGGATATTGATTAAATTTGTTTCTATTTTTGCGATGGTATTGATTTTTTTTCTCAGCAAGTCGTTTATATTATCTTAGAATAATTTTATAATCTGTATACAAAAAATGTGTGTTTACACTGTATTCTTCTGCACCACAGAATTTTACCTGAATGAAAAGTAAAAATTAGAGTGATTCTTAACTCCTGTTTCGAGAATGAAGTAATTTATAGAGGTAGGTATAGAAGGTATCATTTCAATTTTATTGAATTTGGCCTTTAATTTGGCCTGTAAATATGGCAAAATAAAACCTTTTGTTGAGGTTTATATTTGAAATAAAGCACTTTCGGAAATAAAACCTAATACAGAACAAAAGAATGCTCTTCATATCCCACGATTTATATCACTTTCCTTAATTACAGTGACAAATAGCGGCCCTCTGGAATTAGAATTGCTGCTACGGAAAGCATAAATAATTTGACAGTAATAGATATAGTAAGGAATTTTTTTGACATTGACAAGTCATCCAATTTAACGTTAAGAAAATTCTATTTGCTTGTTTATTTTATGAATAAAGAAATTACAAGACATGAATGTCATATGGTTCAAGTGCCGTTTGAGTATAAGTCACTACTTTACTTCATATTTTAAAGCAAGAGAGTTTGGTTGAACGGGCTCTATCGTATCTTAAAAACCACTGATTTGAATAGAAAAAATCCTTTTGTGCTCGATTGTCCATTTATCGAAGAAGGCTATGTAATATATATATTATACATCACGTTAATAATTTTGACGTAAATAAATTGCATGCGGTAGAAGTTACCACTTTTGGTTTGTCGTGTGCCATACACACAACTTTTAGTTATACCAATTTCGAACATAAGACCGATTTTCCCAATTTATTTACACAAATCTCGGTTGTAGGTGCCATAAATTACAATATTTTTCATGAAAAATAGGTGAAAACAAGAAATATATTTCAAAGTAACTACATATAAATGTAATTTAATTTCATGTACATTTACTATCGTACTTAATCAGATTTAGTGCATTGAAACATTAATAAGCATTGCCGTTAGAATATCACACAATCTAATCAAAATGTAAAGCTGTGCTCGAATTCATTTGTATAATTAACGCGTTCATTAACTAACAATATATGTACTCAGAACTTTCCACCACAGTGACGTAAATTCAATAAAAACGACAAAACATTTATATAATTTTTGAAATTTTCATCAGTAACAATTTGTTTCAATTTAATCTTGGGCACTGACTTTATTCGTCCGTTTTTACATAATATAAGAAAGAATAATCTTTTAACTTCAAACTTGTACAGTTAGTGTTGAAGAACTTAAGCAGAACGTTAGCGCATAATGAAATGAAAATTAAGGAATTATTATATTATAATTTTCTATATTTTATTTTATTTTTAAAGTGTTATTCCACGCTTAGGAAAGAATAGTATTTATTTAGAAAAGAATCCGTGCCTTCTAGAAACCGATCAGGTCTTTGGGACCAGGTGGTGTCTGTATAACAAGTATAATAAATAAGTACAAAGATACATTTTATATTTAAACAAATCACGTATACTACGAATATGTTCATAATGTAGATACATACCACTTCTGTTCGCCATCCAAATGATAGGTCCCATCGCCGTTCAGCTTGTAACATGTTCGTATGAGCTTTGTTTGCGCCGAGTCTGATTTAACCAACATTTCAAATGTGTCCGCATTGATCTTAAAGGGTAGCACTGGTTGATAGCTGGACGCCTCGCCGCCAATGAAACACTAAATAATAATTAAATTTATTTTATTTAATCTATGGCTTATCGACAACTAATCTATTGTTAGATTAAACACGCACTGCCTCCAGAATTCCACAGAAGTTGGGGAGCGGAAGTGTTTTAATGGGAATGGATTGTCTTAACACTAGATGATCAGGTTCCCTCTGCCTCTATAACTTCTTTAATGTTCGGAAAATAAAGCACAAATTATATATTGAGTATATTGTACTAGGTACATATGTATAAACGTAAATATATGGAGATATACTTGGTATGACACAATTTAAAATATAGATCATATACGTTTAATGCAATACATAAACTTTCTCTGCATATTCGTTTTTTTCCCACATAGTCGAACAGAGAGAATCTAATGTCGAAACACTCCATTTTGAATCTCCTGCCCTAATTTGAGATATTTTATGTTGAATAGTGGAGCTCACCGCAACGCTTTATTTTAAAAGAGAAAGAGCGGAAACTAAAATAAATATGTAATTTTTCACATTAGATTGGCCTAAAGACATGCTTTTCTTTACAAATTAATAATATACGGATATAACTATATTAATATATATAAATATAAATAAGCAAATTTTAATTGTATTACTTTGAAAGGGAAATAATCGTAAAAAAAAACAGTTTTTTATACAACAAAATTAAACAAACGTAGGGATTTTTAATGAGCAAACGATCAAACTCAAAACAAAGACTACTTATTATGTAATTGACCCAATTGTATTGTAATTGGATATACAATTTTTATAATTGACCTATTTTTTTAATTTTATTTGTGACAAAGATCTATAATTATTTTTTCATGGGAAGCATAACTGTTTTCTAATATAAACATATTATTATAACCTATTAACATCAATGAAGCGCCATTGAAACTTCTATCTGTGGGTTCAAAATACATTTCCAAATATTTTTTAACTCTTTATGCAAAACATAGGTTCTCCTTAAATGAGAAGAAAGAAGTGCTTATAATTCTTTTTTCTTTGAGTTCGTAGTAAAACTGACAGGAATTAGATTTTCAAATGAATTCCAACATACGAAATGTACGGTATATATAACAAATAAATAAATAAATCAGCTTCACGCTGTATCGCGCACGCAGCAGGGTAGGCAGAAGGAACCTAGTGTTTTAGACACTCCGTTCCCCACTTTCTGCCGAATTCTGGAGGCATTGCGTGTTGAGTGGCAGAACTCAACGCCGCTATATATAACACAAAGTAATTAATATATTTCTTATAAATATATAAGCACAAACACAAGTAAAACTAAAAAAATATGCTACAAAACACAAACCAGGTACCGCATCTATATTGGCTATTTCAAAACAGAAAGTACAATAAAAGGGGAATACCAGAAAATATCCAGCTTTCGAGGTGACGTTGCAACAACGTATTTCATCGAGATAGTGCCGCAGTAGCGCCGGATTGGTCTCGTCGCCGCCGTCCGTGCCATAGTGCATGTCCACGAACTCGAACTGTTGGTGTACAATGAGATTTTATATGACTTGCATGTATCAACGGTTTTGACTGGAAAAGGCTTATATTATTAAAAAAGTTTTTAAAATAATATAATAAAAATAAAATAAAAAACAAAAATATAATTCCATTAAAGATTTTATAGATATAAATAGGCTACGAGCAGAAATAAATAAAGCTGTTGTGCTCCAAAGTTAAATAGCTAATTTGTATTTAAGCTTAAGATTTTTTTTTTATTTTTATTACACAAATAATATGGACGTAATACAGCTTCTTCCTATTTCCCGCAAAGCAGGGTAAGCAAGAGGTGAGAACTAAGTGCTACGACACTCAACAGTGTCTTAAAATTACGTTTCTTCTCAGGTTTTGATACCTCGTGTGGCGGAACTCAACGCCTTTTGCGCTCTTGTGAAAATAATTCAATATAAATCATACACCCGAGTCCCCACTGGGAATCGAACCCACATATAAATGAAATATAATATGAAGTATTATTTAAATATGAATTTCAAAAATTGGAGTATTTTCAATATAGTAGATATTATTATATACAGTGCAGTGGCAAGAAGTGTGACTGTAAAACCGACTGGTTGTGGGTTCGATCCCCACTCGAGGAGATGAAATATTTACTTAAATTTATATTTCCATTTCTTCGCTCTGGTGTCGAGGCTAAGCGCGGCGTTGAGTTCTGCCACTTAACACGCAATGCCTCCAGAATTCGGCAGAAAGTGGGGAATGGAGTGTCTTAACACAAGGTTCCCTCTGCCTACCCTGCTGTGTGCGGGATACAGCGTGAAGCTGATTTATTTATTTTGATTTATTATATACAGTTATTTATACTTGGATATTTGGTTATATATTAAACAAAGAAATAAATAATTCATCACTAATTACGTTCAGTCTACCACAAAATGTGACAGATAAAGAAGCTGCATATGCTGCCTAATATAAGTTCAAATGTATTCAGTTGATTTAAATATATTGTACTGAACAATTTGAAAGTTCAAGCGTCAGGACTCCCGCCTCAACGCCACCAGTGACGAAGTTAATAGTTAGTATGACGCAAATCCCGACGTACAACTTCTGCGAATGCTGTCGTGTGTATGTAATCAGTTAGTTATATTAAATAACTGTTAAAGTATTGTAATAAATTATAAGTTGTACCCTAGTGACAGTTAAATTGAAAACACTATTACTATACCGTACCGTTTCAAGATTGTAAGTTAACGGGAAATATACCTGACAAAAAAAATGTATGATATAAACTACAAATATTAGTTTATTAGGAAATAACTTTAAATTGTCATTTTTTATGATATAGTTATAAGATTTTATCAAATGTAAAGAGATGAGATATAGTCAAAAAAATTTTTTTTGTTTACAATTTTACAATACCAAAATTAGCTCAATTGGTAATCTAAAAGCGGGGAAAAATAGTTTTAGATGCTTAATCGATATAAATAATCCATTACAGTACAACGAAAAAAAAAATCTTTATTTTAATTAAGTGTAAGTATTTTAACGCACTTAATAGTGTAAATAATTACATTATAAATAAAGAAAATATCAATTAAATGGAAAAACTAAAGCGATATCCATTTTTAACCGATTAAAATCAATCATATTTTAAATAACAGATGTGACAGCTGATTGACATTGACACCCTGTCGAATGATTTATGCATTTTTTGCTTCACTCGTCTCGTTCGTTTTGATTCGTTTTAAAAGCTTTCCAATTTGTTTCCTACTTTGTACGACTACTACTACTACTTCCTCAGTAGATAATAATCTTTTGGATCTAACGACCGCCACGTCAATCAAATATATAAATTGTGCATAATTGTGCATATAAATTGTGCCTTACTTTTACCAAGTCTAATAACTCAGCTCTCAGATTGATATTACTAATACAATTTTCAGGGAGGGGAATGATGTACCTGAATATATTAAATCATAAGAATTTTATTTCTTTACATTCTAGACCCAATAACGTATGCAATCGTTTCAATCGATAATTTTAATTGTAGGTCCATGGAATTACCCTATAAGTTTTGATAACGTGGCGAATTACATGAAAATGTTCGTATAAAAGATTGACAAAAAAGATAGATTTTTACTGTGCTTCAAGGGACCTAAATGTTTGATATTAATTTCAGCTTGACTTATCCACGAGGTCTTGAGATAAATAGTCTTGGGATGAACGGACAGACAGACAGACGGATAACAAACTTAAAGGGTTCCATTTTCACCTTTTACCTAAAAAGGTGAAAACGCAACGCAACACTTATCGGTATGGTAAGTAAGTATAGTAAGAAAATTATTGCTTCCACAATTAGTGATGCTTAATTCATCTACAAGTAAGTATCCATAGGTCCTCTGATATTAATACTTTATAAGCTTTACATGATAACCACTTCGCTTTAACCTAGCAAGAAGCAATATAAAACATTGTTTCAGTTTACTACAGGATAAAATATACTTTATAAATAAAATAAAATATATACACATGTGCCTATATGATAAATAATTTTATGTAATAGGTTCTAGAAATTAGATAGTGACCCTACTGGTTTTCTGTACTTCATTTTCCTGGAGTATAAAACGTAAAATCTCGTTTTTGCCCATTCTCGTAGGAATTTCAAGAAAGCCAAAAAACGTAAAAAGCCAAATATCAACGTTGTACCGCCGCGGGACGGCTGTCCGTTGTTACTCAGTAAGGGAAAGTTAGCAGCTAAATATGCGTCTTACAGTTACATGTGGGAAAAATAAATAAAACTTATGCAATATTACGTGATTTATCAAAGTTTGTGTCAGAACTTTTGCTTTAAGCATACGCCGCCACGCCACGTGGACTTCGATCAGTTTGGACTGTCTATAAATAGAGCAATTATGAACACTTGTGTACACACGCCCACTGGACTGCGGTTAACTTTGAGTTTTAAATACACGATCATATTGTGTTGAATAAATTATTCAACGTTTTTTATAATGAGTGTGAGGTCAGTCGTGGCGCAGGACCGCAAAGTGTGATTGTAAACGTTTTCTGGGTTTGATCCCCACGTGAGTAAATTAAATATTTATATAAATTTATATTTCCATTTCTTCGCTCGAGTGTCGAGGCAAAGCGTGACGACGAGTTCGCCACTCACCAAGCAATGTCTTCAAAATTTGGCGGAAAGTGGGAAAAGGAAAATCTTAACCCCAAATTCCCTCTGCCTGTCCTAACCTACCTTAGCCTGATTAATCACGTATAATATTTACATATATTTAGTATTATATATTTTTGTGTAGATGTATAAAAACTAGATTGTGACTGTGGGTTATCACGCATCTGTCACCAAATTCAATAAAGAGTAGCATCGGATAGACTAAATCAATACATTAGGTTTGATAAGGCTCACATCCTCGCTAAGAATAACAGATAACAGATAAATTCCTAGAAATAATGGGCGATAACTTTCTACCCAATACTCTAAATTCAACACTCCAGAGGTTCTGACTGTCAGTTCATTTTGCAAGAATACAGGGCAATTAAGAAATCGTATTTCGTATTTTGATATAATATTTATGTTAACTAACAGACGGATGCTAATTAATAAAATAAAAATAACGACGTGTGACCACGGACTACTGTAAAATGTTTTGAAAAGTCGGGTTTCCAAAAATGTAGAGTACTAAATATACACGATTAATCCGGTTAAATAGTTTCCTTTAAATTGCTTATGATCATTTGAAGTATATCAGTATAGATTTCTACGTTATATAACTATTCGCTACGTTCTTATTATTTATCATATGAACAATATTTTAAATAGTTAATATTTTGTTTAATTTCTGTGTAAATAAAGCATTTATCAATTGTTTAAGAAAAGTTATTCATCACGATATTCCTTCGAGAATGGCCAAATAACATTGTATAAGTTTCAACCTTTCCTTGGGAAATGTTTCCTTGCAAAGTTCTCCTTCACCGCACGTGATAAATTAGAAATAAGTAGCGAAGTTAGTAAAAAACCCGGAGGGGTGCTTTCTGGACTTAAGGTTGTAAATTTCATTACAGATTTATGTTTGAAACACTAAGCACGCCAAGCGTATCATACATCTACATTCCTAGTGGCCTAGGTGTTAGAGGGAAAAACATGTATTTTTTGTACATATACTGTGAACATGTTATTTTTTTTCTATTTTACAATAAAATAACCGTGTTAAAAATATCTTTAATATCCTATATATCAAACAATAAATATAGACAATAAGTGAAATAAAATTATAATACTTTATTTTCTTAACAAATTTAAGAACAGAACACAGAAAAAATGTGGTAGAGATCTCTTGCGTGGTGGATGATGTCTATCAATCTTTGTATTTATGTATATACACTATGAGATGTTGTGAAGACCTAACGCCTTTCATGATAGCGACAAACAGTCCATAATGTCAAAATGAAAAAAATAAATCTAGTTTATCTACGATACCTACTACGTACGATCTACGGCAACCGAGGCGTTAGTAGCAGTATAATATATTTCAATACAAATATGATTGATATCTTCATTGTAAGTAGCATTTTAAGATATATAGGATGTAACTTGATCGACGGATCAACATGGTAGTATACGGGTAAAGGCCCTTAAAATCTATTAATTACACCTTCACGTATGTTCATCGATGTTTAATAGTTCTACATATATTTGCTTATTAACGATTCTTAAGAAAAAAATCAGATTCTCAAAGAAAAATGGCTAATACAGTCTGAGGCTATTACGTCTGCGCTTGTGATTTTTTCCTTAATGTAGTATGTATCAATAACAGACCCTTCGCGTCATATACTAATTTACAGTCCGAAAGTCTAAACTGAGCTTCGTATATGTGTGGGTATTCATATATTTGTATAGGTATTAGGATAGGTGTAACGCCACTTGCTTATCTTATTTTACATTTCTAGTAAATAATTAACTCTACTTTTATAATTACTCACACAAATGAAAAGCTCGTCATTAAGCCTCGTGAACTGTATATATTAAATTACTTAAAAAAAATATGACGATTCTCTAAGTTAATCTGCAAATTGAAAATAAGTAATATTTATTGCGGTAAAAAAATTACCTCAATGTATCGGTCATCGTAAGTAGATTGTAGTTCCGGGCCCACTAATTCAAGAATTTGGCGTCGTTCTTCACGAAAATCTGCAAAAAATTGTGACATTAAAATAAAAATTTAACTTAATATTAACATTTTATAAAATATATATTTTTTTTATGTATATATGGATAAATTTAACAATAATTATGTTACCTACTTATGAAATAATTAAATTAAAAATATAAAAATTTTAGGACGTCATAAAACAATCAGTTTCACGCTATATCCCGCACACAGCATGATAAGCAGAAGAAACTAGTGTTAAAACACTCCGTTCCTAGGTTTCCGCCAAGTTCTGAAGACATTGCATGTTAATTGGCGGAACTCAACGCCGCGCTTTTTTAGGACTTCATGAAGTGGCTTTTTACTAGATATACAATTGCGAAATACGTCAAAATATTCTCAAATAATAAATATTGATGCATTTCTAGTACTCTCATCAGTTAAGTTCAAAGGAAGTGGAAAAGCTAACTAGAGGTGTCCCAATTAGTTGATCACGGGTTTATAGCGTTAATGACAGTTGACTTACGTTAGTGCGGCGCGGAAATCTGGGCTCTGACTGGGCGTGTGACATAAATCTAATTTGTCGCTTATTCACTCGGTCGTAGCTCAATTTAAAAGTTACTTTAGATTTCATTGAACGTGTTAGTTACGGGTTTGGTTCCTAGGTTTCCAATGAGGTAAATATATGAAATGAAAAACCGACAACCTTTTTCAGTTTTACCACAAAAAAATGGAAAAATACGTAAAAGGTAAGTTCTTCCTATCTTTTACCTACATCATATATTCAAGTTAGTGGAAAGGAAGAAAAACAATCAAAGTTTTCTTACCATTATATACAGAGGCCACATATATTTTGACAGCTCGAGGTCCAGGCCACTTGTCGCTCTGCTCGGTGTACCCCTGCAGTGCTTGAAGCACCAGAGGCTCTGGCGCACTCATCGCACTCGCTCCTTCAACCTGCACTCAAACACGCCGCCATTCTGGGAACAAATTGATACTATTATAAATTTGTTTCAATATGTATTTCTGACTAGCGACCCGCGAGTGACTTCGCTCACTCAAATTTATTGCTACATTATAGTCAACTTATACAACGCTTTTGCATAAATTATAAACTGTGTTATTCTGCTATATTGATTTACTCTACTTCCGTAAAAAAGTACTTACGTATTTTTTTTTAATTCAATTTCATGAAAGAGATATGCTATGTATATAGATTTCTATTTTTTAAATAAATTAGTCGGTTTTAGGAGCAAAATTGTATAAAAAATTACAAGTATCCTGAAGTGCTTATCTACGGTACGGTAGGGCAATTTGTAAATGTTTTGATATCGTAGAACGGAACATACAACAATGGACAAAGATAAGTTCGAAGAAGCGATTTGGCAGATGATTGAAAACACAAAAGAATCTAATGAAAAACGTCTTGAACGGTCGTCACTGTAAGTTTTAAATTGAACTGATTTTTTATGAAACTAATCTACTTCTTTTAAAATTCGGTTCACAACTTTACGTATCTACTATAGAAAACAAAGAGTTATTTTCGACTATATAGTAATAGTCTTTGATATGGAAAAGCGGAATAAAATGGCGATTTACGTGTTTACCAGGACAGTAGAGACATCATCATTTTTGTTTTGCATCAACTGCCTGAAACTTCATTTATTTTATTATCAAATAAAACTTTATTTCTTGTTCAAAATTTTGTTTTCCGTAGGCCGATCGTGGCGCAGGCGTGAGACTGTAAACGTGTGGAACGATTCGCCATGGAAAAAAATGATATTTCATATCTTCATTTTCTCAATCTAGGTTGAGGCCAGTCGTGGCGCAGGGTCACAAAATGTGACTGTAAATGCGAGTTATACGGTTATGGGTTCGATCCCCACGTGAGTAAATAAAATATTAATTTAAATGAAGTTTCTATTTCTTCACTCTGTTGTAGAGGCAAAGTTCGGAGTTGAGTTCCCCCATTCAGCATGCTAAGCAAAGTGGAGAATGGAGTGAAGCTGATTTTTTTTCTCGATCTAGTTACAAAATAAAGCGTTCAACACGTAATGCCTCCAACCTAACTTGGTGGACAGTGAGGAAGTGTCTCAATGGGAACGGAGTATAGAGAGTAAGTTTCCAAGTTCCCCCTGCCTTCCCTACTAAGTCCAGATTTTTTTGTCTAACGTACAAAAGTATTTTAGAATGCTAAATAAATAACAATGAACAAAAAAGTTTCCCTAAGATATTTTACAGATGCCGATACAAACAAAGCGATTTAATCAAAAGCAACTCTTACAACTCGTTATTACAAGCCATTTTATAACTCCTTCGCTGAATGGAGTGCAAGATTTATGGGGAGTACACTTAATACCTGCTATCGTTGCGGGATAAGACTAGATCGTTCGTTTATTATCGTTGGACGTTAAATTGTTATTTATGGTATGTTGGAAGTTCCTATTTGTGTGATCTATATAGGAATATATAAAATTAAACTGCAACTACTAACTGAGGGAAACTTTAAACATTTAAGAAATCTACTCAAATAAACTTCACGCTGTATCCCGCATACAACAGGACAGGAAGAAGAAATCTAGTGTTAAGACATTCCGTTAACCACATTCCGTAATTTTTTTCGAGGCATTGTGTGTTGAGTAGTGGGAATTAATTATTAAATAAATATTATTTTCATGTATAATTGAGATGAAAATAGCTTATTATTGTAAAATTATGTTTGTATAGATATTTTACAGTAATAAATTTAAAACAGAATATTATCATACGCAGTGTATATTTTTACTTATATAGAAAAGTTTATTTACGACCAAATATTAGAATCTGATTTTATAATTTTTTCTCATTTGTAAAAGCCCGGTAATTGAAGTCAAATTAAATATTTTTAATATGAAACAGTACGCAAAAAATGTTTTTATTAAATTAATTAATCAAAGTGTATAAATAAGTATTTTGATGGACGAAAATAATCACATTCGTATAATATCATTAATCTAAATTGGAGAAAATTGTTAAAGGGTTATGATGCAAAAGCTGATAACTCTACGCCACAACGGCTTCAAACTAAAATATATACGTTTGTGCAATCAGCAAAATTATGTAAACGCAATTAACCCTTGCAATTACATCAGAGCAAGCGTGTAAATGAACGAGAGACATTAATCCGCAGTAAAATAAATGTGGATTTGCACGATTAATCAACTTAACAAATGTGGTGCTAGCGCTGAATGCTATAATTAAAATTGACTAACATTTGAACGAATCATTTGTGTTGCATGGAAAACTTTATTATGAAATAGTTTTAGTTGTGTAGTCGTGTTTATTAATGAAAAACGACTGACATATCGATTTCATATGTAATATCGATTCTATATCCCAATAAGAACAAGCATTGGTTGTGGGTTCTAATTCAATAGGATAATAGTGATGTCAGTTGGCGCTTATTGTATTTTGGGTAGCTTACGTAGGCGAGAGGGGAAAATGGAACGTTTTACCATTTGTAGAGCTTGTAAAATTTTCACACCAGCGATAATTCGAACCACCCTACAATACAAAGCTATCACGAATTCACAAAAAAAAACTATATATATATTTTGAACTAAATCAATATATTTTTATGCACTTGGTAGTTCGAGCAAACCAAGGTTATATAAGCGTCAAACACCCGTCGTTGTAGAGAATTTTCGAGGCAATGCATGTTAGCGAAACTCAACGCCGCGTTTTTGCTTTGATACCTGAGCGAAAACTAATAAATAAATAATAGTTAATTCACCCGAGTGAGAAACGAACACGTATTATGTATATGAAAAATTGTTAAAATATAATTGACTATTATTATTGATTAATAGCAACTTTTATATATTTCTGTCAAAAAAATTCTAACACTCGATAATTCGTAATATTTTAAAAGTCCCTCGAGTTTCAAATATTCCAGATTCGACTGTATTAAGAATAATATTGTATCTTAATCGAGTATAATAAATAATAAACATTATAATTTACCCCATTGGAGGAAAAACCATAATTTTTCTCTCAGCATGCAGTCTCAGTCTCTCAGTTACTTTATTCTTGGTTTTACCAACTATAAAATAAGTACAGTAAGTTATTTTGTACTTGGTAACAAAATGTTTTTATTATATATAAAAAAAATATGTTTTTATTTATGTCAAGCATAATTTTAAAACATTTTTGTTTTTGTATAATATCCAAAAGTCAATATTAAAAATAAGCTTAGTGTAGAGCCCTTACCGTATCAGATTAAGCCCTGTTGACTATTCTATTCATTTTAACCCGTTATATCTTTCAAATTATGCATGATCCTGAACCTTACTTTGTTTTTATTGCCTATCTCATGTTCATGAATACAAAAGAGCTTAGGTTTTGTACATACGGTACCTATGTGAATGCTATATAAAACGTACGCTTGACACAGATGAATAATATGGTTGCTGTATTTTTTTTCAAATGCTCCAAAATAAAAAATAGGAGCTCAAAATGTTTTTCTTTTACTTATTTTTTTTAGCTTCACACTGTGTCACGCATTTAGCAGGGTAGGTAAGGGAAACCTGACACCTTTATGTTAAGACACTCTGTTTAAATTATGTATGACACTTGCGTTTCCCACTCTCTCCGAATTCTGGAGGCATTGCGGGTTAAGTGATCTAAATGCATAGAAATATATAATATTTATTGCATCAAAAAAAAAGTAATGAAAAGTTAGTTGACAAGAAATGTTAATATTAAAAATTTTATTTCCTCCAGTGGAAATAGAAACCAAATCCGTTGCGTTTAAAGTCGCACGATTGTGCCCTGCGCCATGACTATTTATAGAAATGTTGAAAGAATTTAAATGAAAAACTTTATAACTTTATAATATATATGCATTCTTTTACGCAATAAATTTACATTTTAAATTTCACATTTTTCATTTTCACATTTTAAGTTGTATTTTATTTATTTCGTTATGGCCCTACATTTAGTTTCGGTAAATTGCATTTTATGTCGAACAAACATAATTTAGTTAATGTAATCGAAGATTTTGCCGTCTACAACACTGACAATGGTGTATAATCGAGAAGGGGCCGAATCGAGAGATTAATACTTTTAAATATTAAAGGTTAAAATATTTATTCTTTATTCTTGATGTACATCAATTTCAAAACAATTTTATAATACATTATATATATAATGGAAATATAAGAACCTATTCAAATATGTAGCTATCGTCAAAAGGCTTTAGGAAGCTGACAAGCTAGCGCAATTATCTGCTGAATTATTCAACGTCAGCTGATACACGGTCCAAGTGTAGAGCACCTGTGGCACTTTTGCTTGGAATAGCAAGTGAATTTGTAGAATGCATAAATTTAAAAATTTCACTGAAATATCAAAGTTTCAGCCGTAAATCGTGTGCCACTGTCTTTTTGATTCTATATCCAATTACAAGTCAAAAAAGATTCGATTAGTTTTAATTATTTGGGAGAACATCCCAGGGTTAAATTGTGGAAATTTTCAAAAATAATTTAATATTAACTTGTTAGTTTTATGAGAGGTAAGAGAACAAATTTGGTTAAAGAATTTTAAGAAATCCTCTTAATATGTAATTTGTAACAGGCGTTTCTTTTTCAGCTTCACGCTGTAACTCACATGTAGCAGTCAAGACATTCTGCTCCCCACTTTAATATTTCATATCCTCGAGTAGGATCGAACACACAACCTTGTGCCGCTACGCTATGTCTGGCTTCAGTTAAGATTAATGGATTAAAAAAACAAATAAAAAAAGTGTCAAACTACGTAGAATTTATAATAAATAATACATTTTATTGCTGCTGACAACAATAATATCGTGGTTTTTATTATAATTTTAGCAACCACGCTATGCCTATCGTGAGGACAGACATCATCAAACAATGTTCTAAGTATGGTAATGAGAAGGAAAATATATAAACTTGGACTTCGAGTTTTTATTTCTTGAAGTGCTCTACTTTCCAAACTTTTTCGTTACTTTCATGTGACGGTGGAGAAAATGAGATGGCTTCTAAATTTTGTGGACGAAATTCAACTCGATGAATAAAGCAACTGTATTTTCTTTTTTTTGGTTAGTATTACTCCGTATTTCTACGGTAGGCCAGAGTTATAAATGTTGTGAAAATTGGCACTGATTTAATAACATTAAAAAGCTCATATGAGTGAAACTATTATTTTAGCTCATATCGGTAATGATATGAGCTTTTTAATGCCATTGTCATGTGTCTCTTTATAAAAATAATAATCAAAATTGCGAAGCCGAAAGGCGGCTTTCAGCAAAAAGTGGAGACCAAAGTGTCTTAAGACTACGTTCTCTCCACCTACTTGCCTACATGCAGGATACAGCGTGAAGCCTTCAATCCAACACAACTTATGTTTTAGTTAGCTTGAAGTATTTGCTTTTCCATATATGACATCTTCATATTAATATTAATAAACAGTTATATATAGAACTAATAAAATAATATTTTAAAATACAAAAAACACAATCACGTCTTGTACTTTGGGACAGTAACGGAATAGTGACGACAGATTTATACCTTTTTAGGGAAATTCTTTTTCCTACTTTGGCTTGAAATAAAGTAGTGATATTTACAAAATTAATTCAAAACGTGTTCAATAAATATTCTTTATTCTATCTAAGGCTGTCAAATATTTTGAAGCATATAGTTCTTCAGTCTTCTGTATAGCTTATATGACGTTATGCGTGTTGGACTTGTAAGTCTAGTTACTTTCCTCTTACTTTGTGGCATTTAAAACAATAAAAATAATAATTGGGACACTCCCAAGGTACAAAATTATTTAGTTTTATAAAAGGAGTGAGGTTATGTAAACTGATTGAGTAATCCATCAAAAGCTATTAAGTAAGTTTGCGGAATATAAGTCGTCTTGCCTCAAATTCTACACTCAAAACATCGATGAAAAGAGATACAGACTAGGAAGAGATAGATTTTTGGGGTACGATGAGATGTTTGACACAAAAAAATACGAGGTTCGCTTGTACCATTTATAGCTCCTAATTTGAAGTAATTTTATTATTGTCTCTAGATACAAGGTGTCCTAAGGTAAACGTAACTCCCCTGATTAGAGTGAATCACGGTCTCTTAAAATTATTTAATCAAATACCAATAAGCTCTTATAGAAGTCAATACAACAACATTAACACGTTCACAAACCACCTTCTGTAGAGACTTCACTTTTAATTAATAACTTTAATATAGAACGTACCAATGGAACATTTCTAAAAGCACTAATAAACCTAATTAAAGTTAGAGTACCCACGTAAGTGAATTACTTAAGTCTAAGTATGTAATGTCTATACAACAGTATTGTTTAATCAAACATTTATGTGCATATATTTAGACAATCTTTTGTTTTGAATTAGTCCTCCATCGTTTTAGTCAATATTCTCTTAAGAAATATTGCCATAATATAGAATGGCAATATTTCTTAAGAGAATGGCAATATTTCTTATGGCAACATTTAGAGTTGATGTATATCGTGAGGATCGTATGATCAAACTCCTTTCTGGACAGTAAATTTATATTTATATTACAGGCTTAAACGATGACAAGCTTATAATTGTCCTTTAATACAAAATTATTGAATACGCCGGCAAATTTAAATACACAAATAAAAAGCTGTAATAAATACATTTAGATTAAAAAAAAACAAATGCGTCTATCGTGACGTAACTGGAACGTGTCTGACTGCACGAATCGTGGCTCTTAATTCCCATTCAGTTTAATGTTTGTATGTACAAAGGCATTTAGCCGATAAGCTTAGGCAAAGTAGGGCGACGGATTTCAATTTTCAATATGCTTTAGGAGATTGAGCACAGAAAACGGATAAATGTTGAAGTATGAATAAAACAAACAAACAGAATAAGACAAAGCGCAGCGTTTTGTTCCGCCACTCAACACGCAATGCCTCAAAAAATCATGGGAAAGGGTCCTCCCTGTTAAACCTAATCCTCCCTTACGAAATAGCTTAACAATAAGTTACCACTACCTACCCTGCTATATAAAGGATACAGCGTCACGTACAGACTGAAGAACAAACGAAAAAATAATGCTTTTATTTTCTTTTTTTTTTATTATGCTGCCCAGTATGAACAACACACACATAGACCTACACTTATATTTCTCTTTGTTCATATTTTATTAACCTTTTTTTCCCTGCTCTGGTCGGAAAATTAAAATAATATTTAAAGTAGCGTTTTGGTTTTACTGCTCAATCGCGTGCGTGTCGGCATGTCGACGTATTTTACCGTCATAAAATATTCTTAAACAGTTTGCGAACTATTAACAGGGTATAAGTTTTTCCACCATTTTCTTGGCATATATAACTTTTACTACGTGCCTTACTTTAACCATTATTTTTAGAATGTTTCTTTTGGTCTATATTTTTGAGGAACAAAAAAAAATACGCAAAATACTTTATAAGTAGTATTAATATATATTGAAAATTAATAAATATTAATATTTCAAACAGTGATAGCAGTAGCTCTTGATTGGTATATCCATGTATAATATATATATATATATATATATATGTATATATACATTATTCTAATTAAATAAAATTTATAATAATAGCTGTTCTCGACGGCATCGAATCTGCCTCAAAAGACAGAAATGTGGAGGTGCGAAGCTAGAGTACGGACACTGCGCTTTCCACTATTTATTCAAATTGAAATAAAAAATAAATAAATGTTGTGTAGTGTAACAAAACATATACTTTCTTTCAAACAGATCAAGGTAAATAATTTTCAATATTTTTTTCCTAGTAGGAATCAAGTCTATAAGCACCACGTTACCAGTAAGGAACTATTAAGACAAACCAACTTCAATCCGGTTTCATCTCTTTTAAAACACAAATAGAATTTAAATTTAAGATCATTTAAACTTGAACATGTTACTGATATTTCACATGTTGTTTATTTTTCGCAGCATGCCAATACTAAATCTATTAATATCACACTCATCAATCCATTCACTGCTGTAATTCATCACCCAAAGAGCTTTGATAAAGGCGGAAGTAGTTCGTTCTGAAAGCTTTATTTCATTTTTAATTTTTGTTTAAAATTAGAGAATTATTAAATAACAAATCATCAGTTTCAATTAAATAAATATTTTAAAAATATATCGTATGGGAAGCTACGCAAAAATTGTCTCTTGGCGGAGTGACGCTATTTATATCAACTTCTATTTTCCATTTTGGACAGTTATGGCGCAGGGGCACAAGCGTATTTCTGTATACGAGACGTTTGATTTCCACTTGATCAAAGGCAAAGCGTGGTGGCGTTGAGTTCCGCCACTCAACATGCGATACCTCCAGAATTCGGCGTAAAGTGAGGAGAGTGTGCTAACACTAGGCTCCCTCTGTCTCCCCTTTACATGCGGAATACTCGGAAAGCGGAAGCTCCATTCTCCATTTTATGTAGAATCTTTCATGTACAGAATAAAACAAGTATTAATTGTGTTAATATATTAAACTATCCATTTATAAATATATATATAATTTGCTCTAAATAAATGATTGCTGATTTATAAATGTTACATTTCCATATTTATTTCTTTCGTAGTAACTAAGGTACTCATATATTTATGTTATAATATCTAAACAGCTTAATGACAAAATTTCAACTCAATTTCCGAGTGGGAATGGAACCCACGACCATCGCGTTACAGTCACACTCTTGTTGTTATGATGTAACCCTGCTGTAGGCATAATGCCCACCAGAGGTCAGAGTTACACCGGTCACTTACAATATCATGTCTCATACCTATACACAATTTCATTTTATTTACATTTGACCTTGCAGAATTGCTTCAGTTATTGTGAAACATTTTAATTCCTGTAATTGAACTTTTACATAGATTCGTAACGTAACTCTGAATTTCTAAGAATCTAATAATAGTGATTTCCTTATATTTGGGTTGCTGAAATATCCATACAATAGAGAAACTTTCGTTTCTCTTTCGGCTTTTCCTTTGGAAATATATTTGTGTCCATTTTGTATTTTTCCTCTTTAATGGTTCAAAATATAAGTAAGCAATTTTGGAACTGTAGTGGCGCAGTGGGACAGCGCCTGACTGTTGTTACCGGTAGGTGTGGGTTCAGTTCTACTCTGAATATCGAATTAATTTCATTTCCTTGCTCAGGTAATAAAACAAAAAGCGAAATTTTGTCTTTTTAGCAGATCAAATTAAATCATCAAATCATTAATTAAAGCATATCTTACACTTATACATCATATAAACTGAATATAAATCAGAATGTTCCAAAATATCTATAGCATTTAGTCTAATAAAGGTTTTCCCTTTACAAAATCGTTGGAACCATTTTTCACATAATACTGTAACAATACGTTCAAAGCATTAATAACACGTTGCGTGACGTAAATGAATAATCTATGGTCACGGTGAAAATATTGCAGTTAATGAACTGAGGTCGTTAGATCCACCCCTCGTTTTGTATTTTTTATAAAACGATGGGTGGAGTCAGTCAGTCACGAAACGTTTTCTATTCTCATATAAGTTCATGTTGACTAACGAATTAACTATATTAGACAATTTAATCCAATAATGGAGGATATTGTGCTGCAGTGGTAAAACGTGTAATTATAAACGCAAGGGTTATATGTTTGAATCCTACTTACTTCATTTTCTTAACTTCTTTAATACCCAGAATAAAATTTATTTCTTATACAATACAGAAAAGTAACTCTGAAGGACTGAGTAACAAATCAATTTCTATTTCTACTTAATAGCATTGCGTGTTAAATGGTTGTTTTGTTGTTTTACCTAATCAAACCGGGGAAACCTGTTGGACTCACCACAGTTTCATAGAGACAAATGTCTCTAATGCACCATTTTAATATATCTTGTATTACAAATATAATCAATTTTATTGAAAAAAACTTGCGTTCCGAGAATTTCGTACCAGTTTCAGGATGTCAAAGGGAGTTATTTATAAAAGTCGATAAAATTACGTTTGCGGACGTATGTAGTCATTTTGAATGAAATGAACTACATAAAATGTTTAAATTTGTAATGATTTTTTTAATAAAATACACATAAATTTTCACTTTCCAAATATTTATTTTTGTAAGTCCACGGGAAGTACCCTATAGGTTTTGATTACAGAGCGAATTTGATACAAAATGTAACAAAATCGATGCATAAACGCTCGTGTCTTTTGATTGCGTTAATTTAAGGGCTAGATTTTATGTATGCTCCAAAAGAGTGTAGATCTAAATATTTGAAATTAATTTCAGATCGATATGTCTCTATGGTCTGTAGCATGTAAAAATACACACAGACCACGGAGAAGACGGTAAGAAACCAAATATACAAAATATTTTTTGTCTAAGAATTAAAAATATTTTTTGCATTTTTGCATCGCTAGTGCTAAATTATAGGTATTTTCGCCATTAAAATTATGAAGCGATATTAAAATTAGCATGATAAGTTTGTTCACGCTCTTAAAATACAAAGAACAATTTCCTGTCTCGATAACAATTGATACGCAATATTTTTAATGCAATATTTTCAAAATCCGTAACTCAAAAAATAAAAATGGAACATTTATATATATATATATATATATAACTTTGTTGTCCTTTTGTCCCTCTGTTCTGTAAAGACCAATTATCTCGAGGTCGCGTAGAGGTATCATTAACTCGATATAAAGTCGGAAAATTAACTTAAATTACTATAGGGTACTTTTTGTGGACCTACAGTTATGAAATATGGTAGAAAATGACATCTTACAAAGGAAATAAAAAAATAAACGACAAATATAAAAATAAAATTTCAAGCTTATATGTATATGTAGTTAATTTTATACAAAATGAGTGCATATGCCTGAATCAAAATATACAGGGTACTTCTCGTAAGCTCACAATCATGAACACGGCAATAAGCAATATCTTATAGCACAGATAAAGAAAAATTTGCGAAAAGTAAATATTTATAGATATTTTACACAAAAAAACCACTACAAACTTATATTTGTAGTTCATTTTCTACAAAATGAGTGTATATACCTGACAACTTGAGGTTGTCATCTTTTATAAGGTCTGTAGGCGTACTTTTCTTTGACATACCATCCTGAAATTAGTACGAAAGTTTTGATGGGCAAAACTCACACTTACCAGATTTTTTTCATTCCATTTTCACCCAAAAAAATATGATATAATTGTTATATATATCATATATTTATTAATGACAACTTTCGCTAAAAACGTCGAGCGTTTTGGAGTTCATTTTTATATGAAGCGTAATTTAAATATGTAATTAATTTGAATGTAATTTAAATGACTTATCTTATATATGTCTTGTATATGTAAGAAAAACCAATTTTATAGTCTAAATTTAAATAACTAAAATGTGACGTTATGTTCTAGAAACCATAAACCACATGCCGTGTGGCATAAATGACATAGTGACGTATCACAAAAATTTTCACCGTAAGCCTATATAGAATACAATAGTTCAATTACACTTAGTTATTCTATTCGGCTAATCGAGTATAGCTGTGGTTACACTTGTACCTAATAGACATGGCCTTATTAATTATTATGTTAATGTGTTGATTAATGTAATCAAACGCTCGATTGGATATGTAGTACTATTTTAATTAAGTTTCGAGTTTCTATAAATATAGGTTTAGTTTATGCTATATAAAAAAGGCATTCCATTCTCCACTTTCCATTCGAATACGAGACATTGTGGCGGAACACAACACCAATCTTTGTCTTGCACTATGAAAATGATTTATTTCTCTTGGTGAGAATCAAACTTATAATCATCTCGTTGGCACAATTGTGCGATTGCGCCACGAAGACGAAAAGCGAAAACGACTTGTATCAAATTTTCTCTGCCTATACAGCTCTATATGGGGAAAAAGAATGAAGCTGAATTGGTGTTATATAGACTTTATAAGGAATAAAATTATATAATTTTAATTCTGCCTCTTTATATTTTTACCTATTGTAATAACTATTATGCCAAATAAAATTTAAAGTAAAAACTGCGTCTTTGGTATACAAGTATACTATTAACCCGTAAATCATACAAAGATGTTTTCTTTTCTATCGTTAGTTATAAATTAAATGTTTCCACAGTTGATTATTTGTAAACTGTCACGCAACAGCCTATTGCATGGAAAAGTATGTAATATATAAAAAAAATATCTCAGGTTCCTTATATCATACAGTATTTATAAAGTAAAAGGAAGATTTTAGTTTTTTACCTTTATGAGAAAGTAAAAGCTCTCTTAATAAAACAGTTCAGTTTAATTTTACCAAAGTTATTTCCACACTCAGATACTTGCCTAAAATAATTTTGATATTTCCTACCAAGTAATCAAACTTTTGTACGAATCCTAGTTGGATTTTCCTTTCCCTTAAGCTATATTCAGTCGTAGTCAAGTCTTAGTGGCGCACCTGTTGCAAAAACCAAGTTAAAATGAAGTACCTCATATAAATAGTACCGTCAGTCAATTTTGAACTCTATTACGTGGAATTTTGTATATAATTTACTATAGAAATTTCAACATTTCGGTTGTTGAATATAATATCGATCTCTCGTTGAAAGACTGGCATTGTGTTGCGAACCCTACTGGAAATTAGGCCACGGTTTGTGGATATAATAACGATTATAATATTTATACTGTGGTTTTTTATAGTTTATGTGATATGATTATATAGATTAATGGACAATATTTGATTATCATTAAAAAAATGCGATTAATCAACACTTTATCATTTTATAATTTTATCATTTAAAATTTTATACAAATATACCCATACTTTAAGTAACTGTAAGTACGAATAGACACACTTATTTTGTATAATGTTAAGATTTATAATTATATACTTATTTGTATCAACTTTATCACAAAAATAATAGAAAAAAAAAATTATAATATCAAATAGGTACTCGCTCGTTGCAAACGTGAGCTGACACATTATACTTTATTCTCTAGAATTAAATTCTTTGAGTGTATATCTCTACTTAGCAGCTTCACGATGTATCCCGCACAAAGCAAGGTAGGCAGAGGAAACCTAGACATTGCGTGTTTAGTGGCGGAAAATCGTACTTTGCCTCGAAACCAGAGCGAGGAAATGAAAATATAAATGTAAATAAATATTTCATTTCCTCGAGTGGGGATCGAACCCACAAACAGTCGATTTTCAGTCACACTTTGTGCCCCTGCGCCACGACTGGCCTCACATCTTTAATATAACTTAATTAAACTAGCAGTTTCACATCAAAATCTTGAAATGAAATAGGTCTTCTTAAAATAAAAATACAAAAGCTGTATATATCCATATATGGATACAAAAAAAGAATACAAGAATGATACATTGCGTACGGACGGTCGAGTTGCTTCGCCCCATGTTATATTCTTATTTATTGTGACACACGTGTTTGTGACCGAGATAGGGAAAATAAAAAAAAATAAAGAGACAGACAAAGTGGTTAGGACAATGCTATTATTTTTCAGAAATCTTTTTTATATAGAAAGTAACGATCTTTTTATGAGTTTCGTGCTAAAAATTTACTACTATCTTTTGTACTTCATAGAATTGGGTAATATGGGAAATTTTTTAACCTGAACACTTGTATTTATTTTCTTTTTATTAAAAAAATTGTAATAACGATAATATAGCCATATCGTGTAAGGATACTTTTCCTATTTTATTTATTTATTTAAGGTTTGATAGTGGTTATTACAATGTATGAGTTGTATTATGCGAAAATCTTTTTTTATGCATTTATGCACAGCCGATTTTCCCGTAGAATTGACAATAGATGTCAAAATTGTTAGGTTAGACTTGAAGGAAGATTAGGCTTTGGGTTTTGAAAACACAACAAGAAGAATAAAAGGTTTGTCTAGTAGTATACATAGTAGCATCATGTATTTATAAAAGTAATTTATAAAAATGCTGTAAGACATTAAAACATTGAGGCCAGTAGAACAGCGTCTCACTATAAAACCGATGATTAGGAGTTCAATCTCCATTGGAGGGAGTAGAGCAGGCAAGACATCGCGCAGCGTTTTCGCGCGATTTTAAAATAAGTCTAAAGCAAAAAAATCTATTTAGTTAATTGAATAGAACAGAATACTTTAAAAAGGATTTAATAATCTCGATCGTCTCAGTAAAAAAAAATATATTAAAAATTTATACATACGCGTCGAGTTGAAATTTCCTGGGTTAATAATTTAAACATAATCTTTGCGTTTTATTACTAGCAGTAAAATATCCGTGATAATATAATATCTAGCGTTTTTTATTATTGGCATATTTGGTTTTATCAGTGTATAATATCAATAATTGTATTTAAATTCCATATTGTTGATAATATTGTAAAATTTTAGAAATTACTTTATACTCTAAAAAACTCATCTTTTTTAATATATATTTTTAGAGTTCTGTACCTTAAAAAAGGAACTCTTACCAGATCACTTTGTTGTACGTTCGAATACCTGTCTGTCTGTCAGAGCATTTATCTCAGGAACGCTAGGAGATATTGAATTGAAATTCAAACCATATATTCACATATTTTTCTTCAATTTACGGTCCCATGACTTCCCGAAAAAACCATATTTCTATATTTAAGTCGAAATACGTGTTTATTGCGACATAAACGTCGCAATAAATACGTATTTCGACAATATAAATGGAATCAAAACTAATAGAGTACTTCCGGTTGACCTAGAATTATAAAATTTAGCAGCTAGCATCTACAGGTACTAGTTTAGGACAAATCTGAAAACTATACATTTATAGTTAAATCCTAAAAAGCCTTAAAAAGGCAAAATTTGGTGTAAAAGCCGCTAGTTCAAGTGAGGTATCAGAAGAAACGGCTCTGACTCAGCTAAGCTTGAATTTCGGAAAAAGCTCGAAATCTCAAATTTTTATACGTCACGTGTTCTTTCACACATAAGTTAACAACTCGAATCGAATTTCGACGCAGCTCGATGAGAATTTATGGCTTAGTTTGTCAGAGCGCTTGGACGGTTTCCAAAGATGCGCGGGTTCAAGTCCTGCTATGTTTAATATTTGTACATTTTATTAATAAATTTATTAAAATTTTATCAAGTAAATCTGGTTGTCAGAAAAATCGGATTATGAACAGTAACTTTACGTAACAACGTAATTGATGAAAAATTGCATATTTCTATGAATTGAATTGAATTACTATCCTTAAATTATAATTATTTTTTATAGTACAAAGAAGGAATTAATTGATTTTAATTTACGATAAATTTACGTTTATTTACAAGAAACAATGTGAATGATTAGGCCGATAGTAACAGGCTGAGGCAGAACGTGACAATAAGTCATACTTTTGTGTCCGTGCAGCCGGCGTTCATTGATTTGTAAGACGAAACGTCAAAATAAATTTAAGTAATCATAAAATATTTAATAATATACTGATATTAAGCATATATTTTATATATAACAGGAACTGTCCTGTTTGTAAGCATTTTATATTGTACACCCAGGTATGCTGGATAGTTTTGTTTTAAAATACGCTGGCTGCGTTTGACATCAAAGGGTTGTGCGTTGCGCTACACAGTTCAATTATTTTTACCGAGCCATGGAAACGACTACGTTTATTATAATACACGTATTGTTAACGCTTGCATTTCTTCCGCGGTTTTATTTGCTAGCTTTTGTTAAGCTAATAATTAACTGCTATTTTTCTTTTGTGTAGTAAACAGCGGTTATGAGTAATAACTACATAATATTTCATCTTTCATTTTGATCAAAGTTTATTTATGTTTTAACTGACTTCAGAAAAGGATTTTTTAGTAGAAGATATGGTTAAAATTAGATTATGGTTATTTGAGTGTGTTGATGTAAGTCTGAAGCTTCCAAGTATAACAGAGAGGAGGATAGGACGTCTTCGATATACTTAAGAAATGTCACGAGAGATTTAAACGGACAGACTATGACATGTTATTTATCATAATATATTTTATTTGTACTAATATTACATTTATGGTACATTTCATATTAATAATATATAATAATACATATTAATAATATTGAGGCCAGTCGTGGCGCAGCGGCACAAAGTGTGACTGTAAATCGACTGGTTGTGGGTTCGATCCCCACTCGAGGAGATGAAATATTTACTTAAATTTATATTTCCATTTCTTCGCTCTGGTGTCGAGGCTAAGCGCGGCGTTGAGTTCTGCCACTCAACACGCAATGCCTCCAGAATTCGGCAGAAAGTGGGGAACGGAGTGTCTAAAAAAAAAAAAAACACTAGGTTCCCTCTGCCTACTCTGCTGTGTGCGGGATACAGCGTGAAGCTGATTCATATTAATATTGTTGCCTCTGAATCTCAAAAAGAACTTGAATTATTTACGACCACTACGAAAGGGTTCTAACTATATTAGACTTATCATGAGTCATACTAAAATATTAAAATTATTATTTAAATAATTTTATTTAAATGTTTTATTGAGTAGGGTGGGATGTCAGTTACACAAGCACTTGTGTCAATTTGTTTTTCTAAGTGTTCGTACATGTATTCGAATCTTTGTTCACAAATTTTTCGAAAACCAAAAGTAACATCGAGATAATGCTTTATTATTTGGACCTGGATCATACCATGGACCATATCCATGTCAAGAGGGTATTTATACGACTTTCTGGAGGTGTACAAATAAAAATTATAATATTGGTTTAAGTATTTTTTTTTGGTATAGGAAACAATGAGCTATTTTATGTCATTTTCTTTTTTGTTAATAACTTTTATATCTATTTTAACAATCTTTGTTGTTTATATTATTAAGGTATTGTATTTCTAATTTAATGCATTTTTTTAAGTATATTTAGTGCAATACTGAGATCTATGAAACTGTCTCTTAGTTTTTCTTTTGATTTGATTGCGGAGAACAGTGCTAAGTACACCGAAGTATTTTGTAACTAAACTATATATGCTTCACTAAAACCTTGTTTTTAGCACCTCCGTGACTAAAGACTTTCACCAAGTTTCCCCAACCAGTTCATAATGTGTAAATTTCATACATAATTTTTGCCCCAGCATCATATATTTTAATAATAATAGTTAGATAACCTGAGTAAATTATTTATGGTGTAGATCGATTTTTTTTTTACTGAATCATATAACACTTTGAGGCAATTTGTGGCGCAGGAGCAAAAGCGTGTGACTGTAATTTCGATATGTTGTGGGTTCGATTCCCTATAGAGCAAATGAAATATTTAATATTCTAATTTCTTCGCTTTCATGACACACAGTGCCGGCATCATCTTCCACCACTCAACACACAATGTCTCCAGAATTCGGTGAAATATGGGAACAGAGTATCTTAATACAATTTTTTGTGGTTTCCAGTAAAGTTAGCATATGAGAGATACGAAAAGGTTCACAATTTCGTTGCGAGCGCCAACATTTGTTCAAGGAAACGGTGTCGTGTTACGTGGAATATGATATGGCGGTCAAATCAAATAATGGACTGTAAGTTTCTTGCTTAAAATAATTTCGTGAATTCGGGTCGCTTTGTGGGAAATACTAGCTGACGGATAAGGTTAGGTCACGTTAATATATTTTTTGTACTTATGTAGTGATTTATCGTTTTTTTGAAGTCTAAGTAAGCTTAGATTAGAAAAAAATGTATGTCTTGACATTGGGTTCTCTTTGCCTAACCTGTTATTTACAGGATACAGAGAGAATTTGAAAGTATGTGATATAAATAAAAGGAAATAAATGTGCAATTTAAATTAACATAAACAGCTAAAGTGCAGTGAAATTGTTGCTATTATATGTTTAAAAAAAAAATTGTTTAGTGTACATAATAAATATCATATCAGTATACAACAATTTATTTTTAGTCTTTTATCTATTTATTATATAAATTGTTATAATATTTTATTACAACAGCTTTTCTCTGTACAAGGTAGAATGTTAATTTTTTTTATAGTGATTACAATTTGTAACTGTATAGAATTAAGTAAGTCATAACATAATTCATTACGTTATCTCGATTTATCTCCTTGCAACAGTTACGCAAAAAATACACAAACTTTGCAATGAAACTGTGTTATCGATCAAACAGATAATCCACACGTTCGTTTTTAGAGCTAATGGCAGCTAGTTTTGAAATAAATAACATATTTACGAGACAATTTTACACAGTAATTAGGCATAGAAATTGAAATCGTATAAAAATATCGATTTAATAATGGTTCGGTTTTTGTACAATTATATTATTAGTTTAGCAACTGGTTTGGTAATATTGGTGCAAATTGTCGTTTGGACGAATATTTATGTAAGTCCTAAAAATATTGAGATCAGTATTACCAATTAATTGATTTGATTATAATATTAATTGGAAAGAATTGGTTATTGAATTAAGGTATTAATTACAGGTAATATAATTTCATTGATTTTTCTTCACTGTACAGGTATGTAGGGCTTATGTCAATAAAATTTAACATTAAAATATTCTTTATTCAAATAGATTTTTAAAAGTACTTTAAAATAGTCAAAAAGCTAGGATTAAATGAAAATGCCTCCTGCAGCGTAAAGCTGTATTTCGCACCTAGCAGGGTAGGCAGAGGGAACCTTCCCCCAGTATTAAAACACTTCGTGCCGCCGAATTCTAAATGCAATGCATGATTAGTGGCGGAACTCAACGCCGCGCTTTCTCTCGGCCCCAGAGCGAAGACATGAAAAACATTTGCTAGCCACAGTCACGTATAGTCATACGAACAAAAAGCTTCCAACCCCAAAGGTAATTCTGCTGAGAAAAACCGTCAAGAGACTCAGTTGCTTCTCAATATTCAGGTCGCAATTTTATTAGTTAAACAATAATACAATGGTAACTATCCCGCATGAAATTGCACTGGTTTTAATTAAAAACATTTTTATCTTTCAAACATTCTTGGATAGTATGATAAGCTTTTCTAATTAACATTTTTTCCTTTACTTTAAATACCTACAGCGGCAAATTCAAAACACATTGCCGAATACTATTATAAACACGTACGAGTATACCCATAAATGATTTATTTACATTTTAGGGGTAATAACTAGGCGTTACAAATATTTCTTTATTTCTCTTAGCGCTTAACATTTATATTCAATAAAAATGTTGATCACATTCACTAAATATCAATTGTAACTTTAGTGTAATAACCAAAAATCTCATCAAACGACCCTTTAAGTGTATACTTTCCAATAAAAAAAAGAATCTTCGAAATCGATTAGCGTGATATTTAGTTATTTGTCTATTTGGTGCACACATACTTAATAGAAATTTAAGCATAACATTTGTCAGAAATAACCCAAATTGAAAAAAAGCCTAAACGGGATACATTACCTTTAAAATACAAAAAGAAACATCAAAATCGATTCACCCAGTCAAGAATTCCGAACAAACAACAAAAATTTTACAATCGAGTAACTCGATCTCCGAATCTCCTCCCTTTACAGAAGTATGTCAAAAATGTGCAGTGTCACAGCATTTGAATGTACAATTGATGGTAGTGGGTGCGCACCCCACTTATAGTAATGAATAATTTTCATTTCCTCGCCATCGCAAAATTGAGGTACTATGGTATTGAGTATGGTATCTTTTTATTAATTGATTATATTAAAGAATATAATCAATCAGCTTCACGCTGTATCCCGCACACAGCAGAGAGAACCTAGTGTTAAGACACATTGCGAATTGAGTGGCGGAACTCAACGCCGCGCGTTCGATCCCCACTCGAGGAGATGAAATATTTACTTAAATTTATATTTCCATTTCTTCGCTCTGGTGTCGAGGTTAAGGGCGGCGTTGAGTTCTGCCACTCAACACGCAATGCCTCCAGAATTCGGCAGAAAGTGGGGAACGGAGTGTCTTAACACTAGGTTTTCCCTCTGCCTACCCTGCTGCGTGCGGGATACAACGTGAAGCTGATAAAAAACAAAAACAAAGATATTCAAAAGTAATGAGCCGTTCAAATGTTATATTCTAAAACTGCAAAAGCTACTTAAATCTCTCGCAGCATAAGCTCGTGCTTGAATGCATGTAAAGAGAATGTTATGGATGTTGTACGACGACAATGTGTTCGTGATTCAGCATCTTAATGTAGGCACTTAGGAAATTGGGCGTAAGTGAATTTTTATCACCTGTTCAAAGTGTTTTTTGTTAAGGGCTTAGGTTGTAAAAGTGCAAGTCTGCATTTTTATGTTATTATTATTGATATTTTTAAAAAGTAAAGTATTTGTATAATTTTAGTGTAATCGATCTTTGTGAGTTCGATTCCTTGAAGTATGTTTATAGAAAATTTCAAAATAAATCTTTTCATGTTAAGTTCAATCAGGTTTTTAATTTAATCATCCATCATCCATATCGTGTTTTATTTTATTTACATTTTAAAAAATGTAAATAATAAGCAGGCCGAGGTGATATCAATTAAATTATATCTATCATCTTCTTTAATATTTTTTTTTATTATAAAATAAATCAAAAATTATTACAAAATATTACTCTCTTTTTATGTCCTTATTGTACTTTACATCTGGTCTTTGTTACCGTGAATCATAAATAGCGGGACGAATTCAGTATTCCATAAAAACCAAAATAGAATTGGAACACGCTCTCATTGAATCTGCTGCGAATTTTATTTCCCAGTAACTAGCTGTTTGTAATCAAATAGCAGTATGTAGTTTAAGAATTTTTATATTGCATTCCTTGATTGAAATTGAGAACTCTATTCTAACTTTTCAGGTGTTGATTAAAATCCAAATATGTTTATATAAAGCTTTTATAAAAACGTTTAAAGTTTTAGCTTTAAATTTGATATCTACATTAATCAGGCACAAGCACGCGACTGATAACGTGACGGTCGTGGGTTCCATTCCCACTTGGGAGAATGAAAATGCGGGATACAGCGTATTTATAAAAAAACATAGTCTAACGTGACGTATATGCGAAGGTAAAACAAATAGAACAGAAATTTTTAATAGGGCTGTGCCTGTTTTAGGGCGAAAAAAAATTTTGCAAACTGCCCTGTGCTACTTATCAAATGAAATGATTCAAAGTTTTGGATATCTAATATTTTATAGGAAAAATTTTGCTAATGACACGAAATCCCTTAAAAGGCACTTTAAATGATCATTTCATAAAACAATACATAAATATCGTAATGTATCGTTTTATCCCTAGACGCTTCATGTTTTTTTTCCAAGGGCGACAATTCAAAATTACGAAAGACGACAATTTAAAGTTAAATGACATATTTATAATTTTATGATAGAATGATTACTTCATTACAATAAGGTTTATTTTGTAGCTTATAATATGTATTGAGAGCTTATATTATAATATATTCAAATTCAGTCTTTTAATATGTTGGAAACCAATATACAAGAAATCCCTTTTGAAATTAATCCGACGGTAAGCGGAGAAACGGGATGCTGAGTCACGTTCACTATTCTTATATATACTCGTATGTACGTAGAATCTAATACAAAATATATATGTGTAAAATAATTTATTTATTCTTTTATTTAAGAGAACAAAGTGCCTAATATATTTTTTGTTATGGAAAATAATATATATACTTAGTATTTATAAAAATCAATGCTTTTTTGCAGCTCTACCTTTTTTAAAAAAAAATAAATAAATCAGCTTCACGCTGTATCCCGCACACAGCAGGGTAGGCAGAGGGAACCTAGTGTTAAGACACTCCATTCCCCACTTTCTGCCGAATTTCTGGAGGTATTGCGTGTTAAGTGGCAGAACTCAACGCCGCGCTTAGCCTCGACACCAGAGCGAAGAAATGGAAATATAAATTTAGGTAAATATTTCATCTCCTCGAGTGGGGATCGAACCCACAACCAGTCGGTTTTACAGTCACACTTCGTGCCACTGCGCCACGACTGGCCTCTACCTTTTTTTCTACATAGATAGATGATAGATAGAGGTGATCGAGAGTTAAAACATTTCGTTTACGATTTTCTACTTATTTTTTCGAGTAGCGAGACTCAACGTCGTACTTTATCTCCTAGAGCGAAAAATTAAATATTATAAACACGATCATGTCTCGATGCCAGATGCCTTCCTACTGCGTCTAAATTAAGGTCTAAATTAAATTAATATTATAAGTATTGTGTTACAATACACAACACAGTTTTAATTTCCGTTTTTATACACAGAAAGAAGAAAATTAGGACAATAGTGGAGAACGCAGTGTCTTGACACTATATATTGCCTCTACCTACCCCATGTGCTGTATTTTGGAAGCAGCGTGAATTTAAAAACAAAACTTACACGTACAGCCAATATTGACTCTACCAGCGTCTAATTTTGAGTTAATCTTTAATGTTGTATACCAATAATATAATCTTGATGCATTAGCATATGTATATTTGTAATTTGCATGCTCTAAGCACGACAATCGTAAATTGAAATTGTTTATATATATTAGTCACAAGCTATTAAAGAAACGACAGAGTTAAACATTTTACCATGCGTGAATGTGATAATAAATATCGCCATTATTAAATAAGTCGTGGGTCAAGGGTGTGGCTTAATTTAGATGAGTAAAAAGCATCCTCCCTTATCTTATATATTAATTAAATAAATAAATAAATAAATCAGCTTCACGCTGTATCCCGCACACAGCAGGGTAGGCGGAGGAAACCTAGTGTTAAGACACTCCGTTCCCCACTTTCTGCCGAGTTCTCGAGGCATTGCGTGTTGAGTGGCAGAACTCAACGCCGCGCTTAGCCTCGACACCAGAGCGAAGAAATGGAAATATAAATTTAAGTAAATATTTCATCTCCTCGAGTGGGGATCGAACCCACAACCAGTAGGTTTTACAGTCACACTTCGTGCCGCTGCGCCACGACTGGCCTCAAAAATATTAATTAATTTCTTTAACTATTTATTTTTGTAAGTAAAACATATTGTTACACAAAACTACTCTAAAATTTCTTGTATACAATAATTAATTACATAACAATTTACATTTTGTATTTAATATTATAAATGTTAAATAAATATCAATTAAGAATTCGTTTACTTTATAGGCGGTAGTTAAACATTTAAGCAAAGATGTTCTAGACGCGTAAATTTGTTCTTACGACATGATACTTACTATATTTGTATTTCTTAAATAAAATATGGCCTTTAACATACGTTAAAATTATTTTCAGTTTTACTCTTTATCCCACATCATATAATAATCATTGCGAATTTAGTGTCAAGACATTCCGCGTTCCCACTTCTCCTTTTAAATTGGAGACATTGCGTATGGAATGTACAAGCTCAACACCGTGCTTTATCTTCTAAACTTAAACATAATTTATTACTCCGAAAGGAGATCGAACTCACAACCATCCAAGATAAAATCAGACGCTGTCTCACTGCGCTACTAGGCTAAATAAAGTAGAATATAAGGTTTATTTTAGTAAGATAATTTATTCATGACCTCGAATCACTGTCGTGCTATCCTGTCTACACAATACGCACTCGTCGCTTTGATAAATACTTAAGCGTGTTTGTTGATATTGATCATTATCACTAGATTTCTTATTTGATCTCGGAAAGGTAACTTGGATAGTATTTAATGTGGTTATTAAAGACACGAATTATGGATATAGAATTAATTTTGGATATAGAATTAATTTTACTGAAGTAAGGAGTTTTTGGGCCAGTCATGGCGCAGGGGCACAAAGTATAGGGGCGCAAAGATTGTAGACTGGTTGTGAGTTCGATCCCTACTTGAGATGAAAAATTTACTTAAATTTTTATATCTATTTCATCGCTCTGGTGTCACTCAACACGCAATGACTCCAGAATTCGGCTTATAAATAATGTAATAATGTGTATAGGTATATTTTATGCTCGTACAACTTTTATTATATACGCGCTACGGCGTTAAAAATAGTTCTAGACTAGTGAAAGTTTACTGCGGTGTTTAGGTTGGTCTTTTCTTATCTTTCAAAATAATTGAATAAAAAGATAAAAAAATACCAATTAAAAACTTTTTTCATTTAACTACACTTTAAGACAAATCCTTGTTTGGTATTTAATTGATCCAGTTAATACCATACGTGTTCTCGTCATAAAGCGCGATGGAGTCGTTCACAGACGAGCGGGTAGAACGCTACAAAGGCCCATCTTGCAACCGAACAACCGGAAGTAATGAGATTAACTACGCTGAGAATGCAACATTCACTATAATATGTATTAAATATTGATCAATATCTTATTTTTTATACGCTTATGTATATTGATTTTGACCCATTTGTAATAATTGTAACGAGCGAAAGCGCGGCGTTGAGTTCCGCCAATCAACACGCAATGCTTCCAGAGTTCAGCAGAAAAAGAGGAAATGACGTGTCTTAACACCCGAGCGAGTGGTTATGTTTTACACTTTATCATCCTGATTTAATTTTTCATTGTCTTTTTTATAATAATAATAAATCATATATCATCTTACTATTATATTATACGGTAGCTGCTTTGTAAGCAGTGAAATACAAGCATGGGAGAGAGAGAGAGAGAGAGTATCGTTAATTAATTACGATCTGTTCATTAATAACTACTTGTTGAGTTGTAACATTCAAGAAACATCTTACGCCTATACGCCTTAAGCAGCTCGCTTTGCTCCTTTGTGTAAAATTCAAAACATTATATCTAATCGATGTCGTTGTGGCCCAATGGCCCAATGTGATTGGAAACGCGACGGTTGTAAGTTCGATTCCTACTCGATAGTATAAATAATTTCAATTTCCTCGCTATGGTAACAAGGCAAAGTGCGTTATTATATTCCGACCCTGAACGCGCAATGCCTCGAGAATTTGGCGAAAAGTGGAGAACAGAGTGTCTTAATAAAAATAATACTAAAGAAAGTTAGTTCATATTGCATATGAACATATTGCATATTGGATTAATAATAGAAATCTCAAAACAAAAGTTATATAAAAATCTCAATCTATATGATCCGGGGAAGTCATTGAATATAATTTTTAATAACTTTTCAAGTCAAAACTCAAAACAATATACATACGAAAGCTTGACATAGTAAAAAATTAAACACGCTGTATAATGTACGACAAGTGTACGCTACGAAGACAAGTTTCACGTTTGAACAGCAGAAGTTAATATGATTAAACGCATCACGAAATTGCGACTCTGCGCACGTACGACGTCACTCTTGTGTTCCAAATGATATTTATGATGAGACCGACATACACGCTTACGCACACGACGTTAGGGTCATATTTTTAATTTAGTATATGCTGTTTATGTAAACAGTGTAAAATTTATAGGGACAAATTTGAAACGTCTCTAAAACACGATATTTTTTAGGACAAACTGATATATTTGTTAAATATATTCTTTGTTACATTATGTGTGAAATTATAGTGTATTAACAATACTAAATAAAATCTCAAATTAAAAAAAAAATGGAATTAAGTTCAGCTGAACTTAGATTTACTATTATTATAAATATTCTCTGGATTCAAATTTGAACACACAATCATCCTATTCGAAGATATCCAACTCCAGTTTACCACTATGACGATGTCTACTACAAATTTATCTTCTTTATAATGCCCATTCTTATACTTTATACAGAAGTTTCATGGAATGAATATTATGCGGTGACGCTATTGCTATATAATAATTTCCTTTTAAAAAAAACCATTTGCTAACAATTTACAGCACTAGAACTAAGAACTCATTGCTGGACGTTTTTAATGGAACCGATGTAGTCGTAGTTGCGTTTCAATATTGTTGTTACCTATCTAAATAATTTTTACCTTGGCTGCATTCATTAGAAATATTAAATAAATCAGCTTTACGCTGTACACCGCACACAGTAAGGTAGGCAGAGGGAACCTAGTGTTAAAACACTCCGTTGCCCACTTTTTGCCGAATTCTGCTAAGTGATTTTACAGCCACACTTGGTGCCCCTGAGCCACGACTGGCGCTTTAAAGTAAATATATCATCAATAAATAAATAAATAAATAAATGAACTGTAGCAAATCAAAAAAGAAAAGAGAATACATATAATTATGCAGTACTGCGTGAGCTCATCATAGGTCCAGAGCAACAGAAAAACAAAGTGATAAGTCCATGAAATTGCCATCACTGAAACTGATTGGAGTATATTAGATCAAAATTATATATATGGTTGTGAACTCGATGCTTGGAAGGGGAAAAAAATTATATTTTTTTGTATGACAAGCAAAGCACAGAGTAATTAAAACAAACGTGAAACGGAGTATCTTCACACCAAAGTGATTCTTGGTGTTTACCGTGCTATGCAGGATAATGCATGAAGCTGGAAAAAATTGAATACCTATAATATTCATAATAATTCCCAAATAAATTTTGAGCAGCAGTAAGTTAGTTTATTTAAAGTTTAATACATTTCATTAAATGAAATGTTTTCTTTTCTTTGAGAAGTTGAATACATAGGAACAAATATTGATACAGTTACTTGTATAAAAATGTTGTAAATATAATATTTAAAAAGAAACTTTCAAACGACAATAGATTTTCTACAGACTCACAATAAAGAAATACTTTTTGTTTCAACTAATTATAATTTTAAAATACGCGTTTTATTTCTAATAAAAATATTATATATAATATTTACAAATATATTAATAATATTTAGATTGTGGCCGTCGTGACGCAGTATCTCATAGAGTGTGATTGTAAGCGCGAAGGTTGTGTGCTCGACTCCTTATTAAGAAATTAATTATTTTATATTTTATTTTTAACACTCTAGTACTAAGGCAAAACGCGGCGTTCAGTTACACCACTCAATACCTCATATTCCAAAAATTCGGCTAAAAATTGGGAACGTAATCTTAACACTAGGTTCCTATGCATAAACTGTTGGTTACATATCTAGCAGGAAGCTAATAAAACATATACAAATCCGTATTATAAGTACGCAGTAAAGAGATGTCTATACCCATATATTTACCGTATATGGATATAGTCTTCTCGGTGACATAAATTTACGTCGTTTTTACAGCTCGTATAATTTCCTAAATGGGAACATAAAACCGAGTGTTCACGTCCGCTCCAGATATTCCTACCAACCTGTTTTTAGTGTCACCCACATTTTTATATTGATATTTTTTTCCTAAATTCACTTATACTTACTATATTTTTTAATATTAAAAATTTCCTTTGATTTGACCGTTTTTGCAAATAAATAAATTCTTTATTTTATTTTCTGCTAGATTACTTCAGACGAAAGGGTTTAACTTATTAGTTTACTTTGAAGTTTCTAGGCGTTATTAGATCTTTTATTCATAGTGCTTTGTAATCTGAATCCCCATTATTATACTTGTTGTATTGTGTATCGTAGACGAAATAGTATTTAAATTATATAAATTCCTTTGAAATTCAATTTTACTTAATTTAAGAGTAATTTGTACAATTAATAATTACAATTTTACTTAATTTCAGAGTTAATTCTATATTTAAAAATTGTTCTAACAATGTGATTCACACTAATCCTATGTATACGCTGTTTATATAAAAACTCAAAGAAATCTTATATAAAGCCTAGAGTGTCTATTCCCAACGCTACCTATATAAGCGACAAAGAAACGTAGTTAGTCTGATTGCGTCCTGTTTCGCATAACGAGGTCTCCCGCACTCAAAAACTGAAGAGCACTCGTCATCGTGCGACCCAGAGAGCAGAATTAATAAGATTATAGTAGATATAGGTACTACGATGAAAATAAAACTAGTTCACTGTCTGCGGAATTTATTTGGGTGATGAAAATTTGATAGTGTTACGCAAAGTAATGTAAAAAAATAAATATACAAGATAGTTAAGATATAAAGGAATTTCTTCATAGTAATCATCACAATTATTTTTTTACTACTTTGAATAACTTTTAAATTCTTTTAAAATTATCACTTTCGAGGCTATATTGAAAACTAAAGTTGCAAACATTTCAATAAAATGTTCTTGGCAATGTTGTCGAACATAATGCTTAAAGCATTAAGCATAGATATATTTTTATGTTTATAAACCAATTTAAATAAAATAAACAGGAAATGGAGGAATTAAGAGAAGTGCACGTAAATAAAAAATATATAAAATTAGTTAAATCGGTTGAGCCGTTTCTAAAATTAGAGCACTTAAACTCATAGGCAATCAGATAAATATAAAAAAAAATAAAAATATACACAGTATAATTGTATCGATACCCAAAAAGGTGAAACAGCCAAAAAAATATACATTTAAAATTGTAGCTGTACTTAAAAATTATTACAACAACATAGACAATTATGCTAGTCAAAGCTCAAGACAACGACGAGATGTCCAAAATAATACTCTGTATCCGGTTACTTAAGACAAACAGCTAAAATTATGAATTTTGATCGCAAGATTATTAACTTGTTACTTCAAAATATTATTTTTTATTTACCGAGAAGACATTGGGATTGGTAAATTTACATTACCAATGCTCTGACATAGATAATGAGATCAAATAAACCTTTTACGTAGTAGACTACAATCTACGAGATATCTTATGTTTGTTTTAAGATAATAGTAACGAAGTGTAAATTAATTCTAGTACGTATGTATATAAATATTTTTCTTCTAAACACCTGTTTGCCAAACATGGAAACCGTGACAATCATTGTTGTCACCAATCTCGCCCATGAAACGAAGTTTTGGAAGAGAATCTAGAGTGAGGACACTCTTTCTTTCTCTTTCCGTACATTTCAGAGACACACGCGATGTCTCTGTTGTGGCACGGAGCTTTTGTGAAAAAAAAAATTTCAATACTTTTCCGCGTGAGTGGTTTTACACAAAAACCCGAAAAAGTTGGCAGTTACAAATTAAAGAACTTAAGAGGACTGACTAATAAAGTTTACTGAACCTCGCAAATATATTTCATACATTAAATCATTATGGCGGAGTTGGGAAGAGTCCTTTTAGAGATGTTTATACGTATATTTAGAAAATCGCATTGATTTGCATAATGTAATTGGGCAGAACTGTATTTTTTAACTGTGAGGCCAGTCGTGGCACAGTGGTACAAAGTGTGACTGTAAACCGACTGGTTGTGGGTTCGATGCCCACTCGAGGATATGAAATATTTACTTAAATTTATATTAGAGGCAAAGCGCGGTGTTGAGTTCTGCCACTCAACACGCAATACCTCCAAAATTCGGCAGAAAGTGGGGAACGGAGTGTCTTAACACTAGGTTCCCTCTGCCTAACCCTGCTGTGTGCGGGATATAGCGTGAAGCTAATTTAATTTAATTTAATTTTTAATTCAATCACTTCCATAGGTTGACTGGAAGACATTTCTTATAGAGACATACTTTATATTTTTGTTATATAGTAGTACAATAACAGAAGAAAACATATAAAAGAAGAATATATATATTACTTATAAAAAGACCAACCGATATGCATAGTAAATGTTACATAAGAATGATAATAATAGCATATATTTATATATTTTGTATAATAGGTTTCATTTTATAGAGAAATTATGTTAATACGAAAAGCTTTCATTACTACATTCGACAGTTAACAGTCTCAAGAGAACTTGCATTAATTAGGAAAAAGTTTGTGCCAATTTACTGACGAGATCAAATTTGTCATCTGAATAAACATTGTAAAGTTTGGATAATTGGTATCTACTTAAGGTTTTAGTTTAAGTACTTAATTAGCTTTGCTTGTAATTTTTGTATTTCGTTAGTTTGAATTTAATTATTATATATTGTAAAGCAATCATTTTGATTAGAAGACTTACATATTTCGAAAGTAACACAATTTAACAAAAATACGTATAAAAAAAACATAATTTCAAATTATTTTTCAATCTTCTACTATTCTACAACCATTAAACAACATCAAAGTCACGTCTGATGTAATTGAACTAGACGTCTTGGCAGAAGCCCGACAAAATCCGCGATTTATATCCATCTGTAAAGAACAAAGGCATTACTATGGAGATAAGAGATCTTATCTACTTACCGCAGCATCAGCATCATAGCTGATGTTCGTACATCAGAAACCCCTTTCAAATAAATAATGACGTAATGTTGGCAAAATATTAGAGTTTGAATCTAAGTAGCCGATTAAGCGTGAAAGACCGCCTCGGGGAATTCGACAACTTTGAAAAACCGCTTTAAGTTGAAACTTGAATTAATTACAAGACCCATCTGATGGATCTTCTTGAACTTATTTGTTTTATGTAGGTTTAATTAATTTTAAAAGTTAAGAAAATGTTTGTTTTTAAAATTTCAAGTGACCGTCTCGCTGACATTTCAAGGAAAACTTGGCAGCGAATTATTAATAAAGCATATTTTTTTCATCTAAACAACAATGTGTAAAAGGTAGTATAGCAAATGCTTTAAATAACCTAGCAGCCACCATGAACGCCATTTCTGCTGATGATAAATTGAAAGCTCAGTCAGTATTTCGACAAATTTGATACCAGACAAAGATATAAGCTTTTCGTACATTTATTCATTCAATTAACACTTTTGTAGTAATTATTCTTGTACTTAAATTGTTTCCTTCATCGAATAAGGTCTTTTTGTATCAACTGTACCAATTATCTTTCAAAAGGTACCTGTTACCGGTAACTGTTAACACCGAATCATACAAAACCCTTTTGATTACACGATGTATACAATCTGCTCGTTGGTTTTTCAAATAAAAAAAAACGGTCAAGTGCGAGTTTTACTCGCTCACCGAGAGATCGCTCACTGATTTAAATATAAATTTCCATATTTCGATTTATTTCCTTTATTTGTACTGTAAATTCTCATTTCTTGCAAAAATTGATAGGTGTAGACCACGGAAAGTATCCTATAGGTTTTAATTAAGCGGCGAATTTCATATTAAAAGTAGCAAAAATGATGCCATTGATTCTTGTAACTTTCGCGTTCAGTCAGAATCTTGATTTGTTCCTGTGCTCCAAGAGACCTTCAACCTGAATATTTCATATTAATTTCAGCTTGGTCAGGCAGATAATAAATTAACTCTATAGAGTTAGATTTTTACCTTCTGAGGTAGAGCACCCTAAATGTTTCGTAAAAGTTACTAGATTTATATTTCCATTTATTTGTATATCATATTCCTTCAGCGCCTATTAAAATGCTAGTAATTTTATAAAAATTGTCAAAATTTAACCAGTGAATAATTTGTGACAGTGGCTGTCAATTTGGGCTGGGATAAGTTATTCAAATATCTCTAGAGAATTCTGTCTATATTTTGTTCATAAATAAAATAGATGTACTAATTTGACCTTTCAATAACTAATAATTTTAAAACAACTTAAGTATTACGTACATACAAGATTTCGTGGCAATAATTTAAAGTTAAAAGTATTTTAATATTTGTGATCATATAAACATTCAGTTTGATGGTTATGTAGACATTGAATAAACGGCTTTTTTACATTTATATGATTATATTTTGGAAGAAATAAAAATAAAATAGAGGGAACCTAGTGTTAAGACACGTTCTCCACTTTCCGCCGAATTCTGGAGGCATTGCGTGGTGAGTGGCGGAACTCAACGCCGCTTTACCTCGACACCAGAGTGAAGAAATGAAAATGAGTCGGGGTCGAATCCACAACAAAGTGTGACTGCAAAATCGACTGGTGTGCCTCCGCGCCACGACCGCCCTATATTTTGGATGTTTTACATTTTTGTGCTACATTTAAAAAAGCGTTGGCAATTCCACTTCCACTTCCGGGTGGATAAATAAAAGAGAAAGGAGACTCTTGCCTACACTAACACGTGGGACATGTAGTAATTTATATATATCAATACAGACTACTATTTTTTTTACTTTTACAACCTTCTTTACCTATATACATGTAAATTACAATATTGCAAAAATTGTCATGAATATTTCAAACGTTCATACTTACCTTGCATAGATAGCTCCTGTTAATGACAAGAACATTATCTTTATCATTTATTTTTTAAAAAGAAAATTGGTAATATATATGCTATATGTTATAACTTTGTAAAAATTGAAAAATTGAAAAATTTTGTTTTTTGAGTTTTTGAGTGGGGATCGAACCCACAACCAGTCAGTTTTACAGTCACACTTCGTGCCGCTGCGCCACGACTGGCCTCAATAGTCCTTATGACTACAGTATTCATAAAATTCATATAATAATTAAACAGCACTGGTTCTACAAACTAGCAGTATCTAACAATGCGGCTAAGTTAATACCAAGTATTGATTTACCGACGCGACTAAAATAAAGCGGTCCCGTCCCGTATCCCGGTACATAATTGATATCACGCTCCGCACCACCTCATCATTTATTTAGCCCGCTCCATTTCGAGAGAATTTTTGTATACGTAGGTAGTAGGTACATAATTTATTGTTTGTTTTGTTACAACATGGATAATTTTCTAAGAAATGATTATCATTTTAATCATGTTAGTAGTAGTATCATGTTAATATGTTTATTTTCAGCTTCTTTAAGAACAGAGAGAACCTAGTGTTAACACACTCTGTTCCCTACTTTCCACCGTATTCGAGGCTCAACTCAGCGCTTTGAATTCTTACCAGAGCAAAGAAATGAAAATGTTAATAAAAAATAATTCATTTCCCCGAGTGGGAATCGAACTCACAATCATTACATTTACATTAAAACTGTTGTGCCACTGCGACACGACGGCCTCAATATATCTTCAATAATTATATAATCGTTTCTTTTATACCTTAACTATTAAGAAGCATTTATTACTGTATAATTTTTTTTTCAATAAGACTATATAGACATACACGTTTACAAAATCATATTTTTTAAGCGTAGAATTGACTAAGAGACACAGAACCAATATGCTGTAACATCGCCTTTCTTCTAATACCGCATTCATTCAAACCGAAACGCTTTGCCATATTCAAATTGGGACAAAAGCACTAGTGGAATTTATGGCCAACACAGTGTTCGCTTAATCCTGGATTTGAGTAGATCACTTATAGCACATATGTACGATTTCTCATGCCGTAAATCAATTTGTTTTTTTTTACTCAACTCCCACATTATAGACAAGAGAAATAAGGCATAAGTCACTCTGTTTTCTTTCCAAATAGATTGGATGGGGAGCGGCAGAATTTATCGCCGCACTGACCACACTAGGACCGTAGATAGGACGGTTGTGAGTTCGATTGCCACCATGTGGAATGAATTATCATACTACAGTCTGGTGTGGTGTCTCAGGAAATGGGGAACGGTGTATCTTAGCAATCGATTCCCTCTGCCCATCTATACGGGATACAGCGTGAAGCTCTATCATTATATACATACATAACTTGTACATTCAAAGCGAAACGACAGATAAATATGTTTATTTATTTTTATAATATTTCTTTCTAAATATACATGTTTCAGATTTTTCCACATAAATTCCATATCTTGTTACCACAGCACAAAAATGTGACCTAAATCAGTATTAAACTGAATTTTAAATATAATAATGCTTGGTATCACACTCATTTCGCGTGATACAAAACGGAAACGTTATCTAAACATGGACGTGTCAATCGCGATTTAAATAAATTTGGCACTCAATTTGAATAAAATAACCTGTGATTTGATTTGTAATATGCTGGTAAATGTGTTGTTTAGCATTCAGTGATTGAACTATTGATTGTAATCACAGTACGAAGTAACCAATACACTTAATGGACGTGATAGATAAACTGTTTTTTTCTTTTTATATATACAAAGAGAATTTTTTTTTTATTTTTGCACTTTTAACTTATATTTTAGTAGAAAAAGAAACATTCTATATTATAAATGTACGTTTCCCCTTGTGTTGGAATCGATCTCCATTGTTATTCAGCCTCCGAATGCATCGATGGAATGGCGGACATTTTACACGTGTCAGAACCGCCCTGAAGTTATATATGTCTGTCTATAAGCGCGATAGTTGTCGGTTCGATTCCCAATCGAGGGGATGAATCATTTTCATTTTGTAACAAGAAAATAGCGACGTTGAGTAAGTAAATAGTGTCTCTAACAAGAATATCTTGAAACTCGGTTGAGTAGTGGAGGGTGGAGTCAACACTAGGTTCCCTCTGCTGACTCTGCTATATACACGATACAGCGTGAAGCTAAAAAAAATAAAATTACGAAATTATTTATTTACAAATTCATTCCACCGAGCGAGTTCCTTTATCGCATTTCCCTTGATCCATCTCTGGTATCAATTTCATTTTAAACAGTCTTCAAATATTTTTTATGTTTATATTTAGGTATGTAAATACAATATATAATTAAAAAATTTTTTTTGCAATATTTTTGATTTAAAAGGTGACAATACATTATTGTATTGAAGTAAGTTACAAGGAAAGAATATCTTATTCTATTTGACATTACGTGGGTTTGATTAATTTAATAAAAATTGAAATATATCAGTTTTCCTATTGACTTTTTGGCTGTCAATACTAGACAGATTTACGACATGGGAGTAATTTATAATAAAACGATTCCATAATATTCATACCTAATATTTGCCCTGAGTGTGGGTTAAAACCACAACTTTAGCTTAGCAATCAATCACACTAACCACTAAACTAATAGACCATTCAATTCCACATATAAAAAAAATGTTTGTAGCAGCGTAGTGCAGTGAGACGGCGTGTGTATACCAGCTATGGTTGTAGGTTCGATTCCCATTCGGGGGTTTTTTATTTAGCTGCTGTAACGTGAACACATAACAGTGTATGCAGAAAGAACCTGGGAACCTAACGTTAGGACACTCCGTTTCCACTAAGACACATGTGCTCCCCACTTTTCGTCGACTTATGTTCATTTTTTTTTATTTTGTCCACTCTGGTAGCATAGAGCGCAGCGTATATTTACACACGACATACAGTGTCTCAAATTCAAAGGAATAGCGGAGAATGAAGTGCCGCGACACTAAGTTTACTCTGAGCTCGCTAAACGAAAAAAAAAGCACATTTATTTTGAAAATAGCAACATTAACAGAAAAAAATGTGCTATGACATATAAAAATGAACTCTACCGTTTCTCTAAGGTTAGGCTTTGTTTACATTTCACCTCTTATGTGTACCTCATATTATTTATGTAGGTTGCGAGGCAGTCGTTAAAACAACTCATCTTTCAGCGCGCCGACACGAGCAGGGAACTTTACATATTCTAATATTACATTGTTAGGTTTACCCACCGCAGTATAGTGTAGTATAGCGTTATATATCTTAATAATCTTTATATGAGCCATTTCTTTGTTTTTATGTATCTATAATATATTTTGTTCAATATATATAGACAAAGAGTGACACTTCATTAGCTACTATTGGACTCCTCAAAAAATTATAAAAATCTATTTTAATAATATGTCAAATTCAAAGTATTCGCCTGGAACGATAGTGTTTTAATGAGAATTGTGCCTTCATACTAGGTTTCCGGACACTCACTGCTTTATAAAAAAATATATTAGTAAGGTAAGTAAAGGTAAGTATCAATTGTCGTCATTATCTATATGTTACAAGTTTATTATTCAATTCTTTTTAAAGCTCCACATTGTGTCTACAAAAAATGATTTGACGAGCGATTTTTTTTGCTCGTGTGGAGGATAATCCTTAGTAGTTTAATTATGAATTTTCAACGCACGCGCTTCTACGTATCTACGTTGACCTGTGGCGACCCATATCTTTAGTGTAACAAGCATTTACATTAAACATTTTTTTATCTCTATGTGCTAATGATAAATAAATATTTTAACTGTTTGGGTGTTCCAAATTTTTCGTTTTAATCGTAATCGATTATTCGAGGTCAGGGTTTCAGTTATCAGTGTACATTGTTATTATCTTCAAAATACTAGTATTGTTTAAAAATATTTTTTATAATTCATTACCATTCATGGTACATTTGTAATATTATTATTATCATCATATATTTGAGGCCAGTCGTGGCGCAGTGGTACAAAGTGTGACTGTAATACCGACTGGTTGTGGGTTCGATCCCCACTCGAGGAGATGGAATATTTACTTAAATTTATATTTCCATTTCTTCGCTCTGGTGTCGAGGCAAAGCGCGGCGTTGAGTTGCCACTCAACACGCAATGCCTACAAAATTCGGCAGAAAGTGGGGAACGGAGTGTCTTAACACTAGGTTCCCTCTGCACCCTGCTGTGTGCGGGATATAGCGTGAAGCTAATTTTTTTTTAATTTTTCTATTATTATTATTACTTTACAAGGTATTGGCGCCCGAATTCTCATTTAATGGTAGAACTCAACGCTGTGCTTCGGCTTATATGAAACTATGAAATAATCCATTCTCGCGAATGGATATCGGAGCCACGACCATCTCGTTTCCAGTTAGTTGGGCCAGCGTCTGGCCTCAATATATCATAAATAGGTACAAAAAAGAAAGCATAGTGATTTATCACTGCCACAACTCGTTAAGTACTTAGTGTTCTTTAAAATCTATTCAAGAAAAAAATATAAAAATATTAAATAAACATAATATAAATTATTCAATTAATAATGTCAATAACTAGCAAACTCATCTGCTTGTCACTGGCACACCATTAGTGATTACTCATGAGCGTGTGTATTCTATTGGGTTGTACTACTATAGCAAATATTGATATAATCAATTAGAACAACGTTTTTGATGCAAGTTTATTTGTAAAAGAAGATATTTAAAAAAATATATTTTTACAGAAATAGTATTGGTTAAGCTTAAAAAGTAATATGCCTACAAATTACATTTTTTCTATTATATATAAAAATATTTTTTTCAGTATAAATATAGAACTAAAAAACATAAAACAAGTAATAGTTTAAAAAAATATAATTAATCTTACCTAAATAGGGTGTATTTACCAAAGAAATAAACAAAAATCCCTTCACAAAACACAGTCACTCGGTTATTATTACAATCACTGTCACTGTAAAGAGTCTAAAACATTAAATTACCAAGTAATAAATCGTAATTTTAATTCATATTTTCAATACTAGGATTACGCGGTAATCGAGAATGGTTTAACCGCGTATCACACGTCCATCGTACACCGAGGCCGGAGGTAGACTGCGCCAAGGTGCGGGACGGAGAAGGCCCGCCCGCCCTAAGGTGGATCAACTACGCGTCATTGCTTCCCTGCTGTCTTTATATTTCTATAGCGATTCAAATGCCGTAACAATGGGATAAGGATAAAAGATACGTGTTGTTAGAATGAAAATGAGGTTTTGATATTATCACAAGCAAATACCTACAAGTAATTTTAATGATTTTGAGGCCAGTCGTGGCGCAGTGGTACAAAGTGTGACTGTAAAATCGACTGGTTGTGGGTTCGATCCCCACTCGAGGAGATGAAATATTTACTTAAATTTATATTTTCATTTCTTCGCTCTGGTGTCGAGGCAAAGCGCGGCGTTGCGTTCTGCCACTCAACACGCAATGCCTCCAAAATTCGGCAGAAAGTGGGGAACGGACTGTCTTAACACTAGGTTCCCTCTGCCTACCCTGCTGTGTGCGGGATATAGCGTGAAGCTAATTTAATTTTTAATTTTAATTTTAATGTGAGATACGCGTCCTGAATTTCGAATTAAATGTTGTGTAGTTTATTTTTTTTTAGCTTCACACTGTATTTCACATAAAGTAAGATAGGCAGATCAGACAGAGAGATCTAGTATTAAAGATACTCCGTTCTCCACTTTCAGAGGCGGAAATCGACGGCGTGCTTTGTCTGGTTACTAGAACAAGGAAAGCAAATATTTTGTTCTCTTGAGTAGACATCGAAATCGGGATAAAATGTAAACTCTACACTCAACAATTCTTTTACGTATAGGCTTTATCATATTTGCAAGTTGTACTTCCAGCTTATACTGGACTGTTAAAAAATACTGAATTAATAAAAACTGCTAAGGGTTAAAAATAAACCAAGTGAAATTTCTAGATTCAATTTTATTTCGTGTGAATATAGATCTGGAGACTCGTATAGATCTCTCATTTTTTATCAATGAAGTCGTGAATGACGCATTACTTTACATTTAACTTGGCTCTCATTTTACACTTATGTTTTTCATTGGACATTATTAATTTTTGTAAAGAAATTATTACTGCTTATTATTAATATTTTTATTTTATTTTAAAAATAGCTTTATTTTCCTACGTTGTTTGATCTAATTTTCATATTTAGCTTGTTTTACTTTCTTCATAGTAATTATGATTGCATGGATTCATTTAGATTTTAGATTAATTGGCTCACAAGTCCTGTAGAACTCAAAAGTAGTTTGAAATGGTTCGTGTAAAATACACACTGCGCGTTTCCAGCTTTTTAACTTGGCTGGACACTCTAGCGCGTGTCTTGTTCTATTGAAGCTAATTTTGAACAACTTTACATAATCTTTGTTTTTATTTTTTAGCTAAACTAAAAGTATAAGTAACGAAATAATAAAGTTATAAGTAGCTCCAGAAAGAAAATTTGGCAAAGAGTATTCGAAATTAACCTTTTTGTCACCTTCATCAATGCCTGTAGAATACCGTGGAAAGTGGGCAATGGAGTGTCTTAACGCTTGGTTCCCTATTCCTATTTCACTTTGTGCGGGATACAACGTCAGGCTTTTTATTATAACTTCTTCATGCATGTCGTGCGAGGATCTTTATGCTTTTTATGTCACCTTCCTTACACATCATTGATATTGCTTTCGAAGGTCAATTTAGGTAATCTGTTACTTAAAGTAATCACCCTTCATAAATCTAACAACTAAAGAACATAAATTGACATGTCAATTCAAACGCTGTAAAAGTATAAATATACGTGATAAGATTTATGAAATTAAAATTTGTTTTGGTAAAATGAGTTAGTGTTTATTTATGTGTGATTAATGTATAGACATTCATCAATGTCAATATGAAATAGGGTTCTATTCTTTAGTCGTCTATTGTTAGAATTTCCAATCATAGCCGCAAAATATCTTTTTTATTCACGTAGAGTTTATTGTCATTTTTCCGGCATAATAACAATTTATATGGTGAAGGAAACGAGATGATAATCTGTGTAGGGAAGGAAGAATTCAAATTTAGATTATAGCTTTATGAAGTTAGTAAATTTTCTAAATATTTATTTATAAATTTATAAGAAAATAATTATTAGTAAAATTGTATAATGGTCCATTGTATAATAAACACAGATCCTTTATGAAATAACTAAATGATGATTCTGCCTTTACTAAATAAAACAGTAGAGATAATAAAGATGTATTATATCAATTTCTCAGTATTTTTTAAAAATCATAATGCCAACCAAGACATATTTTTCAAACAATTTTCTGCGCCGCGTATCAAATCGCTTAAAACGACGCGGCGTGACTACCGAAGCAAATATGAAACGATAAGAATACTTCAGGGCCGTACAAACACATTCATATATTATCGTACTAACAATACTTCACCAATGGCAAAGGGATAAACAGGTTATAAATACTTAAGTCAATTGTCCTTGTTCGTGATATCTCTTGATGATGACTTGGATCTATCTAGATACGAGGTGGTACTAAAAGTCATGAAAGCCATGTTAGCTAAACAGATCATTTAATAAAAAAAAATAAGTACGAGTCAGTCTTCAGGGGTTGTTATGTACGAGTTTGGGGCCTTAATTAAAACAGAAACGATATGTTAAATTAGAAGAATTGGTTTTTATGACCTCCAAGGATAGACTGCAATCTTTTAAGTCTATATATTTGGCACTGATTTCAACTTGATTCTTTCACGAGATCTCGAGATAAATGATCCTGACAAACGGACAGACGGACGACAAAATGATCCTATAAGGGTTCCGTTTTATTCCCTTGAGTTATGTAACCTTAAGTAAGATTATTTGGTGAAAAAATTATTTCGCTTTCTATTTGTAATGATTAGGAGACCGAGAAGATATATTTTTTCTTTAAAAAAAAACGTGAAATAAAATGAAAGAACGTTACTTATAGTATGACATATCGTTATTGTCAAGAGACTGATTATATATAAGATGACTAGTTTCGATCTCTATCTTTATTAGGAAAACGTATTAAAATTTGAATGCCGCGGGATTTGAACCCGCGACTCTTTGGAAACCGTCCAAGGTCCAGATAGAGAATAACACTTTTAAAGTTTTTAAAAATAGTTTCGATCTTACCTATAAAGAATTTTTATATCTTAAATAATGTAATTCCCTCACAACACTAACTGAGCGTTATCAGTATTCGCGATACATGAAGCGGAAAATGCATAAATAAGAAAAATCATACATATTAATGTGACAACCGTAGTATTATTGTAAGAGCTGTGCATGATTTATTTTAAATATTTTCTATAGCACTGTATAAAAATATGTAGATACTCCTAACTTAAATCTTTCTTAAGTGTTAAATATTTTTTCGTGACTGAAGAACTCTAAACCTCAAACAACGATTTGAAAATCGTTGTTTGAGGCTATAATATGCTGTAAAATATAGCATACCTGTTAGCAAATACTCCTTTAAGTTCACCTACAATATATTTTTTAAGAATAGTGGAGAAATAAACTATCTACAATAATGTCACAAGTGGAGTCTATCAAACACTCAATCACTCAACTTTCGGAACATTTCACTCAGCAAATGGCAGCATTCCAGAAAAACCTTCAAAATGCTTCATTACCAGCCACAAGTCCCACGTCTAACCTGACTGCACAATTCAATATGTTCAGGAATTTTGTGATATCTTCATTGGAGGCACTACAAGTGCAAGTTAATCTTCTTTCAAAAAAGCTTGATAATATGGAGATGAGAAGCAGGAGGAAAATACTTTTGATTCATGGTATTCCTGAATCAAAGAAGGAGGATGTAACTCAAGTTACTGTGAATGAACTGTCAAGTCGCTTAAACATTGAAAATCTTACCATTGAAACTGTAACCCGATGCCACCGTATGGGTAAAAATACTCCTGATAAACCACGGCCAATATTAATCAAATTTAAAGAGCTGTCCCAAAGAGATAGTGTTTGGTTTGGAAAGTCTAATCTCAAAAATTCTGGTATTACCGTATCAGAATTTCTAACTAAAGAACGTCATAGTGTCTTCATGGCTGCCCGACAAAGATTTGGTGTTTCCAAGTGCTGGACAAAGGATGGTTGTATCTATGTTATAGATGCAAATGGTAAGCGACATCAAATTTTAACTGTGACTGAGCTTGATGCAGTGGCAAGCGGTTCTGTACTGATCTCTCAATCATCTTTGATATCTACTGGCACTGGTGCTTGTAACATCCAAAAAGACAATAAGCAAAATCCCCAAGCCATCAGATCTAAAAGATTTGTTAAAAAATGATTGCATAATATAATTTGTTTAATTGAATAATTATATTTCTTGTTCTCTCTGAATAATGTGCTATGTTACATTAGTTGGTTCTTACTATTTTAATACTTTTTATAACTTCTTTCAACACTTTATTCATTGAGATTAGTAATTATTGTTATACCTAGCCCACAACTATATACTGTAATATATATAGTGTAATACTTACAATGAAATCATAAATTATTGCTTTACTTAATGTGGATTAATTAACTATATAGTTACTTAGAAATTTATGCTATTTGTTTTCTTGTTTTTATAGAATTTTACTTTAGTGGCTTTCTTGTAAGCAATAAATAAATATTACTTTTTATATTAATTTATTGCCTTAATTTATATCTAATAATCATTTGTCACAATATCCAGTGAAAATAAGCAAGTATTGATTACTTAAATAATAGAATTATTAATGGTATTTTAATTTTGTTCGGTCCTATATTGTTTACTTTTAATAACTTTAACATAAATATTTACATAACTATCAAACAAGACACTGTATCTAGTGACAGATGACGTTTGACGTTGATTTAAATGTCAGTGTTATTTTATTTCTTTTTTGTATTTTTTTCTCATATCTATGTATGCAGTTAGTAATAACTTTTAATAATTTTACCTTAATTTAAATAATGGTAAATGTTTGTATTTGTTTGTTTGTAAGCATTTGTAAACACATTCCTTCTTTCTTTTTTCTTTTTTTTTTTTCCATGTTGTTGTATATAATCCAAATGAAGAGACTATATGGAATTATTTCTCTCCTACTTTTCTTTTGTTGATTTCATGTTTTACCATGATTACTTTTATTTATCTATTAATATACCGGAAAGGTATGTCATAATATGTAGTTGATGTGACTGCTTTATACATTATCTTAAATATAGGTGTAGACTTTTTTCTTATATACATAGTTTGTTTATGATAGCAGGTATGTTAATTGTTGTTATTATTACTGTTATCTTTTTTTTTATATATATATTTATATATTTTAATTATTTGTTTTGTCTTTATATATAATATATATATTGATTATATATAATAATTTATAATGAGCCAAATATTGAATATGTCCAATAGTTCATTGAACGCTGATAGTATATATGATTCTATTACGGATTCTGATGACAGCTTTCACAGTACCTCCTTGCCTTTAAATACGCTCTTGAATTCCAAATTCTCCTCTGTTCCTAAAAATTTTAATGTCATTCATATAAATTCTCAAAGCATTCCAGCTCACTATCCTGACCTTCTTTCCTCTCTTGATGTAAAAAATGTCCATGCTATACTGGTATCCGAAACCTTCCTGAAACCCTGTCTTCCTTCCACTTCCTATTCCATTCCAGGTTTCCATCTGATACGCAATGATCGAGTAGGCAAGGGTGGTGGTGGAGTAGCTATATACCTCCGCCGACATATACCTTTTACAATATTAGATAAATCACAGTCCCAGTACTCCGAAGCGGCTGAACATATTTTTGTTGAAATTCTGTTTGGTACCTTAAAAGTTCTGTTAGGCGTTTTTTATAATCCATCATTGCACATTAATTATTTTGAATCACTTGAAATATTACTGGAAAAGTATGTTTCTGTCGTAGATCATACTATTCTAATGGGAGACTTTAACACGTGCCTAATTAAAAATGATAACCGTGCAAAATCTTTAAAAAACATAGTTCTTAGCTCGAACTTACATCTTCTTTCATCTAGTGCTACTCATTTTTTTCCTCATTGTTCTCCCTCACTCCTAGACTTGATCATTGTTTCCTCTGTAGACCATGTACATTTCCATGGCCAACTCCCTGCCGAAGCTTTTTCCTATCACGACCTCATTTACCTCTCCTATAAAATAAGACCACCAAAATTAAAACCCACGGTTGTTATGCGTCGCAATTTTAAAAATTTTGACAATGTAAAATTTCTCTATGACCTTAATTTAATTGATTGGGAAAGTGTTTATGCCGCTGCAACAGTAGACTTGAAACTTAACATCTTCAATTCCATTTTAATTGAGTTATTTGATGTTCATGCACCCTTAAGGCCTATAAAACTTAAACACCTTCCTGCACCTTGGCTGACGCAGGAAATAAAGATCTTAATGACTAGGCGCAATAAAGCTAAAGGCAAATACAAGCGCGATTCATCTGAAGCCAATTTGACTAAATACAAGCATTTGCGCAATAAGTGCAACAAGGTGTGTAGAGATGCGCAGCGCAGCTATATTTATCAATCTTTGGATGAAAGTGATTCGGGTAAGGTTTGGCGATTCCTTGAGACTATGGGCGTTGGACGACAAGTAAAAGATGTGAACTTCAATATGAATATTGATAGTCTTAATAGTCACTTCGCCTCGGCAGCTATTAATATTCACAATAAATCAAATACGCTTCACCATCTAAAGCTACAATCGAGGCAAACTATGAGTGGTTTTGTGTTCAGTGAGGTCTCAGCTGATGATATTACAAAGAACATAAAAGCCATACACTCGGATGCCATTGGAAGTGATGGCATTAGTCGCAAAATGCTAGTACTATCCCTTGATATCATCCTTCCAGTCCTATGTCATATTTTTAATTATTCCTTATCCTCTTGTTCGTTCCCCAATGCATGGCGAGCTGCTCACGTTATCCCTGTCCCCAAAATATCTAATCCTACATCATATTCCCACTTTCGCCCTATCTCTATCCTTCCCTTTCTTTCGAAAGTTCTTGAGCGTATTGTTCATCGTCAGGTTTCTCAATTTTTAGTAAAAAATGACTATTTAAGTATATTTCAGTCTGGTTTCCGTCCTGGGCACAGTACTACCACTGCTTTGCTTAAACTATGTGATGACATTCGTTATGGAATAGATAACAAGCAGGTCACTGTCCTGGTTTTACTTGATTTCTCCAATGCATTTAATACTGTGGATTTTGACATTATGCTTGCTACTCTTGAACACCTAAATATGTCCACTGATGTCATCACATGGTTCTATTCCTATCTACATAATCGCCAACAGAGTGTACGTTATGATAATAAGATTTCCATTCCCTGTTACCTTAAAGCAGGAGTTCCACAGGGGGGCGTATTGTCTCCTTTGCTATTTTCAATATTCATTAACACTTTAACTAAGTTACTCACTGTACCTTTTCATTTATACGCTGATGATCTGCAAATATATGTATCGTCACCTATTGAAACCTTATCGGAAGCTATTGAACGGATTAATCGTAATCTTCAAACAATATTTTTATGGAGCAAATCGCATGGCTTAAATTTGAACGCAAGTAAATCTCAGTATATTATAATTGGTAATCAAAAACAAATTGCTAAAGTCAATATTACTCATTTGCCAGCTGTTATTTATGATAGTACTCCAATTTCCTATAGTAATTCCATTAAAAACCTGGGTATCATCATGGATAACACCTTATCTTGGAGTTCTCAAATTTCACATGTTAGTCGTAAAATATTTGCGATGATGGGGTCTCTCAAGAAGTGGAAAAATTTTCTTCCAATCAAAACAAAAATATTATTAACCACTTCCCTCCTTCTTCCTATTATTGACTATGCCGACATATGTTACCTTGACTTATCACAAGAACATCTAGATAAGCTTGAGCGTCTACAAAATCTCTGCATCAGATATATATTTGGGCTAAAAAAGTTTGATCATGTATCAGCTTTTCGTGATAAGCTTCAATGGCTAACAGTCCGGCATCGTCGATATCTCCACATCCTATGCACACTTTATTCTATCCTCTTCCATCCCAATACTCCTCGTTACCTTAAGGAACGCTTCACTTTCCTTGGCACCGATTCCACGCTTCAACTCAATCTTCGCTCCAGAAGCGACAACAAATTAAAGATACCTATATGCAACACGACAGGTTATAAAGAATCCTTCACTGTTAAAAGCGTCATCTTGTGGAATGACTTGCCGCGATATATTCGACATGCGGAGTCAATCAGTATTTTTAAAAATTCTCTCAAGCATTATTATTTGGCACAACAAAAAACTATATAGTGTATATATGTATGTATTTATTATCTGTATATGTATAATTTCTATATGTACCTTTGTATATATTATAATTTGTATATGTAATTTAAGTATCGTCTATATATGTATGTATAATAATATCATATGTTATTTATTTGTATTCATTCTACTCTTTATTATTTATGCACTACCAAGATATCCTGTACTATTTGTAAGTTTATCTAGTTAAGGTTACCTGTAAGAGATCACTAATAGTGATAAGGTCGCCTTTGCATACTACCTCTGTGCGCAACATGTTTTCTTTTTTTTTATTTATTCTGTAATTTTATGTTGGTATTCCTATTTCTCTTGTAAAATGTTATGTTTCTTCTATGTATGCAATAAAGAGTTTTATCTATCTATCTAAACTTAAAAATACGACATGCTTTCAATTCACTGTATAGATTAGATATTTTCATATAGTAGAGGCCAGTCGAGGCGTAGAGGCAGAAAAAGTGCCATAGTAAACGCAACTGGTTGTGGGTTCAATTCCGACTCGAGGAAATGAAATATTTAATATTTTCATTTCTTCGCTCTGGTAACGAGGTAAATCGTGGTGTTGAGTTCCAGTACTCAAAAACCAATGCCTCCAGAACAGAAAATTTACTATGTAAAATTATTCTAACGTATAATTTTGGTTGTACATATTTAATACCAATTTCGTTTAACCAATTATACATTCAACTCTGCGTTCTATTTAAACAATCAATAAGTAAGACAGTTCAGACAGGCTATACTCGTAATATATCGTTGCTACTTTATTATGTATAATAAAACACGCTAAGAATTGTAATGGAAGCTGCATTAAAAATAAATCTAAACAATTTATATACACGTTTTCTTAATTGATTTCTACATATTTATAGACGCGGTCGCGTGGTAGTTGTTAATTCTGTTTGTTGACTGCCTATGATCGTTGCAAGTTGAAATTCTGATCGGGGAAATGTTTAATTAAAAATATGGTTTCCCTTTTGTTATCTTAAAGCGGTTAAGACGCGGACCGACGAACCGCCTTGAATACATATATAAGGCTTTGACTTAACGACGTTCACAGTTTACCTATATATATGTTCGTCATTCCTTGTTTCAAAGTGGAAATCTCTACATGATATACTTTACTTACATACCTTATATATTTAACTTACTTACCTTATAAAAATATAAAATTAAATTATTACGATACAAGCAATAATGTGAGACTTTAGTTATCTTATAGAGTGCCTTAAATATACAGACATACAAACTTCTGTGTACTTATTCCGCACTTATATTGTTTTTCAGTGTAATTGATTAAGATTTGAGATTTATGGTTACGTGAAATTTCTGGTGAAATAGACGAATTAATGAGCAAATCAATAAAATCCTACTAAATACTAAAATCCAACTCAACTCGCAGCGCAACGGCGCAGCGGCACGAAGTGTAAAACCGACTGCTTGTGGGTTCGATCCCCACTCGAGGAAATGAAGTATTTACTTAAATTTATATTTCTATTTTCTTCGCTTTGGTGGCTTGGCAGAAAGTGGGGAACGAAGTGTTTTAACACTAGGTTCCCTCTGTCTACCCTGCTGTGTGCGGGAAACAGAGTGAAGCTGATTTTATTTAATTTTAAATTTTCATTTACTCATATGCTAGGTGGATTTTAACAAATGTTAATAAGTAAGTATATGACAATACTTATGCACAATAAACGAATTATACATAAATCAGATAAGGAAATTTATACAAGTTTAATAAAAACATTAAAGTTACTAACCATCTGTTGCAAACCGTGGCGCCGGCTCTCATTATTAATGAGAAAAAAAAATCATGTAATTTTGTAAATTAATCATAGTTCAAAAAGGTGAGCAAACATTTTTTCTATCGAACTACAGTAAGTTTGAGTAAAATTCATTACATGGCGGTGTCAGATATTTCCGTTTCATGTCTTATATAAATGACGCAAGGTTCCAGGAGATTAACCAGGGAAAAACGGCACAGTGGTCATCATTGACATCATAATTCTTGTCTCTGAATGAAATTTTGACGTGGCTCATTTTTAATTAGACCCGGAGTTAATTGAGGACTTGTCTCTGACCGGTTAACGGTTATTAGCAGGAAAATACAGGGGAGGCCAGTCGTGGCGCAGTGGTACAAAGTGTGACTGTAAAACCGACTGGTTGTGGGTTCGATCCCCACTCGAGGAGATGAAATATTTACTTAAATTTATATTTTCATTTCTTCGCTCTGGTGTCGAGGCTAAGCGCGGCGTTGAGTTCTGTCACTCAACACGCAATGCCTCTAAAATTCGGCAGAAAGTGGGGAACGGAGTGTCTTAACACTAGGTTCCCTCTGCCTACCCTGCTGTGTGCGGGATATAGCGTGAAGCTAATTTAATTTCATTTATTTTTACAGGGGAGAAATCTTCTTTTTAATCTTAATCTAACCTAATCTATACTTTTGTTGGGCGCCATTATTCCAGTCCCTAGAAAGTCATTAATTGCGTTTCCTTATCATAAAAAACGCCTTTAAGTTAAAACTTTGGCTTTCCTTGACACCTCTTGAATTATTTATTGCAATAAACCTTTTTTAAGTTTGTCGCAAAAGAAGTGACCGTATTCGAGATTCAAATACGCCTCGTGTCGTTTCTCTATACGACTCTACGAAAATTAATTATTCTCGAGAATTTCTTTGTTATGTAAATGATAATAATTAAATTGGTAGCATTAAAATTATAATTTTAACCTAAGTTACTTCCAATAAAGATTTGTTGAGGCCAACCGCAGCTCAGGGACGCAAAGTGTGACTGTAAAGTCGACTGGTTGCAGGTTCGATCCCCACTCGAGCCTACTGATTTACTAGCTTTCTGTTTTTTTTTTGTTTAATTATACAAGTAAGCTCTCTTAAAAACATTAAAACATTTCTATATATCAGGTTCGCGCTGTTGTAGGGTAGGCAGAGGGAACTTAGTGTAAAGACACTCCGGTCCCCACTTTCCACCGAGATCTGGAGGCATTGTGTGTTAAGTGGCGGAACTCAACGCCGTGCTTTGCTTCGAATACAAGAACGAAGAAATAAAAATATAAATGTTAATAAATATTTCATTTCTTTGAGTGGGGATCGAACCCACAACCAGTCGATTTTACACTTTGTGCCACTGCGCCACTGGCGTCAAATATAAAGTATTAAAATTACATTAATCAAAATTTTCAAATTAAATTATTAAATTAAAACTATAATATTACGGTTTCATATATTTTAGTCAAAAATATATTTTCTTTTAGCGATTTTCTGAATAAAACTATAACATTTTAATAACTGTGGGGGACGCGGCCATCTTGGCTCATTGGACGATGTCTAACTATTAACGTAGTGGTTATGAGTTTGATTCCCACGAGGAGACTTAATTATTTTCATATGAATAGATTAAAGTATTAAGCAAGAGTAAGATAAAAAGTCCCTCATTTGTGTTTAAGCACTCTGTAATCGAATCCATGACTCACCACAAATGTTACACAGTAACCGTAACACTTTTATATTATTCTTTTAGAAATTATACTTAAACGAAAAAAAAAAAAAAAAATTAAATTAGCTTCACGCTATATCCCGCACACAGCAGGGTAGGCAGAGGGAACCTAGTGTTAAGACACTCCGTTCCCCACTTTCTGCCGAATTTTGGAGGCATTGCGTATTGAGTGGCAGAACTCAACGCCGCGCTTAGCCTCGACACCAGAGCGAAGAAATGAAAATATAAATTTAAGTAAATATTTCATCTCCTCGAGTGGGGCTCGAATCCACAACGAGTCGGTTTTACAGTCACACTTTGAACCACTGCGCCACAACTGGCCTCGACTTAAACTAGAAAGTTATATAAAATATTTTAAAGCACTAAATTTCATTATAACTTAAAAAGTAGCAGACATTTCTAAGTTTTCCCAAAATGGCTCGAGTAATAGAAACTGGCTTTTTCTATCAAATAAAATATTATTCAGTTGTACTTGTAAGTAGTGGTTTATACATAATATAGTGAAATTATAAAAGGGTTTTCAACTACTAATGTTATATATTAAGTATATTTTATCATTAGATAGAAATTGCTAATACATTTTAATAGTGGAACTTTCAGACAAAGACGCAAACAATGTCGAGTTGACAAGTTTACGATGAAATACTATATACACTTTTATATTTACATACTTTTCGGGAATTTAGGTTCCCTTCGTGTAATTTATTCATCATTATAGCGTTAATATATTGACCCAATTTTGAGTAAATTATTGTATTCATATTTTATAATGCCCTATTCTGTAATTAAGCAAAAAGTGTTGGGTAGTGCTAATACTAATGCTATCGTAAGATAAGTCAAAGTCAAAGTCAAATAAGATATGCGTTACTATAAGATAGGCTTAATGGAAAACCAGCCTTAGCCCTCGTGGCATTCGTTAAGAGTAACAGGACAAGAAATAAATTGTCTTCAATCAGATTTGACACAAACAAGCAGACCCTTATACGAGTATGAGCGTTTTCTAAACAAGATTAACTTTAAGTGATAAATGTTTTTCATACTATTTTTATGTTACCTACTTTTGTTTATATCTACGTATCTTTCATATAAATAATTCAAAGGTATTCAAAGAGATCTTAGTGAAAGTACTGTTTAACTAAAAGAAATTGTGTGCAGATTGATAAAGGTTATAAGTCGATTCCGTTCTATAAATCGATACGCTAGTCGAGTAAGCAGGATAATTAACAGGACCATGGCTCATTTTTTGCGGAAATCAACGAAGAAAATGAAATTAATAAATATTTGATTCCCTAGAGTGGGAACAAAACCCGCAACCTGTTGCGTTTAAAGTCACGCTTTGTACCCCTGCGCAACCGTTGGCCTCAAATCAAATACTTTTTAATAACTAGAAAATCATGTTATTCTCTTATTAACTAGTATTATTAAATGATAAAAATGTGTTGTATTAAGATAATTTCATTTTGTGTAAGGTAAGCTACCTTACACAAAATGACATTGTATAATTGCATAAAACCAAATTACATAACCAATATACATAAAAAGAACAACTTTTAAATTTCTTGATAGTAATGTTATAAATTCATACCTATATTATAAATTCGAAAGTAAGAGTTACATAAAATATAAACTAAACTTAAGGCCAGTCGTGGCGCAGCGGCACGAAGTGTGACTGTAAAACCGACTGGTTGTGGGTCGATCCCCACTCGAGGAGATGGAATATTTACTTAATTTTATATAATCCTAGTCTTGGGCTACTCACATTTATCCACTACCAGCTACCTTCTTCGAATCATCTGTTGATCGTACTAGAGAATTTATAATTTCTATTTATTATTCATCGCGCTTTTTGCTGAAGCCTCTTTTTCCTTTATCACATACCCCTATCGCTGCTTCCTCCATACAATGCCTAAGCATCTCCCAGCATACTTTAACATATCCATTCACAGATTCACTGTTGTCTAGCTTTTTGGAAGCTCTTTCTACATATTCCTCTCTAGTCGGTGGATCTTGAAGCTTCCAGCTTCTTACGCGGTAATTCGACTCAAAGTTTGGACACCTCCGCCTTATTTTAGCAACGACTAGGTAGTGATCTGTTCCCAGATCAGAACCCCTAAACACTCGTGTGTCCATAACTTGGCTTCGAATACGCTGATCCATTAGTCATAAATCAATCATACTTTTCCCTTTCGTTCGCTCCCATGTATACAAGTGAATTTGTTTGTGGTCAAACATTGAATTTGCCACAAACAAATGCTTTTCCTTGCAAATTTTCAATATAGGATTTACAGCCTCATTGTCACCATACTGACGCGATCTTCACTCCCTCGTAATTGCTTCGCGCAATTCAAATCGCCACATATTATTATTTTTTAATTCCTTCTAACGCTATCCAGAACGTCCCTGACACTCTCCCAAAACTCCCCGAGTTCCCCTAATGGAGCTGAGAATACTGGCGTATATGGTACTAACAAGAGTACTCTTCTTATCCCCTTGAAGCGAATCCAAAGCAATCTAGGGTAAACGCCTTGTATTCAACCGCTGCACTAACCAACCGAGGGGACAATAACACACCTACACCTTGACAGCCTCCCTCGCTCTCTGGTACGTCGGCTTAGGAAGTGACCCGACTGCCCGGTAAATCGGTCATGTCATTGCCCTTTGGCTTAGTCCCAAACACACAAACGACATCCAAATCTCTATCATCCATCACATCTATAATTTATTCTCCTCTTCTTCCATCCCTCCTCTTAAATTCCACGTAGCTATTTGTAGCTTCGTCCTTCACCTCCCGCCGTTCCGGACATGGCGTGTTGGGTTGCAGTTCACATCGCTGCATTCGTCACCAATTGACACACCAGCGGGGATGCACTGGTGTACGTCGCCTTGAGGTGCACGAAGAGCACATAACGGATGATTCGTTGCAGCCCTCATGAGAGGGCTGGTAAGGGTCGCTGCGAGAAATGCTTCCATCTTGGACACCCAACCCCCTTTAAACACAGAGGAATGAAATAAATTACATTTGGTTTTTAGGAAATATCAAAAAAATCAATTAGGTACAAACATTTCTTCAGTTCTTGCAGTTAATAATCTAAAGTGAATACAAAGTTCATACCACTATAAATTCTAATTCCATAATATCAAGGCTTTTCCATTGAAATAACATTTCATAGAGTCGATACGAGCGGAATAGCGGTAGTATTGATAAATGCCTCAAGTTCCAGGCTAGAACATTCTCTACATTATTCTATAAGAAGTATGGCATAAACCTATATGTATGTACAGAATATAAAACGTGCAGTTATTTTGAAGTTATCTATTAATATTGCATTATGCATTATTTTTACAGAAAATAATTTGTTAGCTTCAACAAGATTAGTTAAATTAAGTCACCTTCTCGACATTTCCTCGATCTATTAATTAATATTAACTAATTTAAATGCACGAACCTTCTTAATTATGAAAATACCACCATCAAAGTCGAAGTTATAAATTCAAGTGGTCAAGAGTACTCCAATATTCAAATCCAACGAGAAACATCTCGTAAGAGCTGAGTTTCAAAGTCCTTACAAATGTCTGTAATGAATCAAAGGCATACAACCTAATATGGTTTCTACTGCTTGAGAAATAAAGCCTATAAATTACTGCTGTTGCTATAGTTTTGTGAAATATTGAAGTACTTCAACTACTGTAGTAGATAAGTCTACGTTGTGTGTAGTTTTGTACTGCTTAATAGTTTTAGTTTCCGTTCGCACGTGACGAATTGTTATTTATCTTACTTTATTATTGAATACTCGTATATATACGAGTATATATCGCAACGTATATATTATTAAATCATAAAACATAAAAATAAATCAATATCATATAGGGCATATATAATACTACCTGTATTTGCGAGAATCAACTGAGAGAGTTCCCGTTGTCATCCCCCGCTAACGAAGTACACTCGACCCGCGCTGTATACGGGTCACGAGCAGTGCTGCGTTTGACGCACTCAGCCAAGAATATGCAAATTTATGTAGATGGCTGTATTTATGGAAAGACGTTTTATATATACATATAATAAGCGATATAGGTGTGTGTATATGAATTATATATTACTTTTATACATAGTGAATATACACAAACGTATATCGTATATATCTACTCAGTTTCATGTGGGATACAGCGTGAAACTGAAACAAAAACACAACGTCTTAACTTTAAATTTGTATTCAGCATCAAGCATGAATAGAAGCCATATGACAGTTTTATTATATCTAAGTTATAGTATAATTTGCATAAAATACTCATCTTCACGCTGTATCCCGCACGCAGTAGGGTAGGCAGAGGGAACCTAGCGTTAAGACACTCCGTTCCATACTTTCTGTCGATTTTTGGAGCAGAACTCAACGCCGCGCTTGGCCTGGACACCAGATATCTCATAAGATACTCAATTTCCATATTTACATTGAGCTGTAGATTAAAAGCGAATGTCTTGAAAGCTCTCTAAATTGCATTGCACAAGACGTGATATACTTTGAAATATACCAACGTAAAAGAAAAATACTATTATATTTATAGTGTATTATAAATAATAAATCTAAAAAGGCTTTTCTTTACGATTTATTTTATTACTTTTGTTTAGCTAACCTCTCCTAACCCTCATTTAGAAGCGGAGGATTTTTTGTGTTTTGTAATATTTTCATGTATCGCGTGTTAATATACTTCATAAGCCAAAAGTAAAAAAAAATACTTAAATATAAATATGTCCCTGCGTGGTAATCAAACTCACAACCATATTGCCGTCAGATACTTTTTAGCAGAGCCACCAGGAGTTAGGTCAGAAAAACGTAAAAGTTTAAAAAAGAAATAAAATATAATTTGCTACTTTCTTATTCAACGCGAATAAATAATAAAATTAGTAACAGAGTGCGTACTCCATTCTGCATTTACATTTCAATGATAAATTAAATAAGTGCTACTAAATTATTGATCTCATTACTTTACGCAAGCATTTTATAGACGAGTTTCTGTTTTATTTTAATAGAACCCTTACATGGAACTTTATAGAAAAATATTAATTTATAAAAAAATAATCAAATATATGATATAATATAACGTGTATTATGAAGTTCTATTGAAAAGATTTCTATTGAATTACTTATGAAATCATTAATATGCAAATACAAAATAATGTGATTCTGTTGTCTCCCGTTTTTGTAGCTTAGATAAAAAAAATTAGGAAATCGCCGTTTTTTTTTTCAGATCTAGTAAATTGGAAATAATTTAAATATAAGCATTACTCTGAGTGGACATCGCAATGGTTAATTTACAAGCAACAGCAGGGGGATAGTTGCCTCGGTTTTGATTACACTAACTCAGGGACGTTAATGGCGATAGCGCTCTATTGAACGGACACTTCTTACAGACTTAAGTGCCGTGAAAGCTATATTAGTCCAACATTTTTATTGAATATTTTTATAATTATCCTTAACACACAATGCCTCCAGAGTTCGGCGAAAATTGGAGTACGGTGTGTCTTATCACTAGGTTCCACCTGCCTACCGTTAGCGGGATATAGCGTGAAGGTGAAGAAAAAAAGCAAAAAAAAATAATTACACCTAAAAATATAATATGAAGCTTACATTATAAATGAAAGCCAAACTTTCCTTGAGTTTTGCGAAACCAGTCGTAAATGAAAAAATACGGGCTGCTCCTTTTATGTTAACTTAAACGTTTCTGAGCTCGCTTTATTAAATCTTCATAATTTATATTAGACGTGATCCTGAAAATAATGCAGGGAATATATTTTTGTAAAGAAAAATAAATTAAATTTATGATATTGGATGATTATAGTCAAATAGTATATAAATAAAATCATATATCCTACTTGATTTATTTATTTTATATATGCTACAAGAGAACACTTTTTATAGTGTTACTGTTACGAAAACTATATCACCGACTAGATGCAAATATAACGTAATGGCACATTTAGAAGCAAGTTAAATATGTCAATAAATTAATTAAATACTATTATTATACTTTCTCTTGTATTTTTTATGTTTTTTGGTAGACTCTAAACAAAGGACAGAGCTAGAAATAGCAACGTGCAGTATGAGGATACGGACGAGATGAACGCGTACTACATGGGATGGTTGATAGAGATCTAGACGTGATCTATGGTATTGAGGTGTAGAAAATTAGTAACTACAGATTTTTTATATAGTTCAGTCGTTTTTAAGTCGTAGCTCAAAATGGTGTATACGAGATAGGCCTCATAATTTTACAACGAGAGAGTCTAACCGACTGAGTCTAACCGTATGAATAGAAATGTGAAATAACACGAGAAATGGGGCTTTCATTTATCAAAAGTTTATGTTTTTAATTTATAAAATAGGTATAAAAAATTGAGAACATTTATATAGGCGGTTGTAGACGCGACAGGTTGTAGGTTCGATTCTTACTTGAGGAAATGGAATATTTAGTATTTAAATTTTCTCGTTGTAGTAACGAGGCAAAGCGCAGAGTTGAATCACTCAGCACGCGATGTTTGCAGAATTCGGATTGAAAATGATTGAAAATGATTTACGTTTTATTTTTTAAATTTAATTATTTGAAAAATAAAAAAAACGTTTTGTAAAATTTATTATGCTTAGGGCTAAATAAATCAGAATATAGACATAAATATAACAAATAACTGTTAAGCGATTCGGTAATGTAAAACAGTAAAAGGAAAAGAAAGCAAAGTAAATGTCTGTAACTGTGTGACAAATTGCCTTTAGTTTTCCGCGAAAATACACTTGCAGGTCATTCCTCTTGATCGCTAAACGCGTCGTTTTTTAACGTTATATTTCAATTCCAAATTCAAGAAAAGTGTAGTTTGCAATTCTCTTTCAATGTAGTAATTATAACATAAAAAAATAAAGAATGAATGAAACAAAAAGGGATGGGTTGATGGAATGATTGAGTCCCCGGCTGTTTTTTTTTTAGAATAGGCATAGTAAACCTAGTAATAAGACATTCCGCCAAGTGGCGTAACTCAACATTGATTAAACGATTGAATTATATTCAATGTCTTTCTTGCCTACATACATACAAAGTGCAATGTTAAGTTTTGCTAAACGGTACGTCTCCCTCCACAAAGTCTCCCCCTCCACTTCCACAAAGTCTAAAAGCTAGTAGAAATAAAAAAAAATAAAAAAAATGTGTAATTGTATTGCAAGCTTACATTTTTTGAGTATTTAGTTACTATTTTAACATAAACTTTCAAATACTTATTTGATAAAAATGTGTTTTGCGGTTATTTCAAGCCTTTCATGAATATAAATGGGAAGAGTGTCCGAGATTCTACATTATCTAGGCAGAACAAAGGAAAGCTTTTAACCTGTCGTCTCTGGACGGCTCTTAGGAGGAAAATTAATTTACTATCACACGTCCAACTTTTATTTTACATATGCTTTTGACTTACCTTTACATATTACGCATAGTTTTATATTAAGAGAGTGCGGAGTAAAATGGGCTTAATAAACTAAGCGCCAATATTTAGAATGATCTGATCAATAAAATTATTAGAAGAACAGAAAATATAACTTTATGTATAAAAAATTAAACGTGTGTAGGCACTCTCGAGGCCTAGTTTGAAGAGTGATGGAACTCAGCGCCGCGGTGTACGTTCATATCACAGCGAGGAAATAAAAATATTTAATTTCTCTGAATGGTAATCGAACACACAATCGCCGCGTTTAGAGTCGCGCGATTGTGACCCTGCGCCTCGATGACCTCGTTTACATTAGATATCACAAATATTAACATGCTGTAAGGTAGTTAGTGAAGTTTAACACTTTAGTCTAACTCAAATTAGTTCCATGGTTTTAGTCAAATATTACCCGAAGTTGAATTTGAACTCTTCACAAAGCACAAAGCACACTTGCCGGTGTTTGATAAACATGAGCAAATTTCGCCGCCTAACTAATAATTAGAAAAGTTTGGCGAACACATGTCTTACTGAATTCCATAAAGAATGGATATTAAAAATATTTAGAGGACAAAAATAGATATTTATATAATGAAATTCAAATATTTATATGTATGTAAAGTAATTTTACTAGCTGTGTTATAAGAAATATTTTGTCATAATTTATTTATTTTCAGCTTCACGCTGTATCTCTCTATATCAGGATGGACAGAGAGAACCTAGTGTTAATACACTCTGTTCCAAACTTTCCGCCGCCTTTGTCAAGTAGAGGAACTAATTATAATTCATGCTTAGTATGATAAAAACACTACGTAGATATATTACCCAGTATTATAATTTTTTTGCAGGAAAGAATTACCAAATTGTCTTTTCACCAAAAATATTAGAAAATTTAAATAACAGAAAAAGAGAATATTTAATAAAGTACCTTTTATACGTTAAGGCTGAAATTTAAAGCGCGCTGCTCATTTTTTAATTATTTACGTGTTTAGGCTCGCGTCTGCGGCGGGGCGAGGCTTTTACTGTTTGCTTTGTGAATTGTTTATAACACCTTTGCTGTGTCTAGAAACATTGGCCGCGATGATTGTGGGTTCAAATTTCAAAATTTATATGTAATTAACTTTTTAATATGTCATATTTTGGACCTTCCATAACACGTTTTTTTTAATTCTTATCAATGTAAAATGCAAATCACTTTGTGTATTACTGAAAATCGCATTAACTCCGTAATTTGAAAAAGCTGCTTGTATATCTGTGGGAAGTGAATATGTTTAAACAATGAAAATGATGTGTCTCAGGTTAAAGAAGCAAAATTAAATATTCTTCTTTTCATCTATGATAAGTTATATTTTAAAGGATCATACATTTCTATTGATGTCAATATTTTAACATGACAAAAAATCCAATTTCCGTAAAATTGTCAAAATGTAATGTTTCCTTTTTTTAATTATTTTTTTAATATTAGTAAAGTTAGTTAGTAAGTTTAGTTTCTTTTAATATTTCTTTTGTTTCTTTTTTTGTTTACAATTTTACCAATTTTACCAGAGCAAGGAAATGGAAATAATAAATAATTAATTCTCCCAAATGAGAACCGCAACTCAAACTCAAATAAATAAATAACATATAAATCTGATAATTAAGGTGTTGCTAGCTATGAGCTTACTTTATCATTTTAAACAAATCTTTGTTACGACATTATTATTTTGTGTCCGTTAAATTTAGAGAAACGACGAAACTGATTTACATAAATATTTGAAATAATCAACGAGATAGCGCAAGCTTTGATTTTACATTATGTTAATATTGAGCGAGCTTCTCTGTTGAATTTTGTTGCTTTCGATGTTTATTTTCGCTTTCGCACGCTGTATCCCGCTCACAGCATTGCAGGCAGAGGGAATCTAGTGTTTCACTCCGTTCCCCACTTTCTGCCGAATTTTGGAGGCAATGCGTGTTGAGTGGCAGAACTCTACGCCGCGCGAGCGAAGAAATGGGAATATAAATTTAAGTAAATATTTCATCTCCTCGAGTGGGGATCGAACCCACAACCGGTTTTACAGTCACACTTTTTGCCCCCGCGGCACAACTAGTCTCAATCAATTCTTTTATCATATAAATTAAAAAAATATCATCTCCAGATATATAATTCTTAAGAAAGTTCAAGATGAAATAATAGAACGTACAATAACGACGGATATAAATTTTCCATTAACATTTTCTAACTACTAAAACACTGTGTCTTCTATTGAGGCTTCCCTCAACAATGTCTTCTCATGGGGTGAAAGGAACTTAGTTCAGTTCAACCCCCTGAAGACACAAGTTTGCGCGTTAACCACAAAAAAAATCCTATTTATCATATTGCCAGTCTTTTAAAACACTCCTCTTACAGCCGCGCCCAGTATGAGTATATTGGGCCTTAATGTTTCGAGTGACTGCCAGTATCGCGATCATCTGGAAAGCAAGGCCAAGTTGGCCTCGAAGAAACTGGGGATCATCAACAGAGCGAGACGGTACTTCACACCAAAACACCGTTTGGCCCTATATAGGGCCCAGGTTCGGCATCATATGGAGTACTGTTATCACCTCTGGGCTGGTGCACCCCAGTATCAGCTTGAACCATTTGATTGCATACGTAATAACGTAGAGCCATTCGAATCATTGGGGACCCAATGATCTGTGAAAGGCTTGACACTTTGGCTTTGCGTAGAGACGTTTCCTCGCTTTGCGTTCTCCATCGCATTTACCATGGGGAGTGTTCTGAAGAACTGTTTGACCTGTTACCTGCCGCCGAATTTTCTAACCGCACGGTACGTCATAGGCTAAAATATCATCCACACCACCTGGATAAGTGGCAATCCACTACTGCGCGGTTTCGTAGGAACTTCCTTCCACGCGCCACGGAACTGTGGAATGGCCTACCCGCGGCAGTGTTTCCAGGTCGATATGACATGGGTACCTTCAAAAAGCGCGTCTATCTCCACCTTAAAAGACCGGCAACCACCTGGTGTTGCACGGGGCCGTGGGCGGCGGCAATCACTTACCATCAGGTGACCCGAACGCTCGTTTGCCTTGTCCTTTTCCATAAAAAAAAAATCTGTAAAAAGTATGACACAAGAATATAGTCTCCGCTGTGATTTTTATGCACAAAATTAAAAATTTACCGACTATTAAATATGGTTTGCAGACCAAAATCAACACCCTCCTTTTCCTTTGCCGTAATCAGTTCAAAAATATGTATGAAATTCAACCTAACTTAACTTCCATTTGTATCCAGTAAGCTAATATAAGACTAACATAAGCAAAAATTCAAAGTACATAAATTTCTGGAGTGAATCAAATGTAAATTACAGATCAAGAAGCTATTTATTCATGGAAGTGGACGAATGGCAATCGTTAATTCAGAAAAGTGGTTGGTGTCTAGCTTTTCCATTTCATGTTATTGTCGTTGGCTATTTTCGTTGGAATTTTAATTTTTTTTTAGCATAATAGATATATTCGTGAAGTATTTCAAAAATCATTCTTTTTAGTTTATAGTTTATAGTTTGCTTTTAATATAACTAACTTAATTTCAAAATTTAAGTTTAAAACGTAAAACAGCAAGTTCCATGTTTTCCCATTCCCGTAAGAAATTGAGTAGTTTTCTCTTACGGCTTCCTATATTTTCTAACCAATCTTCATGTTAAATTTTCTGTCCTTTTTTCTTTTTTTCACACACACATCTTAAAGAAGTGACATAGCACTACTCCCATTTACATTTACCTACCTTGCTATATACGTGAAACTTTCTAAGTGTATTAATTTCGTGTTTCATTTTTCGGGTTTCTATCAGTCAATCAGTAAGGGAAAAGTTTAATGGTAATAGATAACGCCAAATAAATCTATTATTATAATATATATTATGTATATTATTTTTAATTTAAATTCTACACGAAAATATTTTGTATAGAGATGCAAAATATATCTATACGAGACACAAATAAATGTAACTTTTTTAACATTATTGTAATGTTATTCCACACTTGAAAAAGAAAAATACTTATTAAGAAAACGTTTAAAAAATCTCGCTACGTTCAAATTTTTATACGTTTTCTTAATAAGTACTAAATACATTTTTTTCAGCTTTATGCTTTGAAACTTAACTATTTAGAACTTAACGATTAGAACTTGAACCTACATTTCCGTGGTATTTCACCTAGGGGTGAAATATCGCAAATGCGATTTTTCACTTTCGTTACTTTACCTAGAGACCATTGATTAATTTCGTTTACTGTCAAACAGTGCCCCACTGCGCCACAATGGCCTATTATAAATATACCTAACTCAAAAACTCACGTATACTATAACGCGGAATGACATCACTTAGAAATTTAAGTAATATTGGGGTAGTTGATGATCTATTTAGGCTTCAAATACCTGATTTACATATCGTAAACGTACGTATTATTTATTATATGTATGTTTGCATGTTAATCTATAAATTTCTCGGAGACTAAATTACGGTAAACCTTTTGGATTTGAATCTGGTATATTCCAACTTAGGAGAATAGTCTTAGTTTCATCAAAATTAGCTCAACAATTCTTGAAATATCCATGCATTTGATGACATGTGTAATAAAAAAACTTGGTATTTTTTTTTAATTTACTTTGGAGTATGTACATAATTATATATGGAATCTATTATTACGAGATTTGAATTAAAAACCATCAAGTAAAGTCAGATAAAACTGGGCTACGACTGACTCATATATAAATTTATAAACCTTCATATAAAAAAATACTAATGCGTAATGTGCAAATAAAATATGATACACTACAAAAGCAAGTTCTCTAGAGCTGTACCTAGCATCTTGTCCAGATATCTTGAGATTTATAAGGTGTTCGTACAATAACAGCCAGTAACAAAAGGAGTGGAGTATAATATGTCTTTATATACTTTGTGAAAAATCGAGGATTTCCGTTCTCTTTTCCGCATCCGCGCGTACACAATCCTGTTCTTGATTGCGTCTGATTTTTCCATTTCCTTAGTTTATTAGTTTGGAATGAGATATTTCTAATGTTAATGTCTTTTATTTTTTTCTTTTATTTTTTTATGTTATAAAATATCTTTTGATTTCTGTGAACTATTACTTTCCTATACATTCATGTGTATAATATATAACAGATTGTGATTAGAAACCAGTCGTGGCGCAGGGGCACAAAGTGTGACTGTAAAACCGACTGGTTATGTGTTCGGTCCCTACTCTTCTGCGACGATATGCAATGTAATGTGTACTAACTGTTATCTGCTTGTAAAAGTATAAAAACAATAATGTTCTCTAAAAATCTCTATTAATAGAATCTTGATTTTGGCATTCTTAATAGAGAAATAAAAATATTTAAAGTGATTTAGGATCTTATAGGAATATACGATTCTTCGTATTCGTCGTTAGGTACGTAATCAATATAATAAATAATAACATAATAAATGCTAAATGCTTATAAATAATAAATATAAATAATAAATGCTTCATTTCTTTCATGACAGTTAATTTAGGACAGTTACAAGCTGAACTATTAAAAGAAAAGAAATACATATAACACAAAAATATCTAACAAATTTATAACAATTTCATCTTTCAAGTTTTATACACTTAAAGTTAATGAACATTAAAATATATTGAATACTTACAAATACTTACAAAATGTATTATATTTCAAAGAAACGCTAAATAGGGTGTTTCAATAATGGACGTGGCGGAGCGTCCGAGACTACGCGGTATTAGCGACGGGGAACAGGGGAAGGCTTTTAGCATACCTATTAAGTTCTCAAGTGGACTCTTCTAATTTCTCCTATTAAGCGAAAAATGTTAATTTCAATTAAAAAATAACTTCTAATTAAAGTTAATTGTCTTAATTTGACTTAATTTTTTATTAGTTCATCAATTAACGCAGTTTTACCTTTTTTTTTCGTATTTATAATGCTTTATTTCGTATAGCAGGATAGGTGGAGAAAACATAGAGTAAAAGTCCTTCACGTTTCGCCTGAATTCAAGTAAGTGTTAGATGATGTAACGCCGCGCTTTCGGTTACCAGAGCGGGTACATGAAAATAATTTATGGCCCCGAATCGAATCTACGACTATTGTCTTATGGCCACATTTTTCCTTTTGATAATGCAATACAATACAAACACTCAAAAAAAATATAAATGAACCACTTGCACAGCTATCACTAATCCCAAGTTTTGTTCCAATTTTTATATGTATAGAGAAAACATTAACTGTTATAAGCGAGTATGTACTTCCAGTTTTGGTAATGAAACAGGGAGTCCACTTTTAATAATAAAATATGAAGAGAAGCAATTATTGTTTGTTCTCTCCGCCGCCGTACAATTAATTAACTTCATTAATATAATAATTACTTTAATGAAAAGGGAATAATATATAACATTATATTGAAATTGGTGTATCTTTTATGTTCATTTTCATTTTGATCAAACAACTGAACTAAGTTTTAGACAAGCTGGTCAATTTAGAGAGTAAAAAATAATTTTAGCAATTTTACCAATATTTACTGAAATTATATAATATCAAATATTCTTAAGAGTACAAAAAATTAAGCTTCTAAGTCAACGCAATCAAAAGATAAGAACGTTTACTTCTTTCTTATATATTTTGCCGCGTACTCAAAATTTATTTGGGTACTTTCTGTAGATCTACAGTTGTGAAGGCACAAAGTATAAACTAACATTATTAACAAAAGAAAAGACCGAAAAGTATTTTTTTTAGTTATTATATAGAAAAACAAATTACAAACTTATATTTGTAACTCATATTATACAAAATGAGTGCATACACCTACAAACTTAAGTTCTACAATGTACATCGTGTTGACCCACCATCTTGTCAATAACACAGAACAGGACCGTCGGTGGATAAGTTTGACTCGCACTTGACCGGTTTTCACTTTGTATATTTCACTATAATTATTGATGATTTACGTTCCATCCCATCCGTTTCGAAGTGGTATCCGGCATGTAATATGGCGGTATCTATGAATTTATATATTGTATCATTAGACCAGATCTGCTGAACGGATTCACAACCAAACACATCCTTAGAGCACAAGGACAGTGTCACTTTCACACTGCTAAAGTCAATTTCCTTATTTTTACGTTCATTATATAATTTCCGCCCTCAAGTAAAGAGACATATTTCTTAGAGCGGATGTCAAACGTACTCCATGTCCGATATAAATAGTACCTACTTCCTCCGGCCCTAATCGTTTTATACTTGTTCAATACAAAAGAATCCTATTACCAAGCGAAGCGAGTTATAACGGAGGAATAGGTATATTTTCCGTCTTTTAAATTATTTTTATAGCTCAACTTATCACTTATAGATATCAGGCTTGTAAAGAATTAGATGAGAAAGTTTATTTTTTTTTATCTATATACAAATCGCTGTCTTTACAACATAATTTTTTTGCTCAACGAATATAAATGCACTAGACTATTGTAATATATAGGCTTCTTTTAATAATTAGTGTTTAATTATATATATCAGTTCATAAATTAATAAGTTTAATCAATATTAATAATTTTGTTTTCTGTTTAAATATATAGATATTATTTTAAAAATAGTGAATCTGTAGAATACAAAAACAACTGTGTAGTTCAAGCGGGCGACGCCGCGCGTGAGCCTCTTGTATAGAAATAAAGGAAATTACCCCGATTAATTTCAAGATTGTGTTGATTGATTGCTTTTAAAAGTGTCGCTCACCCACAGACCGATTGATCGTTCCTGTTATATCGAACGTTATACACATATTTGTAGACTTACTTGCCGATATATTCCGAACCATTTCCACTCTCGTCGATATACCGCTTCTCATCGATCATTTACATTTGATATAAGCCATACAGACATGTACTAGCGCGTAAGTACCAATAAAAGGTATGGCGCAAATTTTATTATCGATTACCTACGTGTTAGTAATAATGTTTAAGATAAATAATAGAAAAAAATCAAATATCAGAAAATTATATACTTTATATTATTATTTTTTCAGCTTAACACCGTATCGGGCGTACAATGTGGCAGGCAAATTAACCTAGTCTTATGACAATCCATCGCCCACTTCCCCAGCATTGTTGCGTGTTGCCTGCTCCAGGGTAAACAAATTACATGACTACGACTTATTTGTCTGTGTGTTGCAAAAAGGTCAAACTCCACATCGGAACCGCAATACGTAAAATACGAACCAAAAGATTTGCATCCAACCGTCATTCTTAGCCCTCGACCTTTCGAAAATCATGAACTGCCTTCGAGGACGAGTTAATCGGAAACTCAAGGAGACCCTACACTAACATGGAGATGCTGGATAAGTCAAATAATTTTATAAAAGTTGATTATTATCTTTATTATTATTCATTTATCGATATATAGAGGCAAGACGTGGCACAGGGGCACAAGCGTGTAAATGAGACCTGGATGAGGTTATGGGTTCGATTCTCATTAAAGGAAAAAAAAATATTTAGATAACATTCTTATTCCCTTGTTCTGGTGTCTGCGCAAATCGCGGCGTTGAGTTTCGCGGCTCGCAATGCCATTCTACATGAGGGATACAGTGTTTTTGCGTGGACTTTAAAACGTAATGTTGGAAGTCCCTTTTTCCTGTCTTTGTACGAATTTCTAGTAGAAATTAAGTGACGACCTCGGAGTGCTCCCCCACACTTTTTAATTCATATACATGTCAAAAGACACCTGTCCAATTCCACTAGTTTTATCTGTGAGCTGTCTGTCCGCTAATCAGGAAGACTTTTTATAGTATGTGTGTAGAAATATATTGAATAATACTCTACTCTATCACCTTCACGCTGTATCCCGCACACAGCAGAGTAGCCAGATGGAATCTAGTGTTAAGACACTGCGTTCCCCACTTCCTGCCAAATTCTGGAGGCATTGCATGTTGAGTGGCAGAACTCAACGCTGCGCTTAGTCTCGGCACCAGAGCGAAGAAATGGAAATATATAAGGAAATATTTTATCTCCTCGTCACTCTTTTATATACATCATTATGATATTTTTTAATTAGGTATTAGCAGACGTATATAACATTTTTGTATATTTGTAGCTATTTTTCACAACAAATATATATTAGTCGATGAAAATAACTATATTTTTTATCACCGAAATTTAAAAGAAAAATATTTTATATCCGCGTTTAATCTATTGGAGGATATCATCACACACAGGGTAGCGATATAAGACGCATACTAAACACTGCCCAAGGTCCAGTTGACTGTTGACAAGAAGATGAGAAAATAACGTCTTTTCATTTCATTCAATATGTACTTAGAAGCTATACAAAGAAGAATATATGCATAATAAAGTTCCAATAAATAAGGAACGTATACGTGTTGTCATATTAATTATAATTTGTATGTTTCATAAAACTTATTAATATAATATCATTTTCCGTTCAAAATATCACGAAATGGGTGCTTTTTTTGGTCCAGTTGAGAATCCTCTGCTTGGACACTTTATGGTTGTGAGTTCGAAATTAGTTTTGGGGAATGTTAATAATAATAAAAAAGATTTTCATTTTGGTCAAACAAAGCGAGGTTTTAGTGTTCGATATTTAATTTTGTTTAATATTAACTTTTGTATTACACAATGTACAGAGTGCTTAATGATTTAATATTATTTAAGTTAATTCTCTTTTGTACTTATCATTGAAATGGTCTTCTTCTAAAAACAAAAGAGGGCCACAACCCTCTGATTGATGTCACGCGCAAGAAGTCCCTCGGGAGAGATTTGTGCCGAGGTCCAGTGACTGAGTAAATGCTGCTTGAAATTGTAATGACAAAGGAAATTCAGTACACAATCTTACATATCTATATATATACTTAAATTTAAATGTTTGTATTTTTTATAATATTTTTTTTTTATAGCTTCACGCTGTATATCGCACATAGCAGGGTAAGCAGAGGCAACCAGGGAACCCAGTTAACGCACTCCGTTCCCTATTTTCTGCCGAATTCTTGAGGCATTGCATATTGAGCAAAAGAGCTAAATGCCACGATTGGATTCCTTTCCACTGCGAAGAAATGAAACTATTTAATATTTTATGCCAACAAGTGCAAATCGAACTCCCAATCGTCGCTTCTACAGACGGCTTTAGATTATATGCTTACTTTATGGTAATTTATGTTTGTACTAATTATATTATATTTTTATTAACTTATTTTATTCATAAATTCTGTAGAATTAATAGAAGATATTGTCACATATGTGACACTTGTGAAGTAGTGTGAAGTAGTAGTAATCCCAGCCCAACCCGAACTTATTAACAAAAAACCACTCTAACCGGTCTACTAAAAGCGTTAAGCAAAAAGTTTAAGTGACACACAGTGAAACTTAACGAGTTAGGTAGACCTTTTATAAAAGAAAATCCGAATATTTCTTCTTCATACAGCTCTCTTATTTCGATGTTGTTGGCTAGGCTACTAAAATAAATAAAATAAACTATTAAAATATATAATTACTATTCAAATAAATTACAAATTTATAAAATATGAAATATAGTTTACTTTGAAAACAAAACATATATTGCAGTTTAATCGTATAACGAAACATAAAAACTAATCACAACATTCCGTGACATTTTAGTAAAATCCAGTCAGTTTAACGCTTCAGTTTTTCAACATAAAATATAGCGGCGATATCCAATATTAAAGGTTTACGCATATCAAACAAGTTTTAAAAACAGTGGTTTCTGTTTAAATTTCATGCAAGCATTTGTACTGTGGTTTAATAATAAAATAAAACTGCTGTTACTTTTGTAGGATTAATGTTTATCGAAGTAACGGATGTTTATTAATTGTTTTTTGTGTTGTCAATACAAATTCTAGGTTAGTGGGCAAAGGCACGCTGTTTCAGAGAACTTGGTTGATTTATAAGAATATTTTTAAGATACTAGAGACTACGGATAGTATGGTACAGAAAAATAGGATGGATCGTAGTAGTGTACAAAAAAAGAAAAGAAAACACTTGGAATTGGTTGTAGTGGACTAATAAAAAAATATTTATACATGTTTTTCTATCCTTTTACGAAATATTGTAAGCATAGATAATAGCTAATGAAAGTATTTTTTTTTTATTTCGCGCTTTTGTTGTGTCAACAAAATTAACATATTACAAACATTGCTCTAACTAAGTACTTTTCGTATACACATAATTCTATATATTCATGAGAAAAAATATAAATACGTAATTAAAATAAATTCAAAGTGATATCTGCCATTGTTAATTTAATATGATGACTGTATAATTAAAAAATCTACCTTTTGCCCTCAACTGTTTAAGGGTCAAGAATAAAATGGCGCATTGAGGTTTGTACGAAATCTTTTTTCACAAAGCGTGTGGAAATGGGTGAAGTAGACCGGGTGGGCGGAGATGAATAGATATAATTTAGATGGAGCGTGTTTGCAAAAAGATTTCGCTAAGTACTAAAACAGTTGGTTGTATTTTATGGACACCAAGTTGTTTCTTCCGTACTCCAAGAGATATTTGGTATACATTTCAGTTAAGACTTCCACGAGTTCTTGAGACAGACATACATACAAATGGACGACAAAGTACTGTCATACGAGTTCCATTTTTAGGGCTCCTTACATTTTTTTTTAAAAAGGAACTCTTATAAAATCACTTTGTCGTACGTGTGTCTGTCTGTCTCCTCAATCTCAGGAACGCTTGAATACACACAGATTTTCAGAAATCAAAATATTCAAATTTTGATTTCTGAAAATAATCGTCTATACTCTACAAAAGGAATAAAAAGTAATAGAGTACTTCCGGTTGATCTTAATTATAAAATTTGTCAGCTAGCATCTACAGGTAGTTTCTAATTCAGAAAAAAATCTTTAAATTTGTGGTAAAGTCCTAAAAAATAATAGCCTTAAAAGAGGGAAAAATTTGGTTTGCAATCCTAGGCTAGTTCAAGTGAGGTATCAGATAAAAGGGAAAATCTCGAGATCTCCAATTTATGTATCCTCGGCGGGCGAGCCCGACTCTCACTTATTCGGTACGGAAATCTAAAGACAATAATAAAATTAATTAATACCACTGGCGTGCCCTAAAGGTACAATTAGGTAATTAAAATTCCAGATTTTTGTTTTCATCCACGCTGTATCCTGCATAGGGCAGATTAGGCAGAGAGAACCTGGGAATTTACTGTACATATCTGTTACCATTAAGACACTTCTGTTCCCCACTTTCCGCGGATTCTATAGGCATTATATTTTCAGTGGCGGAAATCATCGGTATGCTTTCCATCTCCTTTCCTCATTACCAGAGCGAAAACATTTTCTCTCTAAAATATTTAATATTTCACATCCTCGAGTACAAATTGAACCCACAGCCTGTCGCATTTACGGTCTCACGCTTGCGCCTCTGCGCCACGCCTCTAGCCTCTTCTCAATCGTACATATAAATTATAATAAATATTCACAAGCATAATATACTCCTGCTCATCATAATTCTATAAAAATTTCTTCGCGAGCGCGAGGCGGTAACGTCATACGTGAAATTAATTAGAAGTCAGCTTCCCGCACACAGCAGGGTGGGCAGAGGAAAGCTAGTGTTAAGACACTCCGTTCCCCACTTTCTGCCGAATTCTGGAGAGGTTGCGTGTTTAGTGGCAGGACTTCACGCCGCGTTTAACCTCTATTCCAGAGCGAAGAAATGGAAATATAAGTTAAGTAAATATCTCCTCGAGTGGGGAAATGACCCATAACCAATCGGTTTTACAGTCACATTTCGTGCCACTGCGCCACGACTGGCCTCATAAAACTGACTATGGTATGGTATGGTATTTCATAAAAAAAGACATTTTACAAATTTTCATACAAAATATATGCATATGCATATTTAAGTTTGTGACTGTTATACATTGTACATTCTGTTGATCGAAAATCCTGAAATCGGTACGGAAGCCCTCGCTGGGCGAGACCGACTCGCACTTAACCGGCTTTTATTTCCCAATAAATATTCAGGCGTTTTTTCGAAATTAAATTGTCTTCTGTAAAGGGTAAAATACTATTATAATATTTTGACACGCGAGCGAAAAGTTCACTTCGCGTGTAATTTTGTCTCTTTTCAGATCTTTTTAAGGTTAGGGAAAGGAGTAGTTATATTTTTTTATACAGTGTATGTTTGTATTTAATTGTTAAAGAAACTTAAGAAGATATATAAATTTTAGTACTCTTTATATTATTTTAGCTTTACGCTGTATACCACATATAGCAGGGTACGTACACGATAGCGCGGCGTTGAGTTCCGTCAGTCAATATGCAATACCACGAATTTAGAGCAAAAAAGTGGGGAATGGAGTAGGTACTCTTAATTTAGAAATAGAAAATAAATTTGTGGCTAAGGCATTCGTGGCGCAGGAGCACAAAGTGTGACTGTAAACGCTACTGGTTGTGGGTTAGATCCCCACTCGAGGAAATAAAATATTTATTCAGATAATATATTTCGCTATGGTGTCGAGGCAAACGGCGGCGTTGAGTTCCGCCACTTAGCACGCAATGTTTTCAAAATTCAGCGGAAAGTGGGGAACGGAAAGGTTGGTTCTGCCTACTCTGCTGTATGCACAGTTTGAAGCTGAGCTAGTTTTTTTTTACATAGACAATAGATAAGTTGAAAAGTTTGCTTGGTCGAATGCGCTTGTCTCAGGAACTACATGATACACAAAAAATAGTTAGTAGTCGATTTATTACGAAAAGTGCGCGACACTACGACTTACACGCTACGACCAAAAGTTATTAAATAATAGTGTAAAATATAGCAAAAGTAACAAAAAAATGTTTCAACTGTCATATATTTCACGTGTTATTAGATTATCTGTTATCCTCGCCTGCAATATGAGCTTATCGAGAGTTTTACGAGACAAAACAAAGGAAAATATAAAGAAGCCGTAGAGGAGCTCAATAACACAAAATTGAAACGCCTCGGATATCAACTCCAGCTCCGAGTTCCCGATTGCTCTCCGTCCACTTGCGATGATAGCTGCCTTATTCGTTATTTACACTGCCGCTTCGGATGTACGATACGAGTACGTCGAGTTCTTGCAAGATCAATTGCGTGAAAAGTTATGTATCTATTAATCTTGTAATAATTTACTGCGACATTTTTTTCCTGTGGTATTCAGTAATTAGTAATTGTTGTAGTTACATTAATATATTTATAAAGAATACTTTTATTTTTATGATTCTATAGATAAAACTTAGGTATAAAGTTTATATATATATATATATATATATATATATATATATATATATATATATATATATATATATATATATATATATATATATATATATATATATATATATATATATATATATATATATATATATATATATATATATATATATATATATATATATATTGAAGTGGTTCTTGAACTTCTAAAGTTCAAAAATATTTGTAAATATATTATTAAACGTATCTTATGGTTTTATTTAACGTGAACAAAGAAAATGTAGCAATAAACTCTTTTCTTGTATCTAAATATTGTTGAGAAAGAAGATCGAATGAAACCATCGTGGTAGGCAAGGGCACGGGCAAGTATGCGACTGTAAACGCGACGGTTATAGGTTCGGAACCCACATGGGGGAATGGAATATATAATATTTTCATTTTTCGCTCTGGTAACGAGGCAAGCTGCGGAGCTAAGTTCTGCAACTCAACACGGAATGCTTCAAGAACTCGGTTTTAGGCAAGTGTTTTAATGGACAATGGAGTGTGGAAAGCGTGAAGCTTAAAAAACAAGATCAAATATCAAAGTATACAATTTTTCCCTAATGTAGAGCACACACGTACGTACAATAGCGTCAAAACAATCAAATTGGTTGTATATATATTTTTCTCTATAAAAGCTTCACATCTGAACATGGACTACAAATAACGTACATACTTCATATATACTAGTATCTACGTTTATAAGCACCATAAAATTATATTTATGGCGCGCTCGGGAACTCACGTTGAGTCGACTCCCCAAGAAAGATACTAACCTGACTGAAACTTATAATGAAATATTCTTATACCTTTACGTATATGATGGAGTATGTAGAGCTGTATATCTAGAGTTCTTCGCATTCGTGGTATATACCAGGTACCTACTTATGTACCTATAGTGACCGCGTTTTTGATTCTTACATTTTCATAAAATTTGATTGTCATTAACGTATTAACAATTTTAACAAGCGTGCGTTGGAAACGTGACAGGTTGTGGGTTCAATTCCCACTCGAAAAAATGGAATATTTAATAATTTAATTTGCTCGCGCGGCAAATATTTACGCCACTGGACGTACGACACGGAAGTGTCTTGATGAGAACAGGGCTTAACACTAGGTTACCAGGTTCCCACTCTCCCAGGGGCCGACCTTGCTACGCTGCAAAAAATAACATTAATAGTTTGATTTATTGTACTAAAGAAAAACTCTCCGTTATCTGGATACCGGATGTTATTTGGGCACGTTAGAACCTTTCTCCCGTCACGTTTTATATAAAGTATAGCGATATATCATCAACACGCCGACGGCGTAATACGTTCATTTAAAGAAATTCATAGCGTCGATTATGATTATAATTTTACAGCCAACAGGGATGATTAATTATTTAGTTAGCATAAACGAGAATATATCAATAATTATTTTATTTAGCTTAAGCATAGACATTGTTTATATTAAGTTCATACGTAAACTAGTTAAATGAAACATTTTGACCACAAAAACGATGGAAATTTAATCCTAATTTTACTTCGCAATGGTCATTTTACCATAGTTGATGTTTTACATCAGGTTTAAATCTATAAATTGCATATACATATCATTCCTGTTTTTTTTTATTATTAAACTCAAGACATCTATCGTATATAGACACAAAACAAATTAAAGACATGTTTCTGAAAAAGTTTTTTTTATTGTAACCTACAGATATAAAAATCAATAACCAAATTTAAATGAAGTAGCGTTAAATGACTTCATTTTTAATGATAAAACCTTTTTATTAAAAATTAAATACATTCAAATAAAAAAGCACTAAAAATCATTCATACCAAAATCTTTCCTTTTTAAAAATATGCGATATAGTGAGCTACTAGAAGGTTAACGCAATTATTTTACAAAATTTCAGTGCACAAAGCAAGCTCCGCCGTTTAAGTTGCTTTGTAGTACCATAAATGCCTCTGGGAAATTTGTTTCTGTTTCCAAAATCTAAAACTTGAAGTACTCGCAAGTCTTGCTAACCACTTTTAAGTATAATTTTAATCTGAGAGATATATTTAGTTGAAATGTGACAATTGTTATCATTATATGTAAAAAGTTATCTGATAAAAACAGGTTCGTTTCACTTAACACAAAATAAATTAAGCAGGAAGAATGGAGTATTTTAACAGGTGGTATCACTGGGGCACAAGTGTGCGAATCTTTTTTAATTGAGTTATTTTAGAAACATCATTTTCTTATGTTTCAAGGTATCTTTAACTTGAATATTTGCTATTCTATATATGGGCTCGATACCATCACGCCATCTCTCGTTCTCTCGTTGGAAAAATTAAAATAATTTTAAAGATCTGTTATCTCATTATGTTGATGTTATCTCAACTTCACTCTTCAAGGGTTATTTTCTTGCCCTTATTGAAAACGTATCGCTTAGTGGTCAGAGAGCTTGGACTCGTTACTAATAGGCGCAGGTTTAAATCCCGCTACATTCAAAAAAATATATGTTTTCTAAAAGGATCTCTGATATGAGTAAAATAATTGATACTGTATAGCGAAGACCAAAGCAGCTTCACGCTTTTTTATTCATAGAAGGTAGACAAAATAACTATTGTGTCAAGAAGTGTGTTGTTTTTATTTTTCACCGGCATTTAAGACATTGCATGTGCAATAGTAGAACAAAACTCGATCCTATCCTAACAATATTATGAAAATAATTTTAAATATATTTACTTACATGGACTTCCCGAGAATTTATGCAAATGGATCGCCAGTGATTGATTTTTTTTCATATTGAGAACGTTTTTCATGTGCGACTTTTATGTAAACTAAAAATGAATTAAATTATATCACACACACACAGCATGGTAGGCAGAGGGAACCTACCAAGACACTCCGTTTCTTATTGTAAACTATATTAGATTAGGAGTATATTGTGTTTTTCCTAATCCTATAGAAATTTTAAAAATCATCTTAGTGCTGACAACACTATGATGATTTTCAAAATAAGTTGTTGGAAGATTTTTTTATATATATAATTTATTTAAATAATATTGTCTAATTAATTTTATATAATATGCAATACAAAATTATATTTACATTGATTTTTCGGCATTAAAATACTGTGACAGCAATTCCGACAGGCGCTCCTTTGGAATACTGACGTCCAAAATACTGGCTGACATCTTTATTAAAATTATCAATGATATATTTATATGAAACACTTAATATAGTAAGTTAACTATCAATGACTTAATTATCAATGATATATTTATATGAAACACTTAATATAGTAACGTTGTCTTATGACAAAAAACATTGCGTTTTAAAGCAAAATTATAATATATATATACTTCATAGTAATATACAAATACATGTTTACGGCAATTTAAGTACCTTTCGCGAGGTCTAAGCTGAACTTTGCATTTGTGTGTGTGTTCATATATAGTATAAGTGTGACCGTGTTCATATATAGTATACGTCGGCCGTCAAAGGCGGTACATGTTTTATTTGACCTACGCCGGCTTATATTGCTTTTTGACCACCACCTTTTGTACTGATAGCAGCGTATATATGTCAGCGCATATACGTCATTGTTAATGTTTTATTTTTGTGCTCGATTTATTAAAATTGAAAGATAAAGCTAGCACTATCACTGTACAACAATGGTTAATTATCTATGGCCGAGCAGTAAAAAAAGAAAAAAAAATTGTGGATACATTAATTTTTTACTCAAATGACAGATCATATGAGAATGAATGTTCGACGTAAACGTTGTTTTTCCTTTTTTTTATTAATCTCTAATAATTAAATTGGTTTTATAAGTTTCTATCTAACTCTACTCATAGAGCCTCGCGCCTAAGCCTCGCGAAAATAAATATAAAATAAAATAATAATTATTATAAAATCTTTAAAAAATGGTTGGTAAAATTATTAAAAACAATGCTCTACTAGTATGCCTCTATCTATATCATAGGTAAAGTTTTTTCTTTAAGATTAGGATTAATTACAACAGTATTTGAATGTATTCATATTTCCTGATTTCATGCAAATTACAAAAGAATAGGCGATGAGACAAGTCACCAAAGTCTTTTTCAACACGATGAAGTTTTAAACGATGTGGCAACTTTTCCATTTAACCATGTCAATTCTGACAAATTAAGGTTTAATGATGTATATTTACTTAATATCTTATTTTTTTATTTAAAGCAATATTTTTAAAGTACTTTTCTTCATATTTTAAGAAATTTTGTCTTAAAGATTTCTACTCACTTAAAGATTTAATAGTTAATATCCTGGTAGTAGAAATCAGAATCACATATATATCTACTGTTTGCCTATAACGAGGCCGCGAGAGGAAATTGGGCTGCATTATGTGCACTTCATTAATTGATTTCTTCTTGCAGTTAATCTGATTAATCTTATATTAAAAATTGCAATAATCTCAAAAATATATTTTCTTTTTAAATTTTTTATTTATACTCGGACCTGCTATCTACAATTTTCCCAACACTAGTTATTTTTGATTCATCATGTTGGCATTCATATCAATCTAACCATTCCCCGTATAACAGAGTAGGGAGGAAGAATTATATATTACTAGAAAAAAAATGTACGGGTGCAAACCTATAGTAAAAAAAATACAAAAATATTCTTTAGGAAGGTTTAAAACGAGTGGTTAATAAGAATTATATACCACAACAGAAGTTATTTTCCTAATGTCAGTCTTCTATTAATACTTAAAAAAACCTCCCTTAGGGAACGTAAAGTGCGAATCCATATATAACAATGTAAGATGAAAGTGTTCAGTCAAGTGGAAATGGTCAGAGTGGGTGAGGTTTCACGGAAATACTTAACCACAAAAGCTTTCGGGCAGTTTTATGGAACAAAAGAATTCATATAGTAGTTAAGCCAACTTTTTAAGTCACCGGAATGCGTGAAAAATGGTTTGTCGCTTCTACTATATAAGAATTAGTTTTCAGAGTAAAACCGATTGCAGTTAAAATGCCTACAATATGCACATCCAATACCCGAATACATCACCCATACACCAGTTTTACATGAAAAATATGGAGAATATTACTACGTAACGTTATATTTTTTTATATGATTACATTAAAAATTAAAAATATTTATAAAATTATTTTACTTTGGATTTTTTGATTTACTTTGGATTTGGACCCATAACCATTTAGCTTAGACAGATATGCTGCCATACAATATATATTTGTAACAAATGAATTATGTTATATGACAATCTACTAAAACTTAAAATTATTACATTTTTTATCACTTTCATCACTTTTTAAGTGTTCTTGACCATATATATGGTCAAAAATTCGTTTATAGATACATGTTTATATTCATATAAACATAGCAAAAAGAAGGACACGGAATCTAAAATAATGTTAAGACACTCCATTGTCATTAACACACATCCGTTCCCCATATCGTTGTAAATTTCTGTTTTGATTTTTCATTTTAATTGCGATACAAACAATTACATTTTGTTTCTCCCACCAAACACGCGGTTAATCTACAACATTTCAGAGTAATTAAGTTATAAAGGAAAGTAAACGAGTTAAAACAATTGCAAAAGTACAAAGTTTTCGTCAACTCTGTATACTAATGCCACAGCGGGAAAGGAAAAGTTTTATGAAACTCTAATATGAATTTCCCGCTTTGTATTCATGACAGTCGCTACGTAAATAATATTTTGATGATTCGTTGAACATTTGACTGCGAATTGTTGTGAATCAATGTACATGTCGTTCAAAATTGTTTAACCCAGGAATTATTAGTACCCTTCGTCACGCCATTGCCATGGCTAAAATAAGTTTCACATGCGTGATTTTTTTATAAACGTAAAAAATGTAAAACTTAAGAAAATATTGAGTTTTACATTTTAATTACTAGAAAAATGGTGTCGTGATCGCTTTTGACGTTAATGGCCAATCATGATAAACGATGGATTTACAAACAAATAATATGATTGACACTTTCATCGCAACCTAGCCTATAAAACAGGGGATCATTTAAAACTAAGCTCTTACAAGTGATCTATTTAATGATTACTCTACTGAAATGTATTCTAAGCAATAAAATTTTAGTTCAGTAGAACTAAGTAATTTTATAATAAATGAATTGTGAGTTAAGGAAGGCTACGTTATTTCACAGCATAAGATTTTTAAATAAAATATAAAAAAATATCAATTAATTCCAAAAATATTAACTTATAATTAAACATGATAATTTTTATATTTATCTAGTCTTTATTTATTGAGTCTTAAATGCCGGTGGAAATAAAAACAAAATGCCTTGACACTTAACTTAGCTTTACGCTTTATCCCGAGCAGAGTAGTTAGAGAGAACGGGGCGCCAAGCGCTGCGGTCTCTACATACATCTTACTCTCACGCTTTTTACGTAACCTTCCTCCAGTATCTTCGATATTCTGTTTCTGAAGGCCAACCGAGGTCTCCCCCTAACTCAGATACCACTCACTTTACTTCTTGCATCACGCACGTTCTTCTTCATTCTCACCGTGACATCCTCGCTAGGACCTGCCACTCTATGTATCTCTTCATTGCGCCACTAAGCCATACGTTCTTAATGAAAACAAGCATATCCTTTTCTAAAAAGTATGTAAGTAATTTTAAAATATTTTTTGCTGACTTTTTGCTACTTACTGAAATAATAAATAAAATAACTTATCAATATTCCTTAAATAAACATAAAATATACGACATGCATATACTATATGTACATATGACATAACAATTCTTTAAAATTATTTTCCTTTTTCCAACAATTCAACTTTTCCACAAAGGAAGATAGCCGATCAAAGTGAAGCGAGCTCTATAGACGTATGTTTCTTATGACATCTCTATATTTCATCTTCCAATTCATTACTCTCCACTGAACCGACAAACGTTATATGACACGGAATCTATAAAACTTTGTAGCAAATAATCCAATATAGCGAACGATATCGAATTATTTTTATGAAAATATGTTTATTTATAATAAAAGTAAAAGGATAAATATAATTAAATATTATATAATTATATTTTCCAAACTTTGGAAACATTGTGTGATAAGTGACGGGACTCAACGCCGCCACTTGCCTCGTTACCACAGCGAGAAATTAAAAATATTAAATAGTTCATTTTTTGGAGGTGGAATCGAACCCACAACCTTTCACATTTACAGGCGCATACTTGTGCCCATGTGCTAAAAATGGTTAGCAAGACTTACGAGTACTTAAAGTTTCAGATTTTAGAAGCAGAAATAAATTTCCCGGGGGATTCGGCACCACAAAGCAACTTAAACGGCAAAGCTTGCTTTGTGAACTGAAATTTTGTAAAATAATTGCATTAACCTCCTAGCGATGAACTATGTTGCATATTTTTTTTAAAATACGTTTTGTCAGCTTTACGCTGTATCCCACACACAGCAGGGTAGACAGAGGGAACTTAGTGTTAAGACACTCCGTTCCCCACTTTTTGATACATTTAAAAATAAATTCTTCTTTATACATTTAACCACGCGTACCATTGCCAAGCAGAATTAGGAACCGTATATCAATTTGCTATTCTAATATAGTAAAAGCCACAAAAACAATTAACTGTCTACCTCCTGCTTTATATCGAGGCTAAGGAATATAAATTTCCATCGTCTTTGTGGTCAAAATACTTATTACTGCGTCAGTACAATGGAGGAGAGCTTAAAGAACAAAGACTCCAGTACAATAGATGGGTGGCATCAGTTATTAGCGATTACACGTTTCATGGACCTTGTCTTAGAAACCTTGGCTTGAAATTTTTCTTGCCTTCTAATCAGTTTTCAATTTAGTAGTATTGGTTTTTTTTTTAGTTTAAGCTTCATGCTGTATCCCGGATATAGCAGAGTAGACGGAGGAAGCCTCACACTTGCCGCCGACAAAAGAGTGAAGAAATGAAAAAAAATATCAATCAGCTTCACGCTGTATCTCGCACACAGCAGGGTAGGCAGAGGGAACCTAGTGTTAAGACACTCCGTTCCCCACTTTCTGCCGAATTCTAGTGGCATTGCGTGTTGAGTGGCAGAGTTTAACGCCGCGCTTTTTGCCGCAACATCAAAGCGAAGATGTGAAAATATAAATTTAAGTAAATATTTCATCTTCTCGAGTCTGGATCGAACCCACAACCAGTCGGTTTTACGGTCACACTTTGTGCCCCGTGCGCCACGACTGGCCTCGATAAAAGTATTATAAGTAATATTAAATACTTTATTTCTACGAGTGGGAATCGAACCCTCAATCTGTCGTGTTTACAAACACACGCTGGTGCCGCTGCGCTACAACGGACCTCAAAATTATATTTCTTTTAGCAATAGAACATCGTTAAGAATTTATAACAAAAATTGCCTTAATATTATAAACATTATCAAATAAGTGATCATATTGCCGAGTTTATGTATGATCTTGATATAAACAATATCTATTCTTAAGCTAAATGAAGTAATAATTGACGCATTCTCGTTTTAGGTGGCTGAATAATTAAAAAACCCTGTTGAGTGTGAAATCAAAATCACATTCGACGCTATGAATATCTTGAAACGAGCGTATTACGCCGCCGGCGTGTTGATATATCGCCATACTTTATATAGAACGTGACGGGAGTAAGGTTCTAGCGTGCCATAATAACATCCGGTATCCAGACAACTGACATTTTTTTCTAGAACAATAAATCAAACTATTAATATTATTATTTAAACTTAACTCTATAACCCGCTCATATAGCATAGAAGGCTCCCGGGAGAGTGGGAACCTGGTAACTTAGTGCTAAGACGCTCCATTCTCATTAAGATACTTCCACTCCTCACTTTCTATTGAATTCTAGACGCATTGCTTTTTAAGTGGTGGAAATAATCCCCGAGTTTTAGTTGCCGCGCCGCGAGCAAATTAAATTATTAAATATTCCATTTTTTCGAGTGGGAATTGAACCCACAACCTGTCACGTTTCCAACACACGCTTGTTAAAAATGTTAATACGTTAATGACAATCAAATTTTATGAAAATGTAAAAATCGAAAACGCGGTCACTATAGGTACATAAGTAGGTACCTGGTATATACCACGAATGCGAAGAGCTCTAGATATACAGCTCTACATACTCCATCATATACGTAAAGGTATAAAAATATTTCATTATAAGTTTCAGTCAGGTTAGTCTCGTTCTTGCGGAGTCGACTCAACGTGAGTTCCCGAGCGCGCCATAAATATAATTTTATGGTGCTTATAAACGTAGATACTAGTATATATGAAGTATGTACGTTATTTGTAGTTCATGTACACATGTGAAGCTTTTATAGAGAAATATATATATATAACGAATTTGATTGTTTTGACGCTATTGAATGTAAGTATGCGCTCTACTTGTTTTTTAACGTACACGCTGTATCCCGCACCCAGTAGGGTAGGTAGAAGAATCCTGTGAACCAGTATTAAAACACTGCGTTATTCACTAAAACACTTGCCTAATGCTGAATTCTTGAAACATTGCGCGTTGAGTTGCGAAATTTAGAACCGCGGTTTGCCTCGTTACCAGAGCGAGGAAATCAAAATATTTCATATTTCAAAAAATATTATATATTTCATGTGGGTTTTAAACCCACTAACGTCGCATTTACAGTCGCACACTGGTCTCATTCCATCTTTATTTTAAAGAATATTCAGATACAAGGAAGGAGTTTATCACTACATTTTCTCTGTCCGTCTTAAATAAACGCAGAAGATGCGTGAAATAATTAATTTAAATTACTTTTAATTTCTAAAAACTTGTATTATACCTAAGTTAAGTCAATAGAATTATTAAAATAAAACTATTCTTTGTAAATATATCAATGTAACTACAACAATTGCTAATAAATAAATACCACAAAAAAAATGTCGCAGGAAAATGAAACTCTTTTTTTTTCATTTCTTTAGTGTCGAGCCGCCAGTCAACACGCTGTGCCTCCAGAATTCTGTGGAAAATAGTAAAAGTAGTATCTTAACTCTACGTTCTCTCCGCCTACCCTGCTGTGTGCGTGATACGGCGTCTATATATCATTGCAACTAGAACAATTGCTAAACTATAAAATAAATACCACAGGAAAAAAAATGTCGCAGTAAATTATTACAAGATTAATAGGTACATAACTTTCCACGCAAAATTGATCTTGCAAGAACTAGATGTACTCGTATCGTACATCCGAAGCGGCAGTGTAAATAACGAATAAGGTAGCTATCATCGTAAGTGGACGGAGAGCAATCGGGAACTCGGAGCTGGAGTTGATATCCGAGGCGTTTCAATTTTGTGCTATTGAGCTCCTCTACGGCTCCTTTATATTTTCCTTTGTTTTGTCTCGTAAAACTCTCGATAAGCTCATATAGTGCTCTAATATATTAGCCCACCAAAACTCCTATTGCAGGCGAGGATAACAGATAATCTAATAACACGTGAAATATATGTTGAAAAATGTTCTTGTTACTTTTGCGTTATTTTACAGTAAGTTATTTATTACCCGCAGCATCGCCCCTACGCTACTAATAATATATGGGTTATATACCTTATAAAACTTCACCGTTTTTGCTATATTTTACACTATTATTTAATAATTTTTGATCATAGCGTGCTAGTTGTAGTTCGCGCATCTTTCTTAATAAATTGACTAACTCTTTTTTGCAAAAAAAATATAAAGAATACTAAAATTTATATATCTTCTTAAGATTCTTTAATAAGCAAAGTACAAACATATACTATATAAAAAATATACCTACTCCATTCACTAACCATAAAAAGATCTAAAAGGAGACAAAATTACACGCGAAGTGAACTTATCGCTCGCGTGTCAAAATGTTATTTCACCCTTTACAGAAGACAATTTAATTTCGGAAAAAGCCTGAATATTTATTGAGAAATAAAAACCGGTTAAGTGCGAGTTGGTCTCGCCCAGTGAGGGGTTCCGTATCGATTTCAGGATCAACGGGAAGTATTTTATAGTAGTTGACACTTAAATTTGCATATGCACATATTTTATATTATTAAATTGTAATATGTTTTTTTAATGAAATACTCATAATTCTCCCATTTCTGATTGTTCTCTTATTTGTATTATAAATTTTCACTTCATGCCAAATTTCATATTTGTAGGTTCACGGGTAGTACCTGAAGAGAGAATAGGTTTTAGTTACGCGACGAATATCATGCAAAATGCAAAATTGCTGCATAAATGTTCATATCTTTTGAAAACGATGACAAAGAAACTTGCATTTTTTCTGTGCTTTAAGTTAGACCATAAAACGCGGTCTTGAGATCTACTATAACGACTGATGTTTTGACAGACGAAGAATAAAGTTTTATGATGGTTTCTTTTTAACGTTTTGAGCTACGGAACCCTAAAAACAATGAATCCGTTTTATTTTTAAATACATTTTGATAGCATCTTTGAATATGATAAGCTCTTGCCATTTATTTTTTTACTTACATATCTCACGTATTATTCGAATAATAAATAGTAACCAACGCTTAATTTTACAAATTACTAATTTTATTATTTTATTACTTTTTATTATTTATTTAGTTTAATTTTAATATAATTAAATAAAATATTAAAAATAATCTAATAACATTTATTTCTTTGTAAAGATTGAAACAAGTAAACTTTAATTAAAATCACGTTGAAAATAACAAAAGAAGTAGCTCCTTTCAAGATTTCTTCTTAACTCGTAAATCGATTCAGCGGTTTAGTCGTAAAATAACAATAGTTAATTAATTTCAGCTATTTGATTATTTTTGTATAATACTACAAAATCTATGTGGAATATAAAGAAATAAAAAATTAAAAAAATTAAATTAAATTAGCTACACGCTATATCCCGCACACAGCAGGGTAGGCAGAGGGAACCTAGTATAAGACACTCCGTTCCCCACTTTCTGCCGAATTTTGGAGGCATTGCGTGTTGAGTGGCAGAACTCAACGCCGCGCTTTACCTTCGAGTGGAGATCGAACCCACAACCAGTCGGTTTTACAGTCACACTTTGTGCCACTGCGCCACGGCTGGCCTCATAAAGAAATATTTTTTATGGTAATATTTGTTTAGCTTCACTCTGTGTCCTGCACACAGTTAGGTACCTAAAAGGCGCTAAGTAGTCGTAGTCTTAACGCACTCGCACACACTTACTAACAAAACGAAAATATTAAATATTTCATTTCATGCAGTGGAAATCGAACCCACAATCTGTCGTGTTTACAGCCACACGCCGGCCTCTGACTGGTTGCCTTATAAATATATATAGTATTTTATTCGACACAAAAAGCAATAACCATGTTATGTTATTTATTCTGTTTAAAATATTTTCATTCGTCATTTCGTTCTCAATTTTCATCATACCACAAAATCCACAAACAACTTTGGCTATTTAATTTATTTTATATATAATGTCATGTAATGAAATCAAAATACAATTTCCCACTCTTCCTTATGGATCTAATTTGACTTGCAGTAAGGAAATCATATCTAAGTGAAAGTATAAAAAAGCAATAGACTTCTATTTAATTTCACGTATTACGTTACTGCTTCGCGCTCGCGAAGAAATTTTTATTAAATTACGATGAGCAGAGGGTATATCGTAAAGTATTATGCTTATGAATGTTTATTATAATTTATATGTACGATTGAGTAGAGGCTAGGAGTGGCGCAGAGGTGCACGTGTGTGACTGTAAATGCGATAGGTTGTGGGTTCGATTTCAACTCGAGGATGTGAAATATTTCATATTTTAGCAAATTCAAAAAAGGAAATCACCCTACCCTGTTTATGAGGAAAAAGGATGGAAAGCGTACCGCGATGAGTTCCGCTACTTAACATATAATGCTTACAGAATTCTGCGGAAAGTGGGGAACTAAAATGTTTTAATGGTAACGGATATGTACAGTAAGTTCCAAAGTTCCTCTGCCTACTCTCCTATATACAGGATACAGCTTGAAGCTAAATTAAAAATTAAAATAGAATTCTTTCGGTTTGGGCCTAAATGTGGTCCGCAAACGATGTTAATTTGAGTAAGGTGATGGCTCTGTTTAATTATCACAGTTAATTTCTATTATACCTACATACATAGTGGTCCCTGCTACCAAGAATGATATTGATCAAGAAAAGGTTGGGCACCCCTGCTCTAAATGAAATAACTGGACTCGTCCACGGATATAAATTGGAGGTCTCGAGATTTTCTGAAATTCAAGCTTAGCTTAGCCAGACCCCTTTCATCTGATACCTTACTTGAACAAGCGAATTTAATACCAGATTTTGCCACCCTTTTAAAACTATTATTTTTTAGGATTTAACCCCAAAAATACTCAAATTTTCTGATTTTTTCCTGAACTAGTTTCCTGTAAATATATTAGTAGATGGTAGCTGCCAAATTTTCATATTTTAAGGTCAAACGGAAGTATCCTATTACCTTTGATTCCCTTTATAGTAGCGAAATATGTATTGTTTGCGATATAAACGGCCATACCTTTTATTCAAGAAAATATGGAAATATGTTTATTTCAGGAAAATAAGATCCATTGATATAAATAAGTGCATTCATTTTAATTGCAGCTTGATATCTCTATATATCTTGGGAGAGGCCAGACGGACGGAAAACAAAGTGATCTTATAAAAGTTTCTTTTTTTCTAAAAAAGTACGCAACCCTAAAAATGGAACTCCCATGAGAATGCTTTGTTGTCCATTTTTCTGTATGTCTGTCGGTAACGTCTTTCTAAAACAGTTATCTCAAGAACACGTGGAAGTCTTTACTGAAATGAATACCATATATCACTTAAAGTAGAAACAACTTGGAGAACACAAAATACAACCAACTGTTTTAGTACTTAGCGAAATTTTTTTGCAAACACGTTCCATCTAAATTATATCTTTTCATCACCACCCGCTCGATCTACTTCACCCATTTCCACACGCTTTGTGGAAAAATATTTCGTACAAACCTCAATGCGCTATTTTCTTCTTGACCCTTAAACAGTTGGGAATAAAAGGTTAAAAATTTTAAGTTATATAGTCAAAGTAGATACTCTTTTGAATTCATTTTAATTACGTATTTATAATTTTTCTCATGAATAATAATAATAATTTTAATATTTTATGATACACATTTAGATAAATGTTTGTAATATGTTAATTTTTTTGACACAGCCAAATCGTGAAATAAAAAATAAAATATTTGCATTAGTTATTAGATATATTTCCTAAAAAGGTATTAAAATGAAAGTAATTATCTTGGTTTTTTTTTTATGTATTGAGTTCTACTCAATACGCATGGCCACATGTTTTGGAAAAAAATAGGAGACTGAATGCCTTAACACTAGGCCCATTGTCCAGGTTCCCTCTACCTACCCTGCTATGTGCGAGATACAGCATGAAGCTATAAAAAAGAACATATAATAAAAATTGAGTTCACTTAAAAGATTGAAATTTCAGTATATGGCTTGTTTATAAGTATATACGTAGATTGTGTACTGAATTTCCTTTGTCATTACAATTTCAAGCAGCATTTACTCAGTCACTGGACCTCGCCACAAATCTCTCCCGAGGGGTTTCTCTTATGCGGAACATCAATCAGGGGGTTGTGGCCCTCTATTGTTTCAGAAGAAAGTACTATTTCAATGATAAGTATAATAGAGAATTAACTTAAATAATAATGAATCATACTGTAATATAAACGTTAGTGTTAATATTAATTAGTCATTAACGTTTTCAGTCAACAAAATGAGGAAACGATTTTTTTTAATTTATTTCGAAAAAAAATATTTCAAACTCACAACTATAAAGTGTTCATTCCAAGCAGAGAATTCTCAACTGTACCACAAAATCGACCATTTCGTGGTATTTTGCACGGAATTATAATTAATATGACATATTGGAACTTTATTATGTTAATATTCTTCTTTTTATACCTTTTAAGAGAATATGGAATAAATGAAAAGACGTTATTTTCTCATCTTCTTGTAAACAGTCAACTGGACCTTGGGCAGTGTTTAGTATGCGTCGTATATCGCTACCCTGTGTGTGATGATATCCTCCAATAGATTAAACGCGGATATAAAATATTTTTCTTTTCGATTTTGGCAATAAAAAATATAGTTCTTTTCATTGACTAATATATATTTGTTGTGAAAAATATAATAGTTACAAATATACAAAAATATTATATATTTACGTCTGCTATTAATACTTAATTAAAAAATATCATAAAAAAATTGTCGTGTGTTGTTGTTTTTAAAATACGCCAGCTAAAATAGAATAAAATATACTGAAATCTTCAAGATAGAAGAGTAGTATTTAATATATTTCTACACATGTATGCAAAAGTCTTCCGTTACTGATTAACTGACAGCTCACAGATAAAACTAGTGGATTTGGAAAGGTGTCATTTGACATTTATATGAATGGAAAAGTGTAAGAGAGCACTCCGAGGGCTTCACTTAATTTCTATTAAAAAATCGTATTCGTACAAAAACGGAAAAGAAATTGGATTTCCAACATTACGTCTTAAAGTCCACGCAAAAACGCTGCGGGTGACGACTATACTACTGTATCCCTCATGTAGGATGGCATTGCGTGTTGAGTGGACGAAGAATTAAGAATTGAGTGAGAATCGAAACCAATACCGGTCTCATTTACAGTCGCACGTGCACCCCTGCGCCACGTCTGGCCTCTATATATTGGTAAATGAAAAATAATAATGAAAATAATCAATTTATATAAAATTGTTTGACTTATCCAGCATCTCCAAGTTAGTGTAGGGTCTCCTTGAGTTTCCGATTAACTCGTCCTCGAAGGCAGTTCATGATTTTCGAAAGGTCGAGGGCTAAGAATGACGGTTGGATGCAAATCTTTTGGTTCGTATTTTACGTATTGCGGTTCCGATGTGGAGTTTGACCTTTTTACAACACATAATTATATAGATAAGCTTTACGAGTGTAGTAATTTAATTACCGTCGTGGAGTAGGCATCACGCAATCCCTTAAAAGTTCGGCGGAAGTAGGCAATGTAATAGGTTAATCTGCCTTACGTATTGTACGCCCAATACAGTGTAAGTACAGTGAAACTGAAAAAAACAATAATATAATAAAGATTTTTTATTTTTTTTTCCTATAATCCTGAACAATATTACTGACATGTAGGTAATCGATAATAATTTGCGCCATACCTTTTATTGGTACTTACGCGCTAGTATATGTCTGTATGGCTTATATCAAAAGTAAATGATCGATGAGAAGCGGTATATCGACGAGAGTGGAAATGGTTCGGAATATATCGGCAAGTAAGTCTACAAATATGTGTATAACGTTCGATATAACAGGAACGATCAATCGGTCTGTGGGTGAGCGACACTTTTAAAAGCAATCTATCAACACAAATTAATCGCTAACTTGCCTTATTTATATTCTATACTAGCGACATACTCGCGGCGTCACCCGCTTGAACCACACAATTGTTTATTTATTTATCGGAATTGTTTTTGTATTCTACAGCATTACCATTAAAAAACAATATCTATATATTTAAACAGAAAACTGCTATTTACAGCATTTTTTTATTTAAGAACCGATAGAAATAACACAACCACTAAACTACAAATAGTGAAAACTGCATGTATACGTGTTAAGCAATGTCTCAGATTAGCATACAGATAGGAAAAGACAAACAGATAAAAAATAATTGTTGTGTGTTCTATTACGTTGATAAATGCTCGCAATAATATTTTTCTCATAAATATTCGACAGATAGCGGTCAGTATTTTTTTATTATATGTAGTGGTAAAACCAGAATATATGCCACAACGGGATAGGCGCCCCGCTTTTGAAAAATCCTACATATAAAAATAAAAATTAGGAATACGTTGTTTACAATTACATACATGCAAAGCCGCACCCAAACCCACCCCCATCTCCTCACCCCTACACTTTTGAAACACAATATGTTACACAGGGTGAATTATTTTCGGTTTTATAAACGAATATATTTCCACCGGACACTAAAAATGCTTGAAAATTTAAATTCATGGCCTTGTAATTTTAATAATTTCTTAGGTTCTGTATTAATATCAAGATCGTAGGTCAGCACGATGTACGGTCAGAACATTTTACAACTTATAACAGTTGACAAACTTAAGTTTGCGTGCGTATGTACTTTTTTTCTATAGAATGAATTACAAATATAAGTTTGTAATATTTTTTTCTAATACCTACAAATTTTTACTTTTTGTCTTTTCTTTTGTCAAACGATGCATTTTTATATTTTAATAGAAGTTCAGTTTTTTTGCACTCTAATGATAACCGTATCCCTGAATTCTTTATATATATTATCCCTTATATATATTATCCCCGAGCGATATCGAGATAACTGTTCTTGAAAGGCGGACAACAAACTTATCCTTTAAGGGTGGGTTCCTTTAGAGAAACGGAACGCTAACAATGGTCTGAAAATGAAGTCTTTTAACTTCCTTATGATTTGATAATAAAAAAAACAAGGATCGAGCAAATCCACATTCTCCTATATTTTTGTATTATTAATAAAATTTCCTGCCAATAAAGCTGTGAGGTAAAAAATTAACAAGACATGCAAATTCGGACGACTGGGTTTTATTCATCAATTTTTGCAAGCTTTTCAAGCTCCACTTGACATATTTTCCTTTAAGCCATTAACTCATTCATTGAACCGATCGTCGACGTTATTAGACACGAATATGTGTAGCTTTTATATGTAGAGGATAACGTCAAGATAGAGGATTTAATTTTACTCTTTTGTTCAGCTTTTTGTTTTTTTTTTTTTCTGTAAAATTAGTTTAAACATTTTTAGCATGATTCAATCCTTTATCCAATGGACAATCGAACTATCCTTAACCTTTCAAGTCAAATGCTGCGCGCCACTGCTTTTTAACCTCCACTCTGTAACCGGCACATATTAAGATTTCAAGATTAAGACAACTTCCTACATTTCATGTTGCGTGGCAGAAGTCAACACCGCTCTTTTTTGCACCAGAGCGGAAAAATGCAAATATTAAATACTTCATTCCCTCAAGTGGAGATCGAACGACGGCCTCAGCTTTAATATGTTTTACTATAATTAAAAGAAAAATATTACATATATACATACATATATTATCTAAAAGCAGTATAGGCATATTAACATGTGGCATAAAAACATAATACTCCAGGTATTATCACCCACTCTCCATAACACGTAGGAGGTAGTAGGTACGGTGGTCGTTATATATAATGAAGTGTCGCTGTTCGCATCTGATCTCGCTCAAAGGCGCAGGTTAATGAAGGTACGCTCCCGTCCTACTTTCAATGCCGTGATTTCTTTTTACTGAGCCAAGTACAAAGACTGCTGTCCATATGTTTGTATAGACTGAGAGAGTTCTATCTTTGTCGTACGGAACGATAATAAGATGTTTCAATGGTGCAATTTAAAACGATTGTTGATGATGATACAAAAAATTAATTAATATCAATGCGGTATTTTGTATGTGTATAAATATAAGATGAAATAAGTAACTACGGGTTAAACGCATGTTTTGACCTAAAATAGAAAAGAAAGACAAATATTTATAATACATTTAATCTTAAATATTATAAGTTGTTACTAAACATAATACTATAAGAACATGTCACTGCATCGTTTTAAGTATATTTAATGTAGCAACGTATAAAAATAAAGTTAGCGGGATTCGAATGTCAAACTTGGAACCAAGAGGACCCACACACTTTCCTTAGTAACATTTTTGGGTACACCCTACATCCCGAAAATAGCAGGATAGGCAAAGGTAGAGGTAGTAAGACCGTTCCCCATTTTCCGCTAAATTCTTGCGGCGGAACTCAACCAGCCTCGTTACCAGGGCAAAGAATAAAATATTTCATTTTCACGAGTGGGAATCAAACACACAACTTGTTGTGCTGTCACGCTTACTTTCGCCATCTTGTACTCCTGCGCTACGACTGACCCCAATATTCAACATAAAACTTAAAATTGTAAGAAGATTCTTTTATTGTCTAAATTGAGCAGCTGGGACGTAGTTCAGTTGTTTGATCAAAATGAAAATGAACATAAAAGATACACCAATTTCAATATAATGTTATATATTATTCCCTTTTCATTAAACTAATTATTATATTAATGAAGTTAATTAATTGTACGGCGGCGGAGAGAACAAACAATAATTGCTTCTCTTCATATTTTATTATTAAAAGTGGACTCCCTGTTTCATTACCAAAACTGGAAGTACATACTCGCTTATAACAGTTAATGTATTCTCTATACATATAAAAATTGGAACAAAACTTGGGATCAGTGAAAGTTGTACAAATTTTTTATCTAGTTCATGTATCCTTTTTATTCTTTTTTAATTTAAGTGCTTGTATCGAATATAAAATATTTATTATCAAGAGAAATATGTAGCCATAAGACAATGGTCGTAGATTCGATTCGGAGTCATAAATTATTTTCATGCACCCGCTCTGGTAACACAAAGCGCGGCGTTTCATCATCTTACCCTAATTTGAATTCAGGCGAAACGTGAAGGACGGAATGCTTGTACACTATGTTTTCTGTGCCTATCCTGCTATATGAAATAAAGCATTATAAAGATGAAAAAAAAGGTAAAACAGCGTTAATTGAAGAACGATTAAAAAATTAAATCATATTAAGATAATTACCTTTAATTCGAAGTTATTTTGTAATTGAAATTAACATTTTTCGCTTAATAGGAGAAATTAGAAGAGTCCACTTGAGAACTTAATAGGTATGCTAAAAGCCTTCCTCTGTTCCCCGTCGCTAATACCGCGTAGTCTCGGACGCTCCGCCACGTCCATTATTGAAACACCCTATTTAGCGTTTCTTTGAAATATAATACATTTTGTAAGTATTTGTAAGTATTGAATATCTTTTAATGTTCATTAACTTTAAGTGTATAAAACTTGAAAGATGAAATTGTTATATATTTCTGTTATGTTTTTACAATTGTATATATTGTATATATTTTTTTCATTTATTTTCCTTTTTTTCCTTTTAATTTTTTTAGCTAGTAACAGTTAACATTAACTATTAAAAAATAAATGTGTTTATTATTTGTTTATTATCTATTATTTTTATCGAAGAATACAAAGAATCGTATATTACTTAAAGATCTTAGATTACTTCAAATATTTTTATTTCTGCATTAACATTATAATCAAGATAAGTACCGTGATTAAAGATAGCATTATGCATATGAGAAAAATATATATATATATATATATAAAAACAATAATATCCTCTCAGAAATATATATTTATAGTAAAATATATTTTTCTGAGAGGATTAGGATTATTGTTTTTATATTTTTATTGTTTTTATAGGAAAGTACTAATTTCCAAAAATCAAAATATATTTTAATATTTAGTAACATTAACAATATCCAATTCGAAGCTAATAAACTGTAGGTAATGGAAAAATCAGACGTAATCAAGAACAGGATTGTGTACGCGCGGATGCGGAAAAGAGAACGGAAATCCTCGATTTTTCACAAAGTATATAAAGACATATTATATATACTCCACTCCTTTTGTTACTGGCTGTTATTGTACGAACACCTTATAAATCTCAAAATATCTGGACAAGATTACCTAGCAGCTCTAGAGAACTTGCTTTTGTAGTGTATCTTATTTCATTTTGCAAATTACTCATCAATAATCTTTTATGAATGTTTATATATATATAAGTCAGTCGTAGCCCAGTTTTGTCTGACGTTACGTCTGATGGTTTTTAATTCAAATCTCCTAATAATAGATTCTATACATAATCATGTATGTATGTTCAAAGTAAATTAAATAACTTAAGCCGAGTTCCTGTATTATGCATGTTTTCATATGCGTGGATATTTCAAGAACTGTTGAGTCGATTCTGATGAAACTTAAATTGTTCCCTAAGTTGGAATATACCTGATTGAAATCCTAAATGTTCACCGTAATATAACATTTAGTCTCCAAGAAATTTGTAGATAAATATACAAACATACATATAATAAGCAACACATACGCTTACGAAATGTAGGACAAGTGCTTAGAAGCCCAAATCAGAACATCAACTACCCCAATATTACTCAATTCCAACAATATCACATATTCAAAGTGAAATCATAACCTCATTCTTTAAAGCTGGCTAAAATTTAATTTAAAATATCGTATAATTAATTTGGCGCTCAAAAAGTAATATCGTCTATCAGCATATTTTAGAAACATAAAGCAATATTTCACGATAGCAACGATCATAAATCACGACAGTGACAAACCAGATCATTATTTTTTTTTATATACGAAATCACTGGCACTGACAGTATAAATTATTAGTGATCTCCTTCCGCGTTTGTGTTTTTTCTTTTTAAAATTAATTTATTTTTTAAAAAAGGTAGAAGACTTTTGAGTTAGGTATATTTATAATAGGCCATTATGGTGCAGTGGGGCGCTATTTGACAGTAAACCGAATAAATCGACGTTCTCTACGTAAAGTATCGAAAGTGAAAAATCGTATTTGTAGTTTTTCACTTTCACTTCTTTACCTAAGGACCGTCGCTAGTAGGTTCGAGCTCTAATCGTTAAGTTCCGCTACTCAACAATCAAACTCGATTTCGAATGGAACACCAATAACACTCTCTACCTGCCACCTTGATATGCGAAAAAAAACATGAAGCTGAAAAAGATACATTTAATAGTTATAAAAATGTCTTCTTTATAAGTATTAAATGTAACTTTTATATCTATAAAGATTTGAACGTAGCGAAATTTTTTATACGTTTTCTTAATAAATATTTTTCTTTCCTAATTGTGGAACAACACTAAAAAAATGTTTAAAAAGTTACATTTATTTTATCTGTACCTATTTTATATTTCTACATAAAATATTTTGTTACATTTTACAGTTTCGTGTAGAATTTCCAATAAAATAAATATACATAATGTATATTATGATAATAGATTGATTTACATTAAACTTCCTTACTGATTGACTGATGAAGAAACCGCACAGATGAAATTAACAAATTTAGAAAGATATAGCTTCGCACATAACAAGGTAGGCAAAGGAATTAGCTAGTAGTGTTATGTCACTCTTTAAGGTGTTTTTTTCCATACAAAAAAAAGAGAAAAAAAATATCATGAAGTTTGGTTAGAGAATATAGGGAGCCCTATATTATAAAGATTTCTCAAAATTCTTACGGGAACGGGAAAACAAGGAATTTGCTATTTTACGTCCTTAATTTAAATTCTGAAATTAAGTAATGATATTAAAAGCAAATCATAAATCACGAATATATTTATAATGCTTAAAATAATTAAAATTCCAATATACATTTACAATAAAATGAAATCTAATCTAGGAAATGAAATTGAAAAGCCAGATATCAACCACTTTTCTGAATTAACGATTGCCATTCGTCCACTTTCGGTAACAAATAGCTGCTTGATCTGTAATTTACATTTGATTCACTCCAGAATTTTTGCTTTGTTACAAATTTAAGTTAATTTAGGTTGAATTTTTTTTTTTACCGATTACGGCAGAGCAAAAAGGAGGGTTTTGATTTTGATCTGCAAACGATCACGTCTGTCCGAAGAAAATCCACCAAAAATAACAAAAAGTATTTAATTAATAAAATCAAAATCAGCTTCACGCTGTATCCCGCACACAGCAGGGTAGACAGAGGGAACCTAGTGTTTTAGACATTCCGTTCCCCACTTTCTGCCGAATTCTGGAGGCATTGCGTGTTGAGTGGCAGAAAACGACGCCGCGCTTAGCCTCGACACCAGAGCGAAGAAATGGAAATATAAATTTAAGTAAACATTTCATCTCATCGAGTGGGGATCGAACCCACAACCAGTCGGTTTACAGTCACACATTGTGCCGCTGCGCCACGTCTGGCCTCATTTAATTAATAATCTAGAAAATTATAACAAAACATACAGACCACGTGTCCAATGTGATTAGTGTCCGTAGTATAAACATAATAATTATTTTTCTTACAACCATTTACAAAAAGTTGACAAGACAGCTTATAAAAGTTGGCAAACTTAAGTTTCTGGGCGTATTCACTAAATTTATATAAATTGAACAACAAAAATAAGTTATTTTTACATAAAACACTAATTATATACCAATTTCCTTTACTTACTGTATGTTCTCACTCCGTGCCATTTCGCGGCAAATTTTATACAAAATACAGAAAAATATGATGCATAATTAATGCTCGTGCTTTTAATTTGATAATTTAGAATCTTCTACCTTAAATTTTTCCCCTAGGGACCGTTGTTTTAAAAATTTGATATTAATTAATAAACTTGATATCTCCACGCGATCTCGAGATAAATGGTCTTAACAGACAGATGCACTCCAAATTGGCCCATTCTTTCCTATTGAAGTACCTTAAAATTTCAAAATGCAGTAGAACAACTCACAATTTCTAGAATACGTCCAACTATTTTAGGCTACTCATCTATACCCGTTAAGAGTTCTTGTACAGTAACATCGAAATCTATATTCACTCAATACAGTTTTTGTTTGTTAGTTGGAACTTTTATCACAAAATTAACATTGTATTGAATATCAAATAAAATATAAAAATGTGGTTTATTTTAATTATAGTTCATGTCGGGCACATTTATGTTTGTTTAAGTCGATTCGATTTCGATGTGAAATAAATCCAAAGTTACTAAGGTAATTGCGCTTAAAATCGGTCTTTATACCATTCACATGATTTAAACACGAACGTAAGGTAAATTATACCTGCTACGAACGGTAAGGTTTATTTAAATGAAGAAAATGAACAACGCAAGCAACTAATTCAACGGAAAAGACTTTGAAATGTTCCCTTCGTTCAATATTAACATAATATAAAATCAAAGCTTGCGATATCTCGTTGATTATTTCAAATATTTAGCCAGTTTCGTCGTTTCTCTAAATTTAACAGACAAAAATTAATTTTGTTATGTCATAACGAAGTTTTGTTTAAAATGATAAAGTAAGATAATCACTTATCATAGGCGACGGAAAGGATATTTCATTTTGCTTTTTTAAACATTCTAGAGAGTCTTATCATATAAATTACTTTAGGAAACTGCGACGTAATTTAATTTTACTCTGCACTTTGAAATCCTTATGAAGACAATTATTTTATATACCTTGTTTATTCTTATAATAATTTAATTCCTATAGGTTCGATTAAGACAATACGAGGCTTTACCGATAAAGTTACATCCAATCTTTTTAGTAGTTAATCGACTTATTATGGTTCTTGGCCAACGAAAACTAGCATCGCTAAGTCGTATTTAATCTTTTTTACAAACTAAAATCTGAGACACATAATTGCTATACTTTAAAAAATATATTCACTTCCCACAGATTTACAAGAACCTTTTTCAAATTACAGAATTAATGCGGTTTTCAGTAATACACAAAGTGATTTTGTAGCAGTATATACCTTGGATATAATTTGTAAAATAAATAAAAAAAACTATAATAAAATAGGTATGGCAATCACATATAATAGAGTTAATTATTAACAATACAATCTAAATATTTTTTATATCATATTAATCTTGACTAGTCCATGTATTGGCGTCCCGAGAGGCGCAACCTTCATTTCATGTATATGGTGCTCCTAACATTTTCTCCTTTAGGGGTTCCTAACATTTTCTTGATCAAAGATCACTTTTATATCCTTCTTGGATGCAGGGAACACCATGCACTATGATAAGGTAATAATAAAAAATAGCTATGATAATCATAAAATTAAAATCGTTCGCTGACCATATTTAGGCTTCTGCGGACTACTTTGGTAAACTTAACTACTTAATTCGGTTGGGAACCAATGATATAGTGGGTAGCAGACGGATAGCAGCGGTCGAGTCAACCTGTCGAGTACTACGATATAAATGATACAAATACTCTCGTCTCGACTCGAATATATTATAAATATAATAAAATAATTCGAAGCCTATAATGGCACGATCTTCTAGGATCGAATTTCTTATAAATGCATAGATGTGTAGAAGCGACACATATTGTGGATCAAAGTGATCTTTGACCAACATTATTGTAGCTTTTGCTAATATTTTCAGAAATCATAAAAGTGCTAGAAATAATTCACAAAGCAAACAGTAAAAGCCTCGCCTCGCAGCAGACGCGAGCCTAAACACGTAAATAATTAAAAAAAGAGAAGCGCGCTTTAAATTTCAGCCTGAACGTTTAAAAGGTTATTAAATATTCACTTTTTCTGTTGTTAATTTTCTAATATTTTTGTTAAAAAGAATAACTCTATCTTGCAAAAATTTTATAGACAGACTCGTTTTTCTAAATTAAAACTTTCCAAATATCTGTACTATATCTTGTAAAATATATATTTTCACCATATACTATAAGCATGAATTACTATTAGCTCCTCTACCCAAAAAAGGCGGCGGAAAGTATGAAACAGAGTGTATTAACACTAGGTTCCCTCTGACTACTATACATGCTTTCCTAATTATTAGTTTGGCGGCGAATTTTGCTCATGTTTATCAAACACCAGCCAATGTGCTTTGTGCTTTGTGATGAGTTCAAATTCAACTTCGGGTAATGTTTGACTGAAACCACCCTGGAACTAATTTGAGTTAGACTATAGTGTTAAACTTCACTAACTACCTTACAGTATGTAGATATTTGTGACATCTAATGTAAACAATGTCATCGAGGCCCAGGGTAATAATAGCGTGACTCTAAACGAGGCGATTGCAGGTTCGATTCCCATTTAGGGAAATGAAATATTTTTATTTCCTCGTTCTGGTAAAGTGGTCAAGCGTGACACTGAGTTCCGTCTCTCTACATGCAATGCCTAGAGAATTTGGCGGAAGGTAAAAAACGAAAGTGTCTTAATGGGGACAGAGTGTCTTAACAATAGGTTCCCATGTTCAGTCTGCCTGCTCTGCTATGTGCAGGATACATAGATACAAAGATACATAGATTAAGTTATATTGACTGTTCTTCTAATGACTTTATTGATCTGATCATTCTACATATTGGCGTTTAGTTTATTAAGCCTTATTAAAAAACTCTTAATATAAAACTATGCGTATAATATAATATAATAGTATTTCAACTTCAATATGTAAAGGTAAGTCAAAAGCATATGTAAAATAAAAGTTAGACGTGTGATAGTAAATTAATTTTCCTCCTAAGAGCCGTCCAGAGACGACAGGTTAAAAGCTTTCCTTTGTTCTGCCTAGATAATGTAGAATCTCGGACACTCTTCCCATTTATATTCATGAAAGGCTTGAAATAACCGCAAAACACTTTTTATCATATAAGTATTTGAAAGTTTATGTTAAAATAGTTACTAAAAACTTAAATATTAGCTTGCGTCTTTTTTAAAAAAAATATTTCAATAAGCTTTAAGACTTTGTAGAAGTGGAGGGGGAGACTTTGTGGAGGGAGGGAGATGGAGATGTTTTTATGGAAAAAGACAAGGCAAACGAGCGTTCGGATCACCTGATGGTAAGTAATTACCGCCGCCCACGGCCCCGTGCAACACCAGAGGAGCTACGGTGGAGATAGACACGCTTTTTGAAGGTATCCATGTCATATCGACCTGGAAACATTGCCGAGGGTAGGCCATTCCACAGTTCCGTTGTGCGTGGAAGGAAGTTCAGAAGTACGGAGCCGCACAGTAATGGATTGCCACGTATCCAGGTGGTGTGGATGATATTTTAGCTTATGGCGTACTGTGCGGTTAGAAAACTCGGCGGCAGGTAACAGGTCAAACAGTGCTTCAGAACACTCCCCATGATAAATGCGATAGAGAACGCATACGTCTCTACGCAAGGATACGTCTCTACGCAAACCCAATGTATCAAGCCTTTCACAGATCATTGGGTCTCTGCTGATTCGAATGGCTTTACGCTGTATGCGATCAAATGGTTCAAGCTGATACTGGGGTGCACCAGCCCAGAGGTGTGAACAGTACTCCATATGGGGCCGAACCTGGGCCCTATATAGGGCCAAACGGTGTTTTGGCGTGAAGTACCTTCTCGCTCTGTTGATGACCCCCAGTTTCTTCGAAGCCAGCTTGGCCTTGCTGTCCAGATGATCGCGATACTGGCAGTCACTCGAAACAATACCGATAAGATGTACCGTTTAGCAAAATCTAACACTGCACTTAGTGTGTATGTAGGGAAGACATTGAATATAAATCAATTAATGTTGAGTTCACAAAGTTTAATTAATGTTGAGTTACGCCACTCAGCGGAATGTTATTACTAGGTTCTCTATGCCTAGCCTAACAGCCAGCGAGTCAGTCATTTTATCAACCCATGCCTTTTTTCGTCTTTCATTATTTACTTTGAAGCAGAATTACAACGTAGACTTATTTTCTTGAATTTAGCAAGGAATGTGCAAGAAAACATTAAAAAACGTTAAGCGAACGACCCGTTTAGCGATCAAGAGGAATGACCTGCAAGTGTATTTTCGCGGAAAACTAAAGGCAATTTGTCACACAGTTACATACATTTACTTTGCTTTCTTTTCCTTTTACTGTTTTACATTACCGAATCGCTTAACAGTTATTTGCCATATTTGTCTAAATTTTGATTCATTTAACCTCAAGCATAATCAATTTTACAAAACGTTTTTTTATTTTTTAAATGATTAAATAAAAAAAAATGTAAATCATTTTCAACCAAATTCTGCAGACATTGCGTGCTGAGTAACTCAACGCTGCGCTTTGCCTCGTTACTAGAACGAGAAAATTTAAATACTAAATATTCCATTTCCTCCAGTAAGAATCGAACCTACAACCTGTCGCATCTACAACCGCCTTTATTAATGTTCTCAATTTTTTCTACCTATTTTATATATTAAAAACATAAGCTTTTTATAAATGAAACCCGGCCGGAGCAAATTATATTTTTTTTTAAACTTTTAATAAAAAAAAAAAATAAAAAAAAATAAAAAAATAAAAGAAATATTTATATTTAAGTTTTTTTTTTACTTTAGACTTATGAAGTATATTAACACGCTATACATGAAAATATAGAAAAATCCTACCCTTCTAAATGAGGGAGATTAGGTTAGCTAAACAAAATTAATAAAATCAATCGTAGAGAAGAGCCTTTTTAGGCAAATAAACAACTAGATTAATTATTTATAATACATTGTACATATATCTAATAATAAGATTTCTTTTTACGTTAGTAAAACCTCATAATATATCATGTATGGTGCAATGCAATTACTGGAGAGCTTTCACGACATCCGCCTTTAATCTACAGCTCAATGTAAATATGAAAATTGAGTATTGATAAGTTTACTTCATTTCCAATATTCATGTGTCCATGCTCCTGCAGCCGCAATTGGCCTTATTGTGTTTTACAGTTTTTTTTTACACTTTTATAATTCAAATAATTTCTTACATAAAAAAGTTATATAGTTTATTTTATATAAATAAAGCGTCTTTCCATGAATACAGCCATCTACATAAATTTGCATATTCTTGGCTGAGTGCGTCAAACGCAGCACTGCTCGTGACCCGTATACAGCGCGGGTCGAGTGTACTTCGTTAGCGGGGTATGACAACGGGAACTCTCTCAGTCGAATCTCGCAAATACTACCTGACTATATAATATTGATTTATTTTTATATTATTTTTATGTATTATGATTTAATAATATATATACGTCGCGATATATACGAGTATTCAATAATAAAGTAAGATAAATAACAGTTCGTCACGTGCGAACGGAAACTAAAACTATTAAGCAGTACAAAACTACACACAACGTAGACTTATCTACTACAGTAGTTGAAGTACTTCAATATTTCATAAAACTACAGCAACAGCAGTAATTTATAGGCTTTATTTCTCAAGCAATAGAAACCATATTAGGTTGTATTGCCTTTGATTCATTACAGACATTTGTAAGGACTTTGAAACTCAGCTCTTACGAGATGTTTCTCGTTGGATTTGAATATTGGAGTACTCTTGACCACTTGAATTTATAACTTCGACTTTGATGGTGGTATTTTCATAATTAAGAAGGTTCGTGCATTTAAATTAGTTAATATTAATTAATAGATCGAGGAAATGTCGAGAAGGTGACTTAATTTAACTAATCTTGTTGAAACTAACAAATTATTTTCTGTATAAATAATGCATAATGCAACATTAATAGATAACTTCAAAATAGAGAAGATCTTATGGAATAATGTAGAGAATGTTCTAGCCTGGAACTTGAGGCATTTATCAATACTACCGCTATTCCGCTCGTATCGACTCTATGAAATGTTATTTCAATGGGAAAGCCTTGATATTATGGAATTAGAATTTATAGTGGTATGAACTTTGCATTCACTTAAGATTATTAACTGCAAGAAGACGACGTTTGTACCTAATTGAATGTCCTAAAACTCATATGAGTTTTTTTATTTCATCCTTCTGTGTTTAAGTACTTAAATATCAAAAATCGATATAGATACTGTGTCGGCTTGTATAGTCATACAAGTTCACGTAAATCACGTTTCTCTGCAAAGTTCGCTCAATATTATTGTAAAAATAATTTATCCTCCTATTTGTTACCTAAAAAAAAGAAAAGCTGTATTTATACAAGTTTAATATTAACTTCTATCAAACTGAGTTGATATTTATTGATATTCTAGTTTTGCTGGGTTGCTATGTAAAATTTTAATTTTCCTTTCTAATATACAAATGTATTACTGAGATCCTCACCATTTTACATTTTTTCATAAATGAAAATACCTGTATGGACAATGTAAGGTTCAGAATGTACCATCAAATTTCAATTTCCAAGTACCTATTGAGATCGAAGCCCACTTTAAGCTTTACCCAAATACTGTGTAGCGTAAATTGCACGTGCCATAGGTGCCTATATACATAGATATATATATTCGTCGACATAGGTGAAGAGCACTCAGTGAGCGAGCGACGGGCGCCTGGGGACCGCCATTGTAGCCCTTAATTTTAATTAACAAGATTATTTCGAAAATTCGAAATGACTACGCAAAATAGAATGAGAATTCAAAAATTTCAGTTAGCTTGGTAAATTATTAAATTTTGTGGAATTGGGTTGATTGTGAGTTCGGTTTCCTTTCGTGGATAACGGAATTTGGATAGAAATATATTTGGTCTCACTTTTGCCCTTTTTAACAAAGATAATCATTTATATTGTTTTGATAACAATAATTTCGATAACGTTGTGTAATATAGGATTGTAAATGTAATGTATGTGAATTTGATTTCCACTCGAGAAAATATTAGTCTTAGAGGTCTTGATTACGATGATTTAGCCATTCTATACGCCATCTAAAAAGTTCACACTTATATATACAGTAAGCGCGTTTTGTTTTAGAAGAAAAGAACGAAGCGATATGGTCATAAAAGAACTCTTTGGATCCATCCTTCATCATTCACTCTTTTACAAACTTCCTATATACATTAACATAATTACAAAACCAAAACCTCGGGGACACAAACCGTCTACGTGTCCCCGAGGAGTCCTCACATTGTTTAGGCAACCTTAGTAAAATATCATCCACACTTGGTTTTTCGTTTGGAGTTTAGACTGCCGTGGCACAGGGGCTCACGTGATTAATCGCGACAGTAGGTTTGATTCCTACGTGGGCAATGAAATATTTCACATTTTCATTTCCTGACTCAGAGTTATTGATTTGATAGTCGATATTGAAAGTAAAATTAGCGAGACTATCTAAAGAGATAGGCGATAGGGCACAGAGAAAAGCGACAGATGTGTAAATAATCTTAGAGAGATGTTTATTGTTTTCTCACGTGTTTACGTACTTTTATTTCAAATAAAATACGATTCAAAGGAAGACAAAAACAAACAAATGATCTAAATAAAATTGATTTCTAACAACAAATACAAAGAGAGCTTCTAATGAAACAAGTCAACAATGACAGTATCCAGTAACCTACATAAAATGTCGCTCAATATATCGTTTAAAGAATAAACATGAAAATAAAATTACTGTAATGCTGAAATATAGTCACTTCCTTGAAGTTTCACTCAGTCAAGTCTGAGAAGCACATTGTATAGAAATCCGATTTTCCACTAACATGTCTTGAATGAAATTCAATTTGAAAGTTGAGCTCGCATAGCATCAAAATATGTAGTCGTCACGAGGGAATGTTGCTACTTTTATTATATACTTATGGATATATAGTAAGAATAGGTACACTGTTTTGTAAACATATCCAATATGTATAGTAAACATAATGGAGGCATCGTTATGTGGTTATGTATTTGAATCCTACTCAGATTACAGATGTAGCCTATTGTTAGGAAACTGCTCTCTATTTTCTGCAGAATTCCGAGAATATTGCGTGTAGAGTAGTGGAGCCTAAAGCTACGCCTCGACACCGGAGATAAGAAGTAAAAAATATTTTATTTATTTTTTCCTCGAGTCGGAATGGAACCCACAACCTGTCACAATTTACAGTCACATTTTGCGTAATTATTTATTTATTTTTAATCTTCTATTTAAAACAGCAAGTACAACTTAATATGAAATGAGAGAAACCTTTAGGGATGACCATGAAATAAAATTTCTTTTGAGAATATTTAAGTTAGTATATTTTATTTTTATTTTTTAAACATAAAATATTTCCTACTATAAAATAAATAAAATAAAATAAAATAGCCTTTGTTGCTGTTTCTTTCTTTACAATTAATAAACATTCATAACATGCCTACTTTCTGTAACTAAATTATTATTATAAATATATATATTTTTTTAAATTTTAATTGAATTCATCGGCAACTGGATGTTTGTGTAAAACAGCTTGTCTGTTGACAAAGGCCTCCTCTAAAGAGTTCCATGTTTTCCTGTCTCTTGCTACACGGGTCCATATCGGACCAGCTACTTTTTTTATGTCGTCTTCCCATCTTTTCGGTTGTCTGCCTTTATTTCTTTTGCTATTTCTTGGGTACCATTCTGTAATTAACTTAGTCCATTTCTCTGTACTTTCTCTTAACATATGTCCTGTCCAACGCCATTTAAGTTGTCTGTAGACTGTGTGTACATTTTTAAAATTTGTTTTCTCTTTAATTTCTTGTAAATTTACTCTGTCTTTCCTTTTTATACCTAGAACACTCCGTTCCATTGCATTTTGGCAGACTTTTAATTTGCTCTCTTGTATTTCTGTCAACGCCCAAGTCTGGCAACCGTATAGTAAGCAGGGCATAATGCATGTTTCATATAGCTTCCTCTTTGCTTTCATTGGCATATCTTTATCCTTCATTATTTCCCGAAGTGACCAAAATCGTTTCCAAGAATTCGTTATTCTTCGTTCTATTTCGTTTTTCATACCATCATCTGTAGATATCAGTTGGCCCAAATATATATATTCTTTCACATATTCAATATTTTCGTTATTAACTGTAATTTTTTGGTTAGTTACTATTTGTCGGGCATTCGTCATAATTTTGGTTTTAAATAGATTCATTGTCAGTCCTGCCTTAGCGCTTTCATCAGATAATTGCTGCAACATTAATCCCAGAGTTTCAGCGTCCTCTGAGAACAGAATCAAATCATCTGCAAAGCGTAGATTGTTTAGGTTTTCGCCATTTATATTTATGCCTTTTTTGGTCCAGTCTAAGTTTCTGAAGATCATCTCCAGCACTGCTGAAAATAATTTGGGTGATATTGGGTCTCCTTGGCGCACACCCCTTCTTATAGGAAATTCATTGCCCATAGATTCCAGTCTGACTTGTGCAGTGCTCGCTGTGTAGACGTTTTTAATTATTCGTATGTATTTTTCTTGCACTCCTTGCATTTTTAAGGCATCCCAAATATACTCGTGTTTTAATGTATCGAATGCTTTGTTAAAGTCAACAAATCCTATGTAATACGTTTTATTATATTCTCTGTATTTTTGTAGTAGTTGTCTTAGAGTGTGAACGTGATCTATAGTTGAGAATTTACTTCGGAAACCAGCTTGTTCCTTAGGTTGGTGTAGATCTAATGTGTTAGTAATTCTTTTAAGTATTATTTTTGAGAATATTTTATAAACATTGGACATTAGACTGATCGGTCTGTAATTTCCTATATCGCCCTTGTTTCCCTTCTTGTGCAGTAATATGATTTTCGATTTAGTCCAGTCTTCTGGGATGGTTTCCGTTCTGAGGATTTCATTGAACAGATCTGTAAGTCTCGGTGCTAACACTGGTAATGTCGTTTTTAGTAGTTCGTTTGTAATTAAATCTGATCCTGGTGCTTTGTCTAGTTTTTGTGATTGAATAGATTTTATTGTTTCTTCCTTTAATATTGGTTTAATCTCCTCTTCATTTAATAATTTATCTTCCTTTATTACTGGTTCTTCATTATGCCTTTCATATAAATTTTGGTAGTATTCTGTAGCAATTTGTAGTATTTCTGGTCTTCTGTTTGTTTTTTCACTATTTTTATTTTTCATATGTGGAATCCATTCCTTTTTGTAATTCATTTCTTTTAGCGCCTTCTTTATTCCTCCTGTTTTTTCTATATGTTTCCTTAATGTCGCTAATCTTTTTGTTTTTCGTTCTTTTCTAAGTTGTTCGTTTATCTTTTTGCTTAATTCTGCTATTTTATGGCGATTATCATCATTACTACTTTTCCCTTGTTGTAGCAGTTCCTTCCGTTCTTGTAATAATTGCTTACTTACACATGATTTCGCTATCTTACTAGACATGTTTACTTTTTTAGTTTCTGATTGTAATTGTTTGATCAATCTGGTGTATTTATCTTGAGTCGATATACTTTCTTTATCAATTTCCACTACTTGCAAATATGTTTCGAGGTTGTTCAGAAGTATATTATTGTTACCAGTGCATTTAATGGCTTTCATATTGTTGTAAAATTGTCGTGCTCTTTTGACACGTGTCCCTGAGAGTTTTGCTCTAACCATTCTATGATCTGTGTTAAAATTAAAATAGCTTAGAATAGACAGATCTTCAAAAAAATTTACTTTGTTAGACATGACATAGTCGATCTCATTTTTGTACCGCCCATTAGGAGAGATCCATGTCCATTTCTTTGATAGTCTCTTTTTGTAAAAACTGTTTAGGATGCTTAATTTATTTTCAATAGCAAAGGAAACTAATCGTGAGCCGTTTTTACTTCTATTACCAAATCCATGATTTCCTATGGTATATTCTTCTCCATTCTTTTGTTTGCCAATCTGTCCATTAAAATCCCCCATAACTATAATGTTTTTGGATACATTTTCAGTAGTGAATTGTAGATCTTCATAGAATTTTTCAATTTTTGCTATGTCTTCTCTTTTATTTGATTCGGTAGGCGAATACGCCTGGATTATAGACCAATCTTGCTCTCCCTCTCCATCTACAGGTAGTTGAATATTGAGGAGCGCAATCCGTTCTGAAATCCCTCTTAATTCTTTTATATTTTTGGCGAGGTGTCTTTTTACCATAAAACCGACTCCGTATAATCCGGGTGTCTCCCCGATATGGTATAGTATATATTTACCATGGTCTTCAATTCTTTCCCCATATCTTCTCATTTCACTAATACCGATGATATCCCATTTTATTTCATCTAGTGCTAATTCTAGTTCTTGCAGTTTTTCTGTGGTTCCTAATGATCGACAGTTTATAGTTGCGATATATATACCGTTAATTTTCTTTTTTCTGTTCTTATCTATCTTTAGAGGGTCGTGGTCATTTTCCCCCACGAGGACCAGTCGGCTTGGGGGAGGTAAGTGGTTTTTAGTGTTGCTGTTTTTCTGCTGTTGTTTATTCCGGTTGCCGATGCCTATCTGCTATTGCCTATTATCCACCGTATAGGAAGAGAGGGAGTTGGATCTGCCTCTCATTACATCAAAGGCATTGCGCCTGCTTTTTTGTAACGACGTCTCGACTTGTTGTTTTTTAGTTTGCGTATTATCCCTCGGCGAAGAAGATAAATCTCTTTTCCTTTTTTCGTTGCTTGTATTATTTTCCTTTACTATAAGCTTATCATGTTTAAGATATGCGAAATTTCCCTTCATTCTTTCCTCTTTCAATTTTGTTTGTAACATTTTTCTCTTCTCCAGAACTTCTTTAGAATAATCCTCTGCAATATTTATGTTTTTGAGATTTTTCCGAACTTTCATTATCTCATTTTTCTTCCATAAATTAACAAAAGAAAGCAAAACCGGTCTCGGTTTTCCGTCTGGAGATTTCTTTCCGATGCGATAAATTTTGTTTATTTCAGAATCCTGAATGTTTATGCTTAAGTCATTATTGAATATCTTCTTTGCCGTTTTTATTAGTCCTGACGGAGAGTCTTCTTCCTCTCTTAATCCAAAAATGATAATGTTATTTTGTCTCTTATCTCTTTTCAAATATTCCATCTCTTCCTCAAGGCTCATAATTTTTTCTTTTAAACTTTTGTTTTCCGCTATAATAGGCTTTATTTTTTCATTTATCTTTTCCATAATTGAATTAGTTATAGACTCTTTCAGTTCAGCAGTCTGTTTCTGCATTTCGATTTTCATTTTTTCAAACAGAATTTGAAATTGATCTTCCATATTGTAGTCTTAACCTTACGTGAAATGGAACACAGCTGTAGAATGGTATTTTTGCGTTGGCAACACCGATGCAATGTCAAATCTATTTGACAGCGCCCAATGCCACAATGTCACTATGCCAATTTCTAACGGCAATCCAGTATTTGTTAGTTCTTGTTTAAATATAATTTCTTTTATTTTCACGTTTATTGCACCAGATTTAATAGTTCTACAACCCCACAGCACTTATCATTGTGTCTTTTACTATTCACTGTGTCTAATTGCTCGTAAATTATTTTTAATCACAATAAGTTTGAGAGCTGCACTACAACGATGTTTACGTTGCGACGACCGGAACCGGATCATTTCCTACTATAGGCACTATTAAATTGACTTTATATTAGTATTGCGTTTAATTTGTTGAAAGCTGTCAAATTAAATGAAGTGTCACGACGTTCCCTATAGCAAAGCTCTTGAGGCAAAGCACGGTGTTGAGTTTCGTAACTTAACTCGCAACAGATTTTGGGGAATAGAGTGTCTTGGCACTAGGTTCCCTCTGCCTAACATATACTACGATTTTTTTTATAAATACAAGGAATTAGTGTATAAATTTATTGTAGTTCTCTAGACAATGTATATTAAATGAATTAATTGTAACTACAATATTTGAAGTATGTACGAATACCAATCGCAAGAGAACTTGAAGCATTTTTTAATTAGATTTGTTTCGTTTTGCGTTTAAATCAATGTAAATATTATTACTGTATTATTTTTAAAAGACTCCTGTAAGAAAAGGAGGCTATCAATTCGACTGTGGTTTTTTTTTATTTGTTTGCTACCTTCTGACTGGGTGAACCGATTGTAATGCTTTTTTTTATTTGAAAGCTAGTGCTTCCCGTGTGATCTCATTTCACTCAACTCAATATCACGCCAAACGATTCCGATGATTCTTTTTTTTCTTAATTAGTTTTGTATTTTTTACGTTATATGTGATCACAAAAACATACAAACAGACAAAAATTCCAAGCATGCTGGAAATGGATTATGTGAGATATACCAACACTAAGCCTGGCTATTAAGAAGATATAACACAATCATGTCCTCCGCTACTTAGTGACAAGAGTTGTTATATAGAACTAAATAGGTAAAAATTAATAATTTAATTAAACTAAATGACTGGTAGCTGTTTGGATATTGTTTTAAGCGAAACGTTTTGGGACTAGGAAACTAAATTATTTTTACTTCGACAACGACAAATAGTTTTATATGCATTGTTATTTATTTTCGGCTATAATTTAGGCACACCAGTTCTGTAGCATGTTTAATGGTCGAGCAAAAGTAACTTTTGAAGCCAGGAGAAAGTGATAAAAATCGAATATATTTTTGCACTTTAAAATGACAAATTACAAAGCACCTTGCATTTTTTATGTTCATTCTTTAAAGATGTGCTATCTATTTTACATCAAATAAATAAATGTTTATCGTATAATTTACAAGAAATAATAAGTAGTTAATTAGGGCAAAGTCAAGGCCTGATAAAAGTTTTATTATTCAAAATTTTTAGTTGAAACAACTGACTGAATGGGGAAAATTGTTATATCACGGCTATTATAAGAAAATTCTTCTAATAACAATTTGTGGTATTCCAAAGTAATTCGAACGGAAGACGAGAACTTTGAATCAGATTATGATAAACTTTTTGGGGTAAGCCTAAATATGCTAAATATTTAAATTTTAAATTACAAACGTAGGATCGTGGTAAGTTTGGAAAGTTTAGTGAAGTCACAAATTTTAATATTGATGATATAAATAATTCAAATCTTTACCCCAAGTTAATTAATAGTCGTAGGTAACAAGGGTAACAAGCATGACTCATAAACACATAGAATAACTCAAATAAATCAGCTTCACGCTGTATCCACACAGCACGGTAGTCAGAGGGAGCCTAGTCTTAAGACACTCCATTTCCCAATTTCCGAATGATTCCCCACTTTTCCCCACTTTATAAACATTTCAAAACCAACGTCACGTCGTCAACGTCGTCAGTTCGAGTCGATCACACCGTGCGATTCGTATGCTAGGTCATTTTGAATCATGTCTTCTTAAGTATTTTTTAGAATGATATACAGTAAAATATAATTTTAATCTGGAGAGAGAAATGTTAAAGGTGACTATTATATTTATTTTCATAAGGATGAATACCAATATATAGAAAATACATTATTACAATAAAATTGAATATATTAAAATGGTTACTGAAAATTGAAAAGTATTTTATTATATTTGTGTATATCGTATAATATTACAAATATGAGAAAAAAAGTAACCTATGTCTAACCCAAGACCCACAAGTATCTCTATATGAAACTTTATCATAATTGGATCAGTCTTTTGGTCCTGATTTCGTCACAGAATATTTAATGTAGGTATGGATAAAAAATAAAAAATATATTATTAGTATTGTTTCTTGGACGATTCTTCCGATTAAGTTTTTCCTCGCCCCTCCAAAAACAACGGGTTAGTAAATGAATATTTTATAAGCTTACCTTAAGGAAAGGCTTCAAGCACTCCATATAAATTGCCTTTGGAACTTCCTGTATTGTTATCTCAAGATAAATATTTAATTTACTTTTACGTCGCTACGTCAATATATTTTTAAGCAATTTTCACACTTAACGAGATGCAATAAAAACAATAAAAAATAATTTCTTGTTCATGTTCAGTTAGAAAATTTAAAAAAGTTGTAAATATTATAAAAACAGTTTAAAAAGATTTTTTGATATTCTTTCTATGGTAGTGATGATTTTTTTTTGTTTTCGATTTGGCTTTATTGCTGTTGAGCATCAGCGTAATTGACTAATCGTGTCCCTAGAGTAAGCGGCGTTGGCGGCACAGCTTTAGTTTTAGGTTTTTTTCTTGTTTTTGATTATTTTTCTCCCAGGTGTAAAATAGAAAAAAGTTCAGCAAAACTGATTTTAGGAAGGCCATGACTCGTTCATGACCGTACTGCAGATCCTGTTAATTCCTGTTTTAATGTTCGACATATAATATATTTATGCATAGCAATGCATTTTGCTTATATTGCTTATAAAATTTACTTTGGAATATTTTAGGGTGTATCTATCCAGAAAATTTCCTTAATTTTGTACATTTCCATCAGTTTCATTTAATGTCTAAATACAATAAATATAATAAATATGTAGTTCAAATGTTCTGGATCTGCAATAATGTTTACTTTACTATTTATTGTCGAAGTACTATTTATTCTATTTCTGGCTAACTCAATAGTTTTTCATCTCCACCAGTTGCATTTCATTTCAAATATATCTGATCATATGACTGAACAGTATCATAGTCCATTCTATTCTGCTAAGAATCCTGATTTATACATCTTCAAAAACTTCTTTGCTATAACCGTGATTTATTGTTTTAACGCACCCATCCAAAATGTGTTATGTTTTTGTTATCCAAAATCTATCTCAAAGTTCTTTTTCGGCTTGAAAATGTTCACAGTAAGAGTAATATACTTACTTTCCGTCAAAAAATACAACGGTATTTCATAATCGTCCGTTTCATTCCCCCCTTGGACCTATTCCATCCTATCAGACCCGATCAGACCTGTCTCTTCTGTCATAGTTTTTGAGATATTTGTTTTGTTTCAACTGTCTTTCAATTTGAATTTGTACCCTGTCCTCCTATAGAATTTTTAAGGACCTACTAAAAGTACTTCACATATTGTAACAAACAAAATATGTGTGATCTATAGAATACAGGTAAGTGAGTATAAATAAAATAAAAGCCATAATCAACGTTGTATTATTTATTTTCGTCTGTGTTCCAGCCGCTCGTACAGCGAGCGGCGTTTACTCGTTACGTTAAGTACACGTAGTAACGCTACTTTACCAAAATTTTTGAAATACTGATATTATTTGTGGGACGACGTCCCGCAACACAAACAGACCGCGCGAGCGACATTAAGAGACCTAAATGTGTACTATATATTGATTACCATACAAACATACAAGAAAAAACATAAAACCAACTATGTATATACACTATGTGACATGACATATAAGTACATTATACATTGGTTATTGCTATTGAAGTCGTCCGAATCAATTATTCAATATCGAACATTCGTATAAAGCGACGTGAAGTTAATTTACCTAAATGAACACTGAAGGTAAAGGAAGGAATGCTTTGGCACCATCTGTCAATACTATTGTGTTTGAGATGTTGACTGTAGAAGTATGGAGAAAACTTTCATAGATATTTCTTCTATTTTATAATTTTTAATTATTTCGATTAAACTTTAACCCTTTTTATTACGCTAAGCCTTAATAATTTAGCACTTTTATTAAAATGAACCAAAGTTGTCTATACTAGTTAATTGAACGTCCACTAACGTGCAATATTTTTTTCCAAAGACATCTAAACGAATTTTCAAAATACGATCGTAGCAGTGTGCTCTCCATACATCTACACTCACACAGTCTAAGATTTCATAGGAATCTAATTAGTTCATTCAATTTAGTGCTACCCTAAACCATATAACCTAAATATTTTCTAGATCCGGAGTGCTTTAATGAAATCGCCTTTATTATATTAAAAATTTTATATTTAATATACATTTATTAGGCTGATACGTATATAAGTACGCACAATAACCAATCTTACATTAAATATATTTCCAAAGAAATATTTTATTTTCAATTAGAAATAATTAAACTAACTCGCATAATATTACCACTAGACACGCTTCGTCCCTTACAATATAAACAGCGTACAATATTAGAACTATGTTCTAACATAAAATATGAAACAAATATGTTTAACAACTAATATATATATGTATATATATAATAATAATAATAATACAAACTCCATTAAACCATCCGGATGTATGTACATGGTCACAACATATAATTTATCTACAATACATGTGGTCTCTCAGTGCCGCGGCCGCGGGAAGCCAACTGAAGCCGTGCGCCGTAGTCCACTATACACTACTGCCGCTACGCCGGCTACTGTCGAGCGACACTTCAAGTCATATTTACAAATGCACGGATCGTACTATTGAATATATTAATACTAGTTACCGGAGCCAGCAATGGATTTATTGTAAAAATAAAATAAATTGAATTAGCGGGGTAGGCAGAGGGAACCTAGTGTTAGGGCACTCAGTTCCCAACTTTCTGCCGAATTATGGAGGCATTGCGTGTTAAGTGGCAGAAGTTAGCCTCGACACCAGAGCGAAGAAATGGAAATATAAATTTAAGTAAATATTTCATCTCCTCGAGTGGGGATCGAACCCACAACCAGTCGGTTTTACAGTCACACTTCGTGCGACTGCGCCACGACTGGCCTCAATTTTTAAAATATTTAGTGTATTGAATACGATTACTAGTAGGGGTGATATGGATCATGTCAAAACATTTTTGAAAGAGTAGATTATGACGTTAAAAGTAATCTATCAATAAATGGATCAATTGCTGTGTTTTAAATTAATTAACATATATATTTTTTTATTTTTATCAGCTTCACGCTGTACCCGCACACAGCAGGGTAGGCAGAGGGAACTTAGTGTTAAGACTCCCCGTTCCACAAATTTCTGCCAAATTCTAGAGGCATTGCGTGTTGAGCATTTTTTAAAAAATAATTACTTAATAATATTTCGAAACATCATTTTGAATTATCTATTTCTTCAATGATGGAGCATGTTTAAGTGATGTAATATTAATACATGGACTGTGAAAGCTTTTAAACTGTTTCCATTATGCATAATAACAAAAAAAAAATATTTATGAGTATACAATAAATACACTACTGACTCCATATATAATTTCATGACTTGAGGAATAGCGTAATATTCTTATTGGAATTAAAGTATAAACTTTTAGATTAATTAAAATCAGTTATATTACTTTCTGCATAATGACATGACTGAGTCATTAGTTATAATTATAGTTTATAATAAGTTAAAGTCAACTTCATATGTAGCTTAAGTATTCATATAATTTATAGCCGAACCTATTTAATAAGTTCCAATCAAATGAAATGTAAAGCGATGAAGATATCTATATAAACTTTTTTAATACTCTTCTGGAATATCGAGTAATAACTTTGCATAGTAAAATGCTATTTTAACGTCATTTAAATATAAAAGTCGTTGTGGCAGCCATATGCTTCAGTTTCATCGTACGTTGGTTTTCCAATAATACGATCCGACAGTTTCATTCGTGGCGAATGAAACTAGCGTACCGAGTAGTATCGGCGTTGAGTGATGAGCGAATGACATATAGTATTTACTGTACGAGGACGATATCGGATTGAATGACTTCGAGGCGATACGCTCGCTCCATTCGCGGACGTCCGAGCGATTTGAAGACGACATCGTTCTAAAATGTATTAGATTTTATAAATTCATTTCTAAAATCATATTGTCATCGATTCTCAACCTTCAGAAAAGATTTGTCGTCGAGAAATATCCGTGCATGAATTCTCTACCACAATCTACTCAAGTCCGCATACAATTGCGATCTAACTAACTACGAATAAATTCTCTTTTTTTCATATAATTATTATTATGTTTAATTAATTTCATATTAATATATAAGCACAATAACATGTCAATACAGTAAAGTCCAACTTTTATTATTTAGAGAGTACGTTAAGACTAGTATGTATAAAGCACGCGGCGGCGCGCCGTGCGTAGTACAGTAGAACAAGAATTCATGATCGAACATTTAGTTTATATAAAAGGCGAGGTTCCAAACACAAGTCCTAGAATTATCACAAACGAGAAACAGGTAAAACGGTAAAGTATCAAAAATGTTGTGTCCCATATCAGTCGTGTTCTTTGTGCAATGCTATCATAATAAACATTTATAACAAAACTTCTCTTGAAGTGTTGCTCAAAAGCCGTTTTATATGTAAACAGCCCCCGACAGACATATAAACAAGGGTAATTATTATAGTACACTCTATATAAAATGGACCAATCATGGCAGTGAGTTTTTAATCAGTGCTGTCATTGGTCGATTTCTACCATTCTTATATGTCTAGCAGACGCTAGTTATAAGAACCGGGGTATTATTTGCGAATTTCAATGTACGAATCAACATATAGCTTGCGTCGTAGCGGCGCGATCGACGAGCCTTTATTTAAAATGTCCCGTAACAATTATATTAATATAATATATTTACTTATTATATGCCACTCCAACATTGATATCTAAAGATATTTTTGCAATACAATTTTATACTAAATTATATTGAATACACGGTATGCCTAACATTTCTGGTAAACGATAGTTGTTATATGACAGTTATCCGGTTATGTTCCAGAAGTTGAAATTCGAAAATAATAGCTCTGATCTTGAGAATGCGACCGACTTTCAAAAAAAAAACCATTCCCTCATAGAATTAGCGATACGTAGCCTCACTAAAATCTAATAGTTTAATATATGTACCAATGTAGAGTTATAATTAAGTAAACAAACAGATATTATTTGGAATTAAATTGAAAAAATATTGTAATATTAACGTAATCGCTCGTTCTACGACGGATGTCCATCGATTTGCGAGCTGATATGGCCTCAGTCTCAAGAACGTCCGTCTGTTCAACGATACTCCCTAATCGACCTACTGACTTGTGTCCACCGTCGACACTGACTGATGAGAGTCAGGAGTCATGCTCGATGACTTAAAGAAGCAGGACGGTATTTTGGGATGAAGCTCTTAGGGGATAATTGAAATTGGCCTATTTACGGCTCCATATATATGTACGTCAAAAAGACTTAACTGGAATAGCCTCGTTATAATAAATTCTCAAATAGATCTGTCATAATATTCTAATAGGTTCCACGATCCCCTAACAACCCTACCTCAAGTAGCGACCCTGTATAGTAGTGATGATCAAGAATGGAATGTTTCGCATGTTACGTCTAACACCGTGTCGAACGTGCACGCAAGCCTCTGATATGTGGGATGATGTGTGTAGCGCCTCGGGCCGCCGCCGGGTCCCCGCCGGGGGTTCCCAAACGTACTCAATTATATACAATGTACAACACGATACGATCAGCTATGGCTACGGGCGGAGCGCCGGCGCGGAGCGGTCATAAAACATTCTCACAATATACATCAACGCTCTATATATAACAAAGATCGCGAGCGCGCACCACGCTCGCCAAACAACATAATATACAGCGGTATCGTAGCACTCTTTCGATTCGATACAATACAATACAATACAAAAAAATTGACTAGAAAATCTCAATTCGCTATGAGCACTATGTGTGCGCGGTAGATGAGAATATGTCGGAGGTGCGCCACGCTTCGGCCTCCTCCTCCGCGTCGTACTGCTGCAGGAACGGGTTGGTGCTGGTGTAGCGCGGGCTGAGCGCGCCGCTGGCTCCTCCGGGGCCGGTGTTCAGCGTGACGGCCAGCCCGGCCGACGTGCCAGGGATGGCGGAGCCGGGCGTGCCGCGTGGGGAGTCCCGCGAGCCGGGCGTGCCGCGCGGCGTGACGTCGCGTGGGGACGCGCGCGGAGAGTCCCGCGAGCCCGGCGTTACGTCACGCGGGGACGCGCGTGAGAAGTCCCTCGAGCCGGGGACGATGTCACGCGGGGATCCACGCGGGGAGTCCCGTGGCGAGGCGCGAGGGGAAGCCCGCGGTGACATGCGTGGCGAGCTCGCGCGCTCCGGCTGCCGTATGATGGATGATGCCGACCCGCAAGGCTTTATTGTTTCCGCAGGACTGTGGCTCTCTGTGGAGTATAAAAATACTAAATTGTAATTATTTTTACGTTTAAAAATGTGTATAATATCGCTACATGTACACAATGTTGTATATTCAATGTATTCAAAATTACAAGTTATTATTTGACTGTAAGCACTACGCTTTGAATTCAAATCCGACGAACGTTTCGCAACTCAAAACCCAAGTTTCGAAACTAGAAGGGGGGAAACTAGAAACTAAAAACGAAATAAAGGTTTCTTCATGCTTTAAACACAACGTCAAACAATAATTTAATTAAATACATAATGCTATTTATAACTACCTGAGCTGCTAGTGGGTGAACCGGGAGACGACACTGTCACCTGCCGGGAGCGAGGCGGAGCGGGCAGCGGGCCGCGCGGCGACTGCGGACGATATTGGCCGCCCCTGACTGATGAGAGAACCTGTAATATGAACATCAATAAGTATGGAAAAAACTAAATTAGTTTTTAACGCTCTTTATTATATTTCAACATTTTATATTTAAAAACCACATGTTTGCATAACAATATTTGCAGTATAAAGGGATTACCGATTTCGATCACAGATTATAACTTAAACTCAATTAAATTTCTGTCCGAGATAAAATGCACAACTTAGAGATTGTATGCTAATTATAAGGCCTATTATAATGTCTATTGAATATTAAAGAGCAACTGTTGAGTTACTTGGTGGCTCTTCTCAGCAGAACTACCTTACGAACCGGAATGCTGAAAAGTACTAGCAAAAGTCTATTTGAATATAGAATATTTCGAATTTGAATTTGTACATCAATAAGAATACTCAAATATTTAATATCTAGTCATTACTATCTGTACAGTGGCGGCCGTCCTGAAGTTGGCTTTTTGAACTTTAACGCATTGTTCACTCGGGATGGAATTAGTCAAAAGTACGAAAAATTCTAAATTCAAATTTGCACAGCCATCAACTGTTGTCTTTAGAGCGGCCACGACTCGTGGACAGTATTGTACATACATGTGCGGGCGGCGAGCGGTCGGCCCCGGCCCGAGCCGAGAGAGCTGGCGGCGGAGATGCTGCTGATGCTGCCGCTTGATGCCGATATGGACTGACTGAGGGCGGAACTCGGCCTGCCATATTTATTAAATAATTATTTAAATAATAATAAATAACAAATTATTAGAAAGCAAACAACATTTTTTTTTGGCCACGCTAAATATGTATAACAGTGTAAGCGGAGGGAACCTACTCGTAGTGAGAAACTTATCGTCTTATTTCGAAACCAGAGCGAAACTAATTCATTCCCCTGAGTAGGAATCGAACACGCGACTATCGAGTCAGTCGCCTAATGTGAGGTTATAGAAAAAAATAAAGCTTGTGCATGTTGCAATTATTTTAATAATTTAATTTCATAAAATATATGATTCAATTCAATTATTAACAAAATTCTATTATTAGGACATACTCCGATTCATTTTATTTATATAAATTTTTGCAATTAGCTATTTTTTCTTTTTGTTACTAGAGAAATAAAAAAAAATCATTGTTAGTGTCGTGGTGTACATTTGTGAATGCTGCAATGATAGATATTTAAAAAGCTTTTTCACAAATAACTGCATCTAAACGACAACACTCATTTTAATTTAAACCAAAAAAGAAATAATAAAAAAATATTTCTGAAAAAGCAAGGAAATTTTCAACAGTTCGACACGGCATTCATTACTAGACACATTCTCTAGGTATAAATTATGAGAGATTTTGCTCATTGACTTATAAAGATCAATATTTCCGTAATCTCAACAAATGTAAGAATATCAATCAATGCTGTTTAATCGTTACCTTCGGGAGTTAGTGAGACAAAATTATAAAGTTATAGGACAACATCACAGTTTCAACTTTTATAATCTAAGATTTTTTGTAAGAACTGTTTCGATCATATTTTAAGCCACACCTGCACAACAAGGAACAACACTAACTCCCGCTATATCAATCCTAACTTTACAACGAACACAGCACAACATTATAAATGGACTTAATTACCTCCACCAATCAATAACAACAAAACAACAAAAAAACAACACTAACTCCCGCTACAACAATCCTAACCTTGGAGCGTGGCTGAGGCCACTGGCGACGCACTGACTCTGTTTCCACGCGGCCCGGTTGCTGGCTCGCCGCGCCGAACTGTCTACAAACATACATGCGTTAAGGTTCCGCTTAGTTTAATCACAACAACAACAACAACAATCATGCAACACAGTTTTGTTGTACGAGTGATAAAATTTATGTGCGTGCTTCATTTATTCTTAATATATGATGAATGGTATTTTGAATTATAAAATTTGAGTAATTTTGTAAACAGTGAAATTTGGTATAGTATTTTTTTTTTGTTCAATTTACAATAAACCGAATTTGCACATAAGAAGTTTATCAAACGTAACTAAAAAGCAGAGCTAGAAGAAATGTAAGATATGAGTAGTTAGTGATCAATGTAGTTTTAAAAATGTAAAAAAATATATTTTCTCTACAATGGTTTAAAATATGATTATAAATAAAATTTAATTTTTATACAATATTTCATAATCTTTTAGTACAGATAGAAAGAATAACCATTTGTCGTGTATATATTGTAATGTATTTGTAATTCATATTATACATATTTTATCTATAATATATTATATTTAATCTTGTCAAAAAGTGTTATATTTATTTGTAAATTCATATTTATGTATGGTAATTTCAATGTAAAAAGTTATTAAAACGAGTAGTAAGTAACAAAAGCATACCATATATTTTGAAAAAGTTATTTAATTTATTTTTTTTCCTTTAAATCGTCCAATTGGCGAAACACATTGAAAGGAATTTGTTATAGAGAGTATTTTTATACATAGACAATGAATATAAATATTATGATTCAAAAATGACAGATTGTAAATAAGTAAAATGTGGAGTTGATTTTCCATATTATATATTAAATATAATAAATATTGAAAAAAAGCAAGCAGCATTGTTTAGAAACATTGTGATTGAATATAATGATAAACTTAAAACTTCAATAATATTGTGAAAAGTTTTAGTTGTAAAAGTATTAGTCAAAGCATATTTCCAATTCTAGAATAATAAAGGCGAAGTGAATCCAATATTTAACTCTGATAAATTGTTTAAGATTGAAAATTTTGAACTTAAAAATTCTATCTAGATTTTGAAATTCGCCTTTACAACTCTACAAAAACATCAAAAGCGACACAGACGACGACATTACCTGAACGTTTGGGTGGCGGCCATATTTGAAGAAGACATTGCAACACATGGATCGGCCGATGATAATCCAATTCTGTAGGAGGCTGAGAGTGGAGCATTAATGGAGGTGCCATAGCCACTGCTAAATGTTGTGGTGACATTTTGTTTCTGTCTTGAGCTGCCACGACTAAAGCTAAATGGTCAAGGAGGAAAACCAAAGTAGATCGTGCTGCTCGAGGTAAGCATTCTACGATAGAGGCCATTAGACGAGCGTTCCCTTCTTTGTCATCCGGCAGACATACTCCTGTAAAAATATTAATGTTATAGTTGCTTATAGTTTAGACTGCAGTTTTGGTAGCGAACATTAAAAATATAATCAAAAAAATGTAATGTATTTAAAACCAAAAGATTGGTAGCAAAATACTTTGACAATCATGGACGGCAATCCATACTATCCATACCATAGTATCCAACTTACCTAAAGCATCCAAAGTCATCTGGAATAAGCAGCGGCTGAACAATGGCTGAGGTAATTCTGTCAAGTAATCCTTTAACACTCCAGTAATAACGTTTATATCTGGAACTGAATCTGGAGTGAGTTCAACGCCACGTGCGTTACGTTCAAACGCCTCCCGCAATATACGTTTCTTGTTTGCCGATCCACATAATCGGTAGAGACCTTAAATTTAGAAAATTTTGTTCAGAAAAAGAAATTAAATATTATGAAATTTAAATTACGTCGTAATAATATTTATTTCACTATACCAATATTAAGCCTAAAAGTTAAACGTTAACAAGTTAAGTATATATGTGATCCTAATGTGTGACATGTTTATTCTTTTCATAATAGAAATCCTCAATAGATTAGTATATGTTAATGATACCAAGCTACCTTATTTATAAAAAACAAACCCATATACCTATAATATCCAAGCCTCGTCTTTCAATTTCCTCTACACATCGTCTTACAACCAGTGGAACAGGTGGTGCATGAGGCGGTCTCAACTCTCTTGCCACAACTGCTTCTAATTCTGCCCCAAATAGTGGTGGTGGGGCTAAACGTGGGGCTGTTGTCCGACGACGGAAGAGCTCGTGCGGTTCTGTGTGTCGCACTCGCATGTAGAGTGTTCCACGGGGTTCCATCTAAATCAAAATTTTGTACAATTTTTAAATTACTATTTCTTCTAAAAGATCTAATTTGTAAAAAAAAGCGCTGGATGATTAATTCTAACGTGTAGCAAATTGTATAACTAATAATAGAAATAAATTAAAAATTAGCTTCACGCTATATCCCGCACACAGCAGGGTAGGCAGAGGGAACCTAGTGTTAAGACACTCCGTTCCCCACTTTCTGCCGAGTTTTGGAGGCATTGCGTGTTAAGTGGCAGAACTCAACGCCGCGCTTTGCCTCGACACCAGAGCGAAGAAATGAAAATATAAATTTAAGTAAATATTTCATCTCCTCGAGTGGGGATCGAACCCTCAACCAGTCGGTTTTACAGTCACACTATGTACCACTGCGCCACGACTGGCCTCTACGACTGGCCTCTACTAATAATAGAGATGTAATTATAATGATCTATTGATCTATATTCAAGTGATTAGATACACGTAATAATAAAACCCTATAACTTTTCTATGTGTAATGTATATTTTTACATTACCTTTATAGCAAGTTGATGGGAAGGCGAGCGGGTAAGCAGATCAGGTAAAGTAACTACGCCTCGGAAGCACAACTTGTGTCTATGTTGAGGATCCCAAGAGTAGACAAGAACGTCGAGCTGACGATTGTCCACAAGCTCTAATTCGAAGGATTCGTCCCAATCGAACTGGAGCTCGCCTGTGCGTACCTGTGCGGAATAGGAAAGGTTATTTGTTTTAAGGCTAAATATGGCATGGAATAGTTGGTATATACCAAATCATGCGAACATATATAAAAAAATACATACTCGAACACATATATACTTAAAACACAATTAAATGGAAAGACTATTGAAAATGAAGAAATGTTGAATGTCTAAAGAAACGTAGTAGTTTGTAGAATAATTTATACACAAAACATTTACATCGACTATTTTTAAATCTTAAAAATTAAATCGACGAAATGAAATAATTTAGTGAATATTTTCAGTGCAATATCAAATAAAAAACCTGTAGGAAATAATAATTATATCTTACCACAGTCCTAGCTTTATGAACACGATCACACTCCAACACGCAGTACAAATCTCTAGGCGCAACTGAAGGTTGTGTCAATGGCCCTGATGGCGGAGATCCTGGAGATGATCCACTTTGAGCTGGACGCAACCCTCGACCTGCGAGGAGATGGACCCACAGCATCCCAGATACACCACCAGATATGCGAGATAAGCCAGTCATTGATGAAGATAAACCTCCTGTGCCTGGCTTCTCTACTTTATATTTTAGGAACTCTGAAAACAATAAATAAATTTCTTTATACGTCGTACATGCTCATGCGCTTTTCAATTTTCATAGATATGAGAAATTATTTATAACAAAATATCCATTGCAATATAATTTGAACATCGAAAATCCTAAAGCACATCGTAACGATATATCACAATAAACCTACCATTAGGATTAATATCAAGATGACGCTGATGTCTTGACCCAGGAGTGGGTACGGGGCTAGGGTTAGGACAAGTAAACTTTGATCCTAGTTCCAGTAACTGTCGAACTCGTCTTGCTGATGGAGAACCACTTGGTCCTAACTGTTGCGATGATAGAGATCTTGCTGGGAGATGACGAGGCCGTTCTAGACGACTTCTGCTGGCCAAGCCTAAAGAGGAGCCGAAGCGACTGCCACTTTCCATCTACAAATTATTTCATATTTTATATATTGTGCACGATTATTTAAGTAATATAATAGAAAAGAGTTCTCCTTTTACATTTAAAGTCAATAGTCTTTGAAAACGTAATAATTTATTTTGATTGCTGTATTAATAAAAATATTAAACCTGAAAACTCACGTTCTTCAAAGCATCGTGTATATTTTCAGCTGAGTAATGCGTGGGCAGGCGCGGGCGTAGAGTCTCGTACAACGCGCTGGTTGAAGGCGCGCGGGAGAGCCACGCACGGTACTCGTCCGAGGTGAACACTGACGGGGAGGGCCCTGTAGTTAGTGCTTGTTTACCACGTTGGTAATTAAAAGCTAATATTGAAATAATCTAATTCATAAAAAATAAACAAAAGTATCGAGAATGTAACAACCTTTATTTATCTTATTTAATTAAATGAAGTATATGACTTTTATTCATATCACAAAAAATATTGAATAGATATTGCTTATTGGATTATTTTAAACGAAATGAAAAAGGAGCTCGTTCAATTTAAACACTAGCGCCCTGACAGAAAGAGAACCTGCACTTCAATTAGTTTTGTATACCATATGATATAAAACTAAAAACAAACAAAAATAAATTGATAAAGTAAAGGCATTCCTAGAAAAATCTTAAAATTATCTTTATTTTTTTTAACACAGTGCGCTAGCTTGCATCAATGACATAGTCAATATTCCACTACGAATTATAAAGTATAGCTATCCCGTTAATTAAAAATTGAGCCACTCGGCCTTCAGAATACATTATTTATACGTATACATGTATCTGCACACATTGAATAATGTCTGTACAATCAGATATTTTAAATGTCATCCCAAAGTTGAGTGATTGCTTATATGGTCATAAATCAAAATGATTGATATCTGGGCTTGCGAAGGTGAGTTGTGATGAAAATTATCACTTCATGCAATATAGTACATTGAGATAATAGTCGATACTTATCGTAACATTGGTTTTGTATAATTGAAAATGCAATGAGAAGTTTTAAAAATTAAATTATATACTGATTTTTACTAGTTTATGTAATCCTAATGAAATATGAAACGCACAAGAATTTTATTTTATGTTTTCATGAAGCTGTCTTTTACAGTATAAGACATAAATATACCTCTGGAAGAACGCAGATCCAATCTCGAAGACAAAGGTTCAGGCTCATCTTGTAATACACTTCCGGCACGTCGAGACAATCCCAGCCTACATATAAGAAAAATATATATTGAAAATTTATCAAGTTTTATAAGCAAGTCTTTGTTGATCAAAAATATAACTTACTAAACACAAATATATCTTACTAAACTTATATAACATTAATTTGTCACATAAATTAACAATGATTTAGAATGTGCATGAAACCTCACCTTTGACCAGTACCTCTCACATCTCTTGGTAAAGAGTTGAATTTTGATCCGATATCTCTTCCGAGGGTACTACTTCTGTAACCACTAAGTCCAGAATAGTACGGGGTCCTTGTAGGAGCAGTCGCTTCAGTGTCTGACGAATAGTCTAAGCTTCGATTTCGTCTCGTAGTGGTACCAAATTTACTATAAGATGGTAACCCTAGGCCTGTAGTTCCATATCCAGCACCAAGTGTGGAGCTAAGACCAGTTCCAGTCAATCCACTTCCAATTCCAGAACTTAGTCCAGAACCAACCAAACTAGAACCAGTTAGTCCACTTAGGCCAGTAGATGATAGTCCTGATGGAAGACCTCCAAGACCACTGCCTAGACCGGTTCCAGTGAGAGTACTACTGGGAAGACCAGATCCTGGCATACCTACTCCTCCATATCTTTGTCCATATCTTGTTAGGCTGGAAGCTATAGAGAAAAAAAATAATGTGAAGAAATACGATAATAAGTATTAAATTGTAAAACCATTTCTTTATTTTTAAATTTATAGCAAACTTCACATGAGAAATAATAAATAAGTTCACTAATAACATTAAAATAGGTAATTACTTAGTCAAGCCGTAAATACTGTAGCAATTAAAATAAACAAAATATTACTTTCGAATTTCAAATCTGTAATTTTTATACGGTTGTTGTATTTTAAAAAAGACTTGCAGGCTGCCAGAGGCGCACCGGTTATTTCATTTAATCGATAATTTAGAAAAGAATAAAATGTTAAACACAAAACAACTGTTTAAGCGGTTCCCAATTAGTCAACACAGTGTAACGTGTTAGCTGTGAAGGAGTGACAGTCATATTTTTTCAATGTTTATAATTATTTTAAGATACCATTGTTGAAAACGTTATTAAGTCCTTTAACAAAACCATTTTCAATAACCGAAAATGATCTTTACCCCCATTTCAAACGTATATTCAGAATGTTATTGAGATATTTTAAACGTCTAAACACTATACGTACCACCACCAGGACCAGCGGCAGAAGCTTTCAAACTGGACCGCAGTAAGGAATGACGTCCAAAGTCAGAATGGGTTTCAGCTCGTGGAAGTTGTTGTTCAGAGCCAGAACGAGGTACCCTTCCACCAAATCGCATACTGGAATGATTTCTTATATTATACTTGCGGGCTCTCCAGACAATGACAATGTCCGTTCCTATCTTTGTATAACAACTTTTACTAATACGTTATTTAAGAACATTTTTATAGGTAAGCTGGTCTATTACAATATACGTTGAATACAGCTACTGATTTTAATTATAGCCGTTTAGTAATATTAGGGTACGACAAACACACGTACAGTAGAAGTACCTATAACTTTTACGATAGTATAGATATATAATGTAGAATTTGTTGTGTAATAATATGTTTTTGGATTTTACATATTATTTTCAAAACCAATACAGAAGTATATATATTTTTTTGGATTCACACACTGCATATAGCAGTGAAGGCAAGGAGAAACTAATGTCAATGGAGTGTCCGTTCCCCCCTGTTCTGCCAATACAATTCATTGCGTAAATCTACGTCACACTTTATCTTACCAAAGTGAAGAATTTAATATTATTCATTCCCACTTACGGAATTCGTACCCACGATGACCTATTTGGTACTGTATCACGATGTTCTCAAATAATTAAATATATATTTTCTCTAACTCACCTCCCACTTTCAGACGGATAGAAAGAATGCACTTTCTCTGCAAGACTTTCAAGGGTATTGGGGTATGAACGTTCGTATGGCACGAAGTGAGTTGCTGTGGACTTCGGCTGTTCTGTTATTACCGGAGGCGGTGGTCGGTAGCTAGGGTAGAAAATAAATAGTGTTATACTTTCATATAGCTAACTTCCCTAGATGGCCAAGCCGCATCTTCTAGATGATGAGATTATCTTTTAGATGTAGCTTGGTCTTCGTGGTCAAATGTAAACTAGGAGCATTGTGTGATATTGTAAGTCCTGAGACGGACAGGTTACATCGATTCCATTTATGATTTTGTTGGAACATGGAACTACTAACATAATAGCTCATCGTATGTATTTGACATTTCCATACAGACTATTCTTTTAATAATCTTGAGTAACTTTCCTGTTTGTGGAATTAAACGGCTGATGATATTAAAACGCTCACAAAATTGGCATCAACTACCAAGTATTTATTAACTTAAAAACTATTTAAAACTAACCTCCAAGTAGAATGATCAGAAGGTGGTCTCGAATTGTAATACAGGTCTAACGGCGTAGTGTCCGGTGACAAAGCCCCTAGCTGCATACGACTCCTCTCTTCTCTTCCATCGCCTACTGGCCGCACTGTGCCACCGGGGCCGCCCGCAGAACGGAGGGTGCCGTGTCTAACAGAAATTTATTTAGTCATAGAAAATAATTTTAAGACGTTTATTAGTTGGTTATTAATTAACTAGCATTGCATTTATGGTTTAATCAAGAAGTTCGTTTTGTGAGATTGCCTAGTGACCACACCGTATCAAAGAGCCCACTTGTAGAATGAGGAGTGCCATGTCTAAAAGAGCCCTGAAGATCGAGGGATCCTTTCAAACTATTTGTTTAAATGTAGTGCCATACATATGTATATACTATACGGCAAAAAGTATGACATGATTGACCAATAAAAAAATTTAGTTGTAACAAGCTTATCAGCATTTCGACGTAACTCTACAAAAACGCAACGTAGACACAGTAAATTAAGAGAGGTGCGGGGAGATAATGATGATGATGGCGATGCGTTGCGTCGTTTTGTGATGTTGTAGCGTTAGCTCTGTGACGTTTTACACATTCTCAGTCTCGTCGCACTGGCAGAGTGACGCACGACGCTATCAGACATTTAGGACTTGTCGGTACAATCAAGGGAGACATCTAAGAGTACAATCGTCTTTTGTTCATTTATATGTTCTAGTGGCGACAAGGAAGCGTTATGAGCATCAAACTGACAACTAAAAATGAGTCAATGTGTGCGTCGACGTTGATCCGACGCGAAGATGGGGCATAATAAGGTTTCAGTCCTAGAGCACTTCGATAGTTTCCAAGATCCGCTGCTTTGAGTCTTGCTAGCAGCATCAATATTTGAAACATATTATTAACAGAATTAATTATTAAAAAAAAAACAGAAGATTATATAGTCTTAGTTACTCACTGTGAATATAATCCATCCACCCGGTCGCGATCGCGGTCGTCGTCATCCCGACAGTCGCGCTTCAGGACGACGACGGGCGGCGGCTTGTGTTCCGCGCGAGGTAGTGACGGTGAGCCGGGACCTGATTTACCTGATTGTAAAAATTATAATAAATTAAACAGTTTCAGATTTTTTTTATGTAAACGAGTCGACAGAGGGAACCTAGTGCTAAGACACGCCATTCTACATTACGTTATGATGCAGCATTCAACGCCGCTCTTTGTTTTATTACCAGAGCAAAGAAATATAAACAAATCATATATCACGTGTGATTTATTTTATAATATTAATATGTATATATTACAAATATATTTACCTTTTCTTTGTCTTGTACACAGCAACAACCGGCGCGGTATTGACATAATTATAACGACGTCGTCCAGTGACATGCGCCTAACATCCACCAGGTTCACGGCCAAAATCTCATCTCCCACCTAAAGCATGAAATGTTGGTACAATTTAAGGTTTAAAAAAAAATACATATATATATAAATAATTTTAATAAATGTGCTGCACTACTTTAGAGGTAAGAAATACATGTAAATTCAGTAAATATTAATATATATATTAACATACAGTTCCAATTAACACTATTTTCACCCCACTTGAAATGAACGCATTTTTTATATAACATAAAGTAAATAAATAAATCAGGGTAGGCAGAGGGAACCTAGTAATAAAACACACCTTTCCCCACTTTCTGCCGAATTCAACACGACTGGCCTCTATTACATAGCTGTCAGTAAGTGTTGATTATTATTAAATTCACTAGTATTTTTGTACCTTCAAGCATCCACTATTATAAACTGCAGATTCCAGTGCTATCCGTGATATGAAAACTCCATCCGTCCTCGCTCCTCCGTCCCCCTCCCTTATGTATAGGCCCAAAGTCTGTCCGGGACGCTTGACAATCTCCACTAGTTGTACTATGTGGCGTGCATCCTAATAAAGTATAACAAAATCATTTTTTTTTAATACATGTATATATTAAATAAAATAAATAAATAAAGTATAAGTATAATAAATAAGTGGGGAATGTATTTATTAAATTTATATATATTTATTATATTTGTAAATATGTATTTATAAAGTGCAATCAACTGCAATTTTACTGTGATTATTGTTAATCTTTTCTCACATAATAATATTTGCATGCGGTGTTTATCGTAACAAACATATGTATAGTTCTGTTTTTCTTTTTTTTTTATTATTATGAATATGCCAATGTTACAAAGCTGTACTGTACTTATGTGATAAACCAATAAATAAATAAATAAATAAATAAACATTGCTATCGTTCCTCAATATTGTCTAAGTTTTAAAAGTCTAACAATTTGCTTGTGAAACGTTTTATTATTTATAGATATTTTACCTAAGTAAGTACCTAATGTACATTATTGAAAAAAATTATGATATTGTACTCCTATATATCGTCCAATATGATATAAAAAATCAGCTTATTATTTTACTTTAGTTACAACTCTAGATAGGTACACAGAAGCAATTGCATCAGTTGCTACTCTGTACCAAAAAAAAAAATGTCAAAAGTACTCAAGAACAAAACATACGTTTAAACTGTCACCACAGTCCATAATACGAACCGCAAATATATGCAATACTTGAATTAACCGCAAAATGCGGCAGGACTCCACAATACAGCATAGCGGACGGGAACTGAGAGTGCACATCCCAACAATACTGTAGATTGTGTTCGCATTCCCTACGATCTAGGCCGGGAATAATGGCTGTCTGGAGTGAGCTTTCAACACTGCGGGTTACGCCGTATCGGGGTCAATGGGACGAGAGAAATTACCGGTTTTAAAACTAAATTAAATGCTAATCATAAATACTCGAATGCATATCGATCAGCCCCCGTACCGTCGAAGATCACGTGTGAGCCATTTTCCAGCATTTTTTTCTCCTTTAAAACGTTGGGCGAATGTTAAATATTCAACGTTGTAATAAAGAAGCGTCGTATATACCCTGCTGTAGGATCTGAACGCGAACATTGGAGAGGAATTGATTTTTAATACTTCAGACACATACCTGCAGGGAAAAAAACTTTTTGGCAGCTTCCACGTTATTCCTTCCGACTTGTCTCAGCTCAAGAATTCGTACTATCATCTCACCACGTCTCTCAACCGCCTATAATATTTAAGAAAGATGTATAATTATTTAGATTGTAATAATTATTATACTAGAAATTGAAAAAAAAATATAATTACAAAACTTAAATAGTGTAAGACAAATAAAAACAAAAGCGGAACTCTATTTTTTAGCTCCTTACCAAACCTGGTAAATACCCTCTTTTCCCATTAAGACACTTCTGTTCCCCACTTTCCGCCAAAAACTGCGACATTCTAATCGTAAGATAAATCAAGTACCGTTTCGATAGCACTATAGGTATTTACCTCGAGCGCTGCGGCGGTGGTGGCGTCGTGGTCATTTTCCACCATTTCAATTTGCCTGAATATTTCATTGCTGACACCCGATACCTAAAAACATTATTGATTGGTTATCTAAATACTTTTTAAATCTTTTATTCTTTTATACTTCTAGATTTAGGGACAATTTAATCTGTGTGCTACGGCTGAACACCGACAAAAATATTTTAAACTGGTAAATTTAAAATTAATGTCATGCGTATATTAAATATTGCTATTGATATTTTATGTTACCAAATAGAAAATATAAAATCGAAATAATTTTGCTTCATGCTGTATTCCACACACATCAGGGTGGGAGAGGAAACCTAGTGTTAAAACACTACGTTCTCCACTTTCCGCTTTATACTTTAGGCATTGCGTGTTCAATGGGTGAACTCAACGCCGCGCTTTACTTCCACGCGCTTTACCTCGACACAAGAACAGACATATATAGTACATTTTTAATTGTTTCAGTCTTCATACGCCGATGAACACGTCAGGTCGGCGTGATGGAAAACTCGTCGACAGATTGGTTTTACATGGGAGAATGTAAAAAGAATTTGACACTGTTATTTTTCGAATGCGATTTCAAAAGAATTCATTAATATTGTATCTGAGCAGAAATATCTACTCTAAAGGTTTTATACACTTACCATGCCCATATTTTACTTTAGAAACCAATATGTTTAACTTATAACTATTAAATTCTAGCTATTCAAATTCGTTAAATAAGTAACGGTGTTAAATTTAGCCCTTCAGTAGAGATAACCTATCTCTAAATATGTCTATTTTTTTCATATTTCCTTCAAAAGGAAGTAATGGCAAACAATCCAAATGGCAGGGTAGGCAGAGAATATCTTATATCAATGCTCCATTCTCCGCCTTCCACTTGATTCAATTTGAGGAATTGCGTAATGCATAGGACTCAACACTACACTTTGTCTCACCAGGTGAAATTAAAATTATTTAAATTATAATCTTTTAAATTATAATAATTATTTAAATTATAATATTATAAACTAGAGATATAAATACAATCGTTTACCTTCCTAAAATCCGGCTGCAAGACGCAGGGCGGCGCGTGGTTTGCGCGAGGAGGCTGGGGCAGGCCGGGCGGCGCGCGCCCCGGCGAGGCCGTCAGGTCCGGCGCCGCGCGGCCATTTTCCTAGACAATAGGAAAATATTACAAATATAATTTAAATATATTTATACGTATGTATATCATGTATACATATTTCACTTGTCATTCAATTTGACTCCGTCTGCCTATGATAATCATTAATTTATTGACTTTTTATTTTTCAATTGTCTGTATTTTTCAGTCTGTGAATACAAAGAGATTTGTTATATAATGGATCCTTATCTGAATGATTGCTAAGTACTTCAAAACTTAATTCTAAGGTATAAGGATTTATAAAATATAGATAAACGACAACGAATTGAAAGAGCCGATTGAGTCCGTCGTGGCGTAGGGGCACAAGGGTGTGACTGTAACGCGACGGTTGTGAGTTGATCCCCACTCGAGGAAATGAAATATTTATTTAAATTTATATTTCCATTTCTTCGCTCTAGTGTTAAGGCAAAGCGCGCCATTGAGTTCCGCCACTCAAAACGCAATGCCTCTAAAATTCAGCGGAAAGTAGGGAATGGAGTGTCTTAACACTAGGTTCCCTCTGCCTACCCTGCTATGTACGGAATACAACGTGAAGCTGTCCTTTTGTTTCTTTTTTAAATTGAAAAACTAAACTAGACTATTGATAATGACGCTCTTGACGACAATTAAGACGCTTTCAGCGATTCTAAATATGTCAAATTATGACAAATATTTCAGGAAGTCAAGAACAAAAAATGATCATATACACAGGTCAAAATCTTAACCCTCCTTTTGGCTTCGCCGTAGTCGGGTAATAGTAACTGGACTGGATAACTGTACTAAGCAAATGCATACACGTCCAAATAATATCGCCAGTCAGAGTATACATAGGTTCCTTGCTGTTACTCCCGATCCGGGAACTTCGATTTATTTATCAAAATAATTCATCATACTATCTATCATAAGGATAACAAAAAAAAATAAAAGTCAAATCCTTAAGTTACAGAAATGTCAGCAAACATCTTAAGTTCCTCTTATAGGGGCATAAGAAATAAGAAAAATTCCTTCATTTACATACATATCAAAAGTACTCTAATATAGGGTGATATAATATGAAGACGGGGGTACAGTTATAAAATTGGGCGCATTTATTAGTCACAGTGAAAAAGTATAGTATATTAACCATATCCACAATTTTTTTTCTTGATTGGTATTATATTTTTTTGACTTTATAGATTTTTTTTAATTCAAGATTTTTTTTCAGTTTCACGCTGTATCTCGCATGTTGCAGGGTAGGCAGAGCGATCTTCGTTTTAAAAAGCTCCGCTTCCCATTTACCGCCGAAATCAGAAGGCATCATCATTGATTAACGGAACTTAACGCCGCGCTTTGCTTCGACATTAAAGCGAAGAATTTAAAATATAAAATATTTCATTTCTTCGAGTGGAAATCGGGCCGTAACCTGTGCTATTTTAAGTTAAAATTAATTTAGACACATAACGACTGGGCACGAAGGATTTATTCATATAAAATATGAAAATATTCGAAAAGGAACAATAAAAACAGGACAACTAGACAAAACAAACAGGCTGGTAAAAACAACTGCCCAAACAAAAAAATAACAGCGCTACAGCCATATGGGAACCGTTTGTGATTTTTTATTTTTTCCCCTTTGTATAGTTTGTATGCAAAATTAGAAACACTACATAGAAAGAATATTATGTAGTAAATCTTTTTAATGCAATGAAATGTTGTTGAAGTAGTTTGAAAATTTTCATCACCATTTTTTATAAAATAAACAGAATTCGAGATAACTCAACGAAATTAATATAACTTCACTATAAAAATTCATTTAAATCCATCTCACTCTACTACAGTCTCTGCGTCTAAAAGAAAATACATAAAACGATCGTTTTCCTTACTCGTAACCAGAAACTAGGTTAAAGTTCAAAGATAAATGTCCGTGTGTAGTCTCCTATCCGTACCCCTATTCATTAGAGATCTCCAAATAATTACAAAGACCGATTGCTGTCTAAGAAAGCAATTCTATGGATTAAAAAGGAATAAAATAGTCAAAGTTGTATTAAGTGCCATTTTGTTTAACTGTAAATCTGGTTTACTCGCATAGCTATTTGAATAAAGGAGAATTTTGTAAGAACCCTTTGAAAAGTCACTTCGATTTCCGTAATCCGGTCTTTTAAAACTATTGTTCTGGTTTGAATAGCGGCATCCAATGCCGAACATATTTTTATTCTAATAAGAAATCAGATCTAACAATCATGGTATTTAAGCTTATATAAATATGTTTATATATAGTACTGAATAATCAAAAGCCAGTCGAGACGCACGAGCACAAGCATATGACAGACAACGCGGCTGGTTGTAGGTTCGATTTCCACTCGAAAAAATGGCGTTGAGTTCCGCCACTCAACACGCGATGCCTCCAGAATTCGGCGGAAAGTGGAGAGCGGAGTGTCTTTACATTAGGCTCCGTCTGCTTAACATGCGGGCAACAGTGGGAAGCTCAAAAAAAATCAACAATTAAAAGTTTAAATAAAAAAAATCATAGATAAAAAAATAAAAAAATAGACGTTATATAAGCATAAATCAAATTTTTCCCACAATTCTATACAACCCGTTAAGATCGTATACATATATATACGTACACAAGTACTCGTATCTGGTACGGTCGATTGAGGGAGGGCGGTCCCTGACCTACTTGCCGTACGCACGGGTCACTGTACTGCAGCTGCAAGATCCCGAATGCCGCAGAGGACTGGACGAGACTCCGTCTATTTTAATAATCGATTTAGTGTAAGCTATTTTTAATATGATTTTTTTTGGATTATTTTTTGTTTTTAGTAAAGTTAGTGTGCAGTTTTGTGAGTGCTTTTACTTTTAAAATTAATGGTAATTAAATTTTTTCTTATTATTATGTTGTTATATATATTTAAATTTATGTCATAAAGACGTTTTGTAAATATAAATTCCACCAAGTGTTTGTAATAAACTTAATATTTAAACAAATCCATTTGTTACCTAAAATACTATTTGATATTTTATACCGTGTATATATAGAACAGAAACTTGAAATTTATTCCGATTGTTCAATTTCCCGTACCGCAGCGATACCGAATTTATCTAATATTCGCTTCCGGAATCCCAAATAAGGCAATATTTTACTAACACCCTTTTAAATCACTTCCGGATTATTTTACGCAGTAACAATAAACTTCGTGTTAATTCCGCGCGACATTTCAGATTGTTGGATATTTATATTTTAGGTCATTTTACTACTAAATATAGGAATTGGGTCAGACCACTAAATGTACATCCAAAAATATTACAGCTTCAATGGCGTTATGATAAAAGTCTCTACTATATTTAAAAATTTAAATCAGTGAAAGCTCTTTGGGCAGAAGGATAAATTATTTCATAGAACCTTTTTTTACGTATTTTAACTCTTTTCAAGAACATGTCAGACAATTTTAAACATTGATATTTTAAATAACAGAATAACATTAATTCTACTCAACTGAAAAGAAATGAAATAACAAAAAATATTTCAACATAAAATAAACATGAAACAAACAAAAATACAAAAAGTAAACCAAACAATGGTACATGCCAAGTCATGATTCATACCAATACTGTTGATTCATCCAGCTCACCCTAACGCGGGAAGTAAAAATGCGATTACACTGTGCCCCGTCAGACGTGACTTTTCACCCATTTACCTAACAATCATATACACGAAAGAACCCTACGTTCTACACTTAATGCATTTCCAATACTTTTTTAGTTACTGTTAAACGCGTACTAGAAAACAAGTTGGATTTCTTAATACAATAGGAATGCGATTTAAATATATGTTGATGTATGTATTGACACGATTTGATGCTTAATACCGTATAATACAATGTAGGCGGATTATTACATTCTAAGTGAAATAGCATGTTTTTTTCTGTTGTAAAAACTGTAATTACTATCGATATACGCCTAGGTCTATAATAATGAGTAATCTTTTGGTAAAAATACAAAAGCATATAATAAATTAAAACATTCTTAAAATAGACCATTGAAATTATATGAGAAGAAAAAAACAAAAGATATATAATTTTTTAATGAGCGTTGTAGTATAATTATCCATAGTATTTTATCTCGGAAGCACGCGATTCCAGTTCATAAAGCTAAATACATATAAATCAAATTCCAAATTACCTGCGAGTCAACACGGCGATATCATTTGTCAGCATAATTTATGCACAGTAAAACAAAGCCGTGCTATTTGCAGAGTTTCAAAGAAATCTATGTCATTATATGCTGACATAATTCATATTTGTTGGGCGATTTCAGTCAAAGTTACGATTGGTTTTATTAGTTCTGTCAATTTCGATAGATTTTATTCAAATCAGTACACAATAGCATTTCATAATACGTTTAAATGTAAAAGTGTAACTATATTTAAAGAAATAGATAGTTTTAAAAGGATTTTTCTTCTATATTTATAGCGTTATATTAAAAAAATACTTTAAACAAATTACCATTACAAAAGTTTAGATTGAAATAAACGAAACGAAAGCAAATCAAAAAATACAATCAAATCGATGTCGGAACAGTTAAAAAGACGCTCAACTGAGAGCGTTGGGCGTCGTACGCCTAATCGATAGACCGTACTACATCCCTGAATGGAGTGCGCGCGCCGCCTTACGTAACGCGCAGGTACCACCTGTTGCACTACTATAACCCAGCTATACTAAAAAACCCCGCCCATCCACTATCGCGTTTGTTTAACGCTTACTCCGAATTTAGGCGGGTAACCAGTGTCAATGCACCGCGGCAACCTTCGGCGCTGCACTCAAGGGTGCATAGTAGTGGCTAGAAACATGATAATGATCTTCGGTAACGGTATTGGAAGGTGTAGTGATTTATTTTTATGTTTTTTATGTATTGCATACTTTATTATACGTCGAACACGAAAATATTGTTATGATATTTTGTCATATATATATTTTTTATTAACCCTACTGTCAGTTGTTCTTTTGCATGCTGTTAGAATGGAAAATGAAACCTTAAATTTTAATCTAAAGCATTTTTATGAAACGTAGTAATATAACTGAGCATTGACACTTTTACCGTAAATTGAAATAATACCCAAGTGAAACTCCAAGAGGACTCGATACCTCTGATTTAGAGATGATCTCCACTCGAACAGCAATTTTTCTTTTTTTATATTCTTAGAAAGCTAAAAATGTTACGCGTTAAAAATTTGTTTAAGCATTTTCAAATCACAAAACATAAATTCTAGTTGTCACTATAGTTATATAGCATATTAGGATTTCAGTCATTTCATAATTTTACTTATTGATTTAATGAAATTAAATTAACGAATTCAGATATGGAAAAAATTGTAAAAACCGTTTCCTCGATCTGATTAAACTAAGTCAATCACACTTGGTACCGTCTTTTACACGGTGAAAGAAAACAACAAAGAGTGATGTGGACACGTGAGTTTTTTCATGGAAAAATATTTTAAATGGTTGCCCAGCCTGTGATATCCGATGGACAAAATCTTATTCTACTTTATCATATGATTTAATATTAAATGAATATGTACGCATATATTTTAATAGATTCAATAAATTGATTATTTTATCATTTAAATTGGAACTTTAACTATAAAAATCTACGTCTAAATTCTTTTTACATAAGCAGCACGCGGTATCTCACACATAGCAGGGTAGGCAAAGGGAACCTAAAGTTAGAACACCCCGTTTCCGCGAAATTCTGGAGATATAACGTGTTGAGTGGCGGAACTCAACGCCGTGCATTGACTCGAGAAATGAAAATATTAAATATTTCATTTCCTCGAGTGTGGATCGAACTCACAACCAGTAATGTTTACAGTCATACATTTATGAACCACGACTGGCCTCGCATTCAAGAAGAAAGTAAAAATGCTCTCAAGATATTTTATTCTATTCAAAACGCCACCCTAGTCTATACAGTGTACAGTACCGTTGTATAGTGTGTGTATGAAATTATACGGAGGGGGACGAAGCCACGTCAAGGCTACGCTGTCTAGACGTGTGGCTGGTTCAAGTCATTATTACTAGATCTGACTTCGCATACATTCCATATTGGTTGAGATATTGAAAACGGCAAAGATAAATAAGCCGTAGAGTATTCGAGAGAGAGAGAGAGAGAGAGAGAGAGAGAGAGATTCCTCAAAAGTTATTTTGTCGCTATCAAAGGAATTCTAAATGTTGACTAACGTATGAAGTCTTTTGATCTACAATTACGTTGATGTTTGCTCATATGTCACATATAGTAGGTACATGTTGGTTTTAGCTTTATATCTTTAATCGTAAATTGATTTTCGTCTTAGTTTATTGATATAGAATTTAAATAAGACGATTAAATATAACTTCTCATAATAATTGCAATAAAATTTGTTAAATTGTTGCTTTAACAGTATTCATACAAAAATATGATAGATAAAAATACAACAGTTACATGCAAAGAGCTTGTCCTACTTCCAGATATAACTACAAATATAAGTATTGATTGATATATTTTTAAACCAATAAAAATATACGAACCAATAATACTGTAAGCCTACTTAAAATGTTATAAAAAAAACATATTTATATGGTACGTCCTGGTTTTGTTTTTTTTTTATTACTTTAAGGCACTCACCCACTTTCCGTTCAGTTTAGAAAAAAAAATGTGAAAATGAATATGTTAATGTCGAACATAGCAGGCATATTAAAAATCTAAGCATTATGTTATATTTATGTCACTTGACCTAAGCCACGACGATGAAGAAGGCTCAACGTATACTACACTACGGTGCGGTCGTCATTGACCGTATTCAGCTTACGATGGAGAGTGGGCCACTAGCGATTAAACCATCATATTTATTGCAATAACTCTGAAATACCGAAGCAAGGAATTTAATAAACTTGCTGATGTTAATAAAATAGACTGAAAACGCTGATCCACTCCAGGCTATTTTATCAAAGCATTTTAATTAAACTATAATTACACGAAATTAAAACGTTATATGATTAATAATTATATAGTTAAAGCGGTTCTATGAGAACAGGTGTTTTTGCTGGGACTTGCAATGGTTGTAAATTCAAATACCACTCAGGGGAAGAAGGAAGAATCAAATATCGAATATTTAAAATGGGTTTTTATGGTAAGTGACAACGAGGAAATCTCTACATTTTATCTCTTTTAGAAACAATGCTTGTTAGGTGGCAAATTTCAGCTAAATAAACTAGAAAACTGAGAATATCTTAGCTATAAAGCAAATTATATTTTGGAGGTAATTGTAAACGCAATAACCGTAAATAATTATTTCTTACATTACCTTTTGGGTAATCTGTAAAACATATTAATTATTTTATAATATACATATATATAAATAACAATATAATGAATAAAAGTGTTCTGACATAATAATATAAAAGATTTTAGCCGTCTAGACAGGCGCCGGCACCAACCATTAGGTGGCATCTGACACGCTGACGTAATACAAGATCGTCCTTCAATAAAATGTAGAGTCTAGTTCTTTGGGCGACCTTATTTATCTGCGACATACTTGCTATGTATTTTATATGGTGTATTGGCTCTTTCTTTACTATTCTAAAAATGGAGGCTATCGTGATGCAATGGGACAAATGCTGTCGAATTCAATTACCACTCAGATAATTATTTATTTTTCATATGCTTGTTCGTTGGCGTAGCGTTGAGTTGCGCCAATTAAAATGCAATGTCATACACACAGGTGAAAAACAAAGAGCAGAGTGTTTTCTCTGCCTGCTACACGAAAAAGCGTGAAGATTTTTAATTTAAATAATAAGATTTTTCTTATAATATCATAAAATAGGGACTTTGTTCTTCACGATGTATGTCGCATATAGCAGGGTAGATAAAAGGAAATTCGTGCTGACAATCAAGAACCCATTACCTACAGCAGAACCCAACACCGCGCTTTGTAACCAGGGCGAAGAAATTAAAATATTAAATATTTCATTTCCCCAAGTGCGATTCGACCCCATGACCGTAGCACAAGCGTCTATGGTTACACGCTTGTGCTGCGGCGCCACGACGGCCTTTTATACCACCGGAAACGACATTTCCACGGCTTCCTGTACGAAGGGCAAAATTCACAATTTATTTTATTAAAATTAAAGCCAGTGTCGACATATTTACCACCAGCACGTCGTACTTGTGGAGCATGTAACAGAACAGAAACAACCGGAACGCGTATAATTGTTAGAACAATTTCACAAATATGTGACTGTTGTGTGTGCTATAGTGAAATTTTTATGGGCCATTATCAAGGTTAAATTGCTGAGCTCAGATTTAAAATAATTTGTGGTGAAATAGCCTTTGTATTTAGGTTTATTATAAGAGAATATGCTAAAGATACATTTTGCAGCGAGCAGAAAATGTAGATGTGCATAATATAGTTCGGCACGAAGTGTGACTGTAAAACCGACTGGTTGTGGGTTCGATCCCCCCTCGAGGGGAAATATTGACTAAATGTATATTTCCATTTCTTCGCTCTGGTGTCGAGGCTAAGCGCGACGTTGAGTTCTGCCACTTGACACGCAATGCCTCCAGAAATCGGCAGAAAGTGGGAAATGGAGTGTCTTAACACAAGGTTCCCTTTGCCTACCCTGCTGTGTGTAAAATACAGCGTGAAGATGATTTATTTATTTATTTTATAGTTGTTTAAACTAATATATTTAAAAATCTAAAAATGTAAAATTTAATTATTATTTTTAAGAATTTTAAAAGTTTCAAAAATACACACAACTACAAAAAAAAATACGTATTTAGATAATGTACAAAAACTTAAACGAAACGAGATATGAACCCGCAATTTAATTACCACTATCCCAATCACCGATTAATCGATTTAGGACGAACAGGAGACATTTAATTTGTGGGATGTAAAACCAGCTTAGACACCATAAACTATATGCAGCTAGAAGCTTTTTTAAAGTGGAGAAGGTAATGTAGGTTACATTAGAGCCGAGATAAGCTTTTGCTTTACTACTCATTAGAGAGAATGCTTTGCAACGCAATGAGAACTTTTTGTTAGTTCGTTTTGAATTGAAAAAAAAATAATGAATATATAAGTTAGTTGACAAGTAAGTCACTATTCATGGATTCCACTCAGCCATGTGGGTATAGAGATACGACAATTAATTTTAAATAATAATATAATTTTAAAGGAAGTGGGTCAAGTGCGAGTTTAACTCTTGAAAAGGAATGTTTATTAAGGTTTTTATTTAACTTGCTTTATTGTTTCTACGTTTCGTACAAAGCTCGCATATTCATTTTAAGTCCGCTGAAGTATGCATTCAGTATTGCAATAGAACAAGGGTCGCAAATGCTTCGTTATTTGACATACGAGTTCATGTGTATTGGGATATAGATTTTTTTTATCACCTTCACGCTGTATCCCGCACACAGCAGGGTAGACAGAGGGAACATAATGATAGGCCACTCCGTACCCCACTTGCTGCCGATTTTTCGAGGCATTGCGTGTTGATTGGCGGAACTCAACGCCGGGCTTTTTGCATTAGTGCCAGAGCGAAGAAATGAAAATATTAAGAAATAATAATTTATTACCTCGTGTAGTGATCGCACCCACAACCGTCGCGTTTCAGTCACACCTTTGTGCCTCTGGGCCACGACGGCCTCAACGGAATGTAGACTTACATATATATAACATGTATTTTCTGATGACTATTGAATAATAGTATATTTGGTAATTCAAAAATAGGTTACTATGCTTTTGCATAGGCATACTTTAAAATATCTTTGTTTTATTTTTCTTTTTTTAATATATAAAATTAAAATTTAATCTGGAATTTGATAAGCGTAGATAAATAATACGAAGTAATTAATTTAAAGTGGGGAAAGGAGTGTGTTTTAACCCTAGGTTCCCCCTGCCTACCCTGTTGTGTACGGGATACAGTGCAAAGCTAATTTATTTAGATTTTTTTAAATTAATTTTGTTTTCTCAAAATATACACGGTTTATGTTGTTTCGAGAAAAACATTACCGTGGGCTTATTGTTATTTTCACAACCATAACTTAGGTAATATAAGAAAAAACAAAAAGGTCATATGAGAATAGGTCGTATTTTCCACATAAAAAATTTTTGTAAAAAATATCTTATATTTAGATTAGATGTATTAATAAAGTTATAGTTTTATTATCTAGTCTTACTATAACTCTCACACCTGTATATATAGCAAGTAGGGCAATTTTAAACTCTATAATGTTTTAAGTAAATATGTATATTTTTATTATGAAATATATTTTTACAATAGATGAACTATATATGGTTAATAGTAAAACTATATATAGTTAAACATAAACCTGCTGCAGTTAAATGCTAAAATATAGCTGCTTTGTGAAAAACACTAACTCACCACAAGAAATTTATGTCAACATGAGCAAAATAAAATTTTATACTGGAAATACCACATATTCATACTAAATGAGTCACTCGCACTGCAATCGTTTTGACTGTACTTTTAGTTCAAAAGATGACTCAATCTTCTTATTAACCTAAAATAATATTTTCTTATTATGTCATTGAGGGCGTCGTGGTGGCCAACATGTTTGTTAAAGACAGCTTAGACTTTATTAAAAAAATATCAATATTTTAATTGTTTATTTAACTTTAGTATTTTTTTAAGGATTAAAATACTCAACAATGTTGTTGTGTCACAAATGCAATGTTTATCGGTACTGTAGTCTAACTCTTACTTTACATATGGATACAGAGGATACAGCATAAAGGTCTAAAAAATATAAATAACAAATATTTTAATGTTAAAAAAGATACGCTGTATCCCGCACACAGCAGGGTAGGCAGAGGGAACCTAGTGTTAAGACAGTCCGTTCCCCATTTTCTGCCGAATTTTCAAAGCATTGCGTGTTGAGTGGTAGAGCTCAACGCCGCGCTTTGCCTTGACAACAGAGTGAGGAAATGGAAACATAAATTTAAATAAATATCTCAATCTCCTCGAGTGGGGATCGAACCCACAACCAGACGGTTTTGCAGTCACAATTTTGTGCCACAGCGCCACGTTTGGCCTCAAGGATACAAAAACAAATGTAATTATTTTAGCAACTTATTAAAATAAAAAGAATATGATCAAATAAGAAATGATAAATAGATCAGTTACCCCGATTTCAAGAAACAGCCCCAACGCTGAATGTTGGTACTGAGTGGTACGTTACACTGAACCGATTTATGAGGCAGTTACCACAAAATACTCTTTTTATTTAAAATCCATTTATCTAAATCTAAATCTCGTTTATTTTAATTTAAGTTTCTATCACAGTAATGCCACAGTAGTCACAGAGAGTGGAAAGTGCAGGTTCAATACGTATATTAGTTGTAGTAATGGTAGGTCGCGAAAATAGAGCATAAACCCTATATATATGTATAGACCAAACTATATAAAATAATGACAACAATAATTTAAAGAATTAACATAAATTATTAATAATATAAATAACAAGCGTAGAAGAATTTTTACGTAGCTGGATGTGAAATGACTTAGTGGTATGAGTGCTTGGACAGTATCGATGAGGGCCGAGTTCAAACCCAGCTCATTTCGTTCCATATATTATACTCTATATTTAAGATCTGCAGAAGGCCTTTGACTGTGTGCCTCGTCAGTGTATCTGGTGGGCATTGCGATCCAAAGGGATCCCTGAGGCCTATATTGGGATTATCAGAGATATGTACCACGATTCCGCGTCTATAGTTAGGACTGCTGTTGGCGACACTAAACCCTTCCACATTACAGTAGGGGTTCACCAGGGCTCGGCTCTTAGTCCGTTCTTATTCAATGTGGTGCTCGATACTGTCTCGGCTCACATCCAAGACCAGCCTCCATGGCTGATGATGTATGCCGATGATATAGCACTCATTGATGAGAGCCGACTGATGCTGGAGCGTAGAGTGAACCTGTGGAAGGGTACGCTTGAGAACGGCGGTCTTAAACTTAATGTGTCGAAGACCGAGTACATGGCCTGTGGGAGCCCGGACTCGAGCACTATCCTTATAGGTCCTGAACCAGCCGTTAAGTCGGAAAAGTTCAGGTACCTTGGATCCGTTATGCACGAGTCCGGAGGCATCGATCACGATGTCTATAGCCGGATAAGCGCTGCTTGGGCCAAATGGCGGGAGGTCACTGGTGTGGTCTGCGATCGCAGGATACCGCCCAAACTCAAGGGTCTGTTATACAAGAGCGTCATCCGACCGGTTCTTTTATACGGCAGCGAATGTTGGCCGGCACTATCTCGGCACACTCAGGAGCTTCACGTCACGGAAATGAAGATGCTGAGGTGGATGTGCGGCGTAACGCGGTCTGACCGCATACGCAACACATTCATTCGAGGTACTCTTGGAGTCCGTGACGTAGCGGATAAGCTCCAAGAGCGTCGCCTGAGATGGTTTGGTCACGTTACGCGCCGGCCTAAGAACTATGTCGGATGCAAGTGCTTTGCTATGTCAGTCCCTGGAGTGAGACCTCTCGGACGCCCAAGGAAGCGCTGGTTGGATGTCGTGAAGCAGGACATGAGAGCCAATGGTCTAACCACCGAGGACGCTAAAGACCGTGCAAAGTGGAGCAGGTTGAGTAGGAAGGCAGACCCTGGCAAAAGCCGGGACTAATGCCAGGTAGAAGAAGATATTATACTCTATATTTTAGAGTGTCAACTAATCAATCATAGTCTTTAGTTTTTTGGTACTTTAAATAAAACATTGTGTTAATTAATTTTTAAACAAAATTAAACTAATCCGTACAAGTAGAAAATTTAATCAAATATGAACATAATGCCATACATTGTCATAAAGAATACATGTATTACAAGTTCGAAACTAAAGCCATCCCGCACTCAACGTGGCCGAGAGCTACTTTGGTCGTAACGTGACTGCCATTACCAACTCCATACATTAATATTGGACTTAAGGTATTTCCGGCAAACGTGAAGGTTGCCTTCTTAAAAGGGTTAATTATAATTTATAACATGATCGATGGACGAGCTACATATAGATGAAATATATTACTTGTTTTATTTCAGTTTTAATATTTTATTAAAAACACAATCTTTATACATAAAGATCTCTATCTTTACTACTATATTTTCCGGTTAAAGTAAAGAAATCGTTTCGACGCTACGTAGTGGTATTTAACTGAATCTCAAAACAATGTCGTACGTTTTTAATCTCCAATGAGATTCAAACTTACGACTGCCGTTTACAGTCACTTAAAAAAATGCCCACAGCCCTTCAGCGCCCTCATTAAAATGATTCGTTGGTACAAATTGGAAAATTGTGAAGTTGGAAGTAATAATCAAAAGCCCTTAACCATAATTATAGGTTGAATATTCAAATATATATATAATATGTTTGTTTTAATGTGTACTTTGAAATATACTCGTAAAATGTAGAGTGCTTTTTAAAAGGCCTTATTTTAAAGGATAATAGCGTGAAATGCATCCTGGCAAAATGCTATTAGCATACTAACAGCTGTGCTCCACATATTTCAAATGTACTTGCATTTTTATGACAAGTTTGGATTGTTTGGATTTGGCTTTAAAAATAAACTATTATTTTTTTCTTAAGCTTCACGCTGTATTCTGCATGTAGTAGGGTAGGTTGATAAATAATAGAGGCCGACAGGAGTATTTTTTTAAAAGAGCTCTCTGTTCTGAAAGCTGGCGATCCACTTCTAAATTCTAGGGAAGCCCGTACGATGGAAGTTTTTGAAGGAGCGCCCCATGCCACACCTGATTGGAGGCCTTCGCCATTTCCAACTAACTAACTAGCTGCCTGGCCCTCTCCCTTGCTTTCAATAGCCGCAGCTCAGCGATGGATAAGGTAAACCAGAAGACCACCAGTTGAGCGACCATGGCTGAAGCCATATTGACTATCATTAATTAATCGATGATCCTCCAGATGAACCAAGGGCTGGTTATTGATATGCTGTCCATCACTTTCGAGATCAGGGAGGGCCTATTGCAGTCCTGTAGTTAGATGGATCGGAACTATTGCCTTTCTTCAAGATCGAGTGGATTAAAACGCTCTCCCACAATTCTGGTGCCGAAACAGACGCGTTAGCACTGGTGTGCTAGCTCAAGAAAACATAAGTGGAGCACCACAGAAGAGATGCCATCTGGGCCGCTCCACTTATGGATGTCCAAAGAAGACAGAGCTAGCCAAACTTATTAGGTGAACGTATCTACAGGCATTGAGCTCTGACAACGCGGGATGGTTGGTGGCGTTGTTCCTCCGTCATCCATAGTCGAGTTCAATGCAAAGAGAGCGCCCAGGATCGGCTTTCTCCTTAGCGGTGTGGACCAAGAGGTATTTTCCTGTATATAATGGCGGATGCGAAGGCTGGCTTAATTTTCCAAAAACCTTTGGCCCAAAACTTATGAGTTCCGGACGAGTATCTCTCAAACTTCTCACCGATTTTGGCGATGCCAGATCTTGACGTACTTTGCTCTGGCAATTTGCTTCTAAAGATACCTAGATACTTGGTTATACCTCCAAGGCTTTCACCTTCAGATCCTTAATAACCATTGTCTCAGTCCAGATATAATATGCCTCGCGTTTGCTATAGGGGTGATTTGCCACCGATTGGCATTGCCTACAGTGCTAGGGACAAAAAGCTCGATGATCTGCAGAATTACGTCGGCAACAGCAGCAGCACAGGTACTAGGATTATCAAAAGAGAAGCAAACCAGCCCCCATGGATAAGATGAGAACAATATACTAAGTAATATAGCTCCATACCGGCACAATGTACAATTTTACTTATTAAGTTATATAATGTCTATTTAACAAATAAGTAAATGAGCCTCTGGGCAAATTTAATATTAATACATTCTCACAGCCAAACCAAATATGCATTTGAATCTAAAATGTTTTTTTTTTCTAACTTCGATCTTCTAATAACTTCCTGTCAATCTCTGACGTCCTCTCAGAAAATGGTTATATTAGATTTACATAGCGAACACAGCTTAATACCGATGTAAATAAGGTTCTATTTTCATTGATACGTCCTTAGCTCATTAGAGACGCCTACAGCGTCGGCTCGAGACATCAGCCACGCCTACTTAAAGTTTCCTCGCTTTAATGAAAATCGCTGGTCCACGTCCAACACACTTTTAATCGATTTTAAATTGACGGCTACGAAAATATTTTCTTATTACCTAAGAGATGTCTGCTCGCTGTAGCGATCATATAACTTTGCTAGATTTTAGCACATCTGACGTTGGTTGTATAATATTTTTAGCTTTGAAGAACTGAAACATCAATTTTCAATTGTATCTGTACAATATTTTTATTATCATACCACAGTTGTGCAAGTATTTTGATAGTCGGACGGAGGGCGGAGGAATCGAAGGACAAAATATTTTGAAAAATATATAACTTAAGGTAACCTCAAATCCAATGTCCTCGAAACGTTTTATAATTTATCAGATAAAAATAGAAAACCATCAAATTAGGTTATAATTATGTTATAAGTGATTTTTTTTAAGAAAATTATGATCAATTTATTCCCAAAAAATTTAAGCGTTTATTTTATTTATAAAATAATATTAAAAACAATCGGTTGCTTAAAAATGTAGATTTGATTTGTTTGAAAGCTGGCAAACAGCCTTGTAGCATATTTTTACTATCTTATGCAACTCAGAATAATTAATATTGTCTAGACATATTTAGATCAGAGGCAAAGGTTGCTTTAATCTAACCCGGCTTGATGACAGGCTAACCACAAAGCCTTGGAAAAGTTAATTAGTTCGAGCGTACACAAACAACTATATATCCTGTATTCATATATTATGTATAGTAAAATTTAAGTGGGATATGCATTAAAAATTAAATCAGCTTCACGCTCTATCTACAGCAGAGTAGGCAGAGGGAACCTAGTGTTAAGACACTTCGTTCCCCACTTACCGTCGAATTTTGGAGGCATTGCGTGTTGAGTGACTCTACGCCGCGCTTTGCCTCATATGTATTGATTCTTATATATGGTGCTACTACAAAGTTACTATGGCTTTTTGCGTTTTATAATCTTAATTTATAGTTTTATCAAATGTTCTGTTTTTTTTAAGCAAAAATACGTCGAGACATCAAGTTCTTCTTAGTCTTAACTGGCCGTCATACGCATCTATTCTTAGCTATAATAATTTTCTTATTCTCTTTTGATACTCCATACAATGATAAGCTATGGTATATTTTTTTTTAGTAAAGATAGTTGAATATTATATTTTGGTCAATGGCAGATGATAGATATGGTGAATATATCTATCAGCTATAAAAAGGTAGTATTAGGTATTCATTGGCTGAAACCACTGATGCCTTATTATATTCCTGTATATACATATTATATGAAATTAAAATTTTATTAATTTAAATATAATTATCAGACTGGTTGTGGCTTTCACAGTCACAGGCGTGTGACTGTGAAAGCGACAGATTGTGTGAAAAAATGAAATATTTAATATTTTCATTTCTTTGCTATGGTGTTGAGGCAAAACGGGGTGTTAAGTTCCGCCATTCAACACGCAATCCCCCCAGAATTCAGCAAAAAGTGATGAGCGAAGAATCTGAACACTCTTCCAGCCTAAAAAAAAGATATGCAGAGTTCAAGAGTAGTCGAGATAAATTCTACTGAAAACTTACAAAAGGATCGAATTGTTTGGAATAGTTTATGTAATGTAAGTCACAGCGGCTTGGGGACAAGCATTCATGTACTCGGGGTCTAATGAGTCAGAACTTGTCAAATAGTTTTCCTTATATGAGATATGAGATAAAATCTTATCATCACTTCCTACTATTTTTTTACTTACAAAAAAAACCTATGTAAAGTGTGTGTATACCGTACAGTTGTTCTAATACACTATATTATTAAGTAAGTTACATTGTAAAATAAAAAAGTATTTCAAAGATTTGAAAATGATAAATAACATTTTCTTCGTAAAATTTTAATTACTCAGGTGAAATATTAAAAGATATTTCCGACTTGAATTTTTATTTTTTGTTGAGGATGAGCGCCAAACGATAGACATCTTTTTGAATTTTTAAATACCAAAGCTTCCATTTCGAGTTCCCATTACCCGGATTGTAAATATTTAGTAAGATTGTAAATGACTCAACACTAACATTAAATATTTTCAGTTTTTGTTTGTCACAAAAATTCAAAGGAATATTATAAAATATTTAATTTTTTACGGTAAAAAGACCTTTACTTACTTCACTAAAAGACACACCCAGCCTCTTAACGGATACCTACGTATAAAGATGAGACGAAACGCTCATCTTAGTACAATAGTCTTATTCCCTCCCCCATCCCCCCTCATTCTCCCGATCACCTCCTTTTTCGCCTTCTGAGCAATGCCTAATGAGAAGCGTGGACCTAAAATTTGGCGCCAACTCGAACTCTAAAGAGCACTAGAGAGAAGAGTGAACGATTCAAATCTGGAACACCAAAACCTTCAGAACGAAACTCTATCATCGAAGCGATAAAGCCGACAAATGTATGCACATACATTTCATACAGCTTAAAGCTCTGGACGACGAATCGATTTAAGGACTCCATTTTTTTAAAACAAATTTTCTTTATCGGCAATTCTCTTTATAACCTTTATTATCGTTTCACTTTTGTTAGAGGTAAAGAAAAAATGTTTTTAGGTAATTTCAAACATTATCAATCCTGCCCTCAGAGGATCAGTAGGAAGTTATTTTATATTTATACTAGTAAAAAAAAATTATGACAATAGAATATAAATAATTTTAAAAAAGACGAACGTAATATGGTAAATTAAAATAATTTCAGCCGCTATCTAAAGATCGATTTATTCGTTTTTAAATATGAACACACATTCAAATTCCGCGCAATTATTTTTCCATTAGTTTTTCTTGTAATAGGTGAGTCGAAGTGGTCGTTTGAATGAGTTCTCGTGAATTTTTTATTGAGGTCGATGAGAATTTTGTTTAATTTACTACTGGTAAATTAAAAAATCTCATCGATCTTTTTAAAGTAAAATATAATTTATTCTTAGAATCATTTCGAATAATATCAATTTAAGTGCATTTTACTGGGTTCCAATTTTTTTGGAGATATGACAAAAAAAAAATAAACAATAGCAGCAGCACACGGGCAGAAGGAACTTAGTGTTAAGACAATCCGTTCCCCATTTTTGGCCGAATTTAGGAGGCACTGCAGAAATGCCGGAACTCAATGCCGCAAATGAAATCAAAAATACATATAAATGAAATGAAAACATTATTTATAATAAACTTAATTAATTATTTTATTTAAAAAAATTTATAAATGTTGTTGTGTGAGTAATTTTTATATGTTAATAACATTTATTTAAATTAAGATATTACAAGTAGTTTCCATTTTAATTATACTATTACACGGCTCGCAATCAGTACCCGTAGCTGAGCTGCTACGCTACGCTACGAGATTCTCGTAGCTGTCTACGGAGATTGCTACAATCCAATAACAATAAAGTTTGCTGCAATTAAAATAATTTTATTATTCTTATCATTTAATAAAAATACGTGTAACATATCATATTGACTGTTTTAAATTTTTCGGAACATTTAAAGTATGTGTAAAGTTATAAAAAAAAATGAAAGAAAAATCTATAATAAAGAAGTCAAACGGTACCATTTGTTTTTTTTTGTAAAAAATATTAAGGTTATTATAGGGTCCATTCATTTTAATGAATTCTAAAATTTTCTTTCAAATGTCATACATATCCTATACTGTAACAAACTATTTTTTTCAAATATATTAAATATTACAATTTTGGTAGTAGTAGAATATATTAAATATTTGAAAAATTTAGCTGACTGCAAGAGTCTAACATTCACTTTTTTAACTTCACGTCTTATCCAGGGTAGGCAGGGGAACCTAGTTTTAAGACTATCCGTTCCCTGTTTTCTTTTTTGTTTGTTTTTAGTGGGTGAACTCAACGCCGCGCTTTGCCTTGTTACCAGAACCGAAGAAATTTATATAAATATTTCATTCTTCCGAGTAGAAATCGAACTCACAACTGTTAAGTCTACAGTCACATGTCATTCATAAATATAATTTCTAAAAATAAAAATCGAATGTTCGAAATCTACTAAAATAGATTTTTATCTTCAAAAAGGAATTAAGATGTGTTTACATAAACTGTACACACAAGAACATACAAACTTATAATGAAAATAGAAGTACGCCTCAGCGGTTACGCGACATGTCTATAAACTTAGCAGCGTAGTTTGCATCAAGTAAAGCTAACCACTGAACAAGTAATAAACTTTTATTACGAGATCTTCGTTGACTAGTTCATATGGAGGTGTGGGATTCAAATCTCACACATGATTTAAGATAATTTTATGAGAATCACTACATTATTTTCATTAGCACAATAAATCAGTCGAAATTTATATATACATTTTACATGGTCTTACCAATATTTTTTATTCATTTCCCTGAACGGGAATTGATCCTACAAGGTTGACATTTAACAGCTAAAATTGAAAACCCCCCGCACAGCAGAGTAGACAGAGGGAACTTATTGTCAAGACACTCCGTTTCCCACATATAGTTATAAATTTAAATAAATAATTCATTTGCTCGAGTGGAGTCAAATCCACAGCTAGTTGTATTTACAGTTACATATTTGTGCCCATGTGCTACGGCTGGCCTCCAGCTACAATATACCTCTATAATTACAAAAGAAATGGTAATTTCTTTTTCTTAAAATTCTAAGGTAAGAACCTTTAACCTAATATCTATTCAATGACATTCCGTTCAAGATTTCTGTAAAAGATTTTTCATATATATTTTTTTACCAAACACAGCCCTTAGCCGAATATTGTTGGACAAGGCCCTTTTATCTTTTGTAAAGAACAAACAACCTTACCTCCTTTGTTGTTTTAAGGTATATGAAATGAGGAATAATGAATGCATATAACGTTTTATAATAAATAAATACTATAAAAATTATAATTTTCGAGTCTTACATAGAAAGGAAGAAAGAAAAGATTAAGGTCAGTTGTGGCCCAGGGCCACAAACGTCCGACTATAAACGCAACAGGTCATAGATTCAATTCCCATTGACGGAATGAGAATATTTAATATTTTAATTTTCTCACTCTGGTAACGAGGCATATACGCAACTTTAAGTGCACGCAATTAAAAAGGGCTCTAGATAGTGGCAGAAAGAGGGGAACAGAATTGTCTTAATGAGAACGGCGTATCCTAACACAGTTTTCTCAGGTTCCCCGTGCGGGATATAGCGTAAGGCTAAAATAAAAAGAAAAATTACGACATTTACAACAACTGTACGCGTTGTTGATTATATAAATTCTTCTAAATACAAATGTAGCTCACGAGTTCAGGCAACATACAAAAAATTGGTTATACTATTTAATATCAAAAATTGTTAAGGTATTAAATGTCATAAAATAAACACAATATTATCTTATTTTCTCTTTTACCGTACAACCTCCGTCGTGTTACCTCCATACAACGTGACATTGGCGAATTGATATGTGCTCTACTGGCACGCTCGGAACGCCATAATCAAAGAACCAAACCAACCAAACCAATATTATCTAAACATTCATGATAATGGAAACAACTGTATATCATAAAATAATAATTTAATACATTTGGTTAAAACAAATTATTTTAAAATGCACCTAATATTGAGTAAAAATATAAATGGTCGAGTTTGTCGCATTCAGCGGAACGTTGCGCACCACTTAGAATTTTAAGCGTTTTACTAGCCTTCCTACATATTCCATCTTTTAAATTGTCACTTAGGGCACCTAATAATGTGTAACACGATAAATAATAATGCAATAAAAATATATATTTTATTATTTATTTAACCAGCTTCACTCTGTATCCCCAACTCAATAGGGTAGTCAGAGGGAACTTAGTGCTAAGACACTTCGTTCCCCATTTTCTGCCGAGTTCTGGAAGCATTGCATGTTAATTGGCAGAACTCAATGCCGCGATATGCCTCGGTCATAGAGCTTGTATAATTTTAAATAAATATTTCATTTCTTCGAGTGGGGATCGAACCCATAACTAACTTACACTCGCTCACTCGTGCCCCTGCGCCACGACTGAATAAGGGAGATATTTTATTATCTCTTTATTGACAAAACAAATGAAAAAATATGATATTCAACTTGTCTACCCTGTAAGATATAAACATAAGTTATTATAATACAACCCTCACGTGCTCTACCCTTACATTGTAAACATAGTTTAGCACCCTTCACTCTGGAATATTCTATAGTTGTAAATTAAAATCTGAATATATAACATATGTATATTGAAAACTAACTTTTGACTTCTATACTAAAATATATATAAAATCAGCTTCACGCTTTATCCCGCAAACAGCAGTGTAGGCCTAGTATTAATGCAGTCCGTTCCGTCCTGGAAGCATTGCGTGTTGAGTGGCAGAACTCAATGCCGCGCTTTGCCACCAGAGCAAAGAAATAGAAATATACATTTAAGTAAATATTTAATCTCCTCGAGTAGGGATCGAACCCACAACCAGTCGATTTTACAGTCACATTTTGTGCCCATACACCACGACTGGCCTCGTCGAGATGGATAGTAGACATTATATAAAGTATTAACTGAAATAAACTGCTAAATACTACTTGAGAATAACCCAAGTTACACTGTCAATAGTCTTTTCGTGCATTTTATCACATTTCAAAGTGTCTATCTCTGGGAAGAGGCTATATAGTGACGTCAGACGTAGGCGGTCGCTCGAAACCTTTTAATGGCGTGTGGAATACGGACGATATATGATTTATTTCGAAGACTACTTGGTCAGTAAAACATACGTGAGAAGTCTAAGAAGCATATAAAAATAAGCAATGGTTGTTAGCAATATTTTTTTAGTTATATTTTTTTTGTTAATTACATAAAAATTAGTTAAGTTAATTAAAAATAAATGTACTTCAAAATATCGATATGCAATTATTTCTTTTATCGATATTTAAATTATTTATCAGTTCTAGATAAGCATAAGTCCAAAGTAATCAAGGCAATTTTATAATTATACTAAAAGCACATTTGGCAACACTATCTAACGTAAGCGTATTACACAATTACTATAATAAGTGCTTTCTTCCAGTAAACAGTGAAGCCGTAGAGCCTAATCGCGAGTTAATCAGCTTATGTAGACAAACTTACTCAGGTTTGCGTTAAACCCTTTGAAATTTTAACTATATATCACGTTAAATACTGTATTTCACTTTGCAGCTCAGTTTCCTTAGAAGCAACGTTTTACAGAAGGACGAGAGGTGTTGTAAGTTCTATTACACGTTTCCTGTTCGTGACAATGTTTTGTATATAAATGATTTATCTTTGCCAAAATAACAACAGGGCAATAAGGTGGGCAGAGGATATTTATTGTTAAAAGATTTTGTTCTGTATTTTTCACGTATTTTTTATAACGAGTAGCGTAACGCAACACCGCTACCTATCGTCTATCAGAGTGAAGAAATTAAATTTATTGAAATATAATTATTCCTACGAGAGGGGATCGAACACACGATCATCGCAATTAAAGCAGATGCAGTTCTAAACAATCATTCATGAGATATTGAGACTAGTCGTGGCGCAGGAGCACAAAGTATGACTGTAAAATCTGGTTATGGGTTCGATCCCCACTCGAGGAGATGAAATATTTATTTACATTTTTATTTCCATTTCTTCGCTCTGGTGTTGAGGCAAAGCACGGCGTTGAGTACCGCCACTCGGCGGTCTTAACACTAGGTTCTCTCTGCCTACCCTGCTGTGTGTATAAAACGACTTTAATAGTGGTTTTTTTCTACAAAATATTATTACAACTAACATTATATTTCCATTAAAAATCTTTCATAGCCCTATATTCTTAAACCGCTCTCAACTCTTTTATAGATCCTAAGATGATGTGTTCATTCATAAATTTTAATCTATGAATGAAAATGGCACCCCAAGGTCGCTCTCAAGATCGATCTCAGAGTTGGAAGCGGTTTATAAATAATGGCCTTAGCCTACTTCAAGTACGATGTTTCAATTATAAGTGTATTTTTTTATAAATTAAGGCTTAATTACTACTGACTATAATAAAAAAAATCAAATGGATGAGATTGACAAGCTACAACATGATGATTGAAAGTGCTAGAAGTAGCGATTCTGTGTCGAGACAAAGCGCGGCGTTAAGTTTCGTCTCTCAACACAAAATGCCTCCAGAAATCAGGGGAACGGTGTGTCTTAACACTCAAGTTTCCTCTGCCCACCTTGCTTTGCCTGTTTGCGATATACAGCGTGAAGCCCGTTTAATTATTTTTTTAAAGTTTTTTTAAAAGTAGCAATAGAATTAATATTTATTTAAATACTAAAATATTGATAAAGCTAAGCAATGAAACGTTCTCAAATAAGCTAATAAATTCTTATATTTATCTAACAGTAACTACATTTGAAGAAAAGCGATTAAAATTTTGGACCGTTTACGATTGGCTCAAAGTTTTCTAATTTCATGAGGACGTAAGACGTCAATGCCACAGATGGATATTTATCTTTGCTAGCTATTTCTTGAAACGAAAATAAGTTTTTTATTTCTTTTGAGTAACATTCTACTGAATTAATGAAAGAATGTAATTAAATGTAATTGTGCACTTAATTTTTTTCAAATATATTGTTAGCTTTTTAATAAAGGTACACTAAAAAATGTTTCGATTAGGTTCTCACACACAAAAGGTGTGCAACATTTTGATACCGTACAAAAGCAAAAGTTTTATTCATTCTTTTCATAAGAGTTGAATCGATTCAGTTTTTTCATCTTTTGTTGGTAGAAGAAAATGAGGGCATATAATAGTCATTTAACCATGACCTACTTAAGTTTTAAATGTAAAATTCAAATATTGTTCCAATATACATTTGTTATATTATGTAGTTTTGTCGTATCTTACCATCCAAAGACAAATGGATAAAATTTTCGAGTTTTCATTTAACATAAAATCATCATTTACCAGAGGATGAACAAAAAAATAACTGGCATTACTAAATTTATAATCTTAATAAAAAAAATTCATGACATCGATACTTTTCTTCTTCTCTATATTCAGTACCTATAGATAGTAAAGTGGTCAATAATTTATAATAATAAAACCAAATTGCCCCAAAATCATCTTGCTACGAAAACTAAGTTTAAACAAAATCGTAAAAAAAATATGATATAGATGCTTATACAATTTTATATGGATACTGATACAGTAAAACATTATATCAAAGTTTACTCATTTAAAAACGAGAAACAAATGAGGTATACGAGATACAAAGACAATAATTTTAATGTTAATGCTCCTTTTAATAAAGAAAATGTAAACTCGTTGTGCATAGTGCATTAACGTAATGTTACAGTATAATGATACAACAAAAGTATAATTTAAAGTAACGGACAGACTGGTTTAGTGGTTTGTACGTAAATAGGTAAATGTTACGATTCTACCCCTCATACGATACGATTGACCTACATCAGAGCGGTGAACTTATTAAAAATGAAATACCTCTAACTTAACCCCAAAATGCTTATCAAATCTTGTATTCGTAGTACGTTGTGATTTGTAACAGTTGAAAATAACTTTAACATGGGCTTTCGTTTTTCTATGGAAGAATTAATTAAATATATGTAAATATAAGAATCGATAAGTAATTTAAGATATATGTATGTTATTTAAAAAAAAAAAAAATTAGCTTCACGCTGTATCCCGCACACAGCAGGGTAGGCAGAGGGAACCTAGTGTTAAGACACTCCGTTCCCCACTTTCTGCCGAATTTTTGGAGGCATTGCGTGTTGAGTGGCAGAACTCAACGCCGCGCTGCCTCGACACCAGAGCGAAGAAATGGAAATATAAATTTAAGTAAATATTTCATCTCCTCGAGTGGGGATCGAACCCACAACCAGTCGGTTTTGCAGTCACACTCTGTGCCACTGCGCCACGACTGGCCTCACATGTATGTTATACTCTATATAAAGTAGAAAATGTGCATGTGACAATTTATTATCTGCATTATTCGACGTTCGACGTCCCCACACGAAAAGATAAAACGAATTACTCTGTACGCTATTATGTTATAAAATTATATTATCATGGCAATACCATGTTGGAGACATGGTAACACACGGTTAAGCGAATATGGACCGTGTCGGAACATAAATAGGCCTCTAATGCGATTCCCTCCTTGTACATTGTAGGTGAAATCAAATTTTCCACACTTTAAGAGCCGTTTCCTTGGCGCATGATAAAACATCGACAAGATGGCGAGAGATAGGGACTTTTTGATAACTAACTCTCTTTAATGAGAAGCATTTAAACGTCTTTTATGATATAAGTATCATACTATAATATAAGTACTAAAATGTTATTAGTAAGTTGTGATTAAATAGAACACCTTCGATTCATTCGACACATTTGGAGTAATTTATTTACTTAATTACATGTAGCTAGTTAATATATTAAAAACACCTTTAATTTAGTTTAGCTTTCGCAATCGCTCAGGGCGATAAGCTCGTAAGAAAATTTAACACGCTTGGAAATTTATACCATGAAAATAGGAAGAACTCCTAGGTTTTCCGATTGTCCACTTGAGATTAACGCTAGGATACCTTTTCTAATTACAAATGTAAAATATTTTACTGTTCTCTATATGTAATCAAGACAATATAATTCAAGTTCCAAAATTAGCGCCTCTGACAGAGCATATAAAATTTGATAACATAAAATTATCACCATAACTGATATGAAGTGATAGTGAAATAGTACACGGGTTTTTAACACAATTATACACATTCCGTGTTCAATAGTCGAGAAAATGGAACACATAGGGAAATAACGGTATAATTAAATATATGACGGAACATAGAATAGTGATATGCACTACACTCGTACATTAAAAATGGGGCATTGACGAGGAGTGGAATCCAGAAAAATTGACAGGGTAGATTGCGAGGCCCTAGCAAGCGGGGTCGTCGAACGGCGTCGGCGTCCGGGCCGGGAGGGGCGCCGGTTTCGGCGCGGTATCGATCGGAGGGCATACCTTCCTGCGGCCGCAGCAGAGCATCCTCCGAGCGCGCGACTGTCCGCCCGGCGAAGACTTCAACCTGGCCAATTTGCGCCACTGCATGAGGACCGGCTACGGCGCGGGCTGGGGCGGCCGCGGCGCCGCCTGCTCGCGCATGCTGCTGCTCGGACGCGGCCGGAGCGCGCGAGCCTTCCTCGCCGAGTGCCGCCGCCCGCCCCGCGCCTGCGCCCTGCGCCCACGCCCACACCCCACGCTCCACACCCCACACCCCACACCCCCACGCGATTAATAATTCCGGCTACGCTGCCAGTGCGTATGTGGGTTAGTTTTTTGGCGATCGATGCGATTATTCGGTGCGAGTTTCCTAGACCGATGCAACCAGACGACCTATTAATCGGTTTTCTGGATGCACATGGGGAAAGGTCAATGAAACGTCTGCTACCGCTATTTGGATTTTACTTGTTGGTATATGAGATGAAATGGGATATATGTATATTAACTAATTAAATAACTTATTTGAGGCCACTCTTGGAACAGGGGCAGAAGCGTGTGACTATAAACGCGAAAGGTTGTGGGTTCAATTACTACTTGAAGAAATGTTATATTTAATATTTTCATTTCTTCAGTCTAGTTCACTCTGGTGTCGAGCTAAAGCGCGGCGTTAATTTTCGCACGTAATGCCTTCAGAATTCGCCCAATATTAGTAGCAATTATTAACAGCATTCTTAGCATAAACAAATAAAACACATACAATAATACCTACTATAATAAATTTAAACTAATTTTAGTACGAACATATGTAATTAAAAGGGCCACAAGTTAAAATACATTGTAAGGATGGTAATAAGCCATAGCTATGTAGATATACCTTCCGGCGGCCATACACGAAGCCGACAAAACCACACGAGGCCCCAAACTCTACTTACTACCCGTACGTTTCCCGGTTTCCTAAATTAATGGAATATCAACGACCCTCGTGGACGCACTTGCACGCGTCAAAATTGACACATCAGGCAATTACGCCAATTAAAGGGGGAATACATAATGCAAGTGGAGTGGTCGTAGGACGATTATTGTGATTACCGCCAGCTACACCCGCGCCCGAGCTGAGGAGGAAACAAGGCTATGAGAATCTAATTATTATAGAATTGAAATAGTTTTTTTGGTTATATTGGGGAGTTGATTTAATTATCCTGGTTTTGAGGCCAGTCGTGGTGTACTGGCGCATGGGTGTGGTTGTAAACGCGACAGGTTGTGGGTTTGGTTACCACTCGAGGAAATTAAATATTTAATATTTTCATTTCTTCGCTCTGGTGTTGAGGCAAAGTGTAGCATTCCGCTTCCGCTATTCAACACACAATGCAGTTAAATCGGTGGTAAATAAGGAATGTAGTGTCTTAACACTAGATTTTCTCTGCCTACCCTGCTGTGGGATGCTGTTTTCCCCAAGGCGTAAATTTCATGCTATTTCTAAGGTTCCTCACTCACTTGTATAATATCGGTGAAATAAGAACCAGCTATTTAAAATATCTTCAATTTTTCAGAAGGCCTTTTATATGGAAATTTCCAGGCGGAAAGTTCTTAATTTCGAAATAGCGTGGTGTCCCCTACCAGAATTGATTAAGGCAATTTGGTAAATTATTTTTATTTTACTTCCTTTGGCAGTGAAGACTAGCAGAAAGCCGTTTGTGATAACATGCTTGATGCTTAATTTTATACTTAGATTTAACAATCATATTTTAATGTAAAAATTAAAAAATATATATTAAGATTTATTTTTATCATTGAAAAGATTTTTTACTTAAAATCGCACCATGATGTCTCACTAGAAAGAAATTATATTGTTTTTTTTTTTCAACATAGATTTTGTAATTATAACATTATAATACTAGGTATAATTTTTTTTAATTAAAAAATTATAGGGTATTGTGTATTATTTTATCAATTCAATAATAATACTTAATTTTCTTTCTTTTTTAGATTCACTATGTTTCCCACATATAGCACGGTAGGAAAATGCGGAAACGAGTGTCGGAGTTGGGTAGGGCCTCTGCATGGTCTTGTTACCAAAATGAGGAAATTAAATTAGTTTATTTCCAAGAATGGAAATCGAACCCACGATCGCCGCGTTTACCGTCAGATATTACGCCACTTTGCCATTTGTTATCCTTGGTTTTTCTATTATGTTTTTAACTATTGAAGTGGTGAATCTAAGGAACATCGCACAGTCATCATTTTGCAGTAACTAAACTGAGAGAAATTGATTTATAGTGGTGCCTAACATAAAAAAAAACACAAATGTTATAAGTATTTTATAGTAACTTCGTATGTACTATAAGCCTCTATTTAGAGCACATTAAAGAGGAAATATTAACTATCTTACCGCCGAGTTGTAGTCAATGATATTTGCAAAGCCCTCGCAGAATATTTAAACAAAAAAAAGAAAATTTAATCCTTGATATCAATCCAAAACGAAGGCTAAATGAATCAAATGTATAGATTAAAATGTATAAAATACGTTTGTCACTAAATCAGCCATGGCAAGTAGGTACTTTACTGTGTATCCACATAAAAAAATAATCATTAAGGAGTGCCTTTGAACACAATCTGTTCACGACATCTAGTCTACGTTATGATTTCCCCCTTAATGGAAGCTCAGGCAACCCGTCAAATTGGAGGGATAAAGTTTGAAAGGGGATAAAAAACGCGCGATTACGTGAATGATCAAAAGGACCTACTTGTGATTTACAACGTTTCGGCTAAGTTAACTTTTTCCAATCTAGGCAAAAACGATTTTTAACGTTCGATGAAAAAAGTACTTAGCGTGTTATTTTATATAAATACTAGTGGTGCGCGTGCGTTTTTATTTAATGTTAGTTATGTGTATTTAGGAACAATTCCTTGGTTATTTTAGTATGGTTATATATACAGTTCTTATACACTTAATGAATGATAATTTCAATGTTTTCGATTTTTTATTTCATATTGCTCTCTAAGACTGTCGTTTTTAAATGTTTTGTTACGTAAAACTAAATTAAACTAATAATTCAATTTCAGGTGCCGAGTTATGAAAACTATCGTTGCTCATAGTAGGTACTTAGTGTTAAGATACTCCGTTCCCCACTTTCTGCCGGATTCCTGAGACAAGGCATGTGTGCCGAATTCTTGACTGGCAAAGCGCGAGGCTGAGTTCTTGCTTTGAGTGGCAGAACTCAACGTCGTGCTTTGCTTCGCTACCAGAACGAAGAAATGAAAATATTAAATATTTCAATCCATTGAGTGGGAATCTGACACACAGTGGAGAATACAGTCGTACGTTTGTGCGACTGTAAGCGCTCCCCAAGACAGCCTCATCTAAGTAAATACTTAATTGACTAGAGAAATAACTCGGAAAAATATAATAATTTCTCCAAGTGTGGATCAAACTCACAATCAAAGCGTGTACAGTCTGACGCTACTCTATTGAGCTCTGATGGCGTATTTAAATTATATTGAATTCACAAACTAGTAAAATACGGGCCTGACGTAGAACATATTAATAAAGAAATCGTTGACCGAGCATAATCCATAGTAGGCTTATCTTTAACTTAAATAACTCTTGCACATAAAGCGATGTCCTTATAAATTCGGTCACTGGAACGTATCCAAGTCTTTACTGAAGAATCGAATTGAAACTAAAAAGAAATCCTTGAAAATGTCTTTTGACGGGTGATAGCATCGAATAACGAAAGTAGTCTTTTTAGTGCACCTGTAAAATTTAAATTATACATTTCAAAAAAGTGAATATGTTACATAATTTTTTTTTAATTGAATTGAAATAAGATAATAGTTTTTAAACATTACAGAACTACACTTTCGGGAATAACCAGAGAAATTTAGAAACAGGTATATTAATTTGTCCTCCATTTTACACACAAAAACAGAATAGAAAACATTAACAGAAAAAAATCGTCGCAGGTAGTAGAACCGAAAACTGCAATTTATATATTAAAATGCGGAAGCTTTTAAAGACATAATTATTAAAAATTCAACATTACCGCTAGTAGGGGAATCCACAAGCAAGGTGCATATTACGACAATTGAGCTGGGATGCCATAAGTGGTTTAAGTTTGTTCCACTAGAAATTATAATATACTTAGATACATATATCAATTAAATGAATGTGTCTAATACTTTAGCCGTCGTTTTATAATGTCAACAAAACAAAAAAAAATATGAATATTATTTTATTTTATTTCCCTTAAAATATAATTAGAGCTTAATAGTATGATAAAATTATTAGTTTTCTTAGAAACAATACTATACTACCTATAGGTACATAATTTAATAACCCTTCCTTAGCAGTCAGGAAGAATATAGTAAATCAGGTCTTTTTATAATGTACAAATTTAAAATAAATGAAAATATACATTTCAATAAATATTTTATTTCCTCGAGTGGGGATCAAACTCACAACCAGTCGAATTTGCAGTCACAATTTGTGTCCTTTCACCCCTTCTTACCTCTAATACATAATATCACTTATTGTTCTAAAATACATAAAAAAGGAAAACATAAAAAATCTTTTGCAATGCTGGACAAACCTCTATAAGAGATGTCTGCCAGAAGACCAGGGGAAGTAGATGTGCCAATTAGCAAAACATTACAAACATAGGTATATCTGTAGTTTATTTTATACAGAATAAGTGCAAACTTGCCCACAGACTTAAATTTGTCAACTTTTGTAGGTTATATTTCTTGTTGATTTACAATTCTGAATTTGATATGGTTGGCAAGTCTGACTTGCTTGACCATTATTTTTATTTCTGAAATTGATTAATTTAAGAGGCCAGTTACTTGTACTATACCGCTTATCCTGCTGTGTGCGGGATACAGTGAGAAGCTGATTTAATTTAAATTTATTTAAAAAAAAAAAATTTGACTTACTTAATGCAGGAATAAGACTTCTATTAAAGATCATAAGACTTTAGTGATGTATTGCCCAGTATTTATTATTTAAATTCAACTAAAAATGGAGATAATTAAAAGAAAGCTGTTCACAAAACATATTTATTCTAATTAAAAACTAAAAATATGTAAACTAATAACAAATAAAACAAAGAAACATGTGAAAATGAAAGAACTACTTAGACCAGCAATCCATGAGTATAGGAAGAGGGGGAGTGAGGTGTTCCATGCCCACACAATTTGAAAGCAACCAATATACTTCTCCAATTTTCCACATTTTAAAAATAGTTTTTTTAAAAAAGGTACAAATTTAAACTAAGAAATAATTTAAAAAATCATTTATGGAAATTGTACAATTAAAAAGTTTTAAAACCATGAATAATTTAAATTTAAAAAGGAACTTAATCTACACATTTCATCTAAAATATATACTATAGCAATACAAAGTTCATTAGAAGTAAATTTAATTATAAGAATGTATTTGTCATGTTTTATTAGTTCAAAATATAGACATTCTAAATATTTTATAAACAGTTATTGTTTGTCCTTCTTTAAATGCGCCCATGGATCTTTTAACATAGAAGGATGAAGATAGGCATCGATATTAGTATTTTCACGGCCATAACTGCTATTGTTGTCACTCTGGAATATAAAAAAACATGCTACTAAATATTTTTTGCAAAAGAATATTAATATTTAAGTAAACTAACTTTACTAACTCCGAAGCTGTTGCTGTGTTGAGAATGATTGTGCCAATTGCTTTGATAATGCCCACGCCGATGTTGATTCTTTTTAGGCCAATTGTTTCTGTAAGAGTTATGTTGATTTCCATTTGTCCTGTTTTGCCATTTGCCTTGCACTGGAGTACTCTGATTTAAAGGAATAAAATCGTCTGACATAATTGTTGCAGAGTATATACTCAATACTGTTTAAAAAATAGAATAACTATTTTAGGAATAAACAAATTGAAATAAACAAATTGAAATAACTTCAAACGGTAAACGTCAATCTATAAATATGACATTAGTATTGTCAATTTGTCACTGGTCACAGATACACCAAACAATACACAATATGTCAAAGTTGAAATTAAAATTTTCCGTGACACTACATAATTCTAGTGTCGATTTTGAAAAATCGATATTACCTATTAAAGTCTAAAGCATCACAATATAATCAGATATCGTAGATACCCTTTACATTACGATAACTATTTGATAATATACAGAAATAATTTAAATATATGTATGGTAAAGTTTAATTAGGCATAATGTCAACTATTAAAGTGATAATACCTGATTTTAAAGATATCTGGGAATAAGTTGTATCTATTTTTACCAACACCACCCGCCTCTTTTAATTTTATTTTTATCATTATACGTACATGTATCTGTTAAACAGAGAATCTCGGGTTATAACCTGGTTTTTTGGGATATACATAAACCTGGTTATTTAGGAGGACCAAGGGTCCATAAGCAATTGCCTATAGATGATACCGGATAATGCGGAAGAACTGTAGAATAAATGGGAAACTAAATTCAGATTATGAAATTGAGTTATAATGGATTGAGCTATAGGATGAAATTAACTGACATCCGCCTTTTCAAATTGAATGGTTGGCGGTCGGTAATCAATGGCTTATTATTATTTTTTTAATTAAATTAATAGTCTTTCTATGTCTATTCACCATGTTATTAATATACAGTTTAGTAGTAACTAAAAATAGCAATATATGAAATTGATGTTTACAAGCAGAATAAAATCGATTGGTTCGTTCGATTATGCCGTTGACATTTCTACGGAACATATTTTATGAAAAATATATTTTTTGTCGAAAATATATAGCTATTTGACATAAAATCATTAAGTAAAAGCCCTATAAATATTCTGAGATATAAAATTATGAAAAAAAAAAGATTTAGAAAACATTTAAAAACAACTCGTGATAATGTTCAAGAATTGATTTCAATTTCTAAATTATCTGTATTACTTGCCTATCCTTTGACCAATGAGCGCGATTCTAGCGCAGTGTAATTTTTTATGTAGGCAAAAAAACAAGATATTTGGGCTCGGATTCATACTATAGTGTTTTATTTTTTGTAAATCTTAAACAATGGTTTAGTGACTTACTTAACATATCGTTAATATTTTATTTGGAAGCTGGATATTGTAAAATGTGGATTCCGTCGAAATCTCCAAAATTAGCCGTCGGTAAGATTGACGTTTGGATTCAATCAGCAATACATCCTGCACAATTACAGGAAGCGTAAATACATGTTATGAATTTTTAATTAATTATTTCCGACATTATTTTTTCTATAAATAGAAGTTTTATTACAATTATAACGTTTGTTTAATTAATTTTTATCTATTGTGAGAATATAATTTAAAATACACGTAATCAACATGCGAACTTAATTACTTTGTTTATATTTGTATACTTTAATATTGTTCTTAATAACGACTAAATATTTATTAAAATACTTATTTTATAAGTAAATTTTCTTTATAAGTTTACTTATAATATTTTATTAAAATTTGCTTCAATATAATAAAATAATAATTTTACTTTCATTAAAAAACTTTCAACTATCAATATATTATATTTTTTTGTATAATAGAAATATTGAATTAATAATTCATTTAATGTTACAGTACTTATTTGTTAGTTTGCTAATTTATTGATTTTTCTAATATATAACTTTGTTTAAGCTGTATATAACTGGAAGGGAGATGTTCGATCAGGATTGCCACTTGAAATTGGTGAATCAGTACAAATTCTTGAGGAAAATGGAGGTAACATTTTTTATAATATATTATATTATGCAGGTGATATTATAATTTAAGCATTATTTTTATTCATATATAATGCAAAATGTTTGTGTCTTAGATAAAAATATAAGAATATTTGATTTATATTTCCATATAATAAAATTGATATTCAATGTATCTGAATTATTTAATCTTATAAATACTCCTAGCTTATATAATTATTATCATGGTTTTTATCTATAATTATTATATTTCATTCTACATATGTAATTTGTTTATAAATAAATAATTTACAACTGACAGATTATCTATACATATACTCTAAGAACTGATTGCTGTCTGTACATGAACAATATATGAAAAAATCTAATTATTTGGGTCACATATTGATGTAATAAAATGTAAAACAATAAATTTTAAAATTTTTGCCTGTGCATTTGTGAACATTGATCTCAGAAATGGCTTAATTGTAAGTGCAGTTTTCACTATTGTATTTTAGCAAGCACATTTTAAGATTTAATCAATTTATTGTTTGTTTTTTTAATCAATTTATAAATAAAAACATATATATCAATATAAAGTATATTGTTTAACAAAATTTTTACAAAATAATTGTTTTATTGATTTAGCTGAAACTTTTGCCTTTAATGCATATATACTGTCTTTATAATGATAATGTTATTAAAACGTGAAAGTAGTATTCAGATTAATAAAAATATAACTGAGAATTTTAAGTGGGCAAATCATTAAGTGGATTACTAGTAATCTAAAGGCCATTGTGAGGCAGTAGGACACTTGACTGGATATACTATGGTTGTGGGTTCACTAGCTCTTCCAAAATCAATTATTATTGCTGTTTTGTTCACTGTTAATATACTTTGTACCCACTTTATAACAACCACTAACCAGAGTGCTTAAATAAAATCTTAAATATATCTGTTTGTCAAGTGGTAATCAAACCCACAACCTATTATGTTTAAAGCTGTATGTTTGTATCCCTGCAACACAACTGGCTTCACTATTGTATGTAGATTCTAAATCTATAATTTCAGGTATTGTTTTATTATTATAGATTATATGTATATTTTATAAATAGCAGTTACCATGACTACCATGTGAAAACATACTTTTGACCATATTTTTCATTTTCATATATGTTACTATATTATACATTTTAATTAAATGGAGTCATTTAATTATGTTTTGCTTATCAATGCAGCGGAAGATACATACATTCATATGGTACTTACCACATGTGCCTAAATAATAAGTCGTAATGGTTGTAATTGCCAAAATGATTATCTTTTTTAAACTTTTGCTTTAAACAGAGTTGTTAAAGCAAACTAAGTCAATATTTTCTATTCTTATAAGAGAAAATGCTTTTTGAATGAAAAATTGAAATGATGAATAATTTCTTTAGGTGTGAAACATTGAGTGAGAATGTAGTGTTAAGCTTAAGACATATAATATAGTTTATAATACACTTTTAAGTGTAGGTAAATATAAATACTTCATATTTGGTTCGAGTATCTTTTCAGCTTTTTGCTATATTTTGCATATAGCAGGGTAGGCAGAGAGAATTTAGTATGAAGACACTGTTTCTCACCAAATTTTTGAAACATTTTGTGTTAAACGGTGCAAATTAATGCAGTGCTTTGTTTTGCTATCAGAACGATAAACAAAAAATGGTACAAATGTGTTAAGCAAAATACAAAAACATGTTCAAATTAATTTCAGGTTGGTTTCGTGGATTCAGTACAAAGAACCGATCAGCGTGGGGTATATTTCCAGCTTGTGTGGTGTCTATTAGGCCGTGTACCGTGAAAGGTACAGGGGCCTCAGCTATCGCGGAGCTAAAGGATGACCCCTTGGTACGCGAAATTGCGTGTGTTTTAAGAGAATGGGCCAGATTGTGGAAGAAACTTTATGTGGTAAGTTTTACTTGTTAGTATAAACTAGCTTTTACAGAAATGGTTAAAGTTAAATGGAAATAATTAAGAGTATTTGTAGGATACATTCTACAGGTATTGCGGGTTACTTCGAAAGTCGAAACTGTTAACTTGATGTAATAGCCTAAAGTCTTCCTCTATAAATGGACTATCCAACACAAAAAGAAATTTCAAATTTACAAAAATACCAGTCGTTTCTGATTTAACCAAATAAATTCATGTAAAAATATATAGATAAAATATCTCAGTGTTCCATCCATTCATCGTATTGTATAGAGAGAAGCAATAGGAGTTGCGACAAGTGTAGGCTTTAGAGCTTCCATTAAAATATCCATTAACACTTTTCCTTTACTCTGTACACAGCGGGGTAGGCAGAGGGAACTTAGTGTTAAGACACTCCATACCTCATTTTCTGTTAAATTCTGGAGGTATTGAGTGTTGAGTGGCAGACAATAGAGCAAAGAACTGAAAATATTAAATATTTCATTTCCGTTGCAATAGAACCCACAACCTGTCGTATTTACAGTCACACACTTGTGTCTCTGTGCCATGGATAGCATTATAACACCTGGTGTATGGTGCTCTTTACTTATAAACATTTTAATGTAAAGCATATTAGTAATGTTATAGTGTTTTGCTAAGTTATCTTTGTAAAGTGGATGGACTACTGTTGTAATTACATTGTAAAATCATAAGAATTTATTACATTTATTTTTCCATATATAGTTATGTTTATGGTAATGTATTGTTTGCTAAGGTTGAATATGTTGTTATTTTATTAAGAGTTTTCTAAATCTGTAAATTATATATTGCTATTGTTTAGAAAAAAAAATAATTTAAATTATATGAGGTAATTTCATTTCATTTAAATTCATTCAATTTCATACTAAACTAAAATTTTAACCTATTCAATAAAACAGTTATTTTACTAAAAAAATGTCGAATATAATACCTACTTTAGATTTATATACCTTTTTTATTTATGAACCGATTGTAATGTAACTGACACTAAATGTCAAGGAGAGTTTGCTAAAGTACAGTAGCGAAAACTGCAATTAAATCGGTAAAGCTGTTTCTGACATAAGCGTGCACAAACAAACAGACAAAAAAAACATTATTTTTTTCTATTATTTTGATAAATACACCCAATTATAGTTTTTCTCATACATAATATAAACAGAATTCGGTATGCACAACGCAAGTGATAAAATCAAGAAGTAACTATTGATTTCGGTGTTCGTCATAATATTTTTAAGAAACTCATTAAAATAAAAAATACATTATCGGCAATCAAAGAAAATTAAACGACTAATGGGTAGGTATATACAAATCTATATCTTCGTCATTTACACTGTCTCAGCTCAGTATATGATGTGAACGAGGAAGAAACCATTGAATATTTCCGTTTGAGAAGGTCATGTGGGGGCTAACCGCGGAAGGGCTATACATTGATTTGTAGCGATTATGTCGACTATGGTGGTCTTTTATATGGTTTTATATAAATAACCATACGAGTGGTGGGATGTACCCAATATAGATCGAGTTTTCCATGAACATAACGTTATGTTACTTATATTTTTAATGGGTGCTAGTGGCATATTACAATATAGTGCGTAAAATTTGAGGAATATATGAACTTACCTATATACTACAATATTTTTGCCTATACTTTTCTAGATTTTTTTTACGGTTTCAATGAGATCGGGCGATCACTTACATTGTAAATATTTGCCCGAATACTTAGTATAGAATCTTATACTAATAATTTGCAGCGAGGCAAGTATTAACTTAGTTTCCAAAGCCAGTCGTGGCGTGGGTTTGATTCCCACTCGAGGAAATGAAATATTTAATATTTTCATTTCTTCGCTCTGGTAACGAGTCAAATCACGGCGCTGAGTTCCGCTCCACGAAATACCTCTAGAATTCGGCGACATATAAATAAATTTACTAAATTACTTTAAAATATACACAGCTTTAAATTCCCTAAGTGGTGATTAGTCTCGTCTGCGATTAATCGCGACAGCTTTAAATAATACTTGTCTAAGTCTTTCCCCAGTTCAAATTTCAATGTATTAGAAACGTAATAGTTAGCATCAAATATATATGAAACTAGCGGACCCGCGCGGCTTCGCCCGCTTGAACTATACGAGTATTTACTAAATATGTTTATGAAATTATTTTCAATTTTCAATGATATTATTAATTGTAAATTTTAGCAGTTTTAAAGTACTCGTATTGTAAAATTATTCTTTTTATGATGACGTTTTATCATCACTTTATAGTTCAAGTGCTTCAAGTGCTGGTGAAGTTATTAAAGATTTAGAAAAATGTATTATTCTTTCAAGAGAACAATTACTTGGTCCTGTTTGTGGTTCGCTATAGTTTGAATTTTTACTTCAATCCAATATTTTTTTCTTGTTTCATTGTAATCTATTTTGAAATTATAATTTCTTTCTATTCATAGAATATCCTAATAGAAATTCTCATTGAATAACAGGCAATTCATTACCTTTAACTCAAGTTTTGTACGTCACAGACAGACAAACAGACAGAGTTAGTTTGGAATTTACAATATAAGTATGGATTGGTTTAAAATATTAAAATTTTCCCGAAATTCTTGTAGGTAGATATTGTTACAGCTCTAACAAATGTGCATACATTTAAATGAGGTCAGTTCTGCTTAGGCACACATTAAAACATCTTTACACAAACATGTCTGACAGGATGTTATAGAGTATTGTAAATTTCATTGTGATATATTTAACACTATGGAAATGAGTCAAACATTTTTGTCTCAGAAATAACGTTATATTTTGTTTCGTCTATTAATATGATTTTTGGTTATTAATAACGTTAGTTTAAAATGTTAGAAATGCATTTTCTTTTATTTACCATATTATAACATAAAAGTAAAGATTATTGTTACAAGTAATATTTTATGAGAGTTTAATTTTCAGCTTCACGTTGTATCCCGCCTAAAGCAGGGTAGGCAGAGGAAACCTAGTGTTAAAACACTCCGTTTCCACTTCCCGCTGGATGGGGCATTCATTGCTTTTGCGCGTTTGTGTTGTTGCCAGAGCGAGGAAATGAAAATATTTATAAATAATCATTCATTCCCTCAAGTAGGAATCGAAACAACAACCGTCGCATTTACAGTTACACGCTTATGCCACTGCACCACGACGGTCTCCATTTTATGATACAAATAGAAATAATAAAATATTTGACCCTTTGTGCTCTGATACTCACCTACTTGCACGACAGTTGACTTTATATCAAGGCTTAATATCTCAATTACGTATAATTGTCTTGAAACTTGAGTAGGTACTCTTGTAGTTTGTAACTGCCGTTCGCCATTTATTATAGTCATTTTCTAAATATATAATAATATCTATTTTCTAATTATTACAAATAATCTTAAGAGGTTTTGTTTTATATGAACATTATTGATGCATTATGTGATGTGAGTTTAATATTTTTATGAATAGAGGTTAATCGCAAAAGCCGTATATGTAAGCCTATATCCATGAAGCCCTTCACTTCACTTCTGGAGGTAATATTACCTCAATCTGTCTTTAGGAGATGGTTGCGGGTTCTATCTCCTCCCGTAAAAATTTAATTTCCCTACCATAGCAAGTCAAAGCGCGGACTTTAGTTCCGACTTCCGCCACTGAATACGTAATATTAACAATAATAAACTGAGTTTTTTTTGCAAAATACATCTATATCTGACATATTCAATGCATTGTTTCTTATTTTGAATTAAAGAAAAAAAAAAAGATTAGCTTCACGCTATATCCCGCACACGGCAGGGTAGGCAGAGGGAACTTAGTGGAGGACACTCCGTTCCCCACTTTCTGCCGAATTTTGGAGGCCTTGCGTGTTGAGTGGCAGAACTCAACGCCGCGCTTTTGCCTCGACACCAGAGCGAAGAAATGGAAATATAAATTTAAGTAAATATTTCATCTCCTCGAGTGGGGATCGAACCCACAACCAGTCGGTTTTACAGTCACACGTCGTGCCACTGCACCACCACTGGCCTCTATCTGGAAAATTATATTTGTAATAAAAATATTTCCCGTTTTAGGAACATGAAGAGTACAGATTCGGTGCTGTAGCGAAGGTTATGCGCGAACTTCTCAGTGGTCGACGCGCTCTTCTAACTGGAACGTTAACTCAGGATCAGACGAGAGCCTTACGTTTGAAACTTGTTGCGAAATTGGATTGGGGTAACAGGTATGTCATATTTAATATTATTTATGGTGTAGGAGCAGTAGCGTGCAAATATAGACGCAACGCTTTTGGAGTTGCAATTCCCACTCAGGTGATTAAACATTTCACATTTTCGTTTTCCCGCTCTGGTAACGAGGCAAAGTGCAGCTTTAAGTACTGCTACTCAACACCGCATCCGGAACTCAGCGAAATATGGGATTCGGAAATGTCTCAATACTAGTTCCCTCTGCTAAGTTCGAGACACGACATGAACCTAAAAAAATAGAAGTAGATGCTATTAACGGTGTCTCAGACCAAAGACACAAAGTTGGGTTGGGTTTTATCTGGCATAAATACGTGAACAGGAAATATTTAAAAGTGCGGTGTTTTTATGTCCTCATATAAGTAGGTGTTTTTTTTTTACTATACATCTACAACAAATATTGAAAAAATACTTAATTTTTATCTCTACAACTGACCTCAACTGTTCAAAAGAACAATAAATGTGAATTTCAGTTAATTAAAACAGAAGGAAATCATTTATTAACACAATAAATTATGGTAATAAAATATACAATATTTTTTTTATTTTATATTTTATTTAATAATTGTTATATTTTAAAATAAATTTTAAAGACACTGCGTAATATATTGTAATTTTGAAAATGTGAAGATGCACGTGAAAGAGAAAAAGAGTAATGCAAGAGACCATTAACATACTAATTAAGTAAACTTGGGAGCCTCCGTGTCTCCTTAGAAATAGCCCAAGCGCTTTGACCGTACGTTCTGCGTTCAAACGTTCAAATTTTTACAGGTTTTCTTAATAAGTATTTTTCTTTAGTATGGAATAACACTTAAAATAAGGTTTTAACATTTTAATTTTCCCACAATTTAATTAAAACAGATTTGAAAAATTGATGTAGTTAGACGAAGATTTCGACGAGATATTTGTTATGAATCTTGTAATCTTAAATAAATTTGGATATTAGGGGTGATTATTTTATTTCTATTGATTATTGTTTATTGTTTTACAAGTAATTTTGATTTAAAATTTCTTTTAATAACTTGATTTCGAAAAAAAAAATTAGAAATTAAATATCTTAAATTTAAATCAATTATGTAATATAACTTACGTGCATGATACATATAACAGTCTATTCTTACTTCTGGTTCCTGGCAGTCTTGCCTTGTTTTGTCTACATTAAAATAAAAAAATAAATAAACACAAATTGAAGCCGGTCGTGGCGCAGGGGTACAACGTGTAGTGTAAACGCAACTGGTTCAGGGTTCAATCCTTACTCGAGAAAATGAAAGATTCATTTAAATTAATATTTACAACTTCTTCGCTCTTATGTCCAGGCAAAGTGTAGCGTTCAGTTCTGCCACTCAATACGAAAAAGTAGGGAACGGAGTGTCTTATCACTAGGTTCCCTCTGCACACCTTCCTTGTCTTCTACACAAATATAAATACTACTAGTAAGTGTTTTATTATAGCCTTTTTAGTTAGTTATTTTATAAGCTCATATTACAAATCAGTAAAGTTAATCATATTATACTTACTATTGTAGACTTTTAATCATGTCCATATCAGGGTAATTGATCGTCGCAACATAAATACCACTATTATAGTTGTTTAATATGAAATCATATATACTGTAGATATTGTCATACTGATAAACACAGTCAAATCTTTTGGATTTCCTCACGCAATTTATGAACTTCGTAAGCTCTAAAGTCTCATGGTTGCTTTTCTATCGTATTCGACTATTAGTTTTATTAATTATACATAAATAATTGTTTTTTTTTTGTGCCAATGAAGTGCCAGAATTATATATTATTAATATTCCTTAAATGAAATATCTAGTAAGTTGTTATTGTCAATATTGCTACCTTGAGCTTTGTTTTGTTACTTGAAAAAAAAATATCACTAGGTCATAAAAAATATTTGTAAATAAAACACCTTTGTTATTTTTCATTCGTTTAATTTGAAGACAAAATAATCAAAATTACAATGAAGAAAATATTTGAGAAAGTTTTCAAAGTTGCTATTGGAATGATATACTTTAGTGTCACTTAACAGGGAACATCTAACCATTCATTTTTATAAATTATAAACGATCCAACCAACTTACAATGTTAAAAGTATATATAAAATCATAAGCACTTGTGCAATACATTATACGATGTACATATATCGTCATGCAAAATAAAAACTATCGTCCTATAATTATAATACTTAAAAAATATCATAACTATATATAATTATACTGGGTCTTATTATGCTATTGGAAGATGATCGAGATTCATGGAAGTCGAGTAGTATTTAAAATCTTAACTATCCTACTGAATATGGCTAAAATTGACTCAAATAACTACTGTATACATCTAAACACATATTTAAAATGTAAATTTGACATTCGAATATGATCAATGTGAATATTATAATTTTGTCACAAATGCAATTCTGGCGAGGAAAAACCGAAATACCTGTTAAATGGCACAACAATTTGAGTAAATTATATGAGTATAAAAATATTTTCTACAGAATAAACACCTTGTCTTTTGCACCAAATTTCTTAACCTAATAAAAAATACTAAAAAATATTAAAAGCAAACCGGCATTTGTCTTTTGTGCGACAATCGTTTGTACTTTTTCGCCTCTGCCCATCGTCCTTACTAATAGGAATGATATCATAATTGTTAATATATTGTGTTGTCTACAAACAAGCATTCAAAACGACACGATTTTTTAGCTGTGTATACATTTGCCTTTGGTTATTCCTTATACAAAGAATAAAACCATTCAAGACAAAATGCTAGTCAATGAATGATATGTATGCGATTCTTTTTATTATGAAAAATATCATTTCATTCTTATCACAATATGTTACTTATACTCGTACATTATAATATATTTAAAATGTTGGTCACAATATAATATACATAGAATTTTCGTATTTATATATTTTTCAGTACAATTTATTGTGAGACCCTAGTTTCAACCAACTATAACTACCCAAACAGTCTTAAATGTTTAGAACAACAATAAATTCCATTTAAACATATCAAATTATTCACCTTATAAAACAAATTTTATTTAACTAAATTTGATTCGTGCAAATTGTCTTAAAATTAAGTGATTTATTGTCAAAGTTTAGGCCTTATAGAGTAAACAGATGAGTTTATTATGTAGGCAAAACTTCATCTTCTATCTAAAATAAGGAATGTCATGAACTTCAAATTCACATACTGGAACCTATTAAAATACACGAACACGCTATAACTAAACTAATTATATTTAATATTTTAAAATTCAGGGGCGAGCAACGTATTTTTTAAAACTTGAAACAATATTAGGTCAAACACAGATTTTAAGAAACAGCCATGAATGAAAGTTTTAACTAGTGTAAGAATTCTTAAAAAATGTGTTTGAGCTATTTTGAGAATGATTACAGAATACACTGCTTATAATTTTCAATTTACGTCTCAGTTTCCTTGGAGAACTTGTCGATGTCGGGGTAAATAGGTGCCATTTCTAGAGTAGACGGTGCTGACGGTGGGTTAGAACCGAGGTGAAGTCGACGTCCTAGCTCATCCAATACTTCGCCGAACACACGAAGGGAAATATTTTGGCCAAGCAAGTGCAAAAGAAGGAAATCTCCAACCTGTAAAAGTATCAGGGTTTTATAATTAAACATTATTCGTATTAGGACTATAAATAATACGTATATATTAAAATATTGTTTTTGCATAAAAAAACTACTTGGTTAGTTACGAAATACAATTAAAAATATCAAACCTGAGTTTTTCTAACGAGAGCTTCAACTCCATTGGGAGATCCAAAGCGGAATCGTCTTTTAAGTATTGTCTCGCGAGTGCTGGGCAGAAGTATGACTGCAGCCGAGTATACGATAGCCAAGCCAGAAACAACGGATAGGATGATGAACCTAAAATAAAATTAAAAGTCTATGAGAATCGCGATTCCTCTGCTATATTTTTATTTTATTGCCAGTACATGATAATCTATCTATTACTTACAATGAAATAATAATTGTGTTCAACGAAGTTCATTCACCGATTCAAGGTTGTATAATATAATAATTACGATTAGGCGAAATAAGCGTGTTAAATAAAATCTTTAAAACATCATAAAAACTGTGTATTATAATTTGTTCACTCACCAGAACCAGAGGAAGATGAAAATCTTCTCGTTAAGAATATTCAAAGCAAGAACACACAGGGCGTCATGTTTCTGGATCGTACCAGAAGCTCCGAACTTGTGGAACGTACACTTAGTTATTCGAGGGAATACTTCAATCTGTTAACAATGATCTCATACTTAGGAAAAAACTAATATATGGAAATAATAATATAATAATAACCGTTTTAATAATTTATTACATACATGAAAATCTAAATTGAGGCCAGTCGTGGCGCAACGGCACGAAGTGTGACTGTAAACCGACTGGTTGTGGGTTCGATCCCCACTCGAGGAGATGAAATATTTACTTAAATTTATATTTCCATTTCCTCGCTCTGGTATCGAGGCTAAGAGCGGCGTTGAGTTCTGCCACTCAACACGCAATGCCTCCAGAAATCGGCAGAAAGTGGGGAATGGAGTGTCTAAAAAAAACACTAGGTTCCCTCTGCCTACCCTGCTGTTTGCGGGATACAGCGTGAAGCTGATTTTATGAAAATCTAATAATCTCAGAATAATGAGACCAGTCGTGGCGCAGGGACACAAAGTCTGACTGTAAACCAACTGGTTGTGGGATCGATCTCCGTTCGAATTCAATTAAATATTTATTTAAAACATATATTTCCATGTCCGTGCTCTGGTTTCGAGGCATTGAGTTATACCATTCAACATGTCTCCAGAATTCGGCGGAAAGTAGAGAACGGAGTGTTTTAACACATGGTTCCCTCTGTCTGCCCTGATGTATGCGAAATACAGCGTGAAAAGGTTTATTGGTGGATGATATTTACCATAGGATCAGTACGTTGTTCTTGATTCATGTTGGAGAACTTAACCACATCGGTCCCATAGGACAAGAATGCACCTCCGAGGAACGTATCCAAAAAGAATATGTTGCCGACCTGGACAGAACAGCAAAAATAGAATTTAGAATTTTAATTTGAAACAAAATGATATATTCATTTATAACTTTACGACACTTACGACATTAATAAAATTGAGAACTTCGCAGAAGAAATATCCAAAAGAATAGGTGTTGTGCATATGGAGTGTATCAAGCAGATATTGAACCAAGCGATTCTGTAACAAAATATTATATTAACAACGTTAGCATTTAATAAAATCTTGAGGAATGCAAAGAAACGTTCGATTTCATTCTGTAACGAGCTGAGGTCAATTATTAGGGACATCGAGTTTTATTAGTACGCCTTATCTTAATTGCACCAATTGATGGTACTGGCCAGTATGCTTATGATGAAAGATTATATTAACACAAAAAATAATTGTGCGTTTATATTGATATTGTTCACTTTAAACAAGTAAATGCTAAACTTCGTGACGCTTAGCTGTCTTTCGTGGAATTGTAAAACAATACACTATCAACACAAAGATATCTAATATTTTAATAAATACAGTTTTCGTTATATTGAGAAGTCTAATAATGTTGGATTCTTTAAGGAAATAAATATTTAAAATGTATTTGATGATTTTTAAATTGCTCATCAAGTTAAAAATGTTTATGATTTACCTGACGGTTAGTTTTGTCATCGGCAATTATGGCTGTAGTTCCACGCATACCGTCGGAGATCATGCGAACCTTGCCTTCTTCCCAATTCTTCCAGATCCAATGAGGGACGTAGAAAAGGACGCCCTGTAAATATAATCGATATTATATGATACACAGTATTATTGCCCTTAAAAGTGTTAGATATATCTATCTATCTTTTTATTATAAAAATATTTTTAATAATTTTAAATTTAAAAATGTATTAGGGATACATCATCATATTTTTACGTTATATTGTAAAAATGTGATGATAAGGGATAGCAATTAGATTTCGAACAATAGTGGTATTCACCTGAAAGAACAACATGAAAGGCACCCATTGATAGTATGAATGAATGCGTTTCTCTTCTTCATAATCGTTGCCGAGACCTGGGTGGGCGATGCCTTTAGCTCCGCTGTAGGGAAGCGTGAAGGTGTAAGTGATCCAGCAATAAGTGTTCAATATATGGTTAGGTACAGCTCCATCGCTGATGCACGAGATTGGGTCACCTGAAAAAATGATTTAAGATAAAAAATAAACGCGTGTTTCCTATGTTATATACATTTGCAAATTTTTGATTATAACAAAAGCCCAAGAAATTATGATTGAATGATCATATTTGATAATATTTATGGTATTAAACCTTTATATGGAGCCTATAATTAAATGATGTATCAGTTATTATATTTCTCACGTGTCCTCGACATTGTATCATGTATTGCGGATGGCACTGTTGAGTTTAATAGTGCAGTCGCCCCACCTGCCGTAATTGTATCGACCGTGACTAAAACACCTTGATCGTTTTGACTGTAGAAATGTATACTGGTTTAGGATTTATTTTAAAATTCATTTAAAATGACTAACCTAGCGATTTTATTTCTCCGAAGTGTAATAATGAAATCACGTATACACAAATTCTTAGTAAAAATGCAACAATAATGTTAAATTTCAAGTAAATTGATATCGAAGAATACTGGGACTTTATTATTATAGTTGCAGTTTGCATAAAATGATCTATATACCATATAAATTATAAATTTCATCGTTGTCAACTAACCTACCAATCCTATCTTACTTAACTTATTGTTAGTAAATGACATTGAACTAAATGTGTTTTGTCATCGGATACACCGCCCGTATACATACGATAAACATACTACAGTCCAATATTATCTCGTCTTCTAGTCGGATATTCTAATTTGGAAAGTCATTACTACAAAATACACCTAAGGTTAAACGCTACGACATATAATATGTAAAAAATAAATCAAAAATAAATCAGCTTCACGCTGTATCCCGCACACAGCAGGGTAGGCAGAGGGAACCTAGTGTTAAGACACTCCGTTCCCCACTTTCTGCCGAATACTGGAGGCATTGCGTGTTGAGTGGCAGAACTCAACGCCGCGCTTGTCCTCGACACCAGAGCGAAGAAATGGAAATATAGATTTAAGTAAATATTTCATCTCCTAGAGTGGGGATCGAACCCACAACCAGTCGGTTTTACAGTCACACTTTGTGCCACTGCGCCACGACTGGCCTCAATACATAATATACATATAATATGTACATATTTGATATATCAAAAAAATTGTAAATACTTGAGTCTAGGTAAAATGTTAAAAGTGAAATTTAGCAAGATGTAAGAAATATTTGTGTAAATTAAATGCATACTCCGAAGATTAGCATCAATTGAAAACGTCGCCCTGTTGCTAATTGCCCTATAACGAGCACTTAGAACAGTTAGAGCATTTATCATCATATTATTATGAACATGAGCCGGCAGTTTGAAAGTAAAAGGTATCTTTGTATCTATTCTTATTTACATTCCTTAATTATTAATTAAAACTTATAATTTAAAAGTAGTAGGAATCTAATTTCTTAATCTAACAATTGGAACAAAGATTTGTGGTCAAATGTGTTTGACAACCAATATAACGTATAAAAACATGATAATTGATGTTTGCGTAGTGGCTTTTCAATTTTTGTTTATTGCGAAGACGCATCTTATGGAATAAATTATAAATAAGGAAAACATAGATTTCAATTTCTATATATTATGTATAATATATTTATTTGTATTTAGCAGCTGGTTTATAGTTATTTATTCTAGGTCACGGCAAACTCCGATTGGCTTATGATTTTATAAGCGGCACCTGTTGCCCCTCACGTAAAGTATATAAAATAGCATACAATAAAAGCAATCTGTTTCACATACAGCATGTCCTGATTCGACTTTTCCGATATCATACTAAAGATAAATATATAGAATTATTATATAACATATCACAAATTCCGAAGAGTAAAAAATATACCATATATCAAACTAATATATGGAGATCATATTTGTATGACTATATTTCTTATAATCTGAGCTGAAGTTGTCGTTCCTATTATTTAATTTTGAAATGTAATCGTGATGTTATGTAAAACAGCATCGAAAGTTATAGCAAACGTATGCATTTATGATTGCGCACACCTGGCTTACAGATGTGGCTCCATAACGTCAGGTTTAACGATTTGCTATGTTACTTCGATAGTAAACTGCTGACTATATAAACATATCGTTGTTAACATCGATTTCAATTAAATCCATATGTTTTATCCAGTTATGGAATAATGTCTGTCTGTCCCATAAATAAAATATGTTGATCGATGCTAGATTTTTTAAATCAATCTTGATAAAAAATTTAATAATTAAAGTTGTAATAAATAAGGTTCTTGTGTAATAATACTTAGGAGTTTAGTTTAAAAGCTATTTTCCTTAACGACTAAGCTCTCTAAATAATATACATATGGAATAAAAGACTTTTTTAGTATAAAATGATTAGCACGTTTCAAACAGGTGTGACCACAAAATACCGAGTACAGTTAGTTATCTTAGTCAACTTTTGTAACGCGTTAATTTTGTAGTAAACTTTCAAACATTATTTTCTTAACGATGACGTTATTATGTAAATATATTTTAGATAACTACACATTAAGCGCATTTAAAAGTTAGACTCTCCGTTCTTTGCTTTTCGTCGGTTTAGAGAATTTCCTGATTGTATTTGATCCCACTATTGCATCAAGTCGATTATACCTTTCTAGCTACTTTATGTACGTATACATATTTAAAAACTCGTAATATGTGCTCTATACCTTTTACAGTACTAAATCTCGTAATAATGTTTATGATTAGAAACGTGACCTAGTAGGTATAATCCGCTTAAGCATTTTATGCTATGCAGGTAACTAGCAAAATGCAGATAACGTATTGTATAGCACCAATTGTTTCATTTTAAATAAAACATTATAACATTGAAATTGGATCCTGCCTACCTGCCTATTCAAAACCGAATTTAAAAAAAAATAAGAAGACAAAAACAAACAGTTTTCACTTAGAAATTATTTGTGAAAGTTAAATAATAAATACTATTATTTAAACCCTCAGTAACTACAGGTGCCATTCTGTAGTTAAGTGTTTATTTAATTGACAGCTTATATTTAATTCACGCGATAATGCGATCTTTCATAGCGTCTTAAGTGTTCGTGATCATTCTTCTTAACACTGCATCTACTATGTTATGAAAAAAGTATCAAAAGTAATCATCTCCAGTTTTATCAATCGAATATTAAATATATTCACTTAAATAGCATACTAAGTAGTACTATTGTTATCTTTATTGCGTAGTTAAATCATTAATTGTTCATAAAAATGCATCTATATAATGATTCATATTTTCCGTTTAACGCAAGTAATGCATTAGTTAGCAGTTTCAATGAAAATATGCTTATGCTTAAATTATATTACTCTATGACATATTTTGTCCTATATAAGTGGGAACCTAGTGTTAAGACACTCTGTTACTCACTTTCCGCCAATTTCTTGAGGCATTGCGTGTTGAGTTGCGGAACTCAACGCTGCGCTTTGCCTCCACACCAGAGTGAAGAAATGAAAATATAAATAAATATTTCATTTCCTCGAGTGGGAATCGAACCCACAACCATTCGGTTTTGCAGTCACACTTTGTGCTCCTGCGCCACGACCAATCTCACATATTTACATATTTTATATTTACATAATAATATTCCTTTCCATTATTTCAGACTTTTTTAAAATATTTATATTAAATATATAGTTCAGTGGCCCAATTTCGTTGTAATGATTTTAACCTTATCACGTTCGCACACGCCTCCCAGCAACTTGTGTTTACAACCAATTTGCTCGTGACGTCTCAATTTAGGTAACTGTTACAATACCTACAGATAGATGTCTCATTCAACAACGTACTGAAAGTGATTCATTTTTACCGCTTTCGTGTTTGACTAGACTTACTGTTATTTTCGCATGTCTTACGTTACTGGGTCTCTGGAGCTTTGGGTCGAAACATGGGTAATTAACACTAAATAATTTTATTAATTAGTAATGTTATGGTACACCGATCAGAGATTTACTTTCTCTTGGCGTTCTGTTATTCTTAAACTTTCACACTATTCAAGTCCCAAGTGCATTTTAAACGAGCGCGGCATTTGTTATTATTCATTATGTGTTGTTTTCACGTTAAATTATGTTAATTTTATTAAATTATTATTATAGGGCGGATGATTCATGATATATTAACGATCCGTGACGTATTAAAATAATAGAACAAAATAAATTAAAGTAGGTATAATATTACAATAAAAATATAACGTTAAAACTCACCAATTAGGTTGTTAGCAGTAACGAGGATGCAGCACAGGAACATGATAGCTGAAGTAATTCTGTAGTGCATCCTAAAAACCATGTTGTCGATGACAGCTTTGTCGATCAGGTAGCGGACTTTGACAAAGCCCGCCACCGCGGAGGCCATTCCGAACACCGCCATTTTTGATTAATTCTTCTCCTCTGTAACAAAAAAATATTTTTATTCTTTATGAATATTAGAATTTAGTCTGTGATAGTAACTTCCATAAATACTTTTACTACGCTACCATAAGTCACCATAAGGGAATGCTATAAATAAAAACATTACAGACGCTACGCGTTGTCCATATAGAATATACTTAATAGCCTCAGTTTTCTGGTAAAACTTGCACTATTATTTTTGATATACATGATGATTATTTTAGGTGATGCATAAAGTCACTATGTTAATAATTTCTTGTAATTTATTAAGTTATAATAATTTTCTAAGTACTTAGTTAAAATATGTTTTCTAAATCAATGACCTCTCGATTCTTCGAAAACCTTTACACCCACGCCAGCAAATCACGTGTTGCTGGTGTATATCCAGTTTTTGACCAACTTGTCGTACTCAATAATTTTGGCATGTGAAATACTTAGTATATATTCTACGTCCAAGCTCATAAACGGTTACCAACTATCATAAGTGGCAATTCATCACAAATGGATCCAACCTTGACGACTTCTTGATCTCGTTCCTACGCGGCGTCGTATGTGTAAGATAAATTATTTAAGGCGTTGTGGGGGACAGAATTAATAACTATTAAAGTGTCTTCTTCAATTGTTATGTAAATGGAGTATTTTGTTATATCAAAATCCTAACGATCTGTATTCTTTTGGCTTTGTTTTTCTTACCATCTGACAAAGCATTTGTACTTCTACATTGTTTGATAATGTACTTCTAATAACAATGTCATAGCTTGTTTGATTGGTTCTGGTTTAACCAAAGACGAATGGTACGCTAGCACAGGGCCCGTGGCGGGTCGTCGACCGGCCGCTGTTCGCCTCCTGCGTTTTTAGCCTCCCCTCCTCTCCTCTAACTGCTTTACTTGCCTCGGTCCAGACTGATGCATCGCGTGGCAACGCAAATTTTACGCGGAAACCAGTTTTCCAGTCCGGGTAGCGACAACCTTTAGCCGTTTCTCACGTCGTTTCCATATCGCCGTTGCAGCTATACTTATCTTGATGATTTTTATACACATGTATTTAAATATACTTATATCTCTTTGTCTTTACAGAGCATCTAGAAATTTCCCTGTGCTACTTTCCACAATAAAATAATTATATTATGCGAAACCGATATATACTAGAAATGTATGTCGTTAGATACTCCTTGAGTTATTAGAGAGAGTTAGTCAAAGGTTATTTATTCCACGCTTCATGACAAGCGCTGGCGCATAGACGGTTGGTCACGTCTGTGAATAAACTTAGAAAATTTGAACAAAAGTATACGTCGTTTTATGGTATAAAAACAAAAATAGACAGCAAAGTAGTGTATCGCCACGTTTCTTTTGTATTCTTGACAAGAAAAAGCTTTATATTTATAATAAACATGTCATTTTCATTTTGTAAAGTTAAAATTGCTTTCGAATTTATTCAATTTTATAATAACTAATAAGGATATAATGCTGTTATTATTATATCGTATCGTCGTTAGATATATATATCCATTCATTTTATTTTATTGTGTTTTCATACATTACTATAAATATTAACTTTTCAAATTTGTTTAAAAATAATCATATTCATTAATTAAAGCAAGCGGTACACGTTAAGTGGTGTCGATGGCACGCGACAACTATAGTTATAACAATGACGACATACGGACGCGGTCGCTTGTACGAGCATCTCTCATAATAAAGCCAATCAATTCGTGGGAAAAAATCCCTGGTTGTAGGTACATTCTCGGTTGACATAGGTATATAACAGTTTAACAGCAATTTTGTTTCATCATCTTATAAAATTTAATTTCATAATATGTGATGTTAGTTTGATTTATTTTTTTAATTTCTATTAAATTAATATGTTATTTTATAAGGTTTATATATAAAAAATAAAGCAATTTTGACAAGTACTAGATTGTCTGGTTGTTGTCTTTGTAAAGCCACGCGGCCAGTTAGCCGGACGATGACGTCTCTGGTATAATTAACTCCATTGACTATATCGTTCCACGTTGTTTACCTCGTACAAATTATGGAAACAGCACGTGATTAGTGACAGATACTAGTCCCATCGCTAAACGTTGTTTCTAAAGATTTTCGATACTGATAATATTGTTAAATTACTTTTGTTTTTAATATTGGATGATTAAAAGTCTTCGTATTTTAAAATATTGCCATATCCGATATGGCAATGATCAATAATTTAAATTGGAAAAGTGATTTAAATATCGTGTAATTTAACTAAGCTTAAATAAGCGATTGTATGTATATTAATATTTGTTATTAAAGATACTAAGATAACCTTCGATAGCAACTAAAACCCTGATCTCATTGGTTTATCAAAGATTTTAAAAATAGGTATCATAACTAGGAAATGCGCTTTAAACCTACATTGTGGTTTAACTGTCAGGGTTAAATTTCATGAGCTGATAAATTAACATTAAACGTGTTCTGTGTATACGTTACTTTATAACGAGATATCAATTCATGTTGCGGTTTTAGTGTTAACCGTTATATAGTATTACTAAGATTAAGTTAAGTTTTTAAAAAAGTTTAAAAATAGACGCTGCCTACCATACCCTACACAGCAGGGTAGGTAGAGAGAACCCAGTGTTACGACACTCTGTTCCCCATTTTTCGTTGAATTCTGGATGTATAGCGTGTTGAGTGGCAGAAAAGCGAAAAAAATAAAATATAAATTTAAATAAAAAGTTCCAGATTCATATATAGAACGAAATTAACGCGTAGTCGAATTAAGTACCTATAGTTGATCGAGATGTTATAAAAATAAATGAATTATCGTCCAGATGTGTCGTTTACTAGCAAAGGTCAAAGTTGCACGATCAAGATACAAGGCGCGTATTGAAGAACTTGTTGGGCTAATTGTTATCGTTTGTGCGGAATACATAATACAATAGACTTTTTTTTAATTGCATTATGGAGTATTTAAAATTTACAGATAAATAAATTATTCAAGTAAATTAATCTTTCTATTTTAGTTATGTCTTAAGCCATATTTTAACAAAATAAAGCTTAAAAGTTGAGGCCAGTCGTGGCGCAGTGGTACAAAGTATGACTACTAAAACCGACTGGTTGTGGGTTCGATCCCCATCCAAAGAAGATGAAATATTTACTTAAATTTATATTTCCATTTCTTCGCTCTGGTGACGAGGCAAAGCGTGGCGATGAGTTCTTCCACTCAACATTTAATGCCTCCAAAATTCGGCAGAAAGTGGGGAACGGAGTGTCTTAACACTAGCTTCCCTCTGTGTGCGGGATACAGCGTGAACCTAATCTAATTAAATTATTGTTTTTTTTAAACTTAAAAAAAAATAGATATTAGATGTACACGTGTGATTTTTATGTTTTTAATATATGCATGTACTTTCTTATACGTAGGTACTTATTAAAAAACATGAAGGAATTACGTGATCGTGTTATAATACATTTTGCTCACCTTAGCATAATAATAATATTTTGAAATGTAAATTATGCTAAAATATGATTAATTCGACGTAATATTTTATATTTTAATTAAGTAGATCCGCTTATAATGGATAGAGGTTATCGTGTATTCCAGATCACTATGCAGGTGGCGGGCACGGTCCGTGACAAGAATCCCTTGTTTGTGACCTGTTAAAGATATGCTCATCGACCCGTACAATGAACTGAACTTACATTTCATATTTATATGAAGTTAAACATACTAAGTTGTGTTATTGCTGTAGATACATAAAAATATTACATTTATAGGAAAGATAACGGGGAATTCTTATCAATCCTTCCTTAGTTGAATGCAAATAAAAGATAAGTTTAAAAGCGTTACGTTGTAATTCTCAACTGTATATTTTTTGTGTATTCTTATTCTTTTCTTTATCTATTACTGAGGCCAGTCGTGGCGCAGCGGCACAAAGTGTGACTGTAAACCGACTGGTTGTGGGTTCGATCCCCACTCGAGGAGATGAAATATTCACTTAAATTTATATTTCCATTTTCTTCGCTCTGGTGTCGAGGCTAAGCGCGGCGTTGAGTTCTGCCACTCAACACGCAATGCCTCCAGAATTTGGCAGAAAGTGGGGAACGGAGTGTCTAAAAACACTAGGTTCCCTCTGCCTACCCTGCTGTGTGCGGGATACAGCGTGAAGCTGATTTATTTATTTTTATTTATCTATTACTGAGTAAAAGCTAAAGCTACATCGTATTTAGACTAGAATTCCGCATAATATTTAGGTGCTATTAGCATGGGAAAGGGTTTCCAAACAACAGCATTATTCCTCTGGTCGCGTCTTGCGCATTGTAATTCATTATTTAAATATGTTTTGGGAATTCGTCGTCTTTTATACTTGAACGGAATTTGAATACGATCACTAACCGAACTGGTGGTGTGACAGCGTTGTCTAATATGGTTTTTTATTTGTATTGGTACAAATACACGAATACGGCCTACTTTAATGAAATACTAAATAAGATATAGATGATATTTTATTTAAATTTAATTTACCACACACTGTTTCATTCCTTAACTTAATGCATTGAAATAAATTAGGGTTAAGAAAACATCGATGTACCCAATATACACGTCGCCATTATAGACTTTTGTACACAAAACAAAAAGGTCTTAATCATATTGTACAAATAATGGAATTCAGTATATCCGGGTCGACTATTTTTTTTTTTATAGTAAATTAAACTAGCACTGGCCTTTGTTAGTTAATGATCTTGTGCTTTGTTTAATTTAAATTCTCTATATTTGTAAATTTCGTAATGCCTTTTTCTTTTAAGTATTTATAATAATATTATTTAATAGCTTATTAATTAACCTCATTACAGAACTATTGACGGTGTTTTTCTTAGAAACTTAGAAATATGTATTACAAAATTTGTATACTAAATCACATGTAGTAGGTATAACGATTTAATCTTAAATTTAAATATTACAACTTTTGTTAAACACTGATCGTTATTAAAGGTAACAAACTTTTCAAAAAATAGAATAGAATTTGGCTTGTAACTCGTTTCGTGCATTCTATTCATAAAATTCTCGGTAAAGAGCCCTTCCCCTACATCTCCAGGTAAATAAGAGCTAAGTCGCTACCTGAGGGAGACTTGACACTTATAACTGGTTTAATTCATAACCAGCATACTGTACGTCATCTTTATCTGTCATATTTAACTAACCGCCCTCGTCACGAGAGCGTAACAAAAAAAAAGAACCTGGATGACTATGCACGAGGCTTTTGTTCCTGCACATGCTCGCATGCCGTCAAACTGCATTCCTGGCTCGTCGATAGCCGCTAAGCGTGTCTCAATACGTCGTGAGCTTTTGTAACATAGCTTACCTTTTCAAAAGTAACTGTAATTTCTTTCACCCGCCGATATTTCGTAAATCGCGCACGTCCCCCGGATCACAACACAAACACGGCCGCGCGTTCGATAGCTTCTGGTCACGTAAGTTTTACGTCATATTATTCGGGATACGTAAATTAGTGAAGTTTAAATCGTTGGAGTAAAACGAGTGGCAATAGCGGCAGCCGCACCGCACACCAGCTGCGCGCGCGTCGGTAACACGGACTGGAAAACGCACTCGATCCGCTCGAGCGTCGGCCTGCGCGTGTAGCACTACCGAACGGCAGCGTGTGCGCACGAGCCGCTGTCTCCCTCTGACCCCGCTCAGTGCCCGTTCTGTGTCCCGCTCGCCCCCAACCCCGAGTAAATGCACAGTAGTCGCTAGTCAACCTCTACAGCCCAATGGAGAACGGGTTCTGTCCATCTCGACTTCTTGCGTTTTCTCAATCGCGGATGCTTCGAAGTTTTAGTACGCTAATTTATAGTTGTTAAGACCGTGATTACTGATTGCATCGGGTGAAAACTGATCACGGTTTTTAATTATGGCGACATCTATTTATTTGTAATATTAGTTTACGTTATTATTATTTTGAAATGATGTTAGATTCTTTTAAATTTTTAAGCTTAAGACAATTACTATAAGGCAAACTAATGAATTTTATAAATTATATTTTAATGTGTACGTTTACTTATTAATTCATATTTTTTATTACTCGGAACATCCTCTTGGTACACATTACGTTTTTTTTTATGCCACGTAACATCCAAGTGTAATTAAGTAAAAACTTAATAAACATTTATAACGACTTTGTGTAAGGTTGTGTAAGTATTTTTAAGTAAAATCTTAAGAACTTAATAAACATAAAGAGCGACTTGCCACCAATATGGCCATCACAATTAATAATAATCTATCGTTCAAAGTCTTGTCTGGAGCTGAGGTCAGCCGCCCTGTCATTGGCTAGGCATTTTGACCGCTCTACCTGTGCTTCGCTTTTTTTTTGCTCTTATAATAAAATCGCATAGCTCGTGATTCAGAATTAATGGCATTCTTTTATATGTATATTACAAAATGATTATTGTTTGCCGGGTAATATATAAATATTAATTATTTTATAAATTAGTATTTTTATTTTTTATTTTAGTACAGATAAAAAAAAAATATTAGTACAGATATCCTGTATATGTATATGTCTTTTTAAATGTGTGTAGACATTCGACAGCTTTAAAATTTGAAGTTAAGTTATTTTCAAGTATTTATTAGTAACAATTTAAGGATATCGCAACAGTTTCATATAACTAATATTACGTACATATGTCGAAATCGTGATTGTCAATAGTTTTAATCATTTAAAGTTCAATGATCTAAAAGACTACCAAAACTTGAAATACCAGTTTTGCGACACGACTCGAAGTGAGATCTAGACATCGGTAAATTATTATTTTCGAATATTATATAAGGAATGATCTAGTACCTGACCTTAATCTCTATAGATCATTATGTACTTATAAGGGTATAAATAGTTTTATGTTATACAATTCAGGTCAATAGACAGATTAAATAACAAATTAAGTACGTTTACAAATTTAAAGAAATTGCTTTATAATGATGAATGCTCAAAATTGAACACGTTCCATTGCATTTGCGATTTTTATAACTAAGCGTCGCTATGAGCTGTATAAAAATAAAAACATTACGTAACTAAATAAGTAAATTGTTGTATCGATATTTTTTTTTCTGTATAAACATCTATTGATGTACTGTTTCAGAAATCATTGGCTTAAATTACATGATACTAACCTCCTCCTTATTCCGTTCCAACTTGCGAGTCATCAATCTCAACAGGGCTTGAACTGTTTAAATTTTAAAATCTCATATAAGTGATCGATATCGACTGATAATTATCTAATTATTATTATTAGATTGTATTTTTAATAAATATTTTTTCTTACTTAGGTTTATATATTACTTATAGCACGAAATCCCAGGCCTCCCAGACGTACGTCAAAAGCAATACCTACTGTAATTTTAAATATATATGATTATTATTGCCAGACCCTTACGTGGGCCTTTGATGCTGCTAGACATACCAAAGGTTGTTTTAAAGTTTTAAGAGCAAACTACGTTATACTAGCACGCCTCAATTATACATATATTTCTTACGAGATTATATCAAGCCTCTTATAAGCACCCAGACCAATCCGATGGCGCTACCTCTGAAAGGGCCCCACTTTCTGGTTATTAAGTACGCATACCGTCTTAACTACATATTAGACTAACAATCCTCAAAATTTCAACTTTGCTAAAATAACGTAAGTCTGGGGGCCCTGGGATCTTGTGCTAGTATTACTAATTGAGAAACCCCGGGATAACTAGTACGGTATAAGTCAGTGTCTCGAATAACTGGTTTGGCGACCTTTCTGCAGCATGTGAAACGAAACGAACGAAATTTATCAGTTAAAGCTTTTTTTTTATTTTTAAGCTTTCGAAATTTATAAAAGTATTAGTGGGGAATGGGGTGTTTTAACACAAAATTCCCACTGCCTGCCCCGCTGCGTGCGGGATACAGCGTGAAGCTGTTTTTTTTTAAAAATTTATAGATACCACATTACTTAAGAAGTTTTCTTCATATTAGTGATTTAAATGTACAATAAAAAAATACAACACTTTATGCTTGTTTAATACAGTGTGTAAAATTTTATTATTTCGTATTAATAATAGCTATTTAAAAATGTACCTACATGACATTCTATACGTTCTTTTTGCCCGTCACCTAACGTAATTTCTCTTTTTAAAATGGTAGGAAAATTGTGATTTGAAATAAGGTATCCCTATATTGTATTTTAGTTCCCTATAGTCCCATTAACCATGTGAAATAATGTTTTACTAATTTTGCGACTAATATATTTACCGATTACTATGAGAACAATTTCACTGCATTTCTTCCTCGACTGGGAATCGAATCCACAATTTGTCGCGTTTGTGCCTCTTCTCCTCGACTAGTCTCTACTCACTTTATATTTATTGTATGTAATAAATAAAGCTTAAAATTATACATCACATTTTGGACCTTAAAAGGAAATTCGAGTAGTTATATCATCATTGCAACAGATAACTTAGGTTATAAAAAGAATTTAGCTCCATTACGTCTCGCCTTATAAAGGATATTATATAAAAATCGACGAAGGCTTCAAATTAAAATGTTTCATTTCAACACACGTTATAAGAACTATTTTCGATTGCATCTGTTTAAAATGCGTAAATTTGCTTTATGTCGTGATTGAAGCCTGATTACTAGCTTTTAAAATTGTATTAATTCGTTAGTATGTATTTTGAAACCCTGGGGTATTTGGACGTTTTTTGGATTTAAACCCCGTTTGTGGCCTTCTTATAAATTTATTTATTTGTTAATATTGAAATCATCCATTCGTCCGACTGCTAAAGTCTACTGATAAAGTAGTGCCAATCCCGCATTATTATGGTATCGCCTGAAAACGAAATACCACCATATATATATATAATCTTCGTAGACGTAAAATGGTACGAAAGTGATCGTTTATCATATATAATATATGTATTAGGTAGATGCATAATAAATTCTTAGTATTTGATGATTCATATTTTACATTCACCGTTGCGGGACACTGTTTTTACTGAGAATCATGTATAGGCAAAGCCTTTATACGAAATATACAGAACCTGTAAATATTCACAATGATGTTGCAAAAGTTGTTCGGTTTTCCTTAATTTTATTACATTTGTATTGTGACACATTTCACAAAAAATAAATTTATTTTAATACAATAATTTTCATCTTGCTATACCTACTACTATAGTCTACTATAGTACTGTAGTCTTTAAACTGTAATAACATTTTATTTATTGTTACAGAAAGCTGGGTTTGGAATTGGTACCTCGCAGAGGCGCTGAAGCCGTTGACCCGGAGGACATAAGTCTAGTCGAGCTGTATAGAGTACACGCGGAGAGTGCGGAACGTGCTGCAGCAGTATGTATCTTATGGCTTCGTAACTTTTTTTGTATAGCTATCTAGATAGTTCGAGGTACCTGTGTAACGTAGGAGGACCACTTGGCAACCGAATAGAAACAAGTTATAAGAGGAGTTCACTATCAAAGTAGTAACGTTTTTTTTTTTGCTATATATAATTATAATTTACTACAATTAATCTACTCATTTTTATCATCGTCTGCATCGTGATGAATTTTGGAGTGGTTTCGATGTGTTATATATAACACGTATTTATGGTATATATTTGTAGCCTTGTAGATGCAAAACGCACTTGCGACTTGCTCTGTCCATCTTTGCTATTATCTATTATCGTTAATTCGAAATAGGTAAGATCAAAGTGCAAAAGATGTACATATGAGTATAAAAAATATTATAAACATTTTCTTATGTATCGTAATTCAAAGCTAAGATAATCTTTGTTCATATTATTCTAGAGAATATTAGTTTTACTGCGCTGTTTAAAATCTCACCAAGGTCGATTAAATTGTAAATAGTTTTTATAATTTACTTGGTTGCCATAAATTTGTTTTAGGTTGTATTTCAATGAATAATTAGAAGGATTTTATTATTTTAGTCATTAACATACCAAAAGCATAAAATATATTCCATACGTTAATTTTTTTTAAGTTTTGAATTATATCATACATAAAAAGGAGCCATTGGCTCCTTTTATGTGTACTTAAGAATGTCACATTCTATTTTACTTAATGTGATTTTGTAACATTTTAGAACTATAAACTGGTTAGTAATTAGTCATACAAAATAAACGTTATTGCATTTTATTTATATTTTGTTTACAAACATAAGATGCTATTTTAAATATAAACTATTCATATTTAATTTATATTTAACTACTTTAAATTAATCAAAATGTCATTATGGGCAACAAAGCTCTGTCGACCCTCCCGCAACCGAATATAGTGAGCAGATGTTTCTTTGAATAAGAAATATAAGCCATGTGAATTAAATAAAGCGTGTGGGTAAATCTTATAAGTTTATAATAATAAAATATGTTTAACTTAGCGACTCAAGTCGACGTTAAACGACGCAATTTCATCTTGTAATTATGTACGCTATAATTTTTGCATTACTTTTTTGCTTATACAGATAGTTTTTATGCGCCTTAGCTACTAAATTCAGTGATATTTTATACACTTCTGAGTCACTCAGTGATAGGTTAATCGCAAGTCAACTCTACACTTTATGCTTTTGTGCCAGCATGATTGACCATATCCTCTTACATTGACGCGGCATATCTTGCGCACGCGCAGCATTGCGCCTTTTGTACATATTTTATGTCGCTCATGAGATCCGATAGGTCATATTTCTCATACCACATTAAGTATGCCATCCGCTATTGTATGATATTGTAACGTTTTATATGCCCTAGTTAATTTTCTTATATGATGTTAGTATAATATCACATAAGCAACAATAAATAAATACATTAATATTCAATTAATTTTATTTTAAACAAGTTAATTAGTTGGTCTCCTTATTTTTATATATTCTATCAAAGCTCCTTACAATATGTTACCATAAACTACCTGCTGGCACTTACAATTCTAGATACTAAAAATAGTACTTACTTCTAGACACAGTAAAAACTTTAAAAAATATGTGCTTATTTTTGCTAAACTTATTAATATAAAGTAGATGAAATAAGGAGTTTTTTTTAAATATGTCCATCCCGGAGGGAAAGATATACCTAAAAAAAATATGTTGTATGGAAATTCCCTCGACGTACCAAGAATGACAAACGGAGTTTAGTAAAAACGGGTAGGAATTGTGCTCTGTAATCGTGTTGAAGTAAAATGTATACAAAGTTAAATTGAATAAGCATGATTAGCTATCTTCTTTATTTTTGTTAAATTCTTTATGTTTTATGTTAAATTCTGATATATTATAATTTCGAAGTATATATTCTTTTGGTGGCTTTATGGCGCAGTTAGATGTAATCTGACAATCCGTGTAATGATAATTACTGTTGCAATCAAATTAAAATCTCCAAAATAACTATTATAACGTAACTGACGGAGTGTCTAAAAGCTAGGTTCTCTCTGCCTAGCTTGATAAACATAGAGATCGTCAAATCCAGTTATTCTTCAAATAGAATGACAATTTTTCCAATTTTCAGTGGCGTGGTACACTACGCCGCGCCGGTGGTTCCGGAAGCAGCTTCAACTCTGGCACTTTAACGAACAGTTCCAGCGGGACGACCACTACCACTGTGCAGTCACATCTAATGTGCAGTATGCGGGACTTTGGCCACACTGCGGGAGGGGACGAGGCTGAACTTCTACTGTGGCTTCATGACGCGAGACGCGCTCAGCCGTTATCCGAAAGATTTAGAGTACGAATAGCGAGAGATGGGTTTTCCAACTATGTGGATAGATTGCACGCTAATAGTACACTTTTTGCTGTAAGTATTTGTTGTCTTGAATTTATATTACCATAATTTATAATGAGCGGTAAGTGGTAAAAGGAGTGTCTTGATACTAGTCTCTGTTTACCCCAAAAAAAGAGTGTGTGAGAAAATTAGTGAAATTGTAGTTAGTATTGTTCGGATAAAGCCTGCATATAAGACTATAAACGTGTTTTCCTTTGTATGATAGTAATTTGAAGAACAACAAAAAATAGATAAGTTGTTACTTTAGCAAATGACGCCGGTCGTGGCGCAAAAAAGTGTGACTGTAAAATCGATTGCTTGTGGGTTCCATCTCACCCGAGGAAGGGAAATATTTATTTACATTTATATTTTCATTTCTTCGCTCTGGTGTATTAAATTATTATTATTTATGTTAGTTAACAAACACATACAGGCAAAGTTATTAAAAACACTGCTGCAACAAATAAATTCAACACAAATGAATGTTTTTGTTTACGTTTAAACATAACAGAGTAATCAACACACTTATAACAAAATAATTAATTGAATGTCATGTTCGTATATCTTTTAATTTATATAAAATTGTTATCAATTGTTATATATGATTTGCGTTGGCCTCGGCGACAGGAGCTGTCCAGCAGCGAGCTGTCGCGCGAGCTGTGGCTGGTGGCGTGGGTGGTGCGCGTGGGGCGCTGGGCGGGCGGCGGCACGGCGGAGCGGCGCGGGCCCGTGGCGCGCCGCCCGCTCGGCGCCGCCGCGCTGCCGCTGGCCGACTTCCTGCGCCAGGCCGAGCCGCACTCCGCCGAGAAGGAGTACACGTTCAAGGTCACCATGTATATATGTGTCACTTTTATCTGCTTGTGCCCTGTGTCAAGTATACATATACGTAACTCGCTTATCAAAGTATTACGTAATAAATCCATCATTTGTTTAATTATTATAAAAATAACGACACAATAATTTAACACATATTTACAGATATTAAGTAGAGAATGTTGTTTACAAAAAGAACTTTTGTTATTTAGTTCATTCATTTGAGTCACCGCACGAATGACGATTGCCTAAACCGCATTGGGGTTTAAATGTGTGTGATTAATTAAAACATTTACCTGAACATATGGCATCGTATTACAAAAATATGCCTATACAAAAAAACAATACAGTACAAACAAAATATATGAAATTTATAAAAACTTACATAAGTTCAATTACCACTTTGATAAATGAATTATTCTCATTTCCCAACCTGGTAACAAAACAAACCGCGACGTTTAACTCCGCCACCCAACACGTATTGTCTAAGAATTGAACAATACATAGAGAACAGAGTGTCCAAATAACTAAACTTTGTTCTGTCAGCCATGCTACAAACAGCGTAAAATCAGAAAAAACTATCTTAGATTATTTACTAATTTTTAATGTAACTCAACAAGACCTTTTAATTTATTGTATATAAATATTTTCAGGTTTATCAATGCGAAGAAAAAGACTTTCACCAACTTCATGACATGCTCATTCGTAAGCAAACTAACAAGTGCAATATCCTACCTGGTCAACCGAATTATGGTAACTATTTTTACCGGTTTACCTCAGTCGTTACTTGGATTACTATGAATTAAAATTTCTTTTAGAGAACTTTTATTTGTTATCTATTCTAGTAAAATAATATATCTCTTAGATTGTATTAATGATATAATATTTTTGTTAGAATTCTATTAATATGCCTAGGTTAATAAGTTGAGGCCAGTCGTGGCGCGGGAGCACAAAGTGTAAACCGACTGGTTGTGGGCTCAATCCCCACTCTATGAAATTAATATTTCCCTCTTCTTCGCTCTGATTTCGAGGAAAAGGGCGGCGTTGAATGCCGCAACTCAACACGCAATGCCTCCATAACTCGGTGGAAAGTGGGGAACGGAATGTCTTAATACTTAGTTCCCTTGCCATGTGCGGGATACGGCGTGAAGCTAAAAAAAAACTTTAATAAATAGTTTCCGAGACGATTTAACGCTTTCAACAATTAAACTCAAACTTCAGCTTAATAATATTTAAGATATATTGATTTATTTTTTCTTTTTAGGTATCGTAGTAGCGCTTAGACTATTAACTAACTCTGGTAGTATCTCGGAGGCGGTGGCCTCTGGCGCTACGGTGACAGCTAAAAGGGGTTTCCCCGACGTCATAATGCCGGGGGATGTTAGAAATGATCTCTATTTAACCTTAGAAAGGGCCGAATTCGAAAGAGGTGGGAAAAGTACCGCTAAGAATGTTCTGGCTACTGTCAGTGTGCACGATAGTTCGGGGCAAGTTATTAATGTAAGTGCTTTAATTATTATTTTGTTCTCTTTGTAAATAATTTTAAAATATATGTCAATTTAAATATAAACGGATAGCGAAGTGACTTATCACTAGGTTCTCTCTGCTCATGCTCTACAAATTGTCATAAAAAAATGTCAAATAAATTTTGTGAATTTTAAATACAATTTAAACCGTCTTGAAGCCATTCTGCAATGGCATATGGCGGTAATATTAAAATTATGATTTTTAAACGACGCAATAAATCTTTCCTTTATTTTAATATGAACGTGTTGTTAGCTTGTAAAAATAAAATGATATATTTATATGCATTTACTAACATTCCATTGAAAGCTATTCGTTTGCGTAAATATATTGTTGCCAGTAAACTAAGTGTGCGACTAACCTTTTACGTATTATAATATTATACATTTAAGAATCTCAGAGCGTCTGAATGTAGACGTGACGGTTATATGTTTGCCATTCAACACGAAATATCTCCAAAACTGGATGGTGCGCAGCACTTATCACGCTCCTTTTGCCTATCTTCCTTTATGCAAGATAGAGCGTGAAACCAAAAAAATACATTCCAAAGAAATTTTGTTATTTTAATTTGATAAAATAACTTTATACACTTCAAAAATAAATAAAAAAAACAATGTCCAACGTACGATGATCTTTCAACCTCACAATACCGTTGTGATAATACCCACTTTATATACATTTGACCCGTATTAAAGATATCATTAGCATTTAGCATTATTGGTTTATTTTTACTCGTGTTTCTTAATTAAGAACATAGTAATTATATTATATTATGGAAAAGAACAAGATTTTTCTAGTAAATCTATTATTTATTAATTTTGTTTACAGTATGGCGACTGATAATAATATTGTAATTGTCTATTTGGTTGTTTTAACAAGGTTATCGCGTGAATTGGTTTACATGAAAATATAAATAATATAAAATAATTGTTTGAAGATATGAGGGTATCTTTGTAGTGAATCAATGTCAAATGGTTTGAGAGTTCGATTTCTGAGGGGAAATAATAATATTTGTTTTGTGTTCTTTTGTTTTTAGCAATACAAAACACAGCGTAAGTTACTCCACTCAATACGTACAGATCGGGCACTAGGTTAGCGGTATATAGAGAGGAAAACACGTGGAGCTAAGAAAATACAAAAAATAAATAAATGACCGTTACATCTTTATTTTTGTGTATTTGTTTTTTTTTTTTTTTTTTTTTTTTTTTTTTTTTATGGAAAAGGACAAGGCAAACGAGCGTTCGGGTCACCTGATGGTAAGTGATTGCCGCCGCCCACGGCCCCGTGCAACACCAGAGGAGCTACAGGTGCGTTGCCGGCCTTTAAGGTGGAGATAGACGCGCTTTTTGAAGGTACCCATGTCATATCGACCTGGAAACACTGCCGCGGGTAGGTCATTCCACAGTTCCGTGGCGCGTGGAAGGAAGTTCCTACGAAACCGCACAGTAGTGGATTGCCACGTATCCAGGTGGTGTGGATGATATTTTAGCTTATGACGTGCTGTGCGGTTAGAAAATTCGGCGGCAGGTAACAGGTCAAACAGTTCTTCAGAACACTCCCCGTGGTAAAGCGAGGAGACGTCTCTACGCAAAGCCAAAGTATCAAGCCTTTCACAGATCATTGGGTCCCCAATGATTCGAGTGGCTCTACGTTGTATGCGATCAAATGGTTCAAGCTGATACTGGGGTGCACCAGCCCAGAGGTGAGAACAGTACTCCATATGAGGCCGAACCTGGGCCCTATATAGGGCCAAACGGTGTTTTGGCGTGAAGTACCGTCTCGCTCTGTTGATGACCCCCAGTTTCTTTGAGGCCAACTTGGCCTTGCTTTCCAGATGATCGCGATACTGGCAGTCACTCGAAACATTAAGGCCCAATATACTGATACTGGGCGCGGCTGTAAGAGGAGTGTTTTGAAAGACTGGCGATATGATAAATGGGATTTTTTTTGTGGTTAACGCGCAAACTTGTGTCTTCAGGGGGTTGAACTGAACTAAGTTCCTTTCACCCCATGAGGAGACATTGATGAGGGATGCCTCAATAGAAGACACAAGTTTATTTCGGCACTGTTCAGCGTTTTCCCGAGAAAGACTTGCTCGGCTGCAGTAAACAGCGTCCACTGTGCTATCATCTGCATAGCAATGAATGCTAGAATCCTCTAACATGTCATTGATATGCAAAAGAAACAGCGTAGGGGACAGCACGCAGCCTTGGGGAACGCCAGCGTTCACGGGCATATGTTTAGAGCAAAAACCGTCGACAGCGACCTTGATGCTGCGCCCAGTGAGAAAGCTGGCGATCCATTTGCATAAATTCTCGGAAAGCCCATAGGATGGAAGTTTAGCCAGGAGCGCCTTATGCCAAACTCGATCAAAGGCCTTCGCCATGTCCAAACCAACTGCCAGGCCCTCTCCCTTGCTTTCAATAGCCGCTGCCCAGCGGTGGGTAAGGTAAACCAGAAGATCACCGGTTGAGCGACCATGGCGGAAGCCATATTGTCGGTCATTAATCAATCGGTGATCCTCTAGATAAACCAAGAGCTGGCTATTGATGATGCTCTCCATGACTTTAGAGAGCAGGGAGGTGATGGCAATAGGCCTGTAGTTAGATGGATCGGACCCATCGCCTTTCTTTGGGATCGGGTGGATAAGAGCGCTCTTCCATGAGTCTGGGACTACGCCGACTTTGTTGAAAGACCTACAATAAAAGAGGACATTTTGTAAGGTTATAGCATGGAATAGATATCTAAAACGTGTTTTAATTTTATACCCAACAACGTTTTGTTTTGATAACTACACATTCTAATATAAGTAATATTTATTAACGCCATCGTTATACTCTTTTTGGTTTTTCCTTATTAACAAACCGTTATACAACCGTCCTTACTCAAACCGTTTATATCTCAAATATTATTATTAATTAGTAGGCATGTGCAATGCGAGAGTTATATATTATAAAGTGACCATTAAAAATGTTTTGGTAAAACCTATATGATTTATTCTTTAATGTGGAAATCACAGCGTCACCCTTACGTTTGGTTTAACATGTCTTTTTCATTGACTCATATGTACATATTCCATTTATATAATTATAAGTAATTACGTGAATGGCGATATCGTTGTTCAGGTAAAACAATATCGATGGTGATATAATATCTTCCTTTCTCTTCAATAACTTTCTATTATATCGATATTCTTGCGTAGGTTTAAGATTCAAATTCATGATTACCTTGCTTTGGCTTCATTTTACGTTAGGACCTAAGGAGATTTAACCTACCTTTTTTTTATGCTACCATATTTTTTTTCTCACCAATCTTAAATATACATAATGTTCCATTGAAATATTGTTCAAAATATTTAAATTCTTTTTTTTGCCGTATTATTTTGCCCTGTAAATTCACTCTTAGTAAATGTTTTGTCTTAAAATTGCATAATAGAAAGTTACTACTACAATGATTCACCTTCATTTTAATACTTCTGGATCATATTGCAGTATTTGGTATTTCCGGTAATATATTGTATACCTGTTATTTATATAACATACCGCCTAGTCCTGTAAAATTAAATGAATGTTATAATAGTGTAGTCGATCGATCACGATCAAACACGGATTAATTGGGTTTTTAATAATATGACCGAAATACTATATATTCTTTATTTAAATTTATTTTTATTACTGACTGACTGTAAAACTGACTGGTTGTGGGTTCGATCCCCACTCGAGGAGATGAAATATTTACTTAAAGTTATATTTTCATTTCTTCGCTCTGGTGTCGAGGCAAAAGTGCGGCGTTGAGTTCTGCCACTCAACACGCAATGCCTCCAAAATTCTGCAGAAAGTGGGGAACGGAGTGTCTTAACTTTGGGTTACCTCTACCTACCCTGCTGTGTGCGGGATATAGCGTGAAGCTAATTTAATTTAATTTTTTTAATTTTTATCTCTGGATTTACGGATCCGATTTATGTTTTTTTTTCAGTCAGGAGAGCTATAGGCTATAAAACATTACGATGCAATTCTTAGTTAGCCTTAAATAACGAAATTACAATAATAATGATCGCCATTGAATTGCCTAAGGGCTGCAAAAATGATGAAATATATTGTTTGACAAAAATATTTTATTTTATGAGTTCCTAAAACATAAGAGAACCAAGGATAGACCCTTGTGGGACCCTCATACTGACCCAGGCATTTAAGGCCGGCAACACACTTGTAGCTCCTCTGATATTGAACGGGGCCATGGGTGGAGGTGATCACTTACCGTCAGGTGACCCGTACGCTCGTTTGCGTTGTCTTTTTCCATAAAAAAAATTTTGCCATTTACCCTCTGAACCCAGTTAGCTAAATAAGAGGTCAGAAGATTGAGTGCACGCCTTCTTATGCCGTAATGGTGTAGCTTCATGATCAATTTTGAGTGCTGTACGCAATTAAACGCCTTAGAAAGGTCACAGAACAAGCCAAGAGCATCCTCCAATCCCTCCCAAGCCTCACATATACTGTTTAAGTCTTATACCATCAGTAGTCGAGCGACCTTCACTAAAGCCATACTGTATAACATGCATAAGATCATGTGAGTCAAAGAGCATTAGCGTAATTTTGTCAAAAAAAAAAATACTTAAATATGGTAGGGATCTAAAATTGTTAGAGTCAGATGTACATGACTTTACTAAAACGTTTTTTTTAAGATACCTTGTCTCTGTTAATATAGTATGTATACTTTCATTTGATAAAGTATAATATAATTCATCTACATTAATCCATCAATATATTAATCTCATAAATCTTTATTTTTACAGGAGTGTGTATGGGGTGCTAGTGGTATAGGCTCGACCTCATATGAGTCATTAGTGTTATATCATAATAACAGTCCGGCGTGGGGAGAACAATTACGTTTGACGGTACCCTTAGAAACGTTTACACATGCACACGTCAGGATTGAGTTTAGACATTGTTCAAGTAAGTATTATAAAGTATTTTTGGGGATCTGTATAGTAGTGTAGGTTCGATCTTGTGTCAGTCGCTAGTATAACAATACCAGGGCAGGATTTGTTTATAGTCATTGAATATTTTTTTAGCTCGAGATAAAAATGAGAGGAAGTTATTCGGATTTTCGTTTGCACGTCTTATGGAAGCAAGCGGTGCAACGCTACGTGACGGCGCGCACGACCTATACGTGTATAAGTGTGATGATCCTTCAAAGTTAGTATGACCTTTGAATTATTTTTCCAAATAATTTTAACATATTAATTACTTGAGCATATTAATACATAATACAATAAAACACTGAAATAGCTTTGGCGTTAAGTTTCGGCGTTCAACACGCAATGCGTCATTAATTGAGCTGTGCAAGAAATGCAACTAACACTAAGTTAAACTTACACTAGATAAAAAATGAAAAAAGAAGTCGAAGTTATATTTTCCATAAAATAACGAATTTGTTTATAATTTACAATTTGCAGACTCGTATCAGCCAGCTATCTCTCTCTACCATCTTGTGCAAACGATACGGGACGTACACTAACAAATGGTGTACTCGCGACCTTCCAAAGAAGTACTAAAGAGAATTGTGTTATAAGTACACTGCTGTGTTCGACTAAATTGACGCAAAATGGTAAGTATTTATATAATGTTCTTTTTTTAGCTTCACGCTTGATCCCGCATGTAGCACAGTAGGCAGAGGGAACCTAGTGTTAAGACATTCCGTTACGAAACAACGACGTGCTCTATTTTAAAAAAATATTTTCGTCGTATAGCCATCTAACTTCCAACCGTTGCGGATATATATATATATATATATATATATATATATATCTTTATGTTATTCTGACTTCGATCCCTACTCGAGGACATGAAATATTTACCTAAATTTATATTTCCATTTCTTCGCTCTGGTGTCGAGGCAAAGCGCGGCGTTGAGTTCTGCCACTCAACACGCAATGCCTAAAAAATTTCGCAGAAAGAAAGTGGGGTCCGGAGTGTCTTAACACTAGGTTCCCTTTGCCTATCCTGCTGTATGCGGGATACAGCGTGAAGCTAATTTAATTTAATTTAATATATATACATGTTAATTTTATTTACAGAGGATCTATTGGCACTCTTACAATGGCGCGCTCGACCTGAGAAGGTGCAAGAGACGCTATTACGAGTATTGCGTTTAGGAGACGGTTTGAGTTGCGAAGAACTGATCAAGTTTCTAAGGGATGTTTTAGACGCTTTGTTTGCTTTGTTTTCCACTGAAGATGGTAATAGGTAAGATTTTTTCTAATAATATAGCTGTAAATATCTTCCCATATATATTGAGAAATGATAAAAGCAAACAAATTATTTTATTTTCAACATAATGGTTTGTCCAAGAATCAGTTCACAAATTAGTTTATCAATAAGTTAATCGTCAATATTAAATCATAATTTGGCAAACAATCTTGCAAGACTATTTCACCCTTGCTTTTTTATTTTCTTTTAAAAATAAAATTTTAAAGTTTTAAAACTACTATAAGAATATAAAGAGTAATTACCTAATATATGACTATAATTTATTATTTGTCATAAATCAAAAACTAAAATTTTGGTCGTAACAAACTAACAGAAATTACATTTATCTTCCAGTACTCCACATTCCGGTACAGTTTTTCTGGTGCTGGTGTCGATTTGCAGTTTACTAGACGAAACTAGATTCCAACATTTCCGACCGGTTCTTGATGTTTATATTGAAGAACATTTTTCTGCTGCTCTCGTGTACAAGTAAGTTTTGTTGTACTTTATACACAAATACATAAAAAATGTGTAAAGTAAAATACAATTTCAGCGTTGCTGTTGACTGCTTCATTTGACTGTAAATGCGACGGTTCAATTTCCATTAGAGGAGTAAATCATTTTTGTTTACTTGTACTGGTAGATGAAGTGCGGCGTAGACGTCTGTTGAAAAGTAGGGAATAGATTGTATTAATAGTAGAGTCACTCCGTCCCACAGAGGGCTGCTGTCGTCGGTGCAGCACTGCGCGGAGTGGGCGGCGGGCGCGGAGGGGCAGGAGCCGATCCGCAAGTGCCTGCGCTCGCTGGGCGCCGTGTTCCGGCTGGCGGTGCGCTCGCGCCGCCTGTTCGCGCGCGCCACCGGCGGCCAGTACGAGGACAGCTTCCGGCGCGACGTGCGCGCCGCGCTGCACGCGCTCAAGGCGCTCGCGCAGTACCCGCACAGGGAGCACTTGGCACCCGCTCAGGTGGAGTCATCTGTTGGTTCTTATTTAGATTTTAAATCCTTCTTACTTTATTTCAGTTTTATTTTCTTATTTTTGTTCTTATGCACAACTAAAATATTCTACAGTCTTGTACGTTTATGTTAAAGGTTACCTGTAACATCAGTAATTACTTGAAATCTCCTTTGCATATAACGTCTATGAAATGTACTTTTAATTCTTTACTAAGAAACTAACTTTTCTTAATTTTCACGACTATATATAAATCTTTTTATTTTAACCAAAATAATTGTATGCAATTAAAGATCAAACGATATTCCAGGTAGCCTTGATGACATCATGGGCCAGTGTGGCCAGGGAAGTAGCGTCGGCGCTGGGCCCGGTGGAGGCCGGGCGCATCACCGCGGCCATGTTGGACGCGCCCGCCGCCAACGCGCCGCCCACGCTGGCCAAGGCGAGGCTGGCGGCCGCGCAGGAGGTGTTGCAGGGACCCCTCGGACAAGACCCAGGTATTTGTGAATCAGGAATATTTTTTAATAAATAAATGTTGAATGTATATTAGATTTCAAGTAAATAACTTAATGCGAAATAGACACGAAAGTAAATAAAATTTTGTTGTATAGAAAACTCTAATGGTAAGGAAGAGAAAAGGGTTCTAATTTATTTATTTATCTAAAAAATATTATCCCATAAAAAAAATTAAATAAATGTAACGTCACAAACAACAATCGAAAATTCCAGAAGCCCGCAACATAGTACTAACAACGGCATGCCATCATCTACGAGTACATCTAGCGAGACGAGACGAACTATCCCAATGTGCGGACATACTAGGAGAATTAGTTACTTTATTGTGGAAGAAGGAAGACCCTGACCAGATCGTGGATGATGATGAACTAGATCCTGACGTAGACGTATTATGTTTGAATACGTTGGATGTATTAGTAGAGACCGTATTGCATTTGATTGGTGGGAAGTCGCCTGTGTTGGTAAATATGAGTTGAATATATATGTAAGAGATATATGTATAAGAATTCCGCCACTGAACATGCCTGCCATGTCTCGCAAATTTGGAGGAAATTGTTTCCATATTTACCCTGGAGTATATTCCAGAGTATACCCGGTCGAAGGTAAATGAAATTCAAAATATTCAAACATTTATTTCCAGGGTCCAATGGTAGCAGGTCTGTTAGGAGTCATGGAGTTACTAAGACCAGCTCATTACCAACGGCTATGGAGTCACCTCGCACCGCACCCAAACGATCGCAAGCCTTTAAAGGATTTCTTGATGAGAGCATTTTTGGTGTTTCGACATTTGATTGAACAGGATGTGTGTATTTATTTAGTTTTTGTGTGAAATAAATTTATTTTGTATAGTTTTTTTTGATATAGCGAAAAAAGTACCGCCATTGTAAACCTAATTAAATATTTTTTGATAAAATATATAATAACTAAAAATATTATATGTATAAAAGTTGCACATTTCTATAAGAAAAAAATTGAAATTGATAGATTAACACAAATATTTATTAAATTTATGGTTATTAATGTCGTTTTTAATTATTATAAGCACTGTTTTTACAGGTATTTCCACCAGACTGGATGGTGCTCAGAGTTCAAAGCTGTAAAGTATTATTGTCAGCATTACAAGACCTAGCGAAACCTTTGTTGGAGCGGTTCTTAGGTGATGAACCGCCACAGTTTGACTCGCAGGTAACTTATTAGTACTATTTGATTTAAATACAAATCTTAATTAGTATTCGTTTTAATTTTTTTTTTCAATTAAACATAGAGCCCTTAACAATGTCATTGTTAATTATAATTTTCATATTTTATAATAAATAAATACTGAATTCTACTTGGGGATTTAGATAACTACACAAGGATCAAAACTTTGAATTTACTACAGAAAATATTTGTATGTGTCTAATGTCATACACAACTTTTAGCTTTTTCTGATTGACCAACAGGGCTAAGTCGTGGTCATGACTATCTCTCCAAATACTTAAAAATACCTTAAAACTAAAATAACAATATTTCCCTCAGCTATGGTCCGGTTACCTGGAACTGGGCGTGGCATTAGTGACGGCGAACGCGCTTCAAGCTGAACAATGGGCTCGAGGACCACAGCGCGCTGCTATGAGGGCGGCCGCTGCGTTGCATTTACTTGCTGTTTGGACAAGATTGGGTATGTACTTATTATTTGTTTGAGCCCTTCATGGCTTAGTGGAACAGCCACTGTCTATGAATGTGCTGGTTGTTTATTCGATCCTCACTCAGAGGCTCACTCATTTCAATTATTTTTATCTCCCGCTGTGGTAGTTGTAGCGCGGCATTAAGTTACGCATTGTCTTGACTTCCTGCCTATCCTGCCATGCGGTAAAAAGCGTAAAGTTGGCTAATCTACAGATATATGATTTGTAAATGTATTTTCATTTAAGCTTTGTGATATTGAATTTATTTTAATAAAAAAATAAAACCAATGGCATATGAGTGACAGAAGTAAAGATATAATGGCAGCATGAGACTTCGCAAATGCATTACTTTAAGTTAATCTAAAATAAGTAATTTATTTGCAAGATAAATATTTTTGCTTTCAATTTCTTGATTCTACACAGAATAAAATTCTATCCAGGTGTTGCCCAGCTCCAACTAATAGGGCCAGCTGTGGGCGCACTTCTAGAAGTTACCCTAGTACCGGAGTTACGTAGAGCGGCTTTGGGAGCACTCGTCGCATTAATGGCGGCTGAACGAGCTGCTACAGGCTCTGCGAGGAAAACTGAAGCGGCTTTGGTAGATAAACTGGACTCGCTAGTTGCTGACAACAAAGCGGATGATCATTACAGACGGTTGTTTGACACTGTGTAAGTTGAGCTTGGTTTAGTAATCATTATTAAATTAGCTTATAGTGATTATAAAGTGTGGTCGACGAGTCATAGCTGTCCTGAAGTTAGTTTTAGATGACTGCACAATTTTAGGTTTTTCTTACATTTTGTTATGTTCTTCCCGGGCGAACAATGCGCGCAGTTATAGAAAATCTAACTTCACAACAGCTACGAGTTCTGGCTGGTTTTCGGTTTTCAAATAATTTTTTTACGACTACGACATGTTAATAGTTGGTCAAAATATAACGTATACTGTAATCTTCCCAAAGTCGTATCTAATGAGGTAAATAATTTAGAATGAGGAAAATAAACTGTAACCGTAAATTTAAAGTAACGAAAATAAAAAGGACTTCAGTTTTATAAAATTCCAAGGGCATCATAAAATATATTTAAAAAAAATTAAATAAATAATATAATTTCGCACATTTCCTGTATATTGTCCTCTTTCATTAATTTTTTGATTACTATGTTAACGCTAACTTACTTCAGGGAGCATTTGAGTTCTGTGTAAGTATTATGATTTATTTCAGTATTTTTCATATAATATTAATAATATAATAATAATAATATTGAGTAATTCTGTTCTTTGATCACTAGAAGGTAATGAAAAAAATTGTAAATTCAATAACTAAAACATTACTATTGGCCATAATGACATTTTGTTACTTGATAAAGGTTTACCACTAACAAGACTTACACACTGGATAAAATTGATTAAATTAATATAAAAACTCCATCAAAAGATTTTAAAATATATGTTAATACTGCAATATGTTTTCCAGTCTAATGGAGCGAGTCTCGACCGAAGGGTGGCGTGAAGCGGGAACCGCATTCGTGGGGTGCGTGACGCGCCTACTGGAGCGCTTGCTGGACTACCGCGCGGTGATGCAAGGCGCCGAGCACAGAGACAAACGCATGGCGGCCACTGTCAATTTGCTCGTTAGTTTCTGATTTTTATTTTTATTGAGTATCAGTGCATGAAGATTTTCTCAGTTTACCCGGACGCGTATGTACTGAATATTATTACTACAAATAGATGCAAGGCGCCGTCTTTACGTTACATACAGAAACAGAAGAGTAGGTTACTCCGAGCATGCATTCCATATAACCGTAGTGGGCAAAATGATCATAATTAATTGCCCTGGTTAGGATCGCACCCACACGCTACGATAGCCCAAAGTGATAAAAATATTCTTAAATACTATACATTTGTTACGATCGTTACATTAATAAACACACATTATTAAAAATATTAGTACCTTTATACCTTCATTTTACATCCATTGTTTTGTCAAAGCAATTATATAAAATTATTTTTTCAGAACTTCTACAAAAATGAAATCGACCGTAAAGAGATGTATTTGCGGTACGTTTACAAGTTGCACGATTTACATATCGCGTCTGACAACTGGATAGAAGCTGGATGTACACTTTTGGTGAGATATGCTTTAAATTAAACTTAGACATTAGACAATAGTCTACCCGCGACCAACTGGAAAGTGTTCGAAACGGACTATTTGTATGCATCAAATTTGATAGAACATGAGTAGTTTTTATACATCAAAAATATTTCATATTAAAAGATTTTAACCTACACACAGCTGTGCTAGACTCTTGGATTCAATCCTCTTAGTGTAATAATCAATGAATAAAGCATTATATTAGTCAAAATATAGAAATAAAGTATGCCTTTGACACTAAAGCTAAAGGCTCCTTTTTTTTGTTTTGAAGTACGAAGCGCTAAAAATAAAACATTTTTATTTATAGCTCTATGCTGAAACATTGAGCTGGGACAGTGATCAGATAGGCGTGGACCCAGAGCACCCTGAAACACCAGAATGGAAACGCAAGGAGGCTCTCTACAACCAAGTGTTGCAATACTTTGACCGTGGAAAGGTACATGTATATTTTACTTATTTTATATTAAAAGTAAAAATCAACAGCGTCACTTTTGTTTCAACGGCTTCAAATAGAGTTAACCACTTGTACTATTAACTTTACAATATTGTTCCATTTCAGTGCTGGGAGAAAGGTCTACCATTGCTCCGCGAATTAGCTACTCTATACGAAGTGAAGTTATGTGACTACGCGCGCCTCGCACACTGTCTCCGCACTCACGCGACCTTCCTGGACTCGGTACTGGAGCAACTGAGACCCGAGCCTGAGTATTTTAGAGTTGGCTTCTATGGGAAAGGATGCCCATTATTTGTTAGGGTAGGTGCACCTTATAAGAAAACGTTTATAAAAAAATTGTTTGTACCTCGCACTAATTCGCCTTAAGTTGTTATTGTATACGTTTTTATGGAGCTACGTCGAATTTTTTCGTTTGTAAATTTTAGCTGCGGTACATTAAATTACTACTTTAGATATAAATATGCCTAAAAATTTGAATAATAATTTAATTTCATATTCCTTTTTTTTACAGAATAAACAATTCGTATACCGTGGGCAAGACTACGAACGTATCGGCGCTTTCACGCAACGCCTGCAGTCGGAATATGTATCTGCACATATTTTAATGAGAAACACGCCGCCAGATGATTCCATAATTGCTGCTGATGGACAATGTAAGTTTAATTGTTTTCTTATATATTAGGATTTGCAATAATTAATTAATATTAGCATAAGAGTCTGTCTACGGTAATTAAAATAAAGCCGGTCATTCTCGGCTATTGATACATAAAATTTTAAACGTTCATTGCCGTATTAATGTTACGATACAATTTATTTATAATATATGTACTTTTTTAAGCTTTACGCTATACAGGATTTGGAAGGAAGGCCATATAGGAAGGTTGGCCACGGCTCCTAGTTAAAGTCAAAGTTAAATAATTTTATTCAAAATAAGAAGCAAATATACTATTGTAAAAGCGTTCACATTTTCCCATAAAAGAATTACGGATTCGAGTTACAAGTGCACTAAGTTTAAGCCTTTTTATAGTTATTAATATTATGTATAGTTATTAATATTATACATATAACCGATTTTGGTAAACTCATTAATGTTTTTCTTAATATACATATTAATTTCAATATTAAGACACTCGGCCTCTCTACTTTTTGTTCAATTTTCGATGCTTTGTTTGTTGAGTAGCAGAGCTGAAATTCGCGCTTTGTCTTCTTAACAGAGCGAAGAAATGAAAATAATTAATTCTCCTGAAATCAAATGAAACCCAAAACCCTCCTTATAATTTGGCACGGTGCCCACTAATCCGAAAGACCTGCACATGCTGGTGACCAGACATACAGATATGCAACGTGAAGCCGGTGGCGTCGCGGCGCTCGTGGCCGCCCGGCGCGCCGGACCCCGTCAGGCGCTTCTACGCCTGCAACGACGTCGACACCTTCCTGTGCGACCGACCGCTGCACAAGCCACCTATCGATAAGGAGAACGAGTTTAAGGTACTGTTGTTTGTATGTTTGTGTAATAAAAGAGATACAAGGTTTAAAGCTGCTTTTCATGGGACTATATAAATATTTAGTCTTTAGAAGAAAGAAAGTGCTGCGTTTACTGTGGAACTGTTCCTGTATTTAATATTTCTAATATATTCTAGGTATTAATAGGTAATTAATAGGTATTAATGAAAATAAAAAAGCCCTTATTATTTCTTGCATACATAATAAGTGCATTTATATACAGTTCATATTTCTATTCTATAATAACATAATTTTCATTTTTAATTCTTATGACATTATGTTACTCTAGTGTTACTTTTAATATTGATATGAGATTAATATCTACGTGTATATATGTATATATATTAGGAGAAGTGCAGAACGCTAATATTTTACAATAATAATGCTAATTGTATTTATAAAGTGACAAATACGTTGCTATAGCAACGAGTATTAACTTACCATTTAGTTTTATAGTCCTATCGATAAATATATAATTTAGTTTTTCTATTTTAAAAACAGGTTAAAAATAATAAAAATACCATTATGATAGTATATTATTTTTAGCATTTTTTTAATACAATGATTTGATTGGACTCATTTTAAAACTATTCTTGCAGAGTTTATGGATTGAGCGCACAACGCTTGTGACGGAAACGACGCTGCCAGGTATATTGAGGTGGTCTGAAGTCATATCGAGATCCGTAGAGGAAATACCGCCTGTAGAAGTAAGTTTTTTATTATTAAAGTATAAAATTATTATAAGTGAATCATATCTATGATTTAATATATGAATTTAATATTGTAAAATTTTAGATTGTAGAAGAAGCGTCAGTTGCATTAGCTGAAAGTTCTAGTTCAGATCTGTGGTTGGAGTGTTAACACTAGGTTACCTCTGCCTACCCTGCTGTGTGCGGGAAACAGCGTGAAGCTGATGATTAATTCCCTTCTTTTAAAAAAAATGTGTCAATAATATTATTGATTTAAATGGTGTTAGACCTTCAAATATCAACTTTTATACGTACAGGTTTATCAGAGCGAAGAAATGAAAATAATTTAATATAATTATTACTCCGTATGGGCATCGATCCCATAATCAACGCTTTTACAATTATATGCTGTGCCACATTAATTGTACATATTCTTATTGCAAACAAAATTAATTATTTATTGCAGTTCGCTTGCGAAACAATGGAGGCAACAGAACGTGAGCTCCGCAGTCTCATATCCCAATACACGGCGGACCCCACACAGAATATAAATCCATTTTCAATGAGATTACAAGGCACAATAGACGCTAACGTGCAGGGAGGTATAACTAAATACGAACAAGCTTTCCTAACGGCAGAGTTCAGTAGGAATGCAACCCCCAGAGAAGCGGCCGCCGCGGCTAAATTAAGAAGGCTCATTGCCTCGCAATTGGCCGTCGTGGAGGCGGGGCTAACTCTACATGGTCGGTTAGCTCCTGAAGAGGTTAAGCCGCTGCATAGGTATGGAGGATATGCTTTTTTTATTGTTTACTTATTGTATATTTTTTTGTATTGATGTTAAATAATTGACAATTTTATACCCATGATAGGTAGTGAATTATTTTCATTTCAACGCTCTAGTAAAACAAAAATAGCTTGAGTTTGTTTTAACTTACTCGCCTTGAGCTGTCTCGAACTTGAATGGAACATAGGAAAGGAAAAATCGTAAAATTCGGTTTCCTTAGCCTAGTTTGTTATGCAGAATACAGCGTGAAATAAAAAGAATTGATTATTTATGCATATGTTTAAAAAAAAGATCATGAAATATATTCTTGTTTCATATTTTTTAATCTTATACTAGTAGCCCAAGAGCCGATACCAACCAGGTCTTCGTTATTTTACAAAGCCATCTATCCAAACTCCATATTCCATAATAATACTTACCAATATTGGGTGCATGCGCAAAGAAACTTTCAGGATTTATAAAATAAATAAGGTCTGGGCCCTACTGTTTTACTTTTGGCTCTCTCTTTTTCAGAAACTCAAGAGCTTTCTTAAGTTTTAGAATTAGTACATTTTGTTGTATCTTACAGGCGCCTAGTGGAACGTTTCAGTCAACTGAGGCAAAATCTGGGACCAGGCTTAGCTCGTGCAAGACGTCAATTGTCAGAAAGCATAGTTAAGTAAGTAAATTAATAGTTTTTGACTATATTAGTGCTATAAAATTTATGTAATGAATATACATGAATACAACCACAACCTATTTTTTATATAGTAAATAAAAAATATTATATTTGTTACCATTCTGTAAAAACATGAGATTTCATCAATTCGACTGTAGTTACCTAAGGACTTTTGACTGTGTTTTGATTTTTTTTTAATTTCAAATATTTTTTTACAGTACACCATTACCACCTGTACCAGCCTTGGATAAGAGATCGCATAGCATCCAACAAAGCGATACCTATTATGAAGATGGACATCTCTATAATAAACCCATAGTAGGTTTAATACATATAAAGTTTTAAATTAAAAATACAATGAACGTTGATATAGTTACTTACACTTTTTTTATGAATTCCAGTACTCTCTAGAAGATTCTCTGGACCAACAAAGCGGTATCATGAGTAACAGCCTACCCGTGACAGACAATAGAGATTGTGAGGATAATTGTAATTCCATGATAAAATCAGCGCCGCCGTTACCAACACGACCCAAGTCAGGTGACCCGCGCAGTCCTACTAGACCAGCCTTGGAGAAGTACAAGTGAGATATATATATATATATCTTTTTTAGAAAACGTATAATATTACTATAACGGAACTCGAATTTGCGCCCCTTGGAAACGCTGCTATCGCCTAGGCTCATTTTTATAAATCGGTCGATTTTGAGATACCATTTCCACTTACATACAATTTATGAGATGAGAACGGTATCTCAAAATCGATCTTAACCTTAAAATGGGCCCTAAGTCATATAAGTGTTTATAGAGCTACGTCAAAACTTATAAGTTTTTTCCAAGTTATTTTCGTTACCTAATAATGATAATATGTCTAAAAATTAAAGTATTTTCTTATAACGTTATAGAGACACAGTAGAAGAAGAAGTTGAAACGCGCCGTCACAGCCGCGCGTCGTGGAGCGAGCCCGGCGACGCGCCGCCCTTGCCGCCGAGAGTGTCCGGTATGCTATAATTTATACTTTTATTCTACTTACTATAGAACAAAAATTATACATTTTGAATATTGATAGAATACTAACAAGAACATATGCATTTTCTGAAAATAATTGTAGATTTTAAATATATATATTTTTTTATTTCATTTATTTTATTATTGATTTTTACAAATTATATATTATGTATTTAAAAATTAAATTTTAAGATTTTGTAATTGTGATTGCACATCTTTCATAATAATCGAAGCATCCTCACATGGAAATAAAACAATCATTACTCATATTTATTTTTAAACTTTTTCCCCTTCATCTGTAGGTGATAAGCGCACTTGGGGCGACGCCCCCGCAGTGCCGCGACGCGCTCGGGGAGCATGCGAAGAACGTGATTCTGGAGTAAGCGTTGATGCCCACCATTATACCAATGCACCTGATCGGCATAATCATGGTAAATTATGATTTATTTAGTAAGAAGAAAAAAAACAACTTCGCGCTTAAAACTTTCAACAGGGTTAACATAGGGGAACCTAGTGTTAAGCCACACTTTTTTCTTGCATATTGAGTGTCGAAACTGAACTATGCGTTCGGTCTATCAGAGCGGAGTATTAGAAATAGATTAAGTACAATAATTCCCCCGAGTGGATATTAAACGAACAAACATCGCGCTAATAGTCAGAAACTGTCCCACTGCGCCCTCAGACTCCAAGTTTGTAAATGTGTTTTTTTTTTTAACATTTTTAAAGTGTCATTCCACACTAGGGAGATGTTCTAAATAAGTATTTCTAAATGAAATTTAAAATTTTAAACGCTTCGTCCTTTGCATAATTTGAATATTGAATTTGATGAGTATTAGAATGATTTTCCAGTTCAAACAAAATAATTTAACTAAAATATAATAATTCAATCGCGACGCGAGTGATATAGATGAGTGACACTAAATTCTCCCTGCTTACCCTGTGATATTAAAAAAAATGTATATGTACAACATTTATATGTTTTACACATTAACATTTATATTTTTATGCCATTATACAATACAGTACTAAGTATAAAGTGAAAACGGAGTTTTTAGAATTCGTTGACCCTTATGTTAGCGTCGTTAAATACATTTAGTATCATGAATTAACTGTTACGACTATTAACAGATATCGACATCATAGAATCACTCCGCTATGAAGAAATTATATCAATGATGTCGGAACCGCTCCACGTGGACGAAGGGGAAACCCCGCCCCCCATACCCCCTAAAGGATTAGGCCATTTAAGTAGCTTCGACTCGGGTCATCATGAAAACGGGGAATCTCATTGCTAACGTTTAACACACAAATGTGGAAGTAATATGAAGGCGTACTTCGTTTTAGATTTGTAATGAAATAAACGAAATATATATGGCATATTGTAAAAGCAAAGGTAAGGTACATGTAGGTTTTAATTTTTTTTAATATATTAAAATGATTCATGCTCTGTTTTAAAATGTACATTTATCTCTTAACTTGACAGCTATATTACTATAATTAAATCATTTACCATAATTCAATTTTGTGCCCAACAAAATATATCGTTGCATTCTTGTATTGGAAACAATTCGTCTCAATTATTCTATATTTTTTTTATTTTGAGAATAGAGAAAAAGTTAATACCCCGTTCCAAACACAAATAAAAAACACTTTCATTCTGAGACTTCGATTTCTATGCAACTCAAATGTTATTACAAATATTTTGCTAATTAAATATTGATTTATTCCATTTGTTGCAACTATTAATTATATAATATTTTTGCGAAGCTGTAATATTTACAAAAGTTGTGCCAATACCGTCTAAACAGGACAATATCTGAAATTAAATGAGAAATAAAATGACAAAATTAAACAATCTGGAAGAAACTAAACTAAAAAATCTTGTTACAGACAAGTAAAATCATTTAAAATGGATAAAACACTAAATATTTTAAATGTAGGTCGTTAGCCGTCTGTTCTTATTGACTTCATATTATTAAATGTGGTCATAAGTGTGTAAATGGTCCAACAATAAATAGAGTAGGGTAGGAGTAGGCAAAAACTAGTGTTAAGAGTCCATATTGCGTGTTGAGTGGCGGACTTCAATGCGAAACTCAACACGGGAAATAATTACCACAAATCGAACCCACAACCTGTCGCGTTTACAGTCACAGTATCAGTATTTGTTAATTGTATATTAGTAAAATAGATATGCCAATGTGGCATTTCTATATTAGTAATATATAATTTGCAACAGCGGGACAACCTCTGCCTATATGTTGTTTACACATGTGTGTAAACGGGTTGTAGGTTCGATTTCCACTTGAAGGAATAAATCATTTTGATTTCCTTACTCTCATGACATTAGGTTACATCTGCCTATTCCGCTACATGTGTTTTAGAAAAAATAACTTAACATAAATAATAAAATATATAAATTACCTTAAATTTTCTTCTGTAGACACCATATTCGCTTTGTAGTTGGGCCATTTTTACACGGACAGCATTGCTGGTTAGAATTAAATATTTAGAGTAAGAAATAAATGTCGTAATTTTGGAAATTCTTACGTGTACGAATATTCTTAGGCTTTGTGGATTAAAAATATGACCAATTACAATAATCCATGTATGTTTTAAACATTACTTTTCTGTAAAAACTTTTATTTGTTTGTATGTTGATGAGCAAAGTACCACCACGGTATAGATGATTTATTTTATTCTATAATTTATTGAAATTTTAATCTGAAACTATTAGTGTTGCCTGTTCATTCAAAACAATCTTGCAATTCTTTGACATTTCTTTTGTTTTATTTACGTTGGTCTGAATTTGGTTGGTACCTAAATTCAACTATGGCAACATAATTTAAAGCAAAAAATTTAACGCATGACACATTGTTTAATAGTAAATTTAATTCAGTAAAAATAAACAATTAATTTAAAAATATATATATAATTTTAAATAAATTGAACAGGCAATACACAATTTTAATATTCTTCTTTCATACCTTAATTAATAAGTACAATGAAGGACGAGATTAATATCGATAAATATATTATATTTTTATAGTTCATAGATGTTTTATGTTATAAAAAAATGTTCTTATAATTGCATATGATTAGAAATGCTTTATGTGATCAAGTGAATAGCATTGTATATGAAGTTCTAACTTTGTGTGTAAACTATCTTTCAAGAAACGTAATATGCTTTTTAAAAAGTAGTGCAGTTTTAATGTCGTAATTGTAGCGTAACATACAACAAAAAAAAAATGCAGTGCTAAATATATATATTGCATTTATGTGTTAAATCTTACTGTTAGAACTTCAATGCTTATTATTAAACTATCAAGGAGTGATTCACGAATGTTTGAGAAAAGAGGTTCACGAGTGATTGTAAAGATGGCGCTGCTAGCAGAGATTTTAATAATTATAATGCAAGATTCGTTTCATTTTAGGCTATTTATTTGTATTTATAACTTTTTAGTAAAGCTGTTTAATTATGGATCACTCTTGTAGCGCTTCTTAAAAGAGAAAAAAAAAAAATGAAAATATTTAGAATTTCTAAACGCCTGCACCAATATTTTAGCAACAGATTAAAAAACTTTTGCTATTCATATTCTTAAAGGTGTTTTTTTAATTCTGAAGCTTTTCTGTATTGATGTGCATATCATTTGTAGGTATTAATTATATTGTTAAGCTTATTAAGTAGAATGATGTTGATTTTGTAGTTTTCACACATTTCGTTAGACATCGGGGCCATAAGCAGGTGATAAATGATAAAATATACAACTCGAACAATATTGTGGCGTATGAACCGATCTTCCAGTTTGACTTTGTATCTAATATCGAATATTTGAATATTTTAACAATCTCTATGTTTAGTAACCATTTAGCTATAGGTTCATTTAATTTTTTACCAAATACATTAATTTAAATTTCATTTATTATAATTATATGTAACGTGATATTTGTGTGTCAAACCGAAAAGTATATTTATTTTTGTATTAATATTTTAGTGCGTGACATATTTTATGATTTATATTCTTCTTACTATATTAACATTATATTTTTTACATTAAATTGTGATTTGAGATTGATTTTCACATGAAATTCCGTAAAAGTATTAGGTACAATATATTTTTATATTTTACACGACTTTTTTTAAAACACAAGCTTTTTGGCAAGTGTTCGTTCTTGGTATGATTCCTAGTACGTTGCTCAAAACTAAAATTTTAAACAATAATCTTTTACAGTTTTTTAAGTCAAATGAGAATTTATTTCTTATGAACTTTTTATTTGCGACGCAGGTGTATTCTATGATTTAGTATATTAAGAAATCAAGTTTAATACTAATATATATTGAATGAACAAAGACTGTCATATTGTCAAAATGCGTTAAGTTATTGTATGCACAATAATTTTCAAGTACCATTTTAGTATAATTAAAACCAGGGATGTTACGGATGCAATATTTCGGAAGAATACTAGTACCGTCGCGGTTTCGGTTCCGTATGTATTATTATTTCGAACTATCATAAATCGACGGATACTTTCCGAAACTATTTGAAAATTTTATTATTAATTAAAATTATCACAAAATAAAATGCCCATTTTGACATTTGTCTTCGTGACGTTACTAGTGATCACTCGGTACTCGATACTAATGAAAAATCGATTAAAGTTTGCATGAGTATTTGATCGATTTGAATTTGTATTGTCAACCCATCATTGAATAATGTAATTCAAAACGGGCCTTTTATGTTGTAATAAGTTTAGGTTTTGGGTACAGATATTTTTATATTTCTCGTAAACCATTGTTTCGGTTACAATAAGGGAGCTCCATACCATCCTTGATTAAAACAGTGCAATTTTGAGAGATTTTTTAATCGTTTACTATTTTTATTGTAATAACTTTTTATATAATTATATCTAGTTTATCTATTATTATTGATTGCAACAAGTATTATGTACATTCTTGTCGGGCTTTAATTGTATGATCTCTTGGTTCTTACAAAATATGTATATGAAATTTTTGATATTTATACTGAATAACATTTTAACATTTTATTCCAATTTTATAACATTCTATAGTATTATATTATGTCGATAATTTTAATACTAACTAACATCTATTAAGTAAATTAACATAAAGTTATCCGACAGCGTTCAAATAGGGCTTGCATAAACATACAATGAACTATTTTTGTCTTTCACACGTCTTTCCAATAACCAAGTGATATTTTGAAATTTTACATAAAACTTTAATAATAGAATAAGTGATGGGTGATATTTTCACATCTTCAACGAACAATTTATATAATGTTCTAATGTATTACAATTAATATGTTTAATCTTATTAATCTATTAGAATTTTCATTAAAATTTGTATTTTAATCTTATAGTTAAGAGTTGACATGTTGACAACTTGGGCATTGTTTTGAAAGAGAATATCCACAAACTCCTGTATGATATAATTCAATATAGATTTTTTTTTTATATTCACAACAAAACACTGTTGTTTGCGTAATATAATTATATAAAATGGGTGATACTGATTTCTATTTATTTACAATTGAACGTAGGACTTAATGATGAGAACGCTTGGGAGGCTTCCAAGAGACGCCGGTTCCAATCCCGCTTGGTTCATATTTTTATACCATTTCTAAATAAATATTTTTCTTTCCTAAATGTGGAATACCACTTCAAAAATATTAAAGATACTGATTTATCTTATTGATATTAAAATTATACAAATTCAAATTACATATAATGGTTTCACAAGGCGTTAACAATCTCTATCGAAACAATGCCACAGTGACAACAATATTGAGTTACCTAAGCATATATGATTGTGACTGATATTAATCTGTAGTTAATTAGTGAATTTATTATCATTATCATTATAATGCGTTATGTTACGTGAAACATCTCTCTGTAGGAGTAGTATCGTTTAATACAATACAATTACATACCATATAATCTAATCTTACCAAAAATTTTTTCGGCTATTTTTGTATCGTAAATCGTAAAATGTAATATGGAATGGCATCGTTGTTTATTTATTTCGTCGTGTTACGGAGATTTCGTGGCTCGGTTTCATTTTGTTGTTTGTAAGTGTTTGGTCGAGTGTTGTCAGTTGTTTATATTACTGTGAATCTTACTGGATTTTATTAGTTTATATTATAATTTAATTTATTGCCTGAAACTCCTGGTTTTTGGGAGTTGTAATTACGAAATTACTAATTAGAATTCATTTTAAATTGTTTTACAAGGTGCAATTGATCTTGCTTTTTACACATAAGTTAAATTCCTAGAAAAATGTTGTCTTTATTTAGCACATTTAGGTTGTTTGGAAATTTACTTCAAAGATCCATATTTTATTCACTGGCAGCACTTGAATGTTTGAGACCGGATAAGAAATCGTTAAGTACAAATGTAGTGGTTAGAGTCGGCGAATTACCTACCGTAAGCAATTTTATTCGAATATTTGTGCAAATGGGCGAAATAAATATTTAGATGGAAAATTGAAGTGTTTTATTTATTTCACAATTAAGTTTTAACTCCATTTCGATTATCTTTCTACATTGGCAACATAGAATGTCTTTCTTATAATTACAGTAAGTTCTTGGTAGGAAAAATGTTTTCTTAATATCCACAGGAGAAGGAGAGGACAATGTTGACTTCTGCTGAAGAACAGAGCTCGTCAAATTAAGCTACTAGACTCACATCCCACCACACCAATTTCTTATGTGGGTTCTTATTTTTTTTGTTGATAGAAACTGTAGAATTTGCTATAATCTAAACTTCATTGCACAAAGATAATTCATTAGAAGAATTCAGATAGACTTCATTGTTAATCTTGGCGGAATTCAATTTTGCACCTAGTATTTATCGTCGGTATTTTCTAGGAAATTAGAAATAATAATCTGAAATATCAATCAGCACATCACTAGTGTAGTACTATGACCAATAGCGTTCCACATCAGAACTACTAAAATATTTAAAGGCACATCTACATATATGGTAAGTATAATTATTGACGTTTTTTTATCTATAAGTCAATAACTAATTACATAGTAAAAGAAAGTGTTCCTCAAACTCCGCCTATCTGCGCACGCGCAGTATAAAGTGCCGTCGGCGCGTCGTCGTGTCTTGCCGATTATTGTATTTATCGAGTGCATTTCGAAATAATAACCACTTTTACACAGTAATTGATAGTCGTAGATCGGACGGACACACCTATCAATATAAAATACCGTAACCTCATCGTAATGTTACAATTTACTAGTTAAAACTGATCGATAATTAGAGCGGTAGTCTTATTAACAGTAGGTATATGTTAATTAATTTAAATCATTAAATGTTCATATATAAAAATAGATAACCATCTATCTATTTAATTTTTATAATATCTGGAACTTAATCTATTATGCTTAATTGTACTTTAGATTTTTGAGATCTTCTTCGTATGTAGCTAACATATACGATGATTTAAAAAATCTAAATAGGTAAACGTTTTAAATTGAAAAATATAAAATCGTCTGATTCGTATCGTGTGTGTACAAGATTATCGCCCTCGGTCGCCGATAGCTCCGCCTATTTGGTGCCCTTAATGGACGCGGAGAATGTTTGACAAAGTTTGACACTTTAATGAGTGAGCGGGCTCGTTGTGCCTAATGCCTACTTAGATTGCATCATCAAGATTCACGTTGGCAATTTAATTTTTGTTACGATATTCATTAAACACTGCCTAGTTATTTGTATATGTGAGTTGAAATTTGTAATCTATTCATGGTTCAAGTCTTACGTTTTACTTTGGTCTTACAGTTTTTTTAGCTTCCCATAATCTCGACGCATTGCTTGTTGAGTGGCGGAATTTACATAAGAGCGAGGAAATGAAAATATTAAATATTTCATTTTTCGGAGTGTGGAACGAACCCGTAACCGTCGTGTTAACAGTCATATCTTTGTGCCTCTGCCTCTCAGGTTTTTATTTAGTTTCTAAAGCCTTATAACGTTTCTTTTCAAAAAAATGTTATGAGGCTTTGTAAACTAAATAATTAATATTTTGTTAATATGTTTATAAATTCTGAAAAAAATGTTTCAATTAGTAAAGACAGAGTTCCAAAAGCGGTTTTTGAGCGCTGAGTTCCGCCACGCAACACATAACGCTTTGAAAAATTCGGCGGAAAATGGTGAACATAGCGTCTAACACTAGGTTCCCTCTGCCGACCCTGTTGTTTGCAGGATACATCGTGAAGCTGATTTAATTTAAATTGAATTCAACAAATAATGAATTGACTTTCGAAGTGGCCATTTCCCAAATGTGCGGTTGACATCTCAATTAAGAAATCCGCAAACACCGTAACACGACTCCCGCATTCCTCCTTAAAATTCTCTATCATCGGAAACTAATTAAAAATTCGCCTCGCCTCCGTATCCCCGTGTTCAATTGGGGGCGATATAACTTCATTTATAAACGAGCAATCTTGTCGAAGATAAGCCGGCGAGAAAACAACGAAGACCACAGCTCGCCACACGCGTCTTCAACGCGGCCACGGCAACAAAAAGTAAAATCCAACAAACTACCTCAAACTCCCAAATGGAACGCGAGCGGGACCCCGCGTTAACTACGCCGATACTGGGAAGGACGCGACTCCGGTAAGGCACGTCACCTAATAAATGACGTCGGACACGAAATAAATATACAATATTGTATTTGTGTAAATAAACAAAATAATGTGACGGCAACCCGAAATGCTTTAAATATTCAAATGAAGCGAGCCGAGGTGAAATACGAAGGTGCGCTCGCTCGACTTGAGCCCAATTAAATCGGTGCCACTGAGGTAGAAATTAAAAACAAAAGGAGAACGACTCGAGTCCGGCGCACATTTTTCTCATGAGTATTATTAGCGAGATGTCAACCCACAAAAAATGGACTTAGAGCGTCGTCGAACCCGCGATCGTTGTCGATAGCATCCCCCGTTTTGTATTGTTTTGATAAGTGTGATGCTCTTTCATTTGGTTTTGTTGACATTTTACATTCACATTACATGTAAGATTGATAAGCAATATTGATTCGTGGAGAAATTCTGTTTTAGATCAATTATACAGTCGGATAGGTTGTAGGTTCGATTTTAACTCGAGGAAATGGAATATTAAATATTTTAATTTCTTCGTTCTAAAGTCGATGCGCAGCGTAGAGTTTCGCCACTCAACACGCAAAGTCTCTCGAATTCGGCGAAAAGAAGGCCGCGGAGTGTCTTACCACTAGGTTCCCTAACACTACTTGCCACATACGAGATACAGCGTGTAGATCGTTTATATTAACATGAAGCTCCTCGAGTTCATTATAAAATACAAAATACGCTGTCAATCAAACCTCCAAGTGTCGGTAAGAGAACCTTGACACCCAGCATTGGGCACGGCCATCACTCACGGCGCGGACGGTGCCCGGTGAGAACAGATTTAATATTTGCCTATAAATCAATTAGGAGCGTGTGGCGTCCGCTTAGCGCTCTAACTTTGTGCCTTTCTTTGATATAATGATAAATGATCTACAACGGTCCACACTGCGCTGGTACAATACGTGCTTACATTCACTTACAATTCATAAACGATTTCTGCACTCAAGGTCTTCTGATGTTTCTACAAACGAAAGAACCCACTTGTTCTTACTAATCTTAGGCTGTTATGATGTTGGTTATATTTATATCTAATAAAGATTTATTTGGCTTAGCTTTTATTTTCTTTAAAATATTTTATAGTTTCATTTTTTCGTTCCGGTACCGAGGTAGAGCGCGGTGTTGAGGTCTGATATGTGTGGGATACAATGTGGAGCCAAGTAAAAAAAAAATTAATTTACTTTAAAATAGTACATACCTAGCATTTAAAATTTCAACAGTTAAACGTTTTTAAATCGATAAGTTCCATATGTTAAGTTTATATTCCCATATTGATTCTATACAAAAGCCTACCTACTTATCTAACTAACTAAAGACTCTATGCTTTAAACCAACTCTGTAAAAGCACATACATCATATAATACAACTATACGTTTCATTAACACCCGTCGCGTCCTCCATCGAGCTGCTCGATATATTCAAACAAAATAAATTCATTTTAAACAATGACCATCTAAGTGCTTATTGGAACACGTCCCGTACCACTCGATACAAATCGATTTAAGCTTCAAACAGCTCTACACTGCGTACTAAACTTTGTACATTTAAAACTATAGCAAAGAAATAAGTAATGGATATCGTTTTGTAGTACGATTTAGCGGTTTTAAACGCTATACGCGATAGAGGGCTGTGAGGGGCTCCGCAGGGGTCCCGCGGCGGCCTACCGACGCTCATCACTATTCAATAAGTTCCATTTATTGAAATTACATAATTTGTGTGAATAATGACGGATGTGATGGATCTCCGTGGGCGATGCGATCGACTTATACCCGATTAACTTTTGACCGCCGGACGATATTAATAAGCTGTCTATTCAACACTGTGTTGCTTGTACTTATGTTTAATTTTATTCCGCTTGCGCGTTTGTTAAGTATATGTTGGTAGTTTATGTTATTTCTCCTAAACTTTTCATGTTTTATAATAATATAAGGTGATATTTTTTTAGCTCTGTTGTGCTCAATCAGATTGTATTAAAATTATTTATTTTTAACGTATATATTTATCCCACTCGCTTTGATACAGTAAATACTAAGATAAACTAATTAAAAAATATATATTTATACGATTCTTTTCATTATTAACAAAAAAATTTGAGATAAACTTAATGTTCTAACATCAACTCTACACATAAAATAGTGTGTGAGAAAAACCACTAAAACATAAACACATACATTTGTATACTTAAGTTTTTGTAACTAATTAAAAAGAGAGCGAGCCCAATTAGAATGCACTCATCTAATGATATGGAAATGGAGTGGCGTTTAACCACAGTCGTAGAACAAGCTGTGTTGATTTATATCGTCGCGAGGTTACTTTTTGTGTTCTTAAGTAGGTATTTCAGCTAAATAATTGTCTTTCATCGATTTGTCATTGTTATGGTAATTTGTGAAAAAATAAATAAAAATGGAAAAATAAACACAATATTTAAAACATTTTTTTTTGTAACACAACACAGCTTCAATGATATACTAGTGACTTAACTTACTTAAAGAATAATTCTTTTTTTAGGTTCAACATATAATCTAAGAATAGTGCCTTCTACTAGTTTTTACCAACTTAGATTATATATGTATTAAAATTTATAGTCATTTGGAGTCAAATCACTTACATTCAGGTCGATTTTCCACAACGTAATTTAGTTTATGGTAATGGTAATTTACAATATAAAAAAAATACCTTGCTCTAAATTTTCATACATTTTGTATTTTATATAAGTACGGTAAAATCATACATTAAATTATTAAGCAAAGATATAATAATAGCTGAATAAATAAAGCGTATAAACGCAAGAGTAGATGTGTTTTCTATTTGTTATCTCATTATAATGTTTTGATATTAAAATGATATTGTGATATAGTTAAAGAAATGAAGCGTTTAAACGACGGCACCAAGTTTAAACACCAAATACCCTTAAAATAACAAGTTTTGAGGTTTCTATAACTATTTATTCTAAAATCTATTTCAACCAACCATTAGACTAACGAGGCAGTCAATATTTGTCAGTTAGTCTATCAGATCATTATCAAATTGAAAATCATCCGAGAGGGATTAGTATGAAATGTAGTATAATAACGTATTAACGATCACATAAACCTTAATATTAATTAGAAGCAAGTACATAAGAGCAATATAGAGCTACCTGTTAATATTGTGATGTAGAGACGTATACGGTCAATAAATTACAGATTACTACGCGTTGTATATCGGTAAGTGCCTAGTTTAACTTCAGTGGCTACACGGTTATTAACCGTACCGGCTGGATAAATGTCGTCAATATTATATTTAACCCACGGTGCATAAAGGGGTTATAAGTTCGATGTGTCTGTCTGACTGTGTGTCTGGCTGCGGCACCGGCTTCAGTATCAAAGAATCGATTTGAGTGTTATTTTTGTTATAGTCGATAGCCTTGTTCAACGCGGTGGTTCTTAACCATGTTATATGAATATCGTATTAGCACTTCGCCAATGTGAGGATAAGGTGATATTTTTTAATCTAGGGTTTCTTAAATTTTGCTTATAGGTATGTGTATTTATAATTTAAATAAATTCCAGTTAAAAGAGATTGTGTCGTAATAAGTTAGTTATATTTATGATTAATTGCTCATTCAAAATGCAGCTGACATTGCAATAAGCGATTGTTCAGTGAGTGTACCTACTTGTATTGTATTATGTATACGAATAGAATATACGTGTTTAACGTATGCCTTTTTATTTGATATTTTATTGTTAAACAATAAACCGTTATATATAATTTAAATATTATTTTATTTTATTAAATAAATAGCTAGACACAGAAATTATTATTATTGTTTTGGGAAGTATTAAGAAATATATTTTCGTATATTATTAAAGCTACCACAGAAATGAACCCTGTATTAAACTTGTACGTATGTAAGATCAAAATTAACTCAAAATAATCAAATCGATTCTCTGAATAAACTTATTGAGTGGGCGTCTTTATGTAGAAAGTAGTAGTAACGTATATGTACAGCGTCTCGTCCACGAGATTTTACGAGTTCCGAGAACACATATAAGACACGACCAACGGTGGAACGGTAGATCGTCTAAATTAAATTAGGTGGGCCTCGGAGGCTGGGCCGCTCGTGACCTGACTGCTAACTTAACGTCGTCTGAAGGAAATATTTCTCGTCGTAGGAAGTCATAAAACCAACCAGATGGACATTCCGTAGAGCTTAATCACAAAATCGTGAGATATCTCCACTATTTTTACATAATTTTGAATGCAAATAACGCGTTTAGCTTTTTTTTGACTTGGCCGTCGTGTTTCTGTGTTTGGATTATTGTAATGAAGTCGTAATTATAATATTTAGGTACTTTAATATCGCATACAGTGCATTGAACTAGATCTCCCAGAGTGATAAATAGAAACAATTGAGCACTAAATCCAAATATCGCCCCGCATATATATTTTTTTATAAGTAATTGTTTCATCAAAATGCATTATTTCAAATATAACTGTTATTTATGAATTTTGTTATTAATAATCCTACAAATACTTGTAACATTTATATATCAATAATCAGTTGGCTTTTTAAATTTTGGTGTTAACTGATGGTATATTACTAAATTTTCCTAATTCACTACATTTATTTTAAGACTTAAACTGATACAAGCACTTACTTTTAATAAATAAGACCAAAAGTATTCAGACTGATAAAGCAATTGTGAAAGACAATCAGTACTAAATACATCAGCGAAAATGGCTATATGCTTTTTCTTATTTATTATTTTGTTTTAGAAATAGAAGTATCTCTGCGGTATATTTGAAATATTTATATTAAAAAAACTTTATTTATACAGCAACATAGAACTAAGCTAGGTATTTTGGTACCTACATCTACGTTTCCGACCACCTATGGATATTTCCTATAATTTTTAAAATTAAGATAAATTAATGTAAACAACATTTTTGAAATAAAAATTAAATCATAATTAAGGGTTGAATACGGCAGCGGCCGCCCGTCGCGCGCCATCTCCCACGGTTTCTCCGACTTCTTAAACAGAATTTTACGACGCCCATTAGCCCCACGATAACAATAAACTTGTCCATCGACAAATAAACACTCCTCAATTAAAGAGATGTATTATGACCGCTACTTGAAACCGCAGCTTTTTGGCATTTAGTTCGCGTTATGTGGGCCACTTTGGCGCAGCAATATCGGTCTGATGCGAATATTATGGAGCTATGTCGTCCAAACCAGTTTTCGAATGCCAAGTAAAATATATTAAAACAAAATTATTCTGACGATATCAATAGCGGCGTTGTGTTACGTAATTCAGTCATTTGTTGACATAACCGCTATAAACGTTGGAATTATGAGCAGAGAATAAAAACTTTCATCTGATCGGATCGTACGTTGATATTTGAGTATCTATTGCTCCATAGAAATTTGGATAGATGACTGTGGCCGAGATTCGTAGAATCTGTGCTGCGTCCAGTTAATTATTGGAGTGTTCGGTGGGGAGTGGGGAGTGGGTAGATTAATGAGCGGCTACCGCTGGCTTATCGCGACATCTGGGCCATGACTGATCATCTGTCGTGCGCCTGCGCCTGTGCCTGCAACGCTAGTGACGTACGAGCCGACGACATATTTATATTTTGTTGAAAGTGTTACAAAGAAATATGTGTTCTACATTGGTTGGAAATTCATATATCAGCTTATTCAATTATGAGATTGAATAAATTAAGTATGTAACCTAATGGAATAAGTTTTTTTTCGAAACAATTTGTAATAATGCGTAAAATTATTACGTAAACGATAATAACGACAAGAATAGACTTTTGGAAGTAAAACATTATCGAAGGTAGAAGGTAACATAACACTAAAACCCCGCAGTTCTATTTATCTAAAAAAATATTCCAATAAATAAAACCTATTTTAAACCAAAAAAAATATTGTCGAAAAACATCGATATATGCGTCGCATCCATCACTACCCGTCGTGATATGACATTGGAGGGCACAGCTTCCCAGAAGTCATACTCATCGAATACCTTACGAGCACCGTGTACCATTCCACCTTTTTTTCTCCTCCCTATAGTTTTATTGGGTGCATTGAAATATTTTTGTTTAGATTAAACGACGTTTAGCCAGTACATCGCTACATTAGGATTAATGTCGGTCACTCACGGGCGTGTCTCCGTATTCCTCCTCCATTGTTCGACACTGACGGCGAACTGTCATGGGAATTGAAGATTTAATGGCATACTCAAAATATTGAATGACTCGAAAGATATCGATAAAATCTTGCAGCTACTGATTAATAACTTAAACCTTTTTGTGCTACCAATGGTTTTGCATCCATATTAAAAGGTTATATTTTATATAGTAGATAAGTGTATTAAACTCTGTACGTCGCACTATATCTAGTTTGTTATATCTACTCTTCAGCTTCGCTTTGCTAAATTCCGCATATCAAGGTAAACAGAGAAAACTTAGTGTTAAGACACTGTTCCCAATTCTCAATGCATTGTTGAAAAATTAATAAGTCACTTAATTGCTGGACTTCCGTCGATTTTGCGACATTCTGCCGTGATATAAAACCCGTTAACGACAAGGAAACAAAAGGATAAATATTACTCCGAGAAAGATTTGAACCTCTACTTTTCTACAATAACATGACAGAAGCATAAGCATTCCACGTTGTTTGCACAATATGCACATAAACATAGTCCGATAAAAATTTTGGTTAAATTATTTTTAGGTTAAAATATTTTTGGCAATCATTAAATGTTCCTTTAAAAGTATTGAGACTAATGGCTAATTGAGTTAAAGTCTACAGGCGACCCGCAATAAACAACTAGGTAATAAATAAAATCAAGAGCTACGACAGTGGTGTCGTCCATCATACCGCTCATTACTGTACATTATCGGAACGCCGACACAATCGCTCGATTCGGCCGAAGATCGATTGATTCGTATCGAAACTGATGTACGACGTTGATTGAAAATAACCTACATACTTGTGGGTTCTACGCTGTTGAAATTACAGATTATGCTTGTATACAGTGGTAGCTTACTGGCCTCCACTTCAAACTACTGTTTATCAGTTCTTTCAGCTTAATAAATACTAAATTTAATTGGAGTTTATTATATGCCCATTTTTTTTATTAGCGTCATGCTGCATCCCGCACATGGCAAAGTAGGAAGAGGAAACCTATGAACCTAGTGTTAAGACAGTTCCGTTCCCCATTTTCTGCCTCATTCGTTTTTATGTGTTGAGTTTGCCTCGATACTAGAGCGAAGAAAATATTAAATATTTCATTTCCTTAAGCGGGGATCGAACTCACAACCTGTCGCATCGGTGCGTATGCGACAGGTTGTGAGTTCAGTTCGATTTTATTAGTATATTGTATTGTATTGTATTGTATTGTATAAGTTGTATTGGTATTCCAGCTCGGTGGAATTTGTATATATTGGTAATGTTAGGGTAATATTTTCCCGAATAATCTAGGCAATCTCTAAATGTAGATGGAAATAAAAAAAGCATTATTATTATTCTATTAGGTTAGGTTATAAAAAAATATATAAGTATATTTAAAAAAAAGAATGACTAAAATATTTTTAGTAACTTAAAATAAATACAAGTATACATAACAGCATCCCCCAACATCGACAGCCACATAAGAAGCTCAACGTAATTACAATTGTTCATTTAAATACAAAGGCTAATTTAATAAGTGACCCAACTTCTAAATGTCAAAGCTTTCAAATAAAAAAAAATGTGTGTATGAGACACACAAAAAATGGAAAGAAGGATGGCGCACGGACGAGCGGACGCCCAGGCCGGTGTCATGGGAAATAAGACTCTTTATACTTCAAATAAATTGGAGGTCATTTTTTAAAAGGAACCTTTTTATATTGTTTGGGTATTGAACAGTACAATGGGTGGACAAGAATCGCTGTTAGGTAACATTTTTAACATCATTATAAATGAAGAGCTGTGACTGATGATGTACCAGAGACCTCGTTACTTCGGAAGGCTTATGGTTGCTTCCAAGAAAATCGTTTACGTAGGTGGCTATGTGCCTCTCGAACTTGTCTTTTTATAATAGTGCAATATTTGTAATGTATGTTCTCGTAAGCATACTAAGCGGTTCTCGTTCGTTCAAATGTCATGTCAGAAGTAATAGTTTATTTTATCTTCTTGTATTGTAGAATATAAATAAACATATTTAGGTCGATTTTAATGGCCACTCTTGGTGCTGGGACGTGCGGTTGTGAGTTCGATTCCCGCTCGGGGATATGAAATATTTGATATTTTCATTAATTCTCGTTCGGTAACGAGGCAAACTGTGGCGATGAGTTCAGCCACTTAACACGTAATGTCTCGAGTATTCGGCGAAAAATGGGGAACGGCAGTATCTTAATGGGAACGGAGCATCGTAACACTAGTTTCACAGATTCTTTCTACCTACCCTGCTATGTGTAGAATACAGTGTGAAAACAAAAAAAAAGAAAATGGAGAGTAAATATGTATGTCATTCTGTGCTTTTTCTTGAGGAAAAAAATAAAATATAGTTTGGTGATCAATGGCAATTTGTTTAATCTATTTGAACTGGCGTCCAACTTTGACCTATACGATAGAGACACTACAAATATAACATAGCGGAAAACGAACTTACTTAAAATGGTATATTACGTATTCTACACAATCCATTTACTATTTATTATATTATTGTTTTAAAATTATTACACTTCAAACCTATTGTGTCCTCAAACATTAAAAATATCTTCTGTAATATATTTATGATAAATGCGAAAAAAAAAACGACATTTTATAATATTCTTTAATACTATAGTAATAAGAGATGGGTTTAACGATGCCTCCTTCTAGGGGGTCGGAAACAAGCTCACCGGTAGCCGGCGCTGCCCCCCGCTGTTTCACTGTCATTTGTACATTAATTTCTATTATAAATATATATAATTACATACAAGCCTGTTTGAAAATGTAATCACAGTCTATTTATTTTAATACATCTCAAACGCTGTGTTAATGAACTTTATATTGAAAATCTTACTATTCAGTTTTAATAGGCACCGATAAAGATAATTCTTACTATAGAACTGAGGCTGAACCGTCGGGCTGAAGTCTTGGAGTAACAACGAGGCATTTCGTAGGTTCGATTCCCATCCAAGGAAATAAAATATTTAATATTTTCATATTTTCGCTCTGGTAAGGAGGCACAGCACCGCGTTAAGTTCCGCCACTCAACATGGAAAGGCTCCAGAAATAGGCGGAAAGTGGGGAATTGAATTGGCTTAATGGCGACGGAGGGTCTTAAAATTAGGTTGTTAAGAAAAAAAATCAAATATATTTGTTTTTTTTCTTACTAAGGCTAATATCGTAAAATAATCTATCAAAGGAAACGTTTATATCATTTTATTAATTAAAAATCGTCCTAAAAAGCAAACGCCGCCCACAATTTATTACAAAACGACAGTTTTTATATTAAAATATGTCTACACTTTACAAATAAACATAATATTTATCTCTGAATCAATCATTTTGTATGGGAACACCAATATTACCGAAGGACGCTTCCTTCCTTCGAGAGATCTTTAACGATCGGTGTTTCATAGAATGTTTGAATTTTAAACCCTAGTTACGACTACAGATAGAAGTTAGAGATGGAGATAATTTTTTTAAGTCGAAACATAAAAAGTCTAACTGGCCAGTATTTTTTAACATCGACAGATACAAGAAAGTTTTGGATGGACGAGATACGAGATAAGTAATGAGCGAGATAGCGGGGCGGCTACCGAATATCATATGCAACGGAAGCTCGCGTTATGTGCGCTATCCATCGGATAACTAACTGATAAACGGAATAAAGGAGAATAAATAATACCGGTTAAAAATAAAAGTATTTATCATTTTAATATGCAATATTAATAACCGATGTCTTGGAGCTGCGGTTGATAAATTTATATATATATATATATATATATATATATATTGATAACCCACTGAAGTAATTTTCAACGGGTGTAGTTTGTTTTATTAAAATATGTTTTGCTTCTAGATTTAGTTATAAAAAAATAATGTACTAAATGGTAAATTTTAAATCTCTTTATTATATAAATAGTCTTCAGCGCGTATTTTTTTATATGATATAAAGATTATCGTGTATAAGTAAACTGATGTATTTATACAAAATATAAACAAAAATATACAAAAAAAATACACCTTAAATCAGTGTATTTCTCTAGTATTTAAATAAACATTACAATTTGTATGCACCAAAAAAAAAAAACAAAAAAAATCTATTTTCAAGTTAATCACCCACTAGATTATGATCCACTAAAGATTCACACCGCGCTAATTTAATGTAGGACGGACGCGTCACAACGACCGCCTGTCTGGCTAATCTAAATGCTGTCAATACCGTTATCTAAAACGACCCCAGTAAAGCAAGTATACGACCCATAAATGAGTCGACGGTGCGCCACTTCTGGAGCCCTAAACGCCGCAAGGATATTCACGAGGAAGACTGCCAATATTTACAAGGCGTAACATAAAACACTACAATAAAACGGAACTTGATGGCACGATTAAGTATGGAACAATGGAAGAGGCCAGTCGTGGCGCAGTGGCACAAAGTGTGACTGTAAAACCGACTGGTTGTGGGCTCGATCCCCATTCGAGGAGATGAAATATTTACTTAAATTTATATTTCCATTTCTTCGCTTTGGTGTCGAGGACAAGCGCGGCGTTGAGTTCTGCCACTCAACACGCAATGCCTCCAGAATTCGGCAGAAAGTGGGGAACGGAGTGTCTTAACACTAGGTTCCCTCTGCATACCCTGCAGTGTGCGGGACACAGCGTGAAGCTGATATATATTAAGTATGGAAAAATTTTATGGTAATTATCGATAAAAATATGATAAACCTGTAACCCGTCCGGGCGTCCCGCTGGTCACCCCGCTGTCCGCGAAGTCAGCTTAGCACCTATTCTTATATTTACATCAATTTTTAAACTTGTTTCAAATTTAATTAACACTCATAATATTTAATCCATAAACATTAAACTTTTAATAAGTTTCCTGTTTGAATAGCACTCGGCTTTTATGGTTCATTTCTAGCATTCTCTCTGATCGAAACTCAAATCGAATTAATTCGTCCCATGCTTATGAAATTCAATGAATATTTATTAACAAATAGTTAATTCGGAATTGGTAATATAGATTGATTCCATAGATAGTTCCATATAGTCAGAGAATAATATACCTACTAACATATACTAGGTATATCCGTTTAAAGAGTTACAAGTGATAAAAAAACATGACGACAACGTGTGAAGTGATATACTCGCAAAAACTAAAAATATCCCGGGTATTCTGGTTTCGTGCAATTTAAAATAGACCAGCTAGGTATTCTATTGGGTATGATTACGTAGAACAGCGGCGGCCGGTCGCTCGCGGGCTAATCACGAACACAGGTAGCGTATCGCAGCATCTCGCGCGCGACACACTATCCATTCCGGTTATTAATGAACACGAAGCATTTTCGAATTTCGCCGCCGCTCGGACAGCCCACTGACAGCTGTTTATTTATCAATGTCCACCGCACGTCCGAGCATCATCAGCAAATATTACAATTTACATAAGAAAGTCGTAAGACCCGAACGAAGCTCCTATCAGCGCATTCTTGCCTTATATTTTCAAAAACAATCCCATATAAGGACATATACAATATTTACCCGTTAACTATGAAATATTGTGCTGTTTATTGAATTAATTTACTTTTTCCCATTAGAATCGATCGTGTGTAATAAAATTTACTCAAACAAGTATGCCCGCAAATAGAAAGTAATCACCTTTAATAACGTTCGGACGTCGGACTCGGTGTCGTCAAAAAACATTTTCCTTAGAAAGCGTATTGAGGCTCATCGAAGGGTCCCTCTGCGCCGCCGTATTACGATTAATTGATGCTAATTAATAAATTAATTAAACATGTTCATACGACGCATGAGCAATTCTAGTTTTTCTATAGTCGGGTAAGTTTTTGTGTGTGCTATATTTTAGTTGCAGCGGCATTCCCGTTCTTGCGAGGCGTCCCGCGAATGGCAACACCGGCCGCTCGTTCATATTTTGTAATTAATTTATTAAAATAATAACAAGCATCGCGACTGACTCCTAATTGGGTACATGTTATGTTGCTCATTCATATTATAATAATTAAAACGATGGTGTATTTAATTATAATAATTTATGTCATATTCTTCTTGTTTGCTCTCGCTGCTTCGTGAACGTGGAACGTACGTTGTGTTTTGTTGTGGCCGTTCGTATCTTTGTCGGTGTCATTATTGAATGAATTACAGCGATCGCTTCTTGTGTGTGCGTCGGCTAATATAATGATTAATTAAAAATGATGAGAGCGAAATATGGTATTAATAAGCAATAACTTACTCAATCCTCTAAACCAGTACTAAATGATTGAAGTTGTCAATATATGAGTATAATTTAATACAATTATGCTGGAGATGTAGATTCTGATTACCTAATTAGTTCCACTAATTTCTGATCAGTATTTAGATCTAAATATGATATCTTAGTTATGGCTAATACGATTTCACAGTTACAATCCAATGTACCGGTCGTTGATTCGATCAATTATTACAAATATTTATATGAATATGCAATGGCGCCTAAGAGTTTTAAATAAGATTATCAATCTACTTGCATCTCTGTAATGTAATAAGAGAAAGGTTCTAATAAGTGCAAGAGAAGGATATATATTTTATTTTTAAATATTTTATTAATAGATACTTACTAAAACAACAGTAGTTGCACAGTGCTATTGTTGGTTTAAATTCCACAAATAATTTAAACTTTCATCGATTAAAAGTTGATGAAACCATGGTGCAGTTGGAAAGAGTTTACTGTACACGGAATGGTGTGAGTTAAAATTATTTCAATTTTCTTTACCCGATTAAACAAATTACGATTTAGGTTCTGCTATCAAGCCCGTATCCTTTTTGAAATGAGTAGTGAGTGATAGTGGTAAGAGAAGAACGTCACCACACTTTGCTACCTTTGCTCACCTCTCTGCCTACAAATCAAGAAAAAGGCAGTGTGAAAATAAAAACAATATTTTTTTAATGTCAGTGAATTCAAAGAGGTCATGATTATAATTTTAATGACTGCAGTTATCTTCAATGAAAGTAAACATAAGAAGTGATATGTTCGAAACACTGCTCTAATCAGTAAACATAATATGGTGTATGAAATATTTCGTGAGATGCAATCGCGGAGACACCATGGCCCACGTGGTGATTGAAGTCGCCGACAACGGAGTCGTCACGTAGCCGCCTCGGTACAGCGTGTTCTCGAAATAAACCCCGCTTTTGAGAATACTGCTCATTCATTTTTCAATCTAGATATAGGATTGCGGTACGTGTTACTGTTTGTTCTAATAAAAATATCTTGGTTGTTTACGAGTTAAGAAGAATTTGCTAAGTTATTTTAAAGTGTTTTACTTATATGTTTTAGGTTGTATTATAAAATTTATCTCCCCTTAGTAAAAAAAGGAGATGAAGAAGTTTGAGATATACAGTCTACGCGATAATTTATCTCAAATATATGCTAAAAAATTTTATTTCAATAGTCAATACATTCAATGTCTGAAAAATATAGAGTACAGTAGTTACTCCCAAAGTTTTTTTTAGCAACACGATGTATTCCGCATATAGCATGGTGGGTAGAGGGAACCATTCCCATCAATACACTTCCGTTCCCACTTTTCCGCTGAATTCTGGAGGCATTGCGTTCTGGAACTCAATGCCACGCCTTGCCTCGTTACCAGAGCGAAAAAATTAATATATTAAATATTTAATTCCCTCGAGTGGGAATCTAACCCACTACCGCTAGAGTTTACGATCGCACGACTGATCTTGAAAGTATGCTATAAAAATATGAACATCTCCCATATATTATTGACCAGAGCTTGCATAACCTATCATAAGTCACGCAACATCGAAAACAAATTATCATCGACAAAAGAATTTACAAGGCGAAGGCGAGCAAGCGAACACGCGTCTACCACCGACATAAATACACAAACGGACATTATATAGAGAAGGCCAATTTAACAGACTTATTGTCTCCGCGCATAATGCGAGACGCTGGGAGATGCAAAAGGAAGAAGAGGTGCGGAGTCCCCGACTCCGGCCGATACAAAACAATGGTATTTAATCAACGATGATAAATGCTGTATTCGAGCACGTTTTTTAACGATACTGCCGTATTGTTTTGGCGGGAGCTTACCGTTGAATACGGAGATAAGTCGCCGCTGAGAGTGGCTTAGCTGACAAATTGGAATAAAAGAAATATTTATTCGTGTTCACGTCGTGAAATCTTTGGATTTGGATACGTATTGTGAATATTCTCACATATTCGCTTTTGGCATATCTCTATATTTTGTCAGGACATAAAGTGAAATCGGAGATCTTGGAACTTATGATGGGCATTCCTTAAGGTAAATTTTCACCAGAGCAGTACGCTGTAAGTATATATCGAGTTGGCTTATAGATAACGTGATCGTTAAAAAACAACATACTATTTATTTCAAATACAGATTTACTTAGGCTATAGGATGCAGCAAATCTCTTATAAAGTACTTCTTATTTTACGGAATATTACAATTGAATTGAGTCGATGTATTCTAGTGTCGTTACAGTCCCTGCTCTTGACTTATTCTACGATTTATAGTGCAAGGTATAAGGTACAAGATGCGGCGTCGCAGTGCCCTACACTTTGGTATAAATCACGATATTTTCAAACAACGCGAAGGACCTGATCAACATCTCGCGGTGTACGGGCCGGGGAAATGTTCGGAGGTGCTCGTAAATTTGTGCGGTAAAACAGCAGGACGCCCGGACGACTGAAGCGACGGATAGAGCAACGGTTTGATTTATGGCGATGTGACTGACAATGCCTCATGTTTGCGTTCGGACGGTTCGCGGGATCGCAGGAATTGTTGCCGCGGAGATCATGTTCGAATTGGCCGCGGATGCTATTGGGAGACGATGGCTTGTGTGGAAATATAAACAACTATAATATATTTCATGTTTCGTTATATTTTAAAGTTATATTAGCTCATGTTAATAATGTATATTACGAGCCATAATGATTGATATTTTTTATGCTTTTAATGGAAAAAATAACAGAATACGCAAAACTTAAGGTTAAATTCAATTTGTTCCAAATTTTATAAATTTACCAACGAATAAAATATAACAATGTATGTACAATTTTTAGTAAGACAACATAAAACCTTACATAAACAGATTTGGGTAAAAACTGGACTCGTTTATAGAATTTACTTTTTGATAACGTACAAATATAGATTAATTACGTCGAGCTTACAAATAATGGGCTGAATTCAGAACATACTCATGAATTGGCCGTGTGACCGTGGGATGCAGTTTGTAGCCACCATTTTGGGCACATTCATTCGTTCAATCACGTTAATATATACAGCCACGTTGATATATACTGCAAGTAAAAAGTAACAGATGCATTTCATTTGTAACAAATGGACTCGAGACCAGCAATGATCATTTGTCCGTCTCTCGTCAGTTATATACGTATATTGGAACGGCATACCAATAAGCCACTGCTGGCATCTCTCACCTACCAGGACTACTCCGCTCGGGGAACATAAAACCTCCTTTATTGACGACTTCGCCTAAAAAGTGGAACACAGGAGTTGTGGCTGAATAAATCATTCGCTCTCAAAACTGGCACTAGCGGTGTGCGCCTCAGTCGATAAGATTCCCGGGTATCAGCAAAAACAATTATGTCGGTCCAGAATCTTGTATTTGTGTCGTGTTCGTTTTGCCTCTAGACGCCGGTTGGAGCGGTGGCATAATGCGTGCCGATAAATATTTATACAATTTATTCATATTCCTTCTGATGCCGCCGGCGGAGCTATCAAAATGCTCGTACTGCTGCACATTTGGTGTTTTCAAAATATTATTAATGGTCATTTATGGTCACGTACCTACGGTAACTTGAATCAACTGGTACTAGGTGTATTGTATGAAGTTAGTAACATAAGAATACATGTCTCTACTTAGCATGGCGTTTTATTTAATTCTTTAAAATTATTAAGGATTGCAATACATTTTTGAAGTTAAGCTTAAGTGTTAATCTTATATTTGATTTCCTTAAATATGTGATAGCTGTCAATAATCAAAAATGCTTTTAACCAAGTGAAATTAGGTATACAATATTTGTTTATTGCTAATAACTAATTATTCAAAATTATAAATAGAGAAAGATAAATGAACCGCGGACAGACTAAACACTAAGCAAAATTTATGAAGCCGAAATGATATTCTCGGACAGGAATATCAATAGCATTAGACAAAAACACAAGCATATACAATGGTCTGGTATCGAGGTGCGGTGCATCGGATCTGGTATCGCGAGGGTATCTTCGAGTAATGCATCAGTGCTGCCAATAAATACGTCGGTCAGGCAAAAAGGCGGGAATGCACGCCACGCAGCGCGCCGGCGGTCGGTCCTCCTGGCGCTTTTTCGTGCCACCAAATTTTCATAATGATATTTTGATAGATATTTGATGTAGGCAACACTTTTTGTTTCGCAGCATATATAATTGGATCTCGTAGCTACATTCCATGTCCGCGGGTGGTTTTTGCATGTTATGTATCCGTCATATGTGACTGCGTATTTATAAATATATATATGTATGGGTCTGTTCGTGTATGTAACATATATATAACATGCATATATGAATGAGAATTTTGAAATAAATATTGCTAGCAATTTAAGAAAATTACTCAAAATATTTAAATATGCAACCATTTTGAAAGATTTTAAAAACATAAAATTAAAAACGGGCAACTACAAACTATTTGATCAGAAATTTATTCTGTGCAAATAACTATCAACAATTCTGTGAAAAACTATAACGTCTAAGTAAATGTACATTTTAAGAGTAAAATCAATTGATAAAATAAAAATAAATAAATAAATTAGCTTCACGCTATATCCCGCACACAGCAGGGTAGGCGCAGAGGGAATCTAATGTTAAGACATTCCGTTCCCCACTTTCTGCCAAATTTTGCAGGTATTGCGTGTTGAGTGGCAGAACTCAACGCCGCGCTTTGCCTCGACACCAGAGCGAAGAAATGAAAATATAAATTTAAGTAAATATTTCATCTCCTCGAGTGGGGATCGAACCCACAACCAGTCGGTTTTACAGTCACACTTCGTACCACTGCGCCACGACTGGCCTCAATTGACAAGTTTTTTATATTGCTATATTACAATTTAAAGGTACAAAATTTAATGAAGTATATTAAATGTATCATAACGAATAATCGAGCATCCGCATATTTTAATTACTAAATTAAAATATCATAATATGTAAATTTATTATAATTAATGATTCTCAATTGTTTGTCGATAGCGGCGTTTCTTTACACTACAAGTACCTATTGGCGAAATCGAAACTTCAATGCCGCGACGCATTGGAAACTTCGATTGGTATTCACGGGCGGCGGTGTCGGTGCGGGCTGCAGGCGCCCGGTGCAGCTTTGATGGCTTATCACGCGCGATGGCGTGAAAGCATCTCGCAGTTTATTTCACATATTAATGAAATGAAACGAACCTTGCCATTTAATCTTGGTTTTCGCTAATCTTATAACCGTAATACTACATCGCATTAGATTTTAATGGGCACGGCGAGTCGTTTGCGTGTCGGTGCGCTTGCGCATACCTCGTCTGCGGTATCAGATGCGCGCGCACGTGACGGCATCCCGCCCCGCCTCCCGCCTCTCGTGGAACACTGGGATTATGTTGACTTTATCTCAGATATATTTCAGGTACCGAAACAAGCCTGAAATTATTATTTATTTTTGCATTTTTAATGATTAAATCATAGTTAGTTATATGATTTATGTATTATTTTCTAAAATATTTTTTTATACCTTCCAGATCTATTTTATCACTATTCCCAAAAAGGAAAATATAATGGTTATCTATAAGATATTATAATAAAACAGGATAGTGTGCGATCATTATAGAGGTTGAATCAAATCTTTTCTATTTTCACAGAAAAGGCCATAACGAGGCCGTCACGTCAGGCGTGTTACAGCCCGCGACGTGCGTAGAGATGGGTTTATCTGGTAGATAGGTCGTTCCTCTCGCTGCCCTCTCCGTACTACACTGACTTTATATCTTTATTTGGTACGTGACCACTTGGGAGTTTTATGTTAAATATAAGAATTATAATATGGCGAGCAAGTTATTAGACCGATCTCGAAAAATTTAAGAAATTTTAAGCCTACGAGAACCAAAAGAAATTTAAGTATAATAGGATATAGAGATATGAAGAAATTTATCGAAATTCAACTCCTACAAGATTATGTATTTTAAGCCTAAAGGGTGTACTCTAAAATTGTGTCCGAAATAAATTTAATTAAATTGGATTTTATAGAGATTTGAAATGTAGTTTTAATAAAAAAAACTTATTAAATATATTTTTTTAAGTCTTAAAAGTGTGTCAAATTGAGAAAAAAGTGAGGATTTAAATTTTATGTAATATTTATAATAATATAAAAATTTGTTTTTTTTATTGAACCAGTATTTCAGACATTAGCACATTCAACCAAATAAATTCTTCAGCATATCTGTGCTATGTATTTACCAAGAAATAATTAGGGCTGTCAAAACATTATTAATAGAATATGAATCAGCGACGAAAGTTGGTTCAAAGTTCAAACCCTCTTTGGGGATTATATTTTATTTTATTTTTTCGATCTATATCTGTGTTACGTACTGCAATATTAATCTGGCTTATTTAATGTAATCAAGAGCTACATAATAACATACATATATGGACATTTTTATATGGAAAACCTCAAAAATGTTTCAATATGAAGGTGGTAACAGTTTGAACTAATGATAATAATATGTGAACGAAAATTGGGTACTAACTTTAGGATTAGACTGACATGGCAACGAACAAGATTTATTTACAAGTTAAATAAAATGACCTTATAACATAAGAATCACACCAATGTATTGGTCTTTAAAAAAATCAGCTTCTAGCTGTATCCCACACACAGCAGGGTAGGCAGAGGGAATCTAGTGTTAAGATACTCCGTTCCCCACTTTCTCCTGAATTCTGGAGGCATTGCGTTTTGAGTGGTAGAACTCAACGCCGCGCTTTGCTTCGACACTAGAGCCAAGAAATGGAAATATAAATTTAAGTAAATATTTTATCTCCTCGAGTGGGAATCGAACCCACAACCACTCGGTTTTTTAGTCACACTTTGTGTCCCCGCGCCATGACCATGCATGGTAGTAGAATACAAAAATACATATAGATAGTAGACGTTAAATTTAAGTAACTTGATAGTTATGTACAACCATATATTATAGGCATATAGTTTTTGTAGGTATATGGTATTCTATGTATATATTTTTAATGATAAGCGAATGTGCGTGCTTAGAGTCCCTCTTAATATCTTAAAGCATCTATAAAACAACAAACAAACAACAGCGTCTACTGAATGAGAGTCACGTAGGTACGTATTTGTTGTACGCACTTGCAAATAATCATGGGAAATTGGTATGTCAAGTATTGTAGAAACGCGAAGGTTGGCGGCGTTGGGCGGCGCCGCGGCGTTGTAGCAATTGTCGCGGACACCCTTGCCGATAGCATCGTGCCGCGCGTCGCCGGCGCCGTCATCTAGATCGCGGGCTTCCTCCGAGGATAAAGACTTCAACGCGCCGCGAGCACCTTGAACCGCACAATCCCTTTGAAGGCACCTCACCACCGCCGCGCCGCGCTGGCATCTCCTAGAACGGCTGAGAAACTTCGCTACCCTTTTTTCATACCGCAAATTGTATTGCCATTCAGACCTCATTCGATCTTTTTACGCGATTGATTTATTCTATCTCCCGGCCGTGCGACTTACATTACTTAGGTACATGTGTTTTCTCATTGACATTCTCGAACTCAATCAACTATAAAAAGACCTCCGTCGGTGGTGAGCGGATGTTCGACGTGCTGTCAAAAATCTACAACGAAGGGCAACACAAGAAAATAAATAAGACCAATTTGCTTTATTGGAATGCTGTTAAAATTTTTTTAGGCGTAACTTTTGGCACCGACGGGTGCTAATTTCAGCACTTCTACGTGCGAATGTGCCTCAATGAGGACTCACTGCTTCATGAATTCTGGAGTTTTTAGCACTTGCGGTTCAATAAATATGAAATTATATCTCATTAATATGAGTCGTAACGTCCATTGTATTGAAAGAGCGATAATTGCTTAACCGCAGTTAATTGACAAAACTTATAATAAAAAAGTTATAATTAAACAACGACAAAATATTGTTAAATATTTTTAAAGTGTTATTCCACACTTAGGAAAGAAAAATATTTGTTATTAAATTAAAATTGTAAATATAAAATTATGATTTGTAAGATTGAAATAACGTAAACGTAACGTAAGCTTACGTACTTACCAATAAAACCATGTTAGTAATCAATAGCAGTAAAAAAGGCGCATCCAGTGTTTATGTTTTCGATCCTTTCGGTAATACAGAAGTGATAAACCGAAATAGATATGTCGACATATGAAGGTTTAATTTTTTCATATAATAATCATCTTTAATATAATATTATCACAAGATACCCTGAATGTATGGACATGGCATTCAGACTTACTCTTAAACAAAGTCGACAACCGGACAAAATTATAGTGCTTAAAACTTTTAATATTACTTTAAAATTGTAAGTAAAAATTATAAAAATCGATCTTTTAATATATGTAACACTGCCTCCTGGCAGCCATTACTTAAGCGCGGCTTGTTATTAAATTCGGCCTTATTTATTTATTTATGGGAGATACGAGGATCGCAAGCGCATGTTCTTGAAGAGAATTGTCGAACGTGAAGATCCGATACTGCTTTTACAATTAATATTTTGTATTACTTGATAAGTATACGATGGTAAGGTATCCACTTATATGTTTATGGTTAAACATAATTAGTTTACAGAACGTATTAAAAGCAAATTAAATGTCTATGTTGGTGGTTCGTAATATCTGTTAAAATATATTAAAATTACAATACTGTGCCTAAAGTTTCTACAAATAATTCAATCAATTTACCTAATTCTGTAACAAACACAATTACAATACGATATTACAAAAAGGATTAAAAAATACAAACAAAATAATATCCACGGAGTGTCGATCACAACGCCTAGGCGTGAACGCTCGATCCTAAGGTATGGTGATTAATTCTTGCTTAATTACAGAGGTGATCACATAAAATATCGATTTGGAATATTCAAATCGTACAGGTGGCTGGACCCGCCCCGGCCCCGGGCCCCAACACTTGCTGCGTCGTGGATACGCAACATTTAAAACATATAAATTTATGGACATCACTATCATATTATTTGATTTTGTAGTTGAGGTTTAGGTTATTCAACTTTACTATTTTTATGGATGTTTTGTCAAATAATAGAATGTGTGTTGATATTATAAATATCTAATTTCATTTTGCAGTGGGGTAAATTTTTACTCTAGGCGCGACGGTTGTGGGTTCTATTTTCACTCGTGTGGTCATATATTATTAAAAATATTTTTATTTTTTCACTCGAGGAAATGAAATTTTTAATATTTGGTAATAAGCCGAGGTGTTGAATTTAGCCACTTAAAACGAAATGTCTCTAGAATTCGGCAGAAAGTAAAAAGTGCCTTAATGGGAACAGACCCAGGTTCCCCTAGCCTGCCCCGCTATATTTGCGGGATACAACGTAAAGCACCAAAAAATTGTGTAGAGTCAAACTGGTTAAACTTTGTAAAGAACTGATGTTCTTCAAAAATAATTAAAATATCAATAAGTTTAATATCAATAACTAGTAAGTTGAAATAATATCTACATATATACACGCATATTATGGTTGCATATATTTTTTTCTATAATATATGAATTTTGAAAATTATTGACACTCATTTTGAATACTCGAATAAAAATTTAAGAAATCTGATAATAAAATGCTAGTTTAAGTAATTTTGTGTACCTATACATAGGTTTACTACTTTTTTACACGAATACATGAGTATGTCGTTAGCACAATAAGTTGTAACAAGTGTATCGACGACGATATTTCGACGTAGCTTGACGAGAACGTATGGCTTAGTGGTCAGAGCGCCTAGTCAGTTTTCAAGAGGCGTGAGCTCATACCGCTAAGTTAATTTTTTTATGCGTTTTCTAAATAGTATTTTTTTTCACTTTAAAAAATGTAAAAATACCTAAGTAAAACATGACTCTTTGTAACATAAAACATTACATACTATTATTATAATTCTTTATTTTCCGTCGGGATGAGGTTGTTTAATTAAAAAAATCAAATGCGAACTATTCAAGATGGCAAAACTTTCTAGCGTAATGCGTCGAGCGCGAACTTGTTATCTGAGATTAATCTTAAAACTTACAGCTTGCACTATCCTTGCAACTAACATTTGCAATTGCACCGATATAACTATTATCGTTTAATTATTTCTAAACACTCGCTCTCCTTCACATTCCCGCCGGACAGAACGGAAATAATGAAAACACACAAAATAATCTAATTTCAATTTCAGCCATTTAAATTTACATACAAAAAAAATATGAATTTATTCGCTATTCGCTTTAACAGCTATCTTGAGATAAATCTTCACCGTACCTCTTTCTCGAATCGTTTCCAATATTAGCAGATGCATCGTGCACGAAGGGTTCCTCAATAATTTCATTTTCAACGAGTCCCGACCGAAAAGTCGTATCGTGCCATCTCGCCGACGGCCATGTAGGTACAGTGTAGACCTTATTAATGCAAAATATTGTTCCTTCATATACTCTTGTTAACGTTGTACTAATATTGTTTTATATCGCTTTCTTTGTTATTTTATATTTTATAAGTATCTACTATTGGGTTTTTTTTATTGAAAAATTATGCTATTTTAGATATAACTATGTTTGGTTCTTTATTTAGTTTTCAGGATTTTTTAGTTTTTAATAATAAGATTCGTCAGTTCTATAGTTTAAAGCTTATATTGTTATTATTATTTCAATAATGAATAATAAATGTAATTTATCTGCCAAGATTAGAAACGCTCAGAAACTCAAACGAACTCAGAGGGCGAAATTAACCCCAAATAGTTAGAAAATATTTTTTAATTAGGTAATTTGCCAATAATAGGGAAATATTATTTAAAAAAATATTTAGTACAGAATTAGTAGGAACACGCACTCACGGAGATTTTGTTTTGTATATTTGCTAGACATGAAAAAACAAAAAGAGCCGGTTATTCAATTTTGACAACGATTATTGTAGTCCTATACACCCTTATATTTATAATAAATTTGTTTTTTATAGTGCCTTCCTGTTTCCTTGTTCCTTCTCACTATTAATAAATAATTATTATACGATCGGTCCAATATAAATCTCCCGCTAATATTACATACAAACATGTATAGTAAATAAGCAAAACACAATTCACATCTCAAGCTCACGTATTCCCGTATAATATTCCCACTTCATAATTCAAAATGCAATAAGATCGAGCAAAAACTCCGCCGCGCCGCCCTCACTTGCCCACGGTGGGCGGAGTTGATAATATTCGAGATTTCCTCGGATACAGCCTATGATAAATCATACTATATTTCAAGACATCTATTTGTCTTAACGTTCAAATCGATTATCGATTGACAGCCAATTCGCTTTCTTCTATTCGATACGTTTTATCAATATATATATATATATATATATTATATAAAATATATATATATATATATATATATTATATAATAGGTGTTTCAAATATTTTGATCCAAATAAATAAGAGCGACAGCGACTTGAGCTATATAAACATACTTTATTTTGTTTTATTTTATTAATTAAATGAGAAACATGTTTTTCAAATATTGAAGGACAAATATTGACCTTTTTAGATGATACATAAAATTTTATGTACTTTTTAGTTCATTACGTTAACAATCTGTTATTTCTAAATTATGCAAAATTACTAAACAATAATTTACCATGTAAAGTTTATTCCAATTTGTACCTAACATTGAAACATTCGGCTAATTCTTTATCAAATATTTACTAAAAAAAAAAAACAAATAAACAAAAACGAACCCAGTAAATTTTACTGTTTAAAAAAATAAAGACATTTTATCTTATCTTTTTTGTTTTTATTTAAAAAAGATTCGTTTATTTTAATTGTAAATAAGTATTAAAGTATTTTTACAGATTCGTTGTATTATAAAGTAATGAAATTTGAAATCATATAACGCTACATTTAAAAAGTTTTGCTGCTTCTTCTATTAATGTCGAGTATGTATGAAAAAGTTACTGTAAATATTGGATTTTCAAACAAATAACAAACTTTTTATGGCAATATAATTCAGTCAATATTAGTATATTTGTTGGTTAATCAGGGATTCCTTGTTGTATAAATCCTAAACAGGTACAGGTACAGGTATAGGTACAGTAATTAATTAGAAAGAAAGATATTTACATAAAAAACTATAAAAACAGTATAGCAAATGACTAGATTCCACGTTTAAGCATCTAATTGAATATAAAGAAGTTTGATTCGTGGAATACATATAAAAACGTTGCTTTGCCTTGCTGGGATTTAAACTGATCGTTTAAATGTCACATCTTAATTAACAAACCGTACTTCATGTATTTACTATACAGCTAGATACGATTTACATCTGTCACAGTGATTATAATGCACCTGCACTGGCCCTGGCCTCCATTTACATAAAACCAAATTGCCCCGGACGATACGCCACGGAATTCTGAATATCCAATATAGCTGCCAGCATACCGAGGGCCATACTTAAAAACAAAATTAAAGGGGATAGCCGTACGATAATATGAATTAAAAATAATAAAACAAAAAAATAGGAGTCACGGATCGCCTCGAGAGTGTTTTTTTTTTCTTTTTTTTTTCGAGTTTTTTCCGAACGAAGCCCGCGAACAGACTCGCCGTATCTCCTGACAATATCTTTGACGAGTTTTTTATTCGACATTATTTTTAAACGCACAGATTATAAATGGTTGTTTGGCGATTTAACGCCCAATCTAATTAGGCAAATGATATGTGCTTTTGGACTAACAACGATTTATGATAGATGCATTTTTTTTTTAAATTGATTTCTTATTTTCTAGGGTGATGTGTGTTTATTTTATTACCAAGTAGAATTTAGAGCTATAGTATGCTGATTTTGTCATGTTAAAATATATTAATATTTATAGAAAATTCTGTTTATTGTTTATATAAAAATATTTTAAAAATGTATCATATTTTATTAAATTTGAATTGATGATGTTATATTCATTATATTCCAAGATAAATAATAAGAAGAGCATTTTTTTCTGTTATACACCACAATTTTGTACTGGGTAGTATTTACCTACCTACCTATTTTAATCAATTAGCACGCTGCAAAATTTTATTACCATTTTGAATGAAAAGGGTGTTCACGCCAAGATAATGTTAATAGGTGGTTTCCTAGAAAAAAATACAGAGATAAGCTCATTAATAGTGGGTGTAAAAAATATCATTATACGATATTAACTTAATTAATGCAATTATAGTGTTAAAAGCAAACTTATACACATATAAAAATTTTATAGCCATTTTATTCGTATTGTTATTCTGTTATATTAAAATGTATATATGTACATACTCATTAAATAAATTCTCGTTATTTATTTTACGTAATCATCGTAAAAAAATATTATTAATAGACAAAGGTCCGACCTTAAATAAAAATACTTAGATCAAATATGCAAAATTAAACAAATATAAAGTCAATAAAATAAAATAACCTGATTAAAAAAAAACCTGATGTATTTTTTTAATTTTGTTTTCAATTTGACAATAAAGCTTATGGTCGCCAGTAGTAAATTATGAGTATTTTCATTTCTTAAGTGACACTCGCAACGTTAAAACGACTCTATTAACATAGGAATCGTTAAAATACAAACAAACATAGACTGATAAACACATTACTCTCTTTTACGTCGCGCAGGGGGCATCTTACGTTTTGTCTAGGCTGAACTTATGTGAGAATCATACAAATGAAAAAAAAAATGCTATATTTTATGTAATTTCACCATTACCTACTTAAACTTAAAGTTTTTATTGTACATAAAAATAAACTATAATTTAGGAACTTCTTATGCATATCGATTAATTCTTGAATAAAATCGCAACATCATATTTAAGTCTCAAAGCTAAGTATTTAGATATATTAAGTGTTGTAATAGAAATTACTCTTATAAATTCATCAATTTAGTTGCATTTTAACTAAATATATACAATATAATAGAACAGATTTTAATTATTAAAATCAGCTTCTCGCTGCATCCCACACACAGCAGGGTGGGCAGAGGGAACAACATTAGTGTTAAGACACTCTGCTCCTCACTGTCTGTGTGGCATTGCGTGTTGAGTGGCAGAACATAAAATTTCAATTTAAATAAATATTTAATTTCCTCGAGTAGGGATCGAAGCAACAACCAGGCATTTACAGTCACACTTTGTGCCCCTGCGCCGAGACTAGAACAAATTGTAATTATTGTGATATAAAATTATAATATTTTGTTATAAAAAATTTTTACTATTCTATATATATTTTTTAAATAATTGAACTAAGTTAAATTAAACTAAAAGTAAGCACATCTATCGAAAGTTATTTAGTCATAAAAAGACTTAATAAATTTCGATAGATGTACTGCTGCTTTTGTATGATCCATATAAACCTATATATAATAACTTTTATGTGTTGTTGGCTCTTCCAGGTCCTTACATCACATTTTTCCTTACAAAAACTAGTGGCATAAAATCTATGTCACATGCCAATATTTCCTTGAGTTAGGATTAGTAAACACAAAACCATTGCAGTTCAAAAACATGCCAATTTCGATAAAGTAGTTAAGAACGCTTTCACACCATAAATTAGATTTTAAAATGGGAAATTTGAATGATATTTATAGGTAAAAATATGTTATTAGTGGTTTATAGATAACTTTAAAATTTAATATCACAATGTGGTTGACATTGTGGATATTAAGGTTTACCTTAAAACAAAAAATGACATAGCTCTATATTATTCAGCATTAACTTTAGTTTTCTATTAAAATGTGTGACACTTTCCAATTTCCTTTAATTTTTTTTATATTCATAGAGTATAGACTCTAACTCTTAACTATCCTTTTTTTCAATTTAGAAAGTTTTGTAGTTAATTTGAAGTCATTCGAAACTTTACTACTACAATTAAATAAACACTAAAAGCCTCGTTTAGTATTTACGTATATATATATATATTTTATCAGCCTCACGCTGTATCACACACAATAGGATAAAGGCAACCTAGTATTAAAACACTCCGTTCCCCACTTTCCGCCTAGTTCTGAAGGCATTGCGTGTTAAGTGGCGGAACTCAACGCCGCGCTTAGCCTCGACACAAGAGCGATGAAATGTAAATATAAATGTAAGTAAATATATCATCTCCTCGAGTGGGGATCGAACCCACAACCAGTCGATTTTACAGTCACAGTCACACACCCACTGTATACTGTATATCTAAGTAGAAATAAATACTTTAATTAGAACAGAAATAATCGTCGACTACTTAGGTAGGTACGTGCCGTTTGAATGTCATGCTGTTCGAATTGTAATTACGTGCTCGTACACTAATTTACAATTTCAAAAAGAGGTAGAAATGTACCTCCAACACAACACTAACCATAATTATTTAACCTTAGTTAATATTAACCGAAGTAAAAGATTCCGAACAATGCTTTACATTTACTCTATAGAAAGCAGTAACCTCTATCGAAGACCACTGCGTTCTCTGTTTTCTGCTTAAATTCGTCACAAATTTAACGCTGCATGTAACGTAACGAGAGCGGACAATTAAAAGTAATTTACACCCCGAGTGTGGAATTGATATGGGATTCGTGCGATCGAACCCACAAACACCGCGTGTAAATTGTATTGCTATATACATACATTTTTCTTTTTCGAGTATGAATTTCCTCCATCTTTTTGCAGGGAAAAGTTAGACTGAGTGAGATTACACTATTGTTTACTTGCTTTTAGAATATTGGTTGTTGAGCGTTGAAATCACTCTCAAACAGAGGAGTTTGTGCTTCTAATATGAGACTAGATTTAGAACTCATAATAAAGACTGACATTCAAAACTACCACAACAGTTTAATATTAATTATAACGTAAAAATATGCAATTAACTGTGAGTTAAGTAAGCAGTATTAAGTAGTTAAGTAGACTTAATTATTTGCAAGTGTTATCCATTATAAATGAATGCGTTGATTGCATTCAGCGCGCACCTGAAGGACGCAAGTTATTGGCTGGCGTGCTCGACGGTGGAGCGGCGTGTGCGCAGACTGGCGATGACCGCTCGGCGTTAACGTGGGAATGTACTGAGAAAGTGGTCAATTGCTTACTGATATCGAGGCTCGGTGCCCACCTCGTACCGATAATACATAGTGATAACACGAGCACGTTTTGACAAAGTATATTTGAAATTTTAATACGTCCTGCGCCCGAATCTTGTCGCCCGTAAAAACTGCAAGTACTCCACCGCCAATCGACATCATAATTTAAACTTTATAAAAACTGGTGTCTTAATAAATAAATCAATGATTTTTTTCCCCATCGTCCATAACTTAAGTCGAGGCGGGAAATCGGATGGAAGTCGAGGGCGAAACTTTTAAAAAAGGAAACTGCTCTTGCGTCAGTGCGGCGCGCGGATTGGCCGGCGCGCCGGGGGCGGGGTACGGGCGGCGCGCCATTGGCCCGACGCAGACGCACCGCTCGCGCTCATCTCGAGAAACGAACAAATAGATTTTTTTTAAACAAAAGCAATTTTCCTATTCTTCTTGTTGTGCGACGTTTCTATAGTTTGTTTTTGCTCGGCTCCGTTTTGTATTGTTTATTGTGTGTGCCGGTTCGTACGGTGCGACGATCCACTCCCGGCTACTTCCCAGATATTAACGAGTCGTTCATTGTTCGGAGGGTCGCATGTAAAGTACGCTCACTAAAAACTAGAGATCGTTGTGCAAACCGCGTGTCGCAACTCCGGCCGCTGCAGGAAACCAGTCAATGCAAAATTATCTCCCTATTGTTAATTAACATTAGATATTAACACGGCGTCGCTCGCTACCTTCATATTTTACTCTAACAATAAGCAATTCAGACGTTTATTTTAATTTATTCTCCGAGTTCTTAACTTAATATCGTTTTAACTATCACTCTACGCCATTGTATTTAAATGTAATTACGTTTTAATAGCCTCCTCATAACTAACACTACAAAGGATATTGTGACATTTGACAATGTAAAGTATCAACTCTTTTAAGTAATATATAATTTGGTTAATAAAATTACATATCCATTTATAGAAATAAAAGTTCTCTTTAAAAAATCAGTAGATTTTGTAAAGAAGTGGCGAAATATTATCTCATAATATTATTCAATTAAGACGTGACCTTTCTCTACAGCTCTACAACTCTATAACAGCTTCTGTATACAACTACCTAGAACTAGAACCGCTAATACCTACCTACCAATACAAACAAGTCCAATGAGTCACCACGCTGTTTAGTTCCGGGGTTTCATTAAAATCTAGTTCTGACATTTAACGTTACGACATTCATCTTTTAAAATATTCATTAGGTGAAACGCGAGTCGTGCGGCCGCGGCCGGTCACAAATAGACGGAGATCCCTATCCGCCTATCTGAAACAAACATAATATTTGACATTAAGAAAATGTGAAATATAATTTTTATAAGAAAACGTTTTCTTGTCTTTGAAATATGTTTAGTTTTAATTTTGGTTAAAATATTTTATTATTTAGTAGTTAGTGATAACTTGTAGAGATATTTTTAATTATACATTATAATGAAATTTTTGTTATTATTAGCTATTTATTATTCATCTGTGCAATATCTATGTTAAAAAAAATTAAGTGTAAAATCAAATTGAACTAAGTATTTTGAAGAACTATTAAATTCTTGCAAATTCCTTTTTTCTTTTAAACGCTAATACATCCTAACTTCTCCACACGTGCTTCTAACTATTTAATAAACATTAGTAAACATCCATACAGTTCCTCCTCCCGTAGAGCCCACTCCACAGCGACAGTCAGAGGCTGATTAGTACGCGCGAGAGCACCCGATAGCCGAGCGCGGCCGAGCCCGAGATGATTCGAGATTGCGCCCATTTTTCCTCCAAATTGCGCTCTTTTGTTATGCAAAGCGCGAGCGCCGTGTGCGGGCCACAGTCGCTCGTTTATACCATGTGACACGCCTTATCAGACCATCGGTACAGTGCCACTGACCGATTAGAATACGTCACTTGCCTACGATTTTAATTACCCTACCCTACCCTACCCTACGTGTGGTCTCGTTTCCTCTTTAACTTGCTACTCACATAGATATATCCATGAATAGACCAACTAATGAAATTACTAAACAAGCTGCGGACGGGTTGTGACGTGATGCAATATCAGAACTTGTTTTGAAATGTCTATGTCATTTGGAGAAATGCTTAAATATAATGCCATTAAAACTATATATTTAGGTATTAATTTTATTAAAATATATTAAAATATTTAAATATTAAAATACCATGCCAATCTAAAATGTAATAAAAATTTGTTAGAGTCTCCTATCTCGAACCTATCAAATATTTATTATAAGTAAGTTATGCTTTGTTTCAATAATTAAAATAGCTCGTTGAGCCTTCTATAGCATTTCAAATAGGCGTATTAGTATTTTAGTGGTAATAGCGAACAGTTAGAAACCAACGCAACGATCGAAAAAGATAAAACTGCAATCTAACGAATATACTCCCATTTACAGATTGATTTCCGCCCGTCCGTATACAATACGTCCATTTCCATTATTTTAAGCAAAATTTGCATCGGTATCTCAACACGAGAGGCGCGATCACTCATTTCATGAGTAGGCAGGTAATCCACCAAATGAGGTCTCATTGATTCTCCTGCACTAATAATTGCGATAAACGCCGACCAAGTTACGCCGTACGCCGGGTATCGGTTGGGCCGAAATTTTGCACCCCTATTTCTACTTCCATAGAGGTTTGTTTGGTCGTTCGTGTAATGTAGAATGTATATACGTTTGACTTTTCGTATAGAGTCCGGGTATCGGCCATCGTCCAATGCATCATATTTGTCGCGTGTTTCGTCATCAGAGCGCAGAGATCGGGATCTCTCCAATAATGAATGGTGTGCATTAAAAGTACTACTGGCTCAGCTGTCCCCAACAGTAGGCTGTATGTTTAATGAGAATATTAACTACGAAATACCAGCTATAAATCATTAATTTTGTTCGTGGTCATCGATAATCTTATATTATCAGTAAGTTTATATTTTTAAAAGTTTTTTGATTATTTGCTATCAATTTCTTTTTTTTCTCAATTGTTCATGTTCACTATAGAAATTTTAAAAAATATCAATTTTCATAACAACAAATTAGTGACTTTTTTTGATGTACACTATATAAAATATATATACGGCACGACATGTCAATGGCATGGCAATGGTCGAAAAGGGTAGCTAATTCTTATATAGAAATTCAACTCACGCACACTTATATATCATATATGTACAAAACAATGTTTTCTCGCAAATTCATATTATTTTGTATATATTACTTCTAATATGACCATAAAAATGCAGAAACTCGTCACCAGATATTTTAGAAGGAGGAACCGAGATCACGTCCGATATACGTCGACGCTTTTTGTTGCCAAAATTTTTCAAATTGTAAATGAATATACCCGTGTCTGTATATAGGTTTGTATATATTGTATAATTTAAATTTATAATGCCAAAACGTATAAAAATTTTAACGTAGCGGGACTCGAACCCGCGCCTTCTGTAAATCGACCAGGTTCTTTCCTGAGCGTGGAATAACAATTTTAAAATTTAAAAAAATAATTTAAATTTACTAACAATCAGCTTCACGCTGTCTTCTGTAGACAACAGAATATGCAGAGATAATCTAGTGTTAAGAAACTCTGTTCTCTACATTCGGCCGAATTCTGGATTCTCCTTTTGCTTCGACACTAGAAGGAAGATATGAACATATAAATTTAAATAAATATTTCATTTCCTCGAGTGGGAATCGAATTCACAACCAGTGGATTTTACAGTCACACTTTATGCCCCTGCGCCACGAGTGGCCTTTTAATTTAATTTAATTTAATGTTATCAAAAAAAAAAGTGTTGGTCTTGCAGAATTTTATTTATTTCCTTTGAGAAATGTTAACGAATAAACTAGTTATGTGAATGACTTAAACGCACATTAGAGTTTACTATTTAAACTTTTTGTTTCAGTTAAACTACAATTTACATTGAAATTTAGTTATAAATAAAATGGATGACATTATGTGTGATAACGATTATTGTTCATTACAATTTTTATTACAAATTCTTTAATATTTCTTCAATAATGTTTTATTTATTATTAAATGATAACAACTAAATTATGCACTTAGGTATATCATTGCGATTTACTTTCCGACGAATTCAAGAGACATTTTTGTTGTTAAATTGTGGGACTTACAGCCGCGTTTTCCCCAGTTATCGATCGATAAAATGAAAATATAAAATATTAATTTCCTCCAGTAGGAATCGAACCCACAACCGTGTCTTTTATAGTCGCACACTTACCACCTTGTGCCATGCTAGCCTCAGGTATCAGTGTGATATTATATAAATAATATACATTTTTGGTTTTACGCACCGCTATGCACCGTTTATTTTTTAATATATAATCTTTAATTCTTTAACATCTCTGTCTGACATTATTTAAGTAAAATATCAAGTCCGTCATACAAACATGTTTGTTTAATGAAAGATTATATACATTATTTTACTTAATTAATTGTCGAACTACAGATTTAAGTTCCGCAAAAAAAAATATTCAATAAAAAATAACGTATTAGAATCAAGAGGTGAGGCCAATCGTGGCGTGACGTGAGTGTGTGATTGTAAACACGACTTATTGTAGGTTCGATACCTACTCGAGAATATATAAAATGATATATTTATTTAAATGTATATTCTAATTTTTTTCCTTGTTTAATTAATTAATTAATTGAGGCCAGTCGTGGCGCAGTGGTACGAAGTGTGACTGTAGAATCGACTGGTTGTGGGTTCGATCCCCACTCGAGGAGATGAAATATTTACTTAAATTTATATTTTCATTTCTTCGCTCTGGTGTCGAGCGCGGCGTTGAGTTCTGCCACTCAACACGCAATGCCTCCAAAATTCGGCAGAAAGTGGGGAACGAAGTGTCTTAACACTAGGTTCCCTCTGCCTACCCTGCTGTGTGCGGGATATAGCGTGAAGCTAATAATAAAAAAAAATATATATATAAAAATATTTTTTTTCCGCCTCTTAAATTCGGCGGCAATTGGTGACCGGAGTGCACGATAACGAACACAAGTTTCCCTCCACCTATCTTGCTGTGTGCGGGATACAGCGTGAAGCTCATTCGATTTCAATTAGAATCTATTGTATATAACAAATTTAATTCTATCACTGATACTACAGAAGTAAGTAAATCTGCGGATACCATGATCATAGCACTGCAACTAACAATGGCACATCTTCTGACGGTTTCTGATTTATTGTTGGGCAACTTGTGTAGCAACTTCGACTACAATAAAGTTTGCAACTGCTCTACCAGAGTTAGCTGTTATAGAATAGTACCTAAAGATATAACGTGACAGTCGAGATCTATGGTAAAATGTAATATTGAAGAATTAAAATTTTCTGTACTTATTCCGTATTAGAAAATTAAATAAACACAAATAAGAAAAAAATAAGATATACATAATATAAATCTTATATGTTTTCTGTTAAAATGTTTAAAGAAACAAGTTTATTTTTTTATTTTGCGTTAGAAACAGCTTATTATAACAGGAATATGAAAAAAATGTAAATAGTTCATCAGTTTCTTACTGATTAGCTCATCAAAATAGTTTTACGTGTCTATATGTATATATCTTCTAAAAGATCGTTGAAATGAAAATGGAAATGAAAAAAAATGAAAATGTTTATTGTTGAAATTTATCAGCAGGATCTTGCCGTACGACGCTAATCTTAGTTTTTTTCTATGCTTCACGCTGTAACCTGCACTCAACTGAGTAGGCAAAAGGAAACTTTTGTGAAGACACTCCGTTCACTATTTTACGTCGAATTCTGGAGTCACTGCGTGTTGAATGGCGGAACTCAACGCTTCCGTTCGAATATTTAATATAAATATAAAGGTATTTTATTTCCTTGAGTGGGAACCGAAGCTACAAACTGTCGCGTTTATAATCACATGGTTGAGCCCCTGCGTCACAACTACCGGCTTCACATAAAAATTGATAAATAAAAAAATAAAATCAGCTGCACGCCGTATCTCGCATATATTTAAATGCAAAAAAATATATACAGCATTTTAATCGAACATCAGAATTAAAAGGCTATAACTTTTATCAATAATAGTCGAAACGCATAGTATTTCTTATTACAAATACAAAACCGCAGGAGTGTTGCGCCGTGCACGCAACGCGAACAACCAATTTTGTGGTTTAGTACAATTTGAAGATCAACAACCTGCTCTTTATAACCACGTGTTGACTTTAAATGGCCTATTTATTTAATTTAAAACCCAATTTTTATTTATTTACATAAAAATTGGGTTTCGAATAATATAATGCGTGACTGTCAATCTATTGCGATGAGGTTGTATTAATGTAACGATATGTTAATATTATAATAACTATTATATTAATAACGGAATATGTTTTTGATGTATTTTTTTAAATATACCTTTTTTTTCAGCTTCACGCTGCATCCCGCATCCAGCAGGGTAGGCATAGAGATCTTAGTGTTAAGTCGTTCCGTTCACCACTCTCCGCCCCCTTTTTCGAGGAAGTAATTGTGTTTTGAGTGGAAGGATAATTAAATGTACATCATAAAACTATAAGATGTGCACTATATCTTTTCGGTTGCATCTCTACAAAGTAAAAAATAAAACTAAATTTTGTGCATTTTTGAACTTTTGAATTTGTCAAATATATATATTTTTAATTTTCACTGACGTGCCTAAGAATTTCCATATTATTTACGGGAATTGTTAAGCATTATATATAATATTATTCATTAAAGCATTTTATTAATTAAATAGCAAATCTAGTAAAAAAAAGGTGCGTGAATAAAAAAATTGGAATAACTTTTACTTTATTTTCATGTGCTTATAATTCTGGCATGATGTAAGGTGTAAATTCGACGCAATAAATTATAATGTTACATAGAATGCATATGTATTTAAATATATTTAGGTAAAATATTACAGGGAGAAGGTGGTAATGTGGCCCCCATTTTGTTTTTGAGGTCCAGAATGTCAAAAGGAGAAAGGAATACAAATCTAAATAATCTAATACATCACCAGTTTTGATATTTATTTATCTATATATAATTTACTATGAAATATAAAAAAAATACAGAATTAAAAGATATGTGTATGTTCTAAATTATCACAAATTTTATAAAAAAAAGTAAATTTACCTTTTCATACAAAATCTTCCGATCAACTTAACTGAAATAATGAACACTATCGAATAAATATTCCAAACAAAAAAAAAATACAGTGAATTCACAACCTTCTTACAGAAGTCGGTTAAGAATTGAATTCTCTTCGCCTACCCAAAAGTCTTTTCGATAAGACTTCACTTATTTATTGATACAGTACAAAAAAGAAGTTATACTATTACCTACTAAATAAATTGCTTCAGTATATAAATATATATATTTAAAAAGTTTTAAAACATAATTTAAGATTTAAAGCCGTTTTAAAAGCGCCTAGTAAAACTTAAATGTATAATAAAAGTTGTACCTGCGCACCATAAAACTTATTCAGCTGCCTGTCTTAAAACTCTAATTGGTTTTATAATTTCATATGAAAATAGGGCAGTTACGTGTTTGCTAACGCGTGTTCATTAATAGAATATACATAATTTTAAAATTATTTAAAAGAAATGGCAACACATTGTTAACTTACATAAATTAATGTTATATTATTTAATGGAAAAAAGGGGTGACAACAGCTGTTTAGGTTAGTGTAATAGGTACTTATTGTCTGTTACTGTTATTATATATTTGTGTTATCATTTTAAAGTCGCGAATAAGATTAGTCGTTAATCAAATCAAAATCAGCTTCACGCTGTATCCCGCACACAGCAGGGTAGGCAGAGGGAACCTAGTGTTAAGACACTCCATTCCCCACTTTCTGCCGAATTCTGGAGGCATTGCGTGTTGAGTGGCGGAACTCAACGCCGCGCTTAGCCATTAGTCGATAATGATTATTAATAAATAAATTAAAAAATAATAATACATTTGTAGTAGTAGAAGCCCTCGTGGCGCAGCTGCAGAAGCGTGTGTTCGATGATTGTGGATTCAATTCGCACTTGAAGAATTAAATATTTAAGGTTTTTTTTCTCGCTCTAGTAACGGGGCTAAATACGGCGTTGAGTTCCGTCATTCAACACGCAATGGCTCAAGATTTCGGAGGAATTTGAGGAACAGAGGTGTATTTAATGGCGAACGGAGTGTCTTCAGCTAAAAAAAATGTTATATATAATTAGGTCTCTCGAATATCTCATCTAGTAGACAATGAATAATAAAAGCCAGATTAGGTACGTAGATTACTCAAGAATCATTTTCAACAGAGGCGGAGAAAGCAGACTTCAAAACAGCTACTTTTTTTAAAACTTTAAAGCAACCATTGCAATTTTTTTTATTCAATTTACTTTTATTGAACGTAGGTCCCTACTATCTTTTAAAACCGTTCACTCTTAATGTAAATTAATAACTAATGATACCTATTTATTAAGACATAGACGACGCGAGAGAATGACAATGTATTATACATTTAATTATATTTATTGTTTTTAATTAATCATGAACATAGCTACGTGTGCGCGTGATAACATCGAAAGCTGCCAACGTTTTTGTTTCATATGCGTACTGTTCGCAAAAAAAGTGCACGTTATTTAAAATATCGTAAAGAAATAAGTATAATAATGTATATATATGTTTAGTGTATTATAAAAAAAATCCTACTCAAGGAAAATGTTATATTTAATATTTCCATTTTTTTGCTCTGCACTCAATATGCAGTTACCTCCAGAATTCATCCAAAAAGGGGAGTGCATTGTTTTGACACTGGACTTCCTTTGCGTACTCTGCGGGAACAAAAATTTTTAATATTTTTTCAAAAACCAATACATTTTGTTAAATTTACCTCGAATTTCACTCAAAAACCAGAGTGACCTAGGTGACAGTAATTGATATTTTTAATATATAATGTAAACCAATTTAAATAATTAAATAAAAAAAACTTTAATTGCAATAAATATAAGAGTCGTCATATACATATTACTAATATAACATTTATAAAAAAGTCATATTACTAAATGGACATCTACCTATTATAAAACCAAGAACTCTAGCTTCTATTTGTAAAATATATCAATAAATAAACTCCAAAGAAAACGGAACCTTCAGAAACGCTACATATATATTTCACCAGCTAATAGTCAATAAATTATTTGGTTGTCCATACGTTTGAGCGATTGCATCGTCTGCCTCGCGCCCCTGCGACGTTCCTCCGTACACTCGTACGCTAATGAATTCGCATGTTACTCCATTCCCTCATACTGCTCTCCTAATTATGGGAAAATTATATACACAAAGCCCATACCTAGCTCTGATATCGCAAATAGATAACTTTGACGGCGTATTCAATGCCCGTGACGGATAAAAACAACCCTAGGTCGTGTCAGAAAGCATTTCTTAAGGCTTTATTGAATTGAATGAAAGTGTTGCTTTTGAATAATTTATATAACATTTTTTTTTTGCATTTTATTACTTCACTTCACACTTGGTAAAACGCCGCCAATTTTCATTATAAATGAGCATTAAGTGTTTGTGTTTGTGTGATTACGGATATCTATATTCTCTTGGCGAACTGAAATTAATTTTAACTGTTTTACTTTGTAAAACGATGCCCCGTCCATCACAGCGGCGGCGACGTATCGCGTGACCGGCCCGCGTTCGTAAACCTTGTAAGTTTCTCGCCGCTCGTTGCCGTTGGTACCTAATACTTATCAATCGCATCTCTATTCGCCCCTTTCCCCGATAGGCCCACGCACCGGGATGCAACGCTAGCTTTTTGCCACACATTTAACTTAATTTATATTTATAATTACAAATATGAGACAATTAGTAGATCCAATCGCGAAACCGAATTTCGCGCAATTTTCATTATTTGCATCGAAATTATATATTTTTTATTATTATGATGCAGACGAATGCGTGCACGCATGCTCGCGACGCATGTCTAATTGCCATTTTACGACTGGCTCACTGAAATTTACTCGCATAAAAATTATAGAGCCCATTCCAAATGTAAGTTAAACAACATGAAAACCGTGACGGGCTCGTTAATAAGTCGATAAGCTCGTACAGAATACATTAATAATAAAAATAATAACAACAAAAAGCTTTGAATTATCTTATAACAATAACATCCACATAGTTCTAATTGACAGGAAACGAAACAACACTCCATTGTGACCAAGTTAACAACAAAACCCTCGTCTGTTGTATTGATTAAACTATATTTCAAATAGGCAATTAAACAACAGCAATGGGATTTTATTCAGATTCATCAAAACCAATTCGAAATCATAATTGATCTGCCGTGTAAAAAATATAGAGGGCTGTTAGGTTGGAAATAGGCGCCAAAATATAAAACTAGAGCGATGACTGGTCGAAACACTTGGAGCCAAAAGTCAATTAACGGCCGGTCGGGCACGTGGTGCCGTGCTGGTGCTACCTTTAATGTAGTACCTACAATGCTGAATATTCTCATATTGTTCTTCTTATTAGAACATATTGTTTAAGATACTAAACAATTTGTTTGTTTTTTTTTTTTTTTTCTTTTGAAAAATGAAATGGAAGTCTTTTTAAAGCAGTATTTTATTACTTATGTTTGAAATACATCAATATGTTCATTTAATTTTTTTTTTTTGCAGCTCTATGTCGTATGCCCCATATAGCATGGTAGAAAGGTAGAGTGAAACTAGTGTAACACACTCCGGTTCCCTCATTCCGCTTCATTATTGAGGCATTGTGTGTTTAGAGCCGGAACTCAATAATTTTTTAATCGTTCATAGTAATAACAAAACAATATAACAAAAAAAAAACTTAAAATGAAGATAAAACTAACAAATAAACATATTCCATTCGATTTACGGAAACATAAAGGGGACGCCGGGGGCGCCTACCCACCACCACAGTAGCGTGGCCCTAGCCGTGAAAAATGCGAATTACGTTTGAAGATGGCCAGCCAGTCAGAAAGTCATTGTTGTCCCTGATAACGGCAACCAGCGATGCGGACGCCATTGCTCGTGAAATTATTATAGAAGAGGAAAAGTGGGAAATTAATAAAGTCCTTTATGCTGTCTGTCGAACGTAAACTGACTACGAGAAGGTTTTTAAGTGTATTGTCGAACGTTGGCGATTCTTATCACTCTGCTAATGTCGATGGTTTCAATATTGTAGATTTGATGGAATTTGTCAATTTTTATGTGTTATTTTTGGCCTTTTTGTTTATTTTTATATATTTTAATCGTATTTTTCATGAATTTATAAAGATAAAGGAGAAAACACTCCTATCTAAAAAATCCTGACCATAATCATCTGAAAATCTATTAATACTATTATAATTACATTACATTCCTATAATTGTAAATAAATACATAACTATGAAACGCCCTAATCAGAGATTAAATGATTTGGGCAAAGTAATTTTTCAGATTTACAAAAAGGCTCGTAGAATAAAGCTATAGAGTTTATTTTTTTGAACGCGCATATCTCAGAAACTGCTGGTTCTATTTGGATTTTTTTTGTAACAAAGTTCATTTATCTATATTCTACATATTATTCCTTTTGATATAACCTACTAATATGTCACATAGTAGCACTACTCTTACTTATTGTACTATGAAGGCGAAGCGGTACATGAATACTAGTTAATAATAACGTAAATTTTAATTTAAGAAATATTATATCATCCTTAAAGTATAATTCGTCAACTTTAAAATCCATAAATAAATTTAATATTAATAAGAGAACTGTAAAAACACATATATCTGTTATTTTACATTTTATATGTGATTCAATCATAAATTAAAATATATTTTTATAAAATATTTTTGTTTGCATTCAAATATACTGTGGCCCCACAAGGCTGCCAATACCAATGCATGCATTTTCACATGTCAAGTTATCACTTGTTTACACCGCGATGGATGTATTCAATTGAACAACCCTTATTGAAAGAGTCGCTTCTGTTTTCTATGTATGTATTATATTAAAATGTTTTTTGTATGTACTTCGATTTATTATACTTTCCCCCGGATTTTCGTGTTGTTGCAAGTAATGAAAATATTAATAAGTAATAATTCATTCCCCCGAATGGAAATCGAACCCACAATCGTCGCGATATAGTCACATCCTTGTTCCGCTGTGATAAAGGCCTCTATGATTTTTTTTTATAATACAATATAGTTTAGTTTAGAAGTAGGTATACGTTTAATATAGTATGTGCACTCTCGGAAAGTCCGTTTAGTATAAAAATAATTATTACTATTGTTTATTTTTCATTTATTTGTTCTTTAAATTAAAGAAAGCATTAAAAAATTCAGTTTGTTTACAGTCTATATATAGATTTTTTCATAAATATAACAAAAGTTTATACGTTATAAGGCATAAACTTTTGTTTTCCTTGTCTTTAGCTTTCCAAACCTGATTTTAGTTAACAAAAAGCAACACGAATACACCATTAATTTCACTAAAAACACCACGAGTCTAACTTTGTACATAGAAACGTATATACCAAACGTTATAAAACACCCCGAACAAACGTAGAGTTTCAGTGACAAAATATAGGAACCTATTTGCATTTTCCAACTTACTGTGGTTTTACCCCATTTAGACGCCTATATTTTTCCACTGTCTTGACATTTTGACGGGTAACTTGTGGACTATGGTGGCAATACTGCAAGTTACATTGTATTTTAATTAATTGTTATGGCAAGGGTCAAGACGGCTTCAATGGCGTCTAGGCATGAATCCGTGGTGTCATAAAGTGGCAACTCTCTATATTTTAGTTGTACGGTTCTTATTATTTTGTAGTTATTTTGATGTGATTAAGCTTTTATTATAATGTTTGTTTTTGATTTATTATATCTGTTGCATTAAAGTGGCATTATTTGGTTTGATTTTTATTATCCCCCGTTAGGCCACAATTTCTATGTAGGAACCAAATATTTTTTTTTTTTTGAAAATTTGAAATTTATACAAATATGAGAAAATTTGTGTTTTTGTTATATTACAGAAGTATCTATCTATTAAAAGTACACAAGTAGTAAAATGTACTTATTTAAAAAACGTATAAAAATTTGAACGCGGGACCGGCGGGAAAGGAGGCACGGGTTCGAGTCCCGCTGCGTATTTTTCTTTCCTAAGTGAGAAATAACACTTAAAAAAAAACGTTTAAAAATAGTATAATGTATTTTTTTTAACTAAGAGAGAGTGAGTCTAAAATTTTAATGTTTTTTTTTTCATCAGCATTTAAATGAGGACAGAAGAAAATTTCAATTCTAAAACTGCAATCCAAAACAATAATTGAAACACACATCCACACAAAATCTAAACAATAAAAAAACAACAAAATAACTTAAACCAATTATAATGTAACTCATTTAGATAAGGTTCCCTAAACCCTAAACATGGTTCAATATACGTAATAAAGCATGTTCGGTGCTACGAATACGAATTCCCTCATAGTAAACTTTGTAGGTGCAATTAAACGCCGTCGGTTGTACTATTACTATGTAAATATGCGTCCAACGTCCTTCTGGCACGACACTGGTTGCGTAGGTATTGTCCCGGCATATGTATAATTGTTTGACATGGGTGTTTAATATATAAATATGTATGTTTTAAAAGTGTTTTTTTGTAAATATTTTTTTGTTAATTTAGGATAGGCATAAAAGAACGGAGTAGGTGTAAAGATTCCTAAAGAGAGAATTTAGTTGTATAATTTGGAAATGAAAATTCTTGAACAAAAATTGAACCCATCGTTTACCGTCAGATGTTATAAGGTTTCGCTATGACGGTCTCATATTTAATTAAATAGTGTCGCTAGTAGTTATTTATTTTGAAAGAATTTAGGCGACTTCAAATTGGTATAAAAACAAAATAGCCAGTGAACTCAAAAGTAAAAATGCACGCCCTACTTATTTATGTGTTTCCCTGAAAATTGAAACTAATGAAGCGATTTTAATGAAACTTGTACAGTTGCCTAACTTAAAGTATATTTTTATAAACTTAAATTAAAAAAACCTATATGACTTTTAGTTTTAGAGAAATTCGTGGACAAACACACACAAACTTACTAAATTAAGGACAAGTGCTTGAAAATCTAAATGAATGATCCACTTAGGGTCAAATATATTCCATTCAACACAACAAACACATTCCAGCAATATTACATACATACATATCAAACTGAAAACCTCCTTTTTTGAAGTTAAATATTTCAAAAAGTTACTTAATTTTAAGTTTTATTTAAGCTTAATAGACCTCCAGAATTAATTTACCATTACAGAGAGTGTAACGCGATCGCCGGATCAACGGTATCACCCCCATGTATGTATGTTAGCCGATTTTTAGTGGTTCGTTAGATATTTGAGAATGCAGGCAAATACAGCTCGACTGTTGAATATAACTCAATAGTAGACCTTTTGTGTAATGTAATATTTCAAATCTAAAGGCTTATAGTTTTGGCAATATCATGGGAACATGAGTGATATTTAAATAATTAAAAATTTAAACAGAAAGTTTAAAAAAAATGTGTTGCAATAAAAAAAAATGTTTTTTTTTACAGAATTAATTTTAAAAACTACTAGTGTTAGTATAAAATAATCTTTGAAAATTTCATAGGCGCAACTTAAAAAATCATGAAACTTTAAAAAAAAGACATTATTCTTATTATGAGAATTTATTACATTTAAACCAATTTTTCACATATTTACATAACTGTTTGTATTTTTTACCAGTCTACTACAATCAAACAGTGTTTATTGAGTACAAATATTTTGATATAGTAAAAAAATCCTAGCAAAGGCCGTGAATTACCTAATGCATTTGGGTGGAGGTTAATAATAACTTTCACACGCTGTGGAGAGAATATTTAACGAATATTTTTTAATGTTATAACTAAAGACAATTATAAGTTGCTATATATAATTCTATGTTGACAAGATATTGACTTTTAAAAATAGTAGAATTCACAAAAACAAATTGTTACCACATCCCATTCCATTCATAGTAGAGCAGGCAGAGGGAACCTATGGACCTACTGTTAAGACATTCCATTTACCACTAAGACATTTCCGTTCCACACTTTCCGCCGAACTCTTGAGGCATTGCACGGCATTTAACAGTGGCGAAATTCAACGCTGCTCCACAAAAAGTCCGCACCCATTCACAAATCACATGTTTACATGACGATACATGCGATACTAAAAGCTTTAATAACGTCCGAAATAGAACATTTATCATAAGTTCGCATATCACATACATTACTAACTAATATGTAGTTGTGGTAATTACTCAATACGACAGTACAGTGTATGTTGGCAATATTTTACAGACTGACAGTCAAATATAAATGGCATAGAGGATTTATCGTTTTGATAATATATATATATATATACATATGGTGAGATATTGCATCACCGCGCCTGTCGCGAATCTGAACTTATTTTTGTTTATTAATAATATAAGTTATTTTACAATTCATTCAAATTTTTCGAGAAATTGAGTTGGTCATTTAGTTAGTGTTTTCGTGTGTTTCTTCAAGACATGAACACACCAAGTCACTGTAATGATTGGCTGCACCATATTTTGCGTTTCTATACAAAAGTATTTGTATCTAACCGCCGAATTAGAACCAACGACCTTAAACATCATGCACAACACAGAACGTATAAACAATTTTTTAATCGCAAATTAATTGAGCTACGCCATACAACAACAGTTACTAGGCCATAAGGTCAAAACATCCTAGGTGGTCCAACAGACATTCAGACACGAATACTTACTATCGAATATATCGAATTTGAGGCCAGTCGTGGCGCAGCGGCACAAAGTGTGACTGTAAACCGACTGGTTGTGGGTTCGATCCCCACTCGAGGAGATGAAATATTTACTTAAATTTATATTTCCATTTTCTTCGCTCTGGTGTCGAGGCTAAGCGCGGCGTTGAGTTCTGCCACTCAACACGCAATGCCTCCAGAATTCGGCAGAAAGTGGGGAACGGAGTGTCTAAAAACATTAGGTTCCCTCTGCCTACCCTGCTGTGTGCGGGATACAGCGTGAAGCTGAATATATCGAATATCAACATAGATATTTGCGAAATATCCATCGACACCGTGATATGTTGTTTCACAATACGAAACAACACACGCTGATTGTCTAATGAAAAGTAATTAACCGGCGGGGGAGTGAGGGGGGAGGAGACATGACAGTGCTGGACAGAACAATCGCTGGAAAGAGTTAAAGAGAAGATGCTGACTCAGCACTCCGCTTGTGACATGACTTGAGGTACAAGGATCCACGAATGGTTCCTATGCTGCTTTTTGTTTCCTGGTTGATCGTTTATTGTTATATTATTTTGATAGATTTATTGAGGCCATACGTGGTGTAGGGGATAGTGTGAAGCTGCATACACATTGTGGGTTCAATTGCTGCTCGAGGAAATTAAATATTTTTTTTATTTCTTTGCTTTAATGTTGTGGCAAAGTGTGGCGTTGAGTAGCGGAACTCATACTACATAATGCCTCTAGAGTTCGGTGGAAAGTTGGAAGCGGAGTGTCTTAAACACTAGGCTCCCTTTGCCTATCCTCCTATATGCAGGATACAGCGTGAATCAGAAAAAAATACACGTTCGATTGTAGCGACATTAATATGGATAAGTAGCGGTGAAGATTAATTAAAGACCTGATATAATTAAAATGATAACATTTTAATATATTTATCGTAACTTATTAATTTTATAGATAAAATAAACATTTGTATCAAATACAAGTTCAGTGCTGAAATAAAATATTTCTTATAGAAAATACATAGATTATTTATAGATTTTATTGTGATAACTGCGATCCAAATAAAACTGATAAATATTACGATAATATTACGTAATTTAATAGAACTTATTTTACTTCAATAACAGTTTTTTAAATTATATAAAGTATATAAATAAAAAAAAATTGTAAGGAATGCATATAAATACATATTTATATATATTAACGGAGAAAAATAATAGACTTGATGTATGAGGAATATTAAAAAAAACTTTTACAGTTTACATGGTTATTATAGTAGGCATTTTTACACTCACTTTTACAATCAGTATAGTTTATTATTTAACTATTAGGTATAAATGCTAGGCGCCTAGAGGGCACCTGCCTCCGCATCTAATTATTTTAAGGTACCCAATATTATGATAATCAAACAGCTGACAAACGACATAATTTTTAAATAACGACTCTCCATATTTTTAAAAAGCGAGCTATGTTCAGGTTCTAGGAGCGCGAAGTATTTTTTTCATACTTTCATCCTGTAATCCTGCGTTTACCAGTATAGGCAGTTGGAGCCGAGTGTTAAGACACTCCGCTTGTTCCGCCGAATTTTGGAGGCATTGGGCGTTGAGTTGCGGAACTCTACGCCTCAAAACCAGAACATAGAACTGAAAATATTAAATATTTCATTTGCTCGAGTGAAGATCGAACCCACAATCTTATGCGTTTAAAGTTATTTGTGCCCCTGCGCCACAACTACCCTCAATGTAATTGAACGAAATAATTGTAATTAGAATTGTTGTTCCAATTCTAAAAAAAAAAACATCTGCCATTTTATTAACATGTACAAAACTCATAATTTGCAATTAACTAAAATAATTTCAAATGTTAAACGGTTTTTCGTGGAACGCTAGACGAATTTATAATTACATGGAATATTTCCACGTACTGCTAATCATAAAAAAAAGTTTTTTTGTTTAATATCAAATATAACAAAATAACATTTATTTTATAAAATACTAACGAATTTTTATTTTGTATATGTTTTAATTAAGGTTTCCACTAGGTTATATATTAGCGCGTCCATTATGTAGTAGCTCGAGGGTCGCCTCGGTTAGTTAAGTCCCAAAGAGGCCGACGTAACTTCATTGATTAAGCTTGCCTCGATCGACGCGTTTACGTTTCCTATTCGTGAAATTGCTTAAGTGTTTCATGTCGATTGCGACGTATAGAATTTTATGCTCGGTTATAGGGTTTATTAAAATTTTATTCATCTAAAATCAGACGATTTTACGGTCAGTTTTGTCAGTCCTCGTGTAAGTCGCTGATATTTTGTTAGATGATCATCTATATTTGTTTGGGATAATTGAAGTATGTATACAATTAAGATATACGCTTTAGGATAGTTCAAGAGTCAGTTTATGAGTAATTTAATCTTTTACATCGTATATCTATTATTTATTATTTGACAATTTGTTGTACAAGTAAACTGTTTTCGAATATAATATTTAAAATTGTTTTAAATATAGTAACTGAGCTATTTTTTTCATTTAAGTTCTTGAAAAGCAAAATTTTCTTTGTTTTGCTTTCACAATTTACGGGGAATCTATAAATATTTAAGAGGTCGTTTTGCCGTAAGGGTACAAGAGTGTGACTGTAACGCGATGGTTGTGGGTTCGATCCCCACTCAAGGGAATGAATTATTATTTCTTAGTATTTTCATTTCTGGCACAAAGGCAAAAGCTTGAGATGATGATTGAGATTCGTCACTCAACACGCAATATCTCAAAAAATTCTGTGAGAATGAGGAACGGAGGATCTTTACACTAGGTTCCTTCTGCCTACCCTGCTGTAAGCGGGATACTGCGTGAAGCTAATTTAATTGATTTTTTTATTTATATTTTTATCAAAAGAAGTTTAATACAAATCACTTTTGAGGCCAATCGTAACGCGTGTGACCGTAAACGCGACAGATTGTGAGAGCGATTCCAACTCGAGGAAATTAAATATTTAAAAATTTCATTTTTTCGCTCTAGCGTCAAGGCAAAGCGCTTAAAATTGTAGAATAATTGTAACTCTGCTTTTTACACCTCATATAACAAATATACAAACAGACCTCAATGACGAGAGTCAAGATAAGTCGTCCTCCACATTCTAGCTGAATTTGAGTCATTGTACTCGTATATTGATTAGAACTCAACACCGTGCTTTATCTTAGTAGAGCGAGGGAATAATTAATTAAGAGGTTTAACCCACAACCCCCACTCATGAAAATGAATGCCCGACGTTTCCCCACTGTGCCACGGTGTCCTTAAAATTATCTTTTATTTAATTATATACGCTACAGTCTTAAAAATTTAACATAGACTTTTTCTTCATTTAATCGCCACCTGTCTCAAAATAGCCAGTATTTAACTACATTTTAGTTTACCCTAGATATTCTAATTCTATATATAAAAAAAATTAAAAACATTATCTTTAATTCTGTATCAAGTTATTCGTATGGACACTAATCGTAGCAAGGGGTACAGTCGGCGACGCGTGAAGATGCCGCGATAGCCAACCGACCGGCCACATGACGCCTGCGTATGCGCACAGATCATTTTGCTGATTGCAAATGGATTTTTTAACTCACCTTCCATCCATTACTCCAATAAGGCAATTAGTTGGTAAAGGGGCTGAATTGAATGTTAGCTTTGAAGGAAGTTTGGTACTCTTTATTAATTATATTAAAAATTTTACCCTTGTCGGGTTTTATCATTTTATTTGTTTTTTTTTTCATTTTTAATTTTACAGTTGGGTACTTTGTCTGTATCACGCGAAATACATTAATAATATATAATCAGTTTGCTAAGTAAAATAAATGGTATACAAAATTTAAGTAAGTATTCATTTCATATTATATATATAAGGTTTTTATTGTACTTTCTGTATCACGGTGGTTAAAATACGTCTACAATATATACAGCAATACAATCACCTCAAATGAATTAATTTTATTTAGATTACATTTTACTACATTATAAATTTCCAAGAGCGATCTACTGAGTAAATGGCCATGCCTACTAAGGACAGAAATAAATTTGAGGTGATTTTGTGTGAGAGAAATATGATCTAAATAAAACAAAAAACAAACCAGCATGAGACAGTGTTACAACACTTTCCAAAAGATACCACGCGATCTGTCTGACTCATCATCCCATCCTCAAATCAAATCAACCAACGGCAATCAACAATTAAACAGCTGTACGGATCTGATCGCCAGATACTTACGAAACTCCGTTACTAGACAAACTAAAAATTAAAATAGCTAAACGGGCTTCCCCGCCACTAAGCAGGCCAATTGTAGATCGCAGCGGGCGGCGCACCTTTCATTATTCTATAATAACTACGAGAGAGGGCGAGAAACCTCCTTGTCATGCTGCGGAATAACTAACTCTTACCAAATTAATTGCCACGTTCTGGGCGGTAACGTCACTCCGGCACTCCGGCACTCCGGCGGAGGTTTCTGCAACCCGAATTCGTGATTTGATCGTAATTAATGAATTATTGTCATTGTATCGTAGATTGTAGGAGATTGGAGCTAAATCTTTTTCGATCATCGCTTGGAAAACCAGTCGATAGTATTTTTTTTTGTAAAACTCTAGTTTATGTTTTTTTTTCAGATATTTCAAAATTGCTTACAATAATAGGCGCGGTGATTTACTGATAATTTTGATTATAATAACATTATCAGTGCGATAATTTATGATACTTTTTTTAACTGTCCTTAAAAATATAAAAGTCGATTAAATTGTTGTTTATGTTACTTTATATTTTGTTCCGTATTCAATTTCACATTTCGAGATAAAAAAAAAACTAAAAGAAAAGTTAAATTTAAACTTTCTTGTTAGTAAAAGCTTATTAGCTGGCAAGGTACAGTATCGCCTCCACCGGACGTTGCGTTGGAAGGAACATCTGTACAAATCGATATAGCACTCGATTCGAAATCGAGATTATGCTAAAGCGATGTTAGACGTGTCGAACGCACTATCTCAGATCGATATAAATCATCTTATTAACTATTGTTTCGGGAGGTGTGGTGTGAACGAGCCTGATGTTATCGTGCCTCTGATGTGTTTTAAATTAACATAATAGGTTTTGTGAATGGGTATGCCCTCTCTGTTTGTTGTTTTTGATGGTAAGACAGCATGGGAACATGAGTGGTGTATGGACCAGGCTCTCTAATTTTTGCTTAGCTAGTAACTGTGGTTTTTGCTTAATTACCAGTTAGTAACTGTGGTGTCTTTTGAAAATATGTTATGTGGAAGTAAACTTATCTTCAAGGATTAAATTCAAACAAATAGCATTATTTTTAATTCGGTACAAACGTTTACTTTTAAATATCCAATCAAATGCTATAAATATTTTTAGGGGTATGTAAGTCAAAAGGTGAAAACGGAACTCACTCACAGGAGCACATTGTTGTCGTCAAGACCATTTATCTCAAGAGTAAGTGGTGGTATGGAAACTGAAATTAATATGAAATATATAAGTCTATGGTCCCTTGAAACATAAAAAAGTCCTAAGTTAACACAATCAAGAGGTATATAGATTTTGCTGCATTTTGTATGAAATTCACCGCGTACATTAAAAAACATTAGGGCCCGTATTTACAAATCGCTGTCAAATCTGAGATCAATCTTGAGTTGCCGTTCTCATAGTATAGATATACAATTTATGGATATCGTTGCGAATGAAACAACTGTCTGCATATTAACCCGATGCAGGTGTTTTTTTCAACTCCATGAAGTCTGCACAGGGTAGACAAAGGGAATTTGAAAACCTAGTGTTAAGAAGCTCTCATTAAAAACTATGGTTCCCACTTTCCGCAGGATTCTCGAGGCATTATGTGTTGAGTGGCGAAACTCAACACCGCGTTTGCTACGTTACCAGAGTGGGAAAATTAGATGATTAAATATTTTATTCCCCCTTGTGAAAGTTGAACCCAGAACCGTCGCGTTTACGGTCGCACTCTTGTACTCCGATGCCTCAAAGAACAAAACACGAAGAACAAAAACCGTTCTCCGCTATCCGCACGTAATATCTTAATTTCGGGTGGATAGCGGGGAACGGTTCCCTTTGACACTAGGATTTCTTTTTGTCTATCTAAATATATGCTAGATCTTAGTGAAGGTGAAAAAATACTAATATTGCTATCCTGTAAACATAACTATTTCTTATCTATTATCTGATAAGTACAGCTTATCATCATCACGTTCGTTGGCTATAGTCTATACATAGATACATATAAATGTAATTGAAGTGACTGTCTGCGATTTAAAGATAACCGTGTTTTTAAAAGTACGTACATATAGTTATTTATACTATACTAATACACAAATAAACTTTTTTTTGTCTGACACAATGAATGTCATCAAAATTAAAGACAGAAGAATTTCTGTGGTACCAGGCTAATCTCCCGAACAACTGAACCGATTTTTATAGGACTAAAACGGAAATATTGAGGTGGTTATGGAGCAACTTATCCTGGCTCCTTTCTACCCTTGAATTCCTTCGAGATCAGGACTTACGTGGCTACTGAACTGACTGACTAAATTATTTTTTTTCTAACACGACGATTTATGCGTTCAAAACGAAATCAAATCACAAAACAATTAAATTATGATTTATTATGTCCATAACAATATAGATAACCGTACAAACATAAATATTTTTTTATTTATTCTTTATTTGTACCATCACCACTTACATAAAAATACACAATATTCCTTATATAAGTATATCTACTTGAATAATATTTAATAAATATTTATGGAGTTGAAGAGGGGGAAGCCGCGCGAGCCCGCTAGTCTATACATGGATATCTTTGACAAGTTAAACAGTTAACATTTCCTTAGTAGGGGTCTATGATAAACGTGAAAATGTATTATTTATTTGTATGTTTAATTTCCTAATAATATCAATTTGAAATTCCCCTTAAATGTAAAGTTTAATATATTGTTTTGTATTCGTTTATATTTTAAAATATTAAAAAAAAATCTTATAATATCTTATCAGCTTAGGTTAAGCCTTCTATACTTCTATATTTATTATGAAGGCAAAAATAGAATGTCTTGTAACGCTATTTTGAGCTCACCTCTTGCAGAATGATTTGGTTGAAAATTTAGATAAATTTCAATATTAAATGATATTATACATTTTGATATATTTAGATGATTAAATTCGAATTTATATTTGCGACTAGAAGAATTACTTTTTTGTATTTATAAACAACTATTTTGAAGTGTTTTTTTTACTACTTTATAATAATTTCTATATTATAAATAATTGTCATGTCAACAATACACTTTCTAAGGGATCAACCATCGATTACATATATTTAAATACAGATTATTACATTAGTCAATTAAAGAATAATATGATAAATCATACCAATATTTCCGAAATTGAATTGTTCACTGTGATTTTTGATAACAAACAAACAACTAAGCTGTGATAAGATAATTTGTAACGTTACATATCAGATATTGATAAGGATTTCTTGTAAAAATATTTATTTGATAAGTAATGGGCTATCATTATTTGTAATCAAGTCGAATTAATGCAATGCTTATATAACTAAGGACAGAGTTGTATGTACAGTTAACAGTGTACGTGTGGAATGAAAAATTGAGGCCAGTCGTGGTGCAGGGGCATAGAGTGTGACTGTAAAATCGATTGGGTTCGATACCCACTCGTGGAGATAAAATATTTACTTACATTTATAATTTCATTTTTTCGCTCTGGTGTCGAGGCAAAGAAAGGCGTTAAGTTCCGCCACTGATTACGCAATGCCTCCAGAAGTCGGTGTTGAGAACGGAACGGTGTATCTTAACACTAGTTTCCCTCTGACTTACACTACTGTGTGGGGGATACAGCGTGAAACTCGTTTATTTATTAAAAATATAGGTAACGGAGAGTTTGATAGCACGTTAGACAAGGGGAACCTAGTGCTAAGAAGTGTCTTAGTCTTTTACTTTAAGCCAATTTTTCGAGGGATTGCACGTAGAGTGGCGGAACGCAACACCATGCTTCACTATGTCATCAGAGCGAATAAATGAAAATATTAATAAATAATAATTAATTTCTCTGATTGGGAATTGAACCTACAACTGTCACGTTTACAATCACACGCTTGTGCCACTGCACAACGAAGATATTAACTTTAGAAATATTAGAACAAGTATATTATTCAATTACTTAATAGATACCATTAATTTATTTTAATAAATATTGATTTCTTACTGCAGTGACGAAAACTCGAGAGTGATCTATTTAAGTGCTAAACAGTTAAATGAAATGGTAAGTAATCGTTTTCCTTCTTTTGTTTTATTTACCATGTAAAATGTATGTATATTTTGTTTCTATTAGCAATTTTTTTTTCGATTCATTAAAAAAATCTACATACAGACAAACTAATCCAATTAAAAGTCTATTATACAATAAAATAAGGCACAACTAACATTTTTTACACACGGTTTTGATTTTGAAGCCAATATAATGCTGACTTGGCATAACTCAATGCTCTATCAATACTATCAAGATAATAATATCATATGATAGGCCAGTCGTGGCGCAGTGGCACAAAGTGCGACTGTAAAACCGACTGGTTGTGGGTTCGATTCCCACTCGAGGAGATGAAATATTTACTTATATTTATATTTCCATTTCTTCGCTCTGGTATCGAGGCGAAGCGCGGCGTTGAGTTCTGCCACTCAACACGCAATGCCTCTAAAATTCGGCAGAAAGTGGGGAACGGAGTGTCTTACACTAGGTTCCCTCTGCCTACCCTGCTGTGTGCGGGATATAGCGTGAAGCTGATTTTTATGAACATTTATATGTATGCGTCTATATTAGACATTATTTTTTTATCTAGACATAGAATGAAAGAGGCCAGTCGTGGCGCAATGGCACAAAGTGTGACTGTAAAATCGACTGGTTGTGGGTTCGGTCCCCAATCGAGGAGATGAAATATTTATTTAAATTTACATTTCCATTTCTTTCCTCTAAACTAAACACGCAATGCCTCCAGAATTCGGTGGAAAGTGGGGAACGGAGTGTCTTAATACTAGGTTCCCTCTGCCTACCCTGCTATGTGCGGGATACAGCGTGAAGCTGATTATTATTACATAGAATGAATATAATATACCTACCTATATCTATAAGGAGGAAGCCGAGATCGTGAGAATGTAACATTGCTGACTCATCCATTCAGACACTGATCTTATTACAATAAAGATATATAAATAACTATTATTATTCACTAAACTATATTTATAATTTACTAGTGGTTCGCTTTGTATTTGTCTGGATATATTTAAGTTTACGTTTTTTTTATTTAACCTTGTGTGTTAAAGAAAATAATCAAACAGCATAGGAACTAATGCTATTTTTATTATGTTCTATAAATGTTTTTTATTATTAAGGTTATAAAATACTATTATATTTAATGTAAAATTTCCAAAAAAAAAAAACATTTTTTGTTATTTTAGCAATTAAAAATTTTTTATCATCGTTTCATTTTATTTATAGATAGTGTTGTACACAAGCAAAGATAGATATTTAGTTAGAATAACTGTAAGATAAAGGTATATTGCATCATATCTACATTTTATATAAAATCGCTAATAACCTCATTACATTTGTATAGATTTTAATGATAAACTAATTATATATTTATAGATTTTATTATAAACTAATAAAAACAATAGGAAGATAGGCGCCTAATTTCTTTCTGGAATCGAAATTATAGATTAATTTATAGATGCGTCAAATGCTATAATTTTTATTAATCTTGATCGAAGGACTCGTGGCAAACTAACGTGCGACTGAAAACGCGACGGTCGTGGGTTCGATTCCCACTCGATGGAATGAAATATATATATATAGTATTTTTATTTCCTCGCTGGTAGCGAGGCGAAGAGTGGCGTTGAATTGCTAAAGATTTAATATTGAAGTAGCTATTATTGAAAGTCAATATAGCAAAGATATAGATAAAACAATATATAAGGAAATCTCTACAATCCAAAATTCGTTTATAAATACAATTTAATCTATGCATAACATTAAATATTAGAGATAGCGTCACCACGTCGATCAGTACTACGATCGTACTTGACTAAGTATGAAGTATGAAAATATGAATAATCCCCTGGGATGAGGAACTGGCCGCGTCGATCGGATAACCACTCTCGTTAGCACTATCTGAAGTGGGCGTGCGCCTGCGCATGTGTTACGACCGGCCGAGCAGTGTTCAAACGCGTTTAAATATGAATATTTATGGCTTACAATTTTACTGTGTTGTTACTCTGATACACAATTAACGCTTTTTACAATATAATTTGAATTTTTATTAATTTTGTATTGTGTTTCGTTTTCTAATTTAGTTTAAAGTAGCTTTTATGTTGGCCGAAAACTAGACAAAAAATAGTTTGTTGCAATTTTTTTTAATAATATGTAGAATAAAATCCTTTAGACGTGTTTTTTTCATAATTAATATTTAATTTTTATATAATCTATACGTAAACATATAAGCCATGTATAGGCTCGTTTGTTTTTTTGCAGTACAACGAAAATTGTGGCTTAAGTCTTGGGGTGGTACAATAAATAACATCTCATTACAATGGCGGCTCAACTGGAGATTGTCTACAATATTTCATACTCCCTCAGATATAGGAATTGGGCGCGAACACAGGGTCGAAGTCTGGAACCTAAATATTGTGCTCCTGGTAATTGCAACTATATAGTTGGAGTAGTTATTTTTTTAATATAAAGATGTAATTATATTTATTTGTAGATATATAATAGAAATTATTATATATCTAGTGGTATATAAGTCTATTTTTTTAGCTTCACACTGTAGCCCACACATAACAGGGTTGGCAGAGGGAACCTGGAAACACCAGCCCTGTAGTACCTGGAATACACCTCCATTTCCTACTGTCTGCCGAAAAAAATAAAATTTTAAATAATTCATTTCCTCGTGTGGGAATCAAAGCCACAACCTATGTTACAATTTACAATCATTTGTGCCCTTGCGCCACGACTGATCTCACAAGTATATTTGTTTGCCACTTTATTTATAATGCAGAAAAGATACGCAATCGTCGCGTCAATTTATTGAATGCGATCTTTTACTTTGTAAAAAGCGTAACAATCGCCATCAGTTCCTATTATAAAGATTAGTCCAATTATATTTGAATTTAAAAATGTACAGGCATCTAAATAATTACCCAGTTAAAATATTATACGTATGTTTTTCCAAGTAGCAATACCAAAGAAAATTGTTTGTCCAATTTTAAATCACCTCGAACTCGGTGTTCGTATCAATATAGATGTTATCGAACGCTTTGATAGTTTTTTGTGCGAATTTTATGATAATATCACATTATATTTATTATATAAAGCACCTCAAAATTGATTTAGTGCCTCATCACTAAATTTTATTAAGATGTATAGGCCATTTAAATGGAATATTTAGATAAGAGATGTTTATAATTATATTAGTATGTAGTTAATATAATTTTTCTTCTGATTTTCAATTATTTCGTTGAAGTTTCAAAAATTGTTTAAAAAAATTGAGGGCATCTAACACTAAGTTCCCCTACCTACCTTGCCATGTGCGGGATACAGTATGTGCATTGATTTAGGTAATAGAATATAAGTGGAAATAAGTAATTATAGATTAATTATCTCACCGTTACTTTTTTTCCTCTTGGATATAAAAAATATTTTTATTACAAAAATATATATATATTATTATAAAAATATAAAAATATTTTTGATCGTGGATAATTTATTTTTAACCGACTTTTGTAAGAAAATGAGGTTATCAATTCGACTGTAGTTTTAATTTTTTATACTTGCTACTTTTGACTGGGTGAAACGATTTTGTCGATTCTTTTTTTATTTGAAAGTTGGTACTTTGTGCCATTTTAATTTGATCCATTTCTGACAATAGTATCTATGAGAAAATCAAATAAGTCTTAAATTTTCATTACGTATGTGCGCGACAAATGGATGAATAACTCAATATCCCCCCAACCGATTACGATTATTCTTTTATTATTGGAAAGGAAACAGTTCAAGACTAGTTTGATGAAAGTTTGATTAGGTGCTGATTATGGGACCCGGTTAAAATTGGCGAAGTCATTTTTTTTTATTAAAAATATTTTAACAAAATACTAAACATTACAGTCAAACAATACCTAAGTCCGCACCCAGTAGGCGTGGTGGTCGTGCACGCCACGGGCGCAAGGCGGCGATATGCGCCCGCGCCGCCGGCGCTGCTCCGCTTTGCACACCTCGCCCCAAGTTTCACGTGGATGCACGATATCTACAGATTTCAGTCAATATACTATAATTATACGAGTGGCGCGAGTATTACAGCTTAGATAAGTTATGCTAAACTTCAATTATTGCAATCGAGAACGTAAATCGTTTTAAAGGTAAACTTACATCTAGATATGTAATATAGCTGTATTTATACACATTTTCATTATTGCGTGAGTGAATGTACATACTCGTAACATGATGATAAATAAAGGAATTTTAATTTGTTATAAGAATTATAGCCATTGTGGTGCAATGGGCATGTGTAGGAATATCTAGATACGTGTCTGTGTTCCAATCTGAATCATACGATAAAGGTTATTTTACTGATTATCTATGGAAATTAATTTATATTTGATGTTTCTAGAAAAAAAAAACTATTTTATGATACAAAATCGACTAGAATGATTTTACAATATGTTTACTCTAAAATATTTAATGTGCAAGTTATCATCATCCCTACATTTCTTTTTTAACAAGAAAAACCCTTTGGTAGTGATAAAATTGTAAAAGAGACTTTATTTTTTCAATTAAACGAGGAGTATATTAAACCTCTCTTTTACGCACGTTAAAATTTTACAAGTGTTTCTTTATATAGAGACAGCGTCTTATTGTAAATAGTCGTAGGCTTGATCCCCATATTTTCGTTTATGACATTATTTGGTGTTAATTTCCGTTACTCAATAAGCGATATCTTTTTGTAAAAATCTACCTTTTCTTCCTTCTCTGCTTCCTCACCTATATAGAATAAAGTATACAGAGGAGTCAAGCCATATACTAACAACTTTGAACACACAACTATCGCATGCTACCGTTTACATCTACGTGCAGACAGGCATTAATTATTAAATGTCATTATATATAATTATTAAAAAAAAGTAGTAAATGTAGTCTCATAGCAATTTGTTCAAGTGCAATAATGTGTTTATAATAATCAGCTTCACGCTGTATCCCACACACAGCAGGGTAGGCTGAAGGAACCTAGAGTTAAGACCCACCTTCTGCCAAATTCTGGAGGCAGTGCTTGTTGAGGGGCAGAACTTAACGCCGCGCTTAGCCTCGACACCAAAGCGAAGAAATAGAAATATAAATATAAGTAAATATTTCATCTCCTCGAGTGTGGATCGAACCCAAAACCAGTCGGTTTTACAGTCACACCTCGTGCCGCTGCGCCACGACTGACCTGAAATAATTTATTTATATATTTTATATATATATATTTATAGTTTTCAGTTAATAGATTACTAGGTTCTTCTGCCATTTTATAAATAGACAAAAAATAATAATACTATACCTAAACTGATGATACATCATTCAATAACGACTTTATAATCAAATTCATAATTCTAAACAATAGCAACAATGAAGCGTTTAATTTTATATCAAAGCAAGTAGGTGTGAATATTTCACCTACGATCGGTATCTGTAGGTGTATCGTATGAGATAGTGAAGGTACATTAATAAAAGATATAATTAAATGTTGTATGAAATGTTTATACGAGACGGCCCGCCCCCGCCGGGCGCCTCTCCAGGACTAACGAGTTGCACTTGCAGGTCTTCCGCGATCAATTTTAATTTGAATAACTGCATTTGAATTGTTATTGTATAGTGTTCATTTAATTTTGATTCTCTTTTGCAATTTAAATGTAATTAAGTTCTAGAAAAACTATTTATTTTTATTTAGTAAACAGACAACATTATTACAACTATTTATATTTATGTTATATTTTATGTTAGATACCGATATATTAATATATATTTGTACATTTTCACCCTGCATTGCGTTTATAATCTTGTCTTCTTTCCGGAACAAGAATATGAAATTAAATGACTCCCCCGAGGTGAGAATTGAACCCACGACTGTCGCATTTGCAGTCATCCGACTGCACTGTTGCCCCGCATAAGCGTAAGTGTGTGGAACACAAAAATAATGTCCTGTTTTCCAGTACCTTTTATTTATTGTAACGTGATCTCTGAAACCGAAAAAATATACATACTTTACTATGATTTCTAAAACAATAAAAGTATTGATTATCTTATTTTTCTCGGTTAATGTTAATGTCGTAATTTTTAAATATATTTAGTAAAAACGTTGCTGAAGCTTAGTAATCTAGGGTTATGTAGATGTATAAGTTATTTTTACAGTGTACATATGATAGGTACTTTTTTGGAATCAAAGAATATCATATCTTTGGTGTGTTTTTTGTGAATGTTACAAATATTGTTATTGCGTCCATATAAAAAGAATATTGGAAAAATGAATTATATTACACCTAACTCAAAAAAAGCGGTTAAGTGCAAATATGAGGGTATGGGTTCAATACCAATTTCATCACTTAAGCTCTAACTCTAACTTAGGTCTCTAACTTAGGTCAATTAGAAGCTAAAAATACTGCGAGAAATTAGTTTTTAAGCGAATGCTCTAATTTTTTATGAAATGAACTCCAAATATTAGTTTGTAATGGTTTTTTTGTGTGGTATATTATGAAAACTTTAAGTTTTCGTACTCTTGCTTTTTTTGTATTTTGAGTTCTCATTTCTTATCAAATTTCTATGTCAACGATAGTTCTCGTTTTCATATAGCTTTATTTGATTCTCTTGAGATCAAAACCCTGAAAAATGAGCGAATTGACAGTAATCATTGACTTAAAATATTCAAACACCTTAAAAAGCTATATCTCAAGCATATTGCTAACAAATCACAAGTGAATGGGTCGTTTAGCCGCCATTTGTTACCCCGTGGGAGGGTAATTGTGTTTACAATACACCTACCCCTGCCTCTCACACCTTACCCCATCTTATACTTGGGGGTAACTTCTACCTATCCGGTCGTTGCTCATGCCTGACAGGGTAACGTTTAACGATTTCACCTTGAATACGTACTTTTGTAAAGCTTAATGTAACATACGCTCTTGATTTTAGATTTATTTACCTAAATTACTTTTGCCACTTTCATTATACGTAACATAAATATTCCCAAAAACCTCAAATAGTTTGTAAAAAATATTATAATTTTAAAGACTTTGGGGATTTAAATACCAAATTCAGAAAAGTTGGCTAAAAGTATGGAACTGAGTGTTTTCCCACTCAAATAAAAAATAAAAGTTAGAAATGTATATTTATAATATTATGAAAATTTTAATCCAAAAAATATATATAATAATAATCGTAATGCACTCTTCTAAAAATATGATAATTTAAGCTCAAACACGAATATTATAAATTAATAACATACATATATATGTAAAATAAAAAAAGTTCATTACTAAAAGAAAATACATTTACTTAGCCGCATTAGATATAAGATATAACGATCTCCATAAAGAAAACGCTCCGAATGAGCGTACCGTGGCATCCTTAACGATCTCGCGCGCTCCCATGAAAACACCATAAAAAATAATAAACAATTTACGTTCGCTGACACGCGCGCGCATCATTACGCTTTATATTAGCCATCAGATTTTTACACGAACGAGAAATCTCAAGTTTCTGTTCTCAAGTTAATGTTAGTTATACAATGTGGCTGATAATATTAAAGAAAAACAAAAGACTGACATTGTCCAGGACCAACAGATAAACATTGTTAGAATATATTATATATATATATATATATATATATATATATATATTTATCTGTTATATATATATATATATATATATATATATATATATATATATATATATAACAGATAAACATTGTTAGAATATATATATAAATATTTGCTTTACGGTGTATCCCGCATAGCAAAGTACATAGAGGGAACCTGGGAAACTAGTGTTAAGACACTCTGGTCCCTACTTTCCGCTGATTTCTTCACATGGAGCGGTGGGAATCAAACACCTATATAACCTGTCAAGTTTGCAGTATCACACTTGTGCCCCTGCGCCAACTGGTCTGAAAATTAACTTTACACATATACGTCTTAAGACAAATATAATTTAATAAGCAATATTATTGGTTAAAGGTAGAGAACTATCATGTCCTATCTATCTATCTTAACCAGTAAAAGTCTTAAATCAAATATACAAACAAACTATTTAATATAACAGGTGCACTATTAATAGTATGAGAAAAAACAATACATGTACCTACATTTATGAAAAATATATTCACAAACTGTCATGTTAATGGAATTAAACATTCTGGTTACAACTTCTATAAATTATTAAAAAATTTGCATGTTCATATTAGTTATAATTTTTTGTGATAACATGAAAAAACCGGATCAAATGTAAGTTTTGCGAGCGAGTGAGGGTTCCATACCATTGTAAGTCAATGGGACATATAACTTCAGTTGGCAAATTTAAGTTTAGGCTCGTTGAAATCATTTTGTATAAAATAAACTGCATTTATAAGCTTGTAATAGTTTTTATCTGTAGTATATATATAAATATCCACTTCTTGCCCAATTTATAATTATATGTTCACGAGAAATTATAATAACGCGACAAATAAGGTTGACAAATTTAAATTTGCAGGTGTATACACTCAGTTTTAATGCTATAAATATAAATTTCTCATGATTTTTTTCTTCTGACATGTGACAAATGGGCAGACGGGTAACAAAGTCTTAATCAGGATTCCGTTTTTCCTTTTGAGCTACTAAACCCTAAAAACAATTTTCTCATTTTATTTTAGTGTTCCTAGATTATGTTATAGATTATATGTGTTTATACATGACAATACGAAAGATACGAGAACTCAAAAAAAATAAAATCATAAAAATCTATCTTATCATCAGAATATTTCATTAATCTTCATAACAACGAAGAATCCAGCTCAATGAGCCTTTAAAAAAATGTCGTCCCACAAACAAAAGACGTACCTACACTGAGCTGGACAACAAAACTGTCCGAAAGCAACAAGTGTGTAATTCTTGGAATACCTAACAAATGTTCAGTTTTTTCCGTTGTCGATGCGACATGGCCCAATTAAGGACCAACACGGCCCTACTCTCTCCTTATAATTTATTCGCTAAGGATTTCGTGTGTGTGCCCTTTTTTTTTTTTGTTCGATCGGAATCGGTTTCGTAAACACCTTGTTTAGTCGTCTGCGAGCTTTGTTCGATAACATTGATAAATATTGGACGATAATTAAATGTGCCTCGCCCTGATTATGATTAGGAATTAATATAATCGGAAAAAAGTCTTTTTATGCTCTATATTATTAATAATAAATGATGCATATGCAACTAGTATAGAAAAACTAAAACACGCTTATGATTCTTCAGCCACCTTCTATATCAATCGTCAGATCCTCTACATCAGAAGAAATAAAAAGATCGAGCCCACGACCTATGCTTTCACTTAAACGCGCCTCCTTATGTTTCTTTCCTTCCTGCCTACCCAATTAGTGTTAGAAAAAGTTAATGATATCATATTATTCTATTATCACCTATATACAATGTACAAATCCCTATGTACAATTGCCAAGATTGATAATGAAAAAAAAAATGAGAAGAAATTACACTTCTTAAATGATATTATATTGTTAGTGAGCTTCTGTGTATAAATCAAATGGCAGTGCATTACAATATATAGTCCATTAAATGATCACAAATAATCGACTTTAGTGTTCGATAATTTTATAGTTAGAAGAAGTCGGTGGAAGCATCTTCAAATATATATTAATTAATTACATTCAGATCAAATATAGGTTGAAATCCTGTCTGAGATAATAGCCAGTGCAAGAATAATGAAAATAATTATGGAAAAAAAACATCCGCTCCATACTTTTTGACCAAATCAACGCAATAAAACATTTTACTGTATTTTAACACCAATCGCCATACTAGTTACAAAATACTTTCGTATACTATTTTCAACTAAAGCCCAACGAGCGCTTACATAAAATTCTTCCCACTTACCACTTATATAACATTCTTCTTATTCCATTCTTAGCATCAAATGTAACATGATAAGAAATATGACATTATCATCCGCATTTAGTCAAGAGCATTCCAGTACGCCGGTCGTAGCCGTTGTTAACACCTCTAGTACACGATTAATCTAACTTAGCACGTTTGTTGCTACTTCCTTATCGGCACAGTGGTTAAAAAAACTGGAACCTAATCACTTCAACATTGCAAAGTTATACTTGTTGCGTTGGGGGGAAAAAATGTACTTTAACATACCATAAAGAATAAGCGAGGCCCGATAGCTACGTAGCATTCGCGCGATCTTATCGGAAGTCGTAAGTTTGTACTGATTTTTCAATGACTATTTTGTTTCTTTTCTGACATTGCTAGGTACGTCTTTATAGCAGATTCAAATCCTGTCTGAGGTGACAATGAAAAATATGGCACGAAAAACATATTTTTTTTAATTATATGGCAAGAAGCGACCGGTTTCCGCTATCATTTTATCTCATTTACAAACTGTCTTCAAAAATGTTGAACATAATGTTTCTATGTTATACCTGAACACAGTAGCACATATGCTTACCCTAAATCATTGTAGTATTTATTTTGACTCTACCTTTCAACCACGTGGCCACTGGCCATTTATCAACCTACCCATTTAGGAGAATTTAGAGAAGATAAAACCAACCAGTTATGTCAGGAGTAAATGAAGTTCGTCTTAAATCATTCTATATAATAATACAATTATGTTGATTTGTAGATCCTTTTAAAAAGTTTTTACGATTCCGTTTATTTACATATGAAGCGTTCGTTAGTTGTTTTTATAAGAAAAATATATATTTATTGAAGTTCGAGAATTTTCCAGTATTGTTATTAAAATAATAATTTTACAGATATTCATTAAATTTTACTTATTAATTTATGTGATAAACATGGGTTAGACTTAGCCACCTATTACACCATCTTTGGTCACTTTGCAAAATTTGGGAGATCTCCGAAGATTATAAAAAAGTATGTATATTGGATTACATTTGGATACAATATATTAGTATAATTGCATTTTCAGTCATAGCCAATAATGTATCTTTTATATTCGCGCGGGCTCCGTGCCGGCCGGCGCGGGCCTGGCTTCCCAGAACTCTTTAATTGCATCCACTGCGAGTATCGAACGCTTAAAATCGATTTTTTATTCGATTTATCCCATGTGAGCTCGAGTTCAAAATCTTGTTTTTGTTTCTCGATAGTGAACGCACTGTTTATGCAAATTTTACACGCATCTACTGAAACTTCTCAATTAATTAAGGATGGTGACAGACGCCTGCGTTAAAATGTAACGTTTTCAGACGATAACGACTTTGTAGTTGGTTACTTCAGCCATTTCTATATTATTATCGAAGTTTAATTTTAAATAAGAATTATAATTTATAATAATTATTACTTTTTTAAATTGAAATACATGAACCACACGCAAAAATAAAAAAAATCGTTTCATTTCATGAAAATGCATAATTTACATTTTTTGACAAAAGCTTAATTTAAGTTATAAAAGAATGTATTACGACTAACGTATTCACAAATGTTGAGAATAATTTTAATTGGAGACATAAAGGATAGTGGGCATTAGTCCAGTTCCAGTATTTCAATGAGCGAAATTGTCGCATTCACATCGGCCTGCCTGCGCGTGTCTTCACACCTTGGTACAACCTCGGGATATGACATTTTGTTCCTTAGCAACCTAAAAATTAGATACAATTTCACTTGAAGGCAATATTTAAATCACCTCATTTAAATAACAACCAATTCCCAACTTTCCTTCGATATCTTTTAGGTATAAATTTGCAAATACATAACGACCAATGAAACGTTAACTATTAATCCACGTTAAGGATAATTCACCTCTAAGCTCTAGGTGGTAAAGTACCATTTGCTTTGTTAACAAAATATTAATATATCAGTTGTACTTCTAAAGCTATTCGTGCAGGTAATGAGGTGAAACAACTCAAAATGCGGATTCAAATATGTACAGTTTTTATCTTCTACCAGTAACTAGTAAATAGTATCTAATCAGGATCTAGTTGGGATAGAATAGTTGGACTGATAGAGGCTCGGCTTTGTTGGTTGATTGAAGTCATTAAGCTGTAAGCTTCTGTCAGGTAACGGTAACTTCCAATGAGCTTAGATTTTCCTACTCCATCTGATTTCTATACCGATTTTACCATAAAATAAAGTTATAAATATATATATTTTTAAATGTTATACGTTGTTATTTCAGTACCACCATGCTGCTGTATCACGCATGTAGCGGGATAGGCAGAGGGAGCTTGGTGTTGAGACATTCCACTCCCTACTTTTCGCTGGATTCTGGAGGCATTGTGGATTGTAGCAGTGGCAGAACTCAACAGCGCGCTTTGCCTCGACGCCAGAGCGACGGAAATGAAAATAATAAATATTTCATTTCCTCTAAAAGGCAATCGAACCCAGAACATGTCACGCTTACAGCCTCACAGCGCACTTGCGCCACGACTGCCCTCAATATTGTCTACATATAACGCGATAGTTATAAACAACTTTGCAATTAATAAAACAACTCAATATAAAAGGTACAAACCCCATTTACACCACAATAAAATAGTTACCGATCATAAACCATAATATAATATAATAAAATCTATCGGGAGCAGATAGCACACAAAATAAAAGGATGACAGACAGGTGTGGCTCACGCTCGAGCAAGGTGCACGCTCAGGTGTATTTGCTTAACAAGGTGCTCATTCAAGGACTGTAAAATAATATAATACACCATTGTATTGCGCGAATTGTATTGTCTAATATAATTGATTAATATTATTTGTGTTTTTTTTTCTGAATTTTGATGTAATTCCGCCGTTTTGTCTCGTTACTGGAGCGAGAAGTCTTGTGCCACTGCGCCACAACTATTACTTGGACTTGGACTTTAATAATTGGAATATTAATTTGTAACAAAAAAACCTACTTCAAACAATAAACTAAAAAGTAATAAATAAATTTACTTAAATAAAACTTAAGTAACGCAAAACGTATTTAGATTTTGTTAAATAAAAATAATTAAAGAAAAATTTTATAATTTTGAAATTGGTATCAAAGCTAATGCTACGAAAACTTGATGGAGTAAGGTGTTACGTATGCTTCATGTCAAAGTACTAAGCCTGTTTGTTTTACTTGGCAAAAAAAATGCAGTCGACTTAATAACCTCTTTTTGTTACAGAAGTCAGTTAAAAAAACTATTTTTTTGGCAAAATGGAGCAAAATGTATTAACTATATAACAAGCAATTTAGCCTGAGTAATTCGTACATGATAGAATTTAAAAACCCATTTTAATACAAGAAGTTCCCAGTTAGCCCCGGGGGTGGACACGCAGTGTTATTCCAAATTTTAAGTTTCTAGGTTCAACAGTTTGAGCTTTTATGCGGAAAGACGATAAGAGAAATTAAGATAAGTGATAAGATCGCATGATTTATCAATGTCGAAAAATGTACCCACGACTTACAGTGAAATCATTTTTATTATATAGGTGAATATAAGTAAATATGTATTATGTATGTAGATATTTGTTATTACGAAAAAAAATTGAAAATATCAATGGCTGAGTTCTTCATTTTTAAAATAATGATTTAATTTAATTTGAGAAAAGAAATACTGACCACAATTAATACCTGTATCCTGCATGTAATAGTCACCTGTGTCATTCAGAGAATGAAATATTTTCACATCCCCGTTCAATTAAAAAGACAAAGGACAGCGCTAAGTTCCGCCACTCTACACACATTGTCTTGGAAATTCAAAGAAATTCGAAATGGGGAACGGAGTGTCTTAACGCCGGTTTCCCTCCGACTAACCTGCTGTACTCAGGATTCAGTAAGCTGAATCCTGAGTACAGCAGCAGCAAAAAAAAATCTTTAAATAACTACATATTTACTAGCTCCTGTAGGTCACACGCAATCAGTAATTGATGGGTCACGTCATGATGAGTAGGTACTTTGATATTAAACAATGTGGTCTTGGTCACGATTTAACTACTAATAAATTAGTATACATGTATGTATATATCTATATTTATTAAATATTTTTCTGTATTTTGTAGAAGTATATGTATGAGTCACACAATAAGTTCATTTATTGTAAGGTTAAATGAAAAATACTCTTAATAAGAAATTACAGCATATAGTAGGTCCAAGGTTTGGTTTCTTATAGGATAGGGCAATTTATCATCAATTTATACTACGCAAAATATTATTTTTCTTATAACTTCACTAACTTCACTTGGTGAATAAATAAATGAGATAACAATAATTCAATTTCAACACAAAATTATTATTATTTAAAATTATTATTTTGGAATTTGGAATTTTCGTTCCAATAGGACTATGCGCAGCGTTAAGAAACGCCTATATAAAGACTCTCACTTAAATTGGAAAAAGATCGATTAAATTAGTATAAAGTGATGAACAAAGTGACTCAAAACTAATAAGAAATGTAGTAACTATAGAAAAAATCACAAAACAATTATAAATTGTATTAAACATTTTTTTAAATTTAACTTTTAAAAATCGGCCTGTATAAATTTGGTTAGGTGCAAAGGCGCGTGCGCAGCGCTTTGACAGTTAACCTTAGATGAACTGACAGACTCACCGTTGGTTTCTCGGAACCTTACAAATTCAGAGATAATATGTATATATAGTAAGAATATTTATATTTTATTTCGCATAACAAGTTGAAATGTAAATTTTATACGGTCTTATGTTGCAATAAAAAAAAGGATTTTAAACAATACATTTTTATAGTTAAAAAATGTAATATATTTTTAATAATGATAAGACTTTAATTAACGCTCATTGTAAACACACAATTAAACAGGCCATTTGTCGTTTTATCGATAGTCGATTTCTTTCTTTACTTTGTAAAAAATGTATAAAGTATCCCTTCCTTCTCACTATAACTTAAATTTATTTATGTTTCATAAAAATAATCATATTTTTTCTACTATAGCTTGTTACAACAGTAGAAGGTGGACATGGGCAAAATAATTTATTATTATATTATTTACGACGAATATACACTGGCTCAGAAAATGTAATATTGGAATGTTTTTTATTAGTGTTTAACTAATAAGAAACATTGCGGGATGAGTGGCGACTGAGATGACAATAATTCATTCCTCCGATGGGAGATCTAATCATCGCGTTTACTCTCTGACCACACGCCATGATGGACTCAAATAAAACATTTTTTTTTCAGGTTTACCCTGTATATCGCATGTAGAAGAGTAGGCAGAGGAAGCCTAGTCCAAATCTTAGGCGCACGGACTCAACGCCGCGCCTCTACGTCGACACCAGAGCGACGAAATCAAAATAGTAAATATTTCATTTCCGCGAGTCTGAATCGAACCCACAACCAGTCGCGCTTACATGCTTTTGCCACTGCGCCACGGCTGACTGGCTTCAATAAATATTTAATTGATTCAAACAAATAATTTATATATAAATTTATGTGTATAATAGATAGGCGCCTATTTCATAACATAAATAAATTTTCTGTCTGTGGCAACGCTAACTCAAAAACATTTAAACGAAACTTAAAATAATATCACCAATTTCGGCCAAATTATAAAAAAAATACTAAAGTAGCATTATAATCTCTATAAGCTGTTAATATAATAAATATCTAAGAAACGATTTTAAAATTTTAAAGGCAGGCAGGTGTCTGTGCAAGCTTGTCTCATATAACCGCAGCTTGATTGATAGATTCTGTTAAGCCTGATAGTATCAATTGACAGTATAACGATTATTGTTGTATTTATTGAAATTTAGTAGACTTTATAAAATATTTGTATGACATTTTGGCCATTTCTTAAGTTATTTAACGCATAAAAACGTTATTTATAGAATATTTATATATTTTAGTCATTTCTCATGTCATTTAACACATAAAAAACGTTTTTTGACCATTCCATGAAGTCATTAATAACTACCGAACCGACAATCTATTTATGTTCGTACTACATCTATTACCTAGACTACCTACCTAAAAGAGGTGGTTCTAGGTTCGATTTTTTGTTCGGTTGTGAAAAAACATTCGTGTGTATTATGTTATTAATAATACTACAAATTATAACACGCCTTGGGAATGAAATACTCGCTCCAGTCTGTTTTAAAGGTATCGTTGTCATAAATAATTAAATATGTGTTGCTTGTTTGCGCCGGTTCTTCTCAGGTCTTGAGCATTCACTTAGTGGACTTTTGGTAAGTTATTGGAAATAAAAAAAAATAAGTACTTTTTATTTTTTTTATTGTAAACTTTGACTTGACTTGACTCGACTCGATCTTCATTCGGGGGAATGAAATATTTCATATTTTCATTACTTCGCGCTGGTAAGGAAATTGTGCGAGGCATTGAGATGGATATTATCTCCTTAACTCTTAATATGAGTTCGAAAATTGGAAAATTATAATGGCTACTTGCAAGATGTAAGAATATGTGAATAGAAATATGATAGTTGTGGATTCGATTCCTACTCATAGGAATATATTATTATGTTTTTCTCGTGTAAAGCGGTAAACGAAGTAATGCTTTGTTATAATAAGATAAATAGTGAAACTGGTAACAATAGTTACAACGACCGTTAAAAATCATATTTAAAGATTACTTTCTGGTGAAACTCTGGTGTTTAGCATTAAGCGAAGGCTTGTCTTACGATTGTAATAACCTCAAAATAGCTTTAAACGTAAAGAAAGAAGCGAGCTTAAAATTTTTTTACTCTCTTGGATTTCTTGACAAGGATACCAGGTCTACTATGGTCAATGATCACGTGTCCAAATTTTCAAAAAAATCAGTCTTGCAAAATTTTCTTACAATGATCGACAGATAGATAGATAAAGTTGAATCTAATAAGACCATGTTAAAAATATATTTACGTTTTATAAACTTACAGGTATTTTAACTTTAATATAATAATTTTATCTTTTAAAAAACCCTAACAATTAGCGCATTATATATGTTCTGTCCTTATAAAGTTGCCACAATGGATCTTTTTGCGTCTGGTGAGTTTTCGAAATAAGGCGGACAGTCTAAAATTTACTAGTTACATTAATTACATCATCGTTATACAAGTACACCTTGCAACAACAAATTTTATTCTTTTAGCCTTTTTATTTCGGTTGCTTTTTGATTTTTTTTTTCATTATTTTATTAATTTGATAGTTTTTTATATATCAACAATCGTGGCGTAGCGTAAGCGTTTGAATGTTTTGGGTTCGATTACCACTCGAGGAAAGGAAATATACAAAAATTTCTTATACACATAACAAGGCGCGACGTTGAGTTCAGGCACCTAACTCGCAATGCCTCCAGAATTTACCGAAAAGTGGGAAGCGGAGTGTTTTAGCACTAGGCACCACCTGCCTACCCTGCTACATACAGAATACACTGTGAAGCTAAAAAACAAGAAACTGTTTTTTTTATCAATATAAAACCTTCAATTTCTACTTCATCTTTTAATGTTTATCACGTACTCTAGCTATCCGCAATTAGTTAGTACCTACATCAGTACATTTAATCGATTCACTGAAAACGACCATGATAGTTGTAAATTACACTTTACACATAAGTAAAACAATTTCATTTTAATTATACAATAAAATTACCGTTTTAAACAAAACAAGCATATATTTTTAACTTTTATGTTGTAGTAATAAGTATTCTTTATGCGTACAAAACAATACGTTTTATTAGTTGCATTATGTTCGAGTGCACATAGAATGTAGAAAGATAATATAATACTTACGAGTAACTATGGTAATGAGGTAATGAGCATTTTTTTTTTCTCTTCACGCTGTATCCCGGCAGCAGCTGTAGCAGGGTAGGCAGAGGGAATCTGGTAACATAGTGTTAAGACACTTCGTTCGTTCCCATTAAGACTTCCATTCCCCATTTTCTGCTAAATTTTTAGGGCATTGCATTTTAAGTGGTAGGATTTAATGCCGCGCTTCGCCTCGTTGGTAACGAGTGAGTAAATAAAAATATTAAATATTTAATTTCAATGGGAATCGAAACCTCTACCTTGCGTTAACAGTCGCTCTCTTGTACCCCTGCACCACGACGGTCTCAATTTTTAACAAAAATCTAAATTACACATTGTTTTTTTAAATTTCCAGTTTATCCCGCATATACGTAACTATTCACGCAGAGAGAACGAAGTGACCTTTTTCAATTCGAGTTCAAGATATTGCGTGATTAGTAGCGGAACACAACACCGCACCTTGTGCACCGCACTTACCAGAGAGGGGCAAGTGTGTACATCCAAACAATGTATCACTACGATACGATCGCCTGGACTTTGAGCCTAATATGCCATATTTTAAAATAAATTGGAAACATAAGAGAAATTAAGAATATTTTTATATAAAACGCGTAAAAACGCTAAAGATGGGTGAAAATAAAAAAAATAGTTTAAAAAATGTCAACTCAAATCAATACGGGAAACTGGAATCGTAATTAGTGTGCCCGTTGTAAAAGGTGTACGTCTAAACTTCCGTTCGGTTCAGCGGTTCTTCTGGAGCAGGTGCTATTGTTCTTTATAATCTTTTAGTAATAAAAAAATAGAATTGGAATTCGCAATTACTGGTTTATATGATTAATATAAATTAACTTAAAACATGTTTCTATTGTTTTTAATACAATAAGGTATGTTTAATTAGGTATATATATTTTTTTTAATTTTTGAAAACCTTATACAATATTTTATTTGTATCCCGTATGTAATAGGGTAGGCAGAGGGAGCCTAGCGTTAAGACACCTCGCTTTCACTTTCCGATCGAATTCTGGTAGGCATTGTGTGTTGAATGGCGGAACACGATCCCGCACTATCTATCCATGGGGATAGATAGTGCGAAGAATTGAAAATATTAAATTTAAATATTTCATTTCTTCGAATGGGAATCGAACCCACAACCAGTCGCGTGCACGTGGCGTAGCGCGGCGTTCAGCGGGTAGTGGGGAGTGGAGTGTCAAAAAACTAGACACCCACTGGCATTTTTGTTTTCGTGTCGCACTCTTTTACGAGTACGCCGCCTGACTGGGGACTCGAGTGGGTTATGTGGGACTCATGCCTTGGGAGCCTGCAAGGAACGTTTCAGAGTCAGGGGTGGTGGTGGTCACCCTCGAGAAATAACGTATAAATTATAAATTTAACAATTAAACCAGTAAATTACTCCAGTATAATTCTCGTTAGTCTCCACGACTTAATGGTATATTTCTCCGTTTTCAACTTTCTGTTCATTTAAAAGCATCACAAGATATTTGAACAGATGAAAACGATGCTTAAAATGATGGAAAAAAATATGTTTCTATTGAATAGACAATTTATCGAGGAAGGCCGGCCATAGGCCATATAGCGTTAATAGTCGATATAATACACATCTGTCAGAATTTTCCATTCCCTCTCGGTAAAATGAATTTAATATTTCCATTTCCCCGCCCTAGTTCAAAGCAAAGCGCGACGTTGCGATCACCACAATGTCTCGAAACTGAGGCGGAACATAAGAACAGCCTGTCTTACCACTAAGTGCTCTCTGCCTACTTTGCTATGCAGTATACAGCGTAACGCTAATAACATAAAACTTTGCAAAGTTAATAAAATAAAATAAATAACGAGTGAATGAATGAACAAAAAAAGTACATTTTCGGTACAAACACATTTCAACGTCAAAAATGTTAAACGAATGACAAATAATTAATAACACCGTCGTGTTCCTGTATAGAGAGACATTCCGTGGGTTTTTTATCAGGTCACCTGCTCGGACCGGACCTCCGAAAGTCCGTTACCGCGTCGAATAATTAGCATACTTTTACTCGAACAAAAAGATTATTTACCCCCTATATATGACTTAAAATTCAATACATTTGCACCAAATTATAATTACAGGCGTTCGTCTACCGAATGCATTAAGGATCGGTTTCTTCGTATACATTATAATATTAATGCGAGGCGAGGGAGAGCAGGTGTACTCCGGGCTATTAAGTTACAGACACTCAATACTGACACTGTGCTGTCGTGGACTACATCAGGATTTTTGGCTTTCGATGGTTTATACGTGATCCGTATGTAAGCGGAAATGTAATGACAATATATTACGTGATAAAGTATTAAAGACTTCGCTTTAATTTTGGCTTTACAGTTTGTTTATTTTTTTTTAATTGTGATTTTTTTAAACTGTAAAGAACTGCATGGGTCTCCCATTTTTATGAAGAGACCAGTCGTGACATAAGAGGCACAAATGTTTGATTATATATTCTCACTCGAGAAAACCAAATATTGTTTTAAATTTAAATTTTAATTTCATCGCTCTGGTGTCGAGGCAAAGCGCGACGTTGAGTCCCTCCATTCAACATGCAATAACTCCAGAATTCGGTGGAAAATGAAAAACGGAGTGTCTTAACACTAGATTTCCTCTGCCTACCCTGTTATTGAAGTTACATTAGGTTTGTATAACAAGTTTTATATTACTGATCCCTTAAAAAATATAGATAAGTAAGTAAAAATCTTTTATATTTTCTTATTTTCCTGTATTGAAAATATTTTCCATTTAACATTCCGATTTGACAAAAAAACGCAGATAAATACGCGATGCAGAAGAATCCTGAAGATACTTAAACTTAAGAACTTAAGATACTTACTTAAGAAAAGATATTCAAAAATATTACCGTAAGTGATATTTGTAACATTTTTTTATAATTATATAATTTTTATTGTGTTTCTTTACAGAAAATGTACCATATTAAAGAAAATAAGTCAAATAATAAAAAGTCTTATCCATTGCGCAGTATCAAATACGATAAATGTTTTATTTTAATAAAGAAATTCCAGAAGTCCGGTCAAAATCGGGACAAGTAGCTAATAAAATCTAAATACTTATATATACGCATCGAATATATATGTATATAGTAGTTGTTACATTTGATGTAAATTCCAACTTTATGAGGCGATAATTTTTACAGCTGATATCGAATATCCCTTCAAAGATAACAGCGGTAATTAAAACCTATCACTGGTTTTACGTGTCGAGGGATTAAAGCGAGCCATATTACTCAATAATTGTAAATTACGAATTAATGTTAGATAAAATCAGCACTTATCTATATGAGTAGTATTTTATATTAAACTGTGGATTGACAATGAGACATTTTGCTGTTTATATGTACTTTTTTTTATATCATTTGCGGAATTGCTTTGCTATGTTAATGTCTTGTTAAAAATCACTGGATTTTTTTTTAAATGTTTACTTAGTTTTTTATTTAAAAAGGTACGTGATCTTTCATTGCAATACAAAGCGCGGCGTTTAGTTCCGGCACTCAACATGGAAATTCTCTGGTTTATGCCAATATTGATTAACGAGTGTACTCCGTGGAACTATAAAAAAATATATAAGCTTTAATTTTACTCCGATTTATTATAAGGTTAGTTTACTAATAAAAACACTGCTTTCAAGGAGACAATGTTGTTAGTATACATTTTTACAATCTTATAGGTTTATCCTTACATTCTCTTATTTTTATTATAAAATTTCACATTTTTGTTTTGGTTTTTTTATTAGACTGATGTTTAAGTTTCATGTAATAAAAGATGTCGTGGGGTAAGGGCATAACGTGCGACGTTAATCGTGAAGATTGTGGATTTGATTCCCACTCTGAGTTCCGTCACTCAAGACGCAATTCCACAAGAATTCGACAAAAAGTGGAGAACGGGAGTGACTTAATGGAAAAGAAGTGCCTTAACACAAGGTTCCCAGTTTACTTTTGCCTGCTAAGAGCAGGATATTAAAGTTATACAGCACTTAAATATTAAATAGGTATTGTGATACCACGATAACTATTTATTGGAAAAAAGAAACCAAAAAAATTAAGAAGAAGGTTTATAGGAAAACATATATAAATACATTAGTAGAGAGAGTAGAGATTCGTATTTATCTCTATCTCCGAATGTATTTATATATGTTTTTCGATATTTCAAAGTTGTTATATTACAGATTTTGAAGGTTATATTCACTATAAGATTATATTTATTGTGTATATAAATTGTAACTAAATTTGTAACACCTTGACCTTACAGACACCGAGCGAATCTAAATGCCACATAGACTTATATAATACAAAATATTAAGTACTAAGCTTTAAGTGCCAACTTGTGTTTCGATAAATAATATTACATATATGTACGTTTCTATGCTAATTTACTATACTATAGGACTATAGAGACCGTCGTGGCGCAGAGGCACAAGGATGAGACTGTAACGCGAGGGTTGTGTGTTCGATTCCCACTCGGGGAAATTAAATATTTATTTAAATGTATGTTTCCATTTCTATGCTCTGGTGTCGAGGCAAAGCAGGGGTGGCGGCCGTTGCGTTTCACCACTCAACACGCAATGTCTCCAAAATGCGGCGGAAAGTGGGGAATGGAGTGTCTTAACACTAGATTCCCTCTGCCAATCCTGCTGTGTGTGTGTGGGGATACAGTGTTAAGTTGTTTTTTTAATTTCTAGATCATAGTAAAGTCTTAAACACAATTTTTATTTAAATTCACACTTAAAATAAGGTACACCATATAAATAAGGCATATATATTGATGAAAATTCCAATAAAATATACTTATATTAGAATTACTTCACACAGCTATAGACGTTCTCAACCACCGTAACGTATAGTTTTTTGAGACAGACGCGAACTTTCAGGATACTTATATAATTTTGCATGTTATATATGTTTTGCATATGAATGAACTTAAAAAAATATATGTTCGATATTTTAAGCTACATTTATTTCTAAATGGGGTGGAAACAGCCATTGCGTGCAATCAAAAGTCATCACTCTTCACAATTATGTTACAAATGATGTAAAGATAAATAATTCAAAAATATTTCAAATATTTTAAAGTATTTTTTATATATATTTTTTAAGCGTAATCCACACTTAAGTTGGAATGTTAAAACAATTTAATAAATAGCATTCTCTCTTGCCAATTTAAATTTAAATATATAATTCAAGGCAATTTATTGACTGTGGCTACATGAAATTAGTATTATTTACTTTGTTTGTATTAATGAATAATAAAAAAACATTCTGAAGTCTGGAGGCATTGCGTGTCTGCGTTGCGGACACCAAAACGAAAAAATACAAATATTAAATATTTCGTTTTTTTGAGTAAGAATCGAACTGACAACCTGTCGCGCTTACAGTCACAAGTTTGTGTCCCTGTGCCACCACTGGCCTAACAAAATCGTAACATGATGATATACATTAATTTTAAAAATACTATAAGCGGACAATTCAACCGGCACCTGGTGTAGGTGCCGGTAGCTTGGTGTAAGCTATATAATTCCTTTTTATAACAAAAACCGTAAAATAAAGTTGACGAGCTAGTCAAATATGTCTTGACACTAGTGTGGCGCGGGGTCAGCGAGATAAGCCCGGGTAAGTCGAAGATTGATTCCGGGATCAGGCGGATAGTCGCGGGCACTCGGGTGGAGACTATTCTTTACTCACGACCCACTGCCCGCTCTGACTGACTCCTAAAGGGATTTGTGACGCCGTCCCCCGACACTTTTGAATCAGAGGATATTGGCTACTCCCGATTTATAAGGCATCAAGCAGATTTACTTTTACTAACTCACATTTATTGGCAACGATGAAATGTTTATTTTATGATTGTATTATAAGTTATTGCGTTCTTTATACGATCGTTAGTATTTTTTAAATCTCTTATCTCAGCTCAATTTGGACTCGAGTTACAGGTCTGAATGCATGCAAACCTTTGTTTCGTAAGAAAATACAAGAGTTTACAGTCGTAATTTAGCGAAGTGCGAAGTTCCGTCACATCGGGGGGTACGCGTTCTCGCTTAGGTGTAAGAATATGCCAGTGTTGTAAGCCTCGAATATTCCGCGGTGTTGCCACACGCAATAAATTGTAGGGAGTGATGGCGCTTTTTGTTGCGCGACATTTTTTCCCGCGCTAGTCCCGCATATATCACCGGGCGGTACGTAGTGACTTATGCGGTTGTCTCAAGTCCCGCATAAAATAAAACGCCACTTTTTGAAAAGCATATTCGTTCGTTTTCTTCATTTTTTGTTCGTATCTAATATTTCTTGCCTCCGTTAGCTGTAGGTTTTGAATCGATGATAATTTGTTACATTTCTATCCATATTGCAATGACAAAATAGCTTAACATATCTAGAAAGTAATTAATTCATCATAGTAGTGATCACATCACAGCAGGGTAGGCAGAGGGAACCTAGTGTTAAGACAATTCGTTCTCCACTTTCCGCCGACTTCTAAAGGCATTGCGTGTTGAGTGGCGGAACTCAACGCCACGCTTTGCTTCGACACCAGAGCGAAGAAATGAAAATATAAATGAAAATAAATATTTCACTCAAGTGGAGTCCGAACCCAAAACCAGTCCATTTTACAGTCACACTTTGTGCCCCTGCGCTACAACTGGTCTCAGTGGCTAGTAGTAATAGTAATTTATTTAATTAAAAAAAACTAAATCCGTGTGTGAATAAATAAACTAAATCCACCTCACATAGGTAGATAAATTTTGTATTGATGAAAATAGTCATTTTAAGACATCCCCAGCTGAGCTTACAAAAACAGCAACCACCGAAGCGAAAACGCTCACAAACTATCAAAAAACTTCACCAAAAAGACCAATCGCAAACATTAATTGTACACAGCGAACCCTCAAAATCCGAAAGCCGCAAATAAACCAAAATTATTAAATAAACCAAACCGGGTGGTTTGGGAAGCGTTTTATAAATGCATTATGCTTTGGCCTTTCTTCTGAAATGCGATTAAAATTGAATAGCTCCATATGTCGCTTGCAACGGCCCCGTTGCGTCACAATCACACGGACGACTGCATTTTCAATTTACCACGAGATAAGCCAAGTTTTGGACTTTTTCTGCGGAATGGCGGAATTGATCCGGTGACTTATGGAACGCAAGATAGAGGACTCGGGCGGTCAACTGGAGCGGCATCTAATTTGGTATGGTGAATGGATCGGGAGTATCGCCCGTTGGACTGGATAAGTGACTCGCGTTAGAATTTATGTGGCGAGCTTATTTTGCTTTATTGTCATTTAAATATCGTTGTTGAGTAACGAGACAGTATGTGTGTACTTGGGTTGGTTTGTATGCGCGTCGGTGTTGTAGAGTATCAGGAATTTTATTATGAAATTGTGGTTTGATTTGTAATCTTTCTTTTAAATTTGGTAGTAAATGTGTAAATAATTACAAGACAGCTTTGAAAATTTCTTTTAAATTATATTTTTTTTCTTATCTAGTCATCCTACCTGCTATGCTAAAAAAATTCATGTATAGGTACTATAATAGTTCTTTAATATGATTGTATCGTTTATTTGGGAGTAAATAAAAAACCTTTCTGAAATATCAATAAGTATTGATAATTTATTCGCAATTTTATTTAAAATACACAACTTCACAATGTTTGTTTTAAAAACTAAAAAACTTTAGGTACGGGATATCGTTACAGGCTGCTCTGTTGTGATCGCTAATTTACATTTTATGTTCATATTCCGATAGTATTATTATTCTCTAGGGTCATTTACAATTTTTATATTTACACATACTTTTGAATCTGAAACGACGTTTTCGTGGAACTGTTCATACTTTTAGTTTATTTGTGCATCAGATGATTTAATTGTTCTTTATTTATGATTCACCGCAAGAACGTCGTTCCGTAATTAATTTATGGCCACACGATACTTATTTTTTATAAAAGTAAAGCAATACAAAATATTCTTGTAATATTTATGACAAATCAATATACATTTACAATTGCAATCCAATTCTGTGACCTGGTGTTGGTTATTCATGAGGAGCCACGTCATGACGTCCACAAGTAACGGTTCCTCATACGGACAATATTTATTGTAATTTATTTACAACTTTTAAGAATTATAACTATTATATAAATTACTATTGCATTTTAATAAACTACTACGAATCGAATTTACAAAAAAAGAACATCTGGAATTTTCGAACACATCACAATTCCTATAGCGAAACGAACAGTTTAAATTAAATACAATCAAAATAAAAACAATCTATACAGGAACGAAATATAACTTAATAAGATATGTACAAAATACACAATTTGTTTACGAACGATATCTACTTATTATATTTATATAAATCATCTAAGCGGACATAATAAACGACCTTATCTAATATTATAATACTGTACAATTTCGCTAGTTACTTCACCTTGTAATAGATCTTAGAGCCTCACCACACTAGACTACCAGAAACTCGACTCTAAATACAGAACAGAAACAAGCTAAGAAATAGTTTAAAGCGAATAACAAACTATATAAAACTTAATTTTATATTGACGCTGTAGGCGAGTGTGAGGTGACTCTAGATATAATACTATAACGTTCTGTAAAATAACGTCACATCTAAAGAATGGCTATAGAAAAGTACCGTTAGCCGTTCTTGTATTTCAGTCGCTGTTAAAATATAAATCTGACAAGTCCATGCATCAGTTCTCAAATAAATATTATATGATATAGAATAAACTTTACAAATTAGAACGTTATCGTTTTTAGTTTTTATTAAAAATGTTTAATCTTGAGTAAACTTGATGGTTAGTCAGATATGTTGATCAACTGATGTGGTAGTAGTAAAACATCAATTCTGTCACAGTCTTATACATTAATGTGGTGTGTCGATTGTGTCGCTATCAGTATACTAAAGTGAAATCACAGTATCTATTTGTGATGCTTCAAGGTCGCTCCGGTAGTTACGTACCTATATCTTCATCTTTTCCTCTGTTCTCGTTCACTTATCACGTGTACTCGCTCCTCCAGCCCGTCTGCAATAGACAACGTAATTAGTATTCCGTTTGTGACAAATGTCAGGGGCGTCGTTATATATTTGAATGTACAAGATCAAGTTTTTTTCATTTCAAATCGTTTTTAACGTTTTATTCATGTTAATTTATATAATTATTTTTAAAAATAATTTATTTTTTTGAATTTTCATAACGAATGTCGTTATATATTTTTGTGATCTTTGCCGTTCTTAATTAAATATAAATGATCTATATTTACCATGGAGTTGAGTTGCGCGAGATGGTGGTGGTGATAGGGGTTGTGTGAAGTGGGAGGGGGTGCGAAGCCCTGGTGGGGGGCGCCGTACCAGTGAGACATGTGCGCTGCTGCTGGATGCACGAGGCCTACTTGGTGTTGACCTGTAGATAGTAGGAAAATTGTTAAAATGACGAATATTGCCAAAAAAAGGAAATTAGAATTTCACGGCATTAAAAGGAAACTCAAAATACTTAATTCAGATAATATTAAAATTTTGCATACAATGACAATACATCAAAGAAATATCCTTACCAAAATCCATAGCTGATGGGAAAGCAGAACCACCAAAGCCTTTAGTAGCGTCGCCTAGAGGTTTGATCATGTCTCCCATGACGCCGCCGAGAGCGAGCGCGCACGCTCCACCACCACCCATTCCCATGCCTCCTTTCTTTTTCTTGCTTTTACTACTCAATTTGCGATTTCGCGTCTGAATACCTTCCTTCTTCATCGTTAACGGCCGATTTACCTGTAACAAAAACAAAGTAATGTCAATATAAGTTGTTATAATATTATAGCACGTATTGTAGGTACTTGTATTAAGAGATTAACCAGATTTAGAGGTCCACAAAAGGAAATAAGAATTCACCAAGTTCGGACGTAAGGTCGCACGTAAAACATATCTCATTGAAGCATGTCCACAAGAGGTCAACAATCGTAGCAAGCCGACTCAGTTTTGCCAGCGCGTTCCCACTTTATCGCTATGACATGACATAAACGCTGTATAAAAAACATTTGCAAACTAATTTGGAATGCTAAGTAACAAGTATAAAGGCGAGCCGAGACCATAAAATGGTATCACAATGGGTTGTGTGCGAATATTTAGCTGTTTGGTGGCCGATGCCGACATGCGTGATGGGGACCTACGACGCATCCTGATTATTGCAGCGATGCACTTGGTTCGTATTTTGTGGGAAACTTGTGGTACGTCACCACCTATTCATATTTTATTTGTATAGCAGGAATCGAATTTATGTTTTCCTTTACAATATAGCTAATCCGATTATTCAAAAGCCAGCACTCGATTTTTGTACTAATATCTAATTATTTACATTAATCATAGATTTATACATACATACTTAGATACGAACATTTCTACAAAGTTGTCAGAAAAAGAAAACGAAAGGTATTTTACAGAAAAATAAAAAAATCACACAACGACTCTCCATTATACAAAATGGCACCTGTCCTAGCTTTCAATTTGCGCTACAATTATTTACAGGTTAAATGCATCTCGAGGCAGCTAGCGGTCCCGTGGAAAATACAAAACCATTTTATTGTTTGGCGTGCGAAAATGCACTTTCATATTTGTGCATTTCGCGGGTCAAGTATCTCGGTCACTTTCTGCAGTGCATCGCTGGTTCTGGGAAGCGTGCGTCACGACGGACGGACGGACGGACAATGAGTTATTCATCGCCTTCCATGGAACTTGGCGGCGGCATGTGGCCTAAACGCACGATTTCATTGCGCCCGCGCCTGCCGTCGGCACCAGCTCATGCGCATGACCTGATCTTATTTACGGTTTTACGTGTAATTTACGCGAGGCTAGCAAAATATACGTAACACTGTCTTATATCACATCTCACTACAGGTGAAAATTTACGGTTGCCCAAAATTTTATCTTTATTTAAGGATTATTTTAACCAAAATGTATTTTTTAATTTTACAAATTAGTAAAGCTTGATCAATTATTACTTACATTTGCTTATATATAAATGGGAGATAAACGTGAACGTAGAAAACAGCCAATAGAATAACATTCAAAAATGCACCATTTCGTATATACAATTCTCTCTCTCCACGAAACTAATATATTAGTAGGTACTCCAAAGTTCCGTTTGCCCCATATATCGTCCAAACGCACCATTACAACAAAATATGTCCCCATTTACTTACAAAAACGTTTTTAATGTTCGACAATGTAAGGTCGTTTGCAGCGGCGAGTGCAGCAAAACCGTGCGTGCTAATTCCGAGTGCGCCTAATTCGTTCCTACGAAGCGCCCACACATCGCGACGTTCGCATACCGCGCCGTCGCTACTCGCAATTGAACCAATATAAAATGCATTAACATCACCACCGCCGGTAGATTTAGTGCAACGTTATTAGGTCATTTTGAAGCCTTCGCAAGTTGCGTCGCGAAATGGTAGCGGAATGGACGGTGATGTGGTTAGTATTGTTAGTTGTGTGTTTGAATAAAATACTTATAATATACGTAGAAAATAAAATAACGGCAACTTTGTTAAACTATTTGTGCCCATCATCACATTGTATAGTCTCCTACCTTTTTCATTTAATATTTATGGTATTGTCTAATGTTTCCCAATAAAAAACACACTGTATCCTGCAGATATAAAGGTAGGCAGAGGGAACTCAGTGTTAAGACTTCCGTTCTCCACGTTAAATATTTCATTTCCTTAAGTGGAAAACGAACCCACAACTTGTCGTGTTTACAGTTGCACGAAAAGCACGACGAAGTCAAATTCTCATTTTTAAATATTTGAAATAACAAAAACTATGTATAGTAGTTCAAATCTGAACAAAGAAATTAAAACCAAACAGTGAAACGAAGAGGAAAATGCGCGTTAACAATTGTCATAATACGTTGTTTGCATGCGAAACTTGGGGCCTTTTAAGGATTATAGTCCATAACTGGTGCCGCGGATGGCGTACCTGTACCTAAAATGGGTACCTAAGCATAAGGTACAGCTAGGATATATCTCAAGATATATCTAAAGACGTAAAGCTAGATTCCTTAATAACGAGCCATTATTTCAGTTTAATTACGTTGCTTTTCCTACTAAAACGATATTGTCTTATGTAGTTGTATGTATGCTAGTGACGTACGCTCATTTGTGAGTGACAATCAAATAATGATATAAATAATGCATTTTGTAAACCTAAAAGTAACTTGGATAATTTGATTAGTTTTATTTTTTTTAGCTTCGCCCTGTCTACCTTGCTATATGTGGGTTAAACCCGCAGGGAGGGAACCTGGGAATCTAGTATTAAGACACACAATGCCTCGCTTTATCTTATTACCAAGCAAAGAAATAAAAATATTATTTAATAATAATTCATTCTCTCATATGGAGATCGAACACACAACCGTCACGCTTTTACCACTGCGACACGACAGTCTCAAACAATATTATACTTACAATAAAAGATTTTATTGAAATGAAAAGACGTTAGTAAGTAAATTTTAATTTAATTCAGAAGCCGAGCGATAAAATGAAACTCGATCTGCGTGTTCAACAGAAGTTATAACCAGAGCAATACTTGACGTTGCATAAATATATGCAGTAAAGAGGCTCCACCTGAGAGCTCCTGTGCATAAGCGCGATCTTTTATTGATTTTCTTATATTATTGATATACAGTAAAATATTTAAATAATACATAAATTCACACACATTACACTTTCTGCCGAATTTTGGAGGCATTGCGTGTTGAGTGGCAGAACTCAACGCCGCGCTTTGCCTCGACACTAGAGCGAAGAAATGAAAATATAAATTTAAGTAAATATTTCATATCCTCGAGTGGGGATCGAACCCACAACCAGTCGGTTTACAGTCACACTTTGTACCACTGCGCCACGACTGGCCTCATAAATTTGTTTTGATTATTTAAATTGATTTTTATATATGTTCCAATTTGTTATTTTTTTTAAATGAGGACAAATTTGAAGTAGGTATTTTTTTTATATTTTCATACTAAAAATTATATTCTTCTAATGATATTTGTAATGAAATATATAATAATATCGAAAGCCAATACAATACGACGGAAACGGAGAATATGTAATACAAATGATGATAAAAGTCAACGTGCATTAGAAATTAGGACTCCTTTAAAATGGAAAACAGTATATTTGTCTTCAATTTACACTAAAAAAACAACTAAGCAAAAATATAAAGTCGTCAAATGTATGTAAAGTTAAGGTGTTAAAACATAGGTGTTACACACACCTCACACCCCATAGGTGCAGGTGCAGTTGTAGGTGTATACAGCATGCACATAGTCGTAAATCTGAACAATTGCACAGCAGAGTGAAGGAATAAGGGCTGTATCGCGTGTGTAATTCACATTCGCTGTATACTCCCAACCTTGCACTCAATCCTTAAATACAACTGCACTTCTTTAGTACGTTCGTACTTACCTACATACGATAATAGTTTAAATTGACCTTGTTGAAACTAATATAATTTTATCACGCCGTATTCTGGATGTAGGAGAGTAGGAAGAGGGGGCCTAGTTAAGACACTTCATTCCCCACTCTCCGCCTTTTCTGGAGGCATTGTGAGGCTCTCTTTTCACCACCAGAGCAAACAATTAAAATAGTAAATATGTCATTTCCTCGAGTCGGAATCGAGCACACCTGTCGCGTTTACAGTCACATAGTGCCTCTCTTGCGCCACGACTGGCCTCTTATTAATATATTAAAACATTAAATTAACTTTAATGTAATTGTTATCTATTTAAGTATATTGACAATGTGTTTTTTTTATATTTACATGTGACAATATCACAAAATGTTACAATTGATTCCTTGTTTAAACATAGTAACTTTTTTATTTTTTTATTTTTTGAAATCCGACGCAACTCAAACGAAAACTTAATTTTCATATATTTCTTGTACAAAAATATTTAATTCTACTGAACATAACCGCTGCTTTTCAATACAAAAAAAAATTGTAGTTGCGTATTTAAAAAAAATGTTTTAGGCCTATATTATTTCGCAGTGCGTGTGAATAATTACGTTAGGTTTCTAGCGTACGTGCTATCTGCTCCCATCTGGCGCAGCCGCCATAAAACCACTCAAATGGGAAAATAACAGGCTCACATACAATGCCATGGAAAATGCGCGGCCCTCGATGCGCATAATTTTCCCGACAGCTAGAAAGCTTTTTACTCCTCAGCAATTAAAGCGAAATTACAAACATTTTACTGCGTTACGACTGTGCGGAAAAAATCTATGGAGCCGTATTTGCGCTTGGCTCGTTTATTTATTATTTTATTGCGGATAATTGGTGCTTAAAAATTGTTAATATTGTATTTTATTATTCAATTTTTGCTTCCATAACTCGATTCGTTGAATAAGATACCACCAATCGAGCTATCGACGTTTACAAGTGAGTCATAATGATTATAATTTCTGTATGGTATATAAAAAAAATGAACAAAACGAACACCAGTACCGTTCCAAACGTTCCAATTGCCGCAACAAAACCAGAACAAAACGGAATGCAACGGCCGCGGAGCGAGAGAAATTGTACAAACCCCGTTTAGCTGTAAATCAATCGATAAAGATCAGATAAATTAGACAGGCGTACCGCTGCACGACAAACCTTAAGAATTAGCAACCAATTACACAACAAAAAATGTACACCCATTATTAAACAAAAACTGCCACAAATGACTTCATTGAAACCGATCGCTGTCACGTGCGCGTTTTGTTTTTATCGCGTAACAGACTATTGACTACGGTGTTTACCTAAATTACGACTGTTTACCTGTAAATTAGGAACTTTTATTATGATCGTTGTATCTCACTGTCTAGCATAGGCACACTGAGTGTTGTAAAATGGAGGCAGTTTCATTTGAAATTACTTTGTCACCGTTTAATACTATCATTTAAAATTTGTGGTTATTGGGTTGTTGTAGAATACGGAGTTAATAGTAATCTTCTTAATTTATTCTTTTTCACTTGTTTATTTTTGATAAAAATATTGTTTTAGGAGATTAATTTATCTAAAAATGTTTCAAAGTAAAAATTTCATTTTTATTTCTAGTTAAATACAGTTTAAATAATTACGACTTTTCTTAACTTACAGTTTGTGCTTTATCGAGTTAGTTCATTCTTAGCAAGCCCAACAGCAACGTCGCGTGCGCGTTTCTTTTTATTAAGAGATATTTCAACTCCATGCAAGCGGTAGAAGAAATGACTAGATCGAGTTACAATAGATATGAATCGTGTGAATCACAAACACCCTATAAATCGTAGAGCATAATAGAGTCGCACACGACCACACGTACATACGAGTATGACTGTCTTCATACATTTAATTATTATATCAACAGAAATGCTAAAAAACCGCTTCACATACATAAGTTGCGAGAAAATAGCATTGGTGAGTACATATCAAGATAATTTCTATTAAAAACATAGTTATGCAGTTTTTGTATAATTACAGTAGCTGATATAAGATAACTATATTAGTTTTAGTTCAAATTATACTTGTAGTTGGTAAAAAATTGTTATGCTAAGAATTACATACGTCCGTGTTCACAACTTAGATTTTATTTCCACTGTATATATATTTTATAATTACATATTTTTAGAGATAATTTTGATTGTTTTTTACTACAATTTAGTTACTATACGGTATATCTACTACTACACTACTAGATACTACTATAAGACAGAATATAAATTGTTCAAGATGTTTTGAAATAAAATATTGAAGCTGCACAAAATTATATCAAGTGAGATATCTTCTCAGAATTAAAATGGATTTAGCGTAATAATAAAAAGTATTTGTACTGATCCAATCAGTAGAGTGTCGAAAGTCGCAATTAAAGACGAAAGAACCGAGTCGAGGACGAGAGAAATGTGCCGTGGAAGACAAATAAACGAGCTAAGCAATTGGCCGCGAAGTGCCCACACGCAACTTAGTTACGCAGAATCGGGATAAAATAAAACATATATTATAAATATCATTATCATATTTACTGTTTCTTTAAAGCTTTAGATGTTATATTTCTAACAACATTTAAGTTTTACATAAAACGTATTCTTCGAAGGAAGCAAGTATAATTGAGAAATCGATAGTATATCGATTAATCGCTATTTTATTATATTTATTCACCAATTAGGAATAAGCACAAAAAAAGATATGAAAGAAAAAAAAAAAAAAAAAAGAAAGCAATTACTTAATACTCAAAATTAATATGAAATAAAATTAAGAAATCTCAACGAAATATTTAAGTTATTCAATAGATATTTTTAAAAAAATATTAAAATTTTTTTCCCGTAAAAAGCAACTTGGTAAAGTTATTTTAGTTATAGCTTTTTTTTGTTTAAATTAAAAAAGTTTGGCGCCACCGTCGAGTCGTCGAGTCTCAGCTGAGATGAAGAGGCGCATGAATGAAAACCATCCAACTGTTATTAGAAAGGGTTCGGGAACCTCTGAAGGTTTTATTTTTATATAATACCAAAGATGAAATATATTAACACAAATTAAATTAAATTAGCTTCACGCTATATCCCGCACACGGCAGGGTAGGCAGAGGGAACCTAGTGTTAAGACACTTCGTTCCCCACTTTCTGCCGAATTTTGGAGGCATTGCATAATAAATATATATCTACATACATATCTAAATATTTATGTAAATATAAAGACAGGAAACTGTTCCTTGTCCCTTCCTAGTAGACATGGTAGAGAACTTTTATTCGTTAGCCACATAACTTTGACAAAAAAAAAAACAATCAAAAAATATAAACAGTTACTTAAACAAAAAAAAACATTTTGCTTCTTTTTTTATTTCGCAAAACAGGGCCATCTTTTAGTTTGTAGTTTCTAAATATTACTATTGTCTTAAATGCATGTCACTTAATTTATTTCAAGTATAAAAAATAAATACACAAACATTGACCCTATTGTATATACATTTTATTGAGTAATTAACTTTCAAATTAGCCGACCAACTACTCAGCCCTTTCAATAATATTCCAAGTTGTAATCATCAATTTTCTATTTATAAATACACATTTGTCGTAAAAACCACAACGTCAACGTCAACGAAGGTACGGTTGTCAGTACGATGTTACGCGTTGTTAACATTGCAATCGAGCTTGCCGGCGCCTGCGCATGTTGGGTATACTCGTAGAGACACGGAGCACCAAAAAAGTCCTTAAAACCCTTGAAATTTCTTATAAATATTTATTTTGTAAAAAATTTTAAAAATCCCATCAGCCTCACGTCGTTTAACATATAGGAGGGCAGATAGAAGCAACTTAGTGTTAAAACACTCCGTTTCCATCCCAACCGTGGATCGTCGAGGATATATTATTATTAATCTTGTACTTAAGGCTCTCCACATAAATAATACTTTTTAAGATGATGAATTCCATATATACTTACATAGTACACACTTTTAATAAGTGGGACACTTCACTGATAAAAATTATGATCACTTATCTGTATTTAACGACTTTTATCTTTAATGGCTTTTTAGTATATTATTAAGTTTATCGTTTGTACTTTACAAATGATTTATTTAATTTACTTAAGTTAATACGATGTCATATATTTATTAAATAGTTGCACTTTTGCAATTTCATGGGAACTAACTTAGTATAAATGTTCTCAGTTAGTCGATGACAAATTTTATAAGTTATAAAATTTACTCACTAATGGAGTGTAGATAGAGATACTATTACTGGAAGATTAGATGTAGGTATGTATATAGTATGTAGTTTTATAGTTAAATATAAGTATATAATGTTATTCATCATTTATATTATGGTTCTTTTTTTAAAATTTCTATGAAAAAGGTATGGATTAAAGTTAAGAAGTAAAAAATAATCAATGGAATTTGTAAAATAGTCTTGTCCTGTACGGGAAACAGTAAATCACTAAGGATGTTGGTGTATCGACATCCAAACCTATCTTCTTACTCTAAAAAGCTAAAACTCGTGATACTGGTATAACTTACAGTTCCATGGGAAACAATTATCCTGAAAGATCATAATTTAAAGTAAAACAAACAATATATATCTCGAACTCTACAAATAAACAGATCTGTTTAGAGAAACACCTGAGCTTCATAAAATATGATATCCTAGAGAAAGTAGGCAGGCTTAAATTTTACCACCAATACAGGGAAATTTTCAACAGCCATATCATTCATATATCAAATAAAAAAATAAAAAAAATCGTGTGTAATTAAGTACAGATAGCATATGATGAAATATAGTTTTAACTTTACATCTTAAGTGAAGCGGCTAATCTTTTATGCTAAAAATACCTTAATACCTATATTACTGTCACGTTTACGACCAGTAGTAATTCCTTCAAATATATTACTACAATATTAACTTTTAATTGATACGCAATTTTAATAAATTTCCCATCAAAACAAGACCACCGAGTAGGTGCAGTTAATTGACAATTGGTTCTGTGATTGCAATAAGCAATATTTCATAATTAAGGATGTGCCTCGAGAGATGTCGACGAAACACCAACGAGTGTTTGATGTTCGTTTGTGATTAAAATAAATACTTGCCAGTAGACAGCTGCTACTCGCGGGGATAATTGAAAATACGATTTATTCACCCGCCAAATTTATCGACAACGCCGATTTATAGCGCTTTGACTTGGTATAGCGACATATATATATATATAAAAATATATGTGTATAACTGTCGATACTCCATAGTTCATATTATCATGTAAAGTGAACGAATATCGTCAAGTCTCTAGTCTTGGTAGAGATCTGTCAATGTCATTTATTAAAATGGACAAAAGTGCAGAATGAACTGTCATCACGATGTATAATAAAGTTTTCTCTCTATATACATATATATATGTTCAGTATTGCACAACAAGAAAAATAAAACAGTAAACAAATAGTGTAATTATAATTAGCAAATATTAAATTATTTGTTATAAAAAGATCGATTATCAAATCAAAATTATGAAATAAGTTATATAATATAATGAAGTAAGTTGAAATATGATGTTAATAACCTCACACCTGCCCAAAATACCTTTTTTGTTTAAATTTAAATTAAAAACAAATAATTTATAACGTTTCACAATTTCAATAGGTTTTTCTAATGCAAACGAACCATTACAATAAAATTAGTTAATAAATAATAGATATTGTACCAGCGGAAGTTGTTCATTTGACGCGAATATGTACTGAATCTACATACGGACATACATATGTACCTAATTGTTGGACGTCGGCTGTAAAATTATTATCGACTTTTTATACGGAAACAAGCGGTTTGCAGTAAATGGTTTGCAGTAAATGGAAATATTACATGAATATACTTTTTTATTACAACAAATGCATCGTAACATTAAATTTAAATATTTATTTATGAAGACGAATTGTTAATGAACCGATAAACTAATGTTGTGACGAAAATGGCGCTAGTGGACGAGCAGCTCGCGAGGTTCATCTTTGAGAAACAATTATGGAAAACAATAATTTATATTCGTTGTGCCTCTGGCATGGAACCTGGTCCAATTAGATGGCGAGTGAGTCTACAGTAAATCTCGTACGGCTACCATGCTACACTAATTCATACACCGCCGCCGACGAGCGATCATAACTGTCGACGTCGACACCAACTTTAACAGTTTCTTGATTATATATATAACTCAGGACGTGGCGATACTCTTGTAAAGTAATTTTTTTTGTAAAAAATATCCTGTTTTATCTGTATCGTGCTGAGAAACGTTATGTTATCTACGAATTGCTTGCCTATTTGCACTGGTAACCATTGTAATTAAATACATAGTATGTACCTAATAACAAAGTTAAATAATCAATAAAAAAAAACGCTGGCAATCAAATCTACGATATTTTATAAAGAAAACATACAAAAATGTGACAGATGCAATTTTTTTACTAACAATCGTAGGTAAAATAATATTTTTCACACTTAGCATTTAACATCGATTTAATATACATGTTTCTCTTTTAATAGCGTTCGTTTCATAAATTTTAAATATATTAGGGAAAGCGCAATTCCCTATTTGTTGTTACTTTCCAAAATAAAATTCAATAATTATCTATCTTATTAAAACATCAGCTGCTCTGTCAAATTGTTCGGTAATTAAATTTATTAATAGACTACAATTCGTTAAACATTTTCGGCAGAAGGCAATATTTTTACTACAATTTACTGTTTCTTTAATATAATCATGTTTTCTTGGCAGTAAACGGGCCGGCGGCGCGTGCGCTTGCGAGGAGCACCTGCTTCTAAGACCCCAGTAATTATTCCACCACTTATTATATGATTATAAGGCTTTTTTGGTGCTTTCAATCAAATTACACCTTTGCCTGGCCACTTCGAACGAATGAGATGTCATAAAGTTTTTTTTGTTCCATTATTATGTTCGACGGTTTCGTGGTAACGGTGTAAAACGGTGCGACAATTAATATTTTAACTTACTTTTAGGGGGTTTGTTGATTGACTACACCTTTGCTCAATTAGCATAATTGTTTTTTTTTTCTATTTACAGTTCTCATTTCGTTTTTTTTTAACTTTTTATACATTTTGTCTATTAAAAAAGTAGTAAAAAATAGACATTTAGATTCAAAAGAGAAAGTTTCAAAGCAACAAAATAAGCATTGTAAAATAAAAAAAAAAACAAAAATACCGTTCTTAAATGTAATAGCAAAAGTATTGAACTGATTTTAGAACGTACTGTCGCTAAGATCACCTAAATGATAACGATATGGCTCCATTCTAAAATTGTGCTCACGAAAATACGCAGTTTTGCCGCCGAGCGCATCGATGCTATGATAAGCGGCCATAAATAAATAATTAGACGGAGGGCAGAGGAAGTACGGGGCAGGAGGGGAGGCAGGGGTGGAGGCAGGGGGGCATTTGGATAGTTCTTAGATACTATCTCTCGCAACCGCGCTTTGTGTCAAACGTCAGATACTTATCTATAAGATGTTTACAGATGTACCGGAGGGGGACCAGCCCGAATCTCTGGCGGACGCAATCGAGCGATACTCCAATATGGTCGATATGAGAGTTAATTACCAGTGCTCTAACCACGTTGGTATGTGAGTTATGACGATACGACGTAACGGAATATCGAAAAGGTTCACTTGAAATATGATTTTTAAATCTATTTTTAAACATATATTTATTTTGATTTTTTTTTTATTAATATGAATCAGGTTGTCAGTGTTATTAAGTAATGTCTCTTTTTCACTAGACTAGCTTATCTGAGTTGTATCCGTTATAGTATCTACAGTTGAAGCAATTTGATTGATAAAGAAATCAGTGAAATTATTAGACTTAAAAGATTTAGCAATTTTTATCTCAAGATAACTACTTTGATTTAACAATTTATACCTATCTAAAGATTACTATTTTATACTTTAACAAAAATTTTGAAAGATTTAGGTACTTCCTAAGTAATAACGCGTCTAATAAACATATATGTAGATAAAAATTTCATATATTTATAATAACATTTACTACAAATATAAAAGTGCAATATATTTTAAAGTCGCCTCAGTACAAGGTTATTTCCGCGCCGTAGATCACTCTAGATGTCGCCGATAGCGCGGCCGATCGCCAGATCTGCGGTCATCTGGTCTCTACGCCTAATTACAACATCGGTAGATGTTTTATCTGAACAAAATTTGTGAAATATACCTAATATAATAATAATGAAACTAATTACTATAAAATAAGATAAGCAACAGGAAATCGTTTTGTAATTTACTAAAAATCTACTGAAATTTCTAATGGATCCATGGTTGCAATGAAGAACTTTTGCAATCCTTTATATTGGACGGAATCATATATGCACATCATTTCTAGCAATTGATGAAACCATGTTTCGTTTCACGCTGTATCCCGCACACAGTAGGGTAGGCAGAGAGAACCTAATATTAAGACACACCGTCGTTCCCCACTTTCCGCCGATTTCTGGAGGCATTGCATGATGGCGGAAATCAATGCCGCGCTTCGCCTCGACACCAGAGCGAAGAAATCAAAATAAAATATGTAAATAAATATTTCATTACCTACGGTAGGAGGGAGAACAGAATATAAACACCCTTGTTATTTCTACTACAAATAAGTATTTATTAAATATTTTCTTAATTATTTTATTAAAGTTAATGGCGGAAACCGTCGTCGACCATTTCACAAATCTCTCCATGACCTCAACGTAATTGTTTTGTAAGGACAGTCATATCACGCGAACGATCAACTAACGTGCAGCTGCCATTAACTTCTTTTTGTATGGAAGTTTACGACAAATGAAAATAAAATGTACTTTACTAACAAAACGAACTCTACGACATCGCTTATGATAGTTATATTTGTAATTGTGCGCGGTAGTAGAGAGTTCTAATCCTAGTTGAGGCAAGGAATGTTATTGCGTTTTTATCAATGTCGTTTCGTATTGATTGGACTAGACAACAGATTTCAATACGATTTTCTTTAAAAACATAGTGATTTTACTAAATGTTATATATAAAATACATACATATTTTTTGTAAAACGCATAACAATTGCATACAGATCAAAAACAAACCATGATAAGTTTCCATAATGTAATTGAAAAATAGTTGAATCTAGAATGATTTATAACAATTAAAAAAAAACTAAAATTTTAACAGTAAGTTCTACTTAAACCATTACCGTGCACGAATAAGTATATTCAAAGCTTTCTTGTGAACACCAACGTTCTTCAGTTTCCCAAATTTATTACAAAGACAATAAATCAGCAGAGAATCGCTCGCTAAACAGAATGGGAGCCTCATGAATAAAAACATGCTATTTAGCGCTACACTGTACACACCGTGCCTTCCAGTCTGTATGAACGGTTTTATTTGGACGCCGGGTTCTCGATTGTTAACTCTAAGAAACGGTGCCAAGTGTTAAAATTGCATATAAACTTTATAAGACCTATTACAGTTGAGCTTTGAACGGCAGTTCTACGCAAACGCATTTCCGGCCCAACGCTGCCGGGAAAAAGCCATTTAAAACAAAAAAGAAAAAAAAATGGTAACGCGCCGCGCGCCGCGCTCGGACACTTCCGGTGGGCGCCATTTTTTCTGTATTGCCAACAGATAAAATCTTTCCGTCCTACTGCACAAACGCCCACATTTATTTTTTATTACACAAAAACATGATGCGTTTGGCAAAATATGACTACTTAAATTACCTGTTTACATACAAATATATTTAAATAAAAAAGTTATTAAAAAAAGTAATATGTTTATTACTATAACATCTGCCAGAATTAAACATTACGGTGACATAATTAGGAAACGAACGACATTTTGCATCGGCCACAAAATCCAACGGTCGAATCTATGTAAATGGGCTCGCTGTTCGATGTTGAATATTCAAATTGATGTCATTATAACATTCGCCCAAACGTACCGGCCGTTTGGCGACCGGCCAGTTGCATGTGGAATGTAATGTAATGTAATGAGTAAATTAAACCCTTTTTATCTGAGCCGCTAGTCAAAATTTGGTTAATTAGTCTATTAATATGAAATATTTAATTTTTTATCTCATCTAAAATATTATTTTTAACTATCAAATATTTAAAAAAAATAAGCCACCCATTTAAATATATAAATAGAAAAAGAAAAACTGGAGACAAAACAGTGACTGTCAGATTCCCTCGGATGTTGGCTGAACAAAACAGCACTTTAGACTAAATAAAAAAAAGACTAGCAGAGCGTTCTCAATTCAAAAATTGAATTGATCGCCCCATTGTATTCCAAATGTATCATTTGAGCTGTTATTATGGGCGCTGTAGCTTCAATACAACCTGGTAATCCAATACTTTTGTATGGGAGGCACTTAACGCGGCAATCTAGTTACAAAATGGCCGATGTGTTGTTAGAACTTAATTTGTTTAATGTTTTATCTCAAAATGTATAAGGATGGGTTTGTTGCGAAGTTTGCTAATGATACCAGTTATTTATTATGAAATTTGTTCAACGGATTTCAATTGCTTTAGGTATATTACGCTTAATGTAGTTATAAAGATTGCAAATAAAACTAACTACGATTGTATTGTTGGTAATTATTATTAAGTTTCACAATAATCTTTCAAGCAACACACTTATCTATCAAAATAATTTTGAACATCGCCATAGTCAAAGATCCATACAAATTCAGAATATCATCTTAATAAGATAAATATTTAAAAGTAAAATTCACCAAAGTTCGCAGATGTATGGACAGAGAGTCAATATAACCGGCGATATAACACTAATCTTATATAAATCGAAGGAAGTGCCCACTGAAACGAGCGTGATAAATTAAATAAACAAATTTATAAAAAGCTATAAACGGGCGGGTAAGCTTTTTGTTAGGAAATTGTGGTTAGTAAGCGCCTTAGTCATACTTATTTAAACAAAATAGATTTTTATTACTATTAGTTGAGGGTTCACTTTTATATAAACATACAAAATACCAATTTAACCGCATTGACTAACGAGAATCGAATCCACGCACCTACGATAATCCTATTAACTGGTTTTTGTGGTTGCCCAAATAAATAATTTATTTTAGATTGTATTCAATACAAAACCGACGCTGTGTTGCGAAATACTTTTGTGGAAACTATTCATTTTTAATTAAAAATAATAGGTAACTGTGAATTCACATAAAATTATATAAAGTAAAAGTTAACAATTGTCTTAATATGTTACAAAATATCATGTTAAGTCATAAAAAAAAGGAACTGAAATGAGAAATTTCTTATTGTATTATAAAATTCACTTATTATATTAAAACACATTTATTTTCTGATTTTTTTCTAAAAATATTATCTAATATTTTCCAGACTTTTTAATTTAAAAGCATATTATTTTAATCTTACAGAGTCTTGGCCAGTACTTTTAAAGTCATCATTCATTTCATAAGAACGTTCCCATATCAATCAAGTAAACAACACAAGATGTATCACAAAAGGCAATAAAATGTTTTTAATAAAAACAATAATACGTCGTTTAGTGGAACTACAGCACCGTGATATTTATTATTGAAACTGTATAATATGAGGGGCAATTTTACTTCTCAATTGGGACTCAAGAACCCTGTTTAGAGTAAACACTCATGCTTTGAGTGGTGTAGTTCAATGAGAAATGTTTTGATATTTGTGAAAGTCAAATCAGCTTTACGCTGTATCCCGGACACAGCAGGGTAGGCAGATGGAACCTAGTGTTAAGACACTCCGTTCCCCATTTTTTGCAGAATTCTGGAGGCATTGCGTGTTGAGTGGCAGAACTCAACGCCGCGCTTAGAGCGAAGAAATGGAAATATAAATTTAAGTCAATATTACATTTGCTCGAGTTAGTAAAACTATTTTATATTTTTCATATTAATTTAATTTTTGTCTATCTACGGGACATACCGTTATCCAATAACTATATTTACCAAATAAGAAGTATCCTGTGTGACTTACCTTATAAGTCTTATTCTTTATTCGTATGTAACAAAATTAATACATAAAAATTATCTAGATATTAAACAAATATTCAGTATTACTAATTTTAAAATATTTAAAATGCGTCAAGAGTAACCCAGCGCTGTGTAGGCGGCGGGTGATACTGGTGCATCACAATGGGCTCGTGCTTTATTGTATGAATTGCATTTTTTGAGTGAAATCGATCACGAGCCCGGGACCAACATTATACTGTATTTATTTACGTATTGTTACTTATTCTCCCTTTACAGTGCCGCTCTTTACAAAGCAACCATTTTCTTTTCAAATCCTCGATATCTCACAAAAAATTGTCCCCTACAAATGCTAATACTATGCAGTTAACAGTGAATTAATTAATATGTACGTAATCCTCCGCAATTTAAATGCAAATAAATGCGCATTTCGATAAGTTATTGGAAACTTTTAAAAGACTTATCTTACTGTTGGAATTACTTCTTTTCTATATCTCAAACTAAATTCTCACATTTTAATGTATGATTGATAAATGAACGCTCCGGAGACCAACACAAGGAATGTTTACAGGCTTTTATAAATATGTATGAGAAGGCGTTCCCTACATCTTGACATCGCTACTGGCTCAATTTCCTATTGTACGCCTGTCATTATACCTTTCTTAAGTGGTCGCCTCCTTTGTAGCTCTTTACGAATAATTAGGCCAAACGGTATTGTTGCTCGAACATTTTGAACGGCAATAAAGTATACATTTCAACAAAAAAAATCTCAAGTATTCGAGGGTCGCATTGACTGGTAATTCTTGTCGTTGTATCACTCCATTCCGTTACGTTTGTTCTTTTTTTTTTTTTTAATATGTAGTATAGGCTGTGTTGGAGCGTTCCAAGTTAGGGGGTCGCGAGAGTCGTGAGAATTGTTCTCAGTTATGTTTTGAAAGAAATATGGTAAATGAAACAAATCGATTTTATGAACGTTATTATGGGGAACGGAGTGTCTTGACACTAGGTTCTCTTCCTGTCTGTAATATATGTCTGTAAAATTGTCTGCCATACTTTTGCGAATTTTAACAAAGATATCTTTAATAAATTATAATTTAATTTTCCTTAAATATAGGGAGTAGTTTATTGTCTTAACTATCTGTTAATATAGTAGTACTACTAAACTGTTTAAATGCTTTTAGAAAATACTACTTTTATTTTTTAATGTAACACAATAATATTTCTTATTTCAATTTAATATATTTTTTTTTGCTCCCACAAGTATATGCAAAATATAAACCCTTAACGATATATTCTGTTTTAACATATGTCATTTTGAAATAAAATTGGTTTAAGTAAATATTTGATAGTATATTTTCATATTCCCATCATTAAAGTCAATCGGTTTAACTGACACAATTGTATGGGTGTTATGACACATTACTCCCAGCAGGGTGCGGCTGGACCCCAGGCAAGATACAGTCAAATCATCCTGAGGGATTATGCCCCCAGAGACCTGTTATAGAGTTATTTTTTACTTTATATTTTTTATAAATTAACTTATTAATTTTGAATTATAGCAAGTAGCTACTTATTATGTTAACATCATCTTGTAACCATGAACTGCTATAAATGTCAAAATTGATATATATCGAAATATTTCTTTGAATATAGTGCAAAAATTTACAAATTTGAACGATTTATACGAAATGTGGAATGCAAAACGGACACGCTAATAATTTCCAAGCCTACCAACAGATAATTTCTTTATATTTCCCGATAAATATAAGCGAAAGAAGTGACAATCTGAAGCTTCATATTATAGGTTGTTCTGACCGCCTTGAAATTTGGTATTGTGAAATTTGCTCGTTGTCCACTCACTACTTTCCATAAGAAAGAAATCTAAAATCAAATCTGCGCATCCATCCACAGCTAACTTAAGTGCGGCCACGACTCGTCGCCCGTACTATATAGTCCAAAAGTACTTACATTATGTAACTTGTAATAGAGTCCACACGCGTTGCACACCGGCTCCCCGTTCTGGTTGCGCCGCCACAGCGTCGTGGTCGTGGTCTTGCAGTTCGCACAAGACGTCCCAGCTCTCCTCGCCGCACTCTGTAGCGACTGGAAATATGTTAAATAATATAAGTTGTATGTAATATACTTGTTATGTCTATTGTTTGCAAGGTTTTTAATTTTTTTTTTGTTGTTATCGTGTTCATAATTTTAAACGCTTCTCACGTTCATAACGTTTTTTTTAAATTCTATAATCAATTGCTTAATTAAAAAGCTATATCGGATCTAATATGTCAGTTACACTACAGCGAGCAACAAAAATCAACAATTATAATTATAAATATTAATACATTCTATATAATATATTTAAATAAATATTCAGGACGGTAGTGGAGCAACAGCACAAAGTGCGGCTGGTTGTGGGTTCGATCCCCACTCGAGGAAATAAAATATTTAAACATTAAAATATTTATTTATTTACATTTAGGTATATTTTCATTTCTTTCACTCAACATGCAATACCTCCAGAACTTGGAGGAAAGTGGGGAACAGAGTTTCGATTAATCGGTGTATTAAAACACCTCTGTTCCGTAAAATAATGGATGTGATAGTAGAAATTTTAAAATTTAAATATATGATAAAAATATCGCAAAACGTCTCAGCCCACAAAAAGAGTTAATTCGAAAATGTAGTAGAAAAAGTGAGTAGCTATCGGGCCCTCTTACACACCTGCCCATTACTACCCGTCAATCAAACAAAAAAATATCCACGGCGCGCGGGGGCCGATTTATACAGTCCACAAAAGTGCCTCACTCAATTAAAAATGCATTCGTCCTAAAACCGACACAAAAATAAAATGGACCTCACAATCCGCCTCATAATAAATCCATTAATTTGTCATGTCATTTATCGAACAAAAAGTATTGAGGTCGTAAAATATTACGAACGAACTATTCGGTACGTCGGCTTCGATCGTTTCTCGGTAACTAGAACTGAACATTCGTAAGGTTATCATGACCGCGGCGTATTGTCCGAGTTGATATTGTAAGTGACTGTGACGTTCTCCAGACTCCCAGTACTGCTGAGCTCAAAAATTAAGTATATTTTATATAGGTGAGTATTTAAATGGAAAACGTATAAAAAATTGGACGTATTAGGGTTTGTATTGTTTTATTAATATTATTTTTAAATACAAAAACCAAGGCTATTTGTAATATGTTGTGACTGTTAACGCGAAGTGTTGTGGGTTCGATAGTCATTCGAGGTAACGAATAATTCAATATTTTCATTTATTCGCTCTGGTGTCAAGGCAAAAGCGTGGTGTTGAGTTCCGCGACTCAACACGCAATGCCTCCAGAAATCAGCGGAATATGAGGAGCGGAGAGACTCCACACTAGTGTATCTAGTGTGGAGTCACTCCGCGTCCTCCGACGTCCTTGCGGGATACAGCATGCAGCTGATTATTCTTAATATTTACTTGACGGCTATAAATATCCTTATAAATGAATAAAACGCCAATAACACAATAATCGTGATCTTTAGATTAGATACAAGATTTCTGTACTTTACACAAATATATTTATGTCAAACGCTAATGCAAATGTCATGCTTATTCCGTTTAAATATTATTATTTCATAAAATAAATTATCATTGACATTGTAGGCAATTACAAAGTGAAGTTATTAAAACCGTGTACACGTCAGTACCGAAGGCTGCTCGGAATACCTAAATATTAAATGGTTTTGTGTCAATATTTGCCGCGTCATGGCATCTCCTTTGTGCCAGAATAAGATTAGAGACCGCCATATTAGCTAACCGACAACCCAAATTTTTTGACCATCCAAGAAGGATTTAAGTCGTCAAACGTTAAATTATTATTAATTTAACGTCATAGAATGTTTACTTTTCTAATTTTATTTTACTATATTTTTGTTTACGAAGGCTTGGTTCACATAAACAAAGCAAAAATTAACTTCCGCTTTTATGACTCAATTACGCGAAACCAATTTTATAATCTGTAGATAAGGTTTTCTCATCAAGCCATAACACTCGCTGCATCGCTCTGGTCCCAGGGGTGCCTAAGCCGGAGGGGTACCGGTTAAGCCGATTACAGAAGTCAACTGGTCGTGGGGGTGTCTTTATTTTCTTAGAAAAATCTGTTTATAGTGATTTTTTATTATCGAATTACTTTCATTTGTATGGCAACAGTCGATAATACTATAACTAATTATGATTATATAATAAAACTATGTTTGTATTAAAATCTACAATTTACACTGAAACTCGAGTGAAAGCTTTATAATTAAACGTAGGTAAACTCCGCATTCCAAAGCTAGATGAATAAAATCTCAAGTATGCGGACACTTGTTCCCGACACCGAAGAGTTTTATTAATTGTTCAACCCATTTCACTGTCAACAACATTCCTCCGCGATCGATATCGCGCTCCCAAAAATAACTATAAAACAGACCGACAAAGATAAAAAGCTTCAACAAACAAACATACTAAGTTCACTCTTCAGAGCAATTGTTGTGATGCTACTTTAATTTTCAGTGTAGTGTAAACTCAAAGGAGACCAGCGCAACGACAACATCAGGGCGTCCTTTGTGTTGTGACATAAACAAAAACGGTTCTATTGTTGTCATTTTTAGACCGAATTTACGGATAAAAGATATAATAACGCTAAGGACATTATGGACAAGTGGACAATTTCAACATACTACTATTACGGATAGACATTCGTCCTTTTTACTTTTACGCTGACAAAGAAAACAAATTATATAACTCAAGACGTTGTTTGTATTCATAAATCGTTCAATAATTAAATGAAACGATTAAACAAACACTTGGTTAATAATTACCAACAAACATCCAAACAGATTAGCTTCACTCCAACTCACTCAATGTCAGCAAATTCAATAAGTTACCCACATTAAAAACATATTTCTATGAAGGCCCTCCCGCGCGCCCTCCCGCTCGCGATCCAATCAGCCTATCTTCCCCGACCCTCGCAAACACCTCCTAATCAAATCAAATCACAGCCTCCGTCTTCCTTAATCTGTCCACCTATCTACACTCAAACATAAAATTATATTACAAAAAGGGATGGTTACCTACAACCCCTCGTATATTTGCTAACACTGGCGAAATTTAACCCATCGGACGCGTCCCTACTACACCTATATAACTCGGTAGCCGGAAAACACAAACCTAGTTGCCAACACACAGACGCGCACACACGCGCGCGTATCAGCATATCTACGTCATCTAGATGAGAGCCCCCAAGAGGGAGGCAATCCATTTACCGAGGAGCCCTCGCTACTCGAATTCCGCCGCTATATAAATAAACTAAGAGATCACAATCGCATAGCAGGGCCACTGTTTTTAAAGGTTTACACGGCCCCTAGCAGTGAAAGCGCGGAATCGATGTTGTAGCCTTCACCCCTCGCCCCGCACCAGTTTTTCCGGCGCTCCGTCCTTATCAGACCGAAGCGATTAGATAAAGAGAGATAGAGCGTGAAAATAAAGATTTTCATCGTGTTCACTCACACCGAGGCAGTTTCAGCTGAACAATAATAATGCAGCGGTTGTTTTGCATGTGTGCTCGATAGGTATTGGGGGGGCTTATGTGGGACTGTATAGTTCTATTTCTTAAAATGTATTGAAAGCTAAGTAAGCATACTGTATAGAAAATAGAAATTAATTTGTTGAAATGTTGTTGTATAGAAGATAAAATTATTTGTTGTCAATCGTAAGTCATTTAATATATTTTTTACGCTGTATTCTGCATATAGCAGGAGAAGTAGAGGGAACTTGATATTAGGACACTCCGTTCGCCACTTTTCACCGGATTCCGGACACATTGTGAGTTCAATGACAGTACTTAACGCCACGCTATGCCTCGAAAAAAAAATTAAATATTTCAATTCTTGAAATGGGGAACGAATCTACAACCTGTCGCTTTTAGAGACACACGCTTGCGCCCCTGAGCCAGTATTGGCCTCAAATATAATATTTGAACGATTCGACACCAATAAACCATGATATACTTAAAAAAGCAATAGTTCATTGACCTACACCATAGAAGAACATTTAGGTTGCGTAATGTCATGTAAAAATGATGGTAGGCGAGTCGGTACTCGGTATTTGATAAGAGCATAGGCCGAATTTCATAAATATAAATCCGTTAGGATAACAAAGCGAAGCGGTTGCCCAATAGGAGCTATCGCGATAGTATCGCGTCGGATTGACACATCAAGCCGCCCGTACAAGATTACATCGTACATCGTAATCGACGCCCGCGTCACGTTGCCGCGTCATTCGATTTATATATTTTTTTAAGCTTCACGCTGTATCCCGCATGTATCAGGGTATGCAGAGAGAGCCTGGTGGTAAGACATTCTGTTCCCCACTCTCCGCCGAATTCGTTGCCGGAAGCAATACTTTTTGAGTGGCGGAAGTCAAAGTCACGTGCGAATAGAACCCACAACCTGTCGCATTTACAGTGCTTATGTGCCACATTTGGCCTTCATTTATTTATATATTCAATTCTATAATATCTTTACTTAAAATATAATCTCTTAAAGTTTTTGCGGATATAACAACAATGTAAATAAGAAAAAAGTTACAAATTAATCGGCAACATTATTAAAAACAACACAACCAACAAACATTAGTTTGCAATAAAACAATTCTCTGTCAGCGTTATATAGAGAAACAATTAGTTCGTAAAGTTTATTACGGATAAAAAAAGAAAATTCATAGTAATTAATTCAGACGGACGTTGATGGATAGCGCCACTAGTCTACTGTACCTAATGTAAATATAGCACAGCCACGAGCACAAATAACCAAGCGGAAAGTATTTGATTATTCATTATATCTACGTAACATGGAATATACAAATATGTACGTAATTATGTTTTTGATTCACGCTGTATCCCGCAAAAGTAGTGGAAGCAGAGGGAATCTAGTGTTAGTGTTGGTTTCCGACGAATTTTCGTGATATTGCGTGTTGAGGGGCAGAGTTATACGTCGCGCATTGACTCGTTACCAGAGATAGGAATTGAAAACAGAGAGATCGAACCCACAACTGTCGCGTTTACTATTACACTCTTGTGCTGTGTTATGACAGCCTCAAATTTTCGTTGTAAACATAAAAAACTAAATGTTTTAAATATATATTTTGTAATTATCTTTACTTAAATGATTTTTAAATGAATTACCAACATTACTTTCAACTTCGCGATAGAACTGATAGCGTTCAATTCTTGATACGGTGTGCGTAAATACTGATTATCTTATTGGATAAGAAACGACATTGACTATAACCATTTAATAAAGGTTATGCAAACATTATATTAGTAATATCATTATTAGTATTCAATTTTTTATATTATATTTAAATTAAAGTTATTTTAGTTAAAACATTTTTTTTATTGTGATAACAGAGGTAACTGAGACAAGAGGACTCAGGTAACATTCGATAACACATTATCGATATTACTGGAGGTCACGTAAAAAGAAAGAGGTAAGCATCCGGAGGGCATGCATGGAGAGGACGTACCCAGCAGTGAAACACGTGAAGTTAAAAAAATCTATATGAAAAGCTAAAACCACATACATCTATTATATTATTCCAAGAAAGCTTAAAGACTGTCAAAAAAACATTATTCTATATAAATGACATACGATACGACGCAAAACAATTTTCCAGAGGCGACTAAACGTTGGTAATTCAGCGTCGGATCGCTTCTTGTAACGCGTGGATTTGCATTGAATGGCAAAGGACGGTGCGGGCGTTTTCAAATTAGATACAAGGCGAGGCCGCTAGTTATACAGGTTGTTATACCTTAAGAATTATATGGAATATTTCTAATGGTTTAGAACACAATGTAGATTGCGATTCTTATAGAGTAAGTTCCTTATTATTATTATTTATTTATTTTGATCCACCATTGGCAATTACATTAAATCATACAGTAACGGTTACTTAAATCTAAATTGTTACAGCTTAATGCATTACCTTTTAAGGTGAATACCACATGCAATTATATATAATTATGTATCTAATTATTTTACACAATAAAATAAACAATACATGTAAAAAAAATTAATTACAAAGAACCGATTATAAAAATTTTATGTAATACTTGAAAGAAATTATTTTAATCAGATTTATCGATTCGGGCTGGGGACAGTAGTTGAATGTTCACGCGACGGTTGTGAGTTCGATTTCAAATACGGTGAATGATTATATTTTTGAATTTTCTCGTTTTACTAAAACAATATAACATTGGGCTCCGCAACGCTAAATATAATATATTAAAATTTATCAAAAAGTGGGTAACGGAAGGTCTTAACACTAAATTCTTTCTGTTCATCCTGGGATAGGATCTATGTAAAATATTCTTTAACTGATTGTCTCGAACAGTATGGTAGTTAACAGGCGCAAGTACAATATATAGAGTTGGAAGCATGATGGAAAAATCAATACTTGTTATAATAACGCACAGTTAAGGGTTAGCTTGTGTTACTTAGTTCTATGACATAATAAGTGACCGTTGCCTTTGAGCTTTTATTTATGGTTTCGCGACGTAGACTATTAATAAAATGGTTGTCGTTATACGTTTATAGGTAGGTAAATGGCACATGTTTTTTTTGTATTTCATTTTAATATGTAGGTTTTCAGTTCTCGATATAATAACTTTGTAACACTTTCTTCAGTAAATAATATTTTTTAGTTTTTAAAATAATGGCAGTTTTTTTTTTAATGTGTATTGTATTGTAACTTATTCTTTGTACATTTTAGGTATAGAAATGTGCGAAAAATCCTTTATATATTCAATAGAATTTTATTGCAGTCACATTATTATAATATTTATATTTACTCACGTCAATATAACTAAATTAAAATTATAATAGGAATATATTATATTTCATTACTTTCCAAAACATTTTTAGTAATTAACATACAATACACTTTGAAACAAAGACGGAGCTTTCTACATACGTTAAGGTGTTGGACCAGACCGCTATATAAAAGAATAGTGATTATTAAAAACAGGTGCTCAACAACTGGCACAGAAAACCAGAGGAAAGTCAGGGGAAGTCATAAATAGCGGCACCTGCCATTCAACATAGTTCAATTTGCTTTTTTCTACATTTGCATCAGATTTAGAAATATAAAACACGTGTTTATTTCGTTACAAAAAATATAATATTTGATGTTTAGTCTTTCCCCATAAGAATCCCGCACGTAGTAGGGTAAATAGAGGGAACTTACTCAGTTTTTAAATAAATAAAATAAAATTGAGAGCCAATCTTAATGCCGCGCTTTGCCTTGTTAACAGAGCGAGGGAATGAAAATATCAGTATTTCATTCCTCCAATTGGAAATCGAACCCATGACCATACCGTTGACAACCGAAGTCAAGTCAGGCACCCGTCACATGAGCGTATTAATAGAGACATTACGAATAAAGTATACACTTTTGTACAGAACAGATATACAACGTGAGCTAAGTCAGTAAATAGCAATGAAACAAGATGGTGTATCGATAACACTAGCTAAATGGTCAATATAGAGAGATTCAAGAATCGAAGGGGGTAACGAGGTCTGTTCGGGTCGCGAGGTCAATTCGCGCAGTTTAGCACCGCGTCATATTTATAATTACCTCGAGCGCATCACACGCGCGGTCTCTCCCGCGCTGCGCCTGCGCATCGATAAATCAAAATTTTAAATCACCGGTGGGCGGATCACTCCGCTTACCCAGCGCCGAATAAAATGAATTAAAAAATAAAACAACGAGCCCTCCGCGCGCCCTGAGAAAATTTAAACATATTTCGCTTTAGTTTTTTTAATTAATACCTTGTTAAATTTTAATATAGAGAGCGTTATTACAATGGGTGTGCGAGAGATTTTAACTGGCCTTCGGTAACTTATTGATGTTACGCTTGACCCTTAATTGGTTCATTTTTAACCAGAAATTATATACCATCCGTCGACGGTGGTGCGCGTACTTGCAGATTAATTGGCAAAATATTACTCCGAGCGTGATTTAAGTAAGAGACGTTGTCGAAGAAGTTTTCCTTTCATGCTTCATAAAATATAGTGACCTGAATACTTTTAAATTATGGTCATTTCGAAAGCAATCACATAAAGTGTTAGCACTAAGCGTTGTCCCTCTATTATTTCAGTCGGCACTCGGCAGCTGCCGCGGATGGCAATAAAATACATTTTACAATTACGACTGTTGTTAACGGCGGACTGTATATACGAAATGCCAATTTATAAGTTAATTTCGAACGTTTTTCTTATTTTATAAACTTAATGCATGTAGTTGTTTTTTTTGTTCATTATAAATATTATTGAGGCCCGTCGTGGTACAGGGGCACGAGCGTGTGAACGCGACAGGTTATGGGTTCGATCCCACTGGACAAATTTAAAAAAAAATTGCACTTCAAAACGCAATACCTACAGAATTCGACGGAAAATGGACTATGGATTACTTAGCATTTAACCACTAAGTTCCCTCTACCTACTCTGCTATCTGCGGAATAAAATGCGAAATTAAAAGAAAAAAAAAACCACATTCTAACGAATGTCAAATCTATCAAGTTTAAGTCGTGGGGTCAAACATTAAAATTTTCAACATCCGCGATGCCCGACCGCCACCGCCAGTGGCCGTCAGACGGACGGTAGTCAGCCACGCGTCACTCAGCCGACAGCTTCTCATTGCCGCGACGTAAAGTTGATTGGTGCCTCTTTAATAATTCCTCAGTAACGGCTACCCGCGTCGGAACGAAACTAATGGGTGACCGCCTGAGCTTTCACTGGATAAAAAATAGAACTTACACTGACTGCTATTATGCTGTTATCTGTATGGTGATGATTTAAAAATATATTATTTGATTGTAACTGTAACTTTTATAAGTTGTGGGTTCGATTCTCACTTAAGGAAATGAAATATCTCTTTTTTTTTCATTTTTTCGTTCTGGTTTGAGGCAAAAATGGCAAAGCGCGGTGTTAAGTTGGGCTCTTGCACGCAATGCCTTCAGAATTCGTCGGAAAATGGGACAGTATCTTACACTAGGTTCCCTCTGCCTACTCTGTTGTGTGCAGAATACAGCATAAAGAAAAAATATATATTTGTGGTTTCAAAGTAGTCGTTAACAAGAATGTATAGTCTACATTTATTAACTTAACCTAGTGAACCTAACCTGAAGCTACGGCACGCCTACATATTTTACTCTATTCTCTAACATCAATTCACTCTTGTAAATCTATATTTAATAATCACTTACAATAACGAAGTGTTAAAAGTGGTGTTATTAAAAATATAGTGTATTTATTACAAAACTGAGAGACTAATGTGTGCTATTGTAGTAATTAATGCTAGCCTACGCAAGCCCTAAGTGACCGTGAAATGACATTCATAGTATGCAATCTTGGAACTTTTTCCACCACAATTTGCTCACTCCCAGTTTTTGCAGACACGTGACTGATGCGCCGTAAACCAAGTCTATGAATATGTAATTAGCTCAGTATTTACTTTTTTCTATCTATTTTGCTTGGCTTTGGCGTTGTAGCAGAAAAACATGAACAGACAGACATTTTCATCCATTTACATCAATTGTTTTTGTTAAGTGTCTGTACTCTATTATTTAAACTTTAATTACACTATTTCCTTTAAAAACGAATCTCACAACACAGATTAGTGTTTACGCAGATTACGTTTACTTTTAAAATTGTTTTATATACTCAAAGTCAAAAAGCAGCCTCCAGATCACATTTAATTAGCAATGTTTCTCACGATCTGATAATTGAATGGTGACAATCGGCATGGCTTGAGAGATATTCAAGAAAGCGAGGGTGGCCCCGCGTGTAACAATACGGATTAATTATCGGCCAAAATCGACCACTCAAATATACCTGTCACCGCTGTGAAACAGCGCGATCGGATTTATATGGACCACGAACAATGGTAAAAGCGGTAAACACAATGGAACCGCGCAAAATGAACAAAACTGACTGAATCAAAATGAACTCTCGCCGCCGGCCCCGCTAAGATATACTTAACCCAGCTTGCTAACTATTGACCAATAAATTTTATTACATTATTATGAAAATGTTTAATATGTATTATTTGTAAAATTTTATTTTTTTTATTTTCTAAATAATACATTTTTTTTCGTTTTCACAATTTAATTCTGGTACTTCATCTTTTCTTGTAAATAAATTGCTTACAAAAAATGTATTAGAATGTTTCATATAATTATTTATTAATTTAGTCGTGATGTGCGCATTTTATCTATATTGAATGTTTATGTAAATCAGGAGGGTTGAACAGAACCGCGCACGCGCTGCTGACGCGCGGACCACCGGCGGCAGTGTCAGCCCTGATTCACGGCCTCGCTGTTAGGGGTGTACTTTTCGCAAAATTTCTGAATCATGGTGAAATAAACATAGAAGTTAATAAAAGTAGAAAATTTTTCCTTCTACTTCTCTTTTTGTAAACAAATTTAGAGACTGATGCGTTTTTTATGAGTTATTTTAAAATATTATTAAATTTTAAAATATTAACTCAGTTACTTACTCTCCTTAGGATAAAAAAAATTGTTTTATCTTCTTTAAAAGGTTCCACAATCGGATATTATGAAATCCTGAAATTCTCATGGAATATCGATTATGTCAGAAAAAATTGAACCAGCCCTGCACCAGGACCGCGACAAGCGTAGCATTGTTAGGAAGAGGCCGCCCGGGCTTTATAAATACATTCATATTGCCACTCTAAATATCTCAAATAAGCCTATATCTCTTGTATTGCGGGATAAAGAAAACAAAAAAATACGGTCTTATAACATACTCACATGAATATGTATAGTGTATAGGAATAAAATGCATCTACAAACCGGATCAGTGCTGATAGAGTCACTATTGCTAAGTACATAAATAAGACGAAACTAAAAAGCCAAGTGCATGGGACGAGACAAAATATATAGCTAAGTTGGATCCGAATCGTTAACACTAACAACTCATTCCTATCACACCCCGGGATTTAATCGCACAAAATCTACCGCGCTGCCTCACATTCGGCTCGTCGGAATGCGCAGAAAATGGAAAAAACATGGCGCTAAACCGCGAAACTATATGTATTTAAACGCCGAATCCAACATTCTGATCCTCGAAAAACCATTTAAATTTTGTCCAAAACGTGAACACAATGGAACAGATCCAGAAAGTTATCTTTTTGTTTAATTTTTAATTTTAAATCTGAAAGAGGAATTCGGTTCGGCAAAGGCTGTCACATCATTCCAGCGCTGCTAAGTGACGCCGGACGCACGTCAGTCTCGTGGATGCGTTTTATTTTATACGAGTCCCACCGACTCGCCGCGTTTTTTGTTATCATAGATGTCGGACTCGCGTATACGATTAATTTTATAACCGTTTATCGATCGTTTCCCTTATTTTATCACCATTATACGTTAAATCGACAAATTCAATGAAGGAGGTGTTTTTTGTTTACTCTGTTAAACCGGTCGCATTAAGTGACTAGACTGTTACGAGGGATAGTTTAAAGTTTTTGCTGTACCTACATAGGGAACAACGTATTTATTTACCCCAGAAATCTGTTTATTACCAAATATTTTGCAGCAGTAGTTAATTTTTCTATTGATAAATAAATCCGATAAAAATGAGTTCTTAATTTTGTCAACTTTATTTTTTTCTTAATTTTTTAGCTTTTTTCAACAGAGGTTGAAAAAAGATAAACGTGGCGAATTTCTCTTACACATGAATTTAATTATTAAAATTGCAAAATAAACAATTAGACAACTTTATACTCAATAACCTTTGCATATATTAGAGCACTTTACATGAAGGGCGATCAATTATTGAAATTATAATAATTACGAGCCACAGGAGTCGCCTCAGGTAACCGTAGCTCTGGAATAATAAAGCTTGTCGCTCACCGGCGCGGCGCGGAGGCCGACTCGCGATTGACGTGCGTTGAGATGACGCTAAAAGGTCTATTGTATACCAAACGCTCGTTACTCGCGACCAACCGGTCTTTAACACGTTTGAACAATGTGATTACTTTATACATATGTAACTATTCTTCTGAGAACTGAGAAAAAGCTATTTCAGTAAACTTTGTTTCTTTTTTATATGAGCTTATTATGCTAAGCATCGAGTTTTAAGTAAAAAAATAAATATAAATCTACACGCAATCTCAATTTTATATTTTCTTATCTCTCGCAAATTGCGAGGAAACTTAGGAGAACTTAGTGATAAATAATTTCGTTCTCCATTTCCCGCCCATTTATAATGTATTAGATAAAGGCCGCCTAACCTCCGACCAAGTGGGAATCAAACGCACAATCAACGCTTACGCAGTCAGGTATAAATATAACCTAACTCCGTCACGACGATGTCTATAAGAATTTATCATATTTCGATAATACTCTTAGTGTTCTTCTTTTCACGGATGAGTTAACAACGCTACTTTCACAATTTACTAACATGCATTGCAGTAGGTAAATATGTTCATATTAGTGCGGTTCAAACATTATTCTCATTATGGAGCCACTGATGGTATCTTAAATATATATTTTATGTATTTATTCAATAATAATAAAGTCGTAAGTCACCAGCGACCGTTCGGGCGTTTAATGTAAATGTAATTACTCCATAGCGTTCTTTTATAGTGCGATTAATCAAAAGCTGTTACAATATGCACGATTACTTAAACAAATAAAAGCAATTATGTAAATACGCGGCTCATTTAACATTTAACGTGGATATTGTCGTTGTAAGGCTATCGCGTCGACGCGTGATCTCGCATCGCGGATATCGGATTGCGTCAATTACGACTGATCTGCCGCGATCCGGAGATCGGGAGATACATACAAATGTATTGGATCCACCGACCTTCATATTTGGTGAACAACCAGATCGTTGCATACGAAATTGCCTCTTCTATACGCTTGAGCTGAGAAAACGGCAAGAGAAGTGGCAAATCCTATGACATAATATTAAAAGCAATAAGGTACCGGTAATCGTGGTGCGTTTGAGAAGCGAGTATGCTGAATTATGCTGGATTTAATTGTCATTTGGAGAAATTTCTAGTTTCTGGTCTTTTCGAATAAGGCGAAGGAAAGGGTTGAGTTATCAGAAATTTTAGTATATTAAATTTTTCAAATTTACTTAAAAATGTAAAATAATAATATAACATAATGACATTATCTAACGATGTTGTTATCAATTATAAAGCAATTGTTTCATATGTTATACTGAAATATTAGGATGAATATTTTATAATGAATGTAATTGTTCAAGTAAAAGAAATAGAAGAGGCCAGTCGCGGCGCAGTGGTACCAAGTGTGACTTTAAAACCGACTGGTTGTGGGTTCGATCCCCACTCGAGGAGATGAAATATTTACTTAAATTTATATTTTCATTTGTTCGCTCTGGTGTCGAGGCAAAGCGCGGCGTTGAGTTCTGCCACTCAACACGCAATGCCTTCAAAATTCGGCAGAAAGTGGGGAACGGAGTGTGTTAACACTAGGTTCCCTCTGCCTACCCTGCTGTGTGCGGGATATAGCGTGAAGCTAATTTAATTTTTTTAATTTAATTTTAAAAGAAATAATATAACAAAATTCACAGTAAACTGTACGTGCCCGAGCTTCAACAAGAGCTTCAACGCGGAAGTAAACTGGGGATCAAAGTGGTGGCTTGTACGGCGCACGCGTGGGACGATACACTACAGTTGACAAAACGTTACAAACTTAAACAAACATTTCGCGATGCATTAGTGAGATTAAAGTTAGCTCTTACATAAAATTTGATTTATATATTGACTTGAAACTTCACCCAAGAAAAAAATAAATTCAAATTAAAATTTCTTATGACATATGCCCTAAAACATTGAAATGATTTGATAATATGCAATATATTTATAACTTAGGTTAGTGGCACGGGAGTCGCGTCATTAGTCAGCGAGACAACGCACCCAGCAATTTGAGCGCAACGAACACACCGCTAAATTGCCGGCTGCCATACCATCGATCTTTATTTATTTGTATTTACTGCACGTTGTACCTAATTATAACAGCGTGAACCGTGATTCGAGCACTCCTCGAACAGTTGGCGCTGACGTTCTAATGACAGCCGCGGTTTCCTGCTACCTAATTGCTTAGGAAGTCCATTGCACAGTTGCGCTTCGAATTATTTAGTAGATCGACTCTGGGTCAGGTGTGGGTACGTCACTATCGGCAGCACTTACGGTCTGTCAGATCGGACGAAGCTAAGCCAGATTAAAACGTAACACGGTAGTACCTACGCCTTTGATGTCGTTCAAACGATTGCCTAATGCTCTTAATTGCTTATGGGAGCAACAGCACGAGGAAATATGATGATTGGCGTTTCGAAGACGGACAACCGTGTAAGAAATAAAAATCAGCTTTCAATCTTATAAGTGGAATCAGCTAAAGTAATAAATATATTATTATAGTATATCAAAAATCAAATATTATTGCAACTTTTAACATATTTATCGCAACGTATGCACTGAAACAGCGTAGATATAAGCAGAACATCGAGGAGTACTCTCATAATTCTGTAACATGCAATTTAAGGCTCTAAATCAAAGGCGTTCTCGGACACAGCGCGGCTACCGATAAATAACTCTGTGCGAAACGATTTGTGTAACACGAGGATCTTTCACTTCGAGAGATGTTGCCATTATTAAGTTATTACTCAGTACTTTATTCTTAGCAGTGCCTCTGTAATGAAAATGTTTCATGAGGATATCATAATATTACTAGCATTTAAAATAACGAATTTAAGCTTACTCGTCATTTTGACAGGTGTTACAAATGAAGTTCTTAGCGTTACAAACTCCAATTGTAATCAAATTTCGATTAATTTTATTTACAATAAGGCTCCGTTGATAGGGACGTAACGCGGCACAAGTTCCCAATTCAGTTCATACATGTAGCTGGCAATCGATTCTCCTCGCTTCACGGGTGGAATCGCTCGTACCGCGCTCCAAGCCGATCCGTTTAACCGCGTCACTCGATTACACGAGCCTCCCATATTCTATATAAACTACCTTCACTGTTGAACGTCTATTAAATGGAAAAGAATATCACCGGTACGTGTTTTGACAACAAAACGAAACAAAAAAATTTCAACCGTATTATTTGAATTTATTATCACTAAAAACAGTGTCCTTTTATTAATATCGGCATTAATATGTTTCCAATATCCTGCCCATAAATGTCACAGCCACTGGCGCCTATTACAGGTAGAGAGAGACTATACACAAAAGTACATACACAAAAACGTAAAGTTCCCAACAATGAAGGGTAACTAAAAAATTGAAAATTTATAACACCTCCCGCTATCCGGCCGCCGCAGGAAGGTCCTGAGAATTGTCATTTTTCTTACAAAATTTAGTGATGTGTCAAACCTGTTCGACGTGGCAAATAAAAATGTACAAGGAGATGGTGAAAAAACAAACTAAAGATTTTGGGTCATTGCTAAAACAAGGGAAGGTTACCATATCAATCAAGGCGTTGACAAAAGTGGAGTTTTTTTTCTCGAGCCCGGCCGTGGGATGAAAAAAGGGTCCGTGTTTATGGAAATGCAATAAAAGAGACTCGAGTAGGTACTGCTCCAGTACAACCTTGCTTGGATAGCGTCGCGTCATATGGTATTTATATAAAATTTATTTATTAAAATGTATTTATATAAATAAGCACAAAACTATATGGAAAATACACCAACCATGCTTTGGATTAATTTGGCATTTCTTTTTGGTTCTATGTATTGTTTTTGTGAGGTAAATAGATGATAAGGATATAAATATGAAAACTAATGTATGTTAAATTTTATATATCGTTTTAAAAGGAAAGAAAACTTATCGTATTTATCAGAAAAAAAAGTAAGTTTTTTTTTGTCTTCAGTGTTTGAACAACGTTTTAAAATATTATAAAAATGTAATAAGTATGTTAGCAGGTGCCTTACAGGTTGCTCAGGTAAGGCTTTTGAGCTTTGAGTGAGATTGATAAAACGGAGTGCACCCCCGCCGCGAGGCCGCGTCACTCACCGGGCGTGCGTGAGAACCTATTGTGCGTACTCCTCAGTCAGATATCTTCAAAATGTCTGATATGAATGTTGTTTAACCTATTTTAAAACAAAACGAATGCTGTGCATCTAAAATGTTGTCTGTACGTGACTTAATAATACAATTTTTGTTTTACATTTAATACACAAAATAAACATTTTAACTACTTATATGTGTATAATATACTTTCTTATTATAATTTCAAAGTAAAACAACTTTAATCTCTAAATCTGTTGACCGCGAGACGTGAACGACCCAGCTACACATGAGTGAGTCAAATGAATCACGATATTAATTCACCTTGCATGTTTTTTTCATTAATTTCATCTATAATGAAACTTTGGATTTGAAATATAAATGAAAATAAAATATTAACGTAATTAAATTAAAATGTTTATATATTTAAAAAAAAAAAAAAAAGTTTGAATTTGAAATACAAAAATATTGATATATTCAAAACCAACTTAAAGCAATTTAAATAACTGGTTTAGATAGATTAAACCAATAATTTCACGCGATGCTGTACATTCTTGACAAACACTAGTATTATTTATGTGTACATAGATAGGTATGTACCACAAGGAGGTACTATAGATTTTTTCTATTATAAAATGAATAATAATAATAATAATCTTTTCGCTTGTGACTTGCACCGAAGTCTGGATCAAGATTTATTCGATGGCCCACAGTGATCGATGAGCGGCGACCGGCCCCGTGTGACACCGACAACGGTCACTACCGTATGGACAATAAAACCTCCTACTCGAAATATAATTAATAAACTATTGACATGCATGTTTAATGGCATCATTTATTTATAGAGTCAATCGATAAAATAACAATCTGAATGGGTTTAAAAATATTCATTTTGTATCATTCATTCTAGATGGAACATTTCGTTCGCAATATAAAAATGGATAAAAAGAAACAGCTTATTATAATACATTGTTATTTGCTCAACCAAATATTTCGCGTAACATAAATTTAAATAGAACAATCGTTTTATTATTTCTTTTGAACATTCCTCTTATGACGTCATGGGCACGCACGTAAGGCAGACAGTGTGGGACCGACTCATACATAGGCTCCAAACCTATAGAATTCTTATTGTAATATTTATTTGGCACTTGTTGGGGCCATGAATGCCAAATAGGCAAGTTCTATGACCGCCCGCCTTTGGTTAGAGTTGTTCGCGTATATGATGAGGATGTAGAGATTTAGATGTGTGATAGTACTGTATAGTACCTAATAATTGAGGCATTTGCAAGCCATCTGGACAGATTAGATAGCGTGGGAGATATTAAATTTAGAATAATAGGTTTTTTTTTATTGTCAATGTTTCTTATTCATTAGAGATTTGGTATTCAATACTACGTTAGTTGATGTGAGAAAAAGTTTTTAATTGTTATTACAAATGTTTACTTTTTTTATAAAAAAAATATTTAATAAAAAAATACAATAATATAATTAAATAGTTAGCTGCTTTATTTATATTATACTGATGCATTATATATATACATAAATCCAAATTTAAAAATTATATTAATTACATATCAATTGGAATTTATTTGTTCTCACGACATGGTCGTAGTAAGGTCACGTATATGGCACATAAGACCGCCTTTAAATTTAGTGAGTCTAGACTTTTTGCTATGTAAAATTTTATTTTACTAAGACTTCGGTAAAATAAAAAACTATCAATTTTATGATACGTGAATGTTTAACTTAAGAATATAGTTCTGTATTCAAGAATCTATCGTATTTATGTATAAAATTACTTTAAAAAAATGCTAAAACTAATATGGCCATTTATATCTACTTTTATATAAAAAAAAACATATAACGCCATTTTAAGAACAAAAACATTATGTTTATTTTAAAAATTAAAAACACCACATTTAACAAACGTTAAAGTACGTTTAAACCTGAACAATAAAGCTTATCGCACACCCATCTCAGCTATAAACAAAAGTGGCGTTGTATCGCTTGCGACTGAAAACGAAGTTGTATGGCATTTGCATTTGTATTTACTTCTTTATGTAATTATATAAACTTTATAAACTTAGAACACAACAATATGCCAAATATATAATCAGTGATATATGTTATAATTTGTTGTTATTTATTTTTTTAGTTTCACAATGTATTCCGCATATAGCAAGTAAGGCAGAGCTGGGAACCGAGTGTGTGAACTTCGGACTTCCCGCCAAATTCTGGAGGCATTGCAGTGGCGGAACCCAACTCCGCGCTTTGCTTTGTTAAAAGGCCGAGAGAATAAATTTTCTTAATAAGCATGTTAAATATTCCTTTCCCCCGAATGGGAATTCAATCCATAAACCGTGCTTACTGTCGCACGCTTGTGTCCCTGCGCTACGACTCGTCTAATTTATTGTTCGAGAAAATGAAGATGAATGAGAAAAAGCGGTTCTTTAAATTGCTAACATACGTAAAATTTTACATATATATATATAAAAAAACCTATAATACATTCATACAAATCACGATAATATACTAAAAAAAAAGTAAATTCATTAAAAAAATATATAATATATATAAATCACTCCAGCTCCACGCGAACAACTTAATCAAAATACTTTTTATTACACAACAAATTGAACAAAGTGAGTCTTCTTAATCTTAACTCCTAATTAGCAATTACCACCATTAATTGTTTATTATAAAATTGTCCAACAGATCCATTGTCTCATTCGCGGTGAGCCCCCAATTTGTATTGTCAAAAGGTTCCCACTTCTATTCCCATCCGTGTCAAGTACATTTAAGTAATTAGTCTATTTTATAATGATAATTTTGTTTTTAACTATTCAATTTTTTCGTGTGCCAGTGCAACACTGGTGTCAAATTATACGTGGTTTCGTCAAGGTATTCGTTTCATAAACGTTAGTTAGTTTTCACAACGAATTCGTAACTTCGGAAATAATAATTTTTAAATTAATTACTGTTATTTGCATATACATATATATATATAAAAACCGTTTACTGTGTAAGTACATCATATTTTATAATATTATTAATTTTAATTTGAAAGGAGAACAATGACTGTTAAGGTCAATTAAAAATTTAAAATAAATATTAAAACTTAAAACCAAAAACCAAACTTTAATCCACAGCTATATAAACATTATTAAACTGCCTCCTATTTCGTAAGATAACATGCAGCCGTTGCCAGTTCTATTTCAAAGGGAGCACGCATTGTCTTAAAATTTCCACAACGAAATTAAAAGTGAGAATTCAATCTCAAGCAAGCTGCATTAACGGTATCGCTATACAGTACACTGACTTCATATTATATTAGAACTACGCGAGTATCATTACATCCGGGTTTAAAGACCATGACTCAATGAGCTACCACTGGCTGGTAGCGGCTGGTAATGTTTACAACGTCGAGGTGAGTGAAATTAAAATATAAAAGATTTAAAAAAACGTAGAAGAGCCGTGCGTGTAATTTTCATATAAATATATATACCGAGATCAGAGTATAGAGTCTTTTAGTCCAGCGCTAGTCTTAAGATTACATCATAATGTTTGGACATTATATAATTTAGCGAATAAAAGCAAATAGTCCGGTCGTTCGTCTAGTTTATGTCAGCGTGGAGGGTATTAAGGTAAATTGTACGAACTGTGGGCACGGGCCAGTCGTTAGCCGACGTGACGTCCCAGCAGCCAGCAGCCCGCCGCCACGTCGCATTGTTTCAGTTTTATGCGTACCCGACCACAGATTAAACGTTAACTGAGAGATTTATGGCGGTCATAGAGCGCCTAGTTTCGTGGACGCGGAGATCTTTCAAAGCGCTCAGGTTTCTTGAGAGACCAATTTGTGAGTTTGTCGTGCTCGCGCGTATGCCCCGCCTTTTTATTACTGCCCCTAACTGTAAACAACACCCATTCTGGGTTTGGTCTGGCCGTCTCTTGTACTTGTATTACGTTTTATAATAGAGATGAACTCGCTGCTCGCTTGTTATCAAATGATATGTTCATTTTTAAAAACGAGAAATATTAGTGGGGACGATGATTCTTCGCTAAGTGGTATTATTTTATACGACTGTTGGTTTTTTTTAAAACATGAATACCTAATTATAAATAAACGAGTTTTAATTATTTTTTTATGCATTTGTATATACAAAAAAGTAGGTAAATTTACGCGACACTGGCTCTCTTATTTCAACAGGCTCATATCTGGACATGAAATCCATATTTTCAAGTCTTATTGAATATACGAGGAAATTGGTCGGATTCTTACACTCACCAGTCTCCGCTTGGGCTTGATGAGCGGTCGGTTCTGTCCGTTCATCTTGTAGTAGAGTCCGCAGGCGTTGCAGAGGTAGTGACCGGTGCCGTCGCGTCGCCACAGCGGCGTGCTCGTCGCGCCGCAGTTCACGCACTCGCGTCCTTCTGTATACATCATATATAGAGTTATAGATTATCTGCATAAAATGTAGCTGTTAACTAACTAGAAAAATGAGGGGAAAATTAATATAGATAGTTATTTTTTTCATTGTTAAATTATGAGTGATTTGTTTTCTATTTATATTTCAATAAGTAAAGATTAGAATCAAATATATGTTTAAATTAAGCAAAGAAATAATTTGAAGCTGACAGTTTACAATATAAAGTGTAGTTGTGAGTCAAGAGTTATTTACCTGTCTCCTGGCAGGCTGGGAAAGACCAGAGAAAATCACATTCAGAAACATTACAAATCGAATTTTACTATATACTTTAAGCATGCACAATAAATAAAACTAACTATATAATATTTTAATATCCTTCCTACTATTATTTAGCTGATATGCAATTACTGAGAAAATATAATATATTCGATTAACAAGGGAAAGCGAGGCTAGTTTCACTCGAGGAAAAATATCAAGATTTTTTACACGCAAGGAGAAACATAGAAAGTGACGTTGTTCATTAGTAAAGCGAATTACCCTACAATTAACATAAAATAAATTCTTAAACATACTCTTTAAAGAAAATTGGTCGGAATAAAGAAACCTAACTTTAAATTGCTATCCTAGGTATATAACCATATAACCAAAACTATAATAAAAAAAGTTTCAAAACATAAAAACATTAATGAATAATCGATAGAAACTAAAACTAAAACTAGTACAAAAATAATAAACACTATAAATTCATTCACAGAAATGAAACAAAAGCGAATTTCTTTAAAAAAAAAATATGTTGCAAAAAACATCCAAGAGCAATATAACAAACAGAGCGCAAAGGAGCCATAAAGTATTACCTACATGCTAATTCTCACTAGGTACGTGTAATTGTATTATACATACACAGCTTATAACAATTTCCAACGCAAGCATCTCAACCGTAAAACACATCCGTCTAACTATAGAAGAAAAAACAATCAGAAGCTACTTTATACCAGTTGACTTCTATTTCGTTACTCTATGGCAGGGGTTCCCAACCTTTTCTTGAACAAGGACCACTTTTATATCATTCTTGGTAGCGGGGACCACTATGCATGTAGGTATAAAAAAATTAACTGTGATAATTCAACAAAAACTTCACCTCAACATCCCCACTCATAAAATTAAAATCACTGGTGGTCCGCGGACCACTTGTTGGGAACCACTGCTCTATGGGATTATTGTTAAAATATTTGATTATTAAATTATAAATTAGCATGCGCTAAGTTCAAAACATGCAAAATATTTATATTCAACCCCAAGACGAGTCGCCCTCCAGGGAAACAATAACGATTTATGTAACGTAATAGAACTTAAAAGCATATTCATTAAAATTCTTATTTTATCATAATCCGTTTGTAAACTTCATAAGCTTAGATATAACAGTAGTTGTATGTTGGATTTTATGCGAAACTAAATTCACACGTTTGTTCATATACCTAATACTTTTAATACGAACATCCGTCCGTTCGAAAATATCGATCCGCCCCTATTCTTTCTCCAAAGTCGATTATTTATCGGGATTAATTTAAAAATCCATTTAGTTCTTCCTCAGCCTATTTTAATATAATCTCAACAGAATTGTGCTTTACTATTTTTTTTTCCAGCTTCTTGCTGAACCCTACACGTAGCAGGGTGGATATTGTATTAAAACCCTTCGCTTCGCACTATTGAGTGACGGAACTTAACGCCGCAATTAGCGTCGACACCAGACTTTCCTCAAACAATCAATATAACATCTACCTAGATAAAAGTTTTCCATTTATTATGTTGTAACTATTTAAATACCAAAATACACATAGTTCATATAAATCTTTATATTGTAAATATATAAAACTATTAGGGCTTTAGGCAACAATTAAACACTCGTAATTTAATGTTAGCTATAAAACTGTAACCCACTTTAGTGTGTAAATATCAATTTAAGCGTAAGAAATTTATTGCCATAAAGATAAGATATCTATATCATAATCGTATATATCTAGATCTGATTATCCGAGTAGACGCGGGTAGACGCGGCGGCGCACTGAATAAATAATGGTTCCCGCGCAGGATTCTAACAAGAAAGGTGAAAGTGCTCGAATAACCGATAGAAAAAACTCCTGAACGCAACACAAACCGATCCCCGAGCTTGAGGCAGTGTGGCCATTTATCTTTTTTATGTAAAACCAGATCACAACCGGCAATTAAATCGCCCGGACCTTATCGGAAACTTATTGCGATCGAACCGACAACTCACTTTTTGGACTAACCCTTTATTTTTTGTACGTCGATAAAGCCTGTAATTTGTTCGGAGATTTCTAATAAATAAACACCAATAACGATTATTATGGAAAAAATAACAGGATATTACAAGTAAGTTGGAGTTTTATGATAGTGTCTCTCACGGGGAACGATCAAATTCAATACTAACATCTCTATTGATATATGAAATATTTGTGAAAGTCGACTGGCCGCGGGCGGCGGAATGAGATTTACAACCTTTGCCACTCGATATATCGAAATCACACATATTATTTTAAGATACCTTCCACGATTTTGATCAATTGTTTAAAAAAAAAACATATTATTCATTTAACTGGTGGATACGGCGGTCGTCGTTTATATGCACATTTGGGTACGCTGTAAGAAATCTGCTAGTTTATTTGTGTTCTCGTTTCGACTATCGAATGATCTAAACTTCGCCTCGCTCGACGACGGTGGACGTGATTTTGACGTGAAATAAAGATATCATTTAGTGCGCACGTAACGGTGCCTGTCCAGCTAGAGATAAACCTATCCCGAACGGCCGCAGAAGTCGGAGCGAAAAATTCCAGTGTTCGCTCAAAATTAGAATGCGGCGCGCTCTTTATTGCCCGGAGTGACGCGCGGTCGTGACGCGGCGACGCTACGTGACCGCGATAAAAGATTTTTATCTGCCATATTTACGTAGGCGAGTGGGCGGTTTTTATATTTGGAGAGTCTCCAAGCGAGCGCACTCCCGGAGAGAGGAGGGCTCGCAGTTTTCACACGGCCTCGAGCTGGGAAAATGTTCTGCTAACGAAGTCACCCGACCGTCCGGGAACTATCGATGCGTTCAAAATAAATGAAGACAGCCCGTAAGAGCTGGTAGTTACATGGATTAAAGAGAAGGGGGTAACGTAATTTGAATGAAGGACTAATTCGCTCCCGTGTACCGTGACGCTCTCGCCCGCGTCCGCCCATCACCACGTAACGGTGTGGCTGTTTTGCATACGAACCATTGAATTATTGCTTAAAACTATTCTTTGTTGCGCCACAGAGGCTGTTATTACGCCTTAATTGTACGTCTGTATGCAAATTGAAATTTTTATGTACTCCGATGATTAGCTTTATTTCGATTTACGTTTTTGGTTAAAATATTTTTTTTAGGTAGGCAATACCATCAATTTATGGGTAACATTTATAAATAAGAACTGTTGTGGCGCATGAGCATAAGCGTGTAACTGAAAATGCGAAATGTTGTGGGTTCGATTAGCAAATGTTTTTGATTTAATATTTTCATTACTTCGCTCTAGGTGTTTCACCACTCAACACACAACACCTCCAGAATTCGGAAAGCGAAGTGTTTTAACACTAGGCTCTCTCTCCGTCTCCGCCTAGCCATGTCACGCACTGTATACAGCGTGAAAGTTAAAAAAAACGTGTACAAATACGATACGTAAAAGAATAATACGAAATGAATCTAAAATGAAGCAATATTTCACGGCTAACGCAGCGGCGGTCATATTTGCATTGGTTATTATCATACGGCCAGATAATTACGTGTGACGCCGATGCAAGTTGCAACGAGCGGTTGCAGCGCACCCTGTATAATTATACAGCGGGGATATGACGCCGGCTTAATAAGGCGGCTGGACGTGCCCAAGTGATCTTTTTCTAGTAAAAGAAATTATCGATGCTATTTGCCATTGTATTTGACTGCAAAATTACTTAAAATTAAATTTTTGTCAGCTTCACGCTGTATCCCGCATCTGCAGGATATTCAGAGAGAGTCTAATGTTCAGACATTTCGCTCCCCAAATCTGGAGGCATTCCGCGTTGATTGGCGGAACTTAACACCACGCTTTGCCTCGACATCAAAGCGGAGAAATTGAAATATTAAATATTTCATATCCTCGAGTGGGTCTCGTACCCACAACCCGTCTCATTTACAGTTGCACGCCTGTGTTTCGCCACGAATTGGCCTTTATATTAAAATGCTTTTCACAAAACTTGCCTAATATTTAAACATTGTTTTTACATACATATATAATTAAAAATGCATATAAATTATATTAAGCGGTCTGCAAGTACACTTTTATAATGAATTAATCACTGAAGTTCCGCCGAAGTCATATGCAAATTTGGTGTGGTGTTGCAATTGTATCCCACACTGTAGTGATGTACCGGCGGACCGTGACGACCGCGGTATTGTTGCCCACGACCACTGTATTGTTAGACAAGAATATTTAACACAAAATTATTCATTAGCAGCCGGTTTCTATATTGTTTGGTAGCGGTTCTCTTTGTATTCTTTAAAAAACTATCAAAACAATTAATTATACGTTAAATTTATTTCATTTGAGGCCTTTAACCTCCAAAATGGTGTACACTGTGCTGATGTTTTTTTTTTCGTGCTATGTTAATTATATGTTCTGAGAATTAAATTAGTTATGCAGACGTTATACCAATTTTATATTTAAAATATATCAATATATTAAAGTGATATGCTTTGAATAAGACTAGATAGGTAGGCGGGTTGGGACTAACCTTCGCAAAGTGCCCTAGCCGTCGATAAGTTCTATTGAAAATTAAATATGGTAATAGTAACTGACATGATGACAAATATTACAATATAATTCTAACATAAAAGAATAGCAAACAAAAATAATAACCCACTAAGAGCCGTCCCTCTTAAGCGGCGGCTTCATTCCTCTTAACCGGCGGTCCGTGGCGTACAATCACACACGTCTAGAAAACCTGCATAATTTGTTTATTCTATTTTAGCATTTATTACTAAGTTATTAGAGGCCATAATTATACTCGCAATTTTAGGCAGCCATCAGAATTTTTACGTTCAATGTATGACTCCACTAATTGGTTGCACAACTTTCTGCGAAACATCTCTGTTGGCACAACTCTACGTGATTTGCACAGAAACAGGACTGTAATATGAAATTTAGTTCGAATAAAAGGTACTCGATTATAGGACATAAGACCTCTCATTAAGAACCAAAGCCTAAAAGTGCAATGCACTGGAGGTACCTACCTACGTTTGAATTATCGTCGGAACACTGGGATTGTAGTTTAAATTAAATGCCATTTAAGTGAACGTACCGTTGTATTGTTTTAGAAAGTAAACAAAGAAACTATTTAGAAGTTTAATGTCTTATGGATATAACTGTGCTAGTTTGTTATTATCAATCTTTTATTATTTAAGTTGCCTAACTAACCTACTATATTAAAAGCTTAACGTTAGTGGCAAATGTTTTCATAATACAATACAAAGTAAAATATAATGCACTCGTAAGGCCAGTTGCGGCGTTGAGTTCTACCACTCAACATGCAACCGCAGAAAGTGGGGAACGGAGTGTCTTAACACTAAGTTCCCTTTGCCTACCCTGCTATATGCGGGAATACAGTGTGAAGCTGATTTAATATGATTTAATTTAAGTTTTTTCTAAGAACTTACTCTTATAATTGAAATATAATAGAGATTAATAGCGTACATGAGATTGAATTTTTTGAATTTCTACTAAAATCCGCTTGTTTTATGGCATAGCGAGGTCAGATCGGCAACAATGGAATGGGCCACATCCGGGCAGCCGCATTATCATAATATTGCTTCCACCTCAGAACAGCATCGTAAAAGTGGCATGCATTGATATCCTATAGAATATCTAAATTTGTGATACATTTTTAAATTACCAGCATTACATACCTACATAGTCGGCCCTACTAGTTACTTGTATCTTTTTATATTTAATTAGGTTCCCTGCTGTACGCGTGCAGCTGATTTTTTTTAATAAATAAAAATGTTACTTCTCAATTATTTAACAGTCTATATCTATTCTATGTAGTTCTTCTAGGCTTTGTTCTAAGGTGCCTTCCAAGGAACTGCCTCACTTCACGATATACCTACGTTTACGCGTATAGCCACAATTTATGCGCCATTTGAATGTCGTTTTAACTTAATATTTACTTTCGTGGTTTACCGGTTCCTCGCAATTTATTAATATGTAGTAGTAAGATTTTTTAACTAGTTTGTTTGTACATTGCCGTTTCTAGTGTGTGAATCATTTACAAAATAGTCCAACTCGACTCATATGAACTTTTATAAAGGTCTACCAAGCCTAAAACTTATACTTGGAAACTACAGGTTCAAATCCTTCTAGAGCTGTATTAGACGTGTTTATTAATAATAAGATCATGTTATATGTCAGCTCCAACCTTGAGGATAGACATTCAGCTAAAATCGAACGAGGCTTTCGTGGCGTTTTCCTTGAACCTAGTATTAGAGGTCGGATGTAAAATACTGAGAACTGCTCACCTATCCAGATTTATAAGTTATTTAAATTTTATCTAAATATCCAAAAATAAACAATTTGTATTTAATGAAATTAATATATAAATCATTAATTAGTATAAGGCGTTATTTTTCTTTCTCAAACTCAATTCGTATTCATAAAAAGCTGTATTTATGTGTATCTCTTTAGATAATTGCTTGAGGATATCGCTGTGGTAATAGCTGGTCGTGTGTTCTAAGTACTTCTTTATTTTACCAAGTATATACGACATATACAAGGCCATGACTTTGTAAATGTCAACAGAAATATTATTAAAGTTTAAGTTCTACATTGCAATACTGGAGGGTGCAGCAACAACAATGTTGTCAGCTATATTTAGTTTCCATATTTAATTTAATTAATTCCATATTTAAAATTTAATATTATAGTAGGTATATATCACTGTTTTAATAATATAAGATAAAATTTAAATCGACCCAACAATAACTCGCAAGGCTCTGTGGCGATTTCCTTGAACTTTCGGAGGTCGGGCCCGGGCGGATTTGCCTAGAATTCTGCATCAAAAAATTTTTGGAATTGAATAAAACCAAAACAAAACATCAGATCCTGTATTCATCCAACATACTGTGTTGCTTGTGTAAATATAACACAAAACATTTAAATATATAATTGTTATCAGAACTTGAAATCTTTTCGAAATGGTTTTAATTAAGTTATAGAATGCATTAAAATTAAATTCACAGCAGGATATCATTAAGGCATAATCATTATTATTTAATAATCATCAATATCGAATTAATATAAAAAAATATGTCAATTTTTATTTTAATGACATTATTTGTGTATTGTAGGAAAAAAAATTAAAGTACTAAATAAGTCAATTTCCAATTACTTAAAAGGAGATAATGTTGTTTTTTACAAACGCTAAAAGGAATGAGTTCACTCGAGAACCGGTTGATATACTCTTTATACCAAATTATTATAAAGACCGTAATAATAATTTTACTTTATACGAACAAGTTAAATAAATACACTCGCTTGGTTTAATGTTTACTTTATAAAATGCAAATAGCCGTGCTTTACATCTTAATGTATAGGTAACTAACATTTTTATTATTCGTCATTCTGTCCGTTATTCTACTTGAACTATAACCGTAATAGTGTATTTTTACAAATTGTAACATACAACATTTAATTCATGATAATTAATTTATAATCAAAGTGAACGCACAATAAAACAGAATAGGTAAAATTGCATCATTCAAACGTATTACAAAATACAAACGAGATCCGTAATTTTAATATTCAATGCCACATTAATATAATCAGCAGTTCGTACTTGGTAGTTGGTATACATGAATAAAATATTCCATAAGAACCGCGACTTCCGGTAGCGAGCCGCCGCGATATAAACATGAGCCCGTTGACAACATACTTCCACTTTTTCCCGCACACCGCAATTAACGCTTGCCTTTTCTCTATCACTCTAATTACCCATGAGAACCCATCCAAGATCAGATCCACTCGATCGTGAGATCGGACATTTTTCAAAAGTAGGAATTTCACAAAATATTGAATAATCATAATAGCTTTCAATTGAACGTTGGCGCTAGCATGTAAATTCGAGTCCGTAATGAGAGACAATCAACGAACGAACTTTTCGTTCTCTACCATTGTCAAAGCTAACTAACTATGAGAGACGCGATTACATATTTACGTATAAAATAAAGCGTCCGTAATACAATAAATGTTGAGTAATTCTCAGTTATATGAATATTCGTCATTTTATTGTGCTGGTTATTGCGAAAAGCTTGCTCCAATTGTTGGTGCAACAATAGCGGCATTAGCGGCAAAGGTCAGTGGAACAATATTACGCGAATATAACTTTTAATTATTACCCCGAATTTTGGTGTCTACAGTATTTGTGTGGAATACATGTATAATGATATTTAACAATATTTTTTTTATATCTACCTTTATCAAACCAGCTATCTCTATGTCACACCGTGACACGTCAAATTAAATATAATCTAAAAGTCATTAAAATATTTTGTTACTTCGTTTTAATAAAATACGTAATCTTCATAAAAATAATGAATTCGTTACAACGTAAGTACCCAAGTCGTATAATTAAAATATAAGTAGATTCACGCCGATTAACTCTTTCATATTTAAATGTAAAGCAAACACAGATGAGTCGACGGTTTCGTAAGTGAACAGATTCGTGGATTGTCTTGAAAATAAAATAGAAATCAGCTTAGAAGTAAATACTCACGTAAAAACAATAGCTTTGCAATTAGGTAATGGGAAACCGCGGTTAAGAAAAAATGTCTGGAAATGTTCTTCTATGTAGATTTATAGCGTAAAGTACTTAATTAAACGTTCGTATATGTTTTTACTTGATTTACCTATAAAATTTATCTTAATTTAATGTTTCAAAATAGTAATTTCTTATTTTAAAAAAGGTTTTTTTTAATATAATTGCACCTTGTGGTTTTACTTGTTAATGAGTTAGTTTAAGTGAATGCAATGTTAGTAACCTCCACCGATTTAGCAATTATTCCAAGCGTTATTCGTGATACAAAGAAAACACTGCGATGTACAGAAACCGTGTTACCATCTCCAGTGCGTCCACGTTTATCACATCACATCATCACAAACAAAAATTATATATTAGTTTATAAAAGAACAAGATGTAACAGTTGTGGTATTAATTTTATCGTTACTTTTGAGCTTGTATAGTTCTTAATTCAACGGTGAAACTGATTTTTTTATTGATGTACCAAAAAAAATGTCTAATTTTAAGAGTAAAAGCATTAAAACTGACGTCTAAAAATAATAAAAAAAATATTTATTTTGTCTATACATACGATATAGTGATGTGATAAACGTGTATCAGTGTAAGTGCGAGCGTGTGGTAGTGATGGGCGTGCCTAGTCCACGGGGACTCACCGGCGCTAGTTCGCGTCTTGTTCGGTCGCGGTTTACTCTGCTGCTGCCCACTATACCCCTTCCCCTGGTAATTGTAGTAGTCGCCGGCGGCGGCGTTGTACTGCGCGGCGGCGTTGTATTCCCCAGAGGGCTGACTGTCCTGGGGGCACGAGTCTGGCTGCGCACCTTCACGTTGCTTCGCTGGGGGAGCCCCCATCATGGGCTTCACGTCGCACAGGGGTAGTTCTTGTTGCTGCATGAACGCGACGCTCATCGCTGTCGCGTGCGCTACGGCAGCTTGGTAGTCCTGCTGGCCGAGCGCCGCCGCGGCGACAGAATCGGGCGTAGAGTCCTTCGGTGGCGTCGGCGGGAAGGAAAACAAGGGATGGGGGTGTGGATGTTGGGCAGGAGAGAGAGGTTTATCTGAGGGCGCAGCGTCTTGCTGGAATCCACTACCCCAGGCGCCGCTACCCAAGGCTTTCGAATCGAGCCAAGGATGCAACGGCGTGTGGAAATGCGGCCTGCACACCTGCCCGCTGCCGCTGCTTAACGTCCGACCTGCATACAAAATTTATATTAAACAATCAATTTAACGTTTATAATAATTAATTTTCTTTTGCAAAAAAATACCCTAAACGGCATGTAAATACAGTTTGGATTACTATCTACACCTACTTTAGCACATACTCGTGAAAACAACATTAATTTAATTAAACTAAGAATAGATAATCTAAGTGATAAATACAAAGTGACCAAGTAATAAATTATAAACTTTTTTACAAGTCGGTAAATAGCACTTGTGCCTACAGTACAACTGAAAACACCGGCTGATGGGCAGCCATTTTACAAACTAGCGTCATTAGAGCGGTCGATGTAGAGGCGTTACGAACCACTCGTATAAAACATAAAAATTAATATAATTTGGATCCAACGAGTCTTTCACACGACATCTCTATTCTTCAAATCAACCTGCTCATGTATATTCTAAGCGTTAATGCGTATTTGACAAACAAATAACCGCCATTATTCCGTGGCGGTCGCGTTGGCTGCGTCCGAGAACAAAGGCGGGCTATTCCGAAATGTTACAAAAGTCGTGTCACAACACAGCCCAATTAAAATAGTGGGCCAGCTGGAAATTTCGTTAATTAAACACTCAGCGTCCGTACACAGCCGTGATTTGTTTAATATCATACTTTGTAATTACGTGGGCCAATTTCAACTTGCTGCTTTACTTTTTTTTCATGATAAAAGTATAATATTTAGATGAAACTATTAAATTGAAATGATCGCGTATATTAAGTATAATATATTTTTTGGAAACGAAACGTTTCGAACACTTGCAAGTGATCCGTGGTCGCGAGTAGACCAACGTAGAAGACGTGATCATTAATCCAGTTAAATAACTTCATTCAAAATGCGTACGTAATAATTGCGAAAATTAAAGATCTTATTAAAATGTTTAATTTAATATTATAAAAAAAAACACCTTATGTACTATTTAAATATTAAATTTACATATATATTTCGCCTTATTATTATTTCAATAGCTATATAACAACATAAACCGTACACCTTAAATAAAGCTCACAGTCACCCCATTCAATTTAGCATTCAATAATTATTATTTATAAACGTGAGCTCAAACATATGTACCGAACGGCAATGATAATTGTGCGTAAAACCCGCGGATTGGTGGATCGACGTTGGGGGACCATCCCTAACAAGTAAAAATGAAAAGGGGAAAAGTAGGATTTCGAATGAAAGGTGAACTCCTGTGGCGCACTGCGGGTTTCTAAACTTAATTTCACACTGAAACCTATATTTAATTCAATATCGATGAAAAAGCAAATAATAATTTGTCCTTTCTGTAATATAAGCTTTCATAGACAAATGTTGCAGTGCTATTAAAATTATAGGATAGTTTCACATATTTGTGAACACACAAAAGGATTGAAGATTTTATCTTCTATTGTAATACTATATTAAATACATGAAACAAAGTAAAAGATTTTTTTTTTATTACTATATTTTTCAGTTATATGTTGTATCGTACACAGCAGGATAGACAGAAGAAACCTCGAAGACTAGTTTTTTTTTTGCCAAATTCTTGAAACATTACGTGTTGAGTGGCGTAACTCAACGCCGCGCTCTGCACCGTTATCAGAATGACGAAATGAAAATACAATATCCCCCGAGTGAACATCAACCGTCACATTTGAAGTCCACACGCCACGACAGCCTATGAAAAGTAAATATAGGTTTCTACAAAATACTATATTTTAATACAGCAACAAAATAATATATTAATATAAATATATTGATTAATAATCCGTTATAAAAATGTAAGGTCAATCGTTCTTTATTATAATTATTTAGTTTTTCGGTAATTAAATTAATCAACTACTTTAAAAATATATGCATTTTGTCATCCAAGATAGGCATAAAAGTGGATGTTTTATTGGAAGTGAAAAATTATTTTTAGAAATAAATACTATGAATTGTGTATTACGTCTCTACCTCTACTATCAACTCTATATATGACAAAAGAACTACAAATTTATTTAAGTTTCTTAACAAACTCTTTGAATCTACAGTCTCTATCTTCAACAAAATAACCCATTTTCCTCACATACTATCATTACAAATAAACATTTTTTTAAAAGCAAACAAAAAAAACTAACTTGCTACCGATTTACTCCGTAGCACAGTCGAATATCGATTTTACCATACAATACCTACTGTACGGGTACATTAGTACTACGCGCGGTACGTCGAGCCCGCATCATGTATCCAGGTGCTTTAGAGAGAGGTTAAGAGATGCTTATCGGAACCCGTAGTAGAAAAAGTGAATATTAATTAGTTCTCGTACTTATATTGTGACTTTTTGAAATGTACACATTTTGATTTCGTTTTCGTTCGTATCCCGCACATGGCTGGGTGGGCAGAGGGAACCTGGGAGTCTAATGTTAAGACACTCCGTTCTCCTTAAGACACACTTTCCGCCAAATTCTCGAATCATTGCGTGTGTTACCATAGCGAAGTAATGAAAATGTTAAATCATTAATTTCTCCGAGTGAGAATCGAAGCTTTAACCGTCGCGTTTACAGTCATTCGCCTGTGCCCTAAACGAAGGTCTCATTTAAAAAATTGTAATAGATTTAAATAAATTATATATTTTTAATTGGAAAGTATGTTTTATATATATTTTTATATAAGTAAAAAATGGTAGATATATATATATATAACAAGGTTTTTTTTTGTCAGATAGGGTCTAATATTTTTAACAATTTTAAAGTTCTATTCCACTAAAACTACACTAAAATTTTCTAAAAAGTATTTTAGTGCCCTAAAACTCAACTACTCTACTCGTACTTATAATTCACTAATACCACCAATCAAATTCAATTAATATCTCTAATCCTTTGACGGCAACACAAAATCGATGACCAATAAACAGGGTTAGCACGGAATAAAACAATAATCAGTTGGTAGCGTCACTTTGGGCACATACAACGTTTCGACGGTCCGTGTCCGGGGCACCCCTGGTAGCACCACCAGCGATGGCAGCCCGATAAGGGGTATGAATAATTCGTGTTATCGCGCCATCTCGCCACATGCCCTACCTGCCCCCTACTATGATGACAAAAATCGTGGAAGCGATGTGACTATAATAAGAGAACTAAATAAACTTACGGCAACTAACAATCTGTAGGACGCTTTTCATTTGAGAGCTACTTTCGGCTTTTGTTTTGAATATAATACTAGAATTTAAAGGATTCAATAAAAGTTTTAAAATAAATTACAGTTATTTTCTTGTTTATTTTTACTTTTCCTGATATTCAATACTTAAATTTTATGTTTACTTCAGTATACCCAAATGCGTGCAGACGTTTTTATGTAGATAACGCTATCGCATAAGATAAAAAGTAGATACTTATCATCCAAAAAAATCTATTCAAAATAGTTAATAAATCACTTTTTAAATATAAAACTAAATCATTCCGCAACGTTTGAGCTAATTTCAATTAATATATTTAATTAATTTAGATGTAAAATCAATTCATAAGCCAATCATAGTGAGTTCTCACAGCTGAACAAAACACCGGAATTGAACCAACCCCTACCCCCACACCGGCAGATGCAGTCGCAGATCTTATCATCACCACAGGGCATTGGGAGTGTTGTTAAAACTGACGCTAAGTTTATTCTGTAACGGCTTTTTTAGAGCTCCCTTGCGATTTACAACTTTAAATATTATATGAACACGTTATATTGTTATTATACTTTTTTTAGTTTTCGCGTACGGATTATTTTTATTATTATTATATTAAAAGTAGTGAGCTTAGAGAAAAAAAATCGAGTTAAAAATTAATATGCTTAGTTTTTATTTATTTTTCCTATATATTAATTTGTAAAAAATGTGAATAAAATAATAGTAGGTATTTAAAGTAATTTATTCCTATTAATTGATATTTCTTTGAATCGTAAAAGATATACAAAGAATCAAGTATTTATGAACATTTCTAGGGCGTGACTTCACCTTTATCCTCATTAGTTGTTGAAGAAATTTTATATATTTATATATCACATAATAGGCAAATAAATATTATGTTAAACAATGGTTTAAGCTTTAGGAAAGTCAAGCAACATTTATGTTTAATTTCAATAATTGAATATGTTGCAATAGCTATATTTTAATCGAAAATCTCCCTAACTAGATACCTACCTAATAATGGCTGCGTTACAATGGATATTCAAAAACTTTATATTTATTAATAACTTAATATTAATAATAGTGCAGTCGTCGTTGACGCCGTCGAGCGATTGTGGGTTCAATTTCCAAATTGTCCTTTCCTCGCTCTGGTAACAAAGCAAAGCGCGGCGTTGAGTTCTTCCACTTACCACAAAATACATCGAGTTTTTGGCGGTGAATGTGGGGAACGGAGTGAATTATCACTAGGTTCGCTACTTACCCTACTATGTGATAGAGGCATGATAAAAAAATAATAAATATAACATTTATCTAAAATAAAAACTATAAGAGAGAGTCGTGAGAAGTTCTCACATCGAAGGTCATTAGGTCCGCGTCGTCCAGTCTGCCGTACATTTGCACACAAGTCGATCATATACGAATGCTGAATGTGGTCAGATACATGCGTGCCAAGCTATCACTACCGGTTCCGGCAGGGGCATTGTGGGTTCGATCCCCGGGAGAAATGAATTATTATTTATTAATATTTTCATTATTTCACTCTGTCATCAAAAACCCGTTGCGGGTTGAGTTGCGGCATAGTTAGCTACATTGCCTCGAAAATTTCAGCGAAAAGTGGGGAACAGTGTGTCTTAACACTGTGTTCCCTCTGCCTATACTGCTGTGTGCGGGATAATGCTAATTTATTTATTTTTTGCGCGCGCCAAAACGATAACCTTTGCATAGCAATGCGCGCTTTGATAGAAATGGCGTTAATAACAAAAATTGTATATGTCAATATTTCAATCTATGTCAATAAGAAAGTATGGATTAATTGGCTTAACTGCTTAAACGAGTTCCACAGACGCAGGTTCAACTCCTGTTACGTTCAAATTTTTGTACGTTTCTACTCAATATTTAGAAATGTTATCCTTTGCCCCGGAACCCCGTGACCCTTATTCCGTAAGTTTTAAACGCTACATTTCCCCATCAAATACTCCTTGTGAAATGTCCGACGTGGGGAATGATAAATGTAGGCGTCAGTATCGCGTATCGGATCTCGACGTTCGCACACCGAATTAATTTTAATTTATTGAACGTCGTATCGGAGCTAAGTATTTTAGATGCCTACTTAAATAGTCCGCAGTCAATATTTGAATTTTATTTGTTTATTTTTTTTTTCAACTTCATGCTGTATCCCGCATACAGCCGGGTAGACAGAGGGAACCTAGTGTTAAAACACTCCGTTCCCCACTTTCCGCCAAATACTTGAAGTTTTGCGTGTTTAGTTGCGAAACTCAACGCGGTGCTTTACCTCCACCTACTACACCACCACCACCTACACCAGAGCAAAGAAATGGAAAAATACATTTATATAAGTATGTTTTAAATAAAAAAAACCTACATTGTAGAGTAGAAATTATACAATTTAAAACGTCGATGTTGATAACGTTATAGGCAATCACCAATTTACCTCTTTGTTTTTTATCTTCACACTCGTTTAGAATGCCGCTATAAACATATGTATATCTAGCGCTATCTTAAGAAAAACGTATAAAATTAGCATACGGCGAGGTTAAGTGTGTATGGTCAAACAAGACATTATTTAACTTTTAAATAAGTTGCTTTAATTTTCATCTATTACTTTAACACGTTAATGACTTAATTTAACTTGAATACATCACTATTGACGAAATCATAAACAATGAAAAAATATATAGTCCGGTTTCTTGGTTACTTGCTACCTACTGAGTAGAGCTATAGTGAAGCAAATTACAGTATGGTCAGCAAGTCGTGGCCCCCTTAACTTAAGTTTTCTGAACTTTTGCGCATTGTTCACTTGGTAAGAAAATAATCAAAAGTTAGAAAAATATCCTAAAATCAAATTTGTACAACCGTCTACAGCTAACTTTAGGAGGGCCACGACTTGTTGCCTGTACTGTACCCCCTTGCATTATATTAATCTGCATATAATATGCGTTGGCTATAAACAAAGAGTTCAAAACAGAGCGTTGCTTTTGAATGATTTTATTAAATTAAAAACAAAACGTTAAAACACATTCACCGCTTTAAAGGTGGCATAAAAAGGCAATTAAATCATTTAATTTATAATACCTCAACAGAACTTGAGTGAACGACCCTATTACAATGCAAGTACCTACGTTTAAATTTTTATATTTTATTCATATTTACATTACGATTTATTACAACGAGTGCAACAGTACAATTTATAATGTCATACGTAAATTGCGACTTAAGTGCGACACGCAAGTACCTAATCTTAGTCTTTAGTTTTTTTTGGTATATATTTTATTCACCATTACGCTATATCCCGCATCTGCAGAGTAGACAGAGGGAGCCTAGTGATAAGACACTCCGCGCTCCAGTTTCCGCCGAATTTTGGAGTTATTGTGTGTTAAATGGCCGAACTCCACGCTGCCCTTTGAATCGACACCAGAGCAAAGAATATTAAATATTTCATTTCCTCGAGTAGAAATAGAACCCACAGCCTGTCGCGTTTACAGTTACAATATTTAATATTTACAAAATTAAAATCATCTACGTGACTTTAGATAAAATGATTACCTTTAACGGATCAAGTGAAAATAAGATTGAAAATTGCTATTTCATATTGCGCATACAAACATTTATTTCGATACATATATTACAAAAAAAATTGAATCTCACAACTACGCCACACATGGAGCTCTTTTGATTAACATTTACGTAACCATTATGCGTTGTTTCAATACAAAGTGTTGTCCTTCTAATTCTCATAAGTGCTGTAGTGGCACACTCAAAAAATGTTTTACGAGCACCACGGTCGCGTCTCGAATGGTAAGTCGTGAGCGCGGGCGGTCACCTCACGTTACGTTCTGATTGGATTATAATGCTTTTATATTACAATTCTTATTACTAAGGATGGCTACTGTGGCGTGTGACGAGCGACGTCGGGAATAACAACTGGTGATGGTGAGCGGAAGAGCGCTCCGAGCGACGAGCACCGTGTGGATCGTGTCAAACTCGAACCTCGTTTTATATCCGCGTTCAATATATTTGCAATATCTTTGTGGACATCGTGAGGATTTAGCAAACTTTATCTAATATATCAAAATGATATATTTAAAAAAAGTTTATAAAATCCATACATAGATACACTAACACACACAGCACTTATATTAACTGTACGTGTTGATAAAGAAACTATTCGATGATTTAAAGTGGACTTCGCTACTCGGGAGCAATTGAAGCCGTTGAGCCGCATCGGATTATGCCGAATAGTTGAGTTCAGTTAAAACGTCGTGGGTGTCTCTCAGTGATTTATAGCCCCGTATCGCCGCTATAGGCTCTTATAGTCCTATATAGCGTATATATACCAGTGACACGTGGCCGTTAATAAAGATGAATTGGGAAACGCTAAAACAACGCGCCACTGATAGATAACCTGGCGATTGTTATGTGAATTGGCGCAGTAAAACTGGTTTTTAATAGATGCTGAGTCGCTTTTACTGTCTCTTTGCTACCTATAGTAGGTAGAATAAAACACATTAACTTTATGATAATCAAATACCTCAAACTAGTTAGCTATCAGGAGGTTATTGAAAGATTTATATTGTGCTAAAGCAATCTGTTGGATAAACATTGTACTAATATAAGCTAGACCGGTTTTGATGGCATGAAGTATTGATATAAAACTGTGGAGACGTCCTAATAATTTGTTCTCGGTTGCAACAGCGTGGTGGCGACCATTTCTTTGCATCCAGGACATGTAATTTTAAGTGGACGCGCCCCGCATACGCAATGCGTCGTCGGTACCCGGGGTGGGTACGTTGTATTTTTATTTTCTTACTAACCCATCACTTCTCATTAAGTGGCGTTTGGAGAATAATTTAACATCACTAATGTCCGGACACGAATTTTATTGTTATTGCATTTTAATAAATTTCATTGTTTTAGGTCTCGTCGATGTCTCTCTCCCGTTTCCGATTGAGGAAGGAAGTAGCATCTTGCTTTTATTTGGTTAAGGAATTTTGGAGCATTCTTTGAATTTACGTCACCGTATACATATAGAAATTTATTTAAATTTTACGCTTGGATACGACGATGCCATATTGCATTTATAATGCATAGTGTGTGAATAGAAGTATTATATAATGTCGTATACACTGGTGACTTTATTAATTAAACATAATTTCTAATTACTTTAACAATACATATAATATTAGGCTACTTATAGCCCATTCTATTAGGAGTTATAATGAGTTCCTGAGTTCCATACGTTACTATAAGAGGAACACAACAATAAATTGTACACCCAAAAGCAATTGAGCAATCGAATGGCGCTTTTTCTATGATCAAAGTTCGGCGGCCTACCTTTGGACAGAGTTTATAGATCCGTAAAAATATCTCATAGTGGCCGCGACCACAGCATCGGATATGTCACGGTACACTTGTGATTCACTTGATCAAACGCACCGACGCTCCTCGATGCCGGCGGCGTACGCGCAGCCTAGAAAATTTCCACTACATTTGGCTCGACAGTTCGTACGGAAGAGACCAGTTAATTGTTACTATTAAATTGATCCTTAAGTAGCGTTGTTCAATATTCCATGTTTGGTGAATTTTAAAATATCTTATTGGCAGTTGAAGGTATATCAGAATAAGGTATTGCCAAATATGTATTTTTACGAAGCTAATAAAATCCACAAAAACATATTTGTATCTTTAATAGAGTGAAGCTGATTGATTTTTTTATTAAAATAGATCTTATTTATCATATTCAAGAGCAGTTACGGCTGACCAGAACTGAAAACATAATAAAAAGAAACATTTACCTACCAAAAGAATTATAACGCAAAGGCATAGAATACACTCGCACAACTAAATGAACACTGACATTTTGTTGTAACATATTATGCAAATAATCCTCTCGACGGCATCAGCGTTGAAGGTTTTCGTTTATTTTATAACCATCGGCTCCATGCGACTCATACAACACATACAGCAGTCGGAGGCTCAACTGGCACATTTAAATTACGACAATAGCCATCTGACGTACGGCAGCTAGCGCAGACACGACACGAGCTGAATATGAGGCGGCAATCATTTTAATAATTAATAACCGCCCGTTCACGACCACCATCTACCATTAAACGTGATCTAAGCTTTGGCTTTTCAACGTGGAATCAGGTAAATTGTTTTACGATTTATAGGGTTATAGGAATGGCGAAATTACCTAGTTGCCCAGCGTCTGGTCCTCTCTGACCCCACAATCTTGACAATGGCCGGGCGAGACCGAGTGTTCCAATAATAATGTATATAATGACGGCGCCGGCCGGCAGCCATGGCAGCCCGCTTATATAACCTCTCGTGACTTGCGCATTACGGTACCGAGAGAAAAATACGTGAACGCACAGGGACGGAATGACAAAACATCTACTATTTCATTAATAAACTGTGTACATATTACTGCATTAATAAATTATATTTAACTGGAAATTCTATTTTATAATCATTACAAACGGAGCAGTCGAGTGTTACATACTTATAGGGTTATTCGTTGGTGGTTCGTGAAAGGAGCGTGTGAATGTTGCTATGTTTATTTATTTATTGTTGTGGAATTGATTGACGGTAAAATAAAAATAATTGTTTTTTTTTATTCAAATGTGTGTAATTTATACATATTATTTATATTAACTAACTTATAACTAGCTAAGTTTTAATATGAAATGCAAAATATGATATTTAATATATATTTCTAAGGAAGTACCGTTACTTCAATTACCGATATCTGTTACATAGGTATTTATGGCAGTACGTCCCTGATCATACGGTGTCTCACTCGTTCGACGATCGTCAACAACCTATAACTTAATCCGATATCGACTTAACCATGCTTATTGAGGACAAAACCACTTCACGTTGTAAAATAGTATTATAAATATTGATCAATTTATACTTTAGCACTCGTCGAAGAGCTTGTAGTAATAGTGTATAAATATGTAATTTATTTCAATATAAATATCTATATGAAAGTTAAATAATGAAATATGAGTATTTATTTTAAAATAAAATTGGTTTCTTTTTATTTTTTATTTTATGGCATTTTGTAAACAGACAAAAGGCTAAGAGAAATTTAATTATCAACAGATGTCTGTACGTTGTTGATAATTGATGTAATTAAGATTTATTTATTCATTGTAATGTATTGAAATATTCCATAAGACGGTAATTTTTTTTTTTCAGCTTCACGGAACACACTCTGCGCGCCGCGCGCTTTTTTATGTTACCAGAGCGAAGAAATAAAATTTTAAAATATTTCATTCCCCCGAGTGGAAATCGAATCCACTACCGTTTCCTTTACAGTCACACGGCTGCGAGAAACTCGCATACCACATTTGATTATATACACGCGTAAGTTAACTAAAGATAGTTTCAGCCATTAACCACTTTAATAGAGATATCGATACATCGATAATTACATTGAATCGCTGCTTAAAAATGTATAATTAAATCATAGTATGATATATAGTGTTATAATGCAATGTGACATATGAATTTGCTAATATATCGATATCTATGATCTATATAATAAATCATTCTTGTAACTTGGTAAACTGACTGACCTAGACGGATGTAAGTAGACTCTATAACTTAATTTTACCATAAAATATGACTTTTGTAGCGTGATTTCACCAAATATAAAAATACCAATAGAAACTAGAAATAAATTAAAACTAAATAAATTAAAAAATTACATAATAAGTCCATAAAATATCCTTGTACTATACCTACGACAATGAACTTACTGACGAAATGGGTCCAAATTATTCAATCGATTGATTAGCCCAAGTATTAATTTACCAAAGTTATCAAGTTTCCAGTTACGTAAGTTTTAGATCTTGTTTTTATATCGTATAAGAAATGATCTAAAATGTCAAATTATGTATGGTCAATAAGACAAAACTCGACCTGAGGCTAACTTCAGTAAACATTACAATTTGTATCCAAAACAAACTTGAAGTTAGCGGCACAGATAAGTAAGAGAACGCTCCCGCAGCGAGCGATGATGGTACCTTGATGATAGTTATTTTGCTTGCACGTGCCGTTCACAGATTATACAGACATACCGTACATATATATACATATAAATAGTTTAAATTTTCTGTTGTTGTATGAAAACTGGCTTGTTAGCAAATTCTATGTCAAAATACTGATCAAGATTTTCAAAGTTTATCTTTAGTAATAAAAATTAAGATTTATCATTTAAAGACATTAATTATAAAATTGCCTATACACATTAAGATATAAAAATCTTCCAACGTGTAGTAACTAAGTAACTACCGCAAATTTCGATAAAATTTACAAAGATCGAATACGATACTGCATGGCGGAGCGCAACAAAGACAAATGCTGGAAGCTCCACACAAAGGTATGAATGGATAGCTCCATTCTTTGCTAACGGCCTGTAATGAGTCTATGTGGGGTGCCCGCTGGTAGCCAGCACAAAACAACGCCGTATAAATCATGACAGGCCAGGAAATCATTCATCCTTTATAATGTGCTGCGAAAATAGCCTTCCAGGCGGAACGACGTCTGCGACGCTAACGCCCTCTGCCCTAAATGCTATAACCTAGAAAATATGGCGTAATGAAAACATAAATCGTTTTTAAGCGATTTCTGCGAAGTGTTAAACGTAACAGTTGCAAATATTTAGGATTTCCAACGTTCTTTGTAACTGAGGTGTGGGTGATTTATTTAGTTTTGTCGCGTATTACAATATATGCATTGATGTTGGTTCAAGGTTTCGTTATTGTGACTAAAGTAAAGTCATAGTTCACTAACTTGCGTGTTTCGTTCTATGAAATGAAACATTCTCTTTGGGCATTATAACTAATACCAACATCAAACCTGTTTTGTTGTGTATACGTATATATATCTACTACACTATCTTATATTAATCAGTTAATTAAATATGAACAACTCGAAAAATGCCCACGAAATTCTTCACATAACTCCTGCTTAGCTCTGAAGTTACCCCTGGGACGCAGTAACCGCATAGAGACATATAACAAATCGTGACATAACCACCGACTCATCCACACCGCATCACTTGCAAATACACTATACAGCCATCGCCGCCAAAATATGTATGTAGTTACGATCCAAAATGGACTTTAGGTTCAAATACAATAAGCTCTTGGTAGGTGAGTTGTTCTTGGAATGATTGTTAGGACCTTTTTTGTCTGTTCACACGAATTCTTGTGGCCGCATGACTTCGCTACCTTCATCCATCAAGCTCTCGGCGCATCATGTTCATCGCAGCAATCGACCGGAAACAGGGACGCGGGACTTAAAATTGACCGATCTTCAAATAGCTCAGAATGTAAACAAAACAATCAATCTTCTCCTATATTATTTAATGATTTTTTTTTATTTATATAAAATACCAATTTTAAATGTTGTTACAAAAGAAAAGAAAGAGAAACATAATATGTATGTGCCGTTTTTTATATTTATGAAAATTAGATATGTCCTTTATATGTAAATGTAATACTGTTATTTTGGCAATATATAACGAGGGGAGCATTGCTAGAGTAGAATTCAAATCTAAATATTTACAGACAGTTATAAAAGAAACGTCTTACGAAAAAAGTGTATCTATGTAAACTTTTATTAAAAAAATGTACGTCTCTCTTCAAGCAACCACTTTGACCTTAAATATTTAAGCAAAAAGAAAGTTATTACAAAAGAGAAAGAAATTATATAATTTTTTGCTAAAGATAGTTTTTTTAATTACCAATTAACTGAATGCGATAATATACATCAATATTTGGATGCAATCAATCAAAACAAATCACGCGAAAGACATAAAAGTAAAATTGAATATATTAGACTAGTATGCTGGCGACGGCTGTGCATTGGAGCGGACATAGCGCTTTTTATTAGAATCTAATAATGACCGATTATATAAAAAAAATAAAGGGAGCCGAGGTTACAGTCCGCGAGGCGTAAGCTTAGCTTTGCATTTGTGTGTCTGTGTGCATAGATAGTGTATGTGCGACGGCGGCTTGAGGAGTATGTATTATTAATATTATTATTTAATGTTATGGACGATCTGTCAATATTTGTTTTTAAAGGCATTATTAAAGAAGCAAATTCGTATTTGATGATAGATAATGACCTGATACTAAAAAGACCATTTAAGACTAATTTTGTTCTAAGTTTAGTGAAATCGTTTTAAAAAAACACAAAATAGTTAATATATTCACGAACTATTCCTATAAAACGTGTTGCCAGCACAATATAAAACTTTGTCAGGTCAATTGAGGAGCCTATAAAGTTACCTAATTAGGTCAACTCGTCCCGCGCTTAGAAGCGATATCGATCGACATAAGGCAAACTTGCCGCGATGCTTTATACAAACCATAGACTAAGCTTGAAACGTCTTAATATAAAAAAATTGAAACATGAGTTTTTTTTAGCATTACGCTGTAAATCTCGAATCGGACAGGACAGGATCAGGACAGGCAGAGGTAGGCAGAGGAAACCTAGTGTTCTCTACTTTCTCTACTTTTTGCTTGATCTTCGAGCCATTGAGTGTTAAATGGTTTAACTTAACGTCGTGCATTAAAATAATAATAATTAATAATTCGCATAAATGGTAAAGTTATAAATGGTAAAGTTCCCTTCAGTTCCATTTGTTAGAAGACTGGGATCGATTTTTTAAATATAACTACAATATTATAGTCGTTTGTATGTACCTAAAGTGAACTACTAACGTCACGACGAAACATGCTAGTTATTAAAGTCGAGAAAGACTCAACACGAACTTTATATAATAAAATTTACTTGTAATTTTTTTTACTAAAAATATGGAATAGCATAAATAAGAATTACTTAAACAATTTTATACAATACGTTTATTTATTATAATATAGATGGTGTATAATATTTTGTGAATATGGTGTAACTAATATACAGAACAGACATACCTACTATCATTAACAACAAGCAAAAAGCTTAAATGAATTATATTGATATATTAAAATTTCATATAACATACTATTAATTATTCATTTAAAAATTTTATACTATTAATTTAATTTTAATAACAGTCATAGAAAAAGTTTTGTTCTCAACTATTTAACTTATAGTGCCTTCTTGCCATTTACATGTGATTTGCTTGAACTTTTACTGAACTCGAAGCCACCGCTTGTTAAATGTATTGTGACGGCTAATAAACGCCGGCTCTAATGAATAACGGTTCTTGACTTAATTAATAGTGAAGCTCCTGCATGGAGACTTTCGATTTTTTTCATTTTCCATACTCGTGAATCGTAAATGTTAGTCTTTTTATTCAATTATAGAGTTTTTATAGTATTAACTCTATTATTTAATTTATGTAGAGGTACAAAAGCGTGCATTAAATATTTAATTTCAAATGTTTATCTTTCATTTAATTATAATAAAAAACCAACATTGAAAACGAACATCTTGAAACATTTTATTCAAAATTAGTGCTATGAATGGGTCAAGTACAAAAACATGAAGGTTTAAATCTTTTATTCCATATGAAATGAATGCTTTTTATTTTATGAACTAGACAAATTATAATATTCCCTCAAATCGATAAAGAAATATCGTTGCCTCTGCAACGACAATATAAAAGTATCACCTACAGTACAGTATAATCAACATACATAAATGACAATATCTACTTATACACTTTTTTCGGCTTCACGCTGTATCCCGCATATAGTACAGTAGGCAAAGGGAACCTAACACACTCTATTCCCCATTTTGATTTAAGATTATTTTAAATTATTACATACATACATTAATTACACAACGTTCGATGGTTTGTAAATATTAATCGATTTTCCAACAAGAATCTGGCACATATTGGTCGGAATCGCTAACAAAATGGTCTCGTCTGGAAAGTTTACGGCAATCTTCCATTTCCGCAAGCGCGCGCTCATCGCTTACTACACATGAAAGCACACGTTTTAACGTTTTATACACACACGAGTAGATAATCATTTATATTTTCTAAGACAATAAACAACACAGATGTATATTTAGAGGCAGTTAAAAATTGACTGAATATTTTATATTCAGTCAATTTTTAACAGTCATTTTTTCGCGGGTAGGAGGTCAAAAAGTAAAGATCGTTTTTTTTTTCCATCCAAAATTTATTTATATAATAAATTGAGAAATAAAAGTTTTTAAGTGAATTTTTCAAAAAGTTATGAACTATTAAGTTACGATACCCACCGGCCAGTGTTATTCTCCTTGAAAAAGCTACATTTATATATTTATTGAGCAACGCTACTTTTGTTACAACTCTTCAATATGGATGCACTAAAAGAAACACTTACCTCTATGAATGAGATGTTTAATACGAGGATGAATGAATTCCAGTTAGAGTTGAACAAGTCTTCTTCACCTTTAACAACAACTTCTTTGGCGGCCGACTTTAACAACTTTAAAACTTTCACTCTCTCGGCATTAAGTAGCTTGCAGAGACAGGTTGAACTCATCGGTAGAGAAATGGATCGTCAAGAGATGCATAGGCGTAGAAAGACGTTGCTGTTTCACGGAGTTGCAGAGGAGAAATCGGAAGATGTTTTAGCAAGAATAGTTACTGTTATAGGTGACAATCTAGATTTGACTGACTTTTCCACTTCTAATTTAAAGTCATCGTATAGGCTGGGACGTCCATCTGAGAAATCTCGTCCCATCGTCGTAAAATTTTTAGATGTTACCACTCGAAACAAAGTTTGGAATGCAAAAACCAAATTGAAAGGTACTGGTATTACGCAGTCAGAATTTCTAACAAAACCTCGCCACACAGCTTTCCTCGAGGCGAGACAGTACTTTGGTATTAGTAAGTGCTGGACGAGAGATGGTTATATCCATGTAATAACTTCTGACGGCACCAGGCATCGAATCGAGTATTCATCTGAACTGGAGAATTTAAAGATTTCCAAGTCACCGCAAAACACTGTTTCGATCAATAAAACTGCACCTAAAACTACAAGTACACGTCCGAAACGACTTTTAAAGAAATAACTTTGTTTTTGTTTACATTCGGTACGTCAACTGCACAAATATAACTTTTTATATATTTTTTTTTCCTACTACCCACACGTTATTTTTTATATTGTATAAAAATCTTAATCTGTAATAATATACTACAGATTAAAATCAATTTAGACGTGAGGGTTTTTGTATTGTTTTTTTTTTGTGTATAATTTTTATTAACATTATTAATGTTTGTTTTTTATTGTTTTTACTCGTAACATGAGCAATAGGTATTTTCTTTTTTTCTTATTGTTTCTGATTTTAACTTGACGTATATTTTATTCTTCTTCCGGTATATTATAAAGTTCCTTTCCAGCAACTGGCAGGTGGGTTTCAAATTTAAATTTAGTAAGTTTTATTTCCGTACTTTTATATTTTTCTATTTATTTTATATTATAGCATATTTTTATATATTTTTATTTATTATTATTAATTTTTTTTTTTTTTTTTTATAAGAATTTTGTTTATATTACGTTTACTGTTTATTTTTTATTTTATATATACATTTTAGCTTACATATACTAAATATATTATAAACATTTTTTTTTTTTACCCATTAGCATAGAAATGTCTGACACTTCATTAAACTTAGATACTTATTGTTCTTTTTCTTCTGTTTCAGAAGATTTAAGTGATATTAGTTCTCAGAGTATTCCTTCATTAAATGATTGTTTAATCTCTCATCTCTCTCCTTTCTCTAAAAATTTCAATGTGGTTCACATCAATGCTCAGAGTATTCCAGCTCATTATCCTGATCTTCTGTCTTCTTTTGATAATATTAACGTCCAAGCCATATTGGTATCCGAGTCGTGGTTCAAGCCTTGTTTGCCGTCAGCCGCGTATACGCTGCCGGGATTTCATCTGATTCGAAATGATCGGAGTAGCCGAACTGGTGGCGGAGTGGCCATTTATCTTCGTGCTCACATACCATTTAGTACGCTTGATTACTCCCAACACAACATAGACAATTCCGTCAGTCCTGAACACCTTTTCATTGAGTTGACGTTCGCACACACAAAAGTCCTTCTCGGTGTATATTATAGTCCTTCACTTACTGTGGATTATTTTGATTCTTTTGAGATCCTGCTTGAAAAATTTGCTCCTTCATATAAGCATGTAATCATTATGGGGGATTTCAACACATGTCTGTTGAAAAATGACAGAAGAGCAATTCGGCTGAAAACCACGGTAAACGGAGCTAATATGCACATTCTCCCATTATCTTCTACTCATACCTTCCCTAACTGTACTCCTTCTCTTTTAGATTTAATTTTAGTTTCGTCCACTGATCATGTCGAATCTCATGGTCAGTGCAATGCCACTGCATTTTCCTATCATGATCTAATTTTTCTTTCTTACAAAGTAAGACCACCCAAGGCAAAATCAAGAATTCTTCTGCAGCGTAACTTTAACGGCATGGACTTAGAAAGTCTGCGTGAGGATGCTGGAAAAATTGACTGGAATTTAGTCTATTCAGAACGCACAATAGACTATCAAATATCTGTCTTTAATTCATTAATTATTCAACTGTACGACATTCATGCACCTAGTAGACCAGTGCGCGTTAAACATCTTCCAGCTCCGTGGCTTACTGAAGATATTAAAAAACTACAAGAAAAGAAAAACATTGCAAAAACGAAATATAAAAACAACGGCTGTGAACGTAATCGAGGGAAATATATTAAAGCTCGGAATCGATGTAACAGGGTGTGTAGGGATGAACAACGACGCCATATCCATAAGTCAGTTGTTGAAGAAGACAACCCAGAAAAAATCTGGAAATTTCTTAAGTCACTTGGGGTTGGGAAAGCAAAGCAAACTATTAATCCTTGCAATATAGATTTAAACAAACTTAACACTCATTTCTCTCCTTCCGTTACTTTTGATGTAACCACAAAACTTAGGTCTCAAAATCAAATTCGTGCCTTACCCACCCTTACAAATCCTAGTTTTGACTTCGCTCAATTTACTGAAAGTGATGTTAAAGAGAATATATTGGCGATAGATTCTGATGCCGTTGGCTCTGACTGCATTAGTCGTAAGATGATTAGGCCAATCCTTGACATCCTGATTCCTGTGTTAACGTTTATCCTGAATTTTTCCATAAATAGTGATACTTTTCCCGAATGTTGGAAGAAAGCTCAACTAACACCACTGCCTAAAAACCGCAATCCGTCTTCCTTCTCTGATTACCGTCCTATTTCCATTTTACCATTCCTATCGAAAGTTCTTGAACGTCTCGTAAACCAACAACTTAGTAAATATCTAACTAATAATAACCTATTCAATCCTTTACAGTCTGGTTTCAGGCCTGGTCATAGTACGACTACTGCGTTGGTTAGCATATCAGATGACATTCGCCGAGGTATGGAAAATCATCAAGTCACTGTGTTGATTCTGCTTGACTTCAGTAACGCATTCAATACTGTGGATTTTGATATTCTGCTGGCAATTATGTATTCTCTTAACATATCTCCTAAAGTGATTGATTGGTTTCACTCTTACTTGTATGGTCGCAAGCAACGTATCCGAGTTCAGGATTCCTATTCTGAATGGTCCTCGGTGCTTGCCGGCGTTCCGCAAGGTGGCGTGTTGTCCCCTCTTTTATTTTCACTATTTATCAATCATTTCTGTCACAATCTTTCTTCTCCCTACCACCTTTATGCAGACGATCTCCAAATATATCGACAATGTACGTTACACGATCTCGATATTACTATATCAGCACTGAACGAAGAACTCAGAAGCATTTTGATACGAAGTAAATCGTTAGGCTTAGCTATAAACCCCCAAAAGACTCAAGCGATTATTATAGGTAGTCCCAGATTCATCTCTCAAATTACTGTACGTGATTTACCGTCAATATCGCTTGATGGAACAATAATCCCTTTTACAGACAATGTAAAAAATTTAGGTATTATTTTTGATCAATATCTATCTTGGAAGCCTTTAATCAGTGAAATAAGTAGGAAAATATTTGCAGCGGTTGCATCATTACGTCGACTACGCAACTTTCTACCTATTCCTACTAAAGTTGCGCTGGCACAATCACTCCTACTACCAATTCTTGATTATGCTGATTGTTGTTACCTTGACCTAAAAGAGGAGCAATTAAATAAGCTTGAGCGTCTCCAAAATGTTTGCATAAGGTTTGTATTTGGACTTCGCAAGTACGACCATGTCTCCGAATTTCGAAAAAAACTCAAGTGGCTCCCAATTCGACTTCGCCGGAATACTCACGTTCTTTGTCTCCTTTATAATGTTCTATTTAATCCATCTTCTCCTTCATACCTCAAGCAACGTTTTAAGTTTTTGTGTGAATCACATAATTTCCCACTTCGCTCTAAGTTTAACTTAGCACTTGACATCCCTTGCCACACCTCTTCCTTCTATACAAATTCCTTTTCTATCAAATCCGTCCGCCTGTGGAATTCCTTACCCATAACAATTAAACAATCTAAAACCTTGCAAACTTTCAAAAAAAGGCTAAAAGAATATTATCTTGCACTTTGAATAATACTGGGTAAAATTGATCATTTGTTTATTCAACTAGTATCTTTGATCGTTCGGTGTTATGTATGCATTTATGTATGTAAGTAAATATGTAGGTATGTATTTATGTATGTATGTATGTATGTATGTATATATGTATGTGTATATGTATATGTTGGTATGTATATATAGATATTTATATGTATACCTCAATACGTATTTTTATATGCTATTATGGTTTAATATATAAGTATTCATTTGCTATGTACACCCCTTCCCATTTCATTAGTTCTCTCCTCTACCCAAAGGTTGCCTGGAAGAGATCGCTCATTTAGCGATAAGGCCGCCTTTTTGTACTGATTTATGTTTCTTTCAATATTGTGATCTGTATTTCTAGTGTACAATAAAGAGTATTTTACTTTACTTTACTTTATATACAATAGTTATGGGTTCAATTCCCAGCTTCGTCATGACAAACAAAGCGGCGGCATATAACTCTTATATTATTATATCTCTCTAATGATGCTATTAGAGTTCTTTTTACTTATTCCTTTGTGCAGGAAATATAGAAAAATGAAAAAAATACGTGTTACAAATTAAATTTACAGGAAAATTTTATGTAAATAAAAAATTAGTGCTACTTAATTCAAAATATCTCAAACTCAATCTCAATTGAAGAAATGTCAATAATTTGAAAGTAATACTCTCTAATCTTTCACTTCTATTATAGAACACCAAATGAGAAATACAATATGTTTAATAATATATAATTAAAAAGTTTTTTTTCTATATTTTGCTTCTATGTAGGTACAATACCTATATGCACGTCCACGATTTTGTTTTCCTATTCAATAACATTGTATATTGACCGACGGAACCTAGTACCTACCGCAGACTGCAATTTCCGACTGAGTCAAGGCATTATCGGAAAAACCTTAATATTTAGTACCTTAGTTTTACAATTTTCAACGATATAAAGAAAAGAAAAAATACTTAATCAAATAAACTCCTTCGACATTTATCCACACATCATACCAGTACTACAGTTAGGCAAATTAATTTTAATTTGTAATAATTATTTAATTAAAAACAATAGTTTTCAATAATTAAATGTTTTTATTTCTTAATATAGGTGTCTAAAAAATAAATCAGCTTCACGCTACATCCCGGACACAGCAGGACAGGCAGAGGGAGCCTAGTGTTAAGACACTCCGTTCCCCACTTTCTGCCGAATTCTGGAGGCATTGCGTGTTGAGTGGCAGAACTCAACGCCGCGCTTTGCCTCAACACTAGAGCGAGAAATGGAAATATAAATTTAAGTAAATATTTCAGCTCCTCGAATGAGGATCGAACCCACAACCAGTCGGTTTTACAGTCACACTATGTGCCCCTGCACCGCGACTGACCTCAAATATATATTTTAACTTCTGTTTGAATATTGTAACTCACAGCTAATAACACTATTATTAGGTATGTATTATATGTATATTATAATTAATACAAACCAAATTTTTTTGTTTGAAATTATTTTCGATTTTTTTTATTAATAAGTAAGAGTTTTGGAAAGTAATTATTACAAAAGTATTTAGATAAATATTTCTCATATTTAATTACTTTTTTTAATGCTGTATCCTCCACATAGCAAGGTAGGTACAGGGAACATGGGAAACTAGTGTTATACCACTCCATTCCCTTTTAGGTACTTCTATTCTCTAATTTATGGCATTGAGTGTTGAGTGGCGGATGTCAACGCCGCGCTTTGCCTCGTTACGACACCAATAAGTCATAATTAATCATAATAAAAATCGTATAATTACGTCTTATTATGATTATTATGTAATCCTAAGATGCTAAATACCTTTTACTTACTGCCTACTTTTAGTGATATATTCTTATAACTTAATAGGTTTATATAATTATTTATTATAATGACTTTCAAAACATTCTAAAACAATCTCAAAATAGTAAAAAGTAAATAAATCATTAAAGCTTTTTAACAACCACCTCTTAAACATATATTTAACATGTCATATCAGTGTTAGAAACAAAGGTAATTTACTTAACATTTTTGCAACACAATTGCTGCTTAATGTGAGGCGGGAATGGGGGAAATAATTAATGTTTCATGGCATCATTATTTTGTTCCACGATTACGCATGTGTGCGTGCGGGGAGGAGATGTCGTTGCGCAGGCGCAGGCCCCGCCCCCCGCGACTAATTGCGCCAATCTGCGGGACGCGTTTCACGCACACACGCATTTTTATAAACCCACACACACTCACACAATGTACCACCACGATTGACAAGCTACGTATAGCGCATTAGGCAAATGCACGCACACATTTTTTGCGATATTCATTCATTGTTAAATTACAAAAGAAATTAATGTAGCTGACGCGTAATGAATAGTTATACTATATCATTATATATAATTTAGCCCTCTAAAGCTTTGCAAACATTTTTTTTTTCATATAAGGCAGACGAAATAAAAGTAAAGTGGAGAATAAAAAGGGAAAGAATAATAGATTTGCGAATTTACATGACAGGAAGACGAGTACGTAGCTATCATCGTGGACGGAGCGGGTGACACATTTGAGCAAAACGAATGCTTAGTCAATTTAATTGGTATAGTGATGAGGTTGGCACTTTCATATTCATTTACGTCACGAGACGAGGTAATTGAAAAAATCTAGCCTTTAAAGGATTGGCTGTAAAAAAGCAATGACGTGCAACCACCTGGCAGTGGCAGGACAGACGGACAGCGTATTGATCCGTTCATAACTCATAACACGAAATGTCGTTTGACATTACGTTGTATTACATCTTTTCTTTTTTTACCACTGTTTCATCAATTATTATAGTCTTTATGTGTCTCAGGTATCCGGGATATGTGGAATAAAAAGTAAATTCGAAATGTAAGTATTAATTACAGTTCAAAATGTATGCTGACAGGTGTTTGGATTGGTGATATTTGTGTGCGATAAGCTTATAAACGATAATTTTCTATGTAAAACTTAAATATTTCCTCCCGTTTAGGTTAAGTTTAATTAAGAAATGTTTATTATGGATAGAGTATGAAAAGTTTTAAAAAGTCCACATATTTTTTCTCCTTTAAATGTTTCAAAGTTACATACCTATGCGTAAATACAATGCACTTACAATATGCCTACATCCAAGAAAACTGTATTTACGAAGTTATTTTATAGACACCATTATTTCATTAAAAACAGTGTCTTCTTTTATAAGTACGGTGCGTGGTAATTGGAAGAATCGTTTTTCTTATTAAATGGTTTCGAATTGACAGTTTTACAATTTATGTACTTATATTTAACTATAATTTGTTGAGAAAAATTGCGTAGGTGCAATTCAATTTGATAATAATACATGTTTGTTTGTAAATTTAGTCTAAAGCTATTGGTTCAAACTTAAAAAAATCTATTTATGCAAATATATATATATAATATGAATACCTACATAATGATAAACAATAAAAAAACACTACGTTAAAACGGTATTCCACACTTAGGAAAGAAACGTATAAAATTTTAAATGTAGCGGGACTCGAACCCGCGCCTCCTGGAAACCGACCTGGTCGGACGTTAAAATTGTTATACGTTTTCGAAATAAATAAAAAATACTTTAATATATTATGTTTAAACATTAAGATTCACATGGCTTAGTTGTTAACATTTTTAATCAAATATATACAGATACACTTGAATAATTAAAAATTCCAAGAACACCAAAACCCTAGCAGTGAATCTCAAGCGGTGTGAAATAAATAATTTTAACCTCACCATCAATCTCGACGCCGAAACATAAATTATTGGATAAGCGTCAAATCGGTTGTCCTATATCACATTACATCCTCCCATTACATTTGCCATTGCTAAAGTGTTTTTTTTTTATTTAAATGAATGATAAGGCTAGATATGTATGTTCTATTTAATTAACAGATACTAAATATTTATATGATAATGTAAAAAAATATATATATAACTAATATTTCTTTCAAATTGCTATGTTACATTGTTTCTTTCATTTGAATTAATCATTAAATCCCTTCAAAACTACCATTATACAAAATGTTTCCCAAAATAATAAGACCATCTTTTTGTCGCTGATTAAACATTGTAAGAAGCGTTGTAATTTGATATATAAAAATAAGGCATAACAATTTATTAAATATATAAAGTTAATACAATTATGCAAGGGCGGACTGCGGGGCCGCTCGTAAAACGTTAAATGAAAACGATCCGCGTTGTCATCGTAGCAAGTTATACACACCTTAGCCAACTTAAAAATATGTTTTATTACTTTTTGTCGGCGACAAAAAGGACGGACACACAGACCATATAAACGAAACAAGAGCCTAAAGAAGCGCAAAGTGAAGTTCGATAGAGTTTTCAAATATTTAAACATTGCTTTTTTTGGATTTTCAGTGGCGTAAATAAACGAGGCATAAAATGAGATTATTATCAATGTTTCAAGTAATTTTATAGTACCTAATCGAGTCGCCCGCTGCCGTTGTCGACAAATGAATTTACCAAATTTAGATATAATCAAACCGACAAGAAGCCGCATCGTGACTCTGGACATAACACGATAAGAGAGTGAGTTTACAAACTGGATAAAAATTTTGTCGAACGGGACACATAAAGTACGCCAGGTTACTGCTGTGAACCCGACAAAATCGATTCTCAGTTCCGATTCCGAGAAATGACACAGTTTCTTAAGTGTCACATCACTACCGACGCACCGCTTAATAAATTAAACAGTATCACCTGTACGCCAATCTAGTCTTTAAGGACTACGTTTAAAACGACATTTTGTACACGTTCGAATGAGTAGTTAAAACATAAAGAAGAGCCACCTGTCTCCACGAAAAACTTTATAGCGGCCATAAAATTTAAACCTCAAAAGACAAAACCAAAAAGTCTGGTATGATTTTTTCTTTTACGGTGAGGATCCATTTTAAATTGTGTTTACCTAAGCTGTCACCTCACAGAATGGCGATTTTGACTGGTCGGACCCGTTGAATTAATTGTGAAGTTTTTAGAGAAATATTATTTGATGTGCGATAAGGAGCGGCGGACGGGCATTTGCCGTTTGTGCTCGCGGTTTGCTTTAAATACGACAGTTTCTGTTGTAAAATACTTCTCGCATCATTTTAATTGTTATGACTGACAGTTTGGTTCAGTTTTCTCTACTTAATCTAAATGAGTAAGATTTATGACCTTATAAATTTACCTTCTGTACAAGCTTTTTTTCTAAACGACGAAATGACCAAATAAGCACATATTTATTATAACCAGTGGAGACTAGTCGTGGCGCAGCGGCACGAAGTGTGACTGTAAAACCGACTGGTTGTGGGTTCGATCCCTACTCGAGGAGATGAAATATTTACTTGAATTTATATTTCCATTTTCTCGCTCTGGTGTCGAGGTTAAGCGCGGCGTTGAGTTCTGCCACTCAACACGCAATGCCTCCAGAATTCGGCAGAAAGTGGGGAAGGGAGTGTCTTAACACTAGGTTCCCTCTGCCTACCCTGCTGTGTACGGGATACAGCGTGAAGCTGATTTTTTTTTTTTTATTATAACTAAAACATAAACTTTATACGGCAAGAATTTGTATGTTGTTTAATATAAAATAAGCTTCCAGTAGTAGGTACCGATTAAACAATAAACCTACTTTATATGTAGGCACCAAATGGCTAAAAAATACTCTTTTAATATTTGTTTTTAACTTATTCAACTGTTTTTATTTAACATTTGTTTTTAATTTTTATAAGTATTTGAATGTAACGGGGTTGTCGGTTCGATTCTCACTCGGGGGAATTGATTATTTGTTACTAACTTTTTTCACTTCTTCGTTCTAGTACTAAGGACAACGTGCGGTAGCATTAGCGTATCTAGAGATATTTTCTGAGGAAGGGCCTGGATTCTAGCTTTGTACAGATATGTGGATGTAAATATTGATATTATGATTTCTCAAGTTCCCTCAGCCTACCCTACAATATGCGGGATACAGCGTGAAGCTAATACAAATATTTACACGCAAAAAGCTACCTACCTAATTAATAATAATAAAACAAGACTCACCATGAGATCCGACCGCGGTAGAATAAGGAGCGTGCATCTGCTGGTGGTAGTACCGGGCGCGGCTGTGGTGCCCGCCCTCCAGCGGCGAGTGGAAGAAGTCCCCATTGGCCTCCACGTCGCCGGCGGCCGGGCTGCCGTTCACGCGGCTGTCGTACCAGCGCTGCTGCCCCGCGCCGCCCTCGCTCATGTCCATGGCCGTGTTGCTGACCTCACAAACCATGCATCGTTTTTATATACACGCACTTTAAGTCCGCACTCCTATCCACATTTCAAGTCAATCGCAAGTTGAACACACGCCGATCTGTTTACTGAACGACCGAGTCCAGTCTCAACATCATTTAATATTCTTAATAAGATTGTTACGCGTCACCGCTCCGACTCCTCATGCTCATATCTGAAAAAAAATTAATAACTATTAGACTTTGCCAATATTAGATAGGTACTAAGATCAATAAAAAAATCGCTATAATAATATATCTATATAAAACCAAAAAAAAAGAGACAATCAATTTAGATAAAAATGGTGCAGTATCGAAAGACGTCCGCGATATCGATACGCTCCCAATTTGATTAACTGATATACCGCAAACAACACTCGATACGGCCCCGATAAGGTGTAACCGCGCATTAAGCGCTGTTAGCCAACCGAACGCTGATTTTTATTACTACTAAACTAACGAAAGTTATCCGGTTATTGTATCTAGTTACCTGGACCTATTTGTATTAAATATTATAAGTAAATATTAATTGAGGCCGGTCGTGGCGCAAGGGCACTATGTGTGACTGTAAACGTGACAAACTGTTGATTCTATTCCGGCGTTGAATTCCGCCACTTAACACACAATGCCTCTGGAATTTCGTGGAAAATGGGAAACGTAGTGTCTTAGCTCTAGGTTCCTTCTGCTTACCCTGACATCTGCAGAATAAAATGCGAAGCCGAAAATATTATCTAATAATAAATATATTGTAGGTACTCTATGTATAACATTTACCATTCAAAATAATGAATTTTCTTTGGAAAAGAATAACATGTATTGCATACTTTAATCTGTTCTTATGTATGTGTGTAACTTGCATTCTATGGAATAACTCGTGGAAGGTGTCTAACCAAACGCCACGCGAATAAATAACTACTTTATTCAACTATCCAAACCGTATACACGCTCCAAGAATTTGCTTGATTTGATGAATTGCTCCCACATTATATGTAGGTGGTATGCTTTATATGTAGGTGTATTATATACGCACGTTATATTCAATGAGAATTACAAAAGGTAAAATAGTTTTTTTTTCATTACTACCGCTACATTTATTTACATATTCCTTTGTAAAGTAATGGCGAAGTTGTTAAATTTTAATGTGGTTATGCCAAAATACAATAATTACTGACCACATCCGTCTGATAAGGGAAAAAAATTAACGCAACGATTAGGTACTGGCACTTACGCTTATGTCTATTAATCTGTATTAAGATAAGATACGTCAGAAATTGAAAATGATAATATCGATAAGATTTTATCGCACTCAATGTCCAAATTAATACTACACGATGTGCGTTAACAATGTAAATCAAAGCCAATATAAGTATTTGTTAAATCCCTTTTAAAGTGCTTTATATCTTTTATATTTTATGTTATAAAATCATATAAATACCTACTGCATATAAATCTTGAAACTTTTTTGACTATTATTTTTTTTACTATTTTATTCCATAAATTATTGAATATTTATTATAGGAAAAATATTATTCTACACGTTATAACTAATTTCTTTACTAATATTTTTATTAGTTAATATTTCAACTATAACCGCAAATAAAATTATCACTAAAATTTTTAATAACTTCTGTAAAAGTAAACCACGGTAGGTCAAGTAGGTACCTACCTATACTTGATTTACAAGAGCGGCGTTTAGAAGATAACATTGGAGTGTGTATTGACGCACGAAATCGCAGATAAAATGAAGCAAAACTTAAAATCATGCATTGACATCATGTTTAACTAAATGAATTGCAGATTTAATTTTAGCTAACGTCATCGTTGAAAATAATTTTCTAAATAAATATGTAGATCAAGGTTTGTACCGAAATATTCCAAGTTAAGGTTGAAAATAAAATTAAGCTATTTTGAATATATGTGCTTCTTCTTTATTTAAGGTAAAATAAGTACAATGTAAATGTATTCTCAGAGTAAGAGGTTAAAAATATGAAAACATAATAGGGTACCTTGATATAAAAGAAAATGCTTGATAATAAGTTCTTTGATTTTCACGATTATTACACATTTTAAATAAAACTCTTTTAACCGGATTAAACGCGTATATTTCGTTTTGTTGTACATTTTTGGACAAATGCTTGATTTTGGTATTTTAACCTAATAGATCATTAAAAAAACAATTGTTTCCATCTCTAAATCAATATCAGATAACTGGTTTTATATAAATTATGAATATATGTAAGCAAATAAAATCAATTATTTCATACTATTAGACCCCTACATAGTTTTAGGTCCATTTTTCCATTAAAAATATAATTTGATATTTGTAAGTATATTATATGTGTGAACGTTATGGATATTTACTTGTACGTGGGAAAATAAAAGTGATATATTGTAAATATTAGCAAATCTCGGCTATTCGCGTTTCTGATTGAGATTAGATTGCGATTAGATCATAGTTTTTTTTACATCTGTATTAATATTTATAGGAAAATTTATAATATTGCAAAATATATAGGTATTACTTATATATAAATATGCAATTTAATAAATTTATTTTGCACTTATTAAGTTAAACCACCTATAAAAAAGTAACAGTTACTTTTTTAAATATTTATATACTTATAGAAAGCTTAGTACATATTTATGTTAGCTTCACGTATATATATATTATAAAGTTTAATATTATTTACAGCAAAAATTTTACATAGGTTAATAGCGCATTATAAATAAAGCAATAAATATAGCTTCGATTTAGTTACAGTTTAAGAAGAAACAATAACCCTACAAAAGTAAAAAAATCTCACCGAAATGATAAGATGTGATCAGGACAAAGAATTGCTATCCAGATTTTGAAATCTATGACAACCGTTAAACACACTATCTGACGATCGACTGAAAAATTCATTTTGTAGATAAAAAAAAAAGAAATCACACATTTATCGCAAATTGCGTCCATTTTGTATTATTTCCTCGTAATATCAATGATAAGAGATAAGCTTGAAAGGCTAGGTTTAATAATTCAAGGTTTAAATTATTTTAATACGTTTTTATCATACATTTAAAAATAGAGCCCCCCTAGACAAGTTTCCAGAATCCGTAGATACATGTTTATTAATATTTATATTATATAATATATATCATATATGTATCTATTATCACGTGACAATTATAGTGACGCAAGGTTGAGAGAACCTAGTGTTTAGACCCTCTTTTCCCCACGTTTCGCCGTATTCTAAAAGCATTGCGTGCTGAGTGGAGGAACTCAACGCCGCGCTTTGCATTGACACCCGAGCGAAGAAATTGAAGTATAAAAAAATATATATATAAATATTTCATTGTAGGTGTGGGGATTGAACCTACAACCAGTCGCACTTACAGTCATACTTTGTTCCCCCGTGCCACGGCTAGCCTATTATAGAGATTAAAAAATATATTATATATTTAGTTGCAATCAAAAACTATTTTTTTACTATATTTCAGAAGGTTTATATTTAGAAGAAAGACCTTTAATTTATTTTATTTTGATAGTTAAATTGTAATACCAATATTTTACTACTACTACACATTGAAGATGGAAATGGATAACAATATAAGAATATAATTATAATAGTATATTTGTTCTGTTTAACAGTACACATTATAAATAACGATTTTTTATCAATATTTAAAAAGACGACGATAAGTGATTAACAATATATCATATTTTAATCATAGCTACAACAACAGTAACAAAGACATTTGCTGTGGTATATCTACTTAAATATCTATAGATTCTGGAAATACTAGAATTCATTATTAAAAATGAATAGAACTTTTTAATAACTAATCTGACTTTTCTAACCTATGTAATATATGTTATTTGACTGAAAGTGATAATTGTAGTTCAAAACTCGATTCTAGAAAAAATATACAAAAATATGTATATATAATAGCAACGTATTAAAAAAAACCTACCTTCTATCACCTACCATCTTAAAATATTGATTATAACGCCAATAAACATAATAGTTTCACTTTACATCGATTTACAATATGAATATTAACTCGTCAATACGCTACGGGCTATCGTGGGCTTATTAAGATTAGGTGAACCAATTAAGATAATTGATTCTCCGCCGGTTAGGCCCAAAAAAATATGTCCGAACATATCACGGTCCTTCAACGTTACAACTTCTCTTTACTGCTCTGTTTCCTTTGTATTTAATATTGTTAATTAATTTTAGTTTCGTTTTATCAACATTTTTGTTATTTACTAACAATAATGTAAAAGCTTTTTTTTAATTCTTTTTTTCAGCTTCACGCTATATTCCATATATTTTAGTCTTAACACTAGGTCATAGATTACCTACCTATAAATATAAAAAAAAACCCTTCAAGTGGGAATCAAACCCACAATCATCGCGATAGAGTCGCACTTTAGGACCACTGGAAAACGACGGCGATACTTTAAAAATGTACATCAATACCAAAAATCACAAATTTGTTACTATTCGTTTGTATTTATAAAAGCGATTAAACCCTATGAATTAATTTACTTATAATAACTATTCAATTCATATTATATTGGCATTTAATAATATAGATTACGTAGGACAGTTAATATCTGAACTAAATAAAAGTATTTTTTAAGCCACATGTCGAAACAAAGCAGATTATGAGCAAGCTCTCTAAGAACTACTGTCTTAAAATGATATGATGGAGTCGATTTGTCCCGACGCACCGGGTCCGTATATTTATTGGACTTTTGTTTTGTAAAATCATTTATATTTAATACTAAAATATTAGATTTACATTATATTTTAAAAATCATATTTATTTATAATAACGCATTGCTGAATTATTTATATTAAAATATATCATAAAAATAAGTAAGTACTTGTTTTTATGATATATTTTAAACTTTTAATTATGTTAATCAGTATCTTACTTATTTATATATAATATATTTTATTGTAATGAAAATAATATGAAATTACAATTTTTATTAGGTTAAAAATCAAAATGGACCCTAACATTTAAGCCGTCTCTAAGTTAATCTCCGCTTGGAGTAGAAACTTCATTTTACTTTATTTCTTCGACGTTAACCTGATAACGTTTGATCGATGCATTTTAAAATGAACAACACTTTGGATAATTTATTGAGTAGCTATTATTGAGAGTTTTTATTATATCTACCGTTTAATCCCAACTTAAAGCTTATCGAGTAGTTTAAATATACATCAGCATCGTTATATCAATGTTTACGATCAATGATATTACTAAATAGTATTTTTTCTGCTTCACGCTGTATCCCGCACACAGCATGGAAAGCGCAGGGAACCAAATATTAAGGCACTCTGTTTCCGATTTTCCGCCGAATTCATTGCGTGTTGAGTGGCGGAACTTAACTCCGCACTTCGCTTTGCCTTATAAAAGCGAATAAATCAAAATATTAATCGAACCCACAACCAGTCTTGCTTGAAGTCGCGCACTTGTGCCCCTGCGCCATGAATAACGCCTAAACAGTAATATAGGTATTTATAAGACTGTACACCCTTGGTCTATCGCTGTGTAATTATTTGTTTAGTTATTAGGTACATCCCTTTGGGTCATAAAAAAATATATAGACAGAGTCAGTAAAAACAATTACTTTCATAATTTCGCCACGATGCGAATGATATATTGTATAAATATTAACAATAAAATAACATATGTCTAAACAAATATTTCTTTAAAAAAAAAGACAATAATAACGCAAAATTTGTAACTTTACACTAACTGCCTATCTGCAATAACAAATTGCATTAAATTATTAGTTCCATCCTAATTTGCAAGCCAAGGACGAAGTAGAGACGAGATGTTGACATTTTAGAATAATTTAATTATATTATTGCATATATTTACATGTTAACGCGAATTAATTCAAATTTATTCAAAAGTACTTCAATCTGTCAAATAGAAAATTTTATATTCACATCATTGTAAGTGTATATAATTTAAAATAAATATTAAATGTGGATTAAACTCTTTTATAATTATCAAAGCTTAGATAAAAGAACACATTAAAAAGTTCTAAGTAAGCTTATTTATAGATAAAGCTCAACTTGTATCAGTAACCTACAATTTATTATTAAAAAAAAATAATGTTCACACAGGATATTGTTTCTACATATGTATGTCCGGCGGAAATGCGTACCTATACACGTAACGCACACATATATATCTTATCGAAGGCTAATCAATAGTTGCCTTTGCGCATCTCGAGCCGCATTCAAATTTCGAACGCGAACTGTCATGGCGGCCAATCGTAACGTCCAAATGTGATACGAAAACAGACACGACATTGACATTGATTTGTTGTCTCTTGTATATTTGTTTAAAACTACTCTAAATTCTTAAGAGCAAGCTTTCATGTTACTTTAAAGTTCAAAACAAAAACTTGAGAAAAAAATTATGTAGCTACTTTTAATAAAGTTTAAACTATATATCGAAATAAAAAAAAACAATAAATGAAAGCAGAAACTAACTACAAAGAAAACAATAAACAATATTTATAATATTGTGATAATTATATAAAAAGATTAGCAATATCTATTGATACAAAAATTTACTTGGAATTAAAAAAAAATGTAAATGTCTTTTATTATGATTTATTACATATTTATTTATTTATACAAAAAAAAACATTTTATGGTGTCTAGTCATAATAAAAAATAATACACAAACTTATTGACCGGAATATTATGAAAAATATGAATTTATAATTTTTGAATTATAATTATGCCTATTCACCTAGTCTTATAATTAGTAAGTCGACCTCGTTTATGCAGATTATTATTTATTATATATTGTTACAACACTGCATAAAAATAATATATTTATAAAATAGTCCCAAATAAAAAATCGTAAACGTTTTCTTATATGTTTTTATAAGCAAATATATTAATATCTAATTCTTTGTAGAATATTAACGTTTTATTTATACAAAAGCTATATTTTTACTTAAAATATTATTTATTATGTTATTACATGTAGATGTATATTGTTAGAAATATGTAAGTTTTTTTTTAGCATATTAATTACCATGGAAACAGATACCTAATTCTGATTAAAATATAAGTGAATCCATCAAGTATATTATGATAAGTAATAGGTAATAATATTATCAATAATGTATAAATTATTGATAATATTATGCAAAGTGCACTTTACGACTTAGTAAATGTTCATATATATATAATTTTCAAAGGTTCCTAATGTTTTCTTTAGAACAATACGTTTCATAAAGTTTACAATTAAATACCGACGGATCTCTGATGGACTTACTACTTTGGCTGCAAGTAAAATGTGTTTCTTCATCAACTTTTTTACAAAACTTCTCCTATAGCAATGTTACAATATTAACTTATATATTTTGTGTTTTTTTCTATAAAGAACATTAACTTTGCATCAGGTCATTTTAGCTATATTTTTTGCAAAATATTATATATTCAATTCAAACATCAATACAACAAGTAAATATAGCTTTTTAACGAAAGCTTTCACTTTCCACTTAAAAAAAAAGAGAATACATAATAATTGTCGTCAATAAGAAGCTCTACCATAATAATAGAGTTTTTGAATAAGACTATAATCAGACCAAACAACTTTGTTGTGCCTCGATAAAAATTAAAATTAAATAAATCTAACAAAAGTAGACGCTATATAATATTAATAGTTTTAATAAATTATGAAATACCTCAATTGTCCGTATCAGATGTGTATCACACAATAGTTCACTATCACTAATCACTTTTATCGCAGCGATATAAAACACTGAAATCATGAGCTCCATTCCGTCGAGTCCATTTTCATGACACAGCTCACTGTATGTTTGTAATAATTTATTATATTTGTATGTATTATAATTAATTATTTTGAATGTTATATTTTTAAAATGTAGAGATATTTGAATGTTGGCTGTATGCGCAGGCGCTAGACGAGCGCGCGTGAAGCGGCGTGGTTGGGACGCGACCCGACACTAAACCAGTCGTGTGACTTTTTGTTGTGCACGCGTCGGCCGCCCTCGGCTGCGCTCGGCGGCGCCCGACGCCGCGCCCCACCCGATTGGTCGGCACCGCCAAGGCGGGGGGCGTGACTAGCGATGGGAGTGTTCTCTTTTTGAATTTTCTTTTTCTCCTTTTGGGCGTGCGCTGGTGTGCGTCAGTCGCGCTCGCGCCGCGAGTGATGGATAATGTATGTTTTGTTTTGCATCGTTTTGTTTAATATGATTATAGGGACTGCGGTTTTTTTGCTAAGACTTAGAAGTCGCACGATTTAGTAATGGCTGATCGCTTAAATTATCTATGATATACCTAATTTGGAATCCTACTTATTGATTCACGAATTAATATTAAACTAACAGGAATGTTAACGCTTAACGTATTGACTCTACATTGCATTTCAAATCAAATTAATTTAATTTGTAATTATTATTATTATTAAAAATTGCTTAGCACACTATATAATTAATACTGTACATTTTTTTTTAAATAAAGCGAGATTTACTATGTTATAAATAAATTATGTTTAATAAAGCCTGTAATCTACTTATAAGAATAAATAGAATAAAAAGTATCTGAATTGTATCAAAATATTGAAGATTCGTTTTAGTTCGTTAGCTCTTTTTTAAAGAGATGGATTATACATACATACGTAGTACATTAAAGTTTTTACTTTACAATTGGGACATATTTTTATATAATATTTAAAGTACTTATAAAAAGAATATTAAAAAAAAACAAAAACAATATGATATTTTTTTTAATATAGTAATAATTTTTATGGAATGTAATATAAACATGGGTACATTACAAAATACCGCCGCTTATTATAAAAACAGTATAAAAAAATCCAATAATAAAGGCTCTACTTCAGCTATTCACTCAATTGATTTCATTTGCGTGTGAATATAGTTTTTTCCTCTCATATTAATTTGTTCAAAAAATAATAAATAAAATATGTAATAAATATATACGACATTATATTGTATATAAGCCAGTCGTTACGGAGGGTCATACCTACACACACACTCGCACTCAGTTTTTTATTAAAAATGCAAAGAAATTTAATTGATATTGATTTTCATAAGAATAAGACAAACCGACATTAGGGAAACCTTTGCAAATGACTTGGAATTCCTAAATTTTAGTGTATTTAATGAGTTCGGTACTCGTCTCTGATAGTTTACCAACAAATTTTGTGGCAATCGGTTCTTAATTTAAATAATAAAATGAAATTAATATTTTTTACAATAGTAACATACAATTTTTGATGTTTTTTTTTAATAAATAATTTGCTGAATTCCTATACATATTGTGATAAGCATTAGTCTTCATTAAAAGATTCAAAGATAAACATTATATTACATTTAAAGAACTATACCAAATTGGATACAAGTAAATTTTTATGGCGCTATATTTTTAGACATTTTTTTTTTCTTCATCAAGGGACTATGAGCCAAAACCAAACCGACGACCGACGGGAATAAATCAAGTAAGTACTGTCCTATTTTTACTCATATTATCTATTTATGTATTATAGATATACACTAATAGAGTGATACGAAGGTACAATATTTTGAATGAAAAATTGGACTATTAAGTTTGTACATTCTTGAGATCCGACAATTTTTACGATTTCCACATTTTTATATGTTATGTTTCTATATACCTTCAAATTCAAAAATGAGTAATCATTAAATATATCGAATAAGGGACAGAAAAACTACCTATAATTCTATTTTGTATCTTACATAAAATATTCAAATCACATTTTCCAATTAAATTACGACTATCGCATATAAGAAGACATTTTTTATTTAATTGTACCTTTTTCTAAAATTTGCTTCATACAGAAAGCCATTTTTGACAACTTCTCAACATAATTTTGATATTTTTTCTATCCTCTTAATTTGATGTGTTCACTTCATCACACGTCCTAGACACTATACTTAGGCACACTCGCACGCTAAATATTAATGTTTAAAAGGGAGCTAAGTTTTTTCTCTTTCGGTAAATAAGTACGTACATGAATCTGGAAGTAGTAATGGAATCTGTTTCTTATTTATCTTAACTCACTTTTTGTGTTCATCGTATGTTTCGTGACAGACAGACAGAATCTAGTATTAAATCTTCTTTTTCTTTTCTTTAATTTTAGAAACATCGCATGGGCACCCAACGCTGCATATTATCCTACTATATCGCGAAAAAGTATTTAATTTTTATATAACAGTTCCTTAAAATAGTAAAATTTACTTTAATCTAAATACTATATAGAATATAAAAAGTAGGTAGGTATTTATATAGTTTTTAAAGCAACTATTTTTCGTCTGTATTATATACACTATAATAGAGAACAGACTAATGATCTCAATCCTGCCTAAAATTACTACTACTTGAGAACTGGGTTTTTTTTCCTGCACACAGCAGGGTAGGCAGAGGGATCCTACTATTAAGACACTCCGTTCTCCATGTTCCGCCTATTTTTTAAGACATTGCGTGTTGAACCGAACTTGTCTTAGTACCAGAGCGAAGAAATGAAAATGTAAATAAATAATAATTCCTTTCCCCGAGTGGTAACTATTTTTATTAAAGTATAACAATTGTGCCCCTGTGCAAGATGTCCTCATCTCATCCTCTCCATTTTGTACAAAGCATGTGTTGTTAATAAAAATGTAACATGAAATTGGCTTGAAGAAATATAGAAGTCAAACAGAATATGATTTTCTACCACCAAGTGGTACAAGTGCTATAAAATGTAGGTATACGTAACTATAAATTGTAAAAGTCCTAACTCGAATAGTTTACTAATAACATCTGAAGAGTTTCAGTAATCAGGTCCTGGCTCCATCATCACACCGACGAGTTAATACCAGCTAATAGAAACGTGTTAAAACATATCCAACCATTCTATATTTACCTTCTTTAAAACATTATGAACATAGTCTAATGTGTTTAATTACTTAGCAATTTATTTACTAAAGTAAATAAAAGAAACATATATAGGTATAATAAAGATATAAAATATGTCAGCTTCACTCTGTATCCCACACACAGCAGGGTAGGCAGAGGGAACCTAGTGTTACGACACTCCGTTCCCCACTTTCTGCCGAATTCTGAAGGCATTGCGTGTTGAGTGGCAGAACTCAACGCCGCGCTTAGCCTCGACACCAGAGCGAAGAAATGGTAATTCAGTTCGAATCGAACCCACAACCAGTCAATGTTTACAGTCACACTTCGTGCCACTGCGCCACGACTGGCCTCTGTACAAATAAAATATGTACTTAATTTAATTTAAAAAAATATAATTAAATCTATTAAATTAAAATGAATAATTTATCCTAGAAGAAGAAGGCGGTATTGTACCAAAATTCTTTTATTCAAACAGTTTTATAATAAACAGTTAAATAATTATTGTATTAATATAGTGTAAGAGGCCGTCGTGGTTCATAATGTGTGACTTTAAACGCGAACGCGGTTTTGGTTTGCTATTCTTTACATATGCAGATATTGCGTGGATAGTTAAAAATTTAGTTAACTTATAATTTTCGTCTCTATCTATATCTATGTATAATTATACATAGATATAAAAAAATGTTTTGAAAAAAAGAGAATTGCTGCCTAAACATAAAAAACCTCGCATCATATAAACAGAGTACTGGGTCGCGCTTACAGACAAACCAAAGACGGGCTTTTTTTTTTCAATTTCTTTTACAGTCCAGCATCTTTAATAAAAACATTAAATATTTTGCAATGTAACTTCATCATCACTTAATAAGTAGGTACCTATACATATTAATTTTATGTTTCAGCTTTATTATACGTTAGCTTTACATATGTACCTACATAAACGAAGAGCACACATATGCACAAGATGTTATTTGCAGCAAATACATGAAAATCATTTAAACCGTTTATAATGTTTTTAATCCGTAATATTTTTACTTAATTCAAATATATATTATATATTTTTGCAAGTCTTTTAGCGAAATTACGTTAATAATAAATAACTCTACATTTACTAACCAAAAAAAGTACTACCTACGTGATATAATGCACCCTTATTTTACAAAACATCACACGTACACTTTATTACATTTACTCTTGATGACCTTACGATACTTCGCAGTAGAAATTTGAGTCACCGTCAAAAGTGACTGGTGTTACAATATCAACTAATTACAAAATTTAGTGCTTATCTGTATAGAATGGTCTATGATTAATAAAAAAAAAAGCACTAAGCATACGTAAATAAGGCTAAATAAATGACAACCAGATATTTCCTTTCTACGCGACACCCACACTCTCTAAGCGGGCAGCCAGTCTGAATAACATTTAACCCCTTTGAAATGTAAAAGCATTACGGAATGAAAAAACAGCACTTATATACCCCGCGATGCAGATAAACCATCTCCCGTACAAAGCGTACAAAGATACAATACATCTGAAAGGGTTCAAGAACGCACTTTTAAATTAACACCACTCGCTACTGCAACGGCGCAACCAACTCTTCGGGGGCGGAGCAATTTGAACCTTCGTCTATTAACGAGACGAACTAAATTATGATTTGGGTCTAGCATTTGAAAAGCGACATAAAATATTAGCCTCAGTACTTCTGTTCAAAAAGGGGCCGTTTATATTTTTCCTTTTCACGTCATTGTCTCTGCCTGGCAGCGCTTGCAACCGTCACGTTCCAATTTCAAAAAGTGTTGGAACAAAATGGTCGCCGCTTTGTGCCGCTCCCTCGCTCCGTTGGGTTATATTCGCTAATTCAGCAGATGCTAGCTAGCCGGCTTTGATCTCTCCACTGCCAGCACTGTATCAGACATCTAACTTCATTTGATGTTGGTATCTCGTACATTTTCTCGTAACAAAACCAAGTAACGGCGGTTCGTTCGGAACATGAATCGTAATTATTCATACGGCATACCGACGTCAAACGTATCATCGGAGCTATAGGAGCAGTCATAGATACAACCTTCCATCAAAGGAGGCTGGTAACCAAATTGGAACATCACCGTACCGTGTTTACAACTCGACAAAAAAATATGTATAACAAAGGAGCCGAATTTAAATTCCAATCGAACTTTGACACATGTCTGCCACCATAAACAATGAAAATTCAAATCATCGTAACGTTCGACAGCCGCCGACCTAATGCGATTGTGGCTTGCGCGACGTAGTCTATGGCTCTTCATTTATAAATGGGAGCCTTTTCTTTCGCTTTTTCTTCACAAAATCTGAGTCGAGATCGACCGATAACTTATCTCATGTGAGATGGTCTCAATATCCACAGATGGCCTTGCTCTCGAGTAATCTCCGAGCTCGGCGTAGGTATTTTTGTCATTTTTTGCTGTATTTCTTTGGAAACGCTTTGTAGTCTAATAAGGACATTATTTTGACGAAGATCACGCCGTTGTAATAATGTAAACACTGATTTAGTACTGATAAGTAAGACAATCGGTTTGACATGAATGTGAAGTTTTTGCTGTGGTTGAGATTTGTCTCGTCTTGTGTCGTATGTATATTTAGTCGGTAATAGCTCGCAGCTGTCTCTTAGAAATACTATATGACGTCACATTAATATAATGTTTATATTTTACTAAACTTAATGGGCTATAGACGGCAATTATGTATTTTTTACAAACAAGTTTAAATGACTAATTTTACGAGCAATAATCAAAAACTATATAAAACAAATGTCTTGCAATATCTATATACATCACCTGTTCCAATTAACATAATCGAAAGTGTAAATTGGCAACTTAACCAAAGTGCACATTAAAATTTGAATTGTTAATATTTTTTACAATAGTCTGAGGCCAGTCGTGGCGCGGCTGCACGAAGTGTGACTGTAAAACTGACTGATTGTGGGTTCGAACTTCGATACTACTCTACTCGAAGAGATAAAATATTTTACTTAAATTTATATTTCCATTTCTTCGCATTCGGTGTTGAGGCTGAGCGCGGCGTTGAGTTCTGTCACTCAACACGCAACGCCGGAATTCGGCAGAAAGTGGGGAACAGATTGTCGTAACACTGGATCCCTCTGCCTACCCTGCTGTGTGCGGGATACAGCGTGAAGCTGATTTTATAATACGAATGATCAAATATGAATGAGCAAAATTTGATAAAATAAACAAAATAGTAAACCGAGATAACAAATTTAAAGAATCTATAAAAAATCTTTAGGAAACTAAATATCTTTAATAAAGCAATATTTTACTTTTAAAATAGGTACTTAGTTTTATATTATACTATGGACTTGTATTAATAATTTAATGTGTACCAATAATATAAGTTAGCATAGAACATGTATTTAAAACCAAGAAAATACGAATTCATTAATAAAGTTGTTTCGCTACCAAAAAAAAACGCTGTACACCGTCCAGCGAGGAGACAATCTCCGTACCCACCCCTTATCAGTGCAACTTAGCAAACAAAACATCGGAGCCGGCAATAAGCATAAAACAAAATCGTTTCGACCCCACACACGGCGTCGCCGGAACACTTGGAAAAATCCCTATGGATTTTCCGCACGGGTGTGAGGTGGCCGCCGGGGGACGAGGAAGGAACGTAAAAGAGAAAAGCTGCGAGTTTTTATCTCGGCGCCATAAATTTTATTCGTAGCGTGATTTAGTGCGCAGATTGCCCCCCTCGCACTCCGCGTACCCCTCGTACCCCGCGCCTACGCCTCGCCCGGGTAAGGCTGCTAGTCATTGTCAAAATTATTGCACCCCTATCTACTGAAGCTTTAAATATATGTTCCCGACACGTCGCCGTGCCTACGACCCGATACTTTAATGTTAATTTTATAAGTTGTGGCCGTTGTGGGTTAGCGAGAGTACCGAGAATCGGGCACTTAAACACGTCATCGCGATACAATCTAGCTACAGGAACTTAGAACATGAATTGACTTCAAGTTTTAATTACTCGACTGAGACATTCTGAGTGGGGCGTATTATACCCAATCTACCTACCTTACCTACAGATATACTGTAGGATTGTTTATAAGAGATATTTGTACAAACTAGTTGCCGACTCGCTAACTACATTTAAACTTCCACTTGATCTAATTCCAATAGTTTGACTAACACAACATAAAAATCTAAGGATTAACGCAATATCGAGGCAGTGGCGCCATACAACAACGAACATATCGAGCAAAAAAATGCACTTCTCTCCTAATCCTTCATTATTTTTGCTTTCAGGGTAAACCTTAAGTTATTTGTCAATAGAGCCACAAAGGCGCCCAAATACCCTCACTGTGGCTGAACAACATAATACACGCCTCAGAACAGTGGAACAATTCGGAAACTTGTTAAAATTATAATGCACTTTTGTAATCCTCTTGACAGTTCATTTTGTGATTTTTTCGTGGCCGACTTCGGTTCCTTGCAGCGAGCAGCGCTTGCAAATGGCATGTTTCTTTTTTCACGAGTTCTGGTGAACCCCCGATCGCTATCGTCCGCGCGTATATTATGTAAACACGACAAATTTTGCGGTATGCCCGTAGAATGTTATCCGCAGATGCGCCGGCGTTATTTTTATTGTCTATGGTGGGTTCGAAGGCTCGCATTTGATCCGGGACGCTCTCTCCACACTGTGTCTTATCTCAGATCTGGTTTTATGAAACCCTAAATTTACGACTGCGGTCGAGGGGTGGGAGCCGGTATAAGCCGACTCTCGACGCTTGATGCCAGGAACACTTTTGTCACCAACAATTCATGACGAGGCACGTTCGGTAAAAATTCTGCGTGTCAAATAACCACGATGTGTTCGATCGATGTAAAGATCATAGATAGATCAGTGTTCGTGTCGAATCTGTTGTCATATTTTAATAACTAACAATATATAGAATACTTATAATATTTTAAGTACCATTAGTGCAAAAGCTATAAAAAAATCACCAACGTACTTAAGTAAAAATTACAAAAGGCAAACTATGAGTGCAGTTACTAAAACGTCCATATATTATAATAATACTATCTATCTACATTTATAATATATATATAGATAGAGAAAATATGAAATATGTATTTAAATATTATATAAATATGTTAGGCGTATATAGCAATGGCACCTAAATGCTATATAACCAAATGTAATTGCGTCATAGTATTGTAAGTTCTTAATTGGGAGAGGACCCAACCGGGTTAGTCCAGATACAGGCAGATCCTCTATAAATTACGAGAATAAATCCCGGGAAAGAAAAATTGCCCTCTGGAGCACATAATTCTTTCCTTGTCACAATCCCTCCTTATCTACGACCAATACCGGATTACAATGTGATTTTTATTTTTGCTGTATTTACTGTTGTATATATGTTTTTATTTTACCTAGTAGGTAAACACGTTACCTTCCTTTGTTATAAAATTTATTAAGTAAAAATTACATACATACTAGTAGCTGTTAATGTCATAATAATTGCCATAATAAAAATATTGTGATTCTTGATAAGATATATCTATGTGCTTTCTTGATAGGATATTATGAAGAAATGTCATATAGAATGTTTAATTAACCGCTTTTACTTACTAGTTAATAAAAATATAGCTACTATATTTTTTTTCAGCTTCAAGCTGAATCCCGCATATAGGCAGAGGGGACCTTGTGATAAGACACTCCGTTGCCCACTGTCCGCCGAATTTTCGAGGCATTGCGTGTTGAATGGCGAAACTTAACGCCGCGCTTTGCCTTCTTACTAGAGCGAAGAAAGGAAAATATTAATAAATAATAATTTATCTCCTCGAGTGGGGATCGAATACAAAACCGTCGCGTTTACCGTCACCTGCCTGCGCCACTGCACCACAACAGCCTCATTCATATCTCTCATATTTTACAAAACCCAAAATCGATAAATTATATATATAAATAATCTTTTACTAGAAAGGCATAATATTCATTTATTTGCGCTCAATAATAAAATTAACAAGAACCTAACAATATTGATCAGTTACAGTGGTTGCAACGAAATAACATTTAACATGTTTCCCAACAATGTCGTCTAATGGACAATGACAAATGCATCCCTTTGTTGCGAATATAGAGACATCATTGTGAAGTAACAATCGAACAAATTCACCAAATATTGCTAAAGTACGGCAGAAATATTTTGACAGCATAATGAATGGGCCAGGTAACGCAGTGACAGGCTAATGATGCTTTAATTTTGCAACGTGGATTGCTATGTTTTTTAAATGTTCAATTTTTAAAGTCATCACACTTCTTTATTGATGTGAAAAATTATTTAAATATTTATTATGTTTTTAAGTTCTTTCATGATTAAGACTTTGTTGCATTTTATTCTCATTTTTGAAATAATTAAAGTAAATTCCGACAATAATATAAACAAGAAAACATACTAAGTATTTTTTTTATTACTGTACTAACTAGAACTTAGGTATATATATTGACTGGCCATACAGTGTTTATTAGTCACACATAAAACTTTTTAGTTAGCAGGTGTTTTATTTGAAAATTAAATTAAAACTACAAGAATTATATAGACACTCTCTATGGAAATAAAACTAAACAAAAAGAAATATAAGCTACTGAAAACGATGTCTCAGTAACATAAGAAACTATATTCCCATTTTATTATTCCCAGATTATAGAATAGTCATTAATCACTCGTCACGCCTGTTTGTAATGATTTTTGTATTAATTGCATAACCAATGCGGTGGCAAAGTATTGTGTTAGGATTTATTGGCTCCTTTGTATGGCAACACTGGACAGAAAATAGATAATATGTACAATGAGGATATTTATTTATTTTGTTACCCAGATTATTTATTTAACTACCCAAAGAATACATTGTTGACCGCTCTTTGTGTATTTCGGTGCTCAACATGAGTAGTTTTCATTGCCACTTACCTACCAGTAAACAAATATGTTTAAAATATTTTAACAGGCGCTACGGATCTTTTGTATGAAGTGATTACGTTATCACAATACTTTTTTTGTATAAATTTTTAACTAAATTAATAATTTGATTTGAAGTAAAGTTCTCCATTTTAAGTTTTACATAGTGAGAAATAGTATAATTTTAAAATTACATATTTTGAGGTCAGTCGTGAAGCAAGGACACAAAGCGTTATCCTACTCGAAAAAAATAAATATTTATTTAACTTTATATTTTTGATATTGCTACTCAACACGCAATGCTTCTAGAATTCGGCGGAACGTGGGGAACGGAGTGTCTTAACACTAAGTTCCGTCTGCTTTTTGTGGGATACACCGTGAAGCCGATTCATTATTTTTTTATTTATCATATCAAATAAAATATGATATTATTACAAAACTAAAAACTCAATTTACTTTGAACAGTATCTTGTATTTACGTAAATATTTTCGCTTCGCCAGCATTACAAATGAAAGTAGTTTGCGGAGGCGACAAAAAAAACACAATAATACTTTTATCTGGCGCTTAGTTTGATCTTTGTCTTCTGCAAATACAAAAGATGTGCTTCATATAATACGAATAGCACAAAAGAAGAAAGGTTAATATGTAAAGATTTTTTTTTACCTAGACGAGATGGAATAGAATGTAGAATTAAAGGAAAAAAAATAGTTTTACTAGAACTTATATATTTTTATGTGTAAAGTAATATTATCTTAATTCGTTTCGAGAAGAACGTAGTTCCTTGTGCATAGACATGAACTTAATTATATACCTAGGTATTAATTAATTTGTATATACATATATATATATATATTTAATTTTATACCTAATAAGGCATAGCAATACACAGACACCTACTCTACATATATTTTGTAGAGCAACTAAAATACGATTCAGCATTGTCTATTCTAAATGTATTCAAAACTAATCATGCATTTTTTCGGAAAACAAACAATACAATAAATAAATAGCAAAGCAACGGAGCTCCTCAAAAATGACGGACAGCGCCACACAGCGCGAGAGAACCCCAACGCACGCTCTATTAGCATTCGACACGGCCGCCTTGTTTCCAAACACGCCGAAACATCGACATATTTATTGCAATACGAGATAATTTTACGATGTGAACGCAATTTGGAAATGATAATTCGGTCAAAGTTTAATACGTTGACAAAGATTACGAGATTCTCTCATCGCTCGGGCGTGAGGCTCAGTGCGTAATTTCAATTTTATGTCCCCAGTCTGGTGGGACGGATGAGCGCTACTCGCGATTATTTTGCAGTTAATTTAATGAAGAAAGGATAATAGGTTTTACGAACAAAAACCGTGAAGATATAACTTTTCATTCTTTCTTGTTGGGTTTGTGTGAAAGAATTGTTCACACCAAATACTTATTGGTATCTGTGATAAGTGGAATTTAATTAAAGTATCTATCTATTCGAGTCAACACTGTTTCTTATATGGTTTTGGAGAATATTTTAGTTTATTAACCATCCAAGACCAACATTCGTTCGTTAATAGAGCAGAATATTGTTGGTTTTTGTCGCTTGTAGCAGACTGGGCAGAGGGAGCCCAGTGTTAAGACACTCTGCTCTCTAATTTCCGCCAAATTCTGGAGGAATTGCGTTTTGAGTGGCGCGGAACTCAACGCCGCGCTTTGCCTCGATACCAGAGCGAAGATGATAAAATATTGAATATTTCATTTCCTATAATGGGAATACCTAAAACCTGTCGCGCTTACAGCCACACGTCCCTTATTAATAAAATATTAATAAATTAAAATATGTAGAAAAAATTAAAAATATGAAAATAAAACAGAATGTTCCTCTATTGCTTTACTTAAACGTTTATTTAGATAAAAGGTGATGTTTTCTTTTATAGGTGTTTTTTCTTTAAGACTAACACTATATTTTGATCTAGCATTATGCACAAAACACAATATTATGACGGGGGTCAATTACGGACGGGTGATCAGTGATTTGTTTCGGTTACAGATAAATAAAATTAAACGAGTACGCACCCCTCTATATTAGATACGTATTAATAAGTATATGGGAACGTAGTTTAACAATTACACATTATTTTACTTTATCTGTACAATAAATATGATGATTTTTTATATAGTTATAATATTATTAAGGTACCATTTCTTTTATTACATAAACTTTTTACTTATTTATAGTAACAAAATGTCTAATATCCGTATGTATATATTAAGTTGTTTATTTACATACATTAGTTACGTTTTATAAACCATAATACCAATCTTACCATATTTAACCATATTTCACGATAAAATATTAAAACTTAATGTTATTTAAATTAACGTTTTCACTTACAAAAATAAAATAGTTATCATATTATATATTAATAATATATAAAGGCATCTTCAGATTTATAATCAAACGTTTTAATTAGATGGTGTTTTGTAATCGGAAAGATGGGATGTTCGGAAGTCGATCCTTATCTCGATCACCTTGGGAGCAAGGATTTTGTGATAGTCTATGAAATCTCGTTTACTTAATTAAGTCCATAAACAATATTAATATTTTTTTATGTTTTTTTTTATTTTCGTTGTTCATATTTTTAACCTTACTAGATTTTTATGTATATCTACCTACCTTGAAGAATATATTTAAAATCGAATAGTTTGCGGATGTTTAAGTCCATTGTGGTGTTGCAGTTGAGACGCATTTGACTATGATTGCGAGTTTAAAAGCCACTGGTGTTCATATTAAAAATATATGTCAATATCACTGTCAAGTTACAGAAAGCGCGGCAAAAAAAAAATTCAAAAATTAAAAAGAACAATGAACTTGACCTTATGCATATTAGCATAATAAAAACATATTAAAGGCAGTAATAAAAGCTATAAACCAAATAAAAACAATACATTTCCAAGACAATACAAACTAACTGAGGAATTTTAACTACACCAAAAACTTCTGTCCCCGGACATACGAGAACTAGCACAAATATGTTAATGACATATGACACGGAGGGAAATTAACTATCCAGCGTTGGAGTTGCAGGTAAATGCATCAAAATTAATTAAGGTGGGCACAGACCGCCCGCGCGCTACCGTCCCGGCGGGGAGTCCCGTGACGACTTCATGCGGGTTCCCGGAACCCAGGAGGTGCCTAGACGGACTTGCTACGTGATCTTGAAATTGTCTTTATTCGTAGTAGTTAAATTTGTTGTTTGTTAAGGTCAGTTGAAATATATTAAGTTTATTTAACAATATACCCATTGTTTATATTTAGCTTGGATTCATTTTACTTTTATTTTATTTTCCATGTTGTTATATGTATACTAACACTGTCATATAACTTCAAGAGCTTAGCATTCCATGCAATTTTTTATCACTTTATTCACGTTTCCCGCATATAAATGGATAGGCAATAGGTGCCTAGTGTTAAGACACTCCGTTCCCCAATTTCCACCACTCGATTCCGTGTAGAGAGGTGGAACGCAACGCCGCGCTATGTCTTGCCTCGGATAACCGAGGGAAGAAACGAAAATATTAAAAATTTCATTCCTTTGAATGGAAATCAAACCAACCATCGAGTATACAGGCACACGCCTGCTTCACGACAACCTCAATAAAATCTATATATACATATATATATACATATATATATACCTATATGTTGTGTATTCGTTGTAAAATATGAATATCGAATTCACAAAATTGTTCATCTTTAAAATTATTTTTTATTAAATTTATGTTCTTTAATAAATATTATCCTGAGTGAAATTTCAATAAACAAGCATTATTTTTAAATATTAAGACATCCCACCTATGCCACTATAAGTTAAAAAGTTAATAAATATACCAAAGCAAATCAATGTTGCTATAATATTAACAATATAACGAATACGAATCCAAAAAAAAAAACATAATTTCCCACATTTCACTCTAAATCACTACATAATTCACGACACACAGTAAAATATTTTTATTGACCATAAAATTTTGAGAACAAAACGACAAATCACTAGCAATTGGTGAAAAAAAAAAATGTTACAAACAGAGGCTTCCCTGGATAACGTAAGCGCCAGCACTAATACCAGTAAGAGCCTACCTGTGCAAACGGAACAAAGTATTCTCTATGAGTTATTGTCGCCCCTAAGATATTTCATCGATTTTATTGTGGCTCCGATGTCAACTGCGTCTCGTCGATGGCTATAAAAGCGACGGTTTTTTGCGCAAGTAGACTACGCTGAATATTTTAAAGTTTATTTTATATGAATATGTCGGTACTGTAATTATTTTAAATTTAATAATGTGTTGAGGATGGTTGTGGCGCCGGGGCACAAGCGTATGACTGTACACGCGATAGATTGTTTGTTCGATTCCCACTCGGGAAATGAAATATTTTATATTTTAATTTTTTCGCTCTAGTGTCGAAGCAAAGTGCAGGCTTGAGTTCCGCCACTCATTATACAATACCTTCGGATTCAACGGAAAGTGGATAAGGGCAGTGTCTTTATAGCACTAGGTTCCCTCGGCGTGCCCTGCTATGTACGGGATACAGCATGGAGCTAAAAATAAAAAAAATTATAATGTTTTGTGATTCACGTTTACTAATTACGAGGTCAAAATCTACGTTTATTTTTTGACTTAGTAATTACTTTTACTTACAATGTATAGCTTACGAATAGTTTAAGTGATTGAATCTTGAAATTCGTTATCCTTACAGTAAAGTTTTTTTACAAAAATCAGCTTCGCGCTCTATTAGGTAGGCATAGGGAACCTAGTGTTAATATAATCCGTTTCCCACTTGTGTTCCCGTCGTCCCTCAGAGTGGTCTTGTTATGGATTTTATAAGAAAGAACTTTCTGTACATGCAGGAACTGGTTTGCATTATTTTTCCTCCTTGTACCGCATAATTCATATAATAGGGTAGACGGAGACAACCTAGTGTCGGAACTTTCAGTTTAGACATTCAGTCTGTCCTACAAGAGCGGGAAAATAAAAATACTTTATTTCCTACTATGGAAACGAACCCGCGACAATCGCATGTACAATCAGATGGTACCCCATAGTGGTCTTTTTTACTATATTATATAAAAAAAATATTACATGAATTGGATTCATGTAAAAGAATAATACAAAAAATAAAATTCGCCAACGCAACTCTCATGGTTCTAACACATATGTTTTACATATAACATAACAATATAATATAAATACATCCATATTAAAAATATTTTATTTAATTCCAATACAAGTAGTAAGTTCATATAAGACAACATACTCCATAAAATTTTATAATAGAGTTCAGAGGCTGCACAAAGGCCCCACTAAAATCAGTTAACCCGTGCTCACCTGGGCTCACTCTCCCACAGAGGAAAAAACTTTTATAAAGAAATAAATTATTGCATTATGGCTTTTTGAAAGAGTCCACTGCTGCTGAGAAATGACAATATTATTAAAAAGTACGCGTCTTTGTCACACTATCTTTTTGTATTCGATATATTGTCGCTATAATAAATGCTGCCCCTTTATGGTTCGAGCATTGTGCTCTCTACCTTTGTGGACATTATTAAATATATTTTAAAGAGTTTTATTAATGGTGGGCGTCGTAAGAGAATGTTTGATTTATTTTTTCGACGCGTGTGCTCGATGTTCGCGTGATATGCTTCAATCATCGAAATTAATGGAGTTAACGTTGAAATTGAAAACGTATAACGTTGAATGCAGTAAATACGATTGCACATAATAGTTATAGGCTGTTAGTTTCTTGTGTCGTAGGGAATATTAAAAAATTAATAGGGCAAAAAATAGGCATTTTAATATTTTTATGTATTTATTATAATTTAGATGTACCAAGGCCAGTGTTGAGGCCAGTCGTGGCGCAGCGGCACGAAGTGTGCCTCTGGTGTCTAGGCTAAGCGCGGCGTTGAGTTCTGCCACTCAACACGCAATGCCTCCAGAATTCGGCAGAAAGTGGGGAACGGAGTGTCTTAACACTAGGTTCCCTCTGCCTACCCTGCTGTGTGCGGGATACAGCGTGAAGCTAATTTATTTTAGATGTACCAAACAACAAGACATAAAAAAGCACAAAACTAACCTGTCACAAATTTGTAATAACGTACGCAAAAAGCACATAATATCAAATTCGTTGTTTGGTAACGTGACTCTCGAAGCTTCAATTTCTATATAAACTGTGTTTATTATTGAAACTTTTCTACGGTTGTTACAAGGAAGGACAAGTACCCTTTATATATTTTTTTTACTTTGTAAAGTTTTTGTTCGACGTTATATTTTTGTATTGTATAATATAAATGTTCCCACCTGACTCTGTAGTTTTAAATTACATTTGATATGCTAATTTTTAAATATGCTGGATTTTAATAAATACATTTTTTTTATTGACCTTGAGTTTAGAAACTATATATTTTTAAAATGTTATTCACACTTACGTTGTACTAAAAATTGGCAAACTTAACACTATATTATTAATAAGATGTTCATATTTAAGTTATTAATACTTAAATTATCATCAAAGAGAGTATTTATTTAGAACTCGCGCGCCTCCTGGAAACCGACCAGCGAACCCCACTACGTTAAAAAAAAAATTCTAATTAAGTATTTTTTTTCCTAAGTGTGGAATAACACTTTAAAAATTTTAAAAATATCAAGGAGCCCAAGAGTTCCTAGCGATATAATCATATTATGTTAAATCCATGCACCTACACCTTATTTAATTAAGTATGAAAATTTCAAATATTATAGAAAGAAGAAGATTAAACTTAGTTTGATTTGATTTGTAAGCTTAGAACTAAAAAATAAGAAGCAACCTTGATATCATTTCTAAACAAACATATCTAAAAATAAATCACGCAGAATTAACTAAACAGACTTTGATTTAGTCTGGCAGAAAGATACTTTTTCATCATCTTTATTAACACGTAATGCATATTAATTTATATATACAGTCCGTACATTTTTTTAAATATTACAATTATTTTCTTATACACGTTATTTTATCCTCTACTTAAACTAGACTTATTCCTCTACTTAAACTAAACTAAGTATAAAAACATCTAGGTATTTAATTCCTAAGAGCGTTAAAATATTTTGATTGCGTTTACTACAAAATATACTTAGCAAAAATTAAAAAAATCAGCTTCACGTTGTATTCTGCACACAGCACAGTAGGGTAGGCAGAGGGAACCCACTGTTAAGACGCTCCGTTCCCCACTTTCTGCCGAATTTTGGAGGCATTGCGTTGTTGAGTGGCAGATCTGAACGCCGCGCTTTGCCTCGACACCAGAGCGAACAAAAATGGAAATAGTGGGGATCGAACCCACAACCAATCGGTTTTACAGTCACAATTTGTGTCCCTGCGCCACGACTGGCCTCTAATCAATAGTAATACTTAATGTTATTTTAATACCTATTACAATTATAGTATATACAATATTAATAATACACATACTACTATTTAACTATGTTTTATTTGTACTTTTATAGAATTTGGAGTGTTTTTTGTAGGATAGGAAGTTTGAGATGTAGAAGGTCTAGCTCAAAATGTTATAGCCTACGCGATAGAGGATATGACCATTTCGTTTTTACCTTATGATGATTATTTTCAAATTGTGTCGGAGTGACCCTTATTAAAGTATATACTTCTCTCTAAATGCCTTTCTTTTTTCTGTAATCTACGCCAAGAAGGTCATAAATAAGATCAAATTACATATTAAGGTAAGTACCAAATAAGTAAGTATCTAGTTTTACCATTATTTTCATTTATAGTTTCACGCTATAACCCGCACACCGCAGGGTAAGCAGAAGGAACCTAATGTTGAGACACTCCGTTTCCCATTATCCACCAAAATCTGGAGGCTTTGAGTACGGAACTAAACGCTGCGCTTTGCCTCGACTCTAGAGCGAAGAAATAAAATTATTATATATTTAATTTTCTCGACTGTGAATAACCCACAACCTGTCACGTCTACAGTCAAACTTCAACATTTATTTTTAGTTATAAATGATAATTACTATATTAATTAATAGAAAAAAAACCTAGATTAAGAAACTAAACAATCACATAAAAAAGCCAGTCTATCTAAAATATATCATAACATTACGAACAGAAGTATAACAGCCGCGTGCTAGTGTTAGCCGATAAATATTAAAATGAACTAATGGAGTAATGGGCCCGCGTGGCGTTTAACAAATGGAACCTACGTGCTCCGCCACCGCGCACCGATCGAATTGATTACTGAGCTATCGTAGGCTGGTAGCGACGGTCTTTTAGTTTGTATCTTGTTACATTTTCTAATAAGAAACGTAATATATCTCGCTTCTAATATGATAAGCTTGTAGAGAAATTACCTTAACTGTTTCAATGGAGTGCTGTGAGATTGTATTAAACGATTATTTTACAAAGAGACACAAGCCAAAGCCAGGTGTCGCAAGAAGTCCATGGTACGTATTTTTGGAATAATATCCGTTGTATTTGTGAATGTATTGTAATATAATAAAATTGGCGATTTTTTTATAAGTATTTTTTTAGAAGGTGGTTAAAATGAGTATATCGTAAGTTACCGCTTACTTAATATTAAAAAAACGAGTCCCTCTATTTTAAATGAGTTTTAAAAAACAAATTAATGAGAATAAATCAGCGATGTGACGCCGTCGGCAGCGACAATTGTGCGGAAAACGCGGCGTTGAGTTCTGCACGCAATACGTTGCGAGAGTATGGAATGGGAGTGTCTTAAACAGGAACAAAATGCCTTAGCACTAGATGTCCAGGATTAACCTGCCCACTCTATATGTTATACAGTGTGAGCAAAAAATACAAAAAAGAAATATGCGAAAGTACTTGTAAGAATACAAGAACATTCCACTTTCCGCAATTCCCCAATAAGAATCTTAGAGTTAAAGATATCTGTACATTTATCTTTATCTTTACTGTTATGTTATCATGTAGTTATCCTTGGGGACACATAGAGACAATCTGATTTGATGGAATATTGCTACATCTGGAACATATTAATAATATTTTTGAATAAATTTTACCAACTTATCATACGATGTTTTATAGGTAACCGTTATTATTTATTATTGGACGTCTCTATCTGATAATTAAATATAAATAATAAGAATTTATATTTCCGTTTCTTCGCTCTAATGTCGAGGCACAGCGCGGCGTTAAGTTCCGCCACTCAACAAGCAATTCTGAATTTGGCGAAGAGTGTGGAACGGAGTGTCCTAACACTAGGTTCCTTCTGACAGCGTGAAGCTGATAATATCTACTTATGCTAAGCCAAGTAAAAAAGTAAAAAAAAAAACTTGTAATTTTGAGTCGATTCCAAAAATATTGTAACAAAATATTAAACAATTAATAAATATTGTCACATCCGTTACCATAAAATAGATACAAACAGGTAATACAAGTGAAGTGTCTATCTAGCACGGAGGTCAGCCCACCGTGCACCAGCACGTGCCCCCGCTTACCCTCTCACAGGCCACTCCATAATATCCTCGATAGCACCCTCTATAGTAACAAACTTTAAAAATTATAAAATAAATGTGTACATTTTATACTAAAATAAGGTGTACGTACGCAGCTGCGACCGCACGAGCTTTTAATGAAGCGAACGACATTGTTTCCAAGTTGGCACGGTGGTCCCGAATTGACATCGATTGCCACTTGATGACTTTCCTGTGTTTTTTTTATGTTTTTTTTTTTAATACACAATAAATACTCTTTGAATTGCGTGCCAATGTGTTGTTAATATAGTGGTGTGTTTGTTTGTAATAATATGTTGTTGTTTTTATGTTATAATGTTTTGTTGTTTTGTAGTTGCGTTATTGTTTTCTAGACGTTTGATATTAATGAAATGATTGAATAAATGCAATAATTAGTCGTTAGTGTGTCACTGAAATAAGAAAGTTTACTAATTTCAATAGAAATAAGAAACAAATAAATATAGAAAGATTATATGTTAGTTAGTTTTTTGGCTAGGTACATAATATAATATTTGTTATATAACAAATATTACGAGTAATTGTATCCAATAATATTTTCATTCCTTTGCTCTGGCACCAAGGCAAAGACCGGTGTTGATTTCCGCCATTCGAAAAATTCGGCGGAAAGTGGAGAATATCCTTACCTGCTATGTTCAGTATATGTATGTAGGAATGGGGAGCCGAGTGGTCCTCACCCACCCCAGAAATTTTACTTACAAAAATTTATTTATTATTATTATTAGTAATTATTTCTTAAAAATTTCTGTTCAAAACTTAAGTCCAGGCCCTCCTCAGAAAAAATCTTTAGATACACTCATATATTAATCCATCTTTTAGATTAACAGCTTCTACAGCAAAAAATACAAGTAAAGTAGGTCTTTGTGATGAAGCGACAAAGCCTAGCGTGAAACAGGGCAAGATGTCATCCGATACCATCAGTTCAGTCTGTAGTGTCTGAAGTGCACTCGGTGTTTTGTAAAAAAAATGCTATTTATAACATTATTTCTTTACTTAAGATACACAAATGAATTAAGTAAATTAGTATTTTTATTATAATCGATTTGTCAGTTTTCGTATCCATTTTGTCGGTTAAGCCTACTTACATATAATATTCATTTTTTTTTATTTTTTCTACTTAAATAATACATAGAGACGGAAAGACATCGAGTTAATTATTTCAAATTCTCCCTTCAGTGGCGTCTTTAGAGCAAAAATGGAAATAAAATAGGTCTTTGTGGAAATCGTTTGAAGTCTCAAAGCCTAGCGGAACAGGGTAAGATGGGTAGATATTATCGGGCTGCCGCATCCAGATAGTGCGTGCTTGTGTGCACTGAATTTTAATGTACGTAATTACGTATTAGCTATATCTCAATGGACTTAATAGAATTTTGTTGTTCATTTGTCTATGTTCGATTGTTATGGTATGATGGTTATTACAATATAAGTTATATATTTTAGTTTGGGGCACATAAAATTTGTAGATGTTCTTTTAATAAGCATGAGTAGATATTTTAAAATTAAATGTAAGCTGTAACAATTAAGGCTCTGACTAATGGTTAAAAGAATATACTATATATATAATGAACATTTTATCTTGAGCAACATACGCCAAAACAACAAACGAATGGTAATGGAGAAATGATAAATTTTCAGTTTCAGCAATGTACCTAAAACTAATCAATCGCTCATAAATTTCAATCAAACAATAAGAAAAGCCAGAAAATCTAAACAACATATTCAATTAATGTCTAAAATTTTGAGTTTTCCCTGAAAAATGTGCACAGCGAACGCGGTCGATATAGTACCCCCCTCGCCCCGCAGGTGCGACGAGATAATCCAAGATGGCCGCCGAGATAGGACGTGACGTCACGGCCCTCCCCCGCCCCGGGCGCATCCTCGCTGCCACCCTCTCAAGATCCTTTAGAAATCTGGAGGTACAGTCGGCAAAAATGGTAACGTTAAGTACTTTACTAATCATTTATTATTTATAAGTAAGCTATATAATTAATGGTAGTAGCTAGAATAATTTTAATGAATTGATATATTTAATGACTTTTTAAGTTGCATATCTATTATAAGCCGTACAAATGTATTAACAATTCTAAATATTTGAGGAAAGCTAATTGAATATAATAAAATCTAGTATTTGATTATCTATACTAAACGCAGAGATCTAAAATGAGAGTGCACAGCAGTGAAGTAATAATAAAACTTATTTTAGAACAAATAAAATCATATACAATATTTCTAAAAAAACACTTTTATTTTAAGCTTCTTTTGGCACAGGGACGGGTTGAGGTAAGTGATCGGCGTCGACGTGGAAACCGTCCTGACCTCCTCGGTACTTGGTAACGTAGACCTTGCCATCATCACCAACGAAACTGTATTGACCTTCGATTTCTAGTACGAAGCCTCCATTGTTACCAGGCACAAGGCGACCACGTTCTGATACCACCGTGTCTATAAAAAGAATTTTATTCTTATTAGAAATTTGTACTTGATTATATGGGACTTATCAACTTCTTTGTCCACAGGGTAGTCAAAGGGAACCTAGTGTTAAAATACCAGAGCGAAGAAACAGAAACTCTCTGACTACCCCGCTAGGGATAAAGCGTGAAGCTAGTATAGTATTATAGAATAGTATAAATTTATTTAATAATTTTAAATAATTAATTAAGACGTCTCAAATATAATTGAATTAAAAGATTATAAATTAAAGATAAAATTTACATCACTTACTTTCAGCAGTAATATACCTAAGGGCATATTGTCCGAACTCGTCGTGAACTTCTTCATGTCGTATGGCAGGCAAGAATCGTAAGGAATCGTCACCATCTTGGTGTGTTGGTGCACTTAGCACTACTGCAGCCAAGGAGGCGAATACAATTATCTGAAAATAGATTTATGTTAATATATTTTAAATGAAAAGTATAATAGAAATAACTTTATTTATGAAAATCATCTATTATTCTTACATTTATTTGTAAATTTGATATTGTAATGAGTCATGTGAGAATATATATATATATATATATATATATATATATATATATATATATATATATATATATATATATAATAATGCAAATGAAATACGTAAAAAGCAGCAGCAGGGCAAAGCAGGGAGAACCTAGTTTTAAGACCCTTCGTTCCCCAATTTCCGCCGAATCGAGACGAAACCGAACTCCATTATCCCGAACCGAACATACCCTGTTGTGTGCGGGATACAGCGTGAAGCTGATTATTAACAAGTATCTAACATAGAAAAGTGTGTTAAATCTTTTACATCTGACAAATGCAAGACCTAAAAAGGTATAGAACTTTTACACGTACAACATTTTAGCACTAAGTAGAAATAAAACTCACCGATTTCATTGTTGTTGTTGTTGTTGTTGTTCAGTGACTGGTGCAGAGCGCTACGATCCATTTGCTTAAATATAAAATGTAAACATTTAAAAATGTATCATTGCGTAATACATTAATAATAATAGCAATATGTAACTAGTTTATTAATAGCAATAATATTTATATTTGATTACTTAATTAAGGTGAAATGCAAGGAATGTACCACCGTGGCACAGTAGATAGTGCTGGCCTATTATGGGCTCAATCTCTACTTAGGCGGAATTTCAAATATATTTACTAAAAAATATATTTTTTGATTGGCAATTACCTGTTTTTTGTAATGGAAAATATCAATTTATTTTTCATTCTAATTACATTTTTTTTTACAATTATTTTAATCTTTTGTAACATATTCTTTTTTATTTTTTTATTTTTTACATATACTGTAAGAACTAGTTTAATACGTAAAAGCTTTTCATATATCCTATTCTACAATATAAAATAAACAACAAAATAAATATTTTTTCTGCGGACACTACAAAGGGTGGTGCTATGTGCTATGAGCTATGTAAGAGGTTATCTGCGTCGTCGGAGCCTATCTAAATCTGTATAATCGCACCCGCCAAATAATTATTATTACATGTACCGACGGGTACCCTAGTAGGTAGCCATCATATCAGAAGTAGGTACCTAGTAGGTACCTAGTAGTAAGATTTCAATAAATGTGTCTGTACCGATCCTATCTACGATAAGCTTTGTGAGCTTTGAGCAAATGGGTGCCTCACAATAGTGCTTTTAAAGCAACAATAAGATAATTGATTATATGCACTTACTTATATAGATTAATGTTTTGCAAGTTTTCAGTTTGTGTCGTTTCATTGTTTTGCTGTCTGTATTAGCATTTTAAGTCTTAAAAAAATTGAGACTAGTCGTGGCATAGAGGCACAAGAGTGTGACTGTAAGCGCAATAAATTATGGATTCGATTCCCACTCTAAAAAATTAAATGTTTACTTTTTCCATTTTCCTCGCTCTGGTACAGAGGCAAGCGCGGTATTCAATTCTGCCACTCAACACGCAACGCCTCCAAAATTTGACGGAAAGTGGAAAACGGAGTGTCTCAACTCATAATTCTTTCAACCTGCCCTGCTATCTGCGAAATACAGCGTGAAGCTGAAAAAAAAAAAGAATTATATATCGTAGTATTTAAAATTTACTTAACCTCATGCATCTTTATACATCAGGGGTTAAAAAACTTTTCATGGTTTCGTTCAAAGCTCGTTTTCGTAGGAGGTTTGCTGATGACGTCGATAAGGCAGGGCGTGTGAAGTCATCACATAGACGCGAGAGCTGCGTTATTGCAGCCTCTTGAGCTCCTTTTGTGTGTGTGATCGCTTGGATTTAACCTTTACGCGATTTTTTTATGTTGCATGTACAACATATATCAAATAATTGTTTTAAAACTTTTGATAGTATATACATTTTAATATAATTGGCTAAAACATTAAAAAACCAGTCAGACTATACTAGACTTATAATATATGTATATAAAATAATCATATACGATATATGACAATATTTTTTTATATATAATATAACATTAAGGGTTGTTTTCAATAAGCATACCCGTGTTCCAAGTTTTGTACAGGCCCAGATGACGCCGATAAGGCAGAGTCGCGTGAAGTCATCACCTCTAGAGAGGTCCGTTAACGTAGTCACTCCACTCTCCACTTCCTTTTGTTCGCGAGGATCGTTCGGATTAAGCATTTAAGCGATTTTTTTTCAATGGGCGGATTAAGTGATCTCTATTGGTTGCTACCGTATTGTATTATTGAGATACAAGGCAATATGGTTCTTAGAATGTAAGCTCATTTTGGTACAAAACAGATCTATTGCGAATGATTTCATTTACTTTTGTTCTCTTGTATTTATTTTTTCGATTTTACAAAAAAAATTAAACAATATATTTAATATATTTTAGGTACATGTATAAGCTTAAAATTATTCCTGTTAACTATAAAATATAAATACCTAAAATAAATTCTAAGATATGAACCTATATACACAATATATGATAAGAAAGTTACATAGCTGCTCGAAATCATTCATCTATAGGTATAGGTATGTTTTGAATAGATAGGCAGTACACGTACATAATATGTTGTGTCTATCTATATGTAACAAGTAATTAGGCGACGCACGAGGAACGAGGCGGGAAGCGGAAGCTCGCCGGAGATGAAGGCGCGATACAATATCCGGTTAGACGCCATTTCCGCCGAACGTAGTGTGTGGACGCCTTTATGTGCGCTTTTATTTCGTACTTTCAGTGTATTAGTGAACATTTTGCAAGAAAAACACCTAATGATTTAAATTAAATTAGTGATGTTTTTTTGAGATTGACTCATATTTCATAACTTTAAATAAAAATTGTAATTACTCTTTCGCTCCGTTATGGTTGAGTTTTGTTACTTAACACGCAACTTTTGGAACCTAGGCAAGATAAGAACTCTATAAAACAAAAAAGAAGAATAATAATAATAATGTTTAATTCGCCTAATGCTATTTGCAACTGACCATTCGTTTCTCAGGGGCACGAATTGATTTCTCAGGGGCAAGTGTGCGACTGTAAACGCGAGAGGATGTGGATTCGATCCCTATTCGAAGAAATGAAATATTTATTAAAATATATAGGTACCTATATGTTTTCATTTGTTTCTTTGGTATCTTGAATTCGATGGAAATTGGGAAACGGAGTGTCTGAGTGTAACAGTACGTTCCCTTTTCCTACCCCGCTGTATACTGAATACAGCGTGAAGCTGATTTGATTTCGATTTCCTATTTACAAATAAAATACTCCAAATTAAACATACTGTATATCTGTTACACAAGAACCACAGAAGGGAGATGGTTTAATAAAGCTTTAATTGCGCAGTACAGACCGCGAACATCCATTACGAATGTGAGTGGCCCAGGGTGGTACCCTAATGCCGGGGCAGATAAACTAGTACCTTCTGTAATGTATGTTAACACTATCGTCCCGATAATAGCCATTGTACGTTATATTGTACGACATCTGCGTTTGCTTTTGCATATGATACTTCTTTTAAGCACTGAGTTTGGAAGTTAATATCAAAATATGACTAAATAAAATGTGATTGAGGTAGCTTTTGCAGTTGAATGGAATTTTATTGATGTATATGTTAATCAGAACTAGATTTTTTTTAAATACATTAAAAAATTATACTCTGGTAGATACTAAGTAGATCTCTATAATTTAACAAGTATTTTTAAGTCTATAAAAACTTTATTAGTACAATTAATTAATATTGAATGTCAATGGAAAATAAATGAAGATAATTTTTAGATTAAAAAAAATGGGTTAAATTGAATAAAAAAATATAATATTTTGACATAAATCTTTTTAATGAACGATGCATTTTACACATTCCACATGTAGCTGGGTTGCCCAGGGAGCCTAGTATTAAGACTCCGCTCCCCATTTTCCTTCGAATCCTGGAGAAGAAAATGAAAATATTCAATATTTCATTTCCTCGAGTGGCAATCAAACCCACAACCTATCGCGTATACAGTCACACTCTATCGGGCAATACTATCATAAAATATTTTAAATTTTACTATTTTTTTTAGCGAATTTAAAAAGGACGACAATTGGTTGCATTTGTAACATGAACTTGAATTAAATTAATAATGTGTTCTCCCTCGACACACAACACCCGTGGGTCAGGAAGTGTGAATTAGCGCGTTTGATGCGCCCGCGGCGCGGCGCGTGCGCCTTGTCTATCTCCATCCGATACAACTATGGTTAACCTATAATGAAAGAATAATATTAATGTCAGTTTGTGTTAAGCTTATACGTCTCTGAGTGTATGCAAGGATTTTTATATGAAATTTAATTTGTGCGACGAGACAAGTCAATCAAACTCCCTTCCTCATTATCTGCCCGAATTCGATGTATTGCGTATTGAAAGTCTTTTGTCTGTACACACTAGATGTCGATGAGAATAAATGCAAAATAAGTAACCTAGTATCAAGACACTCCCTTCTCCACTATCTGCCCGAATTCAGGATATTGTGTGTTGAGTTGCGGAACTCAACGTCGCACTTACCAGATCGAAGAACATTGATCTAAGTGAAAATAAAACCCACAACCAATGCGTTTACAGGTGGACACGTTTCCACTACTCCACAATGGCCTCTCTTAGCAAACTAGATAATTGACCTTTTAGACTATATTTATAGATACCCTAAATATTTCTATGACTAAAAAGCTAAATCTATATAACTGTACAACATTTTACATCTAATTACTATTATAGAGCACAGTATTGTACCTCGGTTACAATTAAACCAGATTAATAGTCCGTTAATTAGAAACAAACACGACCGCGACTCACTTTCTAGCCGGTTTGTTGTTTTCGTCCCCACATCTCGTTAATCTATGTTTTATTACTGGCTTGCTTATTAGATATGTTAGATACTTCGCGGTAATGCGTAATACATAATTAATATATGTAGATAATGTTATTCTATACCTTTTTATTTATTTTTATATTTTGTTTTATAAATCGATTTGTATGGTTTAAATGAATTTGAGTTTTACAAAGATTTTAACCTAATATCTAATATTAGAGACTATTTCTAAGATTTAGTATGAGAAATATCACTTAAGAATAGCTACTAAAATAACATACCTAATATTATCCCAATCAATAACGAAAAAATCATAATAGAAGCAATTGCTAAATATTTTTCTGCATTTTTGCTAGCTAAGTTTGTACTTTATGAAGTTCCGTTATACAGTATCCTCCAATTTATTTACATCTCTGTGACATTATTGGAAATAATGTATACTAATAAATTTAAAAACAGTAAAACGTAAAAACAACAGTATTTTAATCAAAAACTAGTACGTATAAGTAGGTATACAGATCAGTCTATAGATATTCCACCCCTTCAATAAAACTGATTTACTGCCGCGATTCCATCTCTGGTTACATTACCACCCTTGATAGCTCCCGTGGCAACAAAAAGCCACTAATATTTAATTGACTACAATATAAATTATAAGTTACTTCTATCGTCAACATTTTTTTACCTTTAGCGTGAAATGAAGATGTAAACGAAATTTTATTAGTTTCAGAATAATTTCTAATTTTATGTTGAATTAAGATGCAGTAAATTTACATATTGTTGATTAATTTAAATTGAATTTCAATGATAAGTAAATTCCCACCGCCGCCGGTGAATAGTTCATTCACTTGTGTTTTGTGGACATTCCGTACTTTCTCAATGTATGTGTATGTAGTTTATAGTACTAATAGGTATATCTACGCTAATTCAAATTTTACTCAAACTATTTAAATTTTAGATGTTTTTATACCACGCACATAGCAGGGTAGGCGGAGAACCCGGGAACCTAGTGCTAAGACAGTTCCCATTTTCCGTACTTCCGTTCAGCACTTTTCGTCGAATTCTAAAGGTATTATGTATTTAATGGTGTAACTCAACGCCGCGCTTTACTTCGTTACGAAAGCAAGGAAATAAAAATATTAAATTTCATTCCCTTGAGTAGAAACTCACAACCTATCGCGTTTACAGTCGCACGCTGTATCCCGCAGCAGGGTAGACAACGGGAGCCTAGTCCTATGATACTCCGTTCCCCACTTTTTGTTAAATTCTGGTGGCATTTCTTGTTAAGTAGCAGAACTGAACGCCGCGCTTTGCTTCTTTTAGATATTTAAATTCTTCGATTTTTTATTTGCATTAAAATGTATTGACCCCTGCATTTGTCTTTAGGAGTTACGACGCTGAAAATATATTTTTAATGACGAGTCCAAAGTCTCCACAATACCTATAAGCACTAATTTGATATAAGAAACAATTAAAAAATTAATAACATCGAGATAACAAGAATTTTGCATATGAAGATCTTAATATATTTCATCACATCCAACTATCGAAACCATCAACTTAATCAAAGCGAACTGAATATATTTTTTCGAATAGCTCAGACGCGCGTTTAATCATCCAAACACAATTACATCTGTTATTTAAACTAAACTACTGGGCTCTATGACACCCCCAATGTTCCAGGCTCATTTAACCCCCTTGATCGTAAAACGGAACAATAACGCACTGGTCCAGGGGTGGCCGAGGATCTGATTGCAGCCGTTTAACAGCCCCACTTAGGGTGTAGGGATTTTATATCGATTTTCGTTTTTACTTACATATTCATAAGTATTTTAAGTGCACGTTTACTTTTTATAATATAATATGAGGCCAGTCGTGGCGCAGTGGCACAAAGTGTGACTGTAAAACCGACTGGTTGTGGGTTCGATCCCCACTCGAGGAGATGAAATATTTACTTAAATTTATATTTCCATTTCTTCGCTCTGGTGTCGAGGTTAAGCGCGGCGTTGATTATCTGAAAGTAAAGTAGTAGTAGTATCTGAAAGTAAAGTAGTAGTACTTCTGAAGTAAATAAGATATTTTAATGAGTTCCGCCATCGCCATCTTAGCATTTTATTACAGCAAGTACTTACACCTACCACAATATATCGATAAGTATTAATTAGAATAAATTTAGACAAAAATATTCACAAATTTAACAATTAATAGGACTTTTTGTTACTGTTACTAATTAAAGCTAATTTATGTTGGCGTAACTCGAATAATGTTCTCGTCCATCAATCCCCTTAATTTATTGTCACATTAAAAAGAATAATTAAAATAACGGGTAACGGATAGCTGAGCGTTTGTCTTGTGAAATAAAACTGATCCCTTAATCGGTGCGCTAGACAGCCAAAATTCCATAAATCAATCAAACTTTCCAACAAAGATCATAATTCCCACGCAACGACTCCCCTGGAAAACTTAAATTACTCTTTTTCCGCATTACGAGTGCGAAAAATCTTCTTGACGGGCTGAGAAATTGATGGCGTTGAAAAAAACTGGTGAGCCGAAATCCGGGGAACTTTTTACGTCAGCCGAGTTTCACTTAAACGAGTTTCTACATCCATTTGGAAGTTGCTCGTATACGACAGGGTGACAAATTTTAATGAACCTAAGCGCCCGCTAATGTCTGCGACTCGCGTAATGGGAAAACTTCGGAGCCCCCGCGCCGTCCCACTTACTGTTAGTTGAAAATTTTTCGTTCGTCGCGTTCGTATTCTATTCTATAGGATAACGTTTCATATTGTATATATATTTCTTCAGCTTCACGGTATATCCCGCATGTGTCACCCTGCGGTGGGCAAGTGTTAGGACCTTCGTCCCCGACTTCCCGCGCAATTCTGAAAGCATTGCGAGTTGAGTAGCGAAACTCAACGCCGCGTTTTGCTTCAACACTAGAGCGAAGAAATGAAAATATTAAATATTAAATTTCACGATCACATCGAACCCACAACCTGTCACGGTTACAGTCACACGCTTGTGCCCCGGCGTCACGACTGACCCACATATAATTGTATATTTTAAAGTTGACAAATTATTATTTTTTTAATGTCGCTAATAAAATTCTCACTAACCAGTACATTCAAAGCTCCCTTCAAAAATATATTGCGCAATCATTTCGACGTGTGCCATGCAAACTCTTTCACTAAATGAACTCCAGTATCCATTACATTATAAATTTCGACGTGCTCCTATGACCGGCGAAAAAATTTGGGGACCACATGATTGTGATTTAAACGTCCATCCCCCGTTTAGAGGCGTCGGCGTCATCCATCATACGCTTTACATATGTTTGAATAAAGCTCGTGGGAAAAGGATTTCCTCTCAGAAGTCAGGGCGAGCGTTCTGGAGCTAAGTAGGGTGAGCACGTTTTGTGCGTGACCTTTGGATAAAGGGACCGTGATTAGCCACTTTTGTTTCACTTTTCCAACCTAAATAATCTTTTGATGTCCACAAAATCTCTATGTCTCTACATTTTGTGTATTAATTTATACAATCTTTGATATGCCAATATGTAAAATAAGTATAATATTAAAGTATTAAAGTATTATAGTAACATCAACAACTGTTACAAAAATTCATCAATGTTTCG